>JARBWK010000011.1:104118436-105359139 GCA_030556195.1 Anolis apletophallus
ATGAAACAGCGACCCCGTCCCATCATCGGTTTCTTCATCACACCAGCCCGGCTATCGCCTCCGCCGCCACGCCGAAACTCTCCGCCCGGAATCGGCTTTCAGCAAAACCGCGTCCTGGTACTCTGGATCGCGTCGGCTGGAACCGCCGCCGTAGTACTTGAGCAAAGATCCCCCCCCCGCTGCCGGCCAACTGCATCCAGCCATCAACATCACCTGGATCTCCGCGATGCAGGCACCACTCCAAAATCTCCTTTCTCAGACCGTCTTTAAATAATTCCAGCAGCGTTGCCTGGGACCATTCTGCAACTTTTCCGGCCAATCCCATAAACTCCTCCATATTCAGTGACTGAACGGGATCCCTGGGATAAACTTCGCAATGCCTCCTTCGCTTTAACCCTCTCCAGAGGATCACGGAAACAGTTTCTAATGGCTTGCAGGAAGGCCCGGACCGATGTTAAGCATGGATCCCTCCGATCATAGCATTGCACATACCATTCATGGCCCTTCCTTAAACACTCCTCCAATGGCTCGAACTCGGCTACCATCGCTGGGGTAAAGATGGCCATAATCCTCCCATATGGTCTCTAACTGTGGCAATAAAGAAGGCCACCTTGCACGCTTCACCTTCGAACTCCACCCTCAGAGGTTCCTTTTTCAATCGTCCTCAAAATCTTGAGATTGCATTCTCCTCCCCTGAGGGGCCTCCATCCTCGGAACTCCTCTTCCTGCCGATTGCAGGGGCCTGCTCACCGGGACTGGATTCACTTCCTCTGACGCCAGATGACCACCGTCCGCCCACACTCCCATGGGAGATCTAGGGCGCTCAGCTGCTGACGGGCCGCCATCCATCCACGAATAATAAGTGAAGTCTCCTCCTCCCGGGGCACTCCACGCCGATTCCCTGGCCTCTCTCCTGGGCCACGCCTGGGACAACCTTCTCATGGTATGCTCCATCGCATCCATCCTACACCTCATCACCGCCAACTCCGACAGCGGTTCAGGTTCTGTGGTCTCACTACCACACTCCTCCAGGTCCACCTGAGCCGAGGCACTCTTCCTCTCAGCTTCTCTGGTTCCTCCGGCCATCCGAACACCCATCTGAATCGGATCTCGCCGCCTCATATCTCTCAAAGCGCTCACCTGAGCGTCCCACAATCTCTCCGCTTCTCGGAGTTCGTCCCTCTGGGCTGCCGCTCCCACGCCGTCACTTCCCTGGGCTCGTCCGGGAACCCCACTTGGTCAATGGTCGTCATCTCCCAATCCATGGTTCTCCGGACTTCCTCGGGAGCAATATTCCACATATCGATATACTCCTCTTCCTTCCAAGCCAACCTCTCCATTGCTGGGAAAGTTGAATGGGGCTTTAGCTTCTGTAATGACGCTCCAATTTCGGTAAGGATCACGCGTAGATAGAAGCACGGTCCAACACGATTTTATTGCAGGTACAATACTTGTAAAGCTAAAGCACCGGCCCGCCACCCAAACACACCTTTTATACCTAAACCCCTCCCTTGCCCATGCAATGTCCAGGCAGGGTTGCACCATATCCGGGTGATTCAGCAAATCCCATAGTCCAAAGGGATGTGACCTCACGGCCCCTGAGTCAGCATATTAAGATCATTGTCCAATGTCCAAGTCCATAAGAAGTTACCTCACTTCCCTGGAGGCACCTGGAAGTTACATCCCTCCCATACTGTCTCAGCATGTCCTTCAGTAACTGGGGCAAAGGTCCCAGAGATCTGGGACAAAGGTCAGCCACCTCATGGCAGGCTGGAAACCTGAACTTCTTCTAAGCTCAGATTTCCCAGATCTGACAGCTGCGTTTGGTAGTCCCTATGTAGACTTGTCCACATCTGCATGGAATACGGTAGAGTCCTGCAGAGGTGAGAGAATCCCTCTTGTCCTTTGCTGAATGTAGCAAGCAGTATTGAAAAACTCTAACATCAAGACAGTAAATAAAGAACAACACTCAGAGAATGGGAATTCTAGACAGGGAACAATCATGGCCAGCTAACGTCTCCCAACAAAGGATTCCCCAGGCAAGAATCAGCCAGGATTGAAGCTGCAAGGCTATTCAATGCTAATCAAGCTGTCCAATTGCAACACTTACGTTTGCCTCAAACAGACAAGAGTTCTTCCTCCCACCCTGGATGTTCCACAGATATAGAAACCTAACTTACCTAGTTTCCAACAGACATCACAACTTCTAGGATGCTGGCCATAGATGTGAAACGTCAGGAGAGAATGCTCCTAGAACAGTGTTTGCCAACCAGTGTGCCGTGGCACACTAGTGTGCCGTGAGCGATCATCAGGTGTGCCGTGGGAAATTGGAACCTACAATAATCTTACTTATTAAAGGAGCGCCACTTCGTCACAGTACAAAATGCACAATTAATCATACATAATCATACGCAAAAATACACATTCAAAGTACCCAATCCTGCTGGAGAAAATCCAGTATCCAGACGGGCTCAATGAGCCCCTCCCCCTTACGGCCCTACTCACGTGAGTGGGGCCCAGGTGCGAGCGTATTTAACACCTGCGATTTCAGTGGATCTCACCCCTTGGGTCCACAGGAGCAATGGTGCATTGGAAGTCCTCCAACCTAGGTAGGCTAGCCACCTCCTCCACGTTTTTATTGCAGAGAAGGGTCTTTTCCTTATGTTGTTATTATTGTTATTTAGAATGTGTCTCCTGTGACGCGGCATTTGCCTGGCGTGAGTCTGCCGCCTGACAAAGCAACTTGTGAAACGGATCGTGGCCTCGCACCTCAACCGTTGCGGCCCCTCTGAGCGTCCCAAATTGGCTCCGCACTGCATCACCCTCTTCACCTTCACATCGGGTATGCCCCAGGACTTTGGCGAACTATATTATTTGTGTTGTGAGGACTCACTCTAGCGAGTTTGTATGCTGCTTCCCGCCAACGCCTTATTGTGAATTCGCCGTTGTTCATTGCATACCGCAGCATTTGCTTGTGTATCGCTTATTTTGTGTTTATGGGGGTTTGAGTTATGTGCTATATGCGGCCTGTGTAATTATTGTATGATTGATGCATTGCTATTATTTGCCAATGACTGAATAGAAGTTCATTGTTATAATCTTTATTGTGTATTTACTCATTGACCTTGAGTGCGTTTACAGAGAACAATCATGGCCAGCTAACGTCTCCCAACAAAGGATTCCCCAGGCAAGAATCAGCCAGGATTGAAGCTGCAAGGCTATTCAATGCTAATCAAGCTGTCCAATTGCAACACTTACATTTGCCTCAAACAGACAAGAGTTCTTCCTCCCACCCTGGATGTTCCACGGATATAGAAACCTAACTTACCTAGTTTCCAACAGACATCACAACCTCTAAGATGCTGGCCATAGATGTGAAACGTCAGGAGAGAATGCTCCTAGAACAGTGTTTGCCAACCAGTGTGCCGTGGCACACTAGTGTGCCGTGAGCGATCATCAGGTGTGCCGTGGGAAATTGGAACCTACAATAATCTTACTTATTAAAGGAGCGCCACTTCGTCACAGTACAAAATGCACAATTAATCATACATAATCATACGCAAAAATACACATTCAAAGTACCCAATCCTGCTGGAGAAAATCAAAAGTCTTACATAAGGTAGTTTGGCGTGATCGCCACAGAGAGTGGAGGAGTTGCGAACCAGGAAGTAGCGAGTTCACGGAGCGCTCCTTTATGGAAAACCCGTGATATTTGATGAAAAGTGAGTGCAAAAAACAAAGTGTATCCTCCCGATGTTATCCAATGTCAGTTCCGGGATCTGCACAATAACACAGTCAGTTTGCAGACAATTTAAAGAAGCAGCACCATAATCATAGTGACAAGGTAGAAAATCACGTAGATAATGATGGAAATAATAATAATAATAATAATAATCACATATATTCAAACCGCTAGAGGCTGAAGATAGATGTGATGATGGAATCGAAAGTTGGCATGGGCAAACTTGGACCTTCCAGGTGTTTTGGAGTCTAACTCCCACCATTCCTAGCAGCCTCAGGCCCTTTTCCTTTTTCTCCCTCAGCCACTTAAACAGGAAAGGGCCTCAGGCTGTTGGGAATGGTGGGAGTTGAAGTCCAAATCACCCAGAGGGCCAAAGTTTTCCCATGACTGACAACTGTTGAGCAATACCTTTGTGTGTGTCTTTCTGCCATTCCTGCCAGGATATCTATGTTGTGTTCATTGAAACAGGCCCAGGTTTCACATTGAGTGTATAAATACATTTAAAAACATATTAACTATATGTATTACTGTGTTAGAGTGTCATAAGAACATAAGAACATAAGAAGAGCCATGCTGAATCGGGCCTCAGCCCATCTAGTCCAGCATTCTGTGTCACACAGTGGCCCACTAGTTGTACACGGGGATCTCTAGCAGAAAGGAGGGCAAAACCCTCACCTGCTCCCGACCCCCCACAACCAGTACCCGGGGAAAATACTGCCTGCCTCAATCAACACAGAGGTGGCACTTGGATGTCCATTTCAGTAACTACTGATTCCCTTGGTATCCATGAATCTGTCTAATCCTGCCTTGAAGCTGTCCAGGCTGACAGCTGTCACAACCTCCTCTGGAAGTGAATTCCATAACCCAATGACCCTCTGGGTGAAGAAATATTTCCCTTTATTAGTCCTAACTTTCCTACCTTGGAGCTTTAGGGAGTGCCCCCTAGTCCTAGTGTTGTGTGACAGAGAAAATATTTTTTCTTTATTCACCTTTTCTATCCCATGCATGATTTTATACACTTCGATCAAGTCACCTCTTAAACGCCGTCTTTCAAGGCTGTAAAGACCAAGGCGTTGCAACCTGATTTCATAAGGGAGCTGCTCCATCCCTTGGATCATTTTTGTTGCCCTTCTTTGTACCTTTTCCAGTTCCGTTATATCCTTCTTAAGGTGCGGTGACCAGAATTGTACACAGTACTCCAGATGTGGCCTCACCATAGATTTGTAGAGAGGCAATACAACATTTGCCGACCTATTTTCGATTCCCTTCCTGATCATGCCAAGCATAGAATTTGCTTTTTTCACTGCTACAGCGCACTGGGTTGACATCTTCATTGAGCTGTCCACCAAAACCCCAAGATCGCTTTCCTGGTTTGTCTCAGAAAGCTTTGATCCCATCAGTTGATAAGTGTATTTGGGGTTCTTTGCCCCGATGTGCATGACTTTACACTTGTTTAGGTTAAAATGCATTTGCCACTTTGTTGCCCATTCACTCAATTTCGAGAGATCTTTCTGGAGCTCTTTACAATCAGTTTCATTTTTAACTACCCTGAACAGTTTAGTGTCATCTGCAAACTTTGCTACCTCACAATTTACTTCTACATCCAGATCATTTATGAATAAATTAAAAAGTAACGGTCCTAAAACTGAACCTTGGGGTACGCCACTTCTCACCTCTTTCCATCCAGAGAAGTGTCCATTTATTACCACCCTTTGTTTCCTACAGTTTAGCCAGGTTCCAATCCAGGACAAGACCTGTCCCCTGATTCCATGGCTGAAGAGCTTATTTAGGAGCCTTTGGTGAGGACTTTGTCAAAAGCCTTTTGAAAGTCAAGGTAAACAATATCGACTGGGTCCCCTTTATCTATGTGTTTATTTACACCCTCAAAGAATTCTAACAAGTTAGTAAGACATGATTTGCCTTTGCAGAAACCATGTTGATTTTCCTTCAGCAATGCCTGTTCTTCTATGTGCTTAGTGATTTTTCTTTAATAATGGTTTCCATCACTTTGCCTGGAACTGAGGTTAGACTAACTGGCCTATAATGTCCTGGGTCACCCCTGGATCCTTTCTTGAAGATCGGAGTTACATTTGCCTCCCTCCAGTCCTCGGGTACAGTGCCTGATCTTAGAGAAAGGTTATATATTTTGGCTAGAATTTCAGCAATTTCACACTTGAGTTCCTTAAGAACTATGGGGTGGATGCCATCTGGCCCTGGTGATTTGTTGACATTTAGTTTAGTAAGGCATGTGAGAACATCATCCTTGTTTATCTCTATCTGTTTTAATTCTTTTAATTCCCTCCCTGAAAAAACTGACTCAGCTGCAGGCATATGTTGTCTGTCCTCCTGTGTGAAAACGGAGGCAAAGAAGTCATTTAGCCGCTCAGCAATCTTCTTGTCTTCACTTATTGTCCCTTTCTACCATTTTCGTCAAGTGGCCCAACTGCTTTTCTAGTTGGGTTTCTGCTTCTGATGTACTTAAAGAAGTTTTTGTTATTTTTTTAAATATTCTTTGCTATATGTGCCTCAAAATCTCTCTTGGCTTTCCTGACGGTTGCTTTGCATTTAGTTTTCCAGAGCTTGTGTTCCTTTCTGTTCTCCTCAGTAGGAAGAGCCTTCCATTTCTTAAATGAGTTTTTCTTCTTTCCAATCACATCTTTTACTTCATTTGTAAGCCATACCGATGTCCTCTTGGACTTTCCTGGCCTCTTTCTTATTTTAGGAATGCATTTTAGTTCGGCTTGTTTTAAAGTATTTTTAAACAGTTTACAAGCATTCTGGAGGGATTTGATTTTTTTTACTGTTCCTTTTAGTTTGTTCTTTACTATTTTTCTCATTTTGGTGAAATTCCCTTTGTGAAAATTTAAGGTCTCTGTGTTAGTTTATACTGACAGTTTGCTATCCAAACTTAAGTTGAAGGTTATTGTGTTGTGGTCACTGGTACCTATGGGTTCATTTACAAGGACATCTTGAACGAGATCTTGTTCGTTAGTTAGCACCAAGTCCAGGATCCCCTTTCCCCTGGTTGGTTCCATGACCATCTGCTCAAGGGAATAATCAGCTAGCATGTCGAGGAACCTTGTCTCTCTTTCATGCGTAGAACAAGAATTTAGCCAATCTATTCGGGGATAGTTGAAGTCCCCCATTATGACTAATTTATTGCTTTTTTGAGGCCTGTTTAATTTCATTTTCCAGATAGCAGCCTGTCTCTGGAGTTTGGTTGGGAGGGCGATAGCAGATCCCTAATGCTAGATTAGTTTTTTGTCCTGGGACTTTTACCCACAATGTTTCTGTAGGTGAGTTTGAATTTTCTTGAAATTCTAATTCATGAGATTCTAGCTCTTCATTTATGTACAAGGCCACACCACCACCATTTTTCCCTCTCCTGTCTTTCCTGTACAATTTATAACCTGGAACTTTTGTGTCCCAATTGTTTTCCTCTGTCCACCAGGTTTCTGTTATGCCAATAATATCAATATTTTTTTCTTTTGCCAAACATTCCAACTCCCCTATTTTTGTTCGAAGACTTCTAGCGTTTGCGTACAGACATTTATATTTATTGCTCTGGTGCCCTTTCAACTTTGGCTGTTTATGAGAATTTGTAGAAGGCCTACCATGTCCTACCTCTTGACTACTTTCTATCTTTTCTGTTGACTCAGCCATTTGTGCGTAAATTTCATCCTCCATACTTGGCATTTCGTCCTCTCGAACCGGAAGCTGCCCAGCTCCTGTCGACTTTCCCCTAGGAATCAGTTTAAAAGCTGCTCTGAAGCCTTTTTAATATTAATTGCCAGCAGTCTGGTTCCATTTTCGTTCAAGTGTAACCCGTCCCTTTTGTAAAGGTTTGGCTTTCCCGAAAATGTTCCCCAGTTCCTAACAAATCTAAACCCTTCCTCTCGACACCACTGCCTCATCCATGCATTGAAGCTCCTGAGCTCTGCTTGTCTGGCTGTCCCTGCGCGTGGAACCGGTAGAATTTCCGAGAATGCTACCTTTGAGGTCCTGGACCTTAATCTTCTACCTAGCAACCTAAATTTGGCTTCCAGGACCATCCATTTGGCCTTCCCAATGTCATTGGTACCAACGTGTACCACAACTACTGGCTCCACCCCGGCACTATCTACCAGCCTATCTAGATGCCTCGTAAAAAATACCTACTAGCAGCTAAACAATACTAGAAGCTAAACAACAAATTTACCCAAGAACTTACCAGTGCTCCTTTCTTTCTCCTTTATTTATTTTCTGTTTTCTTATTTGCAAGTAGTCTGCTTAAACTGCTCCTCACAGAGACAGTTGGTTGACTGGTTGGTGTCATTTTGGTTGGTGGTGTGCCCCAGGATTTTGTAAATGTAAAAAATGTGCCGCAGCTCAAAAAAGGTTGAAAAACACTGTTCTAGAACATGGCCATACAGCCTGGAAAAGTCACAGCAACCCAGTGATTCCAGCCATGAAAACCTTTGATAAACCTCTTTCCATTGTAATTCCAGTAAAACTTCACTTAAGGGCCTTCCCACTCTCTCACTACAGTAGCACTTAAAGTAATATGTGTCTATTTGTAGGAAAGCAGAGAAGATCCACGGACTGAGCTATGATGCTAACACCAGCTTTATAAAAGATTCTGCATACAAATTCCCATCCAGAAAAAAGTCTGAATTGTTCATTGGTTTATCAATCATACATCCCATCCCTTTGTAAAAAAGTTTATATATCATATAAAAGTTCAGTCCACTTAAGCCCATCTGGCTTAAGTATGAACAGTCTTTTATTGCTTCCTCCTAGACAAATGTTTTGGATAAATAGCCTCCTCTAAACCTTGTATGTTACTCTACAGTTTTATGTTCGATGTTGACATTTCTGGCATGATTTCTAAGGAGCCATGATACTATGTTGTCGAAGGCTTTCATGGCTGGAATCACTGGGTTGCTATGAGTTTTCTGGGTTGTATGGCCATGTTCCAAAACATGCTCTGGAACATGGTCATACAGTCTGGAAAACTCACAGCAACCCAGTCATGATACTTTCTGAAAAAGCATGAAACCTCCATTGGTGGGGAAGGATTCTTATTTGAGGGCTCAATATCCTCTTTCACCACCTCCCCATATTTTATTTCTGAATTCCTAGTGGTTGGAGGCTTCAGCAAAATGTGCCTTGTTTTGACGGTCATGCCTATGTTTGTGAGGAAGGACATCACACATAAATATCAATCCATGCCATGTGTTGCCTCATTCCAAAGGAAACACAACCCAGAAGCTCTGCTTCTGTTTGGTTAGGGAGATGGGAGCATATGCGCAACGGCACCACATTATTATGCTGGAAGAGGAAACCGACTTGCTTGAACTGAGCTTTGGTCGCAGTAGGCATCCCACTGCGGCAATGTCTACCATTATCACCTCTGCCTGATGGTTCCTGTCAGGCGTGGACACAAGAGTTGTAAAAGGAGACAGAAAAAGAAAAAAGCAGAATCTATCTCCCATGACCAGACAGCACCCACTCCAACGTGTTCTCTTGTTCTCTTAATTCATATCCAGAAATGGCTTTGCTCTCTGGCTCATGCTGTGAGCACTTATATTTCCTCATAAAGTCCCTTCCATGTCCTTGTGCTGATAGGAGAGTGAGGACGGGAGGGGAGATACGCTTTCTGTCAAAAGGCATCTGCTCAAACTTCACTCAAATCCATCGCCCATTGGGATTCTAAGCACTGCCTCTTGGTTTGTTTAAATGTCACCCAGCTTGGGGGAGGTTGAAGGCCACTCCCTGCCCCCCTCCAAAATATCACCACTAAGCATGTTATTGAAGTAAATATCTTCTGGCAATACTCAGGTTCCAGTCCACTACATACTGGAAACCTGACTTATAGGATCTTTAGGCAGAGAGAAAGCTCCAAAGAAGATCCTGCCACCTACTGTTTACCTTCAGATTATACAAGAGTTTCAAATGACTGTGATTTCATTTCCAAAACAAATAGAGCTGAGGATTCGCATGCACAGTTGACCCATCTGAGTTTTTATAAGAATTCCCTCCTTGTGTATCTTTGTGTAAAGACCGCAAAAACAAACAAATGTTGGGCTGCAACTGAGTAGCCTTACCATCTTTGATTTTGCCCCCTTTGTTTCTGAAAGTCTTGCCTACCCTTTCATTGCAACTGCCCTGAGTTTTTGGTACTAGATTCTGGATTAGAGGTAGGAAAACATGTACAACCTTCCAGATATTGTTGTGCATCTCCCAACATTCATAGTCACTAGCTATGCTGGATGATGAGATTACAGTCCAATATCATTGGATGGTCTCTTTCTTGGTCTCTCAGCCTGAGGGGATGGCAATGGTAAAGCACCTCTAAACACGTCTTGCCAAGAAAACCTTGTGGTAGGTGAACGTTAGGATTTCCATAAGCTGAGAACAACTTGAAGGCACTATCGACAAAGCTGAGAATTGGTTTGGCTCACTTTTCAAGGGAAAAAGACTGCATAAAAATGAGAAAAAGCTTGAGCTTCCAAGTAAAATTCTAAAGGGAATTGTTCTATTAACTGAAAGACAATAAAAGTTGAAAGAGAAATGGATCTGGTGCCAGGGGTCGTGACTGAAGGAAGGAGTCAAGAGTTAATTTGCTTACTAAACATATGTATCTTTTTGGACATATTTTGTTTGTCTCTTGGCATTCATTTTCAAATCAAAAATATTGAAATTATACTGCATATTATACTGTAAAAATCTAAAGAAAAAGTAATGAAGCGCTAAGTAGGTCAAATCAATGTAAAGGAGTACATGTTTTCTATAGACGTTACTTGAGGATCAGTTGTCCATGAAGCCCCTGGGAATCTTGAAAACTTAAGACAGTTTTTCCATATCTGAGCTGCAACTCCCATCATCTCTGAGAAGTGTGGCATGATGGGTGTTGTAATCCGGCAGTACCTGAGGTGCAAAACTTGAGCAAAGTTGATCTGTCCAGTGTTATTTTGCAAATGATGCCATATGGTTGTTCATAAACCCAGAACACCTCCTTTGTTCTCCCACAGCATTTAGACAATGTTCTGCCCTTAGAATGACTCATCCATCCCTCAATAATTTCTTAAATATTCTGGTGTAAAGCAAAAGATACCTGTCTGCAACAGATGTGGCAGCAATTTCACAGCCAATTGCAGAGTTCAAATGTCATAAGCCACAGGCTGTGCTATTGGTGCCCTTCTCTGGTACTCCAGGGACACGAATTGAACTTCCCTGTGTGAGAGTGGCCAAGTATTTAGGAAATGGACCAGCAGCTGCTACTGAACAAGCCTGCCGATGGAGCAGATGGAGCGTCTGCCATTTGTGCCAACCTTGATAGAGAAGCCAAGCAGCCCAGCTGTTGGCAGCGCCCAGCATTATGCCCTTCTCATCATCATCGCACCATCTGTCTCATCCCTGGACTGGTAAAAGAGGCAAGATGAGTATGAGAACAAGGGGACATGATATAGGAGCAACAACTGGAATTGGGGGTGAAAAAGAACGTGGGGAGGGAGCCGGAGAGATGGTATGGCAGTGCCATTTGCTCCTGTGCAGCAAGAAGAATGTCAATCATCAGTCAATGAGTCACCCAAGTGGAATCCATTCTATAAATCAAGAAGTGATGGTAACAGGGAAGGCAAGAGGACCAAAGTGGGCAGCATGACTAGAATTGGTTTGGTAGCTCTCAAATCGTGGCATTTCACCCTTTCAAAAGGTTGTAGAGTATCCTCGCTACATGTAATCTGGTTGTTCTTGATGCTACGTGCCATACAGTGAAAGCTAATGCACTGAGACCCTCTCATAGGGGGTTTCTTGGCAATATTGATGCAGAGGAGATTTGCCATTGCCTTCATCTGAGGCAGAAAGAATGTAACCTCCTCTGATGCTAAGAGAGTATATACCTATGCTATAGAATGAATGCAGTGTAGAATGATATTTTAAAGCACTTAATCTGCATTCTGAAACTGCATTATATGGCAGTACAGATGGGTCCCAGTTTTTTCGTTTCAGTCGCTTCCTACTCTTTGTGACCTCATGTTTTTGTTTGGTTTTTTCGTGTCAGGAGTGCCTGAAATGGGGTCCAGAGTCCAACATATTTAAGTTTTCCTCAACCAGAAGCAAATGTTCAGGTATTTCTGAAGTTAATTTTTGTTGTTGATGTTGTTTGGGGTTTTGTTTGTTTGTTTTGTTTTGGGATTTTTTGTATTTTACACAATCTATCTAGAAACTTAGAAGGTCCCGGGTGCAAAACTTGACCTCCAGGCTCACTGTCCATCCTACTGTGAAGGCATCATTTGTTCTAAAACATTGATTAGTTTACCTCAATAGTCAAGGAGATTCCAAACTACCACCAACAAAAAATTAAAAGAAGTTCCACTGTGTCATATAAATATTCCAGGAGAGGAAATCTTTCAGGCAGATGAAAGGGAGATTTCATTCCAGCACTTGTTGACATGAGGAGTATAATTATTCATTACATTTCTTATTTAAGGAATCTATGAGTCATTGCAGCCATTTTCTTTTCACTCCGAGAACATCTTCAAAACCCTGTAGTTTTCAATGTTTCTTTGCAATTTGGGACTTCTTCTATGCCAAATTTTAGGAAATTATAATATGAATTGCACCTTGTAATAAACGATTTGTGAACGTATGATGAAGTCTCAGGCTAGACACTTATCAGGACTGGTCAAAGAAGAGAAAATCATATTGGTGGAGGTTGAGAGCATCACAAACTGGAAGGTAAAGCATCCATTTCTGAATCAATGGCAGTTCAAAACAGGCAACTCTGGACTATGATGTTGAGTTTCCTAGTTGGCTTCCCTGCTTCTCCCCCAAACCCCATCTTTTTCCAATGTCCAAGTTATGAGTTCCTTTCAAAAAAAATTTCAAGTTTCATGATATATTCAGTAGCTACAGGCACAAACCACACGCCTGGAGATTACCAATCATGGAAACAAAATGCCAAGGAGGTCTTACGGCACATTTATTAACCATTTCATCCCGAGAAGCAATATAAACACAGCTTCTACAAAACGCTCTGGGATTCACTTATGATAGAAGCTGAAGCATTATTACATTGAAGACACGGAAACCAGTTTTTATTTTCACCCAGGGGAAATCAGATCAAAAAGCAATGTTTCCTTCTCTCAACGCTCTGCCTTTTCCTCAGCTAACAAAAAACAACATGTGCCAGATCTCATACAGACTCATTTGAATGGAGAATGCTTTACGCAAGGAGGCATAGTTTTGCAAGGTCTTATGCTTCTCTGTCCAAAAGTGTTGGGCTTCACCAAACTACAATTCCCAGGATTCTACAACATTGAGCCACTACAGTTAAAGTTGTATCAAACTGCATTAACTTTATAATGTGGATGCACCAACAGTTGGTGCAACTTTAGGCTTATAATCTTCTAATGATGCTGGTCTACTACATAGTATTATACCTTTCAGCTTGCATAGTGTAGTAGTTCCAGTACCGGACTTAATAGACCTGGTTTCAATTCTTCCTCAGCCATGGAAACCCACTCGGTGACCTTGGGCAAGTCACACACTCTCAGCCTAAGAGGAAAGCAATGGCAAATCTTCTCTAAAAAATCTTCTGTGATAGGCTCATTTGAGGCTCCATCTAAACTGCCATTATAAGCAGATTGAACTAGATTATATAGCAGTGTATACTCTAATAAATAATTATTATTACTATTTGTTACCCACCTTTTCTCGTGGCTTAAAACATAGCTTAAAAACACATCATAAGCATTTTAAAATATACATATTAAAATGTAGTTCTACAATTAAATATATCCAAATACACAGAACAAAAGATTAAATACTGTATAGTGAACACTCGATGTGAGTTTAAAATTTATGATAAAAACTGATTAATGCAGTTCAATGCAGTTCAACCTGAATTATATAAGTCTGCATTGACTATATATGTAAATGGCCCATGGTCTAAGCCAGGTATGAACAAACTTGGGCCCTCCAGGTGTTTTGGACTTCAACTCTCACAATTCCTAACAGCCTCAGGCCCTTTCCTTTCCACTCTCGGACACTTAATCCAGTTCAATATGGCAGTGTAGATGAAGCCTTAGTGTTGCCATGATTTGGAAACAATTTTGGCCCCTTCTACACTGCCATATAATGCAGTTTGAATTGCATTGAACTTGATTATATGAGTCTACACTGCCATATAATACAGTTCAATGCAGTTAATCTGCATTCTGAAACTACACTGACACATGACAACAGACAAAGAGAAGAACACTTATCCACATTACAGGATTGGTTGAACCCAGTAGTTCCCAACCTGTGGTCTGTGGACCACCAGTGGTCTGCAAGAACAAAAATATGGTCCATGGCCTCACCATTACTAGACCGTTGCCTCGAAACCATGCGGCAATGAGAGCGACTGATCCCATGAAACCCACTTATAGTGACAAGGCAACAGGGATGTCAGGAGGGGAGAGGCTGACTACCCATGAAAGATTACTATGACCACATCAGCTCTAGATTATTAAATATGGTTTTCTGTGGGTGATCAGATGGTGACAACTGGATGCCATATATTCTGTATCAGAAACTGGAGCTGTTGTGGTCTGTCCAATGCAATTTTCTGAATCACCACCCCAAATAGCAAAACCGAATCTAAACTTGACCAAAAACAGATTTGTAACCCTTTTGATACTAATGTTGAAGTGTGGTCTCTGGTCAAGTGGTCCCTGGTCAAAGTGGTCCCTGGTCAAAGTGGTCCCTGGTCAAGTAGTCCCTGGTCAAAGTGATCCCTGGTCAAAGTGATCCCTGGTCAAGTGGTCCCCGGTCAAGTAGTCCCTGGTCAAAGTGATCCCTGGTCAAGTAGTCCCTGGTCAAGTAGTCCCTGGTCAAAGTGATCCCTGGTCAAAGTGATCCCTGGTCAAGTGGTCCCCGGTCAAGTAGTCCCTGGTCAAAGTGGTCCCTGGTCAAGTAGTCCCTGGTCAAGTAGTCCCTGGTCAAAGTGATCCCTGGTCAAAGTGATCCCTGGTCAAGTGGTCCCCGGTCAAGTGGTCCCCGGTCAAAGTGGTCCCTGATCAAAGTGGTCCCTGGTCAGATGTTCCCTGGTCAAGTGTTCCCTGGTCAAAGTGGTCCCTGGTCAAAGTGATCCCTAGTCAAGTAGTCCTTGGTAAAGTGGTCCCTCCTCAAAGTAGTCCCTGGTCAAAGTGCTTCCTGGTCAAGTGGTCCCTGGTTAAAAAAAAACCCCTGGGAACCACTGTCTTAACCCAACCTTTCTCATCTCAGTAACCTTGTGGCCCATCAAAGTCTTTGGTGTAAAGTTAACTCCAAACTTGAATGGATTTGCTGCCCCCCCCCCCAAAAAAACAAACAAACATGGGAGCCACCAGGTATTGCTGCATTTGAAAGCACTGCAATAATGCTATTCCTGCTTTGCCATTATGTTGCCAAACTGAAATGGCTGAGCCATCAGTTTTTTAATTTGCAAATACTTTGATGGGCCAACCAGGGGGTAGCAGTGCAGCAGCAACGACACCGCATTTCCATGAATGCAGTATTGCAATCCACAATGCATTTAAGAATCTCTCATCTGAGTTAGTTGTAAAGAAGCTGGCAGGAAGAAGAATTAATTCACATTAATAGCTCTCAGTGTGGCTGCTTGCCTCTCTCGCCTGAGCAGGGAAGACGGGAAGGAGAAGAATCCAACGAGATTGAAATAAAGGATTATGTGGCAGCAAGACCTTGCATTCAGAGCCTCTTTAAAAAAAGAAACCTTATAAGGACCTATATAATGCCAAATGCTTGGCGAGCTTAACAGAGACCGAGATATGGGAACACCAAAGCACAGACTCAGAGCACTTTGGAGGAAGGCTGTTAAAAACAAGATTGTGGAAATGTTCCTTTCATGATTATTGTCTTAGTTCAGCTGAAGAAAATTCATTAACCAATATGAGACATCCTTGAAGCATTTCCTTGATTTCCTCTGCCATTTTTATGTTTCTCATCTCTTTTTATTACTGTAATTATTGGAATGTTTATATGGCCTTATTCTTTTACTGAACCTTTTTGTTGTGATCTTCAGTCTAATCCGGGGTTGTGGTCGCTTTGAAGATTTGGATGACCTTATAGAAGTTGTTGATTACTACTGTTCCAATTGGTGACCCAAGAAGACAAAGCCATTCAGAAAAGTCAAACTCCAGAGAGAAATTAGGATGAAAAAGAATGTGGGTGCACTCTTAGAGGGAAAAAAAACTATATCAATTTCTGTCAAATGTCTAGCAATGATATTCAGAAAGGCAATATAGGATTTCAGAGGTGGCTCTGTCCCTATATTCTAGATTTCAGTAACAAAAGTAAAGTGATTATCATAAAATCATAGAATCATAGAGTTGGAAGAGACCTCGTGGGCCATCCAGTCCAACTCTCTTCCAAAAATTAGGAAAATCACATTCAAAGCACCCCTGACAGATGGCCATTCAGCCTCTGTTTAAAAGCCTCCAAAGAATTCATGCGTATAAGCTCCACATTAACTACTATGACTCGATGCTATGGAATTTTGGGATATATAGTTTGTTGCTTTTTGGCATACGAGGGTAAACACCTTGTAACATTACAACTCCCATTTTATTTATTTGCCCCTGGTGGTGCAATGGTTTAAACCCTTGTGCCAGCAGGACTGAAGGCCAACAGGTTGGATGTCAGAATCCAGGGAGAGCGCAGATGAGCTCCCTCTGTCAGCTCCAGATCCCCATACAGGGACATGAGAGAAGCCTCCAACAAGGATAGTAAAACATCAAAACATCCCGGCGTCCCCTGGGCAACATCCTTGCAGACGGCCTATTCTCTCACACGAGAAGCGACTTGCAGTTTCTCAAGTCGATCTTGACATGAAAAAAAAAGATTTATATCCCGCTTATCTCCCCATAGGGAGACTCAAAGCAGCTAACAATCAAAAACATTACAACTTAAAATATACAATGATTCCATAACCACATAAAAGTGGTGTCAAACTACTTTACTTCTCCAGTGTAGATGCACCCTGAGAGGCAGAGTGGGCTGAGGCTGGATCTACACTACCATGCAGTTTCAGAATTCAGTTTAACTGCATTGAACTGGATTATATGGCAGTGAGGACTTGATATCGGAGGTGACCCCCCCCCCTTTCTTGGACTCTGTAGAAGATAGTTTAAAACCAAGGGATTCATAGTTTTCCCAAGAACACCAGGCTGGAAGTGATCCCATAATCCCCTATCTGTCCCCTCACATGGGAACCTAAGGCTCTTCCCATGGCCCCATGGTCCCACATGACAATGCCCCTGTAACCCACACTTTATGAATACACCCAGTTATTTTCCTTTTGCATTACTCTTATGGACTTTTGTTCATTCCCAAAGACTTTTTCCTTTCTTTCTAGGACCCCTTGGGCTATCTTTTATGAATCTAATAAACAGTGTATCTTTTTGGTGGGTAGGCAGGAGTTATCAGGATGGCATATTTCCCCCATAAGCCCCAATGTAACTCCCCTCACGTTTTCCCCATTTATGTAATTTTAAAAATATGAAACTGCCTCTGTTTACCTTTAGCCAGTTACCTGGGGCAAGGTTTGTCAGCTACATTCTTGAAGCCTTGATTCAATCAGCCATTCACAAGCCTCATTTGCATTACAATAGCAGAAGCCAGCTCTTTCCAAAAGGGTATTTCACCTTTGGGGCAAAACCGATTTCTGTTAATCAATAGACAAAGGCTTCTAAGTTTAGCCTGCCTTTGTGCCATTGATTAATAGGCAAAACTATTTCTATATTTCATAAACAGCCACCTCTATCAGCCTCGAAAACTGGTACATGGCTACAGCTTCTTCATTTGTTTACCATCCAAAGAACTGAGACCCTGCAGCAATATATTAATCTGTGTCTATCAAACAGAGAAAAACACAGATGAGGGCATTTGATCATCAACCAAAATACAATAGAATTGCTCAGCCTGAGGACATATATATATTATTAAGTTTCGAAAATTTAAAAACATTACAAATGTGGGGAAAAATTTGGAACATACATTTAAATTATACATATGCATACAATTTAAAAGAAAGTGGACTGAAAATATTTTATAGGTGATATCTCACACCAGACAAGATAGCAAAATATTGTAGAAACTATAGTAATAAGTGCTGGAGATGTAAGAAAGAAGTAGGAATTTTTTTGCATATGTGGTGGGGGTGTAGAAAGATAAGAAAATATTGGGAAAAATACATAAAGAAATACAACAAGCGTTAGATATAAGATTTATATTAAAACCAGAGTACTTACTATTAGAACAGGAGGGTCCTTGCTGAACACTTGCCCACTTGATCTACATATTTAATCCCATCAAAATGTTTTTCTGTCTTCATTGTTCTACTCATCGCCCACCTCTTTGCCCTCATTGGCTGGAAACTGGAAGCGGACTGAACCCCCATTGGCTAAGACGCAGCCAGCCAGCAAGATTCCATCCAATCAACGCGAAGCTGGTCTGGGGACGGGAAGTGGGAAATTTGAATCTGTAACCTTATAAAATGGCATGTTTTTTCCAATGTAACCTTTATGTCAGCATTGACGAATGATTGCGGCTGTCATCCTTTCCAGCTGGTCTGAATAAACACCTCTGTGGTATTCCTTCAATTTGGTGAGCTTTTTATTGCGAAATTCTAGGGAAAATTGGGATTGGGATTCCTTTCTCACCAGGGTTAATATGGATTCTCTTTGGTGGGTCTAGCTGGTCTGCCTTCATGGCGAAACCCTCCAAATTCTGTTCGATAACAGACTCATATAATCCAGTTCAATGCAGTTAAACTGCATCCTGAAATTGCAGTATTGGGCAGTGTAGCTCTAGCCTGTGTAATAATGACTGACTAAAGGTCTCCAGATGAGTTCCACTGCTATGAATCCTTAGGACTAACTCTGCTATCTAACATGTGTGTGTATTTGTGTGACTCCTATGAATTTCAGATGGTTTTCTTATGTAAGGAGTATTCTGAGGGATACCTAATCCCCAAATACTTCAATGGAACAACAAAGCAAACTCTATGAAAAAAGGTATCTCAAGAAAAGAGTGACAAAATCCTCCTGGGCCCAGAGGTACCAGTTCAATCACATTTCCTAATCCCTTAAACCCCAGGCTTCCTCCTCCTTCTTACCTATTAGAGCTCCTGATTGCCTTTGCTGTCACTTATCATCCTCTTACGTACAACCCTTCCCACTCGATATGACCTTTCTTGGAAATGGAAGGGGGAAATGAAACATTCTCAGACATCACCAACAAGTTCTTCTGGAAGCCAGGGAATTACTCTGCACTCTTCACTCTCACCGGTTCCCCATCCTCCTGAAATGCTTCACCTCGAAATGTTTATTCTTTGCTTGAAGACATCAATACATACAAATCCACAGTGACCAAGATCTTGTACTACATAGTGCAGCGTAACAGTTCAGTGGGGAAAACGAGGCTATGTTTCTTCACTCCAGATTGTCCCCAGGTGCACAGTTACCAGCATTTCCCATTCTGAGCACCACAATTCAAGAACATTTATCGGCAAGCTAGAACATGTCCAGAGAAGGGTTACCAAAATGGTCAAAGCATCTAGATCAGTGGTTCCTAACTTGTGCTCCAAGGACCACCAGTGGCCTACAAGAACTAAAATATGATTTGTGGCCTCACTGTTACTACATCACTGCAACGACAGTGACTGGTCTTCAAAACCCTCTTATAGTGCCGAGGCTTATTAAATATGATTTTATGTGGACGAGCAAAGGCAAGTACTGGATGACATATGTTCTGTAACAGAAACTAGAGCTGATGTGATCTATTTTCTAAATCAGCACCCCAAATAACCAAACTGAATCTAAAGTTTACCAAAAACTGATTCTTAAGTTTGTTTGTTTGTTTTTCGAGACTAGGACACAAAGGAATGGATTCAAGCAACAAGAAAAGAGAAAATGTGAATAACTTCCTGACAGTAAGAGCTGTTTGATCTTGGAATACACTGCCACCTGGGAATGTGATCTATGACCTCATCACATGGGGGCATGCCCCAATTCACCTTCTCCTTTAAGATAGAGCCCGACAGCTCCCATTATACAACACACTGCAATTTCTGGCAGGGCTCTGTCTTAAAGAAGATAGCAAACCAGCACATGCCACTACCACAGCAACACAGGAGGCTGCCCGTGTTGCCTTGGCTCGATGGAGGGAAGTCAGGTAGCTGACACTTTCCCCCAAGAGTTGCACGTGTGATAAGTCGCCTTCTCTGGAGTTTGTTAAACAGAGGCTGGATAGACATCTGTCAAGAGTACTTTGATTTAGGATTGGACTGGATGGGCTTGTGGTCTCTTCCATTTTTATGTCTCTATTCACTGGCTGATGGAAAGAGAAGGGGATTGGAGATGCTTATGGCTATGTCTGTAATTCCAGATGCTAACTAACGACATCATCCATTGAGAATAGGATGGCTCAACCAATGATGCCAAACATTTCCCAATTGTTCCAGGGACATAACCAGATGTTTCTTTGATCCCCTCCAGTTATTGCATTGTAATGGGGAAAGGACTGCAGCAGCTACTGTAAGTAGTGACTCTAGGGGAAGTATCTTTGGCCACTGTGGAGTTTGGAAGAAAACCTCACAATCTCTGAGGATGTTTGCCATAGATGCGGGTGAAACGTCAGGAGAGAATGATTCTGAAACATGGCCATACAGCTCAAAAAACTCACAACAACCCAAAACATGAATCGTTGTCATTACAACATAAATGCATGTGTAAGATAGATTTACAATTGCATGTGCCATTAATGAGATGCTGGCCAGAGAGTTATTTTGCAGTACCATACGTATGGGCCAAAATATCCAAAAGCTGTAGTGGAACTATGTTGCACCCCTTAATTTTGATCACTTCCCATGTGTTAATTCAGTTTGGGAAACTAATGCCTCCATTAGGCCAGAGTGGGGCAGGAAGACTGCTGCCTCTCTCTTGTTTTTCTGAAATACAAATGCAAATTGATGCATAGGGAGGATAAAACACATTTGAAATGGATGCATAATTAACCCAGACCATAAATAAGTGACCATTCTGAGCAAAAATGACAGCCTTTCTTGTGTCTTCTGAGATCCCACAATTTTGTCATGTCAGCTGACCCTGACTATCCTAGTAACTTCAGTGCCACCTTCTGGACATCTGAAGTGCTGGCATCGATCTCTGAAGGTGAGGGAACCTGTAGCAGATTTATCATGTCTTTAGCATGAAAATTAATATCCTCAACTGCTTCTCATCCTTGAATTAAAAAATTGTACCATCACCACTATTCTGTTGTGATGGTAAGCTTATGTCTTCTGGTTTGAACCGCAAGGACAAAGGCTGAGGAAAACAACTGCCAACTTCTCTCTAAAAGTTCAGAAGTTTTAGCACTGAAACGCAAAGCATTTGTTAATTCTAAGGTTCAAAGAGAATGGGATATCATGATTATTTTTGAGACTAGCATCATGATGGGACACTGGGAAAAATCAATGCCAATCCCATTTCTTAAAACAGAATTTGTGATTTGTTGTCTCTATTCCGTGCTTTTCTCCTTGGTCCCCAGACTCTCACTAACAACTCCCTTGATCTCGTAAGTTTACTTCATAGCAAGGAAGGTGGGGAGAGAAAACTGAATAAAATCAGGTTCTCATTCCAAAGGAAATTTCTTTCAGAGCTGCAGTCTTTTCCTTTCTGGTGAAAACAGTGAAGGAGAGCTAATAGAAATTCATTTTGGATATAAGCACTAGAGATAGAGAAAAAAAGCATAATTTGAAAATCAGGCCTTTCCCTTATTGTGAAAGTATGCTAGAAAAGAAACAGCTCTGTGATCTGGCCTTGTAAATACTACATCAATGGCACCCAACAGTTGTTTTGGACGGCAGCTTCCTGAACATGGGCCAAACTTCAACTTCTGGGAGTTGAAGTTCAACATTTTTGGAGGACCAAGGTTTTGGAACCATTGCTTGTAAGCCCATCTTCTATGTACTGTATCACTATAGCTCAAGGCTATAACTATTCCAATATAGTGTTGTAACCTTCAAATTTGCATGATCTCAAGTCAGAACTGTCATTATTGCCCAGGTGCAAGGATGTGCTTGGCACACACCACAAATGCTGTATATGCTGGTGTATAAGTTGGCTTCATATATAAAATGACCTCATGTATAAAACAACCTCATGTATAAATCAAAAACAGATTTGGGGTCAAAATGATAGATTTTGGTATGATGGTCATTCAGCAGAGAGTGGCCAATAGCCCCTGCTGTTGCTATTTCTCCATTCATTCATTCAAAAGGGCCACAAGGCCACAGCAGGAAAAATAGAGAATGTCAGTGTTTCTTTGAGGCTCTCCCATGATGGACTAACCTCTTGCCTTTCATCCCTGAACTCAGAAAAGGGAATTATTCCCTTTTTGATAAAAATTAATGCATAGTGCACATATCCGCTCATGGATAAGGCAACCCAGTTGGTTTTAAACTCAAATTTCTAAACTTGTGAGAGAGTATATTGTTGTTTTTATTGCTGGTGGCATTTTAATAGTTGCTAATTTGATCAAATATTGTATTTTTGCTACATTATTATGGTATGGTCCAGTATGGGAGGAAATCCATGGGAGTGACACCATGAGTTATCACACTGGGTGACACCAACCCTAGGGATGCCACTGTATGGATAGCTTTCTTCTAAGGTTTTGTTGTTGAAACCCTGGGACCCCATAAACCCCAAAACTCATAGCCAAGGAAGGTGCCATGAAAGGTCTCACCAGCTAAGTCTAAGGGTGACTTTTCCCCCAGAAGCACAATCTTGCTAACATTCAGAGGTGACCTTTGGTGTATTCTTAGTTGCACAAGCATACACACCATGGGGAAACACAGGGTTAATCCCATTACTCTTCCAGGCAACTGACATCAACACCTGGTGATTATCCCTTCAGTCAACAATTGACTAATCCCTGGGCAGCTAGAAAGGTCACAGAGTCACCCAATGCCCAGACTTTGTCTCTCTCTGAGAGCCCATCCAGGTGTGCCAAAATCCACCCTGGACCCATTGACTAACCCAGGCTGCCAGGATTAACACCATTAGCACCTATCAGTCTAAGCCCTGCCCACATTCCTTTCCCCTCGCAACCACTGAAGGTGTAGTTAGAAAACAACCAAAAGCTTCAAACAGAGCAATGGCAGTTTATTAACATTCCCACCAGTCCAGGAATCCATTCAGCTGTAGTGACAGATGGCATGCCTTAACCAATCAGAGTGCAGATTGGCCCCAATCAGCACTCAGAGTGGCAGAAGTTCATAGTTTGAATAGCTGTCAAACTCTATAGATGCTTCTGCATGAATCCAGTGCAGTTATATGTGATTTGAGAGTGCAGACTCTCCTGACATCCACTTTGGCCAAAGTGAATAGAAGCTCTCACCTTTGCCTTCAACCCACTCATGGCTCATTTCACCTTCAGAACCAAGGCACATTGAGACCCCGAACTCATGGTTCTTGTGGAGCTTAAAGTCAGTTTCACTGTTACAATGCTATGTCCATATAAAGAGAGTGACACAAAGTATAACCTGGACATCCTTGTGCTTGCATTGGGTCTTGAGGGAGTGGAGAAGCATCAACCCTTCAGCAAGAAACCCTTAACTGATCCAGTAAGACCCAGAAATGTCTCATCCAGTCACCTTCAAAGAGGCTGGAAGTCTCCAAAAGGACCTCATTTGTTTTCTCCTTGCATTTGTTCTGCTGAGACTATACCAGAATTTTGCTCATCTAAGCGTCTTCTTTTCTTCAGCACAACAGACAGAGTTATTAATCTCTAGATGTGAGTTAAAGATTACTACACATTTTGGTGCCCTTTCATAAGAGAAATCTAGTTTTGGCCCAGGATGGGAAAGAGATGATTTATATTACACAGTGAAGGGAGATTTTAAATGGAAGAGGGATTTCCTCCCTTCTTTTATGCCAGCTTTTGCATTTATTTTCAAGAGCAGAGAAATCATACCGGATGCAGCATCAAGTTGGTAGTTTGCAGCTGGAGCATCGGAGACTGATGAGTTATAACACATGACAAAGATAATAATAATACAATAGACCATGACAGTTGGGAGCTATAATTACTTTGCACTGCTCAAGGAACGTAACATTTTAAATACTGAGCTGGGATGTGACTGAAATGTATAGCATCATGTTGAGAAAATATCTTCCCAATTTTGTTATATAAAAACATCTTAATACTAAATAATCAAAGGGGTGGTGGACATGATAATTCTATAACATCAAGGAAATGGTTGCAATTAGTTTTCACTGAGAAGCCAACATGGTATAGAGCAGACATGGGCAAACTAAGACCTGGGGGCTAGATGTGGCCTCCAGGGTGCTTACCTTAGGCCCTCCTCATTTACCCTGTCCTTTTGGCATAAGGACATGGCAGTCCACAGCACTTGAGAGCTCTCTGGAGCACTCTCAGCCACCACATGAGAGTGGTCCCCTCCTTATGCTGGAAGGACAGCTCAAGGAAGGGACGTGACAGCTGAGAGTGAGTGCCCTCCGGAGCCTTCCTCCCAGTTTAATGTCAAGAGGACACCCTGAGGATCAGGGGAGGAAGATTGGGGGGGGGGGGGAGAGGATCAGGGCAGTTGCCACATGTCCCACCTTCCTCGCAACATAAGGATGGAGCAAGCAGCCCTGTTCTTATGGTGTGAGGACAACCTGAGGATGATCCAGGTCCTGCCCTGCCCTGCCCTGCCCTCCCAGGCCCTATCCTTCATGGGCCTGCCTCACTTAGCATGCAAATAGTCCCACTCCCTCTCAGCTTGGCCCTTCCTGCTGAGCCCACAATGCAGCCCCAAGGCAGAAAGGCTTAAGTGTTGAACTACGATTCTGGAGAACAGGGTTCAAATTCCGCTCTCAGCCATGAAAAACCCAAGTGACCTTGGGCAGATCTCACACTCTCAGCCTCAGAAAACCTCATGTTGGGTCACCTTGTGTTATCCATGAGTTATAAATGACATGGGAGCACACAACAGGTGTCACTGAGATCAAAACAGAGGTCACAAGAGCTGTGATCCATTGCCATTTGACTTGCAAGCTGAATTCAGCCTCCCATAGCCATTTGTTGTAAGCGCCGGGGCCCCATATGTAAAACTATGGCCTCCATATGCCCTCTGGAGTAGAAAGGGGCTTTTCTGTTATTGTTTCATCAACCACCCCACTGCATCTTAGGACCAGAATAGCTTTTTAAAAAAGAAACAAGATAATTGTGGTTATTAAAGATGACATCCGTTAGGAACAAAGTAAATACAGGGGCTGAGATATGGTGCAAACCTTCCCAATTCACCCTAGTGGGCCGGTGGGGATATTTTAATTCATTTATTTATTTCTGGAGGCATGCAAGTTTCCTGGGAGACTGATGCAACCACCTAGTTTCCAATAGCTCCCCAACTGTGTCTTGAAGGATTCACAAAAGAAATTGAAGCATTTGCCACAGGCTGCACTTTACTGATTGATTCAAACTGGTGTCTGTGCATGCCTTCAAGTTGCCTGTCAACTTATGGTGGCCTCATGAATTTCCTAGTATTTGCACAAGGAAGGAATATTCAGAGGTGGCTTTGTTGCTCCTTCCTCTGAAATACAGCCTACAGCACATAGAATTTATTGGTAGTCTCTCACCAATGTAGTAACCAGTGTGGACCCTGATTAGCTTCCAAGATCAGGCAGGCTCTGTTGCCTTAAAAGTATTTAGGCATGACAATGAGAGAGCAGGCCAACTGAATTAACTGTCAAATTGTTAAGTGATCAGGCAGGTGAACCCCAAAGACTCAATGGATTAGTCTAGTTGGTTACTATTAATACAGGGGTGCTCATTAAGTAGATCGCGATCTACTGGTAGATTGCATAGGGCGTCCTGGTAGATCGCAAGCAGGGCGGGAGGAAGGCTCAGTCTCGCCCCGCAGGCTCCCGACGCCACCCAGGTGCAGAAGGAGGTTGGACTGGATGGCCTTTGGAGGTCTCCTCCTATTCTAGGAACCCATTGTTATTATTACTATTATTATTATTATCAGAGGCTGGATGGCCATCTGTGACGAATGCTTTGATTGTGTTTTTCCCTTATGGCAGAAGGAGGTTGGACTGGATGGCCCTTGGAGGTCTCCTTCTACTCTAGGAACCTATTGTTGTTGTTGTTACTATTATTATTAGTAGTAGTAGCAGAGGCTGAATGAATATTATCATTATTATTATGAATAAATTCAGGGGCTTATTATACTCACATTTAGTTGAATTCAGTCTTAAAATATATTATACGGCTCTCACATAAATAAATTTCCAAATATTTTTCTTTTATGGCTCTCTGAGTAGTGGGTAGGTAGATCAGTTTGACTTGGTTGTTTTATAAGTAGCTCGCATGCTGAAAAAATGTGAGCACCCCTGTATTAATATAATCTTCTTCTTGCTGGATAAAAGCCATCATATGACTATCATCATCACACTAGAGCAGGCATGCGCAAACTCTGGCTCTCCAGGTGCTTTGGACTTCAGCTCCCACGATTGCTAACAATTCCTTTCACAATTCCTTTCCATAACAGGGAGGAAAGTCTAGTTGGTTACTATTAATACAGGGGTGCTCATTAAGTAGATCGCGATCTACTGGTAGATTGCATAGGGCGTCCTGGTAGATCGCAAGCCTGAGGCTGTTAGGAATTATGGGAAATGAAGTCCAAAAAACCTTGAAAGCCCAAGTTGGCCCATGTCTGCACTAGAGCATGGATCCACTTTAAACCCAGTTTCAGCTTCCTGCAGAATTCTGGGGCTTGTAATTCAGGGGAGGAGCTCTTAAGCTGCTCAGCCAGACAGGACCTGCGCCTCACTAAACTACCAACCCCAGAATTCTGCAGGAAGCAGAAACCATATTTAAAGTGAATCCATGCTCTGGTGCATGCATGAAGCCCCCCAACCCCCCCCCCCCCCCCAAATTCTTAGAATGGTCCATGAGAAGGCCTTACTGTACATTATTTAAACTGTTATGTGTATTCATATCATGATCTGATCATCATGATCAATATATCCCATATGCATGGGGGTATTGGGATAAGGATACAAAAGGTTTGCTAGGGTAGACCCTCTCTCACTTAGACTCAGCCCCCCTCCTGAATCAAATTCAGCCCCTCCCAAATCAAAAACCTGGCTATGGCCCTGCTCTGGTGTGATGAGGCTTTTCCCAGGTCCTTTCCAAGTAGCTACACTTCCCAGGCTCCTTGCCTTTTCCTATCCTAGCCATTACATTTCTTATCTGAGCAACAAGAGAAGAGAACTCAGTGAAAGACTATATGTTTTATCTGTAAAGCAAAGCTGGGTGAAGGTTACGGGGCTGCATTATTTCCCCACCTCACTTTATAGGGCTGCTGTCTCACAAAAATCCCATACTGCATTATAGGGGATCTAGAGCCATTTTCACCATGTTTTTTTTGCCCCCCTTGTACCATTTTATATCCAAGCGATTTTGTTTTCAAAGAAAGTGACTGAAAAATCATGCAAAACTCTGTAGGATGGAATTTCTGAGATTTCCTAACACCTTCTCTGATATATCTGCAACACAAAGGGCCGGAACAAGGGGAATAGACCCATTTGTTTGTGTGTCAGGAGCGACTTAAGAAACTGCAAGTCACATCAGACATGAGAGAATTGGCCGTTTGTAAGGACATTGTCCAGGATGTTTTACCATTCTGTGGGGAGGCTTCTCTCATGTCCCCACATAGGAAGCTGGAGCTGACAGACAGGAGCTTATCCCGCTTCCCAGATTCGAACCACCGACCTTTCAATCAGCAGTCCTGCTGGCAAAAGGGTTTAACCTATTGTGCCGCCTATCAATGACCCCTGATATTTTGAACTACAACTACCTGTTGATAAGGGTTAATGGAAATGGTAGCCAAAAGTACCTATTTGCCCATCTCAGGACTAGATGTTCCAAAGGTTTGGGAACACCCCCAAAGTCCCTTGAGGATTTGCTGTGCCTTTCCCACTGATATATGCCCTCTGAAGGGTTTGGTAATGTCATGAAAAAGGTAATGAACAACTGGCCTAGCCACGCATCTTTAAATGGCTCATAAATCCGTTGGGTTATTGAGTTGTTCCGCACAGACTTACGGTCCCTGTGCAATTAGCAGAATCAACATTCTGCCCGTCACTCAGGATGATTCGCCAAATGTTAACAACCGTAGCAACATGCGCTGCGGATTAGCTTTTGCAAGGAAACACGGTTCAACATTCTGGTGAAGTGGTGCTCGGAATCTCGCTCAGGAACAAAAGCAAGTCATATTTCAACACTGAATTGGAAACACTGGACCAGAACAGTGGGGAAATGAATGCTAGAGCAGAGGGAGGGAAGGAGAAGAGACGCGAGGATGGCACTTTTCGTTCTGATCTCCCCAAAATGCTAAGGGTGTACATGGAGATTTCTTCCTTATGCCGCTCTCTTCACTTTTTTCAACATCTCTTCCAATATCCTCGATAAGCTCATGTAATGTTTCCAAATGGAGATGATTATTATGTTTTTACACTGCCCAGCACATTTCTTTTTGTTTTGTACCAGCTATTAATTATCTCGGTAGGTATCAGCCACAAAGTTTGTTTGCTGAATTAGCACACTGCCTTTTCTGCAACTCAAACATTTATCTTCCTAACCTTTTGTTGCAAGAGGTAGGGCTGTAGCTCAGTGGCATAGAATGTGCTTTGCATGCAGAATATCCCAGGTAGATTTTCAAAGTGGGAGTCAGAATGTCGGAAAGCCCTTGGGTCTCAAATGACGAGAAAGGTGGGATGCCAATCAAATAGATAAATAAAATAAGAGATAGACCTCTGAGAACCACCAAGAGTAGCTGAGGCAGGAGTATTTAGACATCAATGGGCTATGGTCCTATAGGTATCACTGTTGTGATGGTATGCTTTCAATATATCTCTGACATAAGACTGACACTAAGTAACCCTATCATGGGGGTCTCTTCATAAGATTTGTTTCAGAGAGGGGTATTCTCAGAGCTTGACTTACCTAAAGTCACCAGTGAATGTTTTAAGCCTGGCCTGATCTCCCGAAGTCCTCATCCAATTCTCAAACCACTATGGCTCTACCTGGCTAGTGGCTACAGTTGGAATTACTTCCTCATTGCACTAACAAAACAAGGCTCTACAGAGGTATTACTCTCTGCCAAACTCTTCCATTATAATGCATTCCATTATAAAGTCCCAGATTATATGATTCTATAGCAGCGGTTCTCAACCTTCCTAATGCCGTGATTCCTTAATACAGTTCCTCATGTTGTAATGACTCCAACCATAAAGTTATTTTTGTTGCTACTTCATAACTGTAATTTTTCTACTGTTAAGAATCATAATATGGCTTTTCGGAGCTATTTTGCAGACAAGATCTTGCTTCTCCGCTGGGACCTCCCTGCCACAATTGATACAGTAAGTGAACTTGAGACTCCATGGCCACTTGCTGGGCCCACCCTCGACCGGTTCACTCCACTGGACGCAGAGGCTGTCAATAGGATCATGATTGCAGCTAGACCAACTACTTGCTCCCTCAACCCGTGCCCCTCCTGGCTGATAAAATCTTGTTGGGAGGGTCTACGTGGCCCTTTGTTGAATATAGTTAATAGCTCCCTTGAGCAAGGAGTTTTTCCAGAGGGTTTGAAAGAGGCCATGGTATCTCCACTCCTGAAGAAATCGGACTTAGTTTGTTTGGTTCCCTCCAGTTACCGCCCAGTTTCGAATCTTCCGTTTCTGGGCAAGGTGATTGAGAGGGCAGCAGCGGAGCAGCTGCAGCAGTTCCTAAATGACACAGCTGGACAAGATCCTTTCCAGTCCAGCTTCCATATTGGGCATGGGACGGAGACAGTTTTGGTCTCCATCACAGATCAGCTTCGCTGCCAAATGGATCAAGGCAGTTCAGCGCTGTTCGTGTTATTGGACCTCACGGCAGCATTTGATATGGTTGACCACAGTTTATTGGCCCACCGCTTAGCTGTAGCTGGAGTGAGGGGGACAGCCCTTAAATGGGTGTCCTCTTTTCTCCAAAATCAGTGACAGTGTGTGGAGAGGGGAGGGGTGGTCTCCGAGAGGTCCCCTCTTATATGTGGGGTGCCTCAGGGGGCTATCCTTTCCCCTTTGTTCTTTAACATCTATATGCGACCACTTGCCCGACTGGTGCAAAGCTTTGGGCTTGAGTGTCATCAGTACGCTGATGACACTCAGCTCATTCTGAGGATGGAGGGCCGGCCGGACTCAGTACCTGATAATTTCCATCAGTGCCTTGAGGCCGTTACTAGATGGTTGCGTGCCAGCAAGTTGAGGGTGAACCCAGCGAAGACGGAGATCCTATGGCTGGGTCATCCAGGTGGGGAGATCCAGTTGCCTACTCTGGACGGCGAAGCATTACGCCTGTCGTCCTTGGTAAAGAGTCTGGGGGTCTTGTTAGACCAGCTGCTGACAATGGAGGCCCAGGTCTCCGCTGTGAGAAGTTCCGCATTTTTCCATCTGCATCAGGCTAGACAACTGGCTCCTTATCTATCTAGGAACAGCCTGGCTATGGTGATCCAGGCAACGGTCATCTCAAGATTGGACTACTGTAACGCCTTCTACATTGGTCTTCTTTTGTCAGTGATCTGGAAGCTTAAGCTTGTGCAAAATGCTGCCGCCCGACTTCTCGCTGGGGAGAAGTCGCATTACTCCAATCTTGCAGCAATTGCATTGGCTACCGATTGAGCACCGGATTACTTTCAAGGTGTTGGTTTTGACCTTTAAGGCCTTATATGGTGTGGGGCCGGCATACCTGAGGGCCCGCCTCACCCCCTATCAACCCCAGATATCACTTTGGTCGGAAGACCAAAACCTGCTTGAAGTCCCCAACATCCAGACTTTTCATTTGTCGGTAACCAGGTGCAGAGCCTTCACGACCGTGGCTCCAAATTTGTGGAATGCTTTACCGGCAGAAACATGAGCCATCCGAAGCTTACCGTCCTTCCGGAAGGCGTGTAAAACATTCCTTTTCCGGCAAGCATTCGGTTTCTGCTGATTGTTCTTTTTAAAAAATTAATTGTGTTTAATTGTTTTTGGTAGTTTTGTAAACAGCTCCGAGCCTTCGGGGAGTGGTGGTATACAAGTCGAAATAATAAGTAAATAAATAATGTAAATATCTGATGTCTAGGATGTATTTTCATCCACTGGACCACATTTGGCACAAATACCCAATATGCACAAATTTAAATAGTGGTGGGGTTGAGAAGTGGGGATTGATTTTGTAATTTGGGAGTTGTAGTTGCTGGGATTTATAGTTAACCTACAATCAAAGAGCATTCTGAACTCCAGCATGGGTAGGTTCAGTCAGAATCTTCGTAATTCAGAATAAATTGGGATCAAATTCCTTTTTGAAGCTATTTCAAAGCGATTTGGGAACCCGGAAGTATCCTTGCCATTTCGAAGTTTTTTCTCTTATGAATCAATAAGTGAGTTGGAAATTATTCAGCTTTTCAAACCAGTGTGGCTGCGGAAAATGCCGCGTGGCGGGGCCAGCCTGACCTGGTCCTCCCCGCTTCCCTTGCTGTGGGTACCGGGCAGGCCGGGCCCACAATGCAGTGTTTTCCAATGCAGTGTTTTCCAAGGCTCAGGACTGCTTTCCGGCAACTCCTTGGGCAGGGCAGGGCCTGTGGCCCGGCATCTGGCCCCTCCCCACCCAAGAAGTTGCCAGATAGCAGCCCAAAAAATGCCGCGTGGCAGGCCCGGTCCTCCCCACCCCCCCCCCCCTTGCTGCGGTTTTATGCCTGGCAGGGTACACCATGCAGCATTTTCCATGGCCTTAGGCCACTTTTCGACAACTCCTTGAGCAGGGAGGGGCCGGATGCTGGGCCTGCCACACCTGGGAGCCATAAAGAATCGCCAAAAGAGCCATATATGGCTCGCGAGCCATAGGTTCCCGACCCCTACTTTATTGTAGAACCTTGAAAGGAAAAGCTACCCAGATCCTCTAACTGCCAAAATACAAACAAAAAGCCATGAAAGTGAACAGTTCTATTCCCAGCAGATTTTTTTTAAAAAAAATAAACAAATAATTGCAACCAATCTTCATGAGGTTCCAGTCAGAAGCTTCTCTGTTCTGAATTTCCCAAAAACCCGTGACTGTCATCCTTAATTAAAGGCTATTTGCTTTGCAATATTTTCTTGTCCTCTGGCTCAAAGTCCTGAATTCTGACATGCATCCCATTCAACGAATACAGATATGAAAAAGAAGCAACATCAATATTGAGTCAGAATCCAAATATATCAATATGTTTCCCTGCAGTAGATGGCAGAGAAATCATATTTCTATAATAATAGATCATTATAACCTGATCAGCATTATCCAAAGTGATAAGATGGGTTTATTTCTTCTCCCATTTCTGTGCTTTCAACAAAATGCAACAATTGCTGAAGTGCAGCTCTTTGTTTCTTCTTTTCCCTTCCCATCCCATCCCTTTATCATGCTTTGAGATTAATCAAGAATGACAATTTATGAGAAGGGAATGGTAAAGAGCATTGTGCCAATGTCGCAAAACTGTCAGCAGTGGGATTTTCCAGCAAACACAGAGCTTTCACTCATCAATGCATTCTCTAGAATAGGTCAGAAAAAACTAGTTAGTACTAACAATGCTATGCTTTGTGGGCACAGCACTGTAATGGAACCAGGGCTCCAGGATTTTGTGGACAACACAGGGCCCATCTACACTGTCACACGGGGGCCAGGCTTAGCACAGTAGGTTAAACTGCCAAGCTACAGAAAATCCTGCCTATCAAAATGTTGGCAGTTGAAGCCCGGATCAGGGTGAGCACCTGCCATCAGCCCCAGCTCCCTGCCCACCTAGCAGATCAAAATCAGAAATGTGAGTAGATAAATAGGCACCACTTTAAGAGGGAAGGTAATAAAAGGCACTCATAAGGACATGCCGGCAATTCGACTGGAAGACTACGAAAAACCAAGCTCCTCAGCATGGAAGATGGAGTGACAGCGCGCACACACACACCCGTGCCAGAAGTCAAGCACATCCTCTAGATGCCGGAAATGGAAAAGATGAGAAAAGCCCTTACAGCTCTGTTTATGTATTGTCTGTCCTTGTTAATTGTATAAGGGCACTGAATATTTGCCATATATGTGTTCTGTAATCTGCCATGAGTTCCCTCAGGGAGATAGAAATATAACTAAAGTTTTTATTATTATTTGAAACATAAGATTAGTACACAGCAAACAAGATCACTCTGCTGGCTGTTCTATTGAAACACACATCTAACACTTCTCAAGTGTCTAGGACTATGTGATGTATTGGTGAATAATGCATGCAGATCGCAGTAGGTTTGCAGCTGACTGATGGTAATTTTGTCAGCACCAATTGTGTTTAAGTTCACGCCAAGGTCTTTAGGAACTGCACCCAGTGTGCCAATCACCACTGGGACCACCTTTACTGGCTTGTGCCACAGTCTTTGCAGTTCAGTCTTTAAATCCTCGTATTGTGTCAGCTTTTCCAGTTGTTTCTCTTCAATCCTGCTGTCGCCTGAGATTGCAACATTGATGATCCATACTTGGTTTGTTTGGCTTTTTTGCACAATTGTGAGGTCAGGAGAATTTTGCTCCAAAACTGTCAGTCTGAATTCGGAAGTCCCAGAGTAGTTTGACATGTTCATTTTCTGTAACTTTTCCAGACTTGTGGCCCCACCTATTGTTGTTGTTATTGTTACTATTATTATCTAGTTTCTGAATCCAGATGATCAGCTTTGAACTGGATTATATGAAAATGTAGACTCAAACAATATAGTACAAAGCAGATCATCTGGACTCAGAAACTGGATTATAATGGCAGTATTGATCCAGCCATGGATTCATCACCTGCATTCTGCTCATGGAATAGTCATTAAAGCTTCTGATCATCCCGACTTCCACTTTCCACTCAGGACCTAGAAATGCTTGGCTGTGGTGTTCATGACTCCCAAAATTGGATTTTTTCCCCCTAGAAGGGCAATTTAGTTGCAACACTAACTTCTTCCATTTACTGCATGAGACTCAGCCTCAGAATTGGAATTCTGGCCTATTTAGATCCTCAGTCAACAACAATACTGACGGGGAGCGTTGATATTCTAGCCCACGATCTAAGAATAAAACCTGGCTTCAGATGAACATGAACAAACAATTCTTTCCCGCTGCAAGAAGAAATTCCATTTTTCACGGGGTCATTTTTCACAGTCTAGCCTTCCTTTGCTTTAACTGAGTATTCAACCTCTATGGCCACCACAGATTCCTTTTTATTTTATTTTTAAATCCACTTATTGCATGTCTTCTTTTATTTCAACTCACTTGTGATGAATCAGTTTTTATTCATCTGAGCTCTAGACAAAGGCTGTTTCATCATCCTTTTACATTCCTTGTTTATGAAACACACTTACACACACACAATCAGGAGGACATTTCATTGAAAGGCAGCACATGGCTTTCCATTAGGAGAAGAGAACATTGCACAACTTGATTGTATAAGTAAATATGCATGCTCCTCTCTATGTGCAATGAGCAAGGCAATGCTTTAACAGGAGTGGCTACGGATGCTGGGGATATTTATAATGGGGAAGAGAAGGTTGAGAGGAAACATTTAAATATTTGAAAGAATGTCCCATTGAGGAAGGGATGAGCTTGCTTTCTGCTGCTCTGGAGATCAGGACACAATGGAGTCATAGATTCCAATTGCATGAAAAGATATTCCTCCTAAACATTAGGAAGAACTTCCCAATGATAACAATTGTTTGACATAGGAATAGACTGCCTTGGATTATGACAAAGTGTCCTTCTCTGGAGGTGTTGGGTGGTCGTCTGTTAGCAGAGTTCAAATTGTGTCTTACTGCATGACAGAAACAGCTTGGACAAGATAGCCCTGGATTCTCTTCCAGCTCTATGTGTTGTGGACTACTCTTCTGCTTCTGTTTCTGAGAAGGAGGTAGAACAGGAGGCTGAAGAAGTACCACTAGAATGGCAAAGGTCAAAAGAAGAAAGGAGAAGGTCAGCTAAAATCACAGCAATCAAACCTCACCCTAGGAACATCTGTGGACAAGATCCTTGGGGAAGCGAGGCCTACCACATGCCTCCTAGACCCCTGCCCATCCTGGCTGATCAAAGAAGCCAGAGGGGATTTGGCAGAGTGGGTTAAAGTGGTAGTTAATGCCTCCTTACAGGAGGGCAAAATTCCAGCCAGCTTAAAGCAAGCTGTTATAAAACTGCTGTTGAAAAAACCATCACTGGACCTCACTCAATTCGTCAACTATTGGCCAGTTTCCAATCTCCCCTATTTTGGCAAAGTCATGGAATGTGTGGTGGCTTCGCAACTCCAGGGGTTCTTGGTAGACACTGATTATCTTGATCCGGCACAGTCTGGCTTTAGGCCAGGACATGGTACTGAAACAGCCTTGGTCGCCTTGGTAGATGATCTACGCCGGGAACTCGACAGGGGGAGTGTGTCCCTGTTGGTTCTGCTGGATCTCTCAGCGGCTTTAGATACCATTGACCACAGGATCCTTCTGGGTCGCCTTGCAGAGATGGGACTTGGGGGTACTGCTCTGCAGTGGCTCCGATCCTTCCTGGAAGGTCGTACCCAGAAGGTGTTACTGGGTGACACCTGTTTGACCCCACAACCATTGTCGTGTGGAGTCCCTCAGGGTTCAGTACTGTCCCCAATGTTATTTAACATCTACATGAAACCGCTGGGAGAGATCATTCGGAGTTTCGGAGTAAGGTGTTATCTGTACGCAGATAACGTCCAGATCTGTCACTCCTTTCCACCTGTCACCAAGGAGGCTGCCCAGACTTTGAACCGGTGCTTGGCTACTGTGTCGGACTGGATGAGGGCTAGCAAATTGAAACTTAATCCAGACAAGACAGAGGTCCTCCTGGTCAGTCGAAAGGCCGAACAGGGCATAGGGTTACAGCCTGTGTTGGATGGGGTTACACTCCCCCTGAAGACACAGGTTCACAGCTTGGGAGTGATCCTGGATTCATTGTTGAGCCTGGAACCCCAGGTTTCGGCGGTGGCCAGGGGAGCTTTTGCACAGTTAAGACTTGTGCGCCAGCTGCACCCGTACCTTGGGAAGTCTGATCTGGCTACGGTCGTCCACGCTCTGGTTACATCCCGAATAGATTACTGCAAAGCACTCTACGTGGGGCTGCCTTTGAAGACAGTTCGGAAGCTACAACTAGTCCAACGGGCGGCAGCCAGATTACTAACTGGAGCTACATACAGGGAGCATACCACCCCCCTGTTGTGTCAGCTCCGCTGGCTGCCTACCCACTTCCGAGCTCAATTCAAAGTGCTGGTCTTGACCTTTAAAGCTCTATACGGTTCTGGCCCAGCTTACTTATCCGAACGCATCTGCTGCTATGTCCCACCTCGTAATTTAAGATCATCCGGGGAGGCCCTGCTCTCGCTCCCGCTAACTTCTCAAATGCGGCTGGTGGGGACGAGGGAGAGGGCCTTCTCGGTGGTGGCTCCCCGTCTGTGGAACGCGCTTCCAAGAGACATACGATCAATTCCATCCCTCCTGACATTCAGGAAAAAAGTAAAAGCCTGGCTATGGGACCAGGCGTTTGCACACTAGCACAAGGCAGCATTTTAGACTGGATTTTAATGGAAATTTGATGAATAGGGCTCAATGCTTTTCATGGACGGAACACTGTTTTTTTAAACTTATGTGTATGATATGTTGATGTAATTGTATTTTAATGTATTTAATGTGTAATGTTTCGGGGGGGGTTATACTACATCTGCTGTGAAACCTGGCATTGTTTTTTATTAACTTTACTTTCTGTTTCCTTTACAGCTGTTTGCATTATTATTATTTTGCTGAAGTAAAGTTTCTCCTTTGTGGTCTCTGTGAAATCGCACATTTGGTAGTAGTTCTCGCAAATGCGTACCAGTTCGGACCCTATAAAAAGCTTTCTATGCCTTTAAGGATGCCTTTAAGGATGTGGCCCCACCCATCCTCCCCAAGGGCCAAGGGTATATATAGGACACAGGTGGGGCTGCAGCCCTTGTTCCTTCTTTCCGCTCGTGCTATCAGCAGTGTTAGGAACCCCCTCTCTCTGTGCATTCATTCCTTCATTGGTTTGTTTAACTACTCTTTGGATGTTCCCTTGGATTTTGGATTTGGATTCAACCTTGGACTGTTTGACTACTCCTGCTTGCAGCCTGCCTTCGTTTGGACTCTGTTTGACCTGTCTCAGGCCAGTATGTCTGCCCTGTCTAAGAAATGCTCTTCTTGTGAGAGTTTTTTCCCCTGCTTCTGACCAGCACGATCATTGCTTTCTCTGTTTTGGGGAAGCTCATGATCCTCAGACTTGTTCTGTTGTGTTGCTCTCCCCCCCCCCCCCTTTGTCAGACAGGGCCGGCAGGCAACTTTGTGGAGCTTACTCTATGAGAATGCCTTTCTCCCTGCAGCCTTACTTCACTGCGTGGTTTCGGAACCGCCGCCTTTCGCCGCGTCTTCTTCCTCCCCGCCTCCCCTCCGCTCTGCATCTGTGGCGACGCCAACGCACCGCCGCTCCAAGTCCCCTTGTGGATCTTCCTCGTCCACCAAGCGGAGCAGAGAGGTGAAGGCTCCTCCGGCTTCTGCTGGAGCTCCTTCGCATCCGGAAGTTGGTAGGCGGCCCCAGCAGCACGACCTTCCACTTCCGCCGCAGCGGCACGCACGCTCTGGAGAGCCGCGCAGGATTCGCACACGGAGGTGGCCCTGCATCCCCTGGTGGATGTAGCCTCTCCTGCGCTGGCGCTCCTGGTACCTGCCCTGCCCTCCTCGAGGGTAGCAGGTCTGGAGCTTGGGGCCATCAGCGGAGAGTCTGCCCCTGCGGCAGCATTACCTCCGCAGCCCCTGGAAGTGCAGCGGATCCCTGCTTTTCCTCCCTCTGGATTGGGAGTCAGGTATGGCTCCATTGGGGCATTTTCTTCCTCTCCCTCCTCTTGGCATCTCCTGCTGCATCCAGCTGCATCCAGCTGTGTGCTCCTCCCTGCCTCGCACCCATCACCCTCTGGCTCTGCCTGTGCATGATGTACCCCATCATGCTTGTGGGCCTCTCCAGCCACTGCCTTCTGAGTATATTCATTACTCCCCTGGCGGCAGGGTGTATTATTTTGGGCCTCCATGTGCTCCTTCTCATGGGCCCTCCTCATCTGCTCATTGCCAGTGGCCTCCACCTGCTGCTGCAGCCTCAGTGCTGGCCCCTGTGGTTTCTACTGTTTTGTTTGAGCATGACTCTGTTGATGGCTCTGCCTCTTCGCAGGCTACTCCGGAAGCTACCTCTGTGTCTAGGGCTGTGGAGTCAGCACCGCAGGCAGACGCCTCTTCTTTTTTCTGCCTTGATGTCTCGTTTGATGCGGGCTTTGGATCTGCCAGCTCCAAAGGTCTGCAATGTTGTGGGGGACCCAATGTTCCCTTCGGAGCAGCAGGATGATGTTTTGCCTCCTTCATCCGCCCTGCCATCTCTTCCTTATTTGCTTCAGTTGACCCGGCCGCTTGACCTTCTGCCGGCTTCTGTGCCTCCTGTCTCTCCGCATTATGATGGCATGTATCGTGCTGACCTTGCTCAGGCGCAATGAGTTGCATGCCCACCTAAGCCGATCTCTGTGGTGTTTGATGATTGCCATGGCAAGACTTTTAGGAGAACCCTCACTGCTCCGCCTGATAAGGATGGCAGACATATGGTGGCCTTTGGCAAGAAGGTCCATACCGGAGGTGGCTTTGTGGCGTGCCTTGTTCATTATGGCACTTACATGGCCAGTTGCCAGGATTTCCTTTGGCATCAGTTGACTCCTTTTCTGGATTTTCTTCCTCCAGATCAGCACAACATGTTTCGGTCCTATCAGCAGGAGGCCCTGCTTTTGTCCAGGTCGCAGGAGGACATGGCTACCCATACAGCGGATACTACGGGCCGGTTTTTTTGCCACAACTGCTGCCATGTGCCGGCACGCTTGGTTGAGGGCTTCAACCCTTTCTGATGCTGGCAAGGTCCTTGCAGGGGAGCTGCCTTGGCGTGATGACACCGTGTTCAACCCTGATACTGATTCCAGTCTCAAAGTGAAAAAGGAAGTACATAAGGCCGCTGGGTCTTATGGCTTTACCGCACCAGCTTCTTCCCAGTCGAAGCCCTGCTGGCAGCCGCCTTCCTCACCTCCTCGCCGTTTATACTCTGGACACCACTCTTTTCCTTGAGCCCGTTCTCCACCTGTTACTCGGCAATCCCAGGATAGGACGTCTCGACAGCCTGGTAGGGGCAAGCCTCAGTCCAGGCCGAGGCGGCATTTTTGACGACTCCGCGTCTTCCTCCTCTTTGAGCACTCTTTCTGACCATGTGGTGCCTTGGCCATTGGGTGACTTTTCTCCTTCCTACTGTACTGTTCCCACTCAGCCTATGTTGGGAACCATATGGCACCGTTCCTTCCCCAGTGGCGTTCCATCACCATGGACGCCTGGGTTCTGGGTGTTGTCCACATAGGCTACGCCATTGGGTTCTAGTTCACCCCTGAGGTGGGCCGCATTCGCGCCACTCCTGTGTCGTTTTGTTGGAGGAAGTGCGTGCCTTGTTGGAGAAGGGGGCTATTGTGCCTCTCCCTCCTTCTTTTGTCCCTCAGGCGTATTTTTCCAGGCACTTCCTTGTCTTCTAGACGGACAGTGGCCAGTGTCCTATTTTGGACCCGAGAGGCTACTTCCTCTTCTTTTTCAGGGATCCTGGTTCACGACCATGGATCTTAAAGATGCCTATTTTCGCATCGCCATTGCAGCCGAACATCATCGCTATCTGGCATTCATGATTGGCTGGGCTGCTCTCTGTTTCCCGGTTCTTCCTTTCGGCATTTCCACTGCACCACGGGTGTTCACTGTGTGTATGGCAGTGGTAGCGGCGCACCTCTGCCTCCAGGGCGTCACAGTGTTTCCATATATTGATGATTGGCTCCTGGTTACCCAATCCCATGACGATCTTCTCCGGGACATTGGCACTGCTCTGTCTCTCTTGCAGGACCCGGGCCTTGTCGTCAATCAGGCCAAATCGCACCTGGAGCCGACTCAACGCATCCGCTACATCGGCGCTCTTCTGGACTCCACGGTCTCATGGGCGCCCCTGCCAGGCGACTGTTTTTGCGTTCTCCAGTCGCTAATCCGCCACATTTTGCGCAAGCGCAAGGTGCCTGCCAGCAATGTCCACATGGCCTCCATGACAGCAGTGACCCCACTTGCACGTCTTCGTCTGCGGCCACTGCAATCTTGGTTTCTTCACGTCTTTCACCCTCTTCTTCATGGCCCTCACAGGTTCCTTACTGTCCCTGCGGGCGTCCGGAGCTCTCTTCCCTGGTGGCTTTGCCCTGCCAATGTCTGCAGTGGCATGCCATTCCATCCCCTTCAGCCTACTGTGCAGCTGACGACAGATGCCTCCATGCACGGGTGGGGTGTCCATTCCGGAAATCTTGTTGCTTATGTCGCTGGTCCTGACAAGAAGCCATGAACCACATCAACTTCTTGGAGCTCCTTGCTCTCTTCACGGCCCTCGAGTCCTTCGGGCCTTTCCTGCGTGGTGAGGTTATCCGGACCATCCACCTCACCACCATTTATCTGCCCGGAGAGGACAATGTCCTTGCCGACCGGCTCAGCGGGCAGTTGCCAGCAACGCACGACTGGTCTCTGCATCCCAATGAGACTGCTGTTCTCTTCCGCCAGTGGGGCATGCCCACCATCGACGTGTTCGCTTCCCCTCTGAACACGAAGTGCGACCTCTTTTGTGCCCGGCTGCCCCGGGACTCTCACCAGGGCTGCCTCGGGGACGCCTTCCAGTACAGTTGGCACGGTCCTCTCCTGTACATGTTTCCTCCGCTTCCCCTCTTGACGAGGGTTCTGGCAAAGATAGACGAGGATGGCGCGGATTGCGTCCTGATCGCGCCATGGTGGCCTTGCCAACCATCGTTCACCTCTCTCCTCGCCCAGTCCGCTCGGGACTTCGTGCGGCTCAGCCACAGGACGAACCTTCTGTCCTCTCCGGCCAGCTGCTCCGTCCGGGTCTCCGTCACCTCTCCCTGACCGCATGACGGATCAGGGCCCGCGCCTCTCCGCGGCAGTGCCTGCTGTTCTCAATGCGGCCCATCGTGACTCTACCAAGTCTTCCTACGCCGCCAAGTGGAAGCGTTTCTCGAATTTCCTCCGGCCGCATGGTGCGGATCCTTTGACCGCCTCCACGCCACTTCTGCTGGACTTCCTTGAGTCCCTCACTGCTGCTGGACTGGCTTACTCCTCTATCAAGTGCTACTTGGCAGCCATTTCCGCATATCGGAAACGGGTGAATCTTCCCTCTTGTTTTCATGATCCCCTGGTTCAGCTTTTTTTGCGGGGTTTTAGGAACCTTCGCCCACAGGTCAGGCCTCCGGCTCCGGCTTGGCACCTCGACCTGGTCCTCTTGGCTCTATAACAGCCTCCTTTTGAGCCTATGTCCTCAGTTGATTTTGTTTATCTTTCATGGACAACTGCTTTCCTTGTCGCCATCACGCACCGACTGCCCTTACGTTAGGTCCCACGCAGACAAGGTCGCTCTGCGTACGGACATTTCTTTTTTGCCTAAAGTGTCGATGCTTTTTAATTTGTCTCAGGACATTGTTCTGTCCGCACTTTTTCCTAACCCTTCTACGGATCTGGAATGATCCCTTCACCTCCTCGATGTCAGGAGGGCTCTTGCTTTCTATTTGCATCAGACAGCTTCTCTTCGGAAGTCTCCGAGACTTTTTCTTCAGTACCAGACTCACACTGCGGGCCTGCCTGTTTCCCTTGGTCGACTCCATTAACGTTTGCCGCCCATTACAAGTTGGACATGCTCTCCAAACGGCACGCCTCCTTTGGACGAGCTGTCCTCTTCTCAGCGGTGGCATGACGCCCTCCAGCCAGGGGGTGTAGCTTGTCAATCTACCAAATGTGCGATTTCACAGAGACCACGAAGGAGAAATATAGGTTGCTTACCTGTAACCTTGTTTCTTCGAGTGGTACTCTGTGAAATCCGCACATCCCCACCCTGCCTCCCCACTGAGTGTCATGCCTCTGTGACTGCCTCTGCACGGCGGAGGAACTAGGGCTGCAGCCCCACCTGTGTCCTATATATACTATGGGGAGGACGGGTGGGGCCACATCCTTAAAGGCATAGAGAGCTTTTTATAGGGTCCGAACTGCTACGCATTTGCGAGAACTACTACCAAATGTGCAGACTTCAAAGAGTACAACTCGAAGAAACAAGATTACAGGTAAGCAACCTATATTTCTGTACTGTTGCTCATGTTGTAAGACTGTTTCTGGAGCAAAACAGGACACTATGCCTCTATGATCCTATGATTCTAAGTTATGTGCTTATGTTTATTTGCATTTGGACATTCCTTTGAAATATGCAATGCCACCATACATCCAACTTGGCATCCTCAACTTGAACTGGTTATTCTGCATCACATAACAAGATCTAGCTGTAGATCTTGTACATGTGTCAGACACCAATCAGAGCCTGGCCACTTGTGTGTCTGTGTGATCCTGTGGGAATCATATATGTGATAAGTTGCATGCTTTCTTTTCATCTATTAAAAGTTTCCCATTGACATGTTTGTGTGTGTTTCTGTATCTCAAGGGTAGGGATTATTTCTCTCTCCAAATGATGTTAAGATTCACTTCCCAGCAGCCTTAGACAGCACAGCAAATGCTGAAGCATGATGGGCCATATCATCCCCACTGCTCACAAACATACATGCACAACACAGATCTATGGAGAGTTTCTCCAAGTGAGCAATTGTAAAGGCTACGACCCGAAGGATAATCTAATGAGGCCATGACACAGGCCTTGTACAATCAAGTGCTGCAAATTTCCTTTCAAGCCCAGCAAACCTTTTAGAATTATTACTTTTCTAAAAGTCTAATGTTTTCATCTGAGTGTCAGTTATCATAAGCTTGACAGTCAGTTTTGAGCTCCCATCCAATCCAATCTTATTCACAACAGAACGCTTCCCTTCTCTTGATATGACAAGCTAAAATGCTATTTGCTCCGATAATAACTGTGCAACGGAGAACAAGAGAGCTTTTAGGCATTATTTCATGTAATGTTATCTAGGTGGTTTGAGTTTTTCTTTTCTCCCCCTCAAAAAACAGGAAATTGTGAAAATAAAATGCTATTTAAGCTTCAGTGCCCACTTCCCAGATACAAGGAACACAATGTTTGTGGGGATAAGCATGTCAGTGAACGCAAAGAGAGCCTTTTCTGCATGTAATGAGAAATCTTTGAACTATAAGAAAGATCCTTCATCTCTAACTGTTCTGTTCAGCTTCCCCAAAACCAAGAGGTGTTATTTTGACGTATCTCAGAATTCCATCTTCCGTCAAAGCAAAATAATGTTTATCACAAGTGATGGTTAACTGTTTTCTCCAGAACTAGGGGTGCATCTAAACTGCAAAATTAATGCAGTTTGACAATGTTTTACTTGCCATACCTCAATACAATGGAATCCTGGGAGTTATAGTTTGGTGAAGCACCAGCTCTCTTTGAGAGAGAAGGCCAGGGACTTAGTGAAATTTCAGCCATGGTAGTTAAAGTGTTGTCAAACTCCATCAATTCTACAGTATAGATGAACCCCATAATGTCCTTATGGGCACTAGCATCACCAGGTGAGTGCAGGGGGTGCAAACAGCACTGGGTGACAGCTTCAAAGGTTGTGACACCAAAATTACTGCCTAGGGGCCATGGGTTGCACAATGGGTTAAACCCTTGTGCTGCTGAACTGCTGACTTGAAGGTTGGCAGTTCAAATCCACAGGACAGGATGAGCTCCTGCTGTTACCCCTAGCTCCTGCCAACCTAGCAGTTTGAAAACATGCAAATGTGAGTAGATCAATGGGTACCGCCTCGGCCGAAAAAAGCAAAAAGACTCTCCATGTAGTCATGCTGGCCACACGACCAGAAGGTTTCTACAGACAATGCAGGCTTCTTGGTTTGGAAATGGAAATGAGCAACTTCTCCAGAGCTAGAGATGAGTGCCGGGTCCAGAGCCAGAAATGAAAGGAGAAGCCTTTGCCTTTGTCTGTGTATTTGTGTCTCATTGTATTTCATTGTAACATGAATTCATTGTTTGCTTGTTTCTGTTTATATGCTGTAATCCGCTCTGAGTTCCCTTGGGGAGAAGGCGGGAATATCAATAAAGTGTTGTTGTTGTTTCATCTTGATCTGAGAAATAATATTTGCAACCAGTTTCTTAATAAGAATCAGTGTGATGGCCTTTCTTCAATGGCTATTCTATTTTGGAGCAAGAAGCCATTACAAACTGGGACTGCTGTTTTCCTTCCGTGTGACCTAGGCTCACATTTAACATTGACACTTGTCAACACCTTTTGTCACATGAGCCAATTGGCTAAGCCCTCCGACTCTTGACCCCTGAGTGAATATACCAGTCAACCAAGAAATCTGCCTGTGGCCTTTGATGCTTTCAAATGTAGTACTTGCTTCAGCAAACAGAAATTGCAAGGAAAGCAAAGGAATGGCCACATCTGAACCGTGTGAGAAAGTTGTTCAGCACTGCACTCTTGCAAATGACCAATCTACAGGTCAAGCTGGATCTCTCATGATTATCAAAATGTGATACAAGTTCCATGTTGCCCTTCTGTGAGTGGATTTAGTTGCTTAAGAATATCATAATCGGTTAAGAATGAATTAAAAATGAAATTAACACACAAGAGCACGTTTCAGACTAGTAAAAGCCAGAAGCCTAGAGTTTGTCATTTGGGAGTTGTAGTTGCTGGGATTTATAGTTAACCTACAACCAAAGAGCATTCTGAACCCCACCAATGATGGAATTGAACCAAACTTGGTACACAGAACTCCCATGACCAGCAGAAAATATTGGAAGGATTTAGTGGGCACTGACCTTGAGTTCTGAAGTTGTAGTTCACCTACATCCAGAGAGCACTGTGGATTCAAACAATGATGGATCTGACCAAACTTGGCACGGATACTCAATATGCCCAAATGTGAATACTGATAGAGTTTGGAGAAAATAGACCTTGACATTTGAGAGTTGCATTTGCTGGGATTTATAGTTCACCTAAAATCAAAGAGCACCTTGAACCCCACCAATGATAAAATTGGCCCAAACTTCCCACACAGAATCCCCATGACCAACAGAAAATACTGTGTTTTCCAATGGTCTTTGGTGACCTTTCAGACACCCCCCTCATGATCCCCCCAGGGCTCCCGGCCCCCAAGTTGAGAAATGCTAAAATAGAGGGTAGGTGGCCATCTTTCAAGAGGTCCCCAGTTATGTATTTCTTCATCTCAGAATGAATCTACACTACCATATAATCCTGCTCAAAGCAGATAATCTGGACTGGATTGTGTGGCAGTGTAGATGAGGCCTCGGAGGGTGTATCTCGACCTCCCTTGTTATTTCCAGCACTAAAGTTCTATCATTCTCACATGCAGCTAAATAAATGTATCATCAAATGACTGATGATCTATTCATGTGATATTAATAGGATCAAGTCCATTTTGTGGAGGGAAAACATCGGGATATAATTGTGACTCATGACTGCCATCATTCCACTGCCTCCTCGACCTAGAGTCCTCTTTCCATCTCTGTTGTGTGTTTTCCTCCCTTTCAGTCTCTCTTTCTCCTCCTTCTCGGGGCCTGCCAGCTGTTGTTAGAGATGTCACTTCCTGCCAGATGTGTTCATAAAAGGGTTTTGATGAGCATCAGTTGGCAGCGGAGATAGCAAGCTAGAGGGGTCCACAAGACCAAGGGGCTTGGAATCAAAAAAAGGCTCAATGAGCCCCTCTTGACAAGGCCAATTCACCTTGTGGGAGAGTATTTCATCTTCCTGGGACCCATTTTTTGCCTAAAGGAGGCATACAGGACAATCAAAATAGCCACCAGTCAGGCTGATAGAGTTTCACTTCTGCACTTGGATTTTTGAACTCATTTCTCACTAGCAAATCCCATGTTGTAACTCACTTGTTATAGCTGGAGACGCACATGCTGAGGTGCTAGATGTAGAAAGATCTCCAGGGCACTGAAACTGAGGCCCCTTCTACACTACCATATAATCCAGATTATCTGAGTCTACACTGCCATATAATCCAGTTCAAAGCAGATCATCAGGATTTGTATGGCAGTGTAGAAGGGGCCTGAGCCGCTAGTGGCCAATATAACGGATAAGAAACTTCAGAAGGGTGGGCCTTCATATCAAACTGGGGTCTCATCTAAAATGCCATATAATACGGTCTCAAAATGTAGTTGAATTGCATTGAAATTGATTATTTGAATCTACACTGATGTATAATGGAGTTCAAGGCAGTGAACTGCATTCTGAAACTGCATTATATGGCAGTGTAAATAGGGCCTCCCAACATTTGAATGGTAGCAAAGACTGGATCTATACAGACAAATTATGTGGCTTGAACTGCATTATTTGGTCAGTGCACATTCATATAATGCAGTTTGAATGCCATTGAACTGTATGAAATGGCGCTACACTGACCATATAATGCAATGTTTTGTTTATTTATTTGCAACTGTTTATTCTTCTTGGCTCTTATGTGCTTCCTAATGTGAATTTATTTCTATTCTTGATCTCTAGATAGGCTTATGGTGGACCTCTTGTTGCTGTTCCTTTGTGACACCCTTTACCATGATTGCTTAATTCAGGAATGGCCAATACCTTATTCCTGGGAGAAAGGGGCAGCAATGGCTTGCAGTCCAGTTTCATTCCATGCAAATATAAACTTGCCCAAATTAGAAATAAAAATGCAACCACTTCAATGACCATTTTGACCCCCACTTTGTGTTCTACTTCTCCAAATGCCACATCTTTTTTTGGGTCAGCCTGAGAAATTGCAATTAAGCCCAACTGATATGGGAAATGAACGGGGAAGAATTGCAATGTCTCCCTTTGCCCTCAGTTGGCTTTCCTTTCTTTCCTCAAACACATAATAACCATGGGAGTCCCACTGTTGCTCCAGTGAGTCTAATCCTTATACCATAATTAATCCATCTTAATATATATCATCTAAAAGTAATTAAAATCGGAACCCGTCTGCTAATATCCAGTTTAGCTAATTTTATGTATATTATGCATTAAAATGTCCTTCAACCATCATCCTTTATATTCCTTTGCTAATTTCTCTTGCCCTAAAATAGTCTTAAGACTGAATGCTGAGCTAGAGGAGCCTTCAGTCAGAACCAAAAGAACATATAAGGTTGAATTCACTCTATTTATATAGCATTTTGATTCCGCATTCATTGTCATGGTTCCACTCTATGCAGGCATGTAGCCGGGGCTAAGGGGCTTCAGCCCCCCCCGAAATTCTCAGGGTGGTCCGCGAAAAGGCCTTACTGGTACATTATTTAAACTGTTATGTTTATTCATATCATGATCTGATCACCATGCTCATTATATCCCACATTAATGGGGTTATTGGGATAACAATACCAACGGTGTGCTAGGGTAGACCCTCTTCCACCCAGTCTCCGCCCCCCCCCCCCCCCCGAATCAAAATCCTGGCTACGGCCCTGACTCTATGGAATCTTCAGATTCACAGTACCCTGCAGTTCTATGGTAGAGAGTCCTCAGAGTATCAAACAAGCTACAAATCCCAGGACTCCATGTTGCGGCCTGTGCAAAGCTTGGCCTATTTATATTGAAAGTGTAGGATTACATTGTGTGTATGGTTGCTAGGCCTTGTCACTGTTAACAGGCCTCTTTGCAGTTTGGGGGCTGGGTTGTTGTTTTTTCCTGGGTGGGAGGGGCTCATCCTCTTAGTTTCCTTTCCAGAAATCACCTCATAGCCTTCCCCAATCAGTGCCTCAGGATTTTTCCTTCTAAAAGTCACCCCAGAGACTCCATCCACTCAGCTCCTTAGATTATTCCCTCCAAGAGTCACCCCAGAGGCTCCATCCAATCAGTGCCTCTGATTGGATTTCCCTCCAATTTTAAAGGTTATAAAAGGGGGGAAACCACTCTGTTTGCTCAGTGACTGCAAGGGACATATGGCTGAGTTTTGCAGAGCAGTCAGCTCTGGCCTGCCACCTTCTTTTAATATATAAATCCTGCCATAGTCCATCCATCCATACTGGGCATATCAGAAGGCCTGGGTGAAGGATGTGGGACTTTGGCCGCCTTCAACAGCCCTGGACTCAACATAAGAAGGACTCGCCCTTCACCTTATAGGAATCCAGTGGCTGAGGCCTGTCTGCTATCTGTGGCTGCTGTCCAGAGACAAAGAGAAGAAGAGGCAATCATCGTCCACAGACTGAAGAGACTGTAAGCCTGTTTTTTAGTTCTGCAAATCTTTGGACTTTGTAACTAATTTAAGAGCCAGGCACCTACAGCTTTGTGCCTTGTAGAGAATAAATCTACTAGAGGATTAGACAGATTCATGGATACCAAGTGTATCGGTAGTTACTGAAAAGGACATTCAAGTGCCACCTCGGAGTTGGCAGGATTTCCCTGGGTACTGGTTGTGGGGGGTCGGGAGCAGGTCAGGGTTTTGCCTTCCCTTCTGCTCGAGATCCCCGTGTACAACTGGTGGGCCACTGTGTGATACTGAATGCTGGACTAGATGGGCTGAGGTCCGATTCAGCATGGCTCTTCTTATGTTCTTATGTTCTAAATCCAGTTAACTTCCTCAAGAAACTTTGGTCTGTGGAGTTTTTGGGATCCTCTCCCATAAACGAAGGCATCAGCGTCCCCTGGGCATAGGATCTTCAAAGCAATTCATCCAGTCACTCCCTTTAGGCCCAGGTGTGACTGCAAACTCCATATGACAGAAGGACCGAACTGTTAGAACTGTGCAATGTGGAAACACCCTAAAGCACCAAACCAAATGATGCCTGAGAACATAACGTGCTTGCTGTTTCCATCATCCCACTGAATCTGGACTAAACATTGACAACCTTAGATATGCAGATGATACCACTTTGATGGCTGAAAGAGCGGAGGAGCCTTCTACCCAAGGTGAAAGAACAAAGTGCAAATGCTGGGTTCCAGTTAAACATTGAAAAAACCAAGACTATGCCAACTAGACCGATAACTAGCAAATAGAGGGAGAAAATATGAAGGCAGTTATAGACTTTGTATTTCTAGTTGCAAAGATTACTGCAGGTACAGACTGCAGCCAGGTAATCAGAAGACGTTTACTTTTTGGGAGGAGAGCAATGACCAATCTCGATAAAATAGTGAAGAGTAGAGGCATCACACTGGAACGAACATCCACATAGTTAAAGCAATGGAATTCCCCATGGTGACTTATGGATGTGAGAGATGGACCATAAGGAAGGCTGAGCAAAGACGCTTTAGAACTGTGGTGTTGGAGGAAAATTTTGAGAGTGCCTTGGACTGCAAGAAGATCCAAGCAGTCCATACTCCATTAATGTGGGATATAATGAGCCAGTGAAATAATGCCCAGTAAGCTCACTGGACCACCCTGAGAAGGATATTCGAGGCAAAGATGAAGTGCTTTGGCCACATAATGAGAAGACAGGAAATGATGCTGGGGAAAGTGGAAGGGAAAAGCAAGAGGGACTGACCAAGGGCAAGATGGACGGATGGTATCCTTGAAGTGACTGGCTTGACCTTGAAGGAGCCGGGGGTAGCCACAGCCAAGAGGGAGCTCTGGTATGGACTAGTCCATGAGGTCATGAAGAGTCGGAAGTGACTGAATGAAGAACAACAACAACAAATTGAATCTGGTGGTGCATCGAAGGCCTTGAGTAGTTTTACTTTCCAAGAATATATAACTAAATGCACAAAAATTACATTTGCAGAACTGTGAACATAATATGAATGTTACACCATGGTCAGGCATGTAGCCAGGGGGGGGGGCTAAGGGGCCTTCAGCCCCCCCCCCCCCAATTCTCAGGGTGGTCCGCGAGAAGGCCTTACTGGTACATTATTTAAACTGTTATGTTTATTCATATCATGATCTGATCACCATGCTCATTATATCCCACATTAATGGGGTTATTGGGATAACAATACAAACGGTTTGCTAGGGTAGACCCTCTTCCCCCCAGTCTCAGCCCCCCCCCCGAACCACACTCAGCCCCCCCCCCCGAATCAAAATCCTGGCTACGGCCCTGACCATGGTGAAGAGAAATTCAACTGTATGCAAAGGAACTCACATCTGCATAAACTACCAACAAGATGTGAACCATTTTTTTCAATATGTACATCTTTTTAGTGCTGTGTATCTAATTTACATCACATTCTCCATGGATTGGTATGTCTTTTTGCATACATTTCCTCTTCAGTTATGCATAACATCCCCATGCTTTGTTTTGTGTCTACAAGGGTTCCAGCACTTAAAATACAATTATGCGGTTCCCAAATATGCAAATAGTTGGGTTGTTCTTTTTGAAACTTATCTAAAGAGTTACCTGCTGTCTCCTTGCAAAACCAGTTCCTACCATCCATCACAATGACAAATTAGGATGGTTTATCTGTCAATCCAGAACCTCATCTGAGCTTCAACTCCCAATGTGTCAAAACAGACATTAGCTGACCCATAGAGTTCACTCAGATATCTCGGGGTTCGTGTACACTGTAGAATGAATGCAGTTCGATACCACTTTAACTGCCATGGCTTGGGGCTGTACAATCATGGGTGATGTAGCTTTACAAGGCTGTTAGCCTTCTCTTCCAACTAATGCTGGTGTCTCACTAAAATACAACTCCCAGGATTCCATTATATTGAGCAGTGGCAGTTCAAAGCCCCATCAACACTGTCATATAAACTCCATAGTATCTGCTTTGAACTGTATTCTATGGCAGTGTGGACTCATATAATCCAGTTCAAAACAGATAATCTGGATTATCTGACTTGATAATCTGGATTGTATGGCAGTATGGATCCAGCCCAAGTGGTGTCAACATGCACTGTGTCAATAGTGCAGACCCCCCCCCGGAAAATAGCAAGTTCTCTGATGAGACATTTTGAATCTCGGTCTTTCATTCTCAGAAATGTCCTGGGAAAAGCCTTTCAAATATGCAAATGCTCAAAGTGTGCACTTTCTCAGAAGTTTTAGGTGGTTAAAAAATCTTTGCCATTTCTATTAATCTGTTTCAGAGAAAGAAACTTCCTGGAAGCTGAAGCTCAATGAACAATATTAAAATGTCATAACCACAGAAAGTAATATAAATAAACGCTAAACATAAATCAATATACAGGTACATACATATAATGTATAATCTAATTTATAGAAAACCTGGCCATATTTTGAAGCTGATGGCCATGTGTTCTTTCACAGTCTGGCAATGTAAGCATTGAATATATATTTCTGTAGGCTTTATGAACCATCTCGCCATTGGAATACCCAGGGAGGAAATAAATAACATTATATTAAAACTGCAGCACACTGTTCTTCATTGAATTTAGACCTGTAGTGACCATGAGTTAAGCTCCAACACCCAGCCAATTCTCACCTATATAGAAGAAGAATTCACTAATAAACAGGCTAAATAGATTACATTTATCTAAAAAATACACCCAAAATATGTTATTGATTTCATAAACGCGTGGCGAGCCAAAGGCGTCTCTCGTTTATCTGTCCCATCATCCAATTTTCATTCCCCTCTTTATCAACATCAAGAGTAATATGCTCTCCTATAAACCTAATTCAATTTTCTTAAAGGTTATTCTCATAAATTAGAAGGACAATCCTCTGTTGACACCCTGGAGAGCCACATTTGGGCTTGGTGCGAAACCAAGGAGCTTCTGTTCCATCTTTCAATCTTTTGGGCTCCTTCCTCATCACAGAGTCCATTGCAAGAGAAAAAGGAGTTTGAGTAAGATTAATCAGAAGCAATTTGCAGCAGTCGCCAATGGAAGGAACACTGCTAAGCATTTTTCCAAAGATGAATAATATCCCAGGTAGCTGGCACCTGTATGTGAAGCGAAGCATTACAAACAAATGAGAAGTAATAGAGCTTACTGTGCATAAAATGTTATTGTTTCATGGAAATAGTGTCGAATAAGCAAGCTGGAAGTAATCACCCTGAGCTCGCCAACTGACTGGATAACCTTTACACTTCCCCAGGATCCCAGCAGAAGAATGAGATGGATTACTGTCCGGAGGTGTTTATAAAGCCAGGATTCAATTCTGTGATGCAGTTGGAACAAAGGCTGGGATTTTCCTCTTCCTTTTGCAAATCAAAGAGAATAGGAAGTTGTATCTATAGGCAGTGTCGAAGTTCAAGACCTTACACAACCACAACACACTAGTAATTTTTCCAGGACTATGTTGTCTAAGGCCCCATCTACACTTAGGTCAGTGTAGGTGTGGATCAGCCCCACAGCAGATGAACACCACATGGGTCCAATTTAAGGTAATGTGGGGCAAGTCTACCCTAATGTGGTCTTACTCCATATTAAGAAAGCACCCTATCCAGCCCATTATGGAGGGGGGCTTCCCACAGGCTCTCCTTCCATATCCTTCATTAAGATGTGGATTTTAAAAAGCATCAGAGTTAAGATACCACTCTTTCTGAATCCTTTACCTTCTGTTTGTAGAAGAGACCGGGTTTAATGCTTCTTAAAGTTGTTTCTACTCTAGAGGAGGCAGGCGTGCACACTTTCTCTCAACAGCACCAGCAGAACACAGCAGCTTTTCAAGGCATTTTAAGGAGGCCCAGGGAAGAAAGAGCAATGACCTGTAGCTTAGTGGAGTATCCTCCCTGGACTACCTTAAAAACCCCCCCTGTTTTACTGCCTGCCTGCAATCTTCTTTCTGCTTGCCACTTGTTTTGCTTCCTTAAAGCTGTTCTACTTTCTATTCTAGAGGAGAGGTAGGCTTCTCTTTTTGTTTTCTGGAATTACTATTGATAATTATTATCTTTTAGAAGTATTTTCTGAAGGAGAGGAAGGGAAGGAGAAAAAGAAGTAAAAAGGGTGAATGGACAGTTAAGCCTGCAAACATGCGCATGCACCCCACTCACCGGCCCTAAAGTCCCCAACTCCCAGTCAGTCCCATGAAATAAAAAGAATAAGTAAAATAAAGGAAAATCAAAAAGATTAAACTGATGAGCAATAGGGGGGCACATGGTCCCTTTTCGGATAAGAATCTGTAATGGCTGGGCCCTTACCATTTTGAGCACCCGTAACAAAACAGATAAGCCAAATGGGAAAAGGGAACAGCTAAAAATGGATCCATGCACATGTCTAGTAGGGACTCCCTTGAACCTCTGCAGTATCTGGATATCCCCTGTGAGGACCATTCCTGGGGGCACTCTGGCATCTGTGTAGATCCATTCTAGGAGTATATTTCTTTCTTCGGTTCTATGATATACCATAAAGGATGGACCCAACAATGACATTCGGTAAAGAGCTGTTGGGAAGTGCCAGGGTTAGAACTGATAGCCTGCAGGCCTATGTGTAGTTGCCCAGTGCTGTTCCAGTCCCCAGGGCTCTGGCTCATCTCTCCATATCTTAGAACCAAGCATTGTTGGGGTCTGTTTAGGGAAATCAGCTGTGCCATGGCAAAGACAAGTTTCAAGCTATAAAAACTATTTTAAAACCCTACAAATACATCTAATATGGATAAAATATTCAAAATTATTCAGAGCAAATTAAATGAAGATATTCATCCCTTCACTGGCAGGAGCCCACCAACCATTAAAAACCTGCATTACAAAAATAATACTCCAATCTTTTTAAAAAATCCTCCCTCTGACATTTCTTCATGAAACCTTAGTGATATTGGTATGAGCAAGTATGTTCCCTTTTTTTAAAAAAAAACCCTCCTCAGATGCTTCACTCTGTTTCCTGGGCCCCTGGAGAATGTCTGAAGAGTGACTTTTGAGTTTTAAATGAAGGATCATCAAAGTCTGACAAGACTGTCAAAAATAATCGCTTTAATTCCAGAAGCATAGACATGGCTTGCCACCGGTTGTGCTATAAATGATGTTTTGAGAATTCCTTTGTGAGGGTGTGCAATGTGTAGAAATGATCGAGCAGAGCCAAAAGTTTATCGGAAAACATTTTTTCCCTTCTGAGTTGACACATGAGACTTTTTCTTATTTCTTGCCCAACTTAGAGAAAAAGTTCACTTTGCAGAAATTCTCTAATATTGGTTATCTTCTGGAGTGAAATGTCACATCTTCCTGCACATAGAGAAGGTGCATCTACACTGTAGAATTAATGCAGTTTGACCCTACTTTAATAGCCATGGCTCTATGCTAGGGAATAATGGGAACTGTAGTTTGGTGAAGCATTAGCACTTCTTTGCAGAGAAGGCTAACAATTTTGTAAAAACTACAATTTACAGGATTCCATACTATTGAGCCATGGCACTTTCATACCTAAGTGGCCCTGTTCACCATCTTCTCACAGGACTGACATGACTCATTGAACTTTTAAAAATGACTCCTTTCTTTTAATCCCAAAATAATTTCACAAGATGGAGAAGTGGCATTAATTCCTATGGAAATATTAGTGTGAGGAAACTGAAGGGATAGGAAGTATTTGCATTCACACTCCTATAACCGTTGATGTTGGAGTATGTGTTATTGAACCCAATGAGACCTGCTTCTGAGTAGTTCCTTAGGAGCATATGCCTCATGTGCTGCTCTCTGCTTAAATGAGGAACAATTCTGTTTTCATTTGCTCCCAATCCATCACAGTGTTACTCATTCCTTAACTCACAGCTTGATACTTTTCCATTGCAGAACAAAGGCCTTCTTTCCTTTTCTTTAGAATATTTTGAGTATTCCAAATGCAAATCTAAACACTAACCAATGTGATAAATATGTAAGTGAATTTTCAGAGGAGGAATAAAAGGAAGGAGGGAAGAGGAGAAAGAAGAAGAGAAAAGGAGGAGAAAGAAAGCTGACAGTTGGAAAATAAACTCAGTCGAAATGTAGTGCTGCAAGACAGTTCTAAACATATCATGACATTGTTTAATGTCATGATATGTTCAAAGTATAACAGCCCCATTTGGTCATATTGATATTGAATGAGAAGTCTAGATTTCTTCCTGAAGGGCCCACTTATTAGTGATTTCACCAGTCCATGATATGTTTAGAACTGTCTTGCAGCACTACATTTCGACTGAGTTTATTTTCCAACTGTCAGCTTTCTTCCTTGCCTGACTTTCGCACTCATAACATACTCATCCCGACCCCTGATATTTCTGAGACATGTTTTTCCCTTCACCAGGTCAACCTTTAAGGACCTTCAACTCTGAAAGCTCCATGTCAGTGTTTTAACCATAATCCAAGGGTCAAAGAAAAGGAGTTCTCACAGTGTTTTCATGAGATTTGTATCCTGTTTATCCATCGCTCTTTGTGTTGCTGTAAATTGAGGAAGATATTGTGCCAAGAGCTTGTTCTCCTTGGGCTCCGAATCCCCTGCTGTTTTCAACTGCCAGTGTCTTATTGACTCTCTGAAATTGCTCTGTGCTGGGATTGCATTGGTAATATGAGGCATTTTGCAGCTCTACACAGCACAAACAATGAAATATACCAACGATCACCGAGCCCAGGGTTGCCGCTGAAGAGGAGAGAGCCAAGAGATTCAATTTGAGTCTTTAAATTTCTCCCGCTTCCATAGATGAAGCTTGGGCACTCCTCTTCCTCCCTCTTTCCTTGCCTCCCACCATTTAGTTTCTGAAGTACATAAAAATAATGCATGAGAAATCAAAAGATCAAGGATGATTCACTTTAGAAAGAAGGAGACCGGGAGCTCTTGTGGGATTGCTAGCATTGTGAAGAGAGGGATCGAAATGAAATTCTTGATTCAAGCATTTATCACCATCAGGTAGCAGAGAAGAGAGCTGGAGGTAAACGTCCTGACACACGATCGTATGCATCCTTCGGTGAATGGAAACAGACAAGCAGATGAATTTAGCTTTTGCTGGAAGTAATTACAAAGACTGTGACAGTCAATACAACACGCTCTCTTAGGAGGCTGGTTATTCCCTTTCACAGTACCTTTCATATTTTCAGCCTGGAGATCCCCCCTCCAAAAAAAGTATTCTTTAGAAGATTGCTGTTGTTAAAAAGTAAGGCCTGAAGGTCAAGTTTAACAAGTTTTACCTACAAATAATCTTTGCTTGTAAGCCGGAATTCTTTATGGTTGTACTTATTGCCAACCAGGAAGAAAGAGGTAAAATCAACAGTGGGATAAAGCTAGGACCATACTATTCAATTATTTAAAATTATCTCCAGAGGGTTTGGCACTGGCCAAGACCCTACATCATTTTTTGTTGTTTATTCAGTCACTTCCGACTCTTTGTGACCTCATGGACCAGCCCACGCCAGAGCTACCTGTCGGCTGTGGCCACCTTCAGCTCCTTCAAGGTCAAGTCAGTCACTTCAGGGATACCATCCATCCATCTTGCCCTTGGTCAGCCCCTCTTCCTTTTCCCTTCCATTTTCCCCAGCATCATTGTCTTCTCCAAGTACTTAATCTTTGCCTCTTTTATCCTTTCCTCCACTGAGCAGCTAGGCATTATTTCCTGGAGTATGGATGGGTTGGATCTTCTTGCGGTCCAAAGCACTCTCAGAATTGTCCTGTAACACCACAGTTCAAAAATTTTTATCTCCCTTCACTCAGCCTTCCTTATGGTCCAGCTCTTATTCATTGGTTACAGGGAATACCATTGCTTTACCTATGCAGACCTTCATTGCCAGTGTGATGTCTACTCTTCACTATTTTATCAAGATTGGTCATTGCTCTCCTCCCAAAACGTAAACGTCTTCTGATTTCCTGGCTGCAGTTTGTGTCTTCAGTAATCTTTGTGCCTAGAAAGACAAAGTCTGTCACTGCCTCCACGTTTTCTCCCTCTTTTGCCAGTTATCAATCACTCTGGGGCAGGAAAGCTCAGAGAAGACAATGATGCTGGGAAAAATGGAAGGAAAAAGAAAGAGGGGCCAACCAAGGGTAACATGGATGGATGGTATCCTTGAAGTGACTGGCTTGACTCTGAAGGAACTGGGGGAGGGGGGGGGGCACAGCCAACAAGGAGCTCTGGCTTGGGTTGGTCCATGAGGTCACAAAAAATCGGAAGTGACTGAACGAATAAACAAAAATCAGTCTGGTTGCCCTAATCTTGGTTTTCTAGATGTTTAACTGCAACCCAGCTTTTTGCACTTTCTTCTTTCACCTTGATTAGAAGGTTCTTCAGCTCCTCCTCGCTTTCAGCAATCAAAGTAGTATCATCTACATATCTAAGGTTGCTAATGTTTCATCCAGAAATTTTAACTCCAGCCTTGGATTCATCAAGTCCCGTACATCGCATGATGTGTTCTGCATACAAGTAGAATTGGCAGGGTGAGTGTATACAGCCCTGCCATACTCCTTTCCCAATCTACATCACACTTGTATACAATAAACCAACAATTAACAGGCTCAGTTAAGGAAACTACATCCCTGACTTTATGGGAAATGAACAGGGATGTAGATGAGAGGGCCTCTTGAAAGCATATTTTTCATAGGGTTGCCACATGTTGAAGCCCACATTGTGGCATCCAAGAAAAAAACAACAGGTAAACAGCAGCAAAGCCAGGTTTATCTCTTCAACATTTCCAATGCAATCCCAAAGCTTGGTGACTTTGAAGACAGAGCCTTTCAATATAACCATGTGCCTAGGATTGTGGCCATGTCTGTGGCCATGTTGCTTTCAACAAGATGCAGGCATTCATGGATAAGTTAAGGGGAAGGTATTCAAGGAAACTGTTTTTAAATTATGATTTTGGGAGTGATGATGGGAGTGCAAGTGCTACTCCAGACTTGAAACAAGAGTGAAGGGAGGGAGGGAAAGAGAGAGGGGGGAGAGAGAGAAGGGGGAGAGAGAGAGAGAGAGAGAGAGAGAGAGAGAGAGAGAGGTGTCTTTGGTTAGGTTTCTTTTTCAATTGGGTTGAACATCCTCAGTGGGAGGTTTATCTGACCAGAGCTTGTTGACCTTCAACAACTGTATAGATATATTCCAAGACTGCAGTGAGAGAAAAACTAGGAAGAGAGACCCAAAAGGGCGATTTTTAGGAGGTGAGAATGGAAAAAGAACATTGAATGATTGCTAAAACTGAATAGGAACTGAAGCACTGTGAGTTATAAATTACTAAAATTCTTCAGTTCAGATTTCCATGCATTTGAAGGACTACTATATATTTTTGGCTCATATGCCAGAAAAGACTCCCTTAGCACAAAGGGAAGTGACCTATTCTTTGGGATGTAAAAGGAGGAACACATGTCAAATTCAACCCCAGTTCAGGCAGTGGTCAAGACAATGAAGTCAATGTCTCAGTGGGTTTCTGCTGAGTTCATTGGCATCATGCCCTCTTGGAGTTTGCTGCATAGCTGTGAAAGGGCAGGTTTAGGTAACGATAGAAAAGAACAGGAATGTTGGGTGGAGTGAAATATTGCCAGAACGGCTCTCCTGACAAAAGTGGCATTTTCACATCTCTCAAGTTGTGCTGGAAGAAATTGTGTCCTTCATCTTGAGCATTTTCACTTCTGCAAAGTTTACAGGGACTTTTCTGAGAAATAAATAAAATATTGCCTTTAATAATAAATAGCTAAAGCAAAGTACACATAGAATGGATGCCCGGGTGAAATGTTAAAAAAGACACAAGGGAGAGAGAGAAAAACTCACAAATACATTCAATCATGATCCCTATAGCACGGTGGCTCTACAACACGGTCTTCCATTTTCAGTGTTTGAGCATGTCTGCATGCAAGTGACTTGTCTCTTAATACGACCTTTCAATAACCAAGAACAGAAACCCCCCAACTTTGTTGGATTTGGATCCTGAAGTACAGAAAAAGATCATGGTCATTGTGCAGAATTCCTCAATGCAAGGTCCAGTTCATAACTATTACAGCGCAGAGTCAATGCATATTATGCCACACAGAACATTGCATGTCCTTTTGAAAGGTGCTCATGATGTGTCGCTGTTAATGATAATGTTTGCACAATGCATTTACTTTCATCTTCATCCTGAAACCAATAGATTTTTCTGTAAGGACATGTCTACTAAATAAATAATATCAGTATGATGGAGATGTTTTGTTGAGACCCTAAGGTGGAGATACAGTTAGGCTAATTTTACACCATTCTTCTACAGCTGTTAAAATCAACACCCCAACACCCTCCTGAGAAGGAATCCACCAAGCTATATTTGCTGAAATTTTGCTGTCTCCCAGCATAGCAGCCAAGAACAGACCCAGAAAACATCTAGAAATTGCTCTGGGCCATTTGTCCCCATACAGCTGCCAAACTCAACTTTTGACATTGTAATATGTGAAGGAAAACAGATTGGCAAAGCTGCTTTTCAGATGGAAAGGTCACTTCTCTGTGGGCTTTCTCCCCAGCGGTTCGGGATGCGGGAAGAGGAATTTCTACAACATCACAAGGAGGTATTGAAAAGGAAGGGAAAAGAAATCTGTATTCCCTGGGTTTTTGAACAAATTTGTCTTAACTTGCAGCCTGCAAGACTAGCAAACAAAGCAAAAGGGGTATTGTTTTGATTTTTGTCCTTGGGAAGAAATGACAAGCACCAGAAAGAAGTTTTCCTTCCCACCTCCTCTTCCTCTTCTTTTTCTACCTGATTATATGAAAATAAATATGCAACTCTCTAAATATATATCCTTCATATAAAGTGCATATAGAACATCGCATGTAAAATTTTGCTTAGATTTCCACGCAGGAGCAAAAAAACCCCCATGCAATTAAAGCTTGTGTGCCAGCTGTGGCTGTATCTTGGGAGGTCTGACTTGGCCACGGTGGTCCACGCTCTGGTTACATCCTGAATAGACTACTGAAATGCACTCTACATGGGGTTGACTCTGAAGCTTCGGCTAGTCCAATGCTCGGCAGCCAAGTAGCTCACGGGAGCAGGGTACAGGGAGTTACACCAGCTCCACTGCCTGCCTATTAGATTCCGAGCACAATTCAAAGTGCTGGTTTTAACCTATAAAGCCCTAAATAGTTTTGGTCCAGTTTACCTGTCAGAACGTGTCTCCCTCTATGAACCATCAAGGACTTGAAGATCATCTGGGGAGGCCCTGTTCTCGGTCCCACCGCCATCGCAGTCACGTTTGGTAGGGATGAGAGACAAGGCCTTCTCCATGGTGGCCCCTCGGCTGTGGAACTCCCTCCCTAAGGAGGTTAGGTCTGCTCCCTCCCTCCTGTCCTTCTGGAAGAAACATATCCCTGGCAAGTGTTTGCAGATTAGACTGATTTTACTGGCAAAGATGAGATTTATTTGACTGCAATTTGGACTGACTTTGATGGTGTTTTTAACCTGGTAAACTGTTTTAATGTATATTTATATTAGTTTTAGATATTTGATTGTGTTTTATATGCCTATACTGTGTTAGTATCAAATTGTGCCTGTTGGTAGCCATCCTGAGTCCCTCTTCAGAGGTCGAGAGTGGACGGGGTATAAAGGTTCTAAATAAATAACAAGAGCAAACAATATCAAGGATTTAGTGCACACTTGGGCAAACTTCGTCCCTCCAGGTGTTTTGGACTTCAACTCCCATAATTCCTAACAGTTGCAAGCCCCTTCCTTTCCCCCCTTAGTTGCTTAAGAGGAAAAGGCCTGCAACTGTTAGGAAGTGTGGGAGTTGAAGCCCAAAACACATGGAGGTCTGAAGTTTGCCCATGTCTGGTCTGTACTATGTTTAGAATCAAGTAAAAGAAAGCTAAATCTTCCCTTTCCTCCCCAGAGTTATTAGCAAGGGAATTTTTAACTAATGGGTTCTTTATTGTCTCCTCCAACCTTATCTTGGCTTTCCAGGGCATCTGTAAACATTCTGTATGCTCCATTCATTTCCTATTAAGACAGCAGGCTATACATTAAATAATCAGCCATCCTCCAACCTTGATAATAAAGCACTGAAGAATAGCAGTTCTCGTTCAGTGACCTTCTGCCCAAGTGCACATGTCTTGGTTCTGTACTCTGGATAGATGTCTGATGCTTGTTCAATAGTCCTGGTGGAAGTCACAAAGCAATCTGGCAGTTTCTAGCCCAAACTTTACTTTTCAAGAAGTCTGATGGGCCTTGAATGGAGAACTATTTCTCATTTCGTGACCGCTCATTTCATCTAGGTTAAAAGCACTTCCATGCAGCCTACAAACACTTAAACTTTTCCAGTAAGTTTGGAGTAGTTTGATTGGACAACTTTTATGCCATTGAAGCAGTAAATCTATTTGAAGTTATTTTTAAGTTTATAAGAACTATCCAAGGTGTTGAACACATTTGTCTTCACTTTACTATCTAGATTTAGAGAACGTATGGGCAAACCCAGGCCTGGGGGCCAAATGTGGTGCCTTGGGCTCTTTTCTCAGACCCTCTTCTCTCACACCATCCTATCCTTCCTTCTTTCTCTTTTCCCTTCCTCTTCTCTGCCATCCTTCCCTCACTTTTGTCTTTTCTTCTTTCTCTCTTTCCTTCCTCCTTACCTCCCTCCCTCTTTCTCCTTCCATCCTTCCCTTCCAACCTTTCATCCTTCCTTCCCACTTTCCTCCCTCTCTTCCTCTTTCTCCTTCCTTCTCTTTTGTATTTCCTTCCTTCTCTATTTCCTTTATCCTTCCCTTCCTTCCACTCTTCCTTCCTTCTCTTTTTCCTTTCTCCTTCCCTTCCCTTCCTTTGATCCTTCCTTCTCTCCCCCTTTCTCCTTCTACTCTTCCCCTCCTCCCTTTCATCCTTCCTTCTCTCTTTCTTTCCTTTTTCCCTGCCTTCCATCCATCACCAGGAAACCAGTCCTCCTAGCAGGGAGTGTTAGCATGCAGCCCCCCAGTTAGAAAGTTTAACCATGCCTGATTTTGAGGAAAGCAAATAATGGCCAACCCACAAGCCCAGACAGAAAGAGTTGGGAGCAGAAGGGAGAGAGAGAGATTGGATATAGCAGGTATGGGCAAACTTTGCGCCCCCCCCCCCAAAGTGTTTTGGACATCAACTCCCACAATTCCTAACAGCCTATAAACTGGCTGGGATTTCTGAGAGTTGAAGTCCAAAACACCTGGAGGACCGAAGTTTGCCTATTCCTGGGATATAGGGTATACAGGATATAGATATAGATAGTTCTCATTCTTTCTCTTCATTTTCATACAACCACACCTGTTAAACTGGCCCAAGTTTTGTTCCATTGTGCACCATGTTTGGCAACAGCTATCACCCAACTTGTTTTTTATTTGTTTGGGTTTTTTGTTATTGTTGTTGTTTTTTTAAAAAAAACACACAATTCAAAGTGCTGGTTTTAACCTATAAAGCCCTAAATAGTTTTGGTCCAGTTTACCTGTCAGAACGTGTCTCCCTCTATGAACCATCAAGGATGTTGTTGTTTAAAAAAACCAACAACATTTGAATTCTAACAGTGGAATGGGAGGCCGGAGACTTAGAGAGATGATGAATGAAGCCCCGATTTGACATCAAACATAGAGATGAAGCACAAAAACGCAAAGGGAGAGCACACATCTGCTTTTCTTTGCACGGAAGGGGACTGAGCTCTACTTAACAACCTTAGGGAGTTCTCAGTTGAGGTTGGGATGTTCAGAGAGCATATCTCATGTAGAAGTCTACATTAGCACTTGAGAGTTAGTAGCTGTCCATGGAGACAGCAGAATTAATGGTGCTGAAATCTGTCGGAAGCCATAGAGCTCTCACAGGACTATACGCTAGTTTGCAGCAATACACACAGAATAGAAGAATCCAAAAGGAGAATTTGAATTCTTTCTTTCCAAGTTCTATATAAATCAACTGTTTAATTTTTAATTTATTTATCCCCCTTTTCTCCCAAAATGAGATCCAAGGCAGCTAGAAACTTCTGAGGGGTTTAGATATGAATTGAAGATATTGGTACAGGGTGGAACCGGGCATCACATATAGAATAAGAGGTTCTGTGCAATAGGGTAAAACAGAAATCTTGCTTTACTTTGCTCCATCACCCCACTTAATCTATGCAAGAAGACAGGTTCATAGATTGGAAGCTTGGGAACAATGCTAGTGGTATAACATTTGATTAAAGTTGTGGAATTCAATATTAGAATGTTTAACCACACTGAAAAGTTTTACACATATTTATTTATCATATCAGAAGTGAATTGAGGGTACAGTTGTAATATATTTAAAAACACAAAGTTAAAAACTTATCATTATACCTAATGTCCTTTGACCAGAAGCTGGCCACTTTGAGTGCCTCTGGTGTTGCTATAAGAAGGTCCTCCATTGTGCATGTGGCAGGCCTCAGGCTGCATTGTAGTAAGTGGTCTGTGGTTTGCTCTTCTCCTTACTCGCATGTTGTGAACTCCACTTTGTAGCTCTATTTCTTAAGGTTGGCTCTGTATCTTGTGGTGCCAAAGCGCAGTCTGTTCAGCACCTTCCAAGTCGCCCAGTCTTCTGTGTGCCCAGGAGGGAGTCTCTCATTTGTTATCTGCCACTGATTGAAGTTCCAGGTTTTAGCCTGCCACTTTTGGACTCTCACTGGCTGTGGTGTTCCTGTGAGTATCTCTGTAAATCTTAGGAAGCTATTTCTTGATTTAAGGCATTGGCATGCTAGCTGATATCTGAACAGGGGATGAGCAGGGCATGTCACTGCCTTGGTCCTTTCATTATTGGCTGCTACTTCCCGGGGGATGTCAGGTGCTGCAATACCAGCTAAACAGTATAATTTATCCAGTGGGGCGTAGATATCCTGTGATAATGTGGCATGGCTTATTAAGAGCCACATCCACTGTTTTAATGTGGTAAGATGTATTCCACACTATTTATTTATTATTTATTTATTTGTCACATTTCTATACCGCCCCTCTCAGCTCGAAGGTGACTCGGGACAGTTTACACAAGGCAGTCTCTGCCCTCAATACAACACAAGCAAACAAACAAAAAACCCCACCATATAACAACAAATTAACAATTAAAAACATACGATTGCAGTCTCAGCATCATGTTGAAATCAGTTTCCCTCACATCGCTGTCATTCCATATATCTAATTAAACCTTTATATTTCATCAGCAAATGCCTGCTCAAACAGCCAGGTCTTGACTTTCTTGTGAAATGTCAGGAGGGAGGGGGCCAATCTGATGCCACCACTGAAAAGGCCCTGTCTCTCGTCCCCGCCAGTCACACCTGCGGAGAAGGCGGGACTGAGAGTAGGGCCTCTCCAGATGATCTTAAACATCTCGATGGTTCATAGGGAGAGATGCATTCAAACAGGTAAGTTGGACCCGAACCGTTTAGGGCTTTAAAGGCTAAAGCCAGCACTTTGAATTGTGCCTGGTAGCAAACTGTCAGCCAGTAGAGCTGGCACAACAAGGGAGTTATAGGCTCTCTGAATGCCGCTCCTGTTATCAACCTGGCTGCTGTCCGTTGGACTAGTTGCAGCTTCCGAACAGTCTTCAAAGGCAACCCCACGTAGAGAGTGTTGTAGTAATCTATACGGGATGTAACCAGAGCATGGACCACCGTGGCCTTTCTGACTTCCCAAGGTACCGGCGCAGCTGGCGCACAAGTTTTAACTGTGCAAATGCTCCCCTGGGGTTCCAGGCTCAACGATGAGTCCAGGATCACACCCAAACTGCGAACCTGCATCTTCAGGGGGAGTTGGACATCACCTGCGTACAGATGACACTGCACTCCGAAACTCCGGATGATCTCCCCCAGCGGCTTCATGCAGATGCTAAGCAACATGGGAGATAGTATTGAACCCTGAGGAACCCAAGACAATGGTTGTGGAGTTGAACAGGTGTCTCCCAATAACACCTTCTGAGATCAGCCCTCCAGAAAGGACCAGAGCCACTGCAAGACAGTACCTCCAAGCCCCATCTCTGTGAGGCGTCCCAGAAGGATACCATGGTCAACGGTATCGAAGGCCACTGAGAGGTCCAACAGGGACACACTCCCCCTGTGGAGCTCCCGGCTTAGATCATCCACTAAGGCGACAAAGGCTGTCTCGGTACCATGCCCCAGCCTAAAACCAGACTGTGCCGGGTCTAGATAATCTGTATCTTCCAAGAATACCTGGAGTTGTGAGGCCACCACATGATCCAGGACTTTGCCCAAGAAGGGAAGATTGGAAACAGGCCGATAGTTGATGAATTGAGTGGGGTCCAGTGATGGTTTCTTCAACAGCAGTTTTAGAACAGCTTGTTTTAAGCTGGCTGGAATGTTGCCTTCCCGAAGGGAGGCATTAACCACCACCTTCACCCACTCGGCCAATCCCCCTCTGGCCTCCTTTAGAAGCCAGGATGGGCAGGGGTCTAGAATGCATGTGGTTGCTCTCATTCCTCCAAGTATCTTGTCCACATCCTCGGGTTTCACCAATTGAAATTGATCCATCAAAATCGGACAAGCAGGTGCTCCAGCTACATCCTCAGAGACTGCCGTTAACATGGTGTCCAGGCCAGAACGGATCAAAGCGACTTTATCCGCGAAGAACTAGCACCCACTTTTTGCTTGATAGCTGAGCAGTGCTTCTTGTAAGTCAGAGCACAGTCCAGGGTAACTCCCAGGTATGTTGATGTGCTGCAATGCTCCAGTGGGATTCCTTCCCAGGTAATCCTCAGAGCTCAAGATGCTTGTCTGTTCTTAAGGTGTAAAGTTTCACACATGAAAGCAGTTGTAAACACAGCTGTCATCCTGATCCACATTTTTCTCCATCTATACATGGGATAAGCCATGGAGGTGAGCCAAAAGATTAATTTTCTGATGCAGGAAAACCCCGGAGTTTGCATGGGTCAAGATATGCTTCTGATTTTGTAAAACTGGCATTGTTTATAAAATCCTAGGGTTGAAAAAGACCCCAAGGATATTCAGTCTGATATCGCAACATGGTTATTGTGTCAGTCCTTAACGTCTCTTCTTCAAGCCAAACATCCTCATCTTCTAAGCTGTTCCTCAGAGAGATTTGCAGTTTCCAAACTTTTTACCATTTTGGTTGCCCTTCTCTGTTCCAGCTTGTCCATATTGTTCTTGATTTGCTTTGCCCAGAACTGGATACAATATTATTCCAGGTGAGGTCTGACCAAAGCAGAACAGAGTGGGACAATGACTTTCCTCAATGTAGACACTAGATTCCTATTGATGCAGCCTAGAATTGCATTGGCTTTTTAACTTGTTTCTTTGTTTTGATGTTGAAATGTGCAGGTTAACCCCCTGCAACCTTCAACAAGAGGTAATTCATCCACGTTTGACTGTCACAGAAGTCTAGAGGAGTCAATACCTAAAGTAAGAGCTTTGGGGAACATGTGAAGGTCTAGGGCCACATGATACCCATCACAGTAAACCAACAGATAAAGCTTCATCTGAACAATCTCTCATCCAACAAAGATTGTTTCATTTATTTATTTATTTACAGTATTTATATTCTACCCTTCTCACCCCGAAGGGGACTAAGGGCGGATCACAATACACATATACACGGCAAACATTCAATGCCGTTTTTGACATACAAGACATACAGACAGACAGAGGCAATTTCAGCAGTTCTTTACCATTCCCTCCCAGTTTAACCTCCCTTTAATGATGCCCTGCTTGGTTTGGACTGGTGACTTTCTTGCTTTTGGGTCCACAGCCTTTGCTTTAACGCTGTGCCAACACTTGAAAGCAAAAAGGTCAGAATCATGTTTAAAACATAGAGAGAGGCAGATTCACTATATCCAAGGGCAAGGAGGGGAGAGAAAACCCAGATGGTTTCTTGAATTTCTCTTTGATGGAGCAAGGTTATTCCCACTCTGCTCTGCTTTTCTATTTTCCCCTCAGATTAGCAGAAAAGCATGCGACTTTCAGAATCACCTTATTTATAGCCTGATAAATCCTCTTGCTTTGAGGAATGAAACCGGAACCCAAGGGAGAGACAATTAAGAAAGTCCCTGCCCCCCACCCCAAGTTATGAATATCCCTGGAGTTACATTTCCACTTCAGACACCAAAAACAGACACCCCCAATTTTTGGCGCACACATCTTCCTGGTTGCATGCAGAGTTTTGCTCAACAGGCAGCACAGGCAGGGACGTTGGGAGTGTTTTGACATACAAATCGGTAAAGTTTTTTTTGGCGGGGAGGGAGCAGGAGGCAAATGTTCCCAGCAAAAACGAGCGAGGGCATTTCATGGTCACCAGCACCAGTTGATTAAATGGCACGCTACTGAAAACTCACAGCTATTCCCCGGGAACGCAACCGCAATATTAAAAAGAGCCTTCAGTTTTAGCAGTGTTATTTTTGAAGACCTCACTCCATCCTGGATCGACCTTAGGAATATCCAGTGGAGAGAATTACCTCTTATCGCCTGCATCGGCAAAGAAGAAGAAAATGTGCCGTTATCCTGATTTTATGAGAGAACTGATTCTGCCCCCCGGTTTAGTGACTACCTGATCTGCAGCTAAGCTATAAGCTGAAACTAAACAGCCCAGTGGGTGATAATGGTGGGGCACAGAGCTAGCAAGGAAACAAGGGAGCTGGGCTGTGAAACTATAAATGGCAGCATCTCATATTCAGCAATAAAAGGGCCTTTTCAGCAGCAGTGTATTGGTGATGTCTTCAGGTTCCCCTCTCGATGGTTCCCCATGGCTCTCTTTTCAGCTGATCCCAAACTAATGATGTAATTCATTGCTCATTTCGTTTTCAAAGGAAGCCGCAAGTCATTTCAGCATCTTCCTGCTGTGCAAAACTCTTTGAGTACCTCATCATTTTGGAAAGACTATTCACAGTTTGGAAATCATTCTATGCAAAATGTGCAAAAAAGCATGTTTTGTGAAGAAAAATCATTTCGTACACAGAAATATTATTTTCTCTACAGAAAATGCTGTTTTCTCCTACACACACTTTTATTACAAGATGCCAGCAAGTGATTGTGGGAGCCCAAATAGGCTCCAGATTACCTGAAAATGTCAAAAGACACTCAATACTCCACTCTAAAGAAATAACAATGGCATCCATGCCTGTTTCATCAGGGTCAAAAATTCTCGAACGCAATCCTAATACAAAGAACAATGAGGAAAGAACATGATAATACAACATAAAATGCAGCCGTGGATGAAGGTGTGTCACTATGTGAGTCTCTAGTTATCAAGATGTTTGCTGCAACCATGTTCTACTGGCAGTTTGTATTTTCAGTAGTGTAAGAAAACTGTATTGATTTTTTTAAAAAATTCTCCAAAATAATAGCCCAAGCCTTTTTTGGCAGGAAAAAAAGGCAACCAAATGTAATGTTGGGAAGTCACTGCTCCTACCTGGATGACTATTTGGGGCAACAGGTTGTCTTTATCTATATCCTTTTAAAAGGGATATTCTGCATTTTCAATGAGTTGAAGCCAAAGTCAGTTCATTGCATTTCATAAAATTATAGAATCATAGAGTTGGGAGAGACCTCATGGGCCATCCAGTCCAACCCCCTGCCAAGAAGCACCTCCGACAGATGGCCATCCAGCCTCTGTTTAAAAACCTCCAAAGAAGGAGTTTCCACCACACTCCAGGGCAGAGAGTTCCACTGCTGAACAGCTCTCACAGTTAGGAAGTTCTTCCTCATGTTTAGCCTTCTCTTCTTCAGGCTAAACATGCCCAGCTCTTTAAGCCACTGCTCATAGGTCTTGTTCTCCAGACCCTTGATTTAGGTTGCCCTCCCCTGGACACCTTCCAGCTTGTCAACATATCTATATGTGACCACTTGCTCAGCTGGTGCGAAGCTTTGGGCTCGAGTGCTATCAGTACGCCGATGACACTCAGCTCGTTCTGAGGTTAGAAGGCCGGCCAGACTCCATATCCAATAATTTCCATCAGTGCCTTGAGGCCGTCACTGGATGGTTGCGTGCCAGCAGGTTGAGGTTGAATCCAGCAAAGACTGAGATCCTATGGCTGGGCAGTCTTGGTGGTGGGGACATCCAGTTGCCTACCCTGGATGGTGAAGTACTACACCCGTCATTTTTGGTAAAGAGTCTGGGAGTCTTTTTAGACCCTCTGTTGATAATGGAAGCTCAGGTCTCTGCTGTGACCAGAATCACATTTTCCATTTGCGTCAGGCTAGATGACTGGTCCCCTATCTGTCTAGGAATGACCTGGCTACGATGATCCAGGCTATGGTCATCTCAAGATTAGACTACTGTAACGGCCTCTACATTGACCTACCTCTGTTGGTGATCTGGAAGCTAAAGTTAGTACAAAATGCGGCTGCGCGACTTATCACCGAGGAGCCGAGGAGATGTCATATTACTTCAATTCTGCAACAGTTGCATTGGCTGCCGATTGAGCACTGGATTACTTTAAAAGTGTTGGTTCTTACCTTTAAGGCCTTATATGGTTCAGGGCCAGTGTACCTGAGAACCCGCCTCACCCCCTACCAACCCCAGAGATCACTCCGTTCAGAAGACCAAAACTTGCTGGAAGTTCCCAACTTTAAGACCTTTCACCTGTCGTCGACCAGGCGCAGAGCCTTCACAGTCGTGGCGCCATATCTGTAGAATGCTTTGCCGGCAGAAACTTGAGCCCTTTGAAGTTTACCTTCTTTTCGGAGGGCATGTAAAACTTACTTATTTTGGCAAGCGTTCAAATCTTGCTGATATGTGATTTATTTGTTGCTAAATTGGTTTTATTGTATACTGCTTCTGTTTCTATTGTAAACTGCTCCGAGCCTTCAGGTAGTGGCAGTATATAAGTTGAAATAATAAATAAATAAATAAATAAACAAACAAACATCTCCCTTAAATTGTGGTACCCTGAATTGGACACAGTATTCCAGATGTCCAATTTGGTCATATTGGGGAGGGGAGAAATTGGTCATGTTATCGTTTAGAGGGAGAAAATATCCATGTTATTCCATCTGTAACTGTGTTAAATACTACTGGAAGAAACCTAGAAAGAATGACCTGTCAAAGAATTGCCATTTTGGTACCAGTCATGTGTCCTTTTCCATATAGTTTTGTTTACGATAACTCACTGTAAGATCAGATGAAGGTAAATCATTTCAAGAAACATGTGGAAGTTATTTTGAGGAGAACAGAAGGGGTAAACCCATTGCCACCCCATAGATTTTGGACTCAAACCTATTAGCTTCTGCCACCATGGCCAATGGCCCATGGTTCAATGTCCTAGCTGGAAAGGCTGAAAGAGTGTTGAAAGCAAATAGACTAAAATTTAGCAGGAAGACTTGCACATTGTGAATTATGCCTGAAAAGTGGAATGTGATCATTAGTAATATACCTGAACTATCTCTCCTATTTTCGACTTTTCCCAAGGAAAGCTTTTTCAGATATCACAAAGCGACAACTTCCTAGAAATTGTCACTAGATGGCATCTTATCACCACACTTGAAATCATAGCGTTGTATTCTCCTTTAGGTCAACATTTTAAAAAGAAAACCAGGCAAGTCAAAGTTTTGGAAGAAGTTGTCTCTCCTTTGAGGCTTAACTGTGCATCATTATCTGCTTGGGAAATGAAGTCCGGGAGAAACAATTCCAAAACAACAACAAATACTGCTATTCCTGCTCATTCTCCTTCTTCCATGTCATACACCGCCTCGAGCCACAAGAGGAAGTAGATAATAACGTTGTTGCTATTGTTGCTATTCTCCTCCTTCTTTTCCTCCTCCCCCCTCCTCCTTCACATAAGGAATAAACAAATCCTGAAATTATTTATTTATTATTTATTTATTTGTGATATTTTATTTATTTATTATTTCAGCTTCTAGACCGCTCCTTTTAGAAGCTCGGAGCGGTTTACAGCATTATAAAATACAGACAGAGTAAAAAAACTACAGAATTAATCTAAAAATACTACTATCACTACAAGGATTCTAAAACTACACAGCAAAAATAACAGCTTTACTAAGACGGGAACGCTAAGCGGTAGAGGCTTCTCACCCCCGCAGGGGGACTCAGCACGGCTTACATTTGCAGCACTACAGGCCGCATCACCACAATACAATTTAAAAATACACCATATAATCAACATCATTAAAAAGCATTAACATATTAAAAACATTACATTAAAAACCACTACATACAACAATAATGAATTAAAGCCATCAAGAGGAACGCATTGTCAGTCCAGTCAAGTCCAAAGTGTCAATCCAGTCAAATCCAAAGGTACAATTTACATCTGCTGCCCAAAGGCCTGGTCCCAGAACCACAACTTTAGCTTTTTTTCTAAAAACGAGGAGAGATGCAGGGCAGTAATCCAACATTACCTCCATGTACCACCTGACATCCATCGGGATGTAGCAGCCTGTAATGAAAGGACCAAGGCATTGACATCTCTGGTCCAGCCTCTGTTTGGATATCAGCCAGCATGCCAACACCTTAAATCAAGAAATAGCTTCCTAAGATCTACAGAAATACTCAGGGGAACACCTCAGCAAGCAAGTGTCCAAAAGTGGCAGGCAAAAACCCAGAATCTCCATCATACCCTTTTCCCGCCTACGCAGTGGGCAGGGAAAGGAACTTGCCTCCTCCCCTGAAGAGAGGTGATTGATTACCTCTGGAAAACTTTCCAGAGGAGTGGGAGGAGGCTGGCTAATTGCTATGGCCAGCCTCCTGCCTCATTTCTGCTGGAAATGTCGACCCACCACTCCTGCCCAGCTGACAATATAGCGGTCACCTAGAGGGGCCGGGTAGGAATTTTTCCCCCTCTATGTTCTAGGGTTTTTTTCACCTACCCTATACTGTTATTAGGGGCTAGTTGGATGGTGGCCTTATAAATAGGCCAGCATAAATAGTTTAGGGAAATCCAATAGATCAATATACACTCAAGGCACTCCTCAAAGGTTGTTGTGCCAATGCACAAATGCACTCACCTGGATGGGAGTTGAAGAGTGAGGGGGATATCATTGGCACAGAAATTGGAGAGTCCGGTAAAAAGAGTTCAGAAAGGCTTCTCCAGCGTTTCCCTAAGAGGTTGCACAGTTCTTTGCACACCTAGTTCCCTTGACACCGAAGTTTAGTTCACTCAAAGTTAAATAGGTAACTTTTAATAAAGGTTGCCCAAATTTGAATCCAATTATGGTTGTCTGTCTCATTATTTCAAGGGTTGGAAGGCAAGTGGCTGATACCATATGAGAGACTCCATCCTGGGCACACAGAAAACTCATTTGAGTGTATATGTATTGTTTATTGCTATTACCCTACTCTTGAGTATTCCTTTTCTGTTGTTTGAACACACAGAAAACTGGGCAACTTGGAAGGTGCTGAACAGACTGCACTCTGGCACCACGAGATGCAGAGCCAACCTTAAGGAATGGGGCTACAAACTGGAGCCCACGACATGCAAGGGCAGAGAAGAACAAACCACAGATCATCTACTACAGGGCTGTCCAACAGGCGGCCCTGGGGCCGTACACAGCCCCTGAGCCCCTTCCCTCCGGCCCCCTAACTTGTTTTAATAAAATACAAATAAAAAATTAAAAAATTAATTGATTAAAAAGTACCTACTTCCGGGTTTAGGCAAGCATCGCGAGACTACGCCAGCCACAGACGGGATTTCGAGGGAGGTCGAAATCCCGCCTGTGGCTGCGTAGTCTCGCTTTAGCTGCCGAAATCTCGGGTCCCGCGGTATTTACGGCCGCCCTGGGCGCGCGCCTCCTCCTCCCTCGTGGCTGCTTCCAGGTCAGCCCCCATTCCCTCAGAGAGAGGGAGGAGGGGAGTGAGGCAGGGAAAGCCCCTCCTGGCTCCGTCCTCTTCCTGTCAAGGGCCCTCGCTTCCCACCCCGCGGATGGGAGAGCTGCCGCGCCCGGCCTGAGCTTGGCCTCGGCTCTAGCGGGGCTCTTCGGGGATGGCGGCAGCATTGGCGCTTCGGCCCTGTGGCAGGGCTCCCGCAGTATGGGTAAGGAAGGGCCTGGCTTGAATCAATCAATCTAAAAACAGTGGGACGTTGGGTGAGGGGGGGAGGGGTCCCTCAGCGGCAGTTTCCTTGGCAATGCTTCCTTCCCCTCCTCCGCGCCCCCTCCCCCTTGTTGTGCTGCCTTCCCCCACATGCAGGGCGCAACGTGGCTTCCTTTGCGCCTGCCCCCGCGGCTTGTTTTCCCTTCAGGGAAGTAGGGAGCTCTTTGGGCCTCCTCCACCCGCCTCTGGGAAAAAAGGCCCCATCAAGCCCTGCGACGGCATTGAGGTATTTGGGGGGTTTTTGGTGTGTCGCAATTTGAGTGTGGACTCAAATAACTCAAAGGTATTAGGAAACATTCCCCCAAATCCACCAGTATTCCCATTTGGGCATATTGAGTATTCATGCCAAGTTTGGTCCAGATCCATCATTATTTGAGTCCACAGTGCTCTCTGGATGGAGGTGAAATACAACTCCACAACTCAAGGTCAATTGTAAGTAAATTGGAGCCAGGGAGGGGGCGGAGCCAGGGACAGGTGGGGGCAGAGCCGGGGGAAGGGGTGGAGCCAGGGGAGGGGGCAGACCCTTTGGCCCCCCAGGTGATCAGTGACCGGAATTCCGGCTCTTGGGCCCGTAGAAGTTGGACAGCCCTGATCTACTACAATGTAACCTGAGTCCTGCCACATGCACAATGGAGAACCTTCTGACAGCAACACCAGAGGCACTCCAAGTGGCCAGCTACTGATCAAAGGCCATTGAGTATAATGCCATGTGTTTAACTTTGTGTTTTAAAATGCATTATAATTGTACCATCAATTCACTTCTGCCGTGATAAATAAATAAATACCTCCATATAGTTTAAATATCCAGTCATGATGATATGCCATGCTAGCAATCTGCAACCCTCATGCAGAATATCCACATTGTATAACACACAATATATGATGTACACAGTCTCAATGCATAATACAAAGTGCACAGCGCACAATGCGCAGTTGTAATATGCAAAGACAAGGCTGCCAAATTGCATTGGAGGACCTAGGGATTCCCAAAGTGACCATATTAATCCACTCCATGAATAATCAAATTCTCCCCAAAAAATCCACAAATTTGTAGGGCTGACTTTACTTCGTTTTGACGAAGGGAAGTTTTCTTATTAAAATAATAACAATAATAGTCATTACTACTACTATTACTACAGCTAATGGAAAACCTTTGCTTCCTTATATCCAACTGATGTTTTGTGAAAGGTACAACAGGGTTTTTTTTATGCTGCTCCACTCTGCCTTTCTATACCAGACTGGAAAAAGAATCTCCCCCTTCAAAGTGCATGGACAGGTAATTTCAGGTAGCTCAGCACCTCATTTCCATTCCGATCACAGAGTGCCATCCTCCAGCAATTTTATTTCTCAAGGAAAAAAAAGAAAAGAATGAAAAAGAGAGAAAAAAATCATTATTGCTTATATTGAACTCTCTAGAAGGCTCTTGAATCTCACACAGAATCTTTCCTCAATACCTCTTTGATTATTAAACAAACAAACATCCAAGCCCGAGTGCTTCTTGTTTCCAATATCAATACTTTTCACATATTTGTGAAATGAGGAGGAAAACAAGGGAACTATTACCAGAGAATAAGGGCATACATCTTTACGTTCATCATCTTTCCATGCAGCGATGATACAAATCTCAATCATATTTGCACTGTGAAAAAATAATCTGCATACACAACCACAGAAAGACACCAAGTAATTATTCTGCATAAAAATTTATACAACCCCTGTATTCACAGGACTAGGATAAGTGGTTTCATTTATCCACTCTAGACATTCTCTAGATACTCCAGAATTCTCCGTGCTATTCTTGGGCCAGAAGTCCTTTGTTTCAATTTGTTGTTTATACGTTCGGTCGCTTCAAACTCTTCATGACCTCATGGACCAGCCCACGCCAGAGCTCCCTGTTGGCCATGGCCACCCTACATAACCTACGTAAGTGGGTACCCAGACCACTTTAAGCGCCATCCACTTCTTGGGTGAAGGAGGTCAATTCATCTGGCAATAGGAACGCAGGAGTATGATATTAGAAGAGACCCCAAAGGCCATCCAGTCCAACCCCCATCTGCCATACAAGAACACACAATCCAAGCCCACCCGACAGATGGGCATCTAAGTCTAAGGAAACACCTTCCACTGTTGCATAGCTTCATAGCATCAGGAAATTCTTCCTACCATTTAGATAATTTTCCAATAGCTTGAATCCAGTCCGTTGTGTCTTAGGGCACTTCATCTACACTGTAGAATTAACACAGTTTGACACCACTAGGGCACTTGTGCCCGCTTTGTGCTGGTCTGTGACCGTAATAAAGTTTTGATTGATTGATTGATTGACACCACTTTAATAGTGATTCTGGAAGTTGTAGTTTTACAAGAACTTTAGCCTGCTGGTGCCTAACCCAACTACAACTCCCAGAATTCCGTAGCATTGAGCCATGGCAGCTTAAAGTGGTGTTAAACTGTAATAATCCTACAATGTAGATGCACCCCTCTATCTATCTATCTATCTATCTATCCGTATCTATCTATCTATATTTGGAGAAGTGGAAAATAAGCTTGTTTCATGAAGACCAAATACAGGTAAACAGAAGCATTTTGGATCTAAAACAGAACATCAGCAGGTGTAAATAGATGGTTGGCATGAAGAGTTCAATTTCAGCAAGGAAGCAATAGCTTCGTACCAACCAGAGCCAAAGGCCACCAGGTTTTTCATAAGCATTTAATTGCTGCAATTCTGTAAAGGGGGATAGGGGATTATCAGTCTTGTAAAAATGAGTTTGATCCCACTTTAAAAGGTTTTTAAACCAGAGCAGCTGTGCAGGGAAAGGTGGGGGGAGGAAGAGGAGACGCTTCCCTTGGTGACAAGCGAGCAATTTCTCTTTGATCCGAATGCAAGTAAATGCCACTCACAATACGGAGAACTTCAAACAGCAAGCTCCGGTATTAGGTCGGATGTGTGTCTGTATTATGTAAATTGTAATCGCTCATTACTGCTGGTATTTCACAAGCCCACTGACTAGCTGGGTAGCTGCATGAATTCATGATCAGCCGTAATTCACCTCCAGTGTGGCATGAAATAAAAATTGAGAACTGTCTGCAGAATGAAAAATAGGAATTGATGAAGGATAGCTTGCCAACTCAAGAGCCAAGCAGAGTATCTTCACTTGCAGTCACTTAGCAAGTCAGTTTCTTATTGTGTTGTTGAAGGCTTTCATGACCAGTATCAATGAATTCCGGAATTATACAGCCCAGAAAACTCACAGCAACTCAGTTCCTTATTTTTGAGAAATAAAACAATAAACGGAGCCCCCGGTGGCACAGCAGGTTAAACTGCTGAGCTGCTGAACTTCCTGAACAAAGTGTTGATGGTTTGAATCCAGAGAGCAAGGTGAGCTCCCACTGTTAGCCCCAACTTCTGCCAACCTAGCATTTCAAAAACATGCAAATGTGAGCAGATCAATAGCTACCACTTCAGTGGGAAGATAACAGTGCTCCATGCAGTCATGCTGGCCACATTATCTTGGAGGCTTCTATGGACGACGCCGGCTCTTCAGCTTAGAAATGGAGATGAGCACCAACCCCCAGAGTCAGACTTGACTAGACATAATGCCAAGGAGAAATCTTTATCTTTACTTAAAACAATAAACATCTTCTTTGCTATGTCCTACGTTTCCATGATTAGCATCAGAAACATGTGGAAGAAGTAGTGATGCATTAACCCAAAATTTAAAGGATCTGAAGCAACTGTGTGGTTGCAATTCAATTCATTTAAAGTTCCTACTCAAATCTTGAACAGATTCCATGCTTTGCTTTGAACAGCAAACAATGGTAAAAGCTACCTATCTGCAGTAAACCAGCCATCTATCTAATCCCAAAGGGGAAAACCTTTGGCCCTCCATATATCATGTACCACAGTTCCCATCAACATGTAATATTGAGCACATTGTCTTTATATAATTGTCCACAATTGATAAAAATAAATATCAATCTGTTTTCCAAAGAAGCCAAAGAAAGCTCTTTGGAGAACACAAAGGTATTGATAATGTAGCCTCACAATATTCAGTATCCAGGACCAGTAGTATGTGGCCTCTCTATATGATGGTTTTTCTATCAAAAGGATGATGATAATGATGATTCTTCCCATAGGTCTCAAACTTCAAAGGACAGAAGGAAGGGATGCTCCAGAAGTGCTAAAGCAGTGGTTCCCAACCTGTGGTCCGTGGACCACCAGTGGTGCACAAGAACGAAAATATGGACCTCGGTGTCAGAGCCCCCGGTGGCGCAATGAGTTAAACTGCTGAGCTGCAGAACTTGTTGACTGAAAGGTCACAGGTTTGAATCCGGGGAGCGGCGTGAGCTCCTGCTGTTAGCCCCAGCTTCTGCCAACCTAGCAGTTCAAAAGCATGCAAATGTGAGTAGATCAATAGGCATCACTCCGGTGGGAAGGTAACAGTGCTCCATGCAGTCATGCCTGCCACATGACCATGGAGGTGTCTATGGACAATGCTATCTCTTCGGCTTAGAAATGGAGATGAGCACCAACTCCCAGAGTCAGACATGACTGGACTTGATGTCAGGGGAAAACCTTTACCTTTACCTGCCTTGAAACCATGAGAACGACTGCTCTCCTAAAACCCTCTTATAGTGCCTAGACAATGGGGCTGTCAGGAGGGGAGAAGCGGACTGCCCACAAAGGATTACTATAACCACATCATTAAATATGGTTTTCAAGCAGATGATGATTACTGGATGGCATATGTTCTGTATCAGACACTAGAGCTGATGTGGTCTATTCAATGCAATTTTCTGAATCAGCACCTCAAGTAAACCACATCTAGAGTTGACCAAAGTTGGAGAGTGGTCCCTGTTCAAAGTGGTCCCTGGTCAAAAAAAGTTGGGAACCAATGTGATAAAGCAACAGTGTGCTCATGGAGTGAGGTAACAGTGCTTCAGATAAGCTGGACACAAGCTTTACAGGGCATTATAGGTCAAAGCCAGCACTTTGAATTGTCATGTTTAAAAATCCTATACTTTAGGGTTAGGAATATCTGCTAGGTGCTGGAATACAATCCACCAGAGCTTTTGATCTGGTCCTGTAGACTCTACTCTTCTTCCCCTAAAATGCACCCCATTCCTGAGGTTGGGTTTCCTGATCAAAACGTAATCTGGCCACAAGTTGGACAAGGCATCTAGAAGTGTCTCCACACTGTAGAATGAATGCAGTTTGTTCCCACCTTGACTGCCATCATTCAATGCAATGGAATCCTGAAAGTTGTGGTTTTACAGGATTATTCATTTTCTCTGCCAAGGAGTTCTAGTGCGTCACCAAACTATAACTGCCATGATTTTACAGCATTCAGCCATAGCAGTTAAAGTGGTGTCACATTGCATTAATTCAACAGTGAAGATGCACCTCAGGACTCCTCTGCCTGGCAACATGAGTCATATCCACTAGAAGTGTTTATAAGTATCCTAAAATGAGTTTGAGGCCACATTTGATTTTATTTTTTAAGTATAGCTCTTCTTACTTTCTCCGGCAGTCAATTTTGTTCTCATCTCCAGCCATTTCCATTGATTTGTAAATTTGTAATTTGGGCATCTAATATATTTGGGGAGCTCCTGGCCTCCAAAATGAAGCCAGGGGGAATTCTATTTTTCCTTCATCCTTTTTGTTATAAAAAGGGAATGTGGGCCTTGACAGGGATCGAAAGAGAATTCTGTCTCCTGCTTGGTCTATCTAAAAGAACTTCTATCAAGATACCCAAACTATCTGAAAGCCATATCATCCTTCAGCCCTTTTGCATAATTGCTTTTTCTTTGCTTTTGCATGCTGATGCTTTACAAACTTCCCCATTCATCATAGACATTGTCAAAACCCTTGTCCGGTAGGCAAAGCAAATGCACATTTCTTTGGACAATATATAGTTTCTGTGACCTGCTGCTCACCTCTTGAAATAATCATCTCAAAGCCATCCTCAACCAACTCAATATATCTCCCCCTTTCATACTGGGACTGGATGTTTACCAACATCATACTTAAGGGAGCTACAAAATAATGCACGAGTTGCGATTCAAGCAGTGACAAAGGTGCCAAATTCATTAAAAGCCAGATGGAAAATAAAGCAAGGTTGAATCATGGGAATTGCATTATTTTCATCTTGGTCGGCTGCTTCCTGGAAAGCTGCCTCTTCTTAAGTTGCCCCACAATCTCCTCTCCTGTTAGCTTTGCAGCCTGATGAGCTGCCACTTGTTCATGTTATATCTTGAGGATGGTCCTAGCTGAAATCAAGAAAATTCTCTCTATATATAGATATAACCATCAATAGCGATTCCATTTCTGGTAGGGAGCAACAGGAAAAAGCATCATGTTATGTTCTCATAGCCTCATGCAGGTGGACAACTTCATCTACCAAAACCTCCTAAGGCATATCTTGGTGGAAGAGGTCCTCAGTCTGTGTCTGGCTGTGGAAACATAGTTAGATCCATAAGGTTTCTGCCTCTGGAATGCCAGTATGGTTTTATTTTATTTTATTTTATTTATTTTTTAAAAAATTATATTCTGCCCTTCTCACCCCACAGAGGACTCAGGGTGGAGCAAAATATATATGCAGGAAACAGTGCTGGGACATAAAATCGTAAATAAATACAAACATTAAAATCATGTTAAAATCAGTTGTTTACAAAACCATCTCAGGTTTTGGGGCATTGCACTGCCCCAAAGACTTGGTCCCACAGCCAGGTTTTCACTATCCTTCTGAAGGACAGGAGGGAGGGGGCTGATCTAATATTGCCAGGAAGGGAGATCCATAGCCAGGGGACAATCACTGAGAAGGCCCTGGCTCTCATGACTGCCAAATGTGCCTGTGACAGTGGTGGGACCTAGAGCAAGGCCTCCCCAGAAGAGCTTAGTCTTCGTGGTGGTTCATAAAGGGAGATGCGTTCAGACAGGTAAACTGGGCTGGAGTCATTTAGGGCTTTATGGGCCAAAGCTAGCACTTTGAATTGTACCCGGTAGCAAACAGATAGCCAGTGGAGCTGACATAACATGGGATTTGTGTGCTCCCTGTATGCCGCCCCAGTTATTAACCTGGCTGCCTCTTGTTGGACTATTTGAAGCATAAAAGAGACAATCTCAAAAAAAGGCAAGAAGAAATGAAAAGGAATCTAGAAAAAGAGGTAGAGGAGCTGAAAAAAGAATATGCAATAAAGAAAGATATACAAATTTATGTAAGGTTGAGAGCTAAAAAGAGGAAATGGATAAAGTGGAAATATATGAAGTACAAGAAAATTTAATATATTTAAGGAGGGAATTTTTTGAATTTAGTTATAGGAATTAAAAGATGTTAGCCAAATCCACACAAAAAAGAAAATGGAAGGTATAATAAGTGTAATAAAAGGTAAAACTGGTAAAATATGTAGATCTATGAAAGAAAAATTGAAGGTCTTTGGTATAGTTTTACAATGAACTATACCAAACAAAAGCTAGCTCTATAGAAGCAATTAGGAAATACAGTGTTCCCTCACTTATTGCTGGCATTAGGTTCCAGGACCTCCCGCAATAAGTGAAAAACTGCGATGTAGGGATCCTCTATTTATTTTAATATTTATACATTATTTTAGTAGTTATACACTATTGTAAGTCTTTATAAACTTAAAATAAAATGAAGGAAAGGCCCTTCAAGGCTGAAGGGAGGGAGGACTGAGGAGGGAAAGCACCTTGGAGAGTGGCGGCAGCAAAACCCCACAAAACAGCTAAAATACAATGATATATATTTTAAATTAATATTTTTTGAAATCTGCAAAACAGCAAGTCTGCAATAAGCGAACCATGAAGTAGCAAGGGAACACTGTACGTGGAGGAAAATTGGGAGAGTAGGTTGGAAGAGAAAGACAAAGAACTATTGGAACAACCCAAAAAGAAGACAAAAATAGGGGACGTTATTAAGAATTTAAAAGCTGGGAAAACTCCAGGTCTGGACGGTCTGGGAACAGAATATTATAAAAGTTTTAGAGAAGTATTCATTCCAAAACCATTAGAACTGTATAACAGAATAATTAAAGGAGAGAAAATGCCAGAATCATGGAGGAAGTCATTAATAATATTAATACCAAAAGCTGAAAAAGGTTTAGCAGACCCAGGGTCAATGCTTGTAATGGATAATCTTGCTTACTCTTTTTAGATTGTTGCTTACACTGTTGTTTATTTTAATTGTGTAAACGGCCCCAAGCCGTAGGGAGTGGTGGTGTATAAATCAAATAAATAAATAAATAAATATCTGAGATAGGCAAGTCCAGTTGCAGAAAGTCTCCTTGGGTGATGTTGTTTCCAAGTTGCAGTTCTTTCTGCGTTGTTGTTTCTCTTCGAGACCCATTTGGCATGTCTTCTTGAAAGAGGCCACAGCATTATGGATAGTGCGTCTCCATCCTACCTTCCAGCATCCTACCTTCCAGCTGAGGCTCTGGCAACAGTGATCTGCGCAACTCTCACCACGAGATTGGATTACTGCAATGCATTGTATGTCGGTCTTCCTCTGTCGATGACTCGGAAGATTTGGGTTGTGCAAAATGCAGCGGCCAGACTTCTCTCAGGAACATCCATGAGATCCCACATAATACCGATCCTACAGCGCCTACACTGGCTACCAATTGAACAGCGGATCTCTCTTACAAAGTACTGGTACTGACATTTAAAGCTCTGCACGGTCAGGGACCTCTTTACCTTAGGGACCGCCTTTTTCCTTACCAGCACCAACGGTCTCCACGACCCACTCAAGAAAATCTCTTCTACACACTAGGTCCTAGAGAGGTGCGATTGGAATCCATAAGACGTAGGGCTTTCTCAATGTCTGCCCCAATCCTGTGGAATTCACTGCCACCACACATCAGAGCCATAACAGACATTTGCTCCTTTATGCAAGCACTCAAAACCTGGCTTTTTAGAAATGCTTTTAACTTGTAAATTTTAACTGTTGTATTGTTATAATGATTGCTATGCTGTAAGTCGCTCAGAGCACCTCGGTGGAGGGCGACTACTCAAGTAATAAAGATGATGAAAGATGATGATGTCTCCCGATGTGAGGCCAGGGTGGACCATTGTTGGTGATCAATCTGGTCGAGCCTGAGATGTTGTTTCAGGGAGTCCTTATATCTCTTTTTGGGGGCGCCTCTCTTGCGCTGACCCGTGGCAAGTTCACCATAGAGTAATATTTTTGGGAGGCGGTGGTCCTCCATCCTAGAGACATGCCCTGCCCAGCACAGCTGTGTTTTCAATAGCATGGCCTCAATGCTGGTGATCCCTGCTTGCTCAAGGACAGCAACATTCGTCACAAAGTCAGTCCAGTGTATATTTAGGATTGAGCGAAGACAGCGCTGATTAAAGCGTTTGAGGAGTCGTAGGTGTTGGCGATAGGTGACCCATGTTTCAGACCCATATAGGAGAACAGACAGTACGATAGCTCTGTAGACACTGATTTTTGTGCTTTGCCTCAGGTGTTTGTTGCTCCAGACTCTTTTGTGAAGCCTTCCAAATGCACTATATGCCTTTGCTAATCTGTGGTCTATCTCTTTCTCAATCTTGGCATATGAAGATATGATGCTTCCCAGGTAGGTGAACTGCTGAATGGACTTAAGCACAGATTTGCCTATGCTGATGTGGGGATGATGGTGTTCTTCCTGTGGTGTGGGCTGGTAGAGAACTTCCATTTTCTTCAGGCTGACTTCCAGCCCAAACAGGTCTGCAGCTGTTGCAAAGCAGGATGTTAGTCGCTGCAGGGCTGCTTCTGAATGGGTGACAAGGGCAGCAGCATCTGCAAAAAGCAGCTCATGGACTAGATAGTTTAGAGTCTTAGTGCGAGCCCTCAGACGGCTTAAGTTGAACAAGCTGCCATCAGGACGATAGCATGCATATATATATATATATATATATATATATATATATATATATATATATATGCCGTCTTCTTCGAGATCTGCCATAGCCCTTTGGAGCATCATGCTGAAGAAGATTGTAAATAGGGTTGGTGCAAGAACACAACCTTGTTTCACTCCATTAGTTATTAGAAAGGGCTCTGAGAGAGCATCGCCGTATCTGACTTGATTGTGCTGGCCCTCATGTCGCAGGATAATCATTTTGAGGAATTTTGGGGGGACATCCTAGTCGTTCCAGGATCTGCCACAGACCTTTTCTGCTCACAGTGTCAAAGGCATTGGTGAGGTCGACAAATGTTGCATAGAGTCCTTTGTTCTGCTCTCTACATTTCTCTTGCAGCTGTCTAAGGGCAAATACCATATCTGTGGTGCTCTTGTTATCTCTGAAGCCACATTGGCTTTCCAGGAGAAGTTCTTCTGCAATAGCAGGAACTAATCTGTTCAGGAGTATCCTTGCAAGGATTTTTCCAGCAATGGAGAGCAGAGTTATACCTCAATAGTTTGAGCAATCAGATTTTGTTCCTTTTTTCTTATGCAGGGTGATGATAACTGCATCTCGGAGATCTGACGGCCGTTCACCTTTTTCCAGCAACTCACAAGGAGCTCGTGGAATTTAGCATGCAGTACATGGCCTCCCTGTTTCCAAGCTTCAGGTGGGATTCCATCGATCCCAGCTGCCTTGCCATTTTTCAACTGGTGTATGGCCTTAAAGGTCTCTTCCAGAGTGGGAGCTTTGTCCAGTTCATTTTTCATTGGTTGTTGTATTATGTGTTGGATAGCTGAACCTTGGACTAGTCGGTTGCCATTGAAGAGACTCTGAAAATGTTCAGCCCATCGGTTCAGGATGGAGGCTTTATCTGTAATTAGTGTTTGACCATCTGTACTGTATAAGGGGCTTTGGACCTGATAAGTAGGTCCAAACACTGCTTTGAGAGATTCGTAAAATCCTCTGTGATCACCCAGATCTGCACAACATTGTGTCTTTTCTGTTAAATCGATCCACCACTTGTTCTGAATGTCTCAGAGTTTTTGTTGGAGTTTACTACATGCAAGACATGTACAAGTATATAAAAATGCATGTACAAGTATATAAAAAAGATCAGTGTGGGTTTGTACAAGGAAGACAAATGTCAAATTTGATAGGGAGCATATTAAATAAAATGTGTGTGGTTCAAGAGGGAAAGACAAAAGTAGGGATATTATCATTAGATATATTTAAAGCTTTTGATTGGGTGGAATGGTGGACATTAAGGGAGATTATGAACAAATTTGGAATGGAAAGTAGAATAAAAGAATTATTAGAGCAACAGTATTCAAGAAATTCAGCACTAGTAATGATAAATGACGGGGTGACAAAAGAAATAAAAGTGACAAGGGGAACAAGACAAGGTTGCCCTCTATCAACAATTTTGTTTGCCATGGTGATAGAATTATTTGCAAATGCCATTAGGAAAGATAAGAACTTAGAAGGGGTAGGAATAAAATAAAAGCAGAAGGTGAGCTTATTTGCGAATGACATTGTTTTTTATCAAAAATATAGTAGGTAAAATGGATAAAATAAAGGATCATTTGGAGATGTTTGGGGAAACAACGAGTCTACAAGTTAATTGGAATAAATCAGAAATGATGTTATTTAACTATACAAAGAAAGAAGAAAAAGACTATAGAACAGAGTAAAATGGGAATTAGAATTAAGAATAAATTAAAATACCTCAGAGTAATAATAACAAAGGACTTAAAATAAATAGAAGAGGTAAATGTAGTAGCATTGAGAAAAGTAGTTCAAAAAAATTATAGAGTATGAAAATATACATTTATTTTGGTTTGGAAAGATAGCATTAGTAAAAATGAAAATACTTCCGAAGATAAATTTGATATATAGAATGCTACTTCAGATTACGGAAAGAGAGCCAATTAGATGGCAACAAATGATAAATAAATATTGTAATGGTAATAAAAGAAATAGATTAAACAAAGTTATGGTACAGATAGCAAAAAGAGGGAGGATTAGCACTCCCTAATATTAAAAAATATTATGAAGCGAACAGACTGAGATTGGTTATAGAAGGAATGATAAAAAAGAAAATGTAGATTGGCTAAGAAAGGATTCAGAAAAAGTGGAGGAAGAAATTTGGAATATTTTTTAAGAGTTTACGAGAAAAGAAACTAGGGAAATTAGAAACCCAATGTTGAGCAATATATTCGAAGTATGGAACAAATATAGGAGAATGTTAATCGTGGATGGTTCAGTAATAACCCCAATCGTAATGGGAAAAAAATTCCCAAAAAAATTAAAAGGATAAAAAGTTAAGGGGGGAAAACTTAGACAAAATAGGGGATTGGATAAAGGTTGGAATGAAGAAGGAAATGATTATGGAAAAAATTAGAGAAATAAAATTGACATGGTTGCATTGTATACAATTAGACCAATGGTTTAAAAACTGGGTTAAAATAATAAAAACGAAAGTAAGCTTAACCAATTCGAACAAATAATACAACATGGAAGGGCTGTAGAGGACGATGAAAATTTGAAAGGAATAACTAGTAAAGTATAGAAGATAATAATTGAAATAAAGGAAGGAAAAACAAAACCAACATCCTCAAGGAGGTCTGGGAAGAAGATTTAGGGATAAAAAATAAATGAAACAGAGTGGCAACAATTATGGAGACAAAGACATATAAAGAATTTATCAATACGGGTTAAAGAAAATTACTATACGTTAATACGGAAATGGTACCTTACACCAGTAAAAATAGCAAATATAAATAAAAAATTGCTGGAGAGGATGCCAAGAATTAGGAACATATATACATTTGTGGTGGCAATGTATATATGTAAATAATTTTGGTGGGAAAGTATTTAGAGAAATAGAAGATATAATGAACATTAAAATAAAAAGAAGTCCTAGTATACCTTTATTATAATTATATAATAATAAACCATTGAAAAAAGGGGATAAAGATACGATAACAAACTTATTAACAATAGCAAGACTGCTTATAGCAAGAAATTGGAAAAGAAAAATAAATATACAAATAGAGGAGTGGTACAAGGAAGCATGGAAATTGGCAATAAATGATAAGCTGACATGTATATTAAAAGTTAAAAGAGGTACATGGAAACAAAGTGATTTTGATTATTTATAGAGAAAAATTATTGAAAAGGATTTTAAAAAGAAAGAAGGAAAGTTACCTCCATAACTGAACTGAAGTTTTGGGCAGATAATGTGCAAAAGTTGTGGCTTGGGAGGGGGGAGGGGGACACAATGGTAAGAGATAGATAATATGTATAAGCAGAAAAATAACAGCAGATGCCAAAAGTTAAAGCATGATAGGTTGTATTGAATAATATGAATCTGCTGTAAAATAAACAACGTGTAACTAATGTATTGAACTATGATAAAATAATAAAAATATTTTTAAACGAACAGTCTCCAAAGGCAGCCCCATGTAGAGCACTTTGCAATATTCTATCTTAGAGAGTATGGACCACTGTGGCCAAGTCTGACTTCCCAAGGTACGGGTGCAGCTGGTGAACAAGTTTTAATTTTCCCATTATCACCTCTAGTTCTTGATCCATAATAGCTAACTCACTCCAGCCATTCCATGACTGAGGGAGACCTGGATATGGGCAATCAGAGAAACATGTAAGTATGATCAGAGAAGCATTGAACTATGGTCCTAGCCAGACACATACTGAGGACATCTTCCATTAAGATCCACGAGGGCTCTTAGAAGGTGTTGGCAGATGACGACCTCAGCCTTCATTTGGCTATAGGATCATAGAAGTAAACTCAAATAAACACAAGGTATAGCAATGAATGCACAATGGAAACACTATAGCTGGGTGCAATAATCTACTAGAACACACGATGGTGCTACTGCCCAGCAAACACGCTATGCAAGGTTCTATACGCAGCAAAGGAAAATTAGCACATGTAACAGGCCAGTATGTCTAATAAAGTAAATAATAACAGTAGGTGTAGACTCAGCCAAGCAATGAATATATAACAGCGGGGACCCACACGAGTATCAGTGAAAATATGGGACAACACTACAACTCCCAGTAGTGCTAGCGGTAGCGGAAGTGACATGTGAGTCCATCCGCTGCCCGTCACTTCCCTGTAGTTTCGAAGTAGCGCTGCTGGGGCCTACAGGTTCCAGGGGCCCTTGCGGTGCGCAGGAGGAGTCCTCGAAATCTCGCGATGATGTAGCTCTGTGTGTGGTTCCTGGGTGAATCCCAGGAAGTCTCACGGTATTGCGGCAGGCAAGTAAACTCTCGTGGGGCGAGGCCGAAGTGGCGTGATCTCGCGGGAGTTCGCCACTGGACCCGGAAGTACACAATAATCAAAATAAACACTTCGCCGTTGAAATATAAATAATATAGAGGCAATAACGATGTAAATAATGCTGTGCTCAGGCTGTGAAGTTGCAACACACGGCCGGATGCTGTTCCAGAAGCTACAAGCCGGCCAGCTGCGGAGCCGCTGCGCTGCTAGGCTGGGATCCGAGAATCAGGGTGTCCCAACGATATGTATCCAATATCCCAGGGATTGATCATTAAGGGGTGCACCCCCTGTATGCAGTGGGCAGAATTCCTTTCTGTTGGTTTATGGTAGGTTCTGACCCCTAAGCTCCGATTTCGGGTCTTAAAAACTGAAACGTCCGAGAAATTAACTTCAGAGCAGCTGGATTCCATCGTAAAAGAAATGTTGGGATGCCAAGAATTTATCCAATGTAGTAACGCAGGTAAGTTGGTGTTAGGTCGGGCCACGAGAAAGACGTCGTCGATGTATCGCCAATACGCCTTGAGTCCGGGAAATTTGTACTTATTATCGGAGGTATAGAGGTGAGTAGCCTCCAGATGTCCCATGAAGAGGTTCGCAATGGAGGGGGCAACGGGTGACCCCATTGCCACCCCTTGGGTTTGTAAAGTTAATTTCTTGGATGTTTCAGTTTTTAAGACCCGAAATCGGAGCTTAGGGGTCAGAACCTACCATAAACCAACAGAAAGGGATTCCGATTTACACTTCAAGAGTTTTCATGCGCATGCGCTAAAGAATAACTTACCATTCTCCCAGTTCCTGAGAGCTAAACGCAATTCCACCTACGACAATGACTACCAGGCAGAAGTGGATAGAATGGCGAACAATTTCATTGAAAGAGGATATCCCAGACGGGTCATTCATAATGCCAGAAGAAAGGTAGACCACACCCCTAGGGAGCGTACCTTACTGTCTGCCGCAACAAAACCAGCAGCCACCCGACTAGTGTGGCCACTAACACTGACACCACATAGCCGAGAAGTGAACAACATTGTAAAAAAATACTGGCACCTCTTGAAATCCATTCCCGGACTACAGCAGCCTCCCATGGTCGCATACCGACGCACCAGGAATATTGGTGAAATACTGACACATATGAATCATGCCTTACAGACAACTAGGAGCACCCTCACGCCGGGCTGCAGACCATGTGGCCACTGCGGCATATGCAAATTCATAGACTCCAGCAAGACCATAACTCACACCTGCAAAAACAAAACATTCAAGGTCAAGAGTTTTTCCACGTGCACCACCCCGGGGGTAGTCTATGCCATCTTTTTCCCGTGCAACCTGGTATACATCGGACAAACCAGTAGGACTCTAAGAACCCGGATTACTGAACATCGTTCCAAAATTAGGACTGGTGCCATAGACAGCATCTTATATTCCCACTATAACAGCATGGGACACTCAGAGAACTCCTTGAGAGTAATGGCATTACAAAAAGTGAATTGGGCTCCTCATGCAGATAACAGGAAAGCCCTTTTAAGGGCAGAGACATCCTGGATCCAATTAGTAGGCTCTGAGCACCCTAAGGGTCTCAACGAGCAATTGAGTATCTCCGCCTTAATTGTATAATTAACTCAATATGCTGTGATTATATAACATTTACCTGTGTTTCATTCACTTACCCTCCACTGCGAATGTGCTACTAAGCTGTTTGTGCTAAATGCTGTACCCTTCATATTTTTCTATGCTGGTATGTATACTTATAATGCTTGAATGGCAATTGCCAACTTTGTATCATATTAATGTATTAATGAACTCCTTTGTACTTGGTGTTTGCATTATGCTTACAAATATTCCGTTTTATTTCATTGTAGATGTGGTTGTAATTATCATGTGAGCCCTGAAGAAGCAGCTGCCACACACTAGTGACTTGTAGCGAAACGGGCTGGTGCCTAGAGTGACACATGTCAGGCTGAACCCCGTTGGCTCCTATCATGCTTGTTACCTGCATCTGGAAGAATGTATTGATGAGATGACTTTAACTGCTTAAATATATTATTATTTCAACGGAGAACGACTGTTTGATTTGATTGACTATACCTTTGGATACACTATTGCCCACCGCATACAGGGGGTGCACCCCTTAATGATCAATCCCTGGGATATTGGATACATATCGTTGGGACACCCTGATTCTCGGATCCCAGCCTAGCAGCGCAGCGGCTCCGCACCTGGCCGGCTTGTAGCTTCTGGAACAGCGTCCGGCCGTGTGTTGCAACTTCACAGCCTGAGCACAGCATTATTTACATCGTTATTGCCTCTATATTATTTATATTTCAACGGCGAAGTGTTTATTTTGATTATTGTGTACTTCCGGGTCCAGTGGCGAACTCCCGCGAGATCACGCCACTTCGGCCTCGCCCCACGAGAGTTTACTTGCCTGCCGCGATACCGTGAGACTTCTTGGGATTCACCCAGGAACCACACACAGAGCTACATCATCGCGAGATTTCGAGGACTCCTCCTGCGCACCGCAAGGACCCCTGGAACCTGTAGGCCCCGGCAGCGCTACTTCGAAACTACAGGGAAGCGACGGGCAGCGGATGGACTCACACGTCACTTCCGCTACCGCTAGCACTACTGGGAGTTGTAGTGTTGTCCCATATTTTCACTGATACTCGTGTGGGTCCCCGCTGTTATATATTCATTGCTTGGCTGAGTCTACACCTACTGTTATTATTTACTTTATTAGACATACTGGCCTGTTACATGTGCTAATTTTCCTTTGCTGCGTATAGAACCTTGCATAGCGTGTTTGCTGGGCAGTAGCACCATCGTGTGTTCTAGTAGATGATTGCACCCAGCTATAGTGTTTCCATTGTGCATTCATTGCTATACCTTGTGTTTATTTGAGTATAGGATCATAGACACATACTTTTCAAATCCTAATGACACCCCACTAGAGATGTAGTGACGATTGTGGTGGCTATAAATAGAAAGAGATCTATATACTTGGACTTTCTAGGTTTCAGATAAGACTCTTCCAATATCTTCTTCTAGAGCCATTTATGTTAGATGGCTGCTGCTGCTGTTATGTTTACTGCAAAAACGGCCATCTCTGACACATTTTGCGGCACATTTTCCATTTTTTCTGAGGATTTCATTGGATGTGTCCTAGTTTCTTCCTCTCCTCCTCCCCTCTTCCTGTTTTTCTTTTCCTTCCTATCATTAAACCACCGGCACACTAGTTCTAACCAACAAGCAGCCGTCAGTGGAATGAAGGAACACAGAACATTAAAGTTCTACCAGATTCATCCCCTGAAACTAGTGCCATAGAGCAGTGTTTTTCAACATTTTTTGAGCAGCAGCACATTTTTTACATTTACAAAATCCTGGGGCACACTACCAACCAAAATGACACAAAATGACATTCTAACACAGTAATACATATAGTTAATATGTTTTTTAATGTATTTATACACTAAATGTGAAACCTGGGCCTGTTTCGATGAAAACAACATAGATATCCTGACAGGAATGGCAGAAAGACACACACGAAGGTCTTGCTCAACAGCTGTCAGTCTCTCTCTGTGTTTTTATGCATCAATAAGGAAGGAAGGAAGGAAGGAAGGGAAGAGAGAAGGAAGAATGGAACCAAAGAGCAAAGAAAGGGAGGAAAGAAAGAGGTAGAGAAGTAAGAAAGAAAAAGGGAAAGAAAAAGGAAAAGAAAAAGAGGGAAGGAGAGAAAGAGGGAGGGAAGGTTGGCCACAGCAATGCGTGGCGGGTCAACTAATAAATTTATACAGCTTATACAGTGTGTGTGTGTGTGTGTGTGTGTGTGAATGGTGGGAGTTGTAGGCCAAAACACCTGGAGGGAGGGCCCAAGTTGGCCCACGCCTGCTTTAAGTGAGCAAACCCTGTTAGTTTTCGGCCCCTGCTTAAAGGTGCCTCAACCCTGTGTCCCCTTGACCCGCCTTGGCTGAGTGCAAGTGAATCACAGGAGTGGTAGTTTGACACCATCCTGAGCCTCCCCAAACTACAAATCCTGGGATTCCCCAGCCTTGAGCCCTGGAAGTCCAAGGGGTGCCTCACTGCATGAATGCTATGGTGTAGCTCCACCCCCAGGCAGACGGGGGACCCGGGGAAGTCCCATCCCAGGATCTTCTCTCTCTTCGTGTGGCTCTTTCTGCCTGACGCAGTCCCCGCCTTTCGGCTCAAAACCTTCTGAGGCCGAGGAAGGAGCGGAGGGGAGGAGGAAGCCCAAGAAGGCAAGTGGTGAGTAGAGGCTGTGTTTGCGGGACTCAGGCAAGGGATAGAGCCCCGGCTAGGGCTTCTTGGTAGGACAGGAGGGCTCTCTCTCTCTCTCTTTTCCTCTCTCTTCTATCTCCAATTTCCCACGGCACACCTGATGATAGCTCACGGCACAATAGTGTGCCCCGGAACACTGGTTGGGAAATACTGCCATAGAGAATGGTATTCCCTTATGTTTGCTACGATTGTCTTGTCAGTGTCCTGTTAGTTTGCCTGCATGCTTGCTTTGCTTTCCCAAAAACTCTCTTTATATTTCATTGTGGGGAAGCATTCCAATTAGCTGCTAAGTTTCAACAAAGCTAAAATCAGCAATGACACCCAAGTGATTCACTTGTTTGGCCCAGTACCAGTTCTTCATCAAGAAAGAAAAGTGAGTGGATCCAGTTTCCCAACTGGAGGCAAAAGCATCTTGGCACAGTTTCTACATCGGGTAAAATCATGGAAATCTTTGCATGAAGAACTGTGTGTACTGCTTATGAAAACAATATGCCCTTGCATTGAATAGCAAAGTTGTGAATCTGGGTGTGCACATTTTCTTCTCATGCAGACAGGAAGGAACAATAATAGAAGTTTATGTGCAGCCTTGCCTTGCTTGCAGAACCTTGAGCTGAACGTAGATGTTCCACATGGGACAACAGTCCAGTCATTTCCATAGGAATTCAAGACATCTCAAGTTCCAAAATCGCAGATGACTGCCGTTTAGCAGGACAAGGAATTATTCCCATCTTTAAAAAATCAATTCCAGAAGGTAAAGCAACATGGAAAACAGGCTTCAATAATCTCTAATATACAGTCCAATATTATAGAAAATGCCCAAAGTCACCCAGTGGGTTTCTAGAAGGCTTGTGTATTTTTGGTGAATTGCTATCTGTTTCTGCTTGCCGGATACCAGAAGCCCAGCATATCTGTTTTCCAGTGCCTCCCGAAAATGGGGAGTGCTGCTGTTTTCAGCCCATTGGTGGCAATGGGGAACTTATGAGGCTCCTCTTTCCCCGGGAGCCTTCCTTTTTTTCCCTTCAAGGGAGCCTGGGTGTCAGCAACGGGTTAAGAAACCACCCTATCCAGCCTATTATGGGAGGCGGAGTGGGGGGAACTTCCCACACGCTCCCCTTCCATATCCTTCAGGAGAATTATGCTTCTCTTTCTGTTCGTCAGGATTACTATTATCACTAATTATTATCATGTTTTAGAAGTATTTTCTGAAGAAGATGAAGGGAAGGAGAGAAAAAAGCTAAAAGAGAGACTCTTCAAGCCCCACCCCACGCGTGCACCCCACCCACCGTCCCTCAGGTCCCCAACTTCCAGTTAGTCTCACTAAATAAAAAGAATCATGAAAATAAAGGAAATTCAAAAAGATTCAGCTGTGATGCTGAATAGGGAAGGAGGAGCCGAGATAGGCTCCTGCTTGGTTTCGTGTCAGGTGAGTTTTTGTTCTGGGAGGGCCTTAACCGTTATGGGCTCCCGAAGGTACCGAAAGAAATGGAAGAAAACAAATCTGCGCAGAAGTCTAGTTTCTATGGCTGAGTGGGGATTTGAGCCCCAGATTCAACATTCAAAGCACTATACTAGCTCTTGAATGGAACATCTTCTCTTCAGCTATTGCATTTCTAAGCATATTGTTTTCCGTCTTTCTCAAATACAGGCGTATGTGTGAGATGTGTACATATGTTTCATCGACTGCCTTTGTAAGTTGTGCATCTCAACAGAACTATATTGAGACATTATTGCAAATGTTAAGGGATTTATGCTGAATGCCAGCTGCAGTTATTAGGCAGCACGCAAAATCCCATGGGATTCGATGAGTGATGTCACCAAAGCTAAGTTGACTCTCTAGTCTAATCTGCCATGCTCTGTAATTCTTGCATGCCTAATGAACCCAGATGAGGATCCAAAAGACTTTAAAAATGTTTATAATTTAAGCAGAGGTTTTTCTTTTTCTCTCAGCATGCCAGATATGGTCCTTATGATATTCAGTGGGTGAGATTTTTAAAAATCGGCAACACTACTGCCATTTTCAATCTGGAATCTTTTAGACATGCTGACAAGGGAAATGTTGCAGTGGTATGAAGATATCGCAGCACCTTCAAACCATTCGCACACAACATTTATCATCCTTAAATATTGAAGCCTCCTTTGGTTCTTCAGAACTTGGCACAACTGGCTACCATCGTTAGTCTCAACTTTAACAGACCCATTGAAATGATGGCATTTGCCTAAGTGTTGATTCATCACGCAACAGATGCTTTTTTGGCTCTACTCTACTTGGGACAAACCTATAGGGCTCAGAGCCCTGTGTTTACCGTTTTGGTTTAAGTTCAAAGTTTTTTTCCCAAAATTTCCCAAAACAAAACTCCTATATCGGTATAGGAATTGGGTGGAATATGAAGATGATGTATAATTATTGGATCTGGAAGCTGAGGATGGGGGTTCTCCAGTCCTTAGGTTGTAGGTAAAGGTAAAGGTTTTCCCCTGACATTAAGTCCAGTCATGTCCAACTCTGAAGGTTGGTGCTCATCTCCATTTCTAAGGCAAAGATCTGCCACTGTCCATAGACACCTCCAAGGTCATGTGTCTGGAGTGACTGCATGGAATGCCATTACATTCCCACTGGAGTTTTACTCATGTTTGCATGTTTTCAAACTGCTAGGTTGGAAGAAGCTGGGGTTAACAGCGGGAACTCACACCACTCCCCAGATTCAAACCTGCAACCTTTTGGGTTGTAGATAGCATAAGAAGGTGTCTGGTTCCCAAACTTCACCCAAACCTTCTTTCAAGCCCTTGATCACCACATTTTCCTTGGCATATAAATGGAGGCAATCCAAGAAGACTCCAAAGAGCATATGTTAAGGCTACTACAAGCAATGGCAGACTGTCCAGGGTTTCAGCTTGACTGATTTCTAGTCGACCCACTTAAACATTGTAACTGCCAGTAACTTGGACAGTATATGTAATTATGTGTGTGTGTATATGTGTGTGTGTGTATAATTGTTTTGCAATAATTTTAATTGTATCTTTTCCACTTTTGTGTGTGTGCAATAAAAATAGATAGACTTATAGCTGTGAGTGGGCTTCCTTTGTCTCCCAGCAACCAATATTTTCAGGCCCAGACCACTCTTGACAACCACCTCAATATTTCTGGAGTCCAAAATAGCTTTTCTTTCAAATCAGAAAATAACTACCTGATCCCTCCCAATTTTGCAGAAATATATAAGAAGACAAGGACCAACAGTATCTGATAAGTTACTGAAAATTGAGTGTGTACAGTCTTCAGATTGTCTGTAGCTGCCCATCTCTGATTGAGGCCAAACCTAGATTATGAGTTATGGTTAGAGACTTTATTTTGGACCGCAAGAAGCGTTCAGCATCTTGGAGAGGTCCTTTAAAGCCTGAACAAAAATACAGAGCAAATCAGCCATCCCGCTGAATGGCAGCCACCAGTTCTTACTGGTCAGGAAAATTCTGATTTCATTAGATGCTTCCAGAACACAAATTTCCACCATTTAACACAAATACAGAGACAGATAGTTGGATCACACTCCATCCTACATTTTTAAAACATATTAAATGTAAGAGTGAATTTGAAAAGAAAAAAGCAAGGTTTTTCTAGTTCTTCTTTTTTAATTCCAGATTTCCAAATCACTGTTGGTTATAAGGATTTCCCTTCCCAAATGCATACTTTCCCCTATGACAATGTTATTGTTTCTTAATTCTCCCCCACACACATACACACACCAATTGCCCTCTTTTCAACATTTGTTTATTCTCTTTGTGTGTGTGTGTGTGTGTGTGTGTGTGTGTGTGTGTGTGTGTGTGTCAGCAACAGGCACATTAATACAGGCGAAAGCTGTGACTATAAATTTTTTGGATTATCTTTTAAATCACAAAAACCTGAACACATTAGCAACTCGGGGTGAAGAAAAAGGTAGGGAGAGAGAGAGAGATGCGAGGAATGTGGAGTTGCATTACTTCCTCATTATTACCACATGGCTGTGGTAACTCGGTGGATTAAACCACTAGCTGTGGAAAAACTTGCTGACTGGAAGGTTGGCAGTTCGAAGCTACAGGTTGAGGTGAGCTCCCACTGTCAGCCCTAGCTTCTGCCTACCTAGCAGTTTGAAAACATGTAATGTGAGTAGATCAAGCATTACCACCTTGGCGGGAAGGTAAAAGGCGCCTTGCAGTCATGACAGCAAAAACACAACCAGGAGGGTCTCAGGACAACAAGCTCCTTCACCTGGAAAATGGAACAAGACCACCTCTCCATGGCTAGAGTTGAGCATTGTCACCAGACGCCAGAGATGGAAAAGGAAACCTTTGTCTTTGTTTGTGTATTGTCTGTCATTGTTCACTGTATAAAATGCAGTGAATGTTTGCCTCTATATGTGGAAGGGCAGGGTATAAATACAGTAAGTAAATAAATATACCGTAATCCACTCTGAGTCCCTTCGGGAAGACAGAGCAGAATATAAAGTGTATTATTATTAGTTATTATGATTATTATTATTATGGATGATATTATTAAACAATGAGGCTTTATCATACATGCAAAGACCACCTACATTGTGCAAGATGACCTTATCAAATTCACATCAAAGATACTGCCTGAAAGCTATCAGTGAAGCAACATGCACTGCATCCAACAACTGAAATCTATACTTGAGATATTAGAACAATGTTATGTCTTAGAGTAATGGAACATATATAGTAACTAAGACAAAACTCCAGTCAACAGCATGAAGCATCGGTCTAACAACAGCTTGCTATGATGGGATCTGGGAATGATCCATTGCCCAATAATTCAAAATGTGAGGGGCTTGGGAGCAATAAAAGGCTGCAATTGTTTCCATCCTCAATATAATTTTTAAAGGTTTGCCTCCATGCCTATGTATTCTGGTGAATTCTAATGCTACTGCACTTGGATTATTTCATTCTTAATAGGCAAATGTGTCTCTACATGTGCATTTTAAAGTGGAGATGCATATTCTACACAGTTTCCAAAACTGAAGACCATGAAGCAGGAAACCATTCCCAGAACCTCAGCTTAGAAATTCGAAGAGTTCTAGCTCCCCAAAGTAGCATTTCCAAAAACAACTCTCAGTTCATTGACAACATTACATTGTCATGGATTTGTTTTCCTTTGTGACACTGCATCAAATGGAGTCCATCCCAATATGCTCCATATTATGAGTATTCACATACCAGATGGATTTTCCCAAGTCCCTAATAAACACTGGCCACGGTTCTTTGCAACTGTTTCTTCCCTGTGTGACAAGTCTGCCAATGCCACACATTCAAGCATTTGGGGACATTTAGCCAACTCTAATGCACTCATTTCCAGGACACGCAAGATCTGTCTCTGGGTGTTAAAAAAGAGAGAGAAAGAGATTGTATTTGATTGATGATCAAAGGAGTGCAAACCAAAAAAGAATGCAAAAAAGCAGTTTCAGAATCTAATCCATTCAGCAAAATGTTTCAACTTACTGGACCTTGAGGAGCATTCCTGGCACCGGTAGTCAATTCCATCGCCGCAGATTTATAGCCCTAGAATTAAAAGATGGGGGGGGGAGGATTGAGAAATCTCACATCGGAGTAAAACCCATTGACATGTTTTCCACCCCACCTCAAAAAAAGATATGAAAATAGTAGTCTCCAAACATACAACAATGTACATTTTCCCTGTTTACCTTTAAACTCTAAGGGACCCAGTCAGTAAGACATGAAATATTCATGCTTCCACATTCAATATGGATTTGTATTTTACATTATAAAATAGAAAGGAAAATATCCTTTATTTTCAAAGTTTCCTTATTGCTAACACACAGAACATCTATTTGTTCAGACTAAAATGTTTCCCTATAATTACACATATAAAGGTTCATACATCAGTTGTACCAAGGAGCAATGATAACACAATGAGAGAAAGGGCTACTTCCTTTGCCAAGATCTAGGAGCAGATAGCCTGTTATTGTATCCCAATAACACCTTTATGGTTCCTGCATTTGCCTCTCTGACAGCCACTTCCATCATGTATCCCTATTTGTCCCTTTAATGACATAACCAAAAAGACTCCATGTGTAGTTCTTATGGCCATAACACCAAGGAGACCCACTTCCATGACTTTGGATGGGTTGCAAACTCTCAGCTCCAGATAAAAACCTGTGGTAGTGACTTAAGTCAAAAATGAAGGCACACAACAACAGCAGCAACAACAAAACAACACCACTTGTTAATAAGATAATAAGCTATAATTATAATTTTGAGTTAAGTGCTGCTTTTCTCATTCCCCTAGACTGGGAATCTTCATACTAATCCTACAGGCTTCAGGCTTTTATCTTGTGGTACTTAAAGTGAACTTAATGACATATAACCCAGTTTGACACCACATTAACTACAATGGCGCGATGCTATGCATCCTGAAAGCTGTAGTTTGGTGAGGCACCACCATTCATTGGCAGAGGAGTCAAAAGACTATGTACAATGACAACTCCCACAATTCCATAGCATTAAGCAATGGCAGTTAAAGTGGGGTTAAATTGCATTAATTCTAGATTAATAGCCAGATAACTGGTATTTCTGTCCCACCCCATATTGTTAGAATTGGAAGACGGTCACAATAACGAATAATTTAATATGTAGAACAAGACAATAACATTCAATTAATAACATAAACATTCTAAAAACATGGCAAATAATTGACTGTTCTAAAAGTTGCCATTAAAAGAATATAAAATCATGTAGGTATATGCATTGGGTGAAGTCATTATGGTACAGGGTGTTAAAAAGCCAAAAATTTTAAAGCCACATTTATTAAAAGCCACTGAAATAACACCAGAACTGGAGTCAATATCCAATGGAAGGGGTGACACAAATGCAAAGCCCCTTTCCTATAGAGTTGTCACCTATCCCATATTATACGGGACGTCCCGTATTTTTGCTCTGAATTTCGTGTCCCGTATTTTCAGCTCCTGTCCTGTATTGACAGGACAGGTGGCAGCAGAAGGCAAGGCCGGGCTAGCAATAAGCGCCACCGTACCGCCAACAGCTTCTCCACGGTGCTTGAGCTCGCTCGCTCACCTCGCACTCACTTGCAGGCACGACAGGCAGCAGAGCAGCCCCAGCAGCAACATGCCTGCCCGCCCACAGGCGGTGCGTTGCTGCACCGCTAGGCCAGCATCCACATTCTTCCTGGCCTGCTCCCTGCCCTATGGCGGGCTCTGCTCAGGTCAGCCAATGAGGGCAGGCCACCACGATGCATGCGCACAAGAGAGAGGCGAGAGCAGCAGAAACTGCATTTTGGGTGGTGATTTAGGAATTTACCTATGTTTTCCTGCAACCCCAACCATTTTAGGAAAAAATGGGCAGCCTACCATTTAATTCCCTGACAGAAGCATGGATGGATGCATTGTACTGCTATTATAAAGCTAGTAGTAGTAGTAGTAGTAGTAGTAGTACAATGCATACAGTACAATGCATTAGGTATGACAAAACATGCAGGAACATGCTATGTACTGCAGGGGCGTAGCCAGGATTTTAATTCGGGGGTGAGTTTGATTTGGGGGAGGCTGAGGCTGAGTGAGAGAGGATCTACCCTAGCAAACCTTTTCTATCATTATCCCAATACCCCCATGCATATGGGATATATTGAGCATAGTGATCAGATCATGATATGAATACACATAACAGTTTAAATAATGTATCAGTAAGGCCTTCTCGTGGATCACCCGGAGAATTTCTGGGGGGGGGGGTGAGCCCTTCCAGCCCCCCCGGCTACATGCCTGATGTACTGTTAAGAGGGTGTGCCAGTTTCTTTTATGAATTTCAATCATTATCTTATTCTGTTAATAAAACTATTTATACCTAAGGTTTGATTTTCAAGTTTTTATGAAGTGTCCCTTATTTTTCGTATTTTTAAAGTAAATGTCCCTTATTTCTTATATCAAAAAGTGGCAACCCTACTTTCCTATATGATGTGACTCCTGCTATATATGTCTCTTGCCTGTCTGCAAAGGTATTTCTAGTCTCTAAAGTTATTATCTGCTAAGTGCCCACTTTATTTAAGGGTTGTTTCATCTGCTGCTTTTGCCTTTGCCTTTGTATTATTACCCCTACATTCAGATTGTGTTTCTCACTGAGTTTACAGCTTTTATTGCACTGCTGATTTAAATTGTCATGAGACAAAAAGAGGTGCTTTACCACTGTCTATAGGTGAGGCACACATTTCTGTATCAATAAACCAAATTAATAAATTGAGGGAGGGCTGTCCTCATCCTTTGGAACCTGATATATATTTGCTGATAATATATTGCCAAAACAATAGCACCAAGTACATACTGGCTATAAACAGCCCTGTCCCCCACACTTGTCTTCTAACCAAGGAAATCAATTGGGGGGTGCCCCCAGATCCTACAAATCAGTGGCTAAATAATCAATGGCAGTGAGCTCTGTATTGCCCTCTTGACATCACATATCCCTTTGCCAGCAATTTATTTGACCGTCTGCACCATCTATTGCTATGAAAATGGTTCCAAGTTGCAAAGAAAGATCTGACACTAATCTCCTTATAGAAAGTCATAAAATAGAGAAATCAATTTCAAGGTCAATTTAGCCTAACGAACACCTGCTACCCTTTGTCTAATTCGCAGGCCATTCGAAAAATCCACTGCCAGAGTCTAGATGTAACAACATATGCTGGATGAATATAAGCCTCCATTACAAATCAGGGCCAGATTCCTGGTGGAGACCTATGTCTTTGTATGTGATCTACATCTGCAGGAATTATGGTCAGGCAGTCCCATAGTTTCTCTGTCCTGCAGAGGAATGCTATTGCTTTCCTATGAAGAGAAATTAGCAAAGCAATTGATGCATATTGGGCGTAATGCTTAATAGGATCAATGTACCATTTATTTATCATGATTTATTATTCCAATGTATAGACCGCCACTCCCCGAAGGCTCGGAGCGGTTTAAATTAGGAATACAGACTATAAACATTACATCATTAAAACAAAGCAAAATCCCCAATTAGGAGGACTCAAATGCCTGCCGGAAAAAATAGGTTTTGCATACCCTTTGAAAGGAAGGTAAACTCCAAAGAGCTTGTGCTTCTACTGGCAAGGCATTCCATAGGTAAGGAGCCACGATCATGAAGGCTCTGCATCTGGTTGCCATAAAATGGAAGGTCTTAAAGTTGGGAATTTCAAGCAGATTTTGCTCCTCCGAATGCAGTAATCTCTGGGGTTGGTAGGGGTGAGGCTGTCCCTCAGGTACGCCGGCCCTGGACCATAGAAGGCCTTAAAGGTATGAACCAATACTTTGAAGGTAATCCAGTGCTCAATCGGCAGCCAGTGCAACTGCTGTAGAATTGAAGTAATATGACATATTGCTGGCTCCCCAGCAAGAAGCCGAGCAGCAGCATTTTGCACCAGCTTATGCTTCTGGATCACCGACAAAGGTAGGCCAATGTCGAGACCGTTACAGTAGTCTAATCTTGAGATGACCGTAGCCAGGGTCACCATAGCCAGGTCATTCCTAGACAAATAGGGAGCCAGTCATCTAGCCCGACGCAGATGAAAAAATGTGAAACCAATGCACATTGGGACCGAGGCATCTTGGTCTGTTGTTCATCAGTCCTGTTGGATGACAAGGGACAGTGATAAGGGAATCATAGAATCATAGAGTTGGAAGAGACCTCGTGGGCCATCTAGTGTACTCCTCTGCCAAGAAGCAGGAAAATGCATTCAAAGCACCCCCTACAGATGACCATCCAACCTCTGATTAAAAGCCTCCAAAGAAGGAGCCTCCACCACACTCTGGGGCAGAGAGTTCCACTGCTGAACAGTTCTCACAGTGAGGAAGTTCTTCCTCATGTTCAAGTGGAATCTCCTTTCCTATAGTTTGAAGCCATTATTCCACATCCTAGTCTCCAGGGCAGCAGAAAACAAGCTTGCTCCCTACTCTCTATGACTTCCCCTCCCATATTGATGTGTGGCCCTCATCATGTCTCCTTTCAGCCTTCTCTTCTGCAGGCTAAACATGCACAGCTCTTTAAGCCACTCCTAATAGGCCTTGTTTTCCAGACCCTTGATCCTTTTAGTCACCCTCCTCTAGACACATTCCAGCTTGTTAACATCTCCCTTCAATTGTGGTGCCTAGAACTGGACACAGTATTCCAGGTGTGGTCTGAGCAAGGCAGAATAGAGGCGTAGCATGACTTGCCTGGATCTAGACACTACACTCCTATTTATGCAGGCCAAAATCCCATTGGCTTTTTAAGCTGCTGTATGACATTCTTAGTTCATGTTCACTTTCCTGTCCAGATCTTTTTCACACCTACTCCTGTCAAGCCAAGCGTCTCCCAGACTGTATCTTTGCATTTCATTTATCTGCCTAAATGAATGTCTACGAATATCATCAAAACATTAACAAAATGCATATTTATAAAATCTCCTGAGTGACATTGGGCAAGTCACACTCTCTCAGTCTCAGGAGAAAGCAATGGCAAACCCTCTATGGCCAAATTTACCATGAAAATTCCATGATAGGTTTGTTTTAGGGTTCCCATAAATGACTTGAAGGAACACAACAAATAATCTTCATCAGAAATGTTTTCCATCATTATTATTAAAAGAGAGGAAAAGGAAGGAAGGAAGGAAGGAAGGAAGGAAGGAAGGAAGGAAGGAAGGAAGGAAGGAAGGAAGGAAGGCTCTGCTAAGAGGACTGACCTCCAAGTAGTCACACAAATCCATGCCAACTTTATTTTAAGTCAATACGAGAAGCACAATGCCTTATAGATGACAAGAGGTCTGGATTAGGAAGGCATTTGCCCCATTACAGGCAAATCCATGAAAATGTAATAGGTAATTGAATGCATACAAAGCAAGAACCAACTGGAAATTCTCAGGCCAAACGCTGCTGAACAATATCAGTAAGAGGAGAATTCAGTAGGAAGCAATTACCCACAGCATACGCCTGCTTTGAGCAAAATGGCACTTAAAGTATTGTGTTTGTTGCAGTCAGCACAATATAAAAATGCTATCTCTCTTTAGAACTCGATTAGAAAAAAATAAGAGTGCATTCTAAAAACTAAATAGCACGAGCCAGGGGAGGTATCTCAAAATAACGGCAGGGTGGCAGGGGAGCAGGCAAGAGAGAAATGCTTATAATAGCTTGGTAAAAAATAGTTTGGTTGGTAAGGTAAATTTAGAGTTGGACATAAGATGTGATTTCCAGTGATTTTAATGCTGAGATAACTGTTTTTAACGTTTGTATATGCATATAAGGAATTCATGTCTCAGCATTGAATGTTTGCCATTTGTATGTTGTGCTCTGTCCTGAGTCCCCTTCAGGGTGAGAAGGGTGGAATATAAATGTTTTAAAGAAATAATAAATAAATCATGGTGATTGATCTTTCCAGTTTTTTTTCTGGTAATCTGCTCTGGATTTTGGTTCAAATCAGGTGCCGGCTGCCCTGGATAGAGTAGAATCCAATTCACCATGTACCCCTTTGGCAAACTGAGCTATTCAATCTCAGTGCATCAAAAATGGCATCACATTACTTCCAATATGAAACCAATTTGGGGCCTTTGTGAGTTGGGGTACTCTGATGGGTTGAAGGAAGAAAGCACCCTACCTGTCCAGGGACGACCTGGCCACAGTGATCCAAGCGACAGTCATCTCGAGGCTGGACTACTGTAACGCCCTCTACATTGGCCTTCCCTTGTCGACAATCCAGAAACTCAAACTAGTGCAAAATGCCGCCGCTCGCTTACTGGTGGGAGCACCGGTAAGGGAGCATATTACTCCCATCATGCGGCAATTACACTGGCTACCAATTGAATACCGAATTGTCTTCAAGGTGCTGGCTTTGACCTTTAAGGCCTTGCACGGTCTAGGGCCTGCGTACCTGAGGGACCACCTTATCCCGTATGTTCCCCCGAGATCACTACGCTCAGAGGAGCAAAATCTGCTTACCATACCATCAGTCCGCTCTTGTCACTTGTCCATAACAAGGCAACGAGCTTTTTCAGCAGCGGCCCCTGTACTGTGGAACGCACTTCCAGATGATGTCCGTGCAATTACAGATCTTATTCCCTTCCGGAGGGCATGCAAGACCACTCTTTTTAGGCTTGCCTTTAATTGAAAACCGGAAGTTTAAATTGCCTGCCGATCGTTGTTTTATTATGAAATAATTTTATGTAATTTTAATATTTTATGCACATTGTTGTTTTATGTAGGCTATGTGAACCACCCCGAGCTGCAGGGAGGAGCGGAATATAAAATCAAACAAACAAATAAATAAATAAAGCATTTGTAGCTCAGTTGGTGTTCATTTAGCCGTTTTTCAAGTGGAAAAAGCACCCCAAAAGTGCACCAAGTTTAATTTAGGTCTTTGTGGGTAAATGGGTCCCAAGGACTTAAGAGGTCTCCAAGCTCCACTTTATCCAGCTTGGCCTAGACTAGGCATGGGCAAACTTGGCCCTCCAGGTGTTTTGAACTTCAACTTCCACAATTCCTAACAGCCTCAGGCCCTTTCCTTTCCCCCCTCAGCCGCTTAAGCATTGGGAATTGTGGAAGTTAAAGAGCAAAACACCTGGAGGGTCCAAGTTTGTCCATGACTGGTCTACACTGCAACTGCACTGTCCAAGGTCCTTAGATTATTTCAGAGAGAAACCTCAGAACTATGGAGAGTTTTGTGAACATTTCGTATCATATAACCCTGTTTGATGGAACAAGGGGAAAGAGAATCAAAAGACACATAGTGGAATGGATCCCAAGAGGCTCAAATAATCCCGAGTTCTGCTTCAAAAAGTTACTAAGACGGTACTTTAAGTCTCCATGCACTTATAAATATTGCGAAGAAAGATGTCCAAAAATGAATGTTTTTGTGCATTTCTTTAAAAAAAGAAAAGAAACAAAATAATGCAGCAGAAATGGGGTGGAATCCATTTTCAAATGAACACATGTAGAACTGATAGGGATGGAACTAGCTGGGTCCCTCCATCTCTAGTGATCAGCAAGTGACATATGACAGGTTGCAAAGGATTAGAGAGAAATGGTAAAGGAAACCTGTTGTTCAACAGAAAGCAGAAATCCATTAATGGATTATAAAGGCCCGCTCAAAAATAAATGTTATACTAAAGGTCAAGTGAAAGATTGTTTATACAGGAAAAGCAAAGCAGACAAGTGTCCTGATGAGAACTTCTCCTCCACTTTTAGCTACACGTTTATGCTCAGTTCATCCTAGAAGATCTGGAGTCCTTCTAACACACACAAGTCTATGCTGGAGACCGAAAATTCTTTCACCCCACAGAACTATAACAGGGTTTTTTTTCTGTGTCAGGAGCAATTTGAGAAATTGCAAGTCGCTTCTGGTGTGAGAGAATTGGCCGTCTGCAAGGATGCTGCCCAGGGCATGCCCGCATGTTTAATGTTTTTACCATCCTCCCGGGATTTAAACCACTAACCTGATGGCCAGCATTCCTGCTGGCACAAGGGTTTAACCTACTGTACTATGGGGGCTCCACTATAACAGTGTGATTCGACGTTAACTACTTTCAATTGTCTTAGTTGTCCTCCTTTGGTACAAGAAGCATCCATTGCTAACCCCAGATCCTACTATTAGCTAGAAGAATGAAGCCCTTTGATTCTTTCTCTGCTTGTTCCTTCCCATTAGACCACAAAGTGCCTTCCAATCCCTTTCCATCCATATCTTGACTGCATATTGTCATTAATGCTCTTAAAATTCCATTATCCAAAATTATCACTCTAAATAGTGTTTAATGAGTTGATGAACCATCCTATTTCAACCATTGATTCTAGTTATGCCATGGAAGACTTCAATAAACAGCCTATTTACAATGGCCAGAAGGACAAACACTGAACTGTTAAGGTCATTTAGAAGTCCACTGGCTCAATGAAACAAACCCAGATCAACAAATGGGAATTAGTGTGTATCTCAATATCCTCCCCCTAATCCCCACACACACACCAACACACACCTCAATGCTTTGCTTGCTGCCCATGCCTCTGTGTCTATCTGTCTGTGAAATTCAATTCTGTGTTCATTGGTAAGTTGTGAGGCCAAAGTCTTAGCATTTTCACAGTAAGAAGAGAGAAGGAATGAATTCTCTCAACTGATTTGCCTCACATTTTGTAAGATGACTAGGAACACAAAGGCCAGCTAAGGATATTTGTAAATAGCAACAGTGTTACTGCTGTTACCTTTGTTGAGATAGGCCATGTAGACATAGTGGGGAGGGGTGGCAAGAATATTATAAATGTATTGAGACTTCAGAAATACAGACAATGGCATCTTACCTCTCATATGGATTACAGTAATGTGCAGAGTCAGTATGGTGTAGTGGTCTGAGAGTTGGACAAGGGCTCAAGAGACCAGGGTTCAAATTCCTTTTCAGCCAGAAACTACTCAAAGGCATACAACAGGGGTGCTCATTAGGTAGATCGCGATCTACTGGTAGATTGCATGGGGCATCCTGGTAGATCGAAGGCAGGGTGGGAGGAAGGTTCAGTCCCGCCCCGCAGGCTCCCGATGCTGCCCAGGTGCAGAAGGAGGTTGGACTGGATGGCCCTTGGAGGTCTCCTTCTACTCTAGGAACCTATTGTTGTTATTGTTACTATTAGTAGTAGTAGTAGTAGCAGAGGCTGAATATTATCATCATTATTATTATGAATAAATTCAGGGGCTTATTATACTCACATTTAGTTGAATTCAGTCTTAAAACATATTATATGGCTCTCATGAAATAAATTTCCAAATATTTTGCTTTCATAGCTCTCTGAGTAGTGGGTAGGTAGATCATTTTGACTTGGTTGTTTTATAAGTAACTCGCATGCTGAAAAAGTGTGAGCACCCCTGGCATACAACAACAAAGAAGAGAATTCAGAAACTTCATCTTGTCCAGATAGTTAAATGGGGCTGTCTAAACCAGAGGTTCACAACCTGTTGTCTGCAGACCACCAGTGGTCCGCAAAAACAAAAGTATGGTCCGCAGCCTCACCATTACTACACTATTGCCTCGAAACCACAGGGCAACAAGAGTGACTAGTCTCGTGAAACCCTCTTATAGTTCCAAGGCAATGAGATGTCATGAGGGGAGAGGCTGACTACCCACAAAAGATTACTATTACCAGATCAGCTCTACGCTTTTAAATATGGTTTTCTGTGGTCAAGCAGATGGCAACTTCTGGATGGCATATGTTCTGTATCAGAAACTAGAGCCGATGTGGTCTATCCAATGCATTTTTCTGAATCAGCACCCCAAATAACCAAACAGAATCTAAAATTGACCAAAAACTGATTTGTAACCCTCTTGGTTCTAATGTTGGAGAGTAGTCCCTGGTCAAGTGGTCCCTAGTCAAAAAAAGATTGGGAACCACTGGTCTACACAGAGCACACACCATTCCTTTTGCAACAGCTCCCCTGGAAGTTGTCCTATATTGAAGATCTCTGTAGCTCACATCCCATCTCCTTGAAATATTGTGGAGAGGCCCTTCTGTCAATATCACCAGCTTCCAAGTACATTTGATGGGAACATAAGAGAAGGGGCCTTCTATGTGGCAGCCCTAGGGCTCTGGCACTCCCTCCCCAGAGAGGTTATACTAGCATTCCTCATATTAATTATTTTCTTATGAGAAACAAGTCTGTATAATGTGCTGTAAATGTATTTGTTGTTCTTTCATGGATCTAGCATAGCTGAGAGTAACTCATCCAATCCATAATTTGGACTTTGGCAAATCGTTCTCCATCCTTGAAGCACCTTCCATGGCTCTTGTGAAGATGCAGCCTGTACTCCGTAAGATGAATGCAGTTTGCCACCATTTAACTTGCCACGGCTTCAGGGATTTGTAGTTCAGAAAGACACCAGCCTTCTTTGGCTGAGAAGTCTAAAGACTTTGTAAAACTATAAATCCTGTGATTCCATAGCATTGAGCCATGGCAGTTAAAGTGGCATCAAACTGCATTCATTCTACAGTTGAGATGCACCCCATATCACTTTGGAGGTTGGACAATATAAGCAGAGATGTCAGAAATAAGAGGCAAAAGAAACAGGTGGTTAGGAAAGCACTAGCCTCCAACATCTGCTCTTTCCTTGAATGTCATTTCAACAGACTGAAGCTAAATCACAATAATTTCTTGCCAAGAATGATCTGAGATCATTGAGGTAACCATACAAACAAACAGACTGAGCTCATTCTCTCCAAATAGTCAGATGTCAAGACAATATTTGGGGCTCAGTTTTGAAAAGCAAGCACTCATGGCAGGCAGCTTCATGAAAGCCGCGTGCGTTCGATTTTCCTCGTGCAAATATTGCCCCGGTAGCCAAATGTCATCACTTCCACGGAGATGTAAGCATTGTTGTCAGGTCATGAATGTGCAGAAGTCTCACTGTAGGAAGCCATATAAGTGTTCTCTTTCTAACTCATCAGCTGCAGTTTCAAAGATAGCACCCTCTTGACAAGTATCAAGAAGCCCAGAGAAGTGGAATCCTGGATTGATGAGGACCTTCTTTTTTAGATGTATTCTGTGCAAAAATTTGCACAGAAACAACCCTTGCTCTGCATGACACTGCTTTCCTGCACAGGAAATAATGTTCATATGCAGCAATATTATTTTACATATAGATGATACAGTTTCCTGTGCAGGAAAAGCTTATTATCTGTGCTAATTTTCTTCAGAATATATTCCAAATTACTTCATGGGCCATCCAGTCCAACCCCCTGCCAAGAAGCAGGAAAATTTCATTCAAAGCACCCCCGACAGATGGCCATCCAGCCTCTGTTTAAAAGCCTCCAAAGAAGAAGCCTCCACCACACTCAGGGGAAGAGAGTTCCACTGCTGAACAGCTCTCACAGTCAGGAAGTTCTTCCTAGTGTTCAGATGGAATCTCCTTTCTTGTAGTTTGAAGCCATTGTTTCATTGTATCCTAGTCTCCAGGGCAGCAGAATGCAAGCTTGCTCCCTCCTCCCTATGACTTCCTCTCACATATTTATACAAGGATATCACGTCTCCTCTCAGCCTTCTCTTCTTCAGGCTAAACATGCCCAGCTCTTTAAGCCATTCCTTATAGGGCTTGTTCTCCAGACCCTTGATCATTTTAGTCGCCCTCCTCTGGACACATTCCAGCTTGTCAATATCTCCCTTCAATTGTGGTGCGCAGAATTAGACACAATATTCCAGGTGTGGCCTAACCAAGGCAGAATAGAGGGGTAGCATGACTTCCCTGGACCTAGACACTGTACTCTTATTGATGCAGGCCAAAATCCCATTGGCTTTTTTGCCACCACATCACATTGTTGGCTCATGTTTAGCTTGTTATCCACAAGGACTCCAAGATCTTTTTCACACATACTGCTCTCAAGCCATGCGTCCCCCATTCTGTATCTTTGCATTTCATTTTTTCTGCCTAAGCAGAGTATCTTGCATTTGTCACTGTTAAAATAAACAATGAATTTCACCATGTAAGTATTCATACGAGGGGCAGTGTAGCACAACCACTGTATAATTACATGAGATTTGCACTATCCAAGTGGGACGTCTAAACTCAGCTGGTGCCTGTTTATTCCAAACTCTTAGAAATGCAGAAACCCTTTCAAGCATCCTGAATGAGACCATAAATTCCTCACTTACGGAGATGTTTGCAATTTGCATCACCTGCTGCTGGCTTTTAATGAGCATTGCCCCAGAGACAGAAATCTTAGGAAAGCAAAGGAATTCTGGCATTACACAAACTTAAATGAACTTTCCCGAGAACAGTAAGACATGGAGCAAAAAGGACCACCTCCCTGCCTTGTATTTCTTCTCAGTGTTAAATAAATGCCCAAGGCAGGTCTACCCAGATGGTTTTAGAAATTATGAATTTTGAAGTACGCATCGTTTTCCGTATGCATTGGTATTATATGCACTTTTAACTGGTATCATGAGTCTCATCTGTTGTTGACCCCCACCTTAATCTACAGGGAGATGTAAGCCTAAGCCTAACTGTACAAATGTTCACCTACAGAGATCAACAAACAAGATGTCATATTGCACAGAAAAAGCATTACGCAAATGGGTGAAATTGTGGTCACCCGGCTAGAGAATTATTTCTTCGGCTTGAGATGATCTCAAATCTGTTTCCGATTAACTTTCTCCCCGTGGCCATCACTTTTGATGAAGATCTGTAATCTCAGTATCTGGTTCCAAATGTCTCCAATTGATCAGACATAAGGATTTCCCATTAGCCAGAAATTAAGGATATATTTCTTTCAATATGGCATTTCACAAATGCTGTCTCTTCTTCCTCCTCCTTTGCAGGGCCCGAAACTTTCATTTCTATACCTAGTCAATTTGTTATATATTTATTGAGGCTAATACAAAACATCAAAGAATTCAGATCTCGCAAGTGTAGCGGCGCACTTGCTGGCCACCCATGAAAGGAACTTATATTAAAATATGCCATGACAAAGCCCCAAAAGGATGGGCTGGACTTAACACCCTTCAGGGGTTGAGAAGGACGGGATAAAATGCAGTAAATAAATAAATAAATAACACAGCAGGCTAAAGCACTGTGCTGCAGAAAAATCATGCTGATTGAAAGGTCAGCAGTTTGATCCCAGGTTGGGTTGAACATCTGCTATTAGACTCAGCTCACCTGCCTGGTCAAAAGCAGAAATGTGAGTAGATAAATAGGTACCACTTTTAGCTGGGAGGTAATAAAGGCACCATTAAGGACTAAAAGGAGGAAAGCTCCTCGGCATAGAAGATGGAGCAACAGCACACACCCCTCCCCGGTGGCCTGAGTAGAGCACAGCCACCCAGATGCCAGAAATAAGATGGGAACAACTGCATTTACCTCTGTTTATGTTTGTCTGTCCTTGTTAAGTGTATAACTGGCATTGAATACTTGCTGTATGTATTCTGTAAGCTGCTCTAAGTCCCCTTTGGGGTATAAATACTGTAAATAAATAAATAAATAGAAGTGGTGGCAATGAAATCTCTGTAAGTTCATGTAACTCCATGCTCTTCTTCATGGGCATTTTCCATCACAGCATGCACAAGTGTTTTTGCTTCTGTTACCATTACTTATACAGACAGACCTCCAATTTATTGAGGTTCAAGGCACAACACCACTGTGAAAGTGAAATGTTCATAAAGAAATTGCTTTTATTTTAACTAGAGAGAACATATCCCTAGGAATTTCTAGCTTTTCTGGCATGATTCTATAGGTATTGTCTGCTGGAAGATAGCCATCGAATCTCTCTAGAAATTCCAATTTGGCAATGGAATATGTTGCCTCAGAGTGCGGTGGAGTCTCCTTTTCTGAGGGATTTTAAACAAAGGCTAGATGGCCATCTGTCAGGGTGCCAGATGTTCCTGCATGGCAAGGGGTTGGACTGGTTGGCCTTTGGGGTCTCTTCCAACTATAGGATTCCCTGTTTCTATTATTGTATTCTCACAGAGGTGTCCTCTCTAGACATCTGTGGGTTCTCTTGAACAACTCTATTTTTATATCTATCTATCCATCCATCCATCCATCCATCCATCCATCCATCTATCTCCTGCTTTTCTCCCTGTAAGGGGACTCAACGTGGCTTACAAATCTATGAAATGTATTGTCAAAGGCTTTCATGGCTAGAATCACTAGGTTGTAGGTTTTTCGGACTATATGGCCATGTTCTAGAAGCATTCTCTCTTGATGTTTCATCTGCATCTATGGCAGGCATCCTCAAAGGTTGTGAGGTCAACCTCTGAGTATGCCTGCCATAGATGCAGGTGATATGTCAGGAAAGAAAGCTTCTAGAACATGGCCATACAGCCCGAAAAACCTACAACAATCCAATCTATGAAATAATCTGACTGACTGACTGAAATAATCAAGCCCAAAAAAGTCAAAACTACAGATGTAAAACAATGACTGTATTGTGTGGGCATGGATGACTACTATCTCCTGCCAGCAAACCCAATAATGACAGACACACACACACACACACACACACAGTGCTGGGATAACAAAAGGCCACAGCATGTTCAAAGATTACAAATGGGCAACAGGGTTAGCAGCTATGCATGGGTCCTGGATCAGGGATCAGGCAGCCGACCGATACCACTTAACCACGCCAGGGGGTGCTGCTGTTACCGACCAGCAAATACTGGGACACCATTACCCCCACACCCCTGGTAAACTACCGGACACTCTCTCCCCCACCCCATCCAATGGGAAGCAGGGAGGAATAAGCAAGTCAGATCCAGGGCCCATGCCACATGCACATCTGCAATCTGTGACCAAGGAACATAATGCTAACAAAACCAATGAACCATAAACACATATGAAGGGTGGGTGGGCTGGGACATTCAAAAAGGCATGATGCCATTGAGCAGCCTTGGGCAGCCTAGATAGACTACCAGAGGATCAAGTGGTGGCCAGTCCCACCACTCAGGGGGTGGGAGTGGGCCCACTACTGATTGGCTGACCAGACCAGCAATGGGAACCTCCCCACTGCATAAGGGGATTCTGGAAAGGAGAAGCCCCCACAGGTGCAGTGGCGGGGGGAGCCCACAACATCTCTGCCCGATAAATTGGACTGAGCATTTACTGTAGTTCTCCCAACATGATTCTGCATTTACATTGGTACTATGGAAGTTAATGGAATGACCTGTTGGAAGAGCTTCGACAGCTAAATCAGCTGTCATAAATTAAGACACATCTATTCTGGCAGAAGGCCTACTCAGTTAATTTTAAGTCATGAATTTTAGTCTGCACTTTATCAATGGATTTTAACTTGTATTTTAACTGTGTGTTTTGTTGTATGTCTTTTCATAGTGTTTTGTCTCTTGTTTTAATTATATTGTATCCCACCTTTAGCTGCAGGAAGAGGAAGATAAACTGGATGATGGTGGTGGTGGTGGTGGTGCAAGGTTCATACTTGAATTGGGAAATGACCAAGGAATCCTGGGCTCTGTTTCAGTGGAAGGAACTGACAAGACCACCTCTCTGGATTCCTTCCCTAAGGAGCCCTATGAAAAATATGGGGGCATCCCAAATCAATCAGCAACTTGAGGGCACATACATATATCAAGACAGAATCTACTATGGATGAGATTATTTTTTCAGTTTCATCTCAGAGCTACTCATGCTAAAAAGAGTTTGTTTTAAAAGTTGTACCATTCACCAGACAAATCACACCAAGCTTTATTCCTCAGGCCCCGTCTACACTGCCAGATAATCCAGATTAATGCAGATAATCTGCATTCTGGATTATACTGCAGTGTAGATAGGGTCCCCATCTCTCTTTTTCAGAGCAATATCCTCCAATGCATTTCAAGTTTGATTTTGTATGCCTAGATGTGTTTGGTTAAGGACCGGTGTGTTTTGTATTGTTTTTTAATTTGGCTTCTGCTGCCATCTACAGCCAGCCAAGACTAATCCACACAAAGAATAGGTACAGCAGAATGAGGAACACAACAAGACTAGCTGGAAAGAGGATAACAAGAGGAATTTTCAATTTCCGAATAATTGCACGCTTGTTCTCTATGCATTGCCCTTATCCACAGTCCCCTGGGGATATTCAAAACCCAGAGGGAAAAGCTGCAAACTGATTTTACCCTGCAAAGCCAGGGTAAATAATTTCTCCCTTTTCTGATGCATAAACCAGGAAAAAAAACACATTTTCTATAGATAGGTTGAACATGGCAATTTGAAAAATTACTCCTTGCAGGATTGGCATATAATAGAAGCATTGAAATCTTCCACTTGAACATTTATTTATTTATTTATTTATTTATTTATTCGAACTTATATTCCGCTCCTCCCTGCAGGCTTGGGGCGGGTTACAACATACAATAAAAACATGCTGCACACAACGAGCAGCCGACCATACAATACATACAATGCAATAAAACATAAAAGCAAACATATACACTAAAAATCAGAGGGGTTCCGATTTTCTAACTCCAGGCATAGGACAACCCAGTGCAGACCAATTTAATTAAAAGCCAGTCTGAAGAGGGCAGTTTTACATGTTATCAAGATAGCTTTTTTCCCCACATAGTCAATAGACACTAGATTTCATGTGTGTTTGAATCCCATATAATTTTTTGACCGTGGAACTGACAAACAATTACTAATGAAAGCATACAATGAAAAGTCATCATAATTTGCCTGCAAAAATCAATACAGTGGGCATCTGCTCTCAAGGGTGCAGAAATTCCCCAAAAGTGGGGAAACTGTTATTTTTTAAAGAAAAGCATTCCTCTAGGAATCTCTTAAGTCTTCCAGCATAACTCAGAAGATTCCACCATCTTTTTCCTCTTGTTTTAATTCCCCTTACTCCCCAAAGACCCATTTTTGACCTTATGCTATTGAATTTGAATGACTGGGTGATAAAAAAACAAAGCATAACATTTCAGCAGCACACTGTTCTTCAGCTTAAATGTTACTGTAGTTAGAAATACCCGGTACCTTCCCATCTGCTGCTGAGCCTCAACCACAGGATTGGGTGTTTCAGTTTGCTTCCAGTAAATCAGTACATGTGGGCAACTTGAAGACGGAACCGATCTTTGCCTGAGAGCAAGAATTGAACCAAAGAAACTGGATCTGTGTCAGTCATCTGCCTGAATGTAGCTCTGTAGAGCAGTGGCTCTCAACCTGTGGGTCCCTCAGGTATTTTCACCTACAACAGTGGTTCTCAGTCTGGGGGTCGGGACCCTTGGAGGGGTTGCGAGGGGGGTCACAAAAGACCAACAGAAAACACATATTTCTGATGGTCTTAGGAATTCCTTTGGCAGAGAAGGCTGAAGATCTCTACACCTGTCCTTCTCTTCCTTTTTTGGAAACTGATGGAGAATCCTCCCGGTTAGATGCCACATAACTCCCATTTTGCAGCAGCTGCACTGGCTCCCAGTAGAGTACCGGATTACATTCAAAGTGTTGGTGTTAACCTTTAAGGCCTTTTATGGTCTAGGGCCTGTGTACTTGAGGGACCGTCTCTCCCTGTATGCTCCCCAGATATCACTACGGTCTAAAGAACATAACTTATTGGAAGTCCCTTCTGTTCGTACTTATCACCTGTTCTCTACCAGACAGAGAGCCTTTTCGGTGGCAGCCCCAACTCTTTGGAATGCCCTGCCAGATGAGGTCCGGGCCCTTAGAGAGTTGTCTGCATTCCGAAGAGCCTGCAAAACACCTTTATTTCGGCAGGCTTTCCATCTAAACTGACCCAATGTAACTAGGTGTACTAGGGGTGACTTTTATTGTTGGTTTTAGCATTGCTTTTATTGTTTCTTAGTGTATTTTATTGTTAATGTTGTTTTATGTAAACTGCCCTGAGCCTGCTGGGATGGAACGGTATAAAAAATCGAAGTAATAAATAAATAAATAAATACATAAATAAATAAATAAAATACCTTCTCCTGCTGTGATTGTAGGTGAACTATAAATCCCAGCAACTACAAGTCCCAAATGTCAAGGTCTGTTTTCCCCAAACTCCACCAGTGTTCACACTTGGGCATATTGAGCATTCGTGCCAAGTTTGGTCCAGATCCATCATTGTTTGAGTCCACAGTGCTCTCTGGATATAGGTGAACTACAACTCCAAAACTCAAGGTCAATGCCCACCAAGTGCTTCCAGTATTTTCTGTCGGTCATGGGAGTTCTGTGTGCCAAGTTTGGTTCAATTCCATCATTGGAATTGAACCAAACTCCATTGCTCTTTGATTGTAGGTTAACTATAAATCCCAGCAACTACAACTCCCAAATGACAAAATCAATTCATCGCAACCCTACCAGTATTCAAATTTGGTCACATTGGGTATTTGTGTCAAATTTGGTCCAGTGAATGAAATACCTCCCGCATATCAGATATTTATATTACGACTCATAACAGTAGCAAAATTACAGTTATGAAGTAGCAACGAAAATAATGTTATGTTTGGGAGTCACCACAACATGAGGAACTGTATTAATGGGCCGCAGCATTAGGAAGGATGAGAAACACTGGCCTACAACTCCAATAAATCCCAGGCAGTCAACCAGCTGTTAGAATTTCTGGAAGTTGAAGGCCAAAACCTCTGGGGACCCACAGGTTGAGAGCCACTGCTCTAGAGCATTGTGGTGGTGGCATTGTAAGGATTACACCGAAGACATACATCTACCAAAGTTGCTTAGGAGACTATACAACTAAAGGATTTCACGTAGCCACTGAAGCAGCCCATCATCGCCTGCAGCCTTCCACCAAATCCCCCCAAATTGTAATAAAACTGACATAATGTTTGCCGTCTATATGTGCATTGTAATCCATCCTGAGTCCCCTTCAGGGGGAGAAGAGCGGAATATGAATACTGTAATAAATAAATAAATAAATAAATAAATAATGTGTGGTAATTTTGGGCCCTCAAATCATATGAACCCCTCCCCCACAAAAGATTTTAAAAAACCAACCTCTGCAAGCATCTCAGAACTCTCTCTGATCTCATATACTTCCATTTGTCTCTGCAGTCCCTCTCAAATTGGCACCAAGAACGTACGTAATGCCACAAACCAAGGGATAATTGCCATTTTGAATCTCTCTGCTTCTACTCTTACGATGCAATGGAGTACAGAGACCCATGTAAAGCCCCTGGAAGTCAGATAACAAAACCAGACATTCCCAATTTGTGTCTGTGTATGCTTGCTGGTATTTGTTCTTCAACATCTGGTGAAGTCTACATTGGATCTTGGGATTCAAAATTGCCCCCTAACCACTGGATAGGGCCCATCCCTGTTGGCATTGTTATGTCTTAACACCATGCCTAAAGCAGGCATGGGCAAACTTCACCCCTCCGGGTGTTTTGGACTACAACTCCCACAATTCCTAACAGCCAGTAGGCTGATAGGAATTTTGGGAGTTGAAGTCCAAAACACCTGAAGGACTGAAGTTTGCCCATGTCTGCTCTAAAGCATATAGGTTCACTCAACTGGCATGTATCTGCTGAATCTCTGGAACTCCATGTTGACGTACCATTCAATGGTGGGTCTCCTTCCATTGGGATTCAACAACCGGCTTCCAGCCAATAATCTGCCAATCTTGTTCCCTTGTCTTCCCATGCTTTCACAGCTCTTTCTTTTCCAATAACCAAATCTTGCTGTCTCATCTCAAGAAACTTGGCTAAAAAAAGACAATCCCCACAGTCTCCCGGTTCCTATTGGGATGCTTCAAGCAGCTCTAATTTGGAACGGATTGCATGGATGGTTCCCATTTGCAGCCCTGGATCTCTCCCCCTCCCTCCCTCCTTCCGGCCCATCGCTTTGCAACAACTAACAAAGGCGGATGATTAATTTTGGATTTTTGCCGTTCCTGCAGAAATACTATCTCAGCTGGAGAGCAAAAGGGGGGAAAGGGGTAGAAGACGAAAGGGTTTTAATCAGTCTCCAGTGTAGTTACATCTTACATTAGGAAAGATCTCAGATGGGGAGGATAAAGAAGTTTGGAAATATTAAACTTTAATGAGCAGATCAGTCAAACTTATTGCTGTATCAACAGTAAGCCAAGCCTCCAAGGAGAGCCAAAGCCCGTCACTCCATCAATCTCGCCAGAGAGGTATTGTCATTCACAGTCAGCTCTTATTATATTTACCTGTCTAACGGGGATGGAGGAAACAATGCTAACCATAGTGACTGGCATTGCAAACAGACCAATTCCGGAGGTGCCGCTCCTTAACTACAAATCTAGCATGAGAAGACTTGCTTTGTGCATTCCCACACAGAAGAATGAGAAAAAGAGGATTTCAAAAGATATCTTCCTCAACAAGAGAGATGATGGGCTGCTTTGCAATTTTTTTGCAAAGAGTTTTCTCATTTCAGGACCTTCTTTAGGGAAGATATGGTTTGCACAAAACAGAAAAATACACCTGGATTCTGCCAAGTTATTTATCAAAGCTTAAGATACCATAAACCAAGTTGTGCAACACTGTCTCATTAGTGAATTGCAGTAGTAAATGTACACGCATTACTACATGTTCCAAGTGTAAAGTGCATCAATATATAACAGTGTTCAATGAGTCCTGCGCATCAGTGCACATGGCACATTTGTGCACAATAGGAGAACATTCACAGTTCCACATCTGCATCCTTGACCAAAAGATCACCATTGGATGATAGACAAAAATGTCAAAATGTTTCTGTAGAGGAACTTTTTTTTAAAAAAACACCCTTGATTTTTGTTGGGTTTCATCCCTGGACTGCACAAGTCTCTCCTGTCATCAAGTTTCCAGTCCTCAATAAGTAGCTAGACTAGAGATAGTTTTAGAGTAAGGGATTCCTCCCTTCAACATTCCTATGCATGCCTATTTTTATTGTCCTGGGTTTGGCCATGTGGCCATCTTCCATTGTTGCTCTCTCTGCCTTTTCTTCCTTCTAGTGAGGACACATTTTGCCTCTCTCCAGGCAAAATGTAACTGCATTGATATTTGACTTTTTACCCTTTTTACCTTTCTTAGAATATGAGTTTTAGTAAGCTAGTTAGCTCCAAGACCTTTTCTATCTAGAATAGATTTTCCTTTACTTCAATAAATATTTTGAATCTAAAGTTGTGACTGCAAACCTGTGCCATTCTGTTGAATTATTCTTGCTCACCACACGTACGTTTCTGCTGGTTATGAAGTTTGCTTCTAGCACTCTGCTATATCTATGGTGGAATCACCCCAACTGAGGGTCATTTTGGGCCTAACAGCTCAGACTCCCCATCAATTTTGTACAAATGCAATTTTTTCTTTGTGGGCTCTGTGAATTTAGCACACACAAAAAGGGGGGGGGAGAAAGAAGCACAATTTTTTCTGTGCAGAAAATATTTTCTGCACAGAAAATCAGTTCACTGCACAGAATGCATGGGTCGCTGCAAAGGCAACATTTATTTCTTTCCTCTATTCTCTTTGCCTAAAAACTCTCCCCTCACAGAATAATCCTCCACTACATTTTGCAATGTACAAACATGGGACAGGAATGCATAGAAATATTCATATTCTCCCAAAATGTGGAGAAAACCGAGATTATTTGTTCTCACACATGATGATGAACATAAGAACATAAGAACATAAGAAGAGCCATGCTGAATCGGACCTCAGCCCATCTAGTCCAGCATTCTGTATCACACAGTGGCCCACCAGTTGTACACGGGGATCTCGAGCAGAAGGGAGGGCAAAACCCTGACCTGCTCCCGACCCCCCACAACCAGTACCCAGGGAAATCCTGCCTATCTCAACCAACTCCGAGGTGGCACTTGAATGTCCTTTTCAGTAACTACCGATACACTTGGTATCCATGAATCTGTCTAATCCTGCCTTGAAGTTGTTCAGGCTGACAGCTGTCACAACCTCTTCTGGAAGTGAGTTCCATAACCCAATGACCCTCTGGGTGAAGAAATATTTCCCTTTATTAGTCCTAATTTTCCTACCTTGGAGCTTCAGGGAGTGCCCTCTAGTCCTAGTGTTTTGTGACAAAGAAAATAATTTTTCTTTATTCACCTTTTCTATCCCATGCATGATTTTATACACTTCGATCAAGTCACCTCTTAAACGCCGTCTTTCAAGGCTGAAAAGACCAAGGCGTTGCAACCTGGTTTCATAAGGAGCCGCTCCATCCCTTGGATCATTCTTGTTGCCCTTTTCTGTACCTTTTCCAGTTCCGTTATATCCTTCTTAAGGTGCGGAGACCAGAATTGTACACAGTACTCCAAATGTGGCCTTACCATAGATTTGTAGAGAGGTAATACAACATTTGCTGACCTATTTTCGATTCCCTTTCTGATCATGCCTAGCATAGAATTTGCTTTTTCACTGCTGCAGCGCACTGGGTTGACATCTTCATTGAGCTGTCCACCAAGACCCCAAGATCCCTTTCCTGGTTTGTCTCGGAAAGCTTTGACCCCATCAGTTGATAAGTGTAGTTGGGGTTCTTTGCCCCGATGTGCATGACTTTACACTTGTTTAGGTTAAAATGCATTTGCCACTTTGTTGCCCATTCACTCAATTTCGAGAGATCTTTCTGGAGCTCTTTACAATCAGTTTCATTTTTAACTACCCTGAACAATTTAGTGTCGTCTGCAAACTTTGCTACCTCAGAATTCACTCCTACATCCAGATCATTAATGAATAAATTAAAAAGTAACGGACCCAAAACTGAACCTTGGGGTACGCCACTTCCCACCTCTTTCCACCCAGAGAAGTGTCCATTTATTACCACCCTTTGTTTCCTACAGTTTAGCCAGGTTCCAATCCAGGACAAGACCTGTCCCCTGATTCCATGGCTGAAGAGCTTATTTAGGAGCCTTTGGTGAGGGACTTTGTCAAAAGCCTTTTGAAAGTCAAGGTAAACAATATCAATTGGGTCCCCTTTATCTATGTGTTTATTTACACCCTCAAAGAATTCTAACAAGTTAGTAAGACATGATTTGCCTTTGCAGAAACCATGTTGATTTTCTTTCAGCAATGCCTGTTCTTCTATGTGCCTAGTAATTTTTTCTTTAATAATGGTTTCCATCATTTTGCCTGGAACTGAGGTTAAACTGACTGGTCTATAATTTCCTGGATCACCTCTGGATCCTTTCTTGAAGATCGGTGTTACATTTGCCTCCCTCCAGTCCTCGGGTACAGTGCCTGATCTTAGAGAAAGGTTATATATCTTAGCTAGAAGTTCAGCAATTTCACACTTGAGTTCCTTAAGAACTCTGGGGTGGATGCCGTCTGGACCTGGTGATTTGTTGACATTTAGTTTAGTAAGGCATATGAGAACATCCTCCTTGTTTATCTCTATCTGTTTTAATTCTTTTAATTCCCTCCCTGAAAAAAACTGACTCAGCTGAAGGCATATGTTGTCTGTCCTCCTGTGTGAAAACGGAGGCAAAGAAGTCATTTAGCCGCTCAGCAATCTCTTTGTCTTCGCTGATTTTCCCTTTCTGGCCATTGTCGTCGAGTGGCCCAACTGCTTTTCTAGTTGGGTTCCCGCTTCTGATGTACTTAAAGAAGTTTTTGTTGTTTTTTTTAATATTCTTTGCTATGTGTGCCTCAAAATCTCTCTTGGCTTTCCTGACTGTTGCTTTGCATTTAGTTTGCCAGAGCTTGTGTTCCTTTCTGTTCTCCTCGGTAGGAAGAGCCTTCCATTTCTTAAATGAGTTTTTCTTCTTTCCAATCACATCTTTTACTTCGTTTGTAAGCCATACTGGTGTCCTTTTGGACTTTCCATGCCTCTTTCTTTTTATTGGAATGCATTTTAGTTCGGCCTGTTTTAAGGTATTTTTAAACAGTTTCCAAGCATTTTGGAGGGATTTGCTTTTTTTTACTGCTCCTTTTAGTTTGTTCTTTACAATTTTTCTCATTTTGGTGAAATTCCCTTTGTGAAAATTTAAGGTCTCTGTGTTAGTTTTCACTGACAGTTTGCTATCCAAACTTACGTTGAAGGTTATTGTGTTGTGGTCACTGGTACCTATGGGCTCAGTTACAAGGACATCTTGAACGAGAAATAACGGAAGAGGTGCCATTTCTTTCTACTATTGCTGTGAACCCCCCCCCCCCTCCCAAACCAGTCCTGGAAGATTAGAAATCATCTGGAGAAGGTTTTCGATGGAAAGCTTCACTGGAAAGAAAGGGAGCCTGACACTATTGTTGGACATCAAAATGCACTTTTGAATCTTGACCCAAGAATTTGCTTGTTGGAAAAAGAATAAAGGTCCTATTATTTCTAACCACTAAGTTCACAACCTCCTGTTGTCAGTTTTAGAAACCATCTGGAAGGACAAATAGATTCAGCATTGCTACTATCTCATATAGTCCAAGGATGAGAAGTAAGACACTACTGTGTCTTGAGCGCAATGGCATGACATTACGAATCCCACATCCCGCAATCTTTGGATGCTGACATTTCACTGGAGGGGAGGCCAACCTCCAATTAAAGCTTTCAGTTATTAACTGTACCCAATTAATCAATTAAAGGCTGCAGCCTTAATTAGCATGCATCCCTTTAGCGTTTCTGCCTAATAGCCATTGAGTCACTTTCCAGGAAATGTACATCTTTTTTTCAAAAGGGGAGAGCTTCAGAGACAGCAGCTAAATTGGGGTCAGCAGTTTGACCACTCAGGCAGACTTCCAAGTCTCTTCTGCACACTGCTTTTAGGAAGGAGGAGGAAAAGGAAGGTGGAGGAAGAAGAAGAGGAGGAGAAGGAAAATATTTAGTGCAGATGTCTATACAGTCCGCCTCCACAATCTCTGGGGTTAGGGGAACAGGACCCCTGTGAAAGTGGGGAAAATGGAGACTATGAACCTGAGAGAACACATCTATAGACATTTCTGAGTCTTCCAGCATGACTCCATAGCGAGCATGGGCAAACTGCAGTCTGGTTAAGCAGCTGAAGGGGGAAAGGAAAGGGCCCGAGGCTGTTAGGAATGGTGGGAGTTGGAGTCTAAAACACCTGGCAGGCCAACGTTTGCCCATGCCTGCTCTATAGTCTTTGCTGACCATAGAATCACACTGGAGGAACTAAAGATAGCTGTTTTCTTTAGAGAACACTGTAGATCCTCCAGCTTTACTAGACAAAGTTGACCACATAATCACTCTGGATGACCTAGTGATTCCAACACTTTAAATCAAATCCATGAATAATCCAATCATTGTCAAAGGTTTTGACGGCCAGAATCACTGGGTTTTTCTGGCTATATGGCCATGTTCCAGAAGCATTCTCTCCTGATGTTTCACCTGCATCTATGGCAGGCATCCTCAAAGGTTGTGAGGTCTGTTGAAAACTAGGAAAATGGGGAATGTCCAGGGTGGGAGAAAGAACTCTTGTCTGTTGGAGCTAGGTGTGAATTGGCCACCTTGACTCTTTCTCCCACTCTGGACATTCCACAGATATATAAACCTCATTTGCCTAGTTTCCAGCAGACCTCACAACCTCTGAGGATGCCTACCATAGATGTGGGTGAAACATCAGGAGAAAATGCTTCTGGAATATGGCCATACAACCCGGAAAACTTACAGCAACCCAATAATCAAACCTATAAGAAGTTTTTAAAAATCGCAAATGTGAAGGAACGACTGTATTTAGGGATGCATTTTTCCAGGATTGCCAAATTTAATGTCCAAGCTTTCTTTTCCTAACTCCGCTATATCTATCACATTGTGTTCAAATTGTTCATCTTAATAGGTTTTTAAAATTATGTTTGACGCTTGTTGATACTCCTGCCAATCATACCTTCTGCATATGCAAATTCCCCATAGGACATTTTTGGCAGTCCAGAATGGTCACATTCAGTTCAAGCAATAGCAAAGCTATGCACTGAACACCACTGTCCAAAGCTGTGCATTGCACATGGATGCATAAGTGCATTTGGAGCATCGGGTTGCATGTTTGGTGTCTTGAGTCAGTCCTGCATCATTCCCATTTAGCACAAAGGGTTGCATCGCATGATTAATGCATAACTCTGTTTGCAAAGATTTATACTGCAGAACCCCGGTCTATGATTTCAGCCATGAATTGCCTGTTGAAGGAATTAAGCATTCCTATTGTGAGGATTTTTCTGCTGCGTGGAGAGAAGCAATTAACTTCCTAGATTTTTTTTCTCAAAAAGGAAAATCTATAGAATTTGAGGCTCCCGGAAAATTAGCCAAGCTTAGTTTTTTTTTAAAGGAAGAAAAGCATGCTTGGCATGCAAGGAAAGCAATGTATCAAAAGGTGAAGGGAATGCTGACGAAGTTTCCTTCTGAACCCATACCTGCATCTCATCTGTCCCAAATAGGTCTGTGGGGAAAGGGATTTGAAGCGAAGGGGAAACTCTGCCTGAGGTCCAATGTTACAATCTAAATTTTTGTTCAGTTTTACAAATCTGTTGCTACATTGCAGAAATGCAATAAAACCCTGCTAATATACAGTATAGTAAAGATGCAGCTGGGAACACTTTCAAGAGGGCCTCAGTGCACATTAGACAGATGTGGTGCACATTGGGCATTTCTCATTTACATTTCTAACCACTGCAGAATGAATATGGACTATTATTTCTCTCGACTTGGAAGCTATGCTTCTATTAATGTCAGCTAAGGTAGTACCTTATTTGCGGCAGTATCACATTGCTGCATCGGGTAATTATGAGGCACTTGTGGTGCAAACTTCTTAAGCAGTCCCTGCATGCCCACTGGGGAGCGCTCCATGTGCAGCAGTGCTCATAGCACATCATGACACAAACCAACCACTGAGTAAGACCTAAGTCCAAACAAACACCCTGAAGCGGGTAAGCACTTAGTAAGGGCACTAAGAGTCCAGGGTCAGAAATGCAGGATACAAGAGCCTTTGAAAAACAGCAAAATGTTCAGAGGTATGGACCAAAGTCAGAAACAAAGAATGCAAACATTTTTGTGTGTGTCAGGAGCAACTTGAGAAACTGTAAGTCGCTTCTGGTGTGAGAGAATTGGGTGTCTGTAAGGACATTATCTAGGCTAGGGGACACCCGGATGTTTTGATGTTTTGCCATGCTTTGTGGGAGGCTGCTCTCATGTCCCCACATGGGGAGTTGGAGCTGACAGAGGGAGTTCAACCTGCTCTCCCCAGATTCAAACCGCTGACCTACTGGTTAGCAATCCTGTCGGCACAAGGGTTTAACCTATTGCGTCACTGGGGGCTCCTATTGCAAACAATGAAAGATGCCAATGCCAAGATGCAGAGAAGCCCTTTGGTAACAGGAATATAACAACACTGAGGGCATTCTGCCTCAAGAGCTCAGCTGCAGCTTGATTAACAAGTCTTATGGGAGCTAATCTAAGACACCTGTGGAGCCCTGCCCTCGGCAACCAACAGCAGGCATGGACAAACTTTGACCCTCTGGGTGTTTTGGACTTCAACTCCCACAATTCCTAACAGCCTGCCAGCTGTTAGGAATTGTGGGAGTTGAAGTCCAAAACACCCAGAGGGCCAAAGTTTGTCCATGCCTGCTGTAGAGTGTTTGCCCATACTTGCTCTAAAGGTTCAACATTCTGCAGCTTGCTCAGAGGTGCTTGCTTCAGCTTTGTCTAAAAGGGTTTGTACAGACTGCTAGGGAGTATTTGCCTTCTTCAGCCTAAGATTCATCTTCAGTAGTGGCTGAAATAGGCAATGCAGAATGCTGGGGGATGCTGGCCTCCATATCTTCTCCTGGTCCTTCTAGCCACATCTCGGTCTCACTATCCAAGCAGGTCAAGACATATAGAATCACAGAATCATAGAGTTAGAAAAGACCCCAAGGGCCATCCATGTTGTAGTTCAGCCTGAGGCTTCAGATACTACTGATAGCATGGAGTTGGGTGGGGCTGAGTCTTTGGTTGCAAACAGTAGTGTGGAGATGGGTGAGGCTGTTTGTAGTCATAGTAAGGGCACTAAGAGGGGGGAAAGGCTAACTCGGGAGCAAAGTGAGGAGGATATATTACAGTGTAAAAGGATTCGGCAAATACTCACTGAACCCACTAATGATGAATCATTTGAAGGCTTTCCAGGGAGTGATGGGAGTGGGAGTGAGGGAGACTCTTCAGAGGAAGAGTCAGAAATGGACTAGACAAAAGTACAAGAAATACAGGCTGCTTGCACAGAGTCAGCAAGCAGTGATACCTTTTGGGGTTCTCTGATGACAATGAGTGGCCTTCGGGCTGTCCAGAGGATTGTAGGGGGAAGTTAAGTCTTGACAGGAGATGGAGGACTTGGAGGGAAAACCAAGAGGCTGCAGCTGATGATAGCAGAGCAGACGGAGCAGCTGAGGCTGAGGTGTTGTCTGATTCGGGTGGGTCCGAGTTGGGAGAGTAATATAATGTGGGATTTTGGGGGCTTCACTTTGCGTTTAGCAAGGAGTTGCTGTGGGATTGTGCTTCCGTGTATCCTGTGATTTTTGTATCCTGTGACTCTGGTATCCTAAACGCTGCTTAACGTGAGTTTGGATCTTGCATTGCCATCCTGGAGTGGCATGCTGCTCTGTATGGGGATTGTGGGAGTCTTATTTGTGGGTTACATTGTATTGCTTTTGTACACTAGCTGCTGCTGCCCAGTCCATGTTTGGTGTGGTTTGCTACTCTTCAAGTTGCTGTGCGTGAGAGATGCTGCTTCATCTGCAAGAACGAGGTACAGTATAGGAGGGGGTGGAAGGTTGGGACAATTTGGGGATTATGGTGTACATTGTCCCCATGCATTAGCTCCTGGTTGGTTTCTGATTTGGACTGGCTTCTCGTATTGCTGCTTGCCTCCTCCCTCGACCCGGCTTGGATTTCCTGACTGCTGCTTGCTGCCTGACGCTTTGGACTACTCACCTGTGATGACTATGGACCCCATTGACGAACCTTCCAGTTCCTGCTTTGCTGTGTGCCTTTTCCATTCTCTGCATTTTGCTTTCTTGCTTCTGGCTTTTTTGCAAGCATTTGTTTTTTGTGCCAATTAGGTTTGTTTTTGTGTTCTTATCCACTGACTGCTAAGTGCTTGTTTTGTTTGGGTGCCTTTGAATGCCAAAGACCCTTTGAGCAATAAACTTTGTTTTGAAACTCTACTTGGTCTGGCCCTTTAAGGAGCCTCTGTTGCGACAATCCAGGCCAACCTCCTTCTGCCATACAGACAATGATTTTGGAAAACGAGTTAACAGAAAGTCACTGCTGATTATATGTTTTTAATATTTTATATGGTTTTTATAATGCGATTTAAATGTTTTTAATTGTGTTTAATGACTATTGCAGCATTGATTTGTTGACAGTTGTAAGCTGCCTTGAGTCGCCTTCGGGCTGAGAAAGGCGGCATAGAAATACCGTAAATAAAAAATAACACACACAATCAAAGCACCCTGACAGGTGGCCTTCCAGCCTCTGTTCAAAAGCCTCCAAAGAGGGAGACCCCAACACATTTCAAGGAAACATATTCCACTGCTGAACAGTTTTAACCATCATGAAGTTCTTTAAGTGGAATCTTTCATTCTGCAATGTAAATCCAGAGCAGAAGAAAACAAACTTGCCCTCTCCTCTCCTGACATGTTATCAAATATTTAAACATGATCCTATTGTTAGCCTGCACAAAGGAAACCCATTAAATTGTAAATTCACTTGCTTTCCTCTAGCTGGGTCTACCAAGAGACTTCAGACATGAAACTGGACCTAGCTGTGTAATAACAGAGCAATACACATTACATTAGTTCATGCTGAAGTATGATTTCCTAGTCACTGCATCTATTTGGCTAGTTTCAGGAATGCAGGTTTATTCATACCACACCTGGTGGCGCACCTACCCCCATACTTTGCTATGGCATGATATGCAAATCTGTCCTGAAACGTGACTCCATGGCACAGCTCTGGAATTAACACAAGGCCTTCCTCCCTTAATTTATCCTCCTGTTACAGCATGGGTAATTACGGGGGTCAGCTCCTCCATTCATCTCCATTGAGTTCGGCATAACAGAGCCTGCCCCCACAGTTTAGTAGAAACAGTCTCCGGAAAGCCCAGCACTCGCTCTTTCTGTAATGTAGCGACAAGAGGCAAAGTGAAGGCATTGCTCCCGAATAAGAATTCTGTCCTCCTTGCATTTTCTTTCAATCACCAGTTTTGTAAGATGCAGAAAAGCCTTCCGAACTCAAACTCTTCTATGTTCTTTGGTCGCATTCCCAGTGTCATGTTGGCCTGCCTCTTTTATGTATGTTATGAAAAATTGTAGGGATGTGAAGACTAGACAACAGACTGGTTCAAGAGTGGGAAAGGGGAATGGCAGGGTTGTATACTCACACCCAACCTTTTCAACTTGTACGCAGAACACATCATGCGACATGCGGGGCTTGATGATTGCAAGGTTGAAGTTATAATTGCTGGATGAAACATTAACAACCTTAGATATGCAGATGATACTACTTTGATGGCTGAAAGCGAGGAGGAGCTGAGGAGCCTTCTAACCAAGATGAAAGAAGAAAGTGCAAAAGCTGGGTTGCAGTTAAACATTTTAAAAAACAACATTATGGCAACCGGACTGATCGATAACTAGCAAATAGAGGGAGAAAACATGAAGGCAGTGACAGACTTTGTATTTCTAGGCACGAATATGACTGCAGATGCAGACTGCAGCCAGGAAATCAGAAGACATTTACTTCTTCGAAGGAGAGCAATGACCAATCTCGATAAAATGGTGAAGAGCAGAGACATCACATTGGCAACAAAGATCTGCATAGTTAAAGCAATGGTATTCCCTGTAGCAACCTATGGATGGGAGAGCTGGATTATAAGGAAGGCTGAGCAAAGGAAGATAGATGCTTTTGAGTAAGATACTGTAGATGCTTTTGTTGGAGATAAATTCTGAGAGTGCCTTGGACCGCGAGAAGATTCAACCAGTCCATACTTTGGGAAATAAAGCCAGACTGCTCATTGGAGAGAACGATATTAGAGGCAAAGATGAAGCACTTTGGCCACATAATGAGAAGACAGGAAAACGTAGAGAAGACAATGATGCTGAGGAAAATGGAAGGAAAAAGGAAGAGCGACCAAGGGCAAAAGGATGGTATCCTTGAAGTGACTGGCTTGACTCTGAAGGAGCTGCGGGTGGTGACGGCTGACTAGGAGCTCTGGCGTGGGCTAGTCCATGAGGTCATGAAGAGTCGGAAGTGACTGAACAAATAAACAAAGACTAGGCATGCAAACATAAGGCCACATTTAAATACAATTTCTCCATTGCAGTAAGGGAAAAGTTAAGCATTTAGAAGTACAGTGAGAAGTTGTTGTTTCTTCCTAATACAGTAGCAGTTCCCAGTTTCCTGAAATGATAGTCTTCCTTCTTTTCTTTTTCTTGTATGTCTTGATCCAACCATACAACCCTTCCCTCTCAACCTCATTTGGACTCTTTTTGTCCTCCTATGTTTGACATCTTGTCTTCCATCTGTCCCCCTTCAAATGCTATTCTGTTCAGTGCTTGGGAAGAGATAGGAAGAAAGCTGTAGGAGAGGAATGCCAGCTGCTAGGAGCCAACATTGGACCTTGGGTTATATGCAAACAGTCTTTTCTACTATTATACTCATAATAATGCAGCAGCATATACAACTGTAGAATTCCTCTGAACATCAAGAAGTTCTTCCTAATGTTTAGGTGAACTCCCTTTTCCTACCATTTGAGTTCTTGTTCCATGTGTTTAACTCTGCGGCATCAAATATTAAAATATGGCTATGATGTCTCCTCTCAACTTTCTCTTCTCCAAGATAAACATTCTTCATTCTTTAAGCCACTCTCCATAGGAATTCAGAGTGTTCAGATCTTTGACCATTTTGGTCTCCTTTCTCTGGAGACATCTCAACGTGTCCACATCCTTCTTACACTGTGCTGCCGAGACAAAGATTCTAGGAGAAGTCCACTTTCACTGCTATGGCTCAATGCTATGGAATCTTGGAAATTGTCAAAGAGTGCTTGGTGCCTCAACAAACTACAAATCACAGGCCTCCGTAGCCTTGGATCATAGAATCATAGAGTTGGAAGAGGCCTCATGGGCCATCCAGCCCAACTCCCTGCCAAGAAGCAGGAAAATCGCATTCAAAGCATCGACCGATTAGGTCATCCAGCCTCTGTTTTAAAACCTCCAAAGAAGGAGCCTTCACCACACTCCAGGGCAGAGAGTTCCACTGCTGAACAGCTCTAACAGTGAGTAAGTTCTTCCTAATGTTCAGGTGGAATCTCCTTTCCTGTAGTTTGAAGCCACTGTTCTGCATCCTAGTCTCCAGGGCAGCAGAAAACAAGCTTGCTCCCTCCTTCTTATGACTTCCCCTCCCATATTAATACATGGCCCTCATCATGTCTCATCTCAGCCTTCTCTTCTGCAGGCGAAACATGCCCAGCTCTTTCCACCACTGCTCATAGGGCTTGTTCTCCAGACTCTCGATCATTTTCGTTGCCCTCCTCTGGACATATTCCAGCTTGTTTTTTTAAAAAAATCAAATATTTTTATTGAAAAGAAACATGTTTGAACAATTAATCATTATCCATTGTAAACATGCATTATCATAAACATTTTTCTATATTTCCTCTTTCCATTCTTTACAGATTCGTTCATGTTTCTTTTCATTTATTATTTTCTCCCAACTCCTCCCACCCCCTTCCCTAACCCCCCAACCACTTTCCTCTCTAAATCTTTATTTTTAACCACGAACACAATTTTTGAAGTCTTTGTGCAATATCTGTGTTGGCTTCACCTTCTTCTACCCATTTTATATATGTTGCCCATTTCTCTTTAATTACTTCTGTTTTGTCCTCCTGTGAGTCTTCTTGGGTTATACAAGCGATAATATCTGATTGGACTTGTTCAAATAGATAGTTATTCCAATTTTCCAAATTCCATTTTTTTACATCTCTCCACCCCAGGTGCTTACTGCTTTTCCTGCTAGAATCATTGCTTTGAATAAATCCTGGTTCTTCGCCGCAATATTTTTATTCCCTGTGGTTGCCATTAACATAAATTCCATGTTGACTTGGATTGTTATCTTGAAAAGTTTCCCCATTTTACTAATTATCTTGTTCCAAAAAGTTTTTGCATTTAAACAATCCCACCATATATGTGCATACCAGCCTTTCCCTGCTTTGCAGTGCCAACACATCGGACTTAGTCCTGTACCCATGTTTGCTAATTGAGCTGGTGTCCTATACCATTTCAGAGAAATTTCCTTTCTAATTCTTTATATTTTTCCATTTTAATTTTGTTTACCCCCTTCTTTAATTCCTCAATGCTTTGTTTTGTGAGTATCCCTTCATTCTGCCATTTGTTTTGTAATGTTCTGACTACATATTCCTCGTCTTTTATCATTGTTTTATATAATTCTCCTACTAGGCCTTTCAATGTCTTCTGTCCTTTCATAAGTATGTTCTCAAATTTATTTTCTTTGCTTAAACATTCTCCATATTTCCCTTGTTTGAGTTTGTTATATAGCCCCAATACTTTTATCCAGTTTTTATTTCCCATTTTTTCTATTATCCTATTCATGGGGATCAATTGGCCATTTATGTCGTACATATCCTTTATGCAGTAATAGCCTTTATCTTTCATATCTTCCCACCATTTATGGCCAAACTCTTTTCCGTATAAACTTTCTAGTGGTGTCAATTTTACTATATCCGGCATCCATAGTGGTTTCCATTTTTTCCATATCTTTAATGCTAGTCTTCTAGGACCTCTTGTTTTTTTAATGGAAGCCTCTAGATTTCCAGTGAAAATCCCAAATTTTCCCTCTCCATTGTTTACTGCATCTTCTATTCTGCACCATTTTTCTTCTCTTCTTACACTGTTTTCTATCAGTGATTTTAGTTGGAACCCTTCATAATAAAATTCCAAATTTGGTAATCCCCATCCTAATTCCTCCTGGTGTGTATAATATACTTTATAATAGACATATTCCAGCTTGTCAACATCTCCCTTAAATTGCAGTGCCCAGAATTGGAGACAGTATTCTAGGTGTGGTCTGACTAAAGTAGAACAGAGGGGGAAACCACTAACTCATGGGAGTTAGTGGTTTCAAGGAACACTCCTTCTCCCATGTAAATGCACGCCCATGTGTGCTGTATTTGCTAGTGAGAAAAATGCAGATTATCTGGGTATTTGTTCCAATTTACAGAGAAATGTAATTTTTGCCCCTTAAATAGGAATACTACTATGCTGCTTACCCAAACAAAAAAAGAATTCAAACTTCAAACTTCTTGCATTTCAATAAATTTAAAACTCACACAAAGAATATATAAATAGAGTTCAGTTCTCCAAAGGAGAAAACAAAGGACAGGCAAAGTGGCCAATACAATACAAATGCTGCAAATAGAAGAGTTCTGGGTATTGTCCATTTTAAATGTTTCTTTATTTTTCTGGAGTGCTAGAAATCTGTAGATTGAAGAAAAATGTTATAAGGAGACTGATTTTTTATTTGGAGGGCCATGCCCTCATTCCCCATCCCCTGTAGCTACACTCATGGGGCAATCCTATTTTGCAAGCAATCCGGCTTTGCAAATACTGCTGTGAGATGTCCTGCTGTTTCTTCTTTGCTCCCATTTTTCCTCTACAGGTTCTGCAACAGCAGTAGCACAGACCTGATACCTTCTCTGGGCAAACAGTTTTTTGCTTTTGGAGGAGATTGTTCCCTCCAGGAATCTTTTGCTTTTTTTCTCCTTTTCTTCTTTCAACGGTGTGCATCATTCTGTTAACCTGCAGGGGGCACGTTTGTTTTGGGAAACCATGCTAAGGTTCCTCCCAGAATCCATTTCTCTCTGTTGAAATCCAAGTGAGTGTTAAACAGTGAAGTTTTAAGACAGATTCATCGATTACCTGAGCTCCCTCTTTGAAGAGACAAATGTTGTAACAATAGCTGCCAGTTTAGTCCATGTCAGAGCTTTTCTGGCCCTTGTATTCTACCAGCAGTCCTACCTTCTCAAAGAAAGCGTCTTACCCTGTGAAGCAGCTTGTGACTTTTGCAAACAAGAGCTGGCATCATGAATTGTTTGCTCTGGGAGCATTGTGCACCACAAACCAGTGGATCTGAGGCTTGGATTTCGTATGCAATTGGTCCTTGAGTTACAAGACAACCATTTTTTAAAAACAGAAGGGTCAGGTGCAAAAGAGTTTTGTTTATTTTGTTGGATACAATAATCTCAAGAAAGTGAGTCCTTTTATTACATCTCCTGAGACAAGGGGTTGAAAGAATACCCATTACTATATAAATGCTTGCTCTTCATCTTTGATACCCTTTCAGCTATTCAAATTCCAACTAGCAGCACCATAAGAAGTATTTAAATTACCAACAGTAAGCATTTGCTGGGAACTTGTTTGAAACTTCAGATGTTTTCATGTGCCTTCAATTGGAGTTTAAATATCTGAAAAGCTGCCAGATGGAAGAAGGAGCCAACTTGTTCCCTGTAGCTTCAGACACAAGGACGCAGAGCAATGGATTAGATATTCCACCTGAACATTAGAAAGAACCTTTTGATAGTTAGAGCTGTTCGACAGTGCCTTGGAAATGTGGTAGAGTCTTTACCTTTGGAAGATTTTAAGATGAAGTTGGATGGCTGTCTGTCAGGAGTGCTTTGATTGTGTCTTCCTACATAATAGAAGAGTGACTGAGGCCGCATCTAGGCAGCCCCTTTAATGCAGGAGTTACTGCAATAAAAAGGGGGCTGTCCAGGACAAACTCGAATTAATTCATCACAAACCAGGAAAACCCTAGATTATAGCAAATTCATTTGTTAGTGGGTTTCTTCCGCACCTTCTTGGAAGGCATGGGATAAAGCCACTACTTCCGGTGTCTGGACTGCTCCCTCAAAAGTTCTGGACTTTTGAGGGGGTAGTCCAGACAGTAGTCCCATGGTTTTCCAGGCTAAATTAGCCCGGAAAACCATGAGGCCACCAACCCCTTCCCCAAAAGCCCCCCAAAGGCCTTTAAAACACAAAAGTATTTACCCGGACTCCATTCAAGGGCTGCTGGAGCTCTCATAGCACATAGAAATGATGTGCCGGGAGAAAGGGGTGGGGAGGGGAATTGTTCCTGCCTCCCTTCTCCCGGCGCGTCATTTCTACGCGCCAGGAGAGCTCCAGCTTCTCTCTAATGGACCGGGTAAGTGTTTTTGTTTTTTAAAGGGCTTTTGGGGAGGGGGGTTAGAGTGTCTGGGTATTCTCAAGGGAAGTTCCAGGCAAACATCTCGACACCCACCCCAGAAAGTGCACGCTTTCTGGGGTGTGTGTAGATGGGCTCCCGGGAACATTTGTGTATTTAAAATGTGTATTTAAAAGGGATAACGGCCTGTTTGGAAGTGCCCTGAATGGTTGGAACTCTAGGATTCCATGACTTCCCTTTATTCAGAGGAGTGATACCACTGCCTTTCTCTGAGGCTGAGAGATCAATGGCATCTAGTGGATCTCCATTGCTGAATGGAAATTCTAACCTTGGTCTCCAAGGAACACAGTACAACATGCAAGCCATTACACCACACTGACTTTCTCAAGGTGTTGTTTTTTGCCCCCAAGACTCTGACTTAAGTTGACCTCTCATTGGGTTTTCTCAGGAAGATGTATTCAAGGGGAGGTTTGCCATTGCCTCTTCTGAGGCTAAGATAGTGCGAAATGTCCAATACTAACTGCAGTGCTTGGAACAAATCTATTCCTTGATCTAGATCAAAATAGCAGAATGACCTGGATTAATCCAAAGTAAATCCATCTCAGTATGTCCACAAGTCCAATATGGTCCAAAGGAAATGCAGGCTCCTTCTACACCGGCCATACATTCCGGAGAAAAGTGGGATTAAAAGGGAGGGGTCACTAGATGATGTGCACTGGATTGTGGGATGACATGAAAAATATAATAAAAAGGTTTGTTTAAAATTTGCGACTGGGTGAAAAATGTGCTGCTGTATATCTTTGCACTCAGAAAAACACTGGAGTTCCTTGTAATACACTGTTGTAGACTGCTCCAGCGCTTATCCTCATTTTATAATCCTGAAACAGTTGATGAGAGATGTAACCAGATGGAGCCAAATGGAAGTACGAAAGGAAAGCAATTCCCATGAGAATGCCTTACAACCATTCCTTTGTTCTCATATTTCTGAAATTAAACAGAGGTTGAATTCACACAGTGGGCACCAAGATTCCAGGCAAATGAACCCCAAAGGGAAACAGGGTTCAAGAGGGCAAACCTAAAGGCACCAGAAGGGGTTGTTGTTTTGTTTTTGTTTTTGCCATCTCAGAAGCCACTTTAGAAACTGCAAGTTGCTTCTGGTGTGAGAGAATTGGCCATCTGCAAGGACATTGCCCAAGGGATGCCCAGATGTTTTACCATCCTGTGCGAGGCTTCTCTCATGTCCCCACATGGGAAGCTGGGGCTGACTCATGGGAGCTCACCCCATCTCGCAGATTTGAACCACCGACCTTCAGATCAGCAGTTCAGTCAACTCAAGGGTTTAACCCATTGCGGCTCCTACCAGGTGAGGAGAGATTGTGACAGGAAATCTACTTGTCTGTACTTTGTTATATCCACATCAGTGTTTATGAAGTACAGCACATCTCAGTGTCAATAAGAAAAAGTTTAAAAGGAAACTTCCAGCGGATGTCCCGTGCCTTTTGCGGTTCCCTTCAATCTGCATTATCCAAACTTTCCTGGATGCCGTGGGACCATTTCTCAGGACTAATGGCTTCATGTGAGGACTCCTCTTAAGGTACCAGAGTTCTTAATCCCAATTTTTTCTCTGGATTAGGGGCCTATCTGGAAGGACTGTTTCCGATGCTGCATATGCAACCAACTATAGAATTAAGCTTTGCATTTATTAAACCAAGTCTGAATCCAGAGTCTTGTTTCTGACAGAGCCAGGCTGAATGCTAACTGCAGCAGCTGTCTTCCCTGAAGGCATGCAAATCAGTATGGACTGAAGAAGTCATTTCTCCCGCAGTATCCATTTGTGTTCAAAAGAGGGCAGTGGAGTACATTACGGGAGCCAAGATTTTCCACTGCAAGGAGATTGTCAAATTCCTTCTCAACAGAAGTCGGAGTCTTTCTCCCATTCATTCATGTCTATCATTTACTCCTGCTTCTTTCGTGACATGGAATGGGTATGCACACATTTTGTCATCCTCAATGACAAAGGCTGTTCTGGCACAACAAAACATTCTGAACAATCACAAGAATTTTCACCCCTGTCCAGAAGCAAATGCACAATACTGTGCTTCACTTTCCCCCCTCTGTCCTTTTGCTGTGTCTACATGAGCCAAATAATGTGGACTCACCTCTTGTTTATGAAGTTCAGCTGGATTTGCAGCAGAAGGACTGCATCCAGGTATTAATCTGGCGCAAAGGGAAATGGGATTTACTTTGAGGTTTCCAGGAAGCTCTGGAGTGATCCCGGTGTTTTGTCATAAAATTAAAACCAGTTAAAGATATAAACCTTTTAAATGAAAACAAATGGGGAAAAAACAAACAGAAAATCCAGCAAATTATACACACCAGCTTTCTTTTTACCGTGTTTCCCCGAAAGTAAGACACCCCCAATTGTAAGACGTATCGGGGGTGTCAGGGGGGTCGGCTAATATAAGCCGTACCCTGAAAGTAAGCCGTACCTCGTCGTGTCGCCGCGCCGCCGCCGCCGCAACCGGCCCATCGGCCGCGGCACACCTCCGCGGCACACCTTTCCGCCAGGCCTCCAAGGAAGGGAGGGGGAAGAGAGCCAGAGGCGTGGCGAAGAAGCCGCGTCAGAGTGGCGCGCCGCCGCCCACGCCCGGCTCCTTTCCCTCCCTTCTTTCGTCAAGGAAGGGAGGGGGAAAGGAGCCAGGGGCGTGGCGAGGCAGCGCCGCGTCAGAGTGACGCGTGCCGCTTCTCCACGCCCCGGCTCCTTTCCCCTCCCTTCTTTCGTCCAAGGAAGGGAGGGGAAAAGGAGCCAGGGGCGTGGCGGGCAGCGCCGCGTCAGAGTGACGCGCGCAACTTCTCCACGCCCTGGCTCCTTTCCCCTCCCTTCTTTCGTCCAAGGAAGGGAGGGGGAAAGGAGCCAGGGGCGTGGAGAGCTGCTGCTGCGCCACTCTGACGCGGCGCTGCTTCTCCACGCCCCTGGCTCCTTTTCCCCTCCCTTCTTTCGTCCAAGGAAGGAAGGGGGAAAGGAGCCAGGGGCGTGGCGAGGCAGTGCCGCGTCAGAGTGACGAGCGCCACTTCGCCACGCCTCTGGCTCTCTTCCCCCTCCCTTCCTTGGAGGCCTGGCGGAAAGGTGGGTGTGCCGCGGCTGATGGGGCCGGTTGCGGCGGCGTGACGGCGGCGGCGTGGGCGTGGCGACGGGGTACGTCTTGGGTTATATAAGACGTACCCCGAAAGTAAGCCATAGGGGGACTTTTCGGGGGGAAAAGAAAGTAAGATGCTGTCTTACTTTCGGGGAAACACGGTAGCAATCGGTTCTCAAAACAAGCCTTTGTGTCGCTGGAGAAGGACAGTAAGGAAGTTGCCAGTCTAACCTCTATGGGAAAGGAATTCTGGAGTTTGGTAGCAGCTCTGCCCCATAATCCCATCTATAAAAATAGTGGGCAGAGGTCCCATCTATACTGCCAAATAAAGCAGTTTAAAACTGCGTTATATGATCAGTACAGACTCATATAATACAGTGTAGATGGAGCCAAAGAGAAAGACCTCTCCAAATGATCTCAAGACATGGGCCCAGCTGGATGTCAACACAACATACCTTCTTTCTGTTCTATCTTTGTCCTGTCTATCCAAAATGGTATTGAATGTTTTCTGTGTATCTACCCTGAGTTGCCTAAGGGCTGAGAAGGGTGGTGGCAAATATAGTAAATAAATAGGGCAGAATATAAATAAAGTGTTGTTATTATTAGACTTGAATTATGGTATTGTTGTTGGTTTTGATGGTTGTTTTATATTTTGTTATAATGTTGTTTCATGTTGTTTTAAACTGATGCTATGCATTCTAATAGGCTATGTTTTAACTCTGTTGATTAGGCTTGACCCCATGTAAGCCACCCAGAGTCCCTTTGAAGAGATGGAGGCGGGATATAAAAATAAAGTTGTTATTATTATTATTGGGAAAAATGGTTTCTGTATGCCATTATAGGTAGATACACTATATCAAGAAAACCTTGGTATAGTCTATTCATACCAAAGTCACTTGATTCGGATATCGGCCAGCACACCAATGCCTTAAATCAAGAAATGGTTTTCTAAGAACTACAGAGATACTCACAGAAACACAACAGCAAGTGAGAGTCCAAAAGTGGCAAGCTAAAACCCAAATGAGAGACTCCCTTCTGGGCACACAGATGACTGGGTGACTTGGAAGGTGCTGAACAGACTGTGCCCTGGCACCACAAGATGCAGAGCCAACCTTAAGAAATGGGGCCACAAAGTGGAGTCCACGACATGCGAGTGTGGAGAAGAGCAAACCACAGACCACCTATTGCAATGCAGTCTGAGCCCTGCCACATGCACAATGGAGGACCTTCTTATAGCAACATCAGAGGCACTCTAAGTGGCCAGCTACTGGTCAAAAGACATTTAGTATGATGCCAAGTTTTTTAAATTTTGTGTTTTTTAAATACATTACAACTGTACCCTCGGTTCACTTCTCATACGATAAATAAATACCAAAGTCATTTAAAGGTCTCTCATTCATACCGTCACCATAAGTCAAATTAATAATACAATTCTTCGGATGGCTGAATTGCACCTAACTAGAGCAAAAGACAAACAAGCATGCTTTAATTGGAAGGGCAGTGGTATAAATTAAATTGCAGTAATAAATGGGTACATTTAGGAAAAGCACAAGTAAAACATACACTCATATCAGTACAGAAACGAAACACAAAACACAAGGCCAAAGAGCAGGTGGGTTTTGAAACAACCCCAGGGGATTGAAACTGAGCTTAGTTGATTGGCACGTATACATCTTTTTAAAAACACACATGGACGTATATCAAAAAGTGCCAGCATTCAGGACAAGAAACAGCCTCATGGAATGATGATAATAAGATCCTTTACGGCAAATCTCGCTTGCTACCTCTTCACAGGGGTGCAATATAAATGCTGCTCATCTCCATTACATATTCTGGAGTTTTGATCTTCAAAGAATCCCCCCTGGAACGAGGCCTAACTCACCTGTCAGCCTATCAAAATACGTTGGATATTTTAAAGCTCATTCCATTTGCATTGTTATTCGGCAGAAGCCGGGAGTGATTACGTTTGATATCAGCATAACGTTTGTGGGAGTTTCTAAATACTCCATCTGCTTCTCTCTCTTATGACAGTATAGAGACCTTGAAGGATCAGCATCTTTATTTAAATGTGGCCTCCGTGTCTTCATCTTTAAAAAAAGACCCCATAACTACTTAAAATGCGTGAGTCATTCCTGGTGAATAATACATTCAAAGAAATTTGCTTCCCTCTTTGTCACTGCAGCTCACAAATCATATGCTCGCAACCTGCGCTTTTATCGGATTTTCTTTTTCATGTCCCACAAATTACTTTGCGAGTAACGTTAAAATACAACCTTTGAGATGCAGATCAGCTATAAATGGAGCCTTCATTCATTGGAGAAGGTGAAATCCGGTATTGGTTTGGGGAAAAGCCATAGGTCACTTACGAGTTATAAAAGAACAGGAGTTATGAGGAATGTGTGAATGCAGGTCAAATACTTGAGCTGGCATCTGCCTGAATACTCTAAAAGTAGCAGATCTCATCTTGGAAACTAAGAAAGGTTTGTACTTGGCAGTTTAAGTGGTTTATTTATTTATTGTGTCAGAAGCAAATTGAGAATACAGTTATAATGTATAGAAAAATGACAAAGTTAAAAACTTGGTATTATACTAAATTTCCTTTGACCAGAAGCTGACCTCTTCGAGTGCCTCTGGTGTTGCTGTGAGAAAGTCATCCATTGTGCATATGGCAGGGCTCAGGCTGCATTGTAGTGGGTGGTGCGTGGTTTGCTCTTCTCCACACTCGCATATTGTGGACTCCACTTTGTAGCTCCATTTCTGAAGATTAGATCTGCATCTTGTGGTGCCAGAGCGCAGTTTGTTCAGCACCTTCCAAGTCACCCAGCTTCTGTGTGCCCTGAAGGGAGTTTCTCATCCGGTCATAGCAACTGATTGAGGTTCCAGTTTTTAGCCTGCCGCTTTTGGACTCTCGCTTCCTGAGGTGCTCCTGCGAGTATCTCTGTAGATCTTAGGAAGCTATTTCTTGATTTAAGGCATGCCTCATTAAGAGCCACATCCACTGTTTTAACATGGTCAGATATATTCCACATTGGGCATGCGATTCAGCAGCAGAGTAGCAAAGCACAAGGGCAGATGTCTTCAAAGCGCCAGGAAAAATGGGTTTTCAGAGCAAAATTAAGAGACCTTTAAAGCTGCCACACTGGCTATCTAGCAAGTATGAGAAATTATGAAATTAAGTCATGTATTAATTAATATGCTTGGATGAGGCAAATTCTGGATAGACAGCATCTTTATACAGCATGAGGATGGATGAAAAATAAATCAGCCACTTGAACTGTGGAGCAGTGAAGAGCTATTTAACTTTTGAGCATCCACTTCAGCTGTGTCTTCTCAAATCATGTTTTACAAAGGAAACGTTGCATTCTCTTCTTCATCCCATTAGTAAGTGACAATACATGATTATCTATACTCTAAACCAGGCACAGGCAAAATTTGGCCCTTCAGGTATTTTGGACTTCAACTCCCACAATCCCTAACAGCCTCAGGCCTCTTCCTTTTCCCCCTCAGCCACTTAAGCGGAAAAGGAAAGGGAAAAGCAAAAGGAAGGGGCCTGAGGCTGTTAGGGATTGTGGGAGTTGAAGTCCAAAACACCTGTAGGGCCAAAGTTTGCCCATGTCTGCTCTAAGCTGTCATCTGAAACAGAGAAAGTGTGACCTAGGAGAAACTAAAGTTTTATAACTGTATATACAAACACGTGTGCCTTCAAGTCACCTGTTGACTTTTGGTGACCTCATGAATTTCATAGAGTTTTCTCAGAGGTGGTTTTGCCAATTCCTTCCTCTGAAATGGAGCCTTCAGTATCTGGTATCCATAAAATCCTAGAGTTTGGGGGGTGGGCTTCATTGGCCATTGAGTCTAGTCCACTTTGCAGTGAAGGATATTCAAAGATGTTCAAAGAAAGAGACCCTGCCATCTTTCAAACAACTCTAATTGCTGAGAAATCCCTTTTGGTTTTCAATCTTTACCTATGCTGTTGTAACTTCAAATGGTTAGACACAGCTTAAGCGGCTGAGGGGGGAAAGGAAGGGGCCTGAGGCTGTTAGGAATTGTGGGAATTGGCATCCAAAACAAATTACACAATTGCACAAAATTGCAATCTGCCATCAGTTTTATTTTCATCCATCATCCTATTTTGAATCTTTTGCATGAATCCAGTTTTGCTCACTACGCAGCCAGCCTTTTCTGTACTTATAATGTGTGTTACTATGTGCATTGTTGTTACCCAGATAGAAAAAGATAGTATTTTTACACAGAGACATTTTCTGAGCAAATGACAGAAACCTGGTTGAAAAGCAAAGTGTTCCCTGTCATATTATCACCCCGGAGGTGAGAACTTCTGAAAAAACTGGCAATTCTGCATCAGGCTATTTCGACATGTTGAGACAGTTGCCAGGAAAAAGAAATGCTATTACTGCTTTTCCCATCAAATTCAGATAAAATTTGTCTTGTTGGGGGAAAGGGGGGTTCCAGACATCTGGGGACCCATATTCAACTGCACCTGTGCTTTTTGCATGGAATACGCACTTTCTGCCCAAAAATATGATTTCTTCAGAGGAAACTGCGTGCCTTTTGGTGCAAGGACACAGAATTAAAATTTAACATTCACAATGGGTTACAGGCCCTCTTCTAGTCTTTAAAAAGTCTTTAGGCATTTGCCCATGAAGGAACAGCAAAGAAGAACAAATTCATTCCTCCTGCGGGTTTCCAGAAATGGGGCAAAACACAATGGTAGAAACCTTCCTCTGTTCATGAATCCTGTGGGTGGCCAAAGATTTCACCCTCGTCATGTATCTTTATCTTCCTTTAGGATGCAAAGACGAGAGATTATTGTACTGCCGAAGGCTTTCATGTCCAGAATCACTGGGTTGATGTGTGTTTTCTGGGCTGCATGGCCATGTTTTCCGGGCTGTATGGTCTGACCTTACAATCTCTGAGGATGAGAAACATCAAGAGAGAATGCTTCTGGAAAATAGCCATACAGCCCAACACACAATACACACAACAACCCAAATGAGAGATCATTGTTTCCATAGGTGGGAAGCCATCATTCTGGGAGTTGTTTATTTCACTGTGAATGTTCTCCTCCCCTCAGTTTTCTGACAGAGTCTGTTGCGACAGAGTCCATCTAGCCATGTTTCCATTTGAATTTTCTACCCAGGAGCATTTACATTCACCATAATTGTGATCTTTCTCATCTTCCTTATCCTCCCGCTCTGATGACATCATCATCATCACTTCTCTCCCAGTTCCTTTGAACTTGTGCAGAGAAGTATAGAGCGGTCTTTTATCTCCATTTCTGAACCCCAAGAGAGGTCGGAAAAATAATTCCCTGGAGGCCAAGAACAGCAGCCCAGCATGTCGGCACATGCCAACTGCAATTCAATGGCATGTGTTGTGATTCCCTTTCATGTGCTTTCTGGGAAAACTGGAAGTGTGGATTTAAATTTAAGCTATTAAAAGCTCTGGGGAAGAAAGTTATGACAATACTACCGTAAGGTGGATGTGTAATTGGTTAAGCAACCTAATCCAGAGAGTGCTCACCAATGGTTCTACTTCATTCTGGAAAGAAGTAACTCGTGGAGTGCTGCAGGGTTTGGTCCTGGGTTCAGCACTGTTCAACATCTTTATTAATGACTCAGATGGAGGTTTAGAGCAGGGGTCCTCAAACTAAGGCCCGGGGGCCAGATACGGTCCTCCAAGTCATTTACCCAGCCCTCTCTCAGGGTCAACCTAAGTCTGAAACTACTTGAAAGCAAACAACAACAACAACCCTATCTCATCAGCCAAAAGCAGGCACACGCTTCCAATTGAAATACTTATAAGTTTGTTTAAATTGTTCTTCATTTTAATTATTGTATTTTAAGTGGGGGGTTGCATTACAAATAAGATATGTGCAGTGTGCAAAGGAATTCATTCATGTTTTTTTCAAATTATAATCCAGCCAACCAACAGTTTGAGGGACTGTGACCTGGCCCTCTGTTTAAAAAGTTTGAGGACCCCTGGTTTAGAGGGTGTGCTTATCAAGTTTGCAGATGACACCAAATTAGTAGGGATAGCTAATACTCCAGAGGGCAGGATCAGAATTCAAAATGACTTTAACAGATAAGAAAACTGGGCCAAAGGTTACAAAATGAATTTCAACAAGGAGAAATGTAAGATGCTACAATCAGCCAGAAAAAAATGAAATGCAAAGATACAACAACAATTCTTTATTGATTTGTCAATTTTGACCATATCAAAACATACAAAACATACACACTTACCCATACATATAATAAATGTATATATGCATACAAAACATACCGACCTACCGTCCTGTCAACCCACTCCTAACTGCAGGGGGGGGGGGGTTGTTTAAAAGATTGAAAAATTACAAGATTATTTATTTTATTTATTCGACTTAAACGATTAAACATTAATTATTTCCTTAGAATAAAATTTGAGCGAGGGCAAGGGTAAGTAAAACTAGCGGCATATCCATATTAAATTTTTCAAATTTAAATTTTGTTGATGGCAATAATATCACAGATCTCTGCTTCCATCTTCTCACGGATGGTCAGTGCTTTTTGCGTAAAAAGGGTCAGTTTTAGAATAGAATTTTTATCTAAACCCTGTAGGAGAATGTGCAATTTCTCCTTATTCTCTAGATGAAAAAGATTCGCCAACAGAGGCTCTAGATAGTAAAGTCAAATCCTGTTGTAGTAGGGACATTTTAAGATAAAATGTTCTGAGTCCAACACTTCTGTGTCTACCTCACGACACCCACAGGTTCTCCTCGTATAGAGAATTTACTTATGTTGTCCCAGCTTGGACTTAATGTCGAGCTGCTCGAATCTAGCCCTGGTAAAAGGTTTTTTTAATATATAGTGGTAGCATGAAGGAAAGATAAGATTCCATGTCCACATTACATTTAAATTTAGCCAGGTATGGAGTGGCTCTAGCTTGCGCTATGATCATTTTGTGCAGCAATGTCAAGAGCTCTTTGGTATACAATTTTACCCCAAGATTTATTAACTCGTGGGGGGCAAAACCTAGCCTACTGACCATGTGGTCAAGTCTGCTCAGCCATGATGACCACTCTTTGTGGTTTTCTTGTTCTAATATGCATATGGCTGGTAATCTGTGTGGTTGCATTTTATTTATTTATTATTTATGTATTTATTTATTGTTCGAATTTATATACCGCCACTCCCCAAAGGCTCGGAGCGGTTTACAAAGATCAGTACAATAACAAATAACAATTTAAAACCAAATTTAAAACCATATTAAGACCAAATTATAGTTCAAAAGCCTTCCGAAACAAATATGTTTTGCATGCCCTCCGGAAGGCAGGCAATTCCCGCAAAGCCCGGACTTCAGCAGCCAATGCATTCCACAGCGAGGGAGCCCTGATCGAAAAGGCTCTATGCCTAGTGGCAGTCAAACAGAAGGTCTTGGAATTGGGAACTTCCAAGAGATTTTTATCTTTGGATCGAAGTGATCTCTGGGGTTGGTAGGGGGTAAGGCTGTCCCTCAGATACACAGGCCCCGGACCATATAGGGCCTTGAAGGTGAGAACCATCACTTTGAAGGTGATTCGGTGTTCAATCGGTAGCCAGTGCAGTGGCTGGAGGATAGGAGTTATATGGCATCTCGCCGGCTCCCCGGCAAGAAGTCGAAGCGCAGTGTTCTGCACCAGCTTGAGTTTCCGAGTCACCACCAAAGGTAGGCCAATGTAGAGGGCATTACAGTAGTCTAATCTTGAGATGACCGTAGCCTGGATCACCGTAGCCAGGTCGCTACTAGACAAATAGGGAGCCAGTCACCTTGCCTGACGCAGATGGAAAAATGTGATTCTGCTCATAGTGGGGATCTGAGTCTCCAGATCCCCACTATGGACTCCTAAGCTCTTTACCGATGATGACTGACATAGAATCTCGCCATCCAGAGTAAGCAACTGGATGTCCCCACCGCCCAGATGGCCCAGCCATAGGATCTCCGCCTTCGCTGGATTCACCCTCAATCTGCTGGCATGCAGCCATCCAGTCATGGCCTCAAGGCATAGATGGAAATTATCGGGTACGGAGTCTGGATGGCCTTCCATTCTTAGAACTAGCTGAGTGTTGTCTGCATATTGATAACTCAAGCCCGAAGCTTCATACCAGCTGAGCAAGTGGCAGATGTAGATGTTAAATAACAGAGGGGAGAGAATAGCCCCCTGGGGGACCCCACACATAAGTGGGGATCTACCAGAAATCAACCTTCCCCATACCACTCGCTGACTGCGGTTGTGGAGGAAAGAGGACAGCCATTTTAAGGCCAAATGTACAAGACAAATGTACAAAACATTGTTTTGTACCATCAACTGATCTGCCTCTTCAGGATTATAGTGGAAATTGGGGGTACTCCCATCTCCGCTCTCACTGCAGCTGACAGGGATGATCTCTCCACTCCTAAGCCAATTTTCAGGTGGCAAAGTTGGAATCTTTCTACCATTGAAAGATCTTGCCCATATTTCAGCTCCGTACAAGGCAATGGGGACCCTAACATTTGCCCTAAGAACCTTCAAAAAGGGACACAGGGATCCGGGATAATTGTGATGAATTGCCTGTGCAGCATTATCAGCTTTTGCAATACTTAATTTTAGGTGTTGGGTCCATGCCCCAGATGCCGCAAAATGTAGGCCTACGTATTTAAATGTCCTCACTTGCTCCACTTTGTGCCCGTCAAGGTGCCAGTTGGAAACCTTAGCTTTCTTACCAAAAACCATTCTTTTGGATTTTTCTTTATTTATAGTGAGGGCATTAAAACTGGACTAAGTTTTTGCAGGGACCTCCTTAACCCAACTGGGGTGGTGGATAGCAATAGTATGTCATCTGCATATATCAAAATGTTTCATATCCCTATCCATAATTCTTGGTCAGAATTCTTGGTCAGAATGGGTGATGCCTGGCTCAATAACAGTACCTGTGAGAAGATCCTGGAGTCTTCATCAGTAACAAGTTAAACATGAACCAACAGTTTGATGCTGCAGCTAAAAAAGGCAATGAGATTTTGGCTGCATCAAAGGGAGCATAGTACTGATCAAGGGAAATAATGGTGCCTCTCTATTTTGCTTTGGTCAGACCTTGCTTGGAATATTGTGTCCAATTCTGGGCCCAATAATTCAAGAAAGCTATTGACAAGCCGAAATGTGTCCAGAAGTGGGCGACTGAAATGATCAAAGGTCTGGAGACCATGAATCCCTCTGGGGAGTGGCTTAAAGAGCTGGGTTTGTTTAGCCTTCAGAAGACAAGGTTGACAAAAGGCATGTCTAAATATTTGAAAGGATGTCATAAAGAAGAGCGAGGTGGTTTGTTTTCTGCTGCCATGGAGTCTAGAACTTGAAACAATGGGTTCAAATTACAGGAAAGGAGATTCTACCTGAACTTTATTAGGAAGGACTTCCTGACTGAAGAAGAGCTGTTCAACAGTGGAACTCTACCTCGAAGTGTGGTGGAAGCTACTTCCTTGGAAGCTTTTAAACAGAGGCTGGATGGCCATCTGTCAGGAGTACTACGATTGTGCTTTTCCTGCATAGCAGGGGGTTGGACTAGATGGCCCACGTGGTCTTTTCCAACTCTATGATTCTAGGAATCTATGAATGAAGACACTCAAAATCTTGGATTTCTTGGCAAGTTTCAGCTATACACATATCTTCCAATGCTTGAGAGATGGAAACTGGGATATGAGTGGCCAGAGCATGCTTAAGATTGCAAATGGAATCAATGAGGCGGAACACACAAGCTAGGAAAGGAAGTCTACTGGGAAGGGCAAGGTTCCAGCTTCTCATCTCCAGCTGATGTGTTAATAACCTTATTAATTACTTTTGCACTTTGGACTCAGTTTGCCACAACACAGGTAAGCTGATGACAAAGGGAGGAAGGAGGAGGAACAACTTAAAAAGTGGAACTATGCATGATAAATCAGGAGTGTTTCTGCAAAACTGTAGGCATGCAGTGGCTGAGATCCAAAATTCTGATTGGGTTCTATAAATCTGTCCCCAGATAGTTAGACAATGGTTGTACTGCACTATCCTTCTGCTAAATATTAAGGCACAGCAATTGCTTACACATCTACCAACATGCCTTCTTACTGTCTCATTGTGCAATGAGAAAACACAGCAGCTGTTTCTGTAGTCCCGCTGGATAAAGTGGTACACTGAAGTCCCCGATGAATTTTTACATGTTATCCAAGAATGTGCAATTGCATAGCTGGAATTATGTTGGTTAATCAAAATGAGAACCACACACATTCAATCAATTGTTTAATAGATAGGTAAATCTAATGGATTGAACAGGTCTCCTCTCATCAGGACTGACAATATGATTTATGCTCATGTGTAATGATTTGTGGTTTGATATTGCTATGTGTCTTCAAGTACTTTCCAACTTATAGCAACCCTAAAGTGAGCCTACCACAGGGTTTTTTTTCGGGCTGTGGGTGTGCAAATTGCCCCAAATCAGTCAACAGTTTCTACTGCCAAGTGGGAAATCTAACCCTGGGGAATTCTGTTTACACAAACACAAACCAAATATATCAATTACATAGCACCCAAAAAAGTATAGCCACGTGTATAAGGGAATATAGATATATGTATGGCACCAAAAGGATTCCAGAAATTTGCCATGTAAGGATTTTTGGGTACTTACTTTTGAAGCATGAGAAGAAGCAATCAAACTTTTGCATAATTCCCTCCATAATTTCCTGGCCTGCTCAGAGTTCTTATTCTAAAGATTCCTTAGAATAAGATTCCCAAACCCGGACTGACTTATGTATTCTCACTATGGCTAGAAGTGCTCATTCTTGGGAACTTACATTTGTTTTATATCTGTGGAATAATCAATAGTACTTAAGCTCCCACTTCAAATTAAATAACAACACCGATAGATCCTATTACCAGAAGATAGGATGCTAATAAAGACAACAACAAAAATGATGGGGCCTTCAAACAAGCCAAGATGGCAAAACTGTTTTTCCACACTGGACAAATCATAGAGCAATGCTAGCAAGTTGTTTTGCACATAGAATACCATTATTGCACAGAGAGGTACTGAATATCTTGCTTTTCACAGCAACTTAAACACAGTGTGATCTCCATAAGCACAGGGATACAACCCCAAACTTCATTTGGATGTGGAAAACTATAGATAATAGCCAACCCTACTGAAATGAAGGATCTCTGCCTCAAGAATGTCATACTCTGGAGGATGTGGATAAATGAAACTACAGATATTAGTCATGCTGTATTACATACGCCAGCAAAATGTGACATAATCTCAATGAATATCATCCATGCTATTCCAGCCATAATTTTCAGAAGCACCATCCTATTTTATCCCCAAAGCAATACTATTAACTAGTCCAAAAACAGTGACTGAACTATAGTTAAACATGGCAAGCACCATGGAATGGGTAAAGACTTCAACCTAGTTCTTCTGGTCATCTTTACATACTTCACTAACTTCACAACATGGATCATCAGTTGCAACAGAATGTCAGGCCCGGTAGGCCTGTAAATATGGCACACTCACTCAAGTAGTTAACAAGAGGATTTGAGCTTTATTTAGTCTTACTCCAGGCAGAGCAAAGAGGAATCTGAGCTTTCCCGCCAAAGCGCTCAGTGAAAACCCCTTCTGGTAAACTCCCTCCCTCCTCCCAGACTTAGGCCCATCCCACTCTGCTGCCTCCTTGTTGCCATGGCAGCCAAAGCCAAGCAGTTTATTTAACTGACTGGCTGAGGCCTGACATTACGCCCGCCCCCCCTGGAACACCTGCCCGCAGGGAGAGAAGAATGAAAGGGAGAAAAGAGAACTTCACAGAACTATTAAAACTAACTGACTCCCAACATCACACTTATAATTGGTTACATGACCAGGCGGAGAGTCCTCAACACCTGGACATTCTATAAAAGCAATCGAAACATTTTTAGCCATAAATCTATTCTATATAATCACAAATTGTAGTAACAGCCATATGCTTGAACGACATAAAAGGCAGATTCATATTATAATGTAACCCAAGTATTCAACATATCTCTACTTCCCATGAATGGAATTATATTAGTCCTTATCCAAAATCCAGTGCCAAACATTTCATTTCCTAAATTCGGTTTCCCTCACTATCCGTCCCAAATTAACACACTCCTTCCTCAAGTTATACCAACCCCTCGAGAGGCTCTCTCAAAGAGCAGTCTGCTTATCCACTTCCTTGCCCCAAACGGAGCGCAGGCCCCCAGGCAACCCTCTCCCAACCATTCAAAACTACAATTCCCCAACACTCTTACAAGTCCCGCTTCACTCAGTGGAATTAGTAGGCATTGCACAGAGTCACTGTTCGGAAGAGCAGGCCGGGAAGCCTCTACAGTAAGACTTCTCCAGCTCACCCAATGTCTCCACTAGTCCGAACTTTGCTGCTGGCATATTTCCATCCTTCAGCTCTCTCCCAGGATTCACACAGAGTTCGGTCACTGTAGAGGCAGGCGGAAGATCCCCCCAAAACATGGGAGGACCCCCTTCGCTCAGCTGAGCTTTTTGTTGAACAGGGACCCCCCACACCCAAGTGGCTCCAAGCCAAAAACCTGCAATTGGTACTGCAGGCCCCAACTGTGCCGGCCCCGCGGCCCCTGGCTCACCCAAACCCGGACTGATTTCTGGAACAATATCTTCCTGAGCAAACCTCTTCCGTTGTGGCAACTCTCTCTCAGCCTCTGTCTTTGTTATCCCTTGCTTGGACGGTTTGCTGCTGGGCTCTGTAATCTCCGCTGCCTTTCCACCCTGATCTGCCACCAGGATTGACTGCCCCCCTGCCTCCTCAGACTCAAGCGGCGGCCTTGGTAGAACCCCATCCGGTCGGGATCCATCCGCACTCCCCTGCCGCTCTGCGATCTCCGTGCCATTCTTCTCCTGGGCAACCGCCAATAGCTGGCGCTGCTCATTTCCAGCCTCTGCCCTGTGGTGATCCCAAGTGAAAAGAATTATAGCCCAGGCTATCATTTCGCCCAATGGGACATCTTTCTCCAAGGTACATCCAGCAGCTTTCCCTTCACGATCTCCAACCTCCAGGCCTCCCTCCGGAAATTGGGCCTCAGAGAGGCCTCTCTCTCCTTCCAGGATTGACTGCCAGATTTCTTCCTTGGGCTCGGGCAGCGACTTTGTTAAGATACCACCTGGCATGGTCTGACCTGCGCTGTCTTGCAGCGCTGTAGACTCCTCTGCAGCCTCCGCCATAACATGCAGCCCCCCCGGGCTCTCTGCGCACTGCAGGTCGTCCCTCGGGCCTGCCTCCTCTGTTTCAGTTACTGCTTCTGGCTGAGGCGTCACTTCTGCAGACCCAGATTCTCTTCCCACCTCGCCAGACATCCAATCTAAAAGGATTGCTCCCCACACGATCAAAGTTCCCATTTGGGGCAGCCCAGCCGAACTTTCTTCTAGGCTCTTTTGCACTGAGGGGGAATTTGCACACCCCTCCTCTTTGCCTGGAAGTTTTGTTTCACCCAGCAGTTTCGCATGGAGCGACTGAGGCTTCATTTCGCAGCTCCTTGGGAAGTCTGAAGTTTCCCCTCCCGTTGCTACAGGCAGGACAGTGGATTCCTCCGCCGGGGTTTGCACAAAACCCTTTCCTTCTTCCACTGGCTGAGCCGGTTGCCAGGCGACCGCAATCTCAGGAAGCAGGCAGCTTTCTCCAGCTGGCTCCCAGCTAGGGGTAGTTGCATCGGCGCAATTGAAAAGCAGCTCCTTGCCCTCCAACTTTTCCACCATGGGATCTGGCCTTGAGTCAGCACGGTTGGAGGCGCTTCCGCCGCCGGGCACCTTTCCTCGGCTAGACTCCTTCAGGGGCTTCTTCCCAAACCACTTGCGCGGCCCTTTCAAGCATGTGGTCGAGTAAGGCCACCCTCCTCTCGGAATTTGCCTCGAGCCTTTCCCGAGGGTACTCCTGGACCATCTCCACAGCCTCTCCTCCCCGGGGAGCCGTGTGTCCTCTCTCACACCCAGGGCCATGCTCCAGGTGGCTCGCGAACATCACTGCCCATGGATGTGCCGTCCCCAACTTACACACATCGCAGCCGTAGGTGGCTGGGATTGCTTCGAGGGGGTCTCCTCGCACGGGGCCCTCATCCTCTTCCTCGTCGTCACTCAAGGGGTACCACAGATCTCCTTCATCCTCCTCCTCGCTCAGGTCGCCACCCAGGATGGGGTCAGGCAAACTGCCCTTCAACGCCTCTGAAGGCTGCATTCGCCTTTTCCTTCCCCTCCTGCCCCACCGGCGCTTGAGCTTATGCGTCGGCTCCGGGGAAGGGGTAGAACTTTTACTCTTCCTCAGGGCTGCTGGCTCCAACCAAGCTGCGGATTGCTCACAGGGGATAGGGGGGATGAAGGGCTCTTCCGTGCCATCGTCATCGCCCAGGAACTCACATAGCATGGCACAATTCGGGGCCCCGGGGACGGGGCCCTCTTCGACCACATAGGGAATTCCCAGCACGTAGCCTGTGGTGGCAGGCTCATCCTCGCAGCCTTCCTCCTCAGGGATCGAGTCAGTGTCCCATTCTTCCGCCGGCATCCGCCGCACCAAATCCGGGAACCGCCTCTGGAGGTTTTCAAAATCTTGCTGCATAGCCTCGGCTACATCCACCTTACTGGGGGTCTCCCAACCAGCACGGCACGGACTCCGAACTCCCTCTGGTTCCACCCAGACACCCACAGTTTCCATCCTGAGGGCGTGGGGAACACCGACTCCATCCTCCCGGGTGGGGGCCTTTGACTTCGCAGGCCTCTGTCGCCGCTTGCTTCTTCGCGGCCAAAACCCCTCTCCTCTGAGAGGGAGGTCGTGCCTCTCCGCCTTGGGAGCACAGACCTTCTCCATAGTCGGGTTGGGTTCTCACCAGCACTGAGACTGGGATAAATCCATTGTTGTTGAGATTCCTCTTTATGTCAGGCCCGGTAGGCCTGTAAATATGGCACACTCACTCAAGTAGTTAACAAGAGGATTTGAGCTTTATTTAGTCTTATTCCAGGCAGAGCAAAGAGGAATCTGAGCTTTCCCACCAAAACGCTCAGTGAAAACCCGTTCTGGTAAACTCCCTCCCTCCTCCCAGACTTAGGCCCATCCCACTCTGCTGCCTCCTTGTTGCCATGGCAGCCAAAGCCAAGCTGTTTATTTAACTGCTCTGGCTGAGGCCTGACACAGAATACTAGTTGCATTTATGTATTTATCTATTTATCTATCTATCTACTTACTTACTTAGTATATTTCTACCCTGCTCTTCTCCCCCTGAAGGAAACTCAGAGCAACTTACAGTTTGGCCACTTCAGTGCCACATTGCAAATAAACCGTGTATAAATATAATACAATACAAATCAAATGACATTTAACATAAAATACCAGACAAAAATCACACAAAGCATAATAATCTCCAGGAATAAGATATAAATAAATATTAGGGCCTGGGTTTAGCACAGCTGATAAATCACCAGCAATTGTAAGATCTGTCAACCGAAAGGTTGCCAGTTTGAAGTCCCAGGTCGGCATGAGCTGCCGACTGTCAGCCCAGCTTATTTATTTATTTATTTTATTTGTCACGTTTCTATACCGCCCCTCTCAGCCCGAAGGCGACTCAGGACAGTTTATACAAGGCTGTCTCTGCCCTCAATACAACACAAGTAAACAAACCAAAAAAAATAACCATATAACAACAAATTAACAATTAAAAACATACAATTGCAGTCTCAGTGTCATGTTGAAATCAGTTTCCGTCACATCGTCGTCATTCCATATATCTAATTAAACCTTTATATTTCATCAGCAAATGCCTGCTCAAACAGCCAGGTCTTGACTTTCTTGAGAAATGTCAAGAGGGAGGGGGCCAATCTGATGTCTCTAGGGAGGGCGTTCCAAAGCTGAGGAGCCACCTCTGAAAAGCTTACTGTTGACTTAAGCAGTTCAAAAACAGCTTTAGATGTAATTAGAGAAATTAGGTACCGCTAAAAGCAGGGGTGGTAACTTACGACACCATAAAGAAAAAAGATCAGAAAATGCTGGACAACCGAAAGGAAGGAGGAAGCCCTGATGGCTCTTCGTCATAGAGGATGGAGCAACAGAGCGCCCCTGTTGCTGGACATTGAAACAATACACCTCCTTCTGTTCTGTCTGTTTCTGTATTGTCTATACAAAATGGCATTGGATGTTTGTCATGTATATGTACTGTGATCTGCCCTGAGTCCCCTTTGGGTGAGAAGAGCAGGGGGCCAGGGGGCCGTCCCGGGGGTGCCAATTGCTTTGGACCCGATTGCTGTAGATACAGGTGAAGCGGATGTTGGGGCTGCTGGGCCTGCATCTCCAACAGATAGTTTACAGTGGGATGACACCTGGCCTGAGGCTTATTCGGACGGAGAAGGTCAGGATGACTCAGATTCTGATAGTTATGGGAGACCGGGAGGAATCGGTTCCCAGGAACGCATCTGGGAACCTGCGGGGGATGAGTTGATGGAAACAGAAGGGGAGGCAGGTTCTCAGAAAGATAGTGAGCCAGCTGCGGACTGGCCTGAAGGGGGTTTTGATCGTAGGAGAAGCATTGAGTCTCATCGTAAGGAATGGAGACGAAGCCTAGAGCGGCGATGGGTTCCCAAAGGGGAGGATTAAGTATACGGTCCCTGGGAACAATTCCTCAGTTGGTCAGCCACTTCTGATCTGAAGGGAGTGTAGCGACCGTGTTCCTGGAAGCCATAGTCTGGCTGCCTTGCCAAGTACCTTGCCTAGGACCTTGTATTCTCATGGACTTTGTTTGCTGTGTTTCCACGGATTACCTTGCATTTTGGTTTCATGCTTTTTGCCTTTTGAGCTCCACTTGTTTTACTTTGCATTTTTGGACAATTTCCTAATTGGACAATTCACCTTTTTCACCTGTTCTTTATTATTCAATAAACAGTTAATTGATCATTGTCTCTGTGTGTGTGCTTAAGGGGGCGGGCCAGGACCCAGCACTGTGACATTAAGCATTAAAAACATTTAAAACCAATTACAAATATTGTAGAGACTAATCAATTAAAAAAATGTATATTTCGCTAAGCTCAGTCATCAGTGATAAACATGAGCCAGTAAGAAAATTAAGAGAAATCTTCACAAAATAAATAAACAAAAATAAAATCTGAAAATAAAACTAAAACTAAAGCTCAGGAGGAACAGAGCAGAAAGTTAAGCATTGGCAAATAATTCAGCAGTGCCAACCCACGCCAAGCCCAGTTTCAGTACTAAGTTTATGGTCAAATTCCCCAATACTGTCATCCTATAAGGTACCAGTGAATTAGAAGTAACTTAGGGCTATGGTTAGCTAGTGGTGAGGTCACAGCATGACAACGGGAGATGGCAGCGATGGTGGAGTGTTTCTGCTGCACCAACATCTCCAGGTCGATGCTGGGCAGTGAGAGGGAAGCCTCCAATCAGGTCGCAACACTCATTGTTCTCGCTGGTGGTTGGGTCTGTACGTTTTATTTTCAGCTAAGACCCTGGCGTGGAATCTCATCCAAAAGCCAACCATAGCAAAGATAAAGGCGTTGACTTTCCATTTTATATATCTTCAAATGTAGACAAACAAAGAAACATGCTTCTACATACGTAACATCATCACTACGTCACTTTAGTACCATAGAAATATCAAATTATATCTTCTACATGCAAGGGTCATGTCTTCATTTTTTTTCCTAAAGCAGCTTACAGCAATAGAGATCCACCAAGGGGCCTACTTTTGACCTGACAGGAGGGAAGGAAAGAAACTCCTTACTTTTAGAAGTAAGAAGGTATGGCCTGTGCTAAGCTGTACCAGTCTCTGCAGTGTATAGATAACGTGCTCCCCTTCTCCTCACCCTTTCAACACAGATGTCCTTCAGCATTCTTTCTGTCCTGTCACCTTGGCTTCCTAATACAGAGAGAACCTGATTTTTCTATATTTCAGTGCTTGTGATATACATACAATATATGTATAAATATATATATTTCCAATATCTCCACATCAGCGCCTCAATGGAATCAGGCCTTCAGTAGAACGCTAGTCACTCAGCTGGGCAGCCAATGGAAAAGGCCACCCCAGAGCAGTTAAAGATGGCAGGAGGGAGAGTGCCTGGTTGGTAAACTGGCTTCTTCCCACTCAGCCATTTATATCTTGGCTTTCTTCTAAAAAGCTTCAGCTTCTCATTTTCTGCCCTTTATTTACATAATTATCTTCTGAGGTGGATTTAGCTGAGAGGACATGACTCATTGAGTGTTTCATAGGTCATTGGAGACCTAAACCTAGATTTGCCAAATTCCTGTTGAACATTTTAATTCTCATTTAGGATACAGTGGCCAAGATCCTATATCACAATATATGCTCCAGGCTATGGATCCAGCAGAAACACATCAAAACCCTTCAGTGAAATGTGAAGATCATAGAATCATAGAGTTGGAAGGGACTATATGGGCCATCAAGTCTAAACTTCTTTTCAGTGCAACATCTCCAGCTAGACAATGGTTCTCAACCTGTGGGTCCCCAGGTGCTTTGGCCTACAACTCCCAGAAATCCCAGCCAGTTTATCAGCTGTTAGGATTTCTGGGAGTTGAAGGCCAAGACATCTGGGACCCACAGGTTGAGAACCACTGAGCTAGAACATCCCAAGCAGGGAGCTATCTATCCGGCTTCTTTTTAGAAAACCTCCAGAGGAGACCCCAGTTGAAGAACTGGTAGCATTACTGAACTGTTCTCACTGTCAAGAAGTTCTTTCAAAAGTTCAATCAAAATTTACCCTCCTGTTTTTGGACCATGTTTAGTTTACGATGATTACCCCAAGATCCTTTGTATAAGATTTTGTTGGGTTATGCAAATTTCTAAAGAAGAGAGGGAAAAAAAGGAAGAGAGGGAGAGAGAAAGCCCCTGATTCCATGCCTTGTGATTCAAATCCCCAGCTGTAGTTCAAAAAGCCTGTTTCAAATATTACCTTCAAAGTTGCTATGGGGTGCAGTGGGGCACACATTTGGTCTTTCTTCTGTTCTTTCCATCCTGCTGGTGGCTTTACCACACATACAAAAGGTAATCCAAAAAGCCCTTCTGTGGAGTTGGCATGTCACTTTCTGTTCTAACTCTTCTGAAATGAAACCATCTGATCTGGAAAATGTAATATTGGCCTTGATTTGGGACAGAGGGGGGTAAAAACACATTTTTTTTACTGTGATTTCATCCAGAGCTCTTTTTAATTAAAAGAGCTCTCTCTTGTTTCCCCTCCTTATTTCTGCTGCTAGAATTACAGAACAGCCACCTAAACTTTAGAAATGTGCCATCTAGCCATCACCTGTTCTTATATAAATGAAGATAACCATGCCGGGGAGGAAAGATCCATCCAATTAAAGGTGGGAGGAGAATTGAATGTAACATTTCATTTCATTTATGGATGTAAAGACCTAATAATATTCATGTCGGTATGACTGGAAGAAATGCACTGAGGCCAGAATTGCTTGTTCAGTGGCAAGTGATTTGCTGAGCCAAGGAGTAGCAAGGAAAGGATGAGGAGAGAAAGTCAAGGAGAGAAGAAGGGAAACTGCTTAACCCTTTGGGGGTTTGGAGGTTGGGGTCCTTGTGGACAACAAGTTAAACATAAGCCATCAGCCAACAATGTCATGTGGCGGCAAAAAAAGCCAGTGGGACTTTGGCCTGCATAAATAGGGTTATAGTGTCTAGAACCAGTCTTGCTACCCCTCTGTTCTGCCTTGGTTAGACCACACCTGGAATACTGTGTCCAATTCTGGGCACCAGAATTAAAGAGAGATGGTGACAAGCTGGAAAGTGCCCAGAGGAGGGCAACTAAAATGATCACGGGTCTGGAGAACAAGCCCTATGAGGAGCGGCTTAAACAGCTGAGCATGTTTAGCCTGCAGAAGAGAAGACTGAGAAGAGACATGATAGCCATGTTTAAGTATGTGAGAGGAAGTCATAGGGAGGAGGGAGGAAGCTTGTTTTCTGCTGCCCTGGAGACTAGTACGTGGAGCAATGGCTTCAAAATACAGGAAAGGAGATTCCACCTGAACATTAGGAAGAACTTCCAAACTGTGAGAGCTGTTCAGCAGTGGAACTCTCTGCCCCAAACTGTGGTGGAGGCTCCTTCTATGGTGGCTTTTAAACAGAGGCTGGATGGCCATCTGTTGGAGGTGCTTTGAACGCGATTGTCCTTCTTCTTGGCAGGGGGTTGGACTGGATGGCCCATGAGGACTCTTCCAACTCTATGATTCTATTAACCTCTATAGGTAATGGCATACGTCTGAACTACATACTTATATTCATTTCTCATTCAGGTTATAAATTACTCAAAAGTGTATCCAATATTTTAAGTGTATCCCATATTTTTGACCATTTTTCAAATCCTCAAATCTCTCCCAAAAGGCATCTCTGCAACAGGTTGGACCTTCAAACTGTCCAACTGTCCAATCAACAACTGTCTTTCTTCTCACCACATCGCTCTCCTACTTCAGGAGCTATGACATCAGGGAAACCCTGGCCAATTCCTGCACGGATCTTAGCCAGCCTCTCTTTTCAGCCAATAAAGAGAGGCAGCAGGAAACCTGAATAGCTGTCAGAACTTCATAAAATGTCATATATTTTTCTGTGAATTTGTGCTTGGATCTTTGCTTGTACTTGCATCCTTTTTGGCCAAGTCACAATAAACTTCTGTAGCTTTGCTTTCAACAAGGAATGCTTGTTCTCTGTCCTGGCTGATCTAGTTTAGCAGAAGCTCACCAGGCATGGACCCCCTTATTTGCTGTCCTAGCTAAAATCAATACAGTTGCAACAGATTTACTGTCTGGGACCCCATCTACACTGCCATACAATGCAGTTTCAAACTGCATTATATGGCATTGGCCAAAGTAGACTGATACAATGCTATTCAATGCAGTTAAACTGCATTATATGAGATTACACTGATTAATGTGATCGCATATATGCAAATGGAGCTCCATTTGCATATATGCAAATGGAGCTGGGACAGTTAACACACAAATGCATGCAATGCACAGCTCTGGAGATTCAACTTCAATTTATTTATTTTTTAAAAATTGTACCCCGGCCTTCTCACCTCCATAGAGGGACTCAGACCAGCTTACAGCAAAATTCAATGCCATACAAATTTAAAAGATCTTAAAACAGCATATTAAAATACATAAAAACAGAGATACATAAAACCACATTGCCATTAAAACCACATTCAGCTCGGTCTAAAAAAGTGGTCACCTATTTCAGATTGAAATCAATTTCAGCTTATTCTGGGAAAGCCTCGTTCCACATCCAAGTCTTCACCCGCCTCCTAAAGGACAACAGGGAGAGGGCAGATCTAACATCGCTTGGGAGGGAATTCCACAGCCGAGGGGCCACAACAGAGAACGCCCTGTCTCTCATCCCCACCAGATGCGATTGCAAAGATGAGAGGAAAGAAAAGGAGATTGCAAAGATGAGAGGAAAGATCAAGAGCAGGGCCTCCCCGGAGGATCTTAATGTCCTTGATGGTTCATAGGGGAGAATTCGTTCAGACAAGTAAACTGGGCCGAAACCGTATAGGGTTTTGTAGGTTAAAAAAACCAGCAATTTCAATTGTGCTCGGAAACTAATTGGCAGCCAGTGAAGCTGGCACAACAAGGGAGTTGTATTCTCCCTGTACCCTGCTCCTGTTAGTAACCTGGCTGCCTAGCGTTGGACTAATTGCAGTTTCCGAGCAGTCTTCAGATGCAACCCCACGTAGAGAGCGTTGCAGTAGTCTATTCGAGATGTAACCAGAGCATGGACTACCGTGGCCAAGTCAGACTTCCCAAAGTGTTCAATAGAAGTGTTCAATAGAAGGCCAAATTGAATAAAACATTGCAATTTTTTGATAGGTACTAAAGAAAGGCAGTTAACAGAAGTGCAACCAAAATATAATCCTTCTTTTTCTGTATAGTGATCTCCGAATCCAGCACATCTGAAATTTGGGTTCTTTGGTTGTGAAATTCTGGTGGAGAACAAGTAGACACCACCAAACTCCTCCTGAAATATTACAAGGTTTTGAGGAGTTCTCCAGAAGGAGTCCTGGATTCTTATAATTACATACAGTTCATAAATGAAAATGTATTTTTTAAAAGAAAACCAGTCTTGGATACCAAATGAAAAATGAACTAGTAAGACAAACTGTCTCTCATAGCTAGTCACCTCTAATTTGGAGCGTGAACCCAGTCCTGCATGAATGGGCAGAATAATTGCAATAGTTCTTTCATCTAACCTATGAGAGGTTATGCAGCCTTTTTTTAAACTTGAGGACAAAGGAAATACCTTTTTCAATTAAGCCCCAGAGGCAAAAATGGGTGGTATATCTCTTAACACCCGAATCTGTCCCCAAACATGGCAGCGGCAGATCTAATTGCCCCATTCACCCACATATTCTGGTTTAATTTCAATTGCATCAGAGGTCTAATAGGTACTGCTAGATGAGAACTATTTTCCTTGGCTATTGATCATGTCATCTGGGGCTCATGAGAGCTGGATTCCCTTCATATTTGGAGCTTCACCAGTGTGAATAAGCTGATGTATGAGCCCATCCCTTTGAACAGGAGGCAAATAGTTGTAAAGGAGAAACACTTTATTTATTTTTATCCCGTTCCTTTCAGCCCAAAGGCGACTCAGGGTGGCATACAGATTGGCAACAATTAGATGCCATAAACATACATACATGCATATCAATTTATTTATTTATTTATTTATTATACTTATAAACCACCTGTCTCAACCCGAGGGCAACTCAGGGTGCTTTTGGTAACACGGTGTTACCAAAAGCTTGCTCAAAGAATTCATCACATATTTCATTCTCAAAGGTAACAGTAAATAATTTTAGAATGAAATTCCTTGAGAAATGTTCTCTCAAGTTTTAAATTTTTTTATTCATGATTTTTTTTCTTTCACCTTTACGGAGGTCCTAGGCTCCTAACTTCTGTAAATATGGAAGGCTGACTATACATCCCAATGTGCTACCTCCTGAAGAGGAATATAGAAATCGGTCTTGTTCGCTGTAGTTCTCCAAACCTACCAGTCTTCTTGCCTTTTCCTAGTTGCATATATTAAGAATAGCAGTCAGACCATAAGCTTGGTTTGCCAAATTTGAGCTGTATAGATCAGTTGCATGCCCCCCCCCCCCTGTGTGTAGCAATTGAGAGGGGAGAGGTTAGCCCATCATAACTTGAAATTCCTCCGAGAAAGAAAATTACTGTACTCAGCAGCTCCTTTTATCACCAATTTACTCCTTGCCTCCACAAGCATGCACACACACACCACCAAATATATATACTCTCTCACACAGACACACACAGAGACACACACACACACAGCATTTACTGCCATTACTGCCTCCACGATACCTATGTTATGACCAAGTCTGCCACACTTTATGCTGGCACTTGCACTTTGTGCATTGTTAATAGTGTACAACAACTCGGAGGGAGATGGAAGCTACAGGGAGGGAGGGGTTACGGGAGAAAGATCAACGTTTTATTTGGGTGCACGAAACCAGGATTCCCTATACGGCGTTCAACTGGGTGATATGGAGAGAGAACATGCAGGAGAGATGGTTCCTGGGCGGGGGCTCATATAGGGGTGGTGACCGGGAGGGGAAGATGCGGGAAAGGGAGACCCAAAGTATGGATTCGGCCTAGAATTTGTGATGGATCTAAATTACCAATTCGACCTAGAAGTGAGCACTCTAAAACTTCAATTCGGCCAAAAATTTGCGCAAGAACTTTAATAAATTTAAACCGGGCTCCTGACAAAACTAAGCTGAGTACCCAGGAAGGCGGCCCCCTCCCGGTTGAAAGTGGTGCTGTTCAATGCCAGGTCAGTCAATGGTAAAACATCAACAATACAAGATTTAATTCTGGAAGAACAAGCTGACCTGGCTTGTATAATGGAGACCTGGTTGGACGAGGCTGGGGGGGGGGGGGGTAGTCTCTCTCAGCTTTGCCCACCGGGTTATTCCGTACAGCACCAATCGAGACCGGGAGGGCGGGGAGAGGAAGTCGCAGTGGTCAATAAGGATTCCATCTCCTTGACCAGGTGCCCCATCCCGCAGTCAACCACGTTCGAATGTGCTGGCCTAAGGGTTGGTGACCGGGACAGGATAGGGATTCTGCTAGTGTACCGACCACCCCACTGCACTGCAGTCTCCTTACCTGAGCTAGCCGGAGTGGTCTCTGGCCTGGCCGTGGAGTCTCAACGGCTCATTGTGCTGGGAGACTTCAACGTCCATGCCGAGACCACTCTATCAGGAGCGGCTCAGGACTTCATGGCCGCCATGGCAACCATGGGCCTGTCCCAGCTAATATCGGGTCCCACCCATAGCGCAGGACACACGTTAGATCTGGTTTTCTGCCAGGGATGGGAGGAAGGCGGCAGAGTGGAGGAACCGACCATCATTCCGTTGCCATGGACCGACCACCACCTGATCAGGTTTAGACTTACTGTGCCTTTCCTCCTCCGCAGGGGTGGTGGACCCATTAGAATGGTCCGCCCCAGGAGACTTATGGATCCGAATGGATTCCTGACGGCTCTTGGGTATTTACCCGCCTCCTCTGTAAGCGACCCTGTTGAGGCTCTTGTGTCTCTCTGGGATAGGGAGATGACAAGGGCTATTGACACGATCACTCCAGAACGCCCCCTCTCGAGTAACCGAGCTAAACCAGCTCCTTGGTTTACTGAGGAGTTGGCAGCAATGAAGCGAAAAAAGAGGAGGCTAGAGTGCGCGTAGCATCGGAAGCGGAGCAGATCAGCTCATGCGCGCCTGGTCTCCTTTTTGAGGACCTATGACGCAGCAACAAAAGCAGCACAAAAAACTTCTATTGCGGCCAAGGTGGCCGCCGCGAAGAACCGTCCAGCGGAACTGTTCCGAGTCGTCAGGGGTCTTTTAAATCCACCGCAGTGCGAGATCCCTGACGGCTCGGCGGTACGCTGTGAAGAATATGCCAAGGTCTTCGCGGATAAAGTGGCGTTGATCCGTTCCGATTTCGATACCACTTTAACGGCAGTCTCTGAGGATGTGACACGAGCACCTGCTTGTCAGGTTTTAATGGATTTGTTTCAATTGGTTCAGTTCGAGGATGTGGACAAGATCCTTGGAGAAGCGAGACCCACCACATGCATCCTAGACCCCTGCCCATCCTGGCTGATCAAGGAAGCCAGAGGGGGTTGGGCAGAGTGGGTGAAGGTGGTGGTTAATGCCTCCCTTCGGGAAGGCATCATTCCAGCCAGCTTAAAGCAAGCTGTTATAAAACCGCTGTTGAAGAAACCATCACTGGACCCCACTCAATTAGTGAACTATCGGCCAGTTTCCAATCTCCCCTATTTGGGCAAAGTCATGGAACGTGTGGTGGCTTCGCAACTCCAGGGGTTCTTGGTAGACACTGATTATCTTGATCCGGCACAGTCTGGCTTTAGGCCGGGACATGGTACTGAAACAGCCTTGGTCGCCTTGGTAGATGATCTACGCCGGAACTTGACAGGGGAGTGTGTCCCTGTTGGTTCTGCTGGACCTCTCAGCGGCTTTCGATACCGTTGACCACGGTATCCTTCTGGGTCGCCTTGCAGATATGGGGCTTGGGGGTACTGCTTTGCAGTGGCTCCAATCCTTCCTGGAAGGTTGTACCCAGAAGGTGTCATTGGGTGACACCTATTCGGCCCCACAGCCGTTGTCCTGTGGAGTCCCTCTGGGTTCAGTACTGTCCCCGATGTTGTTTAACATCTACATGAAACCGCTGGGAGAGATCATTCGGAGTTTCGGAGTAAGGTGTTATCTGTACGCAGATGACGTCCAGATCTGTCACTCCTTCCCACCTGTCACCAAGGAGGCTGTCCAGACTTTGAACCGGTGCTTGGCTGCTGTGTCGGACTGAATGAGAGCTAGCAAATTGAAACTAAATCCAGACAAGACAGAGGTCCTCCTGGTCAGTCGTAAGGTCGAACAGGGCATAGGGTTACAGCCTGTGTTGGATGGGGTTACACTCCCCCTGAAGACGCAGGTTCGCAGCTTGGGAGTGATCCTGGACTCATCGCTGAGCCTGGAACCCCAGGTCTCGGCGGTGGCCAGGGGAGCTTTTGCACAGTTGAGACTCGTGCGCCAGCTGCGCCCGTACCTTGGGAAGTCTGATCTGGCTACGGTCGTCCACGCTCTGGTCACATCCCGAATAGATTACTGCAACGCACTCTACGTGGGGCTGCCTTTGAAGACAGTTCGGAAATTGCAATTAGTCCAGCGGGCGGCAGCCAGATTACTAACGGTAGCTACATACAGGGAGCACACCACCCCCCTGTTGCCAGCTCCACTGGCTGCCTGTCCAATTCCAAGCTCAATTCAAAGTGCTGGTTTTGACCTTTAAAGCTCTATACGGTTCTGGCCCAGCTTACTCGTCCGAACGCATCAGCCGCTACATCCCACCTCGCAATCTAAGATCATCCGGGGAGGCCCTGCTCTCGCTCCCGCCGACTTCTCAAATGCGGCTGGTGAGGACGAGGGACAGGGCCTTCTCGGTGGTGGCTCCCCGCCTGTGGAATGCGCTCCCTATTGAGGTACGGTCCACCTCATCCCTCCTGGCATTCAGGAAAAAGGTAAAATCCTGGCTTTGGGACCAGGCGTTTGCACACCAGCACTAGGCAGCATGTTAGATGGGGATTTTAATGGAATGGATGAAGAGGGTCAATGTTTTTATGGATTGAATATTGTTTTAACTTGGAATGACTGTGTATGATGCTGTTGAAACTGTATTTTAATGTATCTTAATGTATTTTAATTGTTGTGGGGTTTTGGGGTTTTATGCTGTTGTGATGGTGGCATCAAATTGTGCCGTACTGTAAGCGCTCTGAGTCCCCCCCTCGGGGGTTGAGAAGAGCGGGGTAAAATCCTGAAATAAATAAATAAATCATGGTGATGGCATCGGAGACCCTTTTCATAATAACGCAATTGCAGTGGGCCAGCTGCTTTGTGATAAAGCGGCTTCCATTTTACCTGTGAGTCATCACATTAGTGGCAAAACAAAACACTGAACCACAATAGGATGTTGATCATTATGCACCGAAAAAACACGCCACTCCTAAATATGGCCGAGTCAGCAGGGAGAAGGGACACAAACAATGCCAAGCACATTAAGGATACTAATAAAAACAAAATTAGAAAACAAGAGGGCAATAACGTATGCTCTTAAGCATTCTGCAAGCTCAGCAGGGTTCTCAGGTGCCTGCATGGGAAGAGCCATTGCCAGAGTTTGTCCAGGAGGCACAACGAGGAGAGATGAATCTGGTTCCATGCCTTGTGGAAGAGTGGCTGCTTCCTGGAATGCCCAAAATACTAGATCCTTTTGCTTACAAGAACTTCCAAAAGGCCAGATTATTTTGCTTCCAGAAACATCTAAAAGACTGGATCCTTTTACTTCCTAGAACTTCCAAAAGAACATATCCTTCTGCTTTCAGGAACCTCCAAAAGGCCAGGTTAGTTTGCTTCCAAGAACTTCCAGAAGGCTCCATCATTTTGCTTTCAGGAACATCCAAACATACCAATCTTTTTACTTCCAAGAACTTTCAAAATGTCAGAATTATGTTTACTCCCAGGAATACCTCTTTCTAGGAATTTCCAGATCCTCCAGCATGGTTTTGTGGTCACTTTCAAGTATTATTTATTTATTTATTTATTTATTATTTATTTATTTATTTATTGTTAGCTGCCCCAATGGCTCGGGGCAGCTAACAACATATCCATAAAATAATCGAGCACAGCAAAATTAAAACACAATTAAAACACAGCTAAAAAGGCACAGTAGGCCACACATTGGAACAATGCAGCACAAAGGTAAACAAAGGTGGCGACATGCAACAGAGCTACAGTTCATCCAGGTCCAAAAGCCTGCCAGAACAAAAGATTCTTACAGGCTTTCCTGACTGGGAGGATATTCTGGATGGCACGGACGTCGGCGGGCAACGAGTTCTAAAGTGTTGGAACCATGATCGAAAAAGTCCGCCGATGGGTTGTGGTCAGGCAAAATGTCTTAGGAGAGGGAACGACCTGGAGGTTATGTTCTTCGGAGCACAAAGATCTGGTGGGATAATACGGCATGAGGCTGTCCTGTAGGTACACTGGTCCCAGACCATGTAAGGCCTTAAAAGTTAGAACTAGAAGTAGATGTTGACTATAGAATCTTGCTGAAATACTTAGAAATTCCTAGAGAGGTGTTTGCTTGGGGTAATAGGTGTCCATTTGGGTAAAAAAACATTTATTTTTTTTGCAATTTTTCACTTTTGTGGAAGTTCTGTGCCGATTTCGATACCACTTTAACGGCAGTCTCTGAGGATGTGACACGAGCACCTGCTTGTCAGGTTTTAATGGATTTGTTTCAATTGGTTCAGTTCGAGGATGTGGACAAGATCCTTGGAGAAGCGAGACCCACCACATGCATCCTAGACCCCTGCCCATCCTGGCTGATCAAGGAAGCCAGAGGGGGTTGGGCAGAGTGGGTGAAGGTGGTGGTTAATGCCTCCCTTCGGGAAGGCATCATTCCAGCCAGCTTAAAGCAAGCTGTTATAAAACCGCTGTTGAAGAAACCATCACTGGACCCCACTCAATTAGTGAACTATCGGCCAGTTTCCAATCTCCCTATTTGGGCAAAGTCATGGAACGTGTGGTGGCTTCGCAACTCCAGGGGTTCTTGGTAGACACTGATTATCTTGATCCGGCACAGTCTGGCTTTAGGCCGGGACATGGTACTGAAACAGCCTTGGTCGCCTTGGTAGATGATCTACGCCGGGAACTTGACAGGGGGAGTGTGTCCCTGTTGGTTCTGCTGGACCTCTCAGCGGCTTTCGATACCGTTGACCACGGTATCCTTCTGGGTCGCCTTGCAGATATGGGGCTTGGGGGTACTGCTTTGCAGTGGCTCCAATCCTTCCTGGAAGGTTGTACCCAGAAGGTGTCATTGGGTGACACCTATTCGGCCCCACAGCCGTTGTCCTGTGGAGTCCCTCTGGGTTCAGTACTGTCCCCGATGTTGTTTAACATCTACATGAAACCGCTGGGAGAGATCATTCGGAGTTTCGGAGTAAGGTGTTATCTGTACGCAGATGACGTCCAGATCTGTCACTCCTTCCCACCTGTCACCAAGGAGGCTGTCCAGACTTTGAACCGGTGCTTGGCTGCTGTGTCGGACTGAATGAGAGCTAGCAAATTGAAACTAAATCCAGACAAGACAGAGGTCCTCCTGGTCAGTCGTAAGGTCGAACAGGGCATAGGGTTACAGCCTGTGTTGGATGGGGTTACACTCCCCCTGAAGACGCAGGTTCGCAGCTTGGGAGTGATCCTGGACTCATCGCTGAGCCTGGAACCCCAGGTCTCGGCGGTGGCCAGGGAGCCTTTGCACAGTTGAGACTCGTGCGCCAGCTGCGCCCGTACCTTGGGAAGTCTGATCTGGCTACGGTCGTCCACGCTCTGGTCACATCCCGAATAGATTACTGCAACGCACTCTACGTGGGGCTGCCTTTGAAGACAGTTCGGAAATTGCAATTAGTCCAGCGGGCGGCAGCCAGATTACTAACGGGAGCTACATACAGGGAGCACACCACCCCCCTGTTGCCAGCTCCACTGGCTGCCTGTCCAATTCCAAGCTCAATTCAAAGTGCTGGTTTTGACCTTTAAAGCTCTATACGGTTCTGGCCCAGCTTACTCGTCCGAACGCATCAGCCGCTACATCCCACCTCGCAATCTAAGATCATCCGGGGAGGCCCTGCTCTCGCTCCCGCCGACTTCTCAAATGCGGCTGGTGAGGACGAGGGACAGGGCCTTCTCGGTGGTGGCTCCCCGCCTGTGGAATGCGCTCCCTATTGAGGTACGGTCCACCTCATCCCTCCTGGCATTCAGGAAAAAGGTAAAATCCTGGCTTTGGGACCAGGCGTTTGCACACCAGCACTAGGCAGCATGTTAGATGGGGATTTTAATGGAATGGATGAAGAGGGTCAATGTTTTTATGGATTGAATATTGTTTTAACTTGGAATGACTGTGTATGATGCTGTTGAAACTGTATTTTAATGTATCTTAATGTATTTTAATTGTTGTGGGGTTTTGGGGTTTTATGCTGTTGTGATGGTGGCATCAAATTGTGCCGTACTGTAAGCCGCTCTGAGTCCCCCCTCGGGGGTTGAGAAGAGCGGGGTAAAATCCTGAAATAAATAAATAAATCATGGTGATGGCATCGGAGACCCTTTTCATAATAACGCAATTGCAGTGGGCCAGCTGCTTTGTGATAAAGCGGCTTCCATTTTACCTGTGAGTCATCACATTAGTGGCAAAACAAAACACTGAACCACAATAGGATGTTGATCATTATGCACCGAAAAAACACGCCACTCCTAAATATGGCCGAGTCAGCAGGGAGAAGGGACACAAACAATGCCAAGCACATTAAGGATACTAATAAAAACAAAATTAGAAAACAAGAGGGCAATAACGTATGCTCTTAAGCATTCTGCAAGCTCAGCAGGGTTCTCAGGTGCCTGCATGGGAAGAGCCATTGCCAGAGTTTGTCCAGGAGGCACAACGAGGAGAGATGAATCTGGTTCCATGCCTTGTGGAAGAGTGGCTGCTTCCTGGAATGCCCAAAATACTAGATCCTTTTGCTTACAAGAACTTCCAAAAGGCCAGATTATTTTGCTTCCAGAAACATCTAAAAGACTGGATCCTTTTACTTCCTAGAACTTCCAAAAGAACATATCCTTCTGCTTTCAGGAACCTCCAAAAGGCCAGGTTAGTTTGCTTCCAAGAACTTCCAGAAGGCTCCATCATTTTGCTTTCAGGAACATCCAAACATACCAATCTTTTTACTTCCAAGAACTTTCAAAATGTCAGAATTATGTTTACTCCCAGGAATACCTCTTTCTAGGAATTTCCAGATCCTCCAGCATGGTTTTGTGGTCACTTTCAAGTATTATTTATTTATTTATTTATTTATTATTTATTTATTTATTGTTAGCTGCCCCAATGGCTCGGGGCAGCTAACAACATATCCATAAAATAATCGAGCACAGCAAAATTAAAACACAATTAAAACACAGCTAAAAAGGCACAGTAGGCCACACATTGGAACAATGCAGCACAAAGGTAAACAAAGGTGGCGACATGCAACAGAGCTACAGTTCATCCAGGTCCAAAAGCCTGCCAGAACAAAAGATTCTTACAGGCTTTCCTGACTGGGAGGATATTCTGGATGGCACGGACGTCGGCGGGCAACGAGTTCTAAAGTGTTGGAACCATGATCGAAAAAGTCCGCCGATGGGTTGTGGTCAGGCAAAATGTCTTAGGAGAGGGAACGACCTGGAGGTTATGTTCTTCGGAGCACAAAGATCTGGTGGGATAATACGGCATGAGGCTGTCCTGTAGGTACACTGGTCCCAGACCATGTAAGGCCTTAAAAGTTAGAACTAGAAGTAGATGTTGACTATAGAGTCTTGCTGAAATACTTAGAAATTCCTAGAGAGGTGTTTGCTTGGGGTAATAGGTGTCCATTTGGGTAAAAAAACATTTATTTTTTTTGCAATTTTTCACTTTTGTGGAAGTTCTGTGCCCCTGACCCCATCAAATGTGGAGGGCCGACTTTATAACTGTGCAGTGCTTGATCATTTGCGCTTTTTGCCAAAAAAAAATATACCCAAACCACTAACCAGTAACCCGATAGAGTTCATTTGCATATTTCAGTACTTAAGCATCAGCCATTGTACCAAATCATCATTCTTTACAGTCTCATTGCTCACGTTGCACACCTAATTTTTGAAAAACTCACACTTGATACTATTCCTTGACTCCTTCTCCTAGATTTATTCCTTTTTCTTCCTAGATTTTACTATTCCTTGACTCCTTCTCCTAGATTTATTCCTTTTTCTTCCTAGATTGTCCCCAGGGAAATAAACACTTGAGTTCCTTTATGAAAGGCCTGTATGGATTCATCAGTATTTAGATCAATACTTCATTAGACAACAATAATGCAAGAAAAGGATAAACAGAGAAGACTCCTCTAAGTTTCAGTGATTTTAGTATTGTTACTAAAAAAAGCCACCCCTCTGTAAAAGGTGTTTGTGCAGTTCTTGCAAAACTTTATTTACACATTAACAGTATCCTAGAAATGTAATTCTTTGCTGATTTTCCTTATGAATGAAGCAATGGGTGATTTAGCAGTTTTCTTCAATGAAGGCTTCAAAAACTGTGGAGAAAACGTTGCAATTGGGAACATGCCACACAAAATTTGTGTTTTGTTTGTAGTTAAAAGCACTTTGCTGCATAGCAAAGATTTGTATACACAGAAAATAGTATTTCCATATAGAAAATGTTGTCTTCTGTACAGAAAATTTTCTGTGAAAAACAACAATGTACAAATTTTGCACCGAATCCATCTCAAATTGCAAATACAGTGAAACCTCAACTTCAGAGTGTCCCAACTTAAGAGCATTTTGGTTAAGAGCTGTTGGTTGACTTTGATATACAAGCAGTGCTTTGAGTTAAGAGAAAGCACCAGGGGGAGTGCTAACGCAAGAGTACAGGGCTTTAGGGCTTCAAGGGAACAGCTTCCATGCCTCATGCCTTGTCCACTTTGAGGTGCATTTAAATGGGAAAATTCACTTTGAGATAAGATAATTTTGAGTTAAGAGCTTGGTCATGGAATGAATTAGACTCTTAAGTCAAGATATCACTGTATGTTTCAAAAACAGCAGGGAAAAATTACTAAAATTACTCACTGATTCATTCAAGAAGAAACTTAGAGAAGAATTGCATCCTGATTAAATACTCAAGAAATACATTTTTACTATCTATTATATAAAGGGGTTCCCGTCATGGACCGACTGTCCCAAACAGAGAAACCTTACAACGCAGAAACACCAAACTTGCCAACAGAAATAGGCCTCAAGCAAGGTATGTTTGTAGCAAAGAAACTTCCCCCCCAAAACCTAAAAGGCCCCCAAAACAACGAGTAAAAAAACCCCTACATTTCCCAGCATCCTCCAGGGCTGCCAACGACTCTCCCAGCCTCTACATTCTGACAACATGATTGGCTGCCAATAAGGGCGGATTTGCTTAACTCCTGTACTGGCCAGCCAACATGAACATTCCGACCCATAATAAACTGTCAGAGGATGATAAGGCAAAGGGCTGAGGTACCCCTACAAATCACAGACCACGCCCAAAATTGACAGTAAGACTTCATTAACTTAATTTCCCTGACTAGGCCTCACTTAATGGAATGCTGTTTACGCTCTGAATCGACAGAAAGGCTTCATTAACTTGATTCTCCCGACTACGCCTCAGCTCATTGGACATTGTGTATGGCCTGAATTGACAGTAAGGCTTCATTAAATTGCTGTTCCTGACTAGGCCTCAGCTCATGGGACATTGTGTATGGCCTGAATTTACAGTAACCTACCTTGGCACACAGAGCCCCTATGACCCACGCTACATTCTACTACAGTTTGGAGGAGGGTGGACCATGGATTATGGGACTTGAAGTACCTCCATGAATAATGGGATTTGTACTACTTCAAAACCCATCATTCCCCACAGACCACTGTGGCCCAGAACCAAGACCGATAAAGACCAAATTTGGTACACAATGCCCCCCATGACCCACACTCCATCCGACTGCAGTTCAGAGGAGGACACACCATGGATAATGGGATTTCAAGTACCTCCACTCACTTCCAAGGTACCACACCACCACACAAGCATCAACCTCTACATCAACACAGCAGACAGAATGATGTTTAGAGCGGCACATGCCGTGATTGCCTGGGGGTGGAAAGAAAAAAAGAAATGGACCCTTGAAAAATGGTATGAATATGTGTGGGAACAAGTTCAGCTGGAAATTATGGATATTATAAGAAATGAAAAACTATGGACAGAAAAGCAGAAGAAAATCAAAGAAATATGGTTACCCTTCAAAAACTGGATACAGGAAGCTAAACCAGAAGATGAACATTGGGGGAAAAAACTGGACAGAATGCAACGATGGCTCAAATAAATGAAGGACTAACTTGTCAACGGGGGGAGGGGGGAGGGTCAGGGGGAAAAAATGTATTTTAACTAAAGCAATGTAAAGTAAGAGTAAATGTAGTATAACAATACAATAAAAAATCTTTAAAAAAAACAAAAAAAAAACACAGCAGACAGAAAAACAAAAAACATTGTATATCTACAAGCTATGCAGAACGCCAGCAACACCACACACCAACAACTCCCCAGGACTTCAACATCCCACCCACCAGAACAACCCACAACGACACAGCCAGGGCCCCAACAACACCATAACAAACAACAATTCCAACCGTTACATACTCAGACTTTCTCGCTTCTTCTAAATAGGGCACAGCAACGCGTGCCGGGTACAGCTAGTAAAATATATATCTGAAAGTGTTCTCATCCCCATAGAATCCACACTTCCCATTACAATTGGTTCTCTGTTAGTTGTTCATCTCAGTTGTGAATGAGTTTTAATTTTTAATGAAGAAACATCACCTGAGTTGCCTTTCCAGCCATATCACCATGGTTTGAGATGAAAGCGCATAATGCTTCTTCTTTGGGGATCATACAAGCATTTCCCCTCTCTTCTTGAGGAGCAAGTGATATGACAGGTGAAGCCACAACCCCACAGATCAAGCAGCGATGCTTTCTGCAACTCACTCTTCTCAAAGATTACCCAAATCAGGATGACGTTATGTGCCGGCTTTGCATGTCAAAGCCTCCGTATCTGCTTCCGAGGCTGATGTGCCTTTCTTTGATAATGAATGCCTTGAATGATCAGGGGTGAAGACGATTGGAAACAGACATTAAATGAGGACATATAAGAAGGGGAATAAAGAACCAGGATGAGGAACATTGCCAATGCGGATTTATGTATTATCATGGATAATGAACTCAGAAATAGGATGTGAGGGTTTTCTCGGCTTTTATTTTCTTTCTTCTACCCTCCCGTCATCTTCCTCCACTTCAGAATATCAGGCTATACCAGAAATAGCAAGACATTCTGAAAGGAGATCAGAAATTGACCATGCAGTGAAAATAAGACAGAATTATGCTAGCATAAAAGTATTTCAAATCAAGTAAAAATTTAGAAGCGAAAGAATGATTATGCCCTTAAGAATCTCACGGAAAAACAGAGTAACCATTACCAGAAGATTTTTGATATTACAATTGACCAACTACGTAATAACAATAACAATCCGAAATGTAAGAGGAAAAGGTCAACATGAACATAGTGCTCCCTTGATAATATTCCATTATGGTTTAGTAACTGCTATTGTATGATTGGCTAATGCATCTCTGCTATCTCCTATGATTTGCTATGTTGTTGTATATAGTTTCCAAGTAAATGTTCCAAAAACAGTTACAGTCATTCCTCCACATTTATTCAGAGTTGTTTACTTTCACAGAGGTCTTGTGCTCTAATGTTAGCAAATGGGGAGGACTGACTGAACAAATGGCCAGGTATATGTTTGCTTCAGTGGCTTTAGCACAGCAGGTTAACTGCCAGTTGCAGTAAATCTTGCCAAATGAAAGATTAACAGTTCGAAGTCCGTGTCAGGGTGAGCTCCTGGCCTTTAGCTCTGCTTCTGCCTACCTAGCAGTTTCGAAAACAGCAGTGTGAGTAGATAAAGAGGTACCGCTTAAGCAGGGAGGTATTTAAGGCACCTATAAGGAAATGTCAAAAAAATGCCGGCAATCTGATCAAGGAGGAAGTTTACAAACAAAGCTCTTTGGCAGGGAAGATGGAGTGACAGCACACACACACACACCAGTGGCCAGAATCAAGCACAGCCTCCAAGATGCCAAAGATGGGGAAGTCTATATATATATATCTCTCTCTATCTATGTACAGTTGTACAATGACATTTAATGTTTGCCATATATGTGCTCTATGATCCACTCTGAGTCCTCTTCGGGGTGAGAAGGGTGGAATATAAATACTGTAAATAAATAAATAAATAAATTTTCAGATTGCTTCATTGAGATGCTGACATCTGGACTGGTACTATGTTGTTAAATAAATTGCTGTCTTCAGATGCCTTCATTCACAAATGCAAAACTAAGTAAGTTTCCCTGTCCAGTTGACATGTACACCCATTAAGACCAACTCTTAAATTCATTTCTCTGGATATTATGTACAAAACAAAGACTTGCTCTAGTCAAGACTTCCAACAAGACCCAGGCCCAAACATATATATCATATCTAACAAAGTATGTGATCCAACTGTATCATGATATACTGCATTATGTTTTTTTGTGTTTTTTTTTAAAAGCACAGAATATAAATTACTTTGGGAGGAAAAATTCCTCAAACCATAGGATGGAACATTATTAATTTTTTTAAGTAACCATTGTGAAGGCAAGACTATTCAGCAAGCAGAATGTTGAATTGAGAAACAAGCACAAAACAATGGCATAGCTTTTCTTGCACTCTGCCGCAACCCTTGGTTTTGTGAGTAAATAAGAATCTTATTTTGAAAAGGTCAGGTCTGTTGGAGTGACTTAGAGGCCACAGGAAGAACAAGCCCAAAACCTCTGCTGCAATTATTATGCAAACTTAAAGTTGTCAGCAGCACGGGTTTCAATCACTCTTGACAGGGTTCATGGGATGAACGCACAGCGCCACATATATAAATTCACAAGTGAATGAGAAGTGAAGGGGCTTTTGACTCCCCACGTATATCAGGCACATCATGCAAGCAGAAGTAGCAATCAATATTCCAGATTTTCTCATCTTAACAAACAAAGCAAGACAATGCAACCAATAGAGAAGAACGAGTTGGAAAAGGAACACGAGCAAGAGTTCATTTGTACTTGCAGAATGAATCAGTTTGACACCACTTTAACTGCCATGGCTCACTGCTATGGAACCTGGGAGTTGTAGTTTTACAAGGTCTTCTCTGCCAAAGAGTGCTGACGCTACACTAAACTACAACTCCCAGTTTCCCATAGCATTGAGCTATGGCAGTGGCACCAAACTGCATTCACTATACAGTGTAGATGCACCCCAAACGGACTTTTTTCAATTCAGTGCAACTGTCACAGATAGCCAGTGTCATGTTGTGCAATAATAATAATCTTTATTTATATTCTACTCTATCTTCCCGAGCGGACTCAGGGAGGATTACAGCACATATATACGGCAAACATTCAATGCCATTAAACAATTAACAGGACAGATAATACATAAACACAGGTAAAGGCTTTCCCCAACATTTTGATTGACAGAATTTCCTGCAGTTTAGCAGTTTAACCTGCTGTGCAAACCCCAGCTTGGTGTTGAACTATGATTTAGGGGCTTCAAATACCCACTCCACTCATGGAAACTTCCTTGCTCGCCTTAGGCCAGTGGTTCTCAACCTGGGGTCCCCAGATGTTTTTGTCCTTCAACTCCCAGAAATACTAACAGCTGGTAAACTGGCTGGGATTTCTGGGAGTTGTAGGCCAAAAGCATCTGGGGACCCCAGGTTGAGAACCACTGCTTAGGCAAACTATACTTTCTTAGTACCAGAAGAAGGCAATAAAAGCCTCCTTTGAATAGATCTGACCCAGAACCTCGCAGGAATGGGGCTGTCCAAAGTCATCCCGTGGGTTTTCTGAACTCTGGTCACCTGGAGTCCCAGTCTAAACCACTGCAGGATGTTGGCTCTCTTTTATTAGTTAGGTTGCAGCAAACCCAAAATCCCCAGTTCTTATTGACTTTCAAAATGAAGAGTACAATTTCATCTCCTTGGATTCCTATGGAAAAGATTAAATGGTAGTGATTATTTAGCCATTTTGAGTTCCGAGAATGGTTATGATGGTGGTGGTGATGGCTCAGGAGCACAGATGTAATAAATAAAACCTCCCAAACAAGAGAAATGACATTTATTTGGCTATATATATATTTACAGGTGTAAACTCCATTCTCTGTAACACAACTGTTTCTCATCTCTCCTTTTAATCTCCTATCACAATCTGGTCTATAGTTTAATGCACCCCTCTTACAGCATGCAGGAAGTGATTGCATTCTCAAAGGCCTTGTGTGCCATCAGCAAAATCAATGCAATTGGGGAAATGGCTTTCCCTTTGTCAGAGCAATAAAGATACCTCACACTAAATGCCCCTTTCACAACACAACCCATCAATGCATGAAAACCTCTGATTGTTATAAAAGATGCATTGGAGGGAAAATGCCATTCTTGGATTGTTTAAAAGCAATTTAGCGGAAAGGCGAGAATACTTTGCATTAGACAGGGCCTAGCAAAACCATGTGAAAACATTCAGCCTTGGCCAAATTAAGTAAACAATTGCATCTCCGCTCCGTGCTCAGCCATTTTATTGTACTCTATAGAGGAAGAAGAACTAAGCGGCAATTGCTTTTCCACTCGTTTCTGTTCCTCTTTGAGTTGGAATTGGGCTCAGCAAAAATCAGATTCAGATAGTATTTACCAGATTGTAATCAACCGCTTTCTTATTTTACAAATATAGTGTGATGATTTGTATAGTGTGTGGCTGCAAGAAGCACACAGCTCTCTTGTATACAACACCTCCCAAATAGCTGCTGCTAAATTGCGCCCAACGCAGATCTTTAAAATCATCCGTAATTTGACCAGGGCAACCCCTCAAGCCGGAAACCCGGATACCTCAACTATCACAGCAGAGAAATTTCAAAGATTCTTCACAGAGAAGATCACCGCACTTCGTCAAGAACTGTCCCCTACGACCAAGTCCGCTAATGAGAGGGAGGTAACACGAACATCAATTAGCTCCAGATTTGACCGATTTATATTATTGGACACAGAAGCTGTCTGTAAGATTCTATCTACAGCAAGACCAACTATCTGTTCCTTGGATCCTTGTCCTTCTTGGTTGGTCAAGGATTGCCTAGAGGGCCTCCGGGTCCCTTTGATGCACATAATAAACAACTCCCTGGAGCAAGGAATCTTTCCAGATGCCCTGAAAGAAGCTATAGTCCGCCCCCTCTTAAAGAAACCCACCAACTACCAACTACCGCCCGGTCTCTAACCTCCCATTTCTTAGTAAGTTTATTGAACGTGCGGCAACGATCCAACTTAGATGACATGGATGGCCTGGATCCATTTCAATCTGGTTTCCGTCCCGGACATGGGACCGAGACTGTTCTGGTGGCCATCTTTGATGACATCCGTCACCAGCTAGACAAGGGAGGATCGGTACTGCTGGTGTTGCTCGACCTCACCGCAGCTTTCAATACAGTAGGCCATGATCTACTGATCCAGCGATTAGCTGCTATTGGAATTCAAGGATCAGCAATAACATGATTCAACTCATTCTTGTGAGGGCGTAGCCAACGAGTAGAGTGGCTGGGCCAAGTATCTGAGAAATCCCTTCTCAACTGTGGAGTACCCTAAGGTGCTAATCTATTGCCAATGCTGTTTAACATCTATGTTCGACCTCTCGCCAAGCTACTCCGGAGATTTGGATTGGAATGTTTCCAATACGCTGATGACACCCAGCTTCTCCTAAAACTAGAACCTGGAACAATCTCAGTACCGGATAACTTCACCCGGTGTCTTGGAGCAGTGACAAGATGGCTACGTGCCCATAAATTGAAAGTAAATCCAGCAAAAACTGAAATCTTGTGGCCTGGCCGTCCATCAGAATTGGTCGGTCTATTACCATATTTTGAAGGGGAACCGTTAGCTCCATCCCCCACTGTGAAGAGTCTCGATGTTATCCTGGATTCCAAAATGACGATGGAAGCCCAGATTCCCTCCGCTAGTAAAAGGGCCTTCTTTCATCTACACCAAGCGAGGCAGTTGGCACCTTATTTACCAACAGAGGCACTGGCTACGGTAATCCATGCCACGGTTATGTCGAGGCTGGATTACTGTAATGCTTTGTATGTGGGCTTACCTCAAGCAGCAATTCGCAAGATCCAAATTGTGCAAAATGCAGCCGCTAGACTCCTCACAAAAACATCAATGAGGTGCCATATAACACCGTCTCTGCAGCGCTTGCATTGGCTGCCAGTTGAACACAGAGTCCTCTATAAGACTCTGGCCCTAGCATTCAAGGCCTTTCAAGGTCATGGTCCTTCATATTTAAGAGACCGTTTAATGCCACTCCACCACCAGAGACTGCCACGGTCAGCTCATGAGAATCTTCTCCATGTCCCTGGCCCTAGAGAGGTTCGTTTGGAATCCACAAGACATACGAGGGCGGGTCAATAAGTCTGTGACTTTTTGAATAAAACACAGGTTTTGGGATAGAAAATCATTTTATTTTTCAACATAGTCTCCTTTGAGCTCTATACACTTTGTCCAACGTTTCTCCAATTTTTTAATCCCTTCCAAAATATAAGATTTGCCGAGGTCATCAAAATAGGTATTTGTTTGTGAGATGATTTCATTGTTGGAGTCAAATCTCTTTCCGCCAAGCCATTTCTTCAGGTTTGGAAACAAGAAATAGTCACTCGGGGCTAAATCCGGAGAATAGGACGGATGAGGGAGCAATTCGTATCCCAATTCATGGATTGTTGCCATGGAAACTGCACATATGTGCATCCTTGATTTTTCCTGGTGCAAAAGAATTTTTTTCTTGGCCAAATGTGGTCGGGTTTTTTTCAAATCCTCATTAAATAGACCAAAGAAGTTGGCATAATATTCGCCATTGATTGTTTTACCCTTTAGAAGGTAGTCAATGTGGATTATACCGCGTGCATCCCAAAAAAACGGTCGCCATGACTTTATTGGCTGACAAACCCACCTTGGCCTTCTTTGGTGTCGATTCACCCCGAGAAACCCACTGTTTTGACTGCTGTTTGGTCTCTGGTGTGTTGTGGTGGATCCACATTTCATCCACGGTTACGAAACGGCACAAAAACTCATCCATATTGCAGTTGAACAACGCCAAGCACTCCTGTGAAATTGTCACACGATTGCGTTTGTGGTCGATTGTGACCAAACACGGCACCCATCTTGTGGAAAGCTTTCTCATACTCAAGTCTTCATTTAAAATTGAAACCACTGAGCCATGTGAGATGCCTATGGCTTCCACAATCTCTCGCACTTTCAATCTCCGATCGGCCAACACCATATCACGATTTTTTAAAATTGTTTCGGGTGTAGAGACCTCAACTGGGCGTCCAGAACGTTCGGCATCTTCCGTGCTTGTACGGCCACAATGAAATTCAGTAAACCCCTTTTTTACCATTGAAATTAATGGTGCAGAGTCCCCATAGTATTTATCAAGCTAAGCCTTGGTTTGAGTGATGGTTTGTTCCAGCAAAAAATAATGCTTAATGAGCACACGAAATTCACTTTTTCCCATTTTCTCCTCAAATCACACGGTAGTCTGCTATCAATGGCTGTCAAACACAAACTAAATGATGCAGCTTGTTCAAATTTTGACAGGAGTCAACTGACAGATGCCTGTTGACAGGAGCAGTGTTGCCCTTTCAGTTAAGAGGTGGGAAATTCAAAAAGTCACGGACTTATTGACTTGCCCTCGTAGATCCTTCTCAATCGTCGATTACCAACTTTTGACACACCGCCTGGCGGTGGCGGGGGTGAGGGGGACAGCCCTCAACTGGCTGTCCTCCTTCCTCCAAAACCGCCTGCAGCGAGTGAAGTGGGGAGGGGTGGTCTCCGTCGGCTCCCCCTTATGTTGTGGGGTCCCTCAGGGGGCCATTCTCTCCCCGCTGTTATTTAACATCTATATGCGACCACTCGCCCAATTGGTGCGGAGTTTTGGGCTGGAATGCCATCAGTACGCTGATGACACCCAGCTCATTCTGAGGATGGACCCCGGGGTGGTCTCTGTACCCGATAATTTCCATCTCTGCCTAGAAGCCGTTACTGGATGGCTGCGAGCCAGTAAGTTAAAGGTGAACCCGGCGAAGACGGAGATCTTGTGGCTGGGCCGCCCGGAGGGGGTAGAGACCCAGTTGCCGACGTTTGACGGTGCGGCTCTCTGCCCGCAACCGTCTGTAAAAAGTTTGGGGGTCCGGCTGGACGCCCAGCTGTCTATGGAGGAGCAGATTGGCTGCGCCTGCAAGACAGCCTTCTTTCATCTGTGTCAGGCAAAACGTCTGGCTCCTTACCTCTCCCGTTGCGACCTGGCCATGGTGATCCAAGCCACGGTCATCTCGAGGCTCGATTACTGTAATGCGCTGTACATTGGCCTACCCTTGTCGGCGATCCGGAAACTTAAGCTGGTGCAGAATGCTGCAGCGCGTCTGCTCTCAGGAGCCTTAAGATCCAACCATGTGACCCCACTCCTGCGCGAGCTGCACTGGCTTCCAGTTGAATTCCGGGTCATCTTCAAGGTGTTAGTTCTAACTTTTAAGGCCTTATATGGTTTGGGGCCAGTGTACCTGAAGGAGCGGCTTACCCCTTATGTCCCAGGAGATCACTGCGCTCAGAGGGGCTCAACCTATTGGATGTGCCTAGTATTAGGGTTTGTAGATTGGCCACTACACGCCGGAGGGCGTTTACCGTAGCCGCGCCAACTCTGTGGAACGGCCTCCCTGAAGAGATTCGGGCCATCCGGGTCCTTCTGCCGTTCCGCAGAGCAGTAAAAACATGGCTATTCAGGCAGGCATTCGGCCCATAGCCAACTGCTACTCACCTGTCCCTGCTGGTTCGTTGCTAGCATGCTATTGCTAAATATTGCAAATGGCCGGCGATATGTTTTAATTTGGGTGTCTTAAACTGTTTTATTGTATTTTATGTGTTTTACGTGTTTTTACTTGTACTGATTTTGTGAACCTCTCTGGGTGCCAGAGAGAGCGGTATATTAAGTTGAACTTAATAAATAAATAAATAAATAAATCGCAGCCCCAATCTTGTGGAACTCCCTACCACCAGACGAAAGAGCCACTCCCGATCTACATACATTTTTAGGGGCACTCAAGACATGGCTCTTCAGAAAAGCCCATGATTGTTAAGTAACAAGCTGTGACTATGTAACCTGTTTATTTTAACTGTGTAAGTCGCCTAGAGCACCTTGGTGGAGGGCAACTCATAAGTTGAGTTGAGTTGAGTTGTTGCAACAGCTCCATTAGCTGCCAGCACAATTCATTCTATTAGTGATGACCTATGGCGTACTGTATAGCTCAGGTCCAGATTACTTCACAGACCATAACTCTTCCTTATGAATATCTTCAGGCGTTGAGATATTCTACGGAGGACCTTCTCAATGTCCTAACACTTTCACATCTGGTGGTAAGATGGAGGATAGGGACTTCTTAGTAACGTGAACTTCTTTCCCAGAGAGCCCATGCTGGCATGGAATAGGCTTGCTATTATTGAGATTTGATACAAAGTCGTGTTGAGTGGAGTGCCTTAAGCAGAGTTCTATCCTGGGCCCGGTTCTCTTCAGGATCTTTATGAATGACTTAGATCAGTGTTTCTCAACCAGTGTGCCGGGGCACACTAGTGTGCCGTGAGCGAACATCAGGCATGCCGTGGGAAATTGGAACCTCGGGGGGGGGGGGGGAGTCTAGTGTGTTGAAGTATAAAAACGCTAAGAAACCTACCTCAATAAAGGCACAAAATTACAAACACCCCCCTCCCCACCCGTTGTCTACTTGGTCTCTCCCTCTCCATGCATTGGGAAGGCCCGCCTCCCTTTCCCCAAGTAGAGACCTCCTCTTGCCTCCTGGGGGTCCTGTGTGGGAAGTTTGGCCCAGTTCTATCATTGGTGGGGTTCAAAATGCTCTTTGATTGTAGGGGAACTATGTGACATCTCAAAAAGCCAATGGGATTTTGGCCTGCATAAATGTATGTATGTCTCTCTCGGCATTACTTCGCGAACGAAGATTCAGGAAGGACTCATCCCACGCTTTTTACAAGCGCGTTGATGACTAAAAAGGCCAATCTGAGATAGGCAAGTTCGGTTGCAGAAAGCGCAGCAGAAAGTCTCCTTGGGTGATGTTTTTTCCAAGTTGCGGTTCTTTCTGCGTTGTCGTTTCTCTTCGAGACCCATTCGGCGTGTCTTCTCGAAAGAGGCCGCAGCATTGTGGATAGTGCTTCTCCATGCCTCCCGATGTGAGGCCAGGGTGGACCATTGTTGGTGATCAATCTGGCCAAGCCTGAGATGTTGTTTCAGGGAGTCCTTATATCTCTTTTGGGGGGCGCCTCTCTTGCGCTGACCCGTGGCGAGTTCACCGTAGAGTAGTATCTTTGGGAGGCGGTGGTCCTCCATCCTAGAGACGTGTCCTGCCCAGCGCAGCTGTGTTCTCAATAGCATGGCCTCAATGCTGGTGATCCCTGCTTGCTCAAGGACAGCAACATTCGTCACATAGTCGGTCCAGTGTATATTTAGGATTGTGCGAAGACAGCGCTGATGAAAGCGCTCGAGGAGTCGTAGGTGTTGGCGATAGGTGACCCATGTTTCAGACCCATAGAGGAGAATGGACAGTATGATAGCTCTGTACACACTGATTTTGGTGCTTTGTCTCAGGTGCTTGTTGCTCCAGACTCTTTTGTGAAGCCTTCCGAATGCACTATATGCCTTTGATAATCTGTGATCTATCTCTTTGTCAATCTTGGCGTCTGAAGAGATGATGCTTCCCAGGTAGGTGAACTGCTGAACGGACTTAAGCACAGATGTGCCTATGCTGACGTGAGGATGGTGGTGTTCTTCCTGTGGTGCGGGCTGGTAGAGGACTTCCGTTTTCTTCAGGCTGACTTCCAGCCCAAACAGCTCTGCAGCTGTTGCAAAGCAGGATGTGAGGCGCTGCAGGGCTGCTTCTGAATGGGCGACAAGGGCAGCATCGTCAGCAAAAAGTAGCTCACGGACTAGATAGTTTAGAGTCTTAGTGCGAGCCCTCAGACGGCTTAAGTTGAACAAGCTACCATCAGTACGATAGCGTATATATATGCCGTCTTCTTCTTGTAGGTCTGCCATAGCCCTTTGGAGCATCATGCTGAAGAAGATTGTAAATAGGGTTGGTGCAAGAACACAACCTTGTTTCACTCCATTAGTTATGAGAAAGGGCTCCGAGAGAGCATCGCCATATCTGACTTGACCGTGCTGGCCCTCATGTAACAGGACAATCATTTTGAGGAACTTGGGGGACATCCTAGACGTTCCAGGATCTGCCACAGACCTTTCCTGCTCACAGTGTCGAAGGCTTTGGTGAGGTCGACAAATGTTACATAGAGTCCTTTGTTCTGCTCTCTACATTTCTCTTGCAGTTGTCTAAGGGCAAAAACCATATCTGTGGTGCTCCTATTTGCTCTGAAACCGCATTGGCTTTCAGGGAGAAGTTCTTCTGCAATAGCCGGAACTAATCTGTTCAGGAGTATCCTTGCAAGGATTTTTCCAGCAATGGAGAGCAGTGTTATACCTCGATAGTTTGAGCAATCGGATTTTGTTCCCTTTTTCTTATACAGGGTGATGATAACTGCATCTCGGAGATCTGATGGCAGTTCACCTTTTCCCAGCAACTCACAAGGAGCTCGTGGAATTTAGCATGCAGTACATGACCTCCCTGTTTCCAAGCTTCAGGTGGGATTCCATCGATCCCGGCTGCCTTGCCATTTTTCAACTGCTGTATGGCCTCAATGGTCTCTTCCAGAGTGGGAGCTGTGTCCAGTTCATTTTTCATTGGTTGTTGTATCATGTGTTGGATAGCTGAACCTTGGACTACTCGGCTGGCATTAAAGAGACCCTGAAAATGTTCAGCCCATCGGTTCAGGATGGAGGTTTTATCAGTAATTAGTGTTTGACCATCTGTACTGTATAAGGGGCTTTGGACCTGATAAGTAGGTCCAAACACTGCTTTGAGAGCTTCATAAAAACCTCTGTGATCACCGAGATCTGCACAGCGTTGTGTCTTTTCTGATAAATCAATCCACCACTTGTTCTGGATGTCTCTGAGTTTTTGTTGGAGTTTACTACATGCGAGACGAAAGGCTGCTTTTCTTACATGGCAAGATGGCTGGGCAAGGAATGCCTGGTGAGTGGTTCTCTTCTTTGCCAGCAGCTCCTGGATCTCTTGGTTGTTTTCATCAAACCAGTCTTGGTTTTTCTTAAGGGAGAATCCTAGGGATTCTTCAGCAGACTGCAGGATACTGTTTTTGATGTGTTGCCAGAGCGCTGTAGGAGAAGAATCTGTAGGGTGGACTTCAAGTTTTGCTTGCAGATTTACCTGGAAGTTGTCTCTCACAACAGCCTGTTGAAGACTGTTGACTTGGAGTCTCCTCTTTAAGATGCCACCCCTCTTAGGTTTGAGCTTAAGGTGTAGATTTAGTTTACATCTTACAAGGCGATGGTCTGTTTGACATTCTGCACTGTATGTATGTATGTATGTATTTAAAACATTTACATTCCACCCTTCTCAACCTGAAGGGGTCTCAGGGCAGAGCACAGCATATATATGGTAAAGATTCAATGCCAGGACATGAATTCATTATGTGCATACATTAACATTAAAAACATTTGTCTCAATATTAAAATACATTGTTTAAAACCGTCTTGATAAATAGGAGTTTAGTGTCTAGATCCAGGAAAGTCATACTATCTCTCTATTCTCCCTTGGTCAGACCACACTGGAATAACACTGTGTCCAATTCTGAGCACCACAATTGAAGGGAGATGTTGACACACTGGAAGTGTCCAGGGGAGGGTGACTCGAATGATCAAGGGTCTGGAGAACAAGCCCTATGAGGAACAACTTAAAAAGCTGGGCATGTTTAGCTTGCAGAAGAGAAGGCTGAGAGGAGACATGATGACGGCCATGGATCAAGATGTGAGGGGAAGTCATAAGGAGGAGGGAGCAAGCTTCTTTTCTGCTCGCCTGGGGATTAGGACACAGAACAATGGCTTCAAACTACAGGAAAAGAGATTGCACCTGAACATGGGGAAGAACTTTCTCACTGTGAGAGCTGTTTAGCAGTGAAATTCTCTGTCCTGGAATGTGGTGGAAGCGCCTTCTTTGGAGGCTTTTAAACAGAGGCTGAATGGCCATCTGTTGGGGGTGCTTTGAATGCAATTTTCCTGTTTCTTGGCAGGGGGTTGGATTGGATGGCCCATAAGGTCTCCTCCAACTCTATGATCCTATGATTCTATGACTGTAAGCAGAGCCTGGAGAAGTTCTTTTTATCATCATCATCCTAGGATCTCCTAGCCAGCATAGCCAAACCTGTAACATTTTTTCGTTTCTAGATGATATTACAAGATCTCCAATCTAGCAGATTGATTCTGGTCTTAGCCAAAGTGACACAAACAGCTATCACAGCTGCGTTTGCATTGCAGTCTTGGACCCCTTTCTCATTGAGTAAGCCCAGTGGATTTCAAATGGATTTATGAATAGTTGAGGGGAGTTTAGGTCTAATCCAGCTAGACACCATGAGATCCAAGGTAAAGAGCGAAGGAGGCAAAAGTGGCTCAGGGGGATTCAAATGGCCTGATGCCTTTCGTGGTGAGAAAACAGCAAGGAAGTATTTTGGCACATGAAAGACTGGCTGATTTAGCATCAATGACATGGATGATCCTGATATGTATGGACACGCTGCTATCATCTTTGTAATAGATTCCATCGGTCCGCGCCTGTCACCTGTCTGCTACCAGGCAAAGGGCTTTCTCTGTGGCGGCTCCGGTACTCTGGAACTCTCTCCCGGACGACGTCCGAGCTGCCACAGAGCTCATCCCGTTCCGCAGGGCTTGTAAGACCGCCCTGTTCAGACTGGCCTTCGGCTAGGCGAGTAAGCCGAATGTACTCATCTTCCTAATCAGCACCCTGGTTCAGGGAATGCCATGGCATGCACATAATTTTAATCTCGGGATCTATTGTATTTTGTTTTATTGTATGTTTTATGTTGCATTTTATTGTATGGCGACATGGATGTACATGCCTGCCGAATTTTATGATGTTATCCGCCCCGAGCCTGCAGGGAGGGGCGGAATACAAGATGGAACAAATAAATAAATAAATAAATAAATAAAAATAGCTTAAACTTTTTTAAACGTACAATATGATCCCCATACCCATGGTTTCCTTTATCAGCATCTGACAAAATATGTCCTCTCTAAACATTTTCTAGGTTCTCCAAGCAATTATATGGTGTGCTTCTGCCAGAGGTTGACAATAGAGTCACACTGATGGATCTAGTGATGTCTAAAGAGGTCTCCTCTCTAAGATTTCCAAGTCCTCCAGTGTACCTCTATGCTATACATCAGCTGAAGCTTGTTCAATAGGATTCATTATTACCCAAAGTTTTGCATGTCCTCACAAAGTCCTAAAGTGGAATTCCTGTGGATATGGGGGCCATGCTGTACTGTGCAAGCTTTACTACTTGTATTGCATGTTTTAAGTGATGTATGTTCCCTGTGTTTTTATGCTGAACCTCTGGCACTGTGCCATTGGCCTTGTGAGCCGCCGCGAGCCCTCGGGAGTCGGCGGTGCAAAAATCCAAATAAATAATAATAATAAAATAATACTTCAGATACGCCATTGCTGATTTATTTATTTATTTATTTATTTAAAACTTTTGTACCCCAATCTTCTCACCTCTGTAGAGGGACTCAGACCGGCAAACAGCAAGCATTGAATGCTAACATTTAAAATCTAAATGCTAAATCTGATGGCTTTGTAATACCAACAATCTTCATGGCCAAGTTTTTCACTGTCAGTTAGACAGTCTCCCTTGCACTCCTTTTGCAAATTTAATCCCCACACACTTTATAAGTATGAAATGTAGTGGGGGAGAAGGAGGGCTTGCTAAATCATCCAAGGCAGCTAATTAAGTCCATATTTTTTGTAGACTGCCAGTTCCGATTCCGACACACAACGGCAGGGTGAGTGTGCCTGTGTGGGATGCCAATACAATGGCACTTTATAAGCTGTCACAAATCAAAATGCCCTTATAAAGTAAACAGTCAATACTCTAATCGGTCAGAAAATTAAACAGCAGTGATTGCACCAGCTCCACTAATTAACGGGGAAAATCTGGCTTTGATTCAGAAACTTGGGTTACAGATAAATCTACTAGTGCTTTAAGGGCATTGCGGAGAATGCAACACTGCTTTGCTCAGAGTTTGCCTCACTAAAAGACTTACAACTTTGGGAAAGAAGGATATTAACTGTGAGATCAAAAGTGAAATAACCGGGGCTATTCTTTATTTTAATCGTATGCCATGTTCAAGGGATCAGTCAAGATTCCAGATAAATTACTTCGGGCTCGTCTGCATGATCACAGTGGCCACACCATCATTCCTGGATGCCTACACGAGGCCCAGAAAAATCTGCTCCTTATTATATTTAACTGTTTTAGCCCCATACTAAGGAAATGCTTCTGGAGTTTGAACACATTATTAGAGACCTGGAGAATCTATGGCTGGTTCTATATTGTAGAATTACTGAAATTTGACATAGAATCATAGAGTTGGAAGAGACCTCATGAGCCATCCAGTCCAACCCCCTGCCAAGAAGCAGGAAAATCATAAAGCACCCCCAACAGATGGCCATAGAAGGAGTCTCCATTACACTCCAGGGCAGAGAGTTCCACTGCTGAACAGCTCTCACAGTTATGAACTTCCTCATGTTCAGGTGGAATCTCCTTTCCTGTAGTTTGAAGCCATTGTTCCACGTCTTAATCTCCAGGGCAGCAGAAAACAAGCTTGCTCCCTCCTCCCTATGGCTTCCCCTCACATCTTGATAAATGGCCTTCATGTCTCCTTTCGCCCTTCTCTTCTGCAGGCTAAACATGCACAGCTTTTTAAGCTGCTCCTTATAGGGCTTGTTCTCCAGGCCCTTGATCATTTTAGTTGCCCTCCTCTGGACACATTCCAGCATGCTAACATCTCCCTTAAATTGTGGTGCCCAGAATTGGACACAGTATGATCTGACTCCTATTGATGCAGGCCAAAATCCCATTGGCTCTTTTTACTTGCTGAATGACATTATTGGCTCATGCTTAACTTGTTCCCCATTTTTTCTGTATTTGTATCTTGTATTTGTCACTGTTGAACTTCATTTTGTTAGCTTTGGCCCATTTCTCTGGTCTGTTAAGATCGTTTTGAATTTTACTCCTGTCTTCTGGGGCAGTAGCTATTGTCATCTGCAAACGTGATGATCATGACTTCTAACCCTTCATCTAAGTCATTAATAAAGATGTTGAACAGAACTGGGCCCAGGATGGAAACTTGCTCATGGCACCCCACTTGTCACTTCTTTCCAGGATGAAGAGGAAGCATTGGGAAGAATCACTCTCTAGGTTTGTTCTCTTAACTAATTACAGATCCACCTAACCATAGTTTTGCCTAGCCCACATTGGACTAGTTTGTTTGCCAGAAGGTCATGGGGGACTTTGTCCAAGGCCTTCCTGAAATCCAGATATGCTACATCAACGGTATTCCCGGCATCTAACCAGCTTGTAACTCTATCGAAAAAAGAGATCAGATTAGTCTGGCATGACTTGTTTTTGATAAATCCTCGTTGACTATTAGCGATGACTGCATTCCTTTATGTTTTGCAGAACACTTCCTTAACAATCTTTTCCAGAATCTTGCCTGGTATATGACATGACTTTAACTGCTATGACTCAATGCTATGGAATCTTAGGAGCTGTAGTTTTACAAGGTCTTGACCTTCTCCGCCAAACTACAACTCCCGGGATTCCATAGCATTGAGCCCTGGCAATTCATGTGTGGTCAAACTATTTTAATTCTGCAGTGCAGATACACACTAGGTTGCAAACCCTTTCCTTCAAAAATAATATGCCCCTGTGAAAACTTCCTTGAGTTATCTTTCTTGGATTTGTTTTAGTTTTTTCTCCAAAGGAAGGCAACTTGGCCTCACAGAACAAGAGTTCCCTTTCCCATTTATCAACCTGCCCAGAATGAAGGATTGTCCTCATTTCAAATGACCCAGTTTTACTCTCGTGAACATCATAACTCTATCACAGAAGAAGACAAGAAATCAACAGTAACCGAGTTAATCAAAATAATGCACTATTGACATTCATGATTTTGCTAGACTTTTGAGCAAGGAGGAGCTGTTTCGGAGAAGCAGAAATCATTGTCCCCATGTTCTGATCTGCTATCCATCATGGTTGGGTATCATGATATTACTTCTTTATTTTATGTATTTACATGAATCAAATGAATTCCATAAATCAAGAAAGGTGGAAGGGGAGGGGAAAGATGTTATTTATGATGCACAGGGGATCAGCCAACACCACATTTCATTAACTTTAATATAAACAATTTCTAAAAATCTTCATTCTTCCTGACTACAAAAATAATATTATCAAAATTGGGCCAAAGGTGGACCTTTCAGGCAATGTTTGCATGAGGCCAATTTGACAGTGAAAGCACGAGGGGAAAAATAGAGCGGAAATACAATTATTAATGAGAAATCACACTAGTTTATGGAAAGGGAAGAATTCACAAGGAGCTTAAACTGTGAAACAGCCCGGAAATCCTTGGGTGTATCTATACCAGACATGGGAAAACTTCGGCCCTCCAGGTGTTTTGGACTTCAACTCCAAAACACCTGGAGGGCCGAAGTTTGCCCATGTCTGAACTACACTGTAGAATTAATGCAGTTTGGCACCACTACAACTGCATGGCTCTATGCAATGTAGTAGGAGCCCCCGGTGGCGCAATGGGTTAAACCCTTGTGCCAGCAGGACTGCTCACTGACAGGTCAGTGGTTTGAATCTGGGGAGAGCGGGTTGAACTCCCTCTGTCAGCTCCAGCCCCCCATGCGGGGACATAAGAGAAGCCTCCCACAAGGATGGTAAAAACATCAAAACGTCCTCTGGGCAATGTCCTTGCAGACAGCCAATTCTCTCACAACAGAAGCGATTTGCTGTTTCTCAAGTTGCTCCTGACACACAAAAAATACAATGTAGTTTTACAAGCTCCTTCGCATTTTCTTCCAAACGGGAACTCCCATGATTTCATAACATTGGGCCATGGTAGATAAAGAAAGAGATATCAAACTGCATTCATTATATAGTGCAGACTGTAGATGCACCCAGACAGGTAGACAAAATGCCAAGAAGAGATGCAAGCCTAATTGGTTCTCAAGCCTGTTGTATTAAAATGGTGCTAAACCATTTTCCTACACAAAATAAGATACCAAAGCTCACAAACTTTGGTTTGTCCCCAATTGGAGTGGATCCATTGACTCAACCTATGTGTTCACTCACCATTCAGTAATTGATTCAATAGGCTTACTTGAGTGGGCACTAACCAATACAGTTGATTCAATTTTTTTGTTTAAATGAATGAGAAACATGTGGTTTTATAAGTGGCTGACCCAACAATGATCTCACCTCTCTGAAAGTAAAGAAAAGGAGGAAACCTTGACTTTGGACGGTCCATAAATCACCTAATTGGCAAGATGTTCTACTAAACAGCATGAATTATGTTCCAAGTGCTCAATAGCCAGACATTCATTCCCTCTGCAACCGTAACACTGAAGCAACAGGCAAAGAATCTGTTTTGGTACAAAGGACTATAATTACAGCTTTGTCCTTGACAATGCGGTTAATGAAATTATGCAATTATACTTCTCTCAGACAATTACGTCAGGGTTCCTGGTGTGATATCTTCTATCACCTATCTATCTATCCATCTATCCAAACACATTCAATCATTCTCTCTATCTCATTCTCTCTCACATATGTGCACTAGGCATGGTTAGGTCCAGTTGGAATCTTCGTAATTCGGATTAAATTAGGATCAAATTCCTTTTTGAAGCGATTTCGAAGCGATTGGGGAACCCGGAAGTATCCTTGCCCTTTCGAAGCAACTGTTGCCATCTTTGTTCCAACTCAGGAAGCGAATCGGAAAAGACCCAGTGTTTGGAGGCAAGCAGCAGCTTGCATGCTGGGATGCTTGCCTCCAGCCAATGAGGGGAAATCACTTCCGAATCGAATCACCAGTGCCCTTTGCATCCGAAACGGGTTTTGCACCATTTTTTTCCTTGATCAAACAAGCCTAATGTGCACATTTATGTCCACAGTGTTGGCACACTCTCTTCTATTCTTTAAGATCTTGTTAGTGTTAGTCTCAGTGCCCTTCATTATATTTGCTCAGATGGGTCTTGCATTCCATTGTGATGGGTCCCTATATTTAAGTTTTCAGCTGGGCTATAGATTTCAGATTTATTATTGGGACCGGAGTCTTGTCATGCATCCTTACTTAAAGGAGCCCCAGTGACGCAATGGATTAAACCCTTGTGCCGACAGGACTGCTGACCAAAAGGTTGGTGGTTTGAATCCAGGGAGCAGGGTGAGCTCCCATATGTCAGCTCCAGGTTCCCATGGGGGTACATGAGAGAAGCCTCCCACAGGATGGTAAAACATCCAGGCATTCCCTGGGCAACATCCTTTTCTCACACCAGAAGTGAATTGCAGTTTCTCAAGTCACTCCTGACATTTAAAAAATCCTTACTTAAAGGACCTTGAGGCCAGCCAGCCCAAACTATACATCATCATCTTTTCACTCCATGTCCCAGATATAGATTTTCCCCTAATATTTTTCTTGATTTTTTCCTAGCCAAAAGCAGTAGTTACCTTGCTTCCATTCATGGACAATGTGACTGATTTTATCTGGTGAAATCATCTTTGGTTTGGTTGGATCTCTTCTCCTACAAATGGACTTTAGTGTCATATAAATGTGACATCATGGAATTAAAAGGGAGTGCAGGGAATGTCCACTCCAATCCTCTGACAGTAAAGGAATTTACCATGGAACCGTCGTCCTTGAGAGGGGACCATCTAACCACTGTTTAAAAACCTCCCAATGACCTTTAGAAATAACAGTTGGTGACATCTTCCCAAAACAGATCACTCCACTACAATGTTCTTCATGATGTTTCATCAGAGTTTCCATTTTTGTCATTTTCGTCTATTGCTACCTGTTAGAGCAGCAGAAAACCAGCTTGCTCCATCGCCTATATGATAGATCTTCACATATATTGAGATCTGGAGATAGAAAGATCACCTTAAAATATCTGAAGGGCTGCCATGTAGGTGATGGAGCAATGCCCCACAGGACCAGGTTTCCAGATCTTTGAATACTCAGTTTGTTAATATCCTTCTTTAACTGAACATTAAGATGGTTTGGAGGCTCGATCAGTGGACCAATGGAAGAAGAATGGTACACTAGATGGAACTGTCATCTTCCAATGGGCACATAACATGGAGATGGAGTCACATGGAGTGATGAAGAAGGAAACAAGGCAAGCATCTCACTCATCAACCCTAACAATCAGTGAGGTGAGGGATGTCACAACAACTAATGGTTCACATAATGGTTGGGATTCAATTGAACCATATATATATATATATATATATATATATATATATCTCCAAGTCTGAATCAACTTGGGGTCAATGTAAGTACTCAAACTTATCTAAAAAGGAACCATCTCTTAGTAGCGTAGCATAAGGCAAAAGCTTAGTCCATCACAGGAGAACCTACAAGAAGCATATCAACCTCTGTTCCCTCTCCTCCATTTCTGGCCTTTATAAATGTTTGCACGGGGAAATGGTGGGAATCACACCATTGAGATAGCATTGGTGCTTTCCCCTCTCCACAAAATGACTCTCAACTTATCTACTGTTAATAACACAATCCATCATTTTGGCCCCCAAATCTGTCCGCAACTTGTATATGAAGTCATATATAAGGTATAGACACTAAATTTTCACAAGATCTTGGGAGGAGCCCCAGTGGCACAACGGGTTCTGAGCTGTTTAACTTACCAACAGAAAGTTTGCTGGTTTGAATCTGGGGAGTGGGGTGAGCTCCTGCTGTTAGCCCCAGCTCCTGCCAAGCTAGCAGTCTGAAAACATACAAATGTGAGTAGATCAATAGGTTCCACTCCAGCAGGAAGATAATGAAGGTAATGGCACTCCATGCAGTCATGCTGGCCACATGACCTTGGAGGTGTCTATGGACTACGCAAGCTCTTCAGCTTAGAAATGGAGATGAGCACCAACTTCCAGAGTTGGACACAACTGGACTTAATGTCAGGGGAAAACCTTTACCTTTAAATACCACATTTCATAATTTTGGCCCCCAAGTATGTCCCCAACTTGTATATGAGGTCATAAATAAGGTATATACACTAAATTATCGCAAGATCTTGGGATGAACGAGATCTGTCATGGATACCTGGTAACCTAATAACGCCCACAAGGTTTTCTGACTGATTTAGCTTTTTATGCTGAAGGAAACCACATTTGCCATTTGTGCCATGTGTGCATGCTTTTCAGCAGGATTTCACTATGCTTTTCAACACCCTGATTTCACACCACCGGCCAGAAATGCTGACTCTTTTCAGAAGGCCATGATTCATTTTCGACCGCGTTTAACAGCTTGTAAGCCTGTCACTCACTGTGCCCTCCTTCCAGCGGATTTCTCAATAAACTTGCTCGCCCACATAATTCACGGAATCCATTTACAAGAAAGCATTGGAGAGCATGCCGGTTCCAGCAAGCAACTGATGAAGCTTATTCCATTCCCTCTGCCACTCCCAGAACTCCAAACAGAAACGGGCACTATGCAATGTCTGCTAATATGAACCAGCTGGTGCCAACGTGAATTTATATGCTAAGAAAGATCATTTCCATTCCATTCATCTCAGTTGTAACACTGATGTAAATAATACTGATTTAATACATGTACTCTAGTTGGAACTGCCAATAGTTTCAAGCCTTAGGCTGCATCTACACTGTAGATCAGGCATGGGCAAACTTTGGCCCTCCAGGTGTTTTGGACTTTAACTCCCACAATTCCTAACAGCTGTTAGGACTTGTGAGAGTTGAAGTCCAAAACACCTGGAGGACCAAAGTTTGCCCATGCCTGCTGTAAACCAAATGTAGATCGGCATAACGGTAATTACCAAGTTCAATACTGTGGAATCCTGGAGTTGTAGTTTGTGCCAGCACTATTTGGTAAACAAAAATGGCTAAAGATCTTGTAAAACTTCAACTCCCAACTTCCACTTTTAGTTTCATAGAATCATAGAATTGGAAGAGACCTTGTGGGCCATCCAGTCCAACCCACTGCAAAGAAGCAGGAAAATCGCATTTAATCACCCCTGACAGATGGCCATCCAGCATCTGCTTAAAAGCGTCCAAAGAGAGGGAGAAAGACAGAGAGTTCCACTGCTGAACAGCTCTCACAGTGAGGAAGTTCTTCCTCATGTTCAGGTGGAATCTCATTTCCTGTAGTTTGAAACCATTGTTCCACATCCTAGTCTCCAGGGCAGCAGAAAACAAGCTTGCGCCTTCCTCCCTATGACTTCCCCTCACATCTTTATACATGGCCCTCACCATGTCTCCTCTCAGCCTTCTCTGCTTCAAGGTATACATGCCCAGGTCTTTAAGCCGCTCCTCATAGAGCTTGTTCTCCAGACCCTTGATCATTTTAGTCACCCTCCTCTGGACACATGCCAGTTTTTCAACATCTCTCTTCAATTGCAATGCCCAGGACAGCACACAGTGATATTCCAGGTGTTGTCTGACCAAGGCAGAATAGAGGGGTGTGTATCTTTGTAATCTAGCATTGTAGTATGTGTTAATAATTTTGTTAGATGTAGCTGTAGTGTAATTGCTATTGTATTTTTCTCCTTAAATGTCGTCCTGTACTTATAAAAACACTTCATGGTCTGACAAAGATATTCAAAATCAAATACGCAGGTGTTTTTGGGTTGGTAAAGTTGTCTGCTTTATGAGGTATCTGTGCTTTCAAAGAAACATATTGGGGGAAATTATGAATATGCAAAATCCCAAAGAACATCTGAAGCATATTCATTCTGAAAAGAACAATAAGAAAAAGAATGTATGCATTTTCTTTATTTCCTCCCCTCTCACTCACTCTCTCTTTTTCACACACAATTCCATTACAATAAAACATTGAGGGTATTCTTCCTGCCATTCTTTCTTTGGTTCTTCTCAGCACTTGAGCAATCACAATTTAACTATAGCAATGGAGTGAAAGAGATGTCATACTACTTCCGGAAGATTGGGGCATTTATGTGGCTTAGATCTGCCATTGAGGCTTAAAACCATTTAAGTGGATGAAGAGCCATCAAAGTGCATTGTGCGCTGTGAAATGGGTAATTTTAAAATAAAATAAAATGAGAAGAATCATTGAGCTGATTTTAATGGTCATAGGAACAATTATACACCGACCATGCCATTAGAATATTGCTATTTAACAGGAACTAGATCTTCCTCCTTTATGGTGGCATGCTGGTCCATTATCCAATCCAAGATTGTCAGTTGATGACCAATTTGCTGGTTCAAATTTTTCATTGAGCCACTTATGCTGTACTACTTAATTTCATTATTTGTCATTTGTTTGAAAGGCATAAAATGAGACCCATTTTGCTAGGTGGAAAACCTGGCAAAATGGCATCCATTGGTTTCTTCTTTTCACCGCAGTTCTCATGTATGAAATATGGTTGACTGATAGAGAGAGAGAGGCTAAGATCCTATATAGCTTTAATGCAATGGTTCTCAAACTGGGGGTCCCCAGATGTTTTGGACTTCAACTCCCAAAAATCCTAACAGCTGGTAAACTGGCTTGGATTTCTGGGAGTTGTGGGACAAAACACCTGGGCACCCACAGGCTGAGAATTACTGATTTAGTGAAACATGGATATCAACCAATGGAGTTACATTACACACCGGGAGCCCATTTTTGGACCAAAACTATGGACTAGTCTCTTGCCTTTGGCCACTCTACTCAGAGAAAGCAGTGGGTCCTTTTTAATACAATAATAACATTGACCAAGTTGACCCAAACTTTTAGGATTGATTTTTTAATCAAATGTCTAGACTTATACATGAGTATATAAACTACATTGATCAATGTACATGGTTAACAACCCATTGTAAATCTGCAATGTGGAATAAGCAAAGACAGTTCACAGTTGCAATAATTTTGCCTTGTGAATGGATTCAGGGTCTTGGACTCCATCTGCAATGCAAAGCATCCATCAAAACCTCATTGGTCCCATCTGCACTGCCAGACGTTGAAACCGCATTGAGGTCAGTGTAGACTCACATAATGCCATTCAATGCAGCTAAACTGCATTATAGGAACCTACATTGACCATACAATGAAGTTTCAAACTGCATTATACTTACTTTTACTTAGACGATCCCTCATTGTCCGGGTATGATAGCCCTCCAAGTGCAGTGTCCTGGCAATGGATACATAGGTGACTGTAGAGCCCTATTCTTCACCTACATGTTCTTCCACAGTGAGGGCATCAGTTTCCAGGTGGAAGAAGGTCCCGGTCAGGGTTGGCTTGATGTGCCTTCCCCTTGGCACATTTCTCCATTTCGCCCTCCATTCATACCTCTTCATATTCCATAACACTGCTGGTCACAGCTGACCTCCAGTTAGAGTGCTCAAGGGCCAGGGCTTCCAAGTTCTCGGTGTCTATGCCAGTTTTTAAGGTGGCTTTAAGCCCATCTTTACATCTCTTTTTCTGTCCATCATTGTTCTGTTTTCCATCATGAGTTTGGAGTATAGTAACTGCTTTGGGAGACAGTGATCAGGCATTTGGACAATGTGGCCACTCCAGCAGAGTTGATGGCATAGGAGCATCACTTCAGTGCTTGTGTTCTTTGCTTCTTCCAGCACACTGACATAAAAACAAAAACTCATTGGCCCCAGCTGCACTGCTAGACTTTGAAACTGCATTATGGTCAGTGTAGACTCACATTATTTATTTATTTATTTATTATTTCTACTTGTATACTGTCCTTTCCATTAGGCTCAGGACGGTTTACATCATATCGAACAACAAAACAAAGCACATAAAAACCATAAGATAAAAAGTAGTTTCTACAATATCCACCGACCAAGATGGTTAAAGGTCGAAAGCCTGCTGGAACAGTATCATTTTGCATGCTCTCCGGAAGGCCGGCAGTTCACTGGTTGCTCACACTTCCGGGGGTAAAGTTCCACAAGCATGGTGCTGCCACAGAGAAACTTCTCTGTCTGGTTGATGATAGGCGAATGATTTGCAAGGGCGGGATCTGTAAAAGGTTGAGATCTTCTGAATGGAGCAATCTCTGGGGAACATATGGGAGCAGACAGTCCCTCAGGTACACAGGCTCCAGACCATGAAAGGCCTTGAAGGTCAGAACCAACACTTTGAAGATGACCCGGTGCTCAATTGGTAACCAGTGCAGTCGCTGCAAGGTTGGAGTAAAATGAGCCCTGGCCGGTACTCCAGGCAAGAGTCTTGCTGCAGCGTTCTGCACCAATTTTGACCAACAAAGGAAGACCAGTGTAAAGGGCATTACAGTAGTCTAGCCTCGAGATGACCATTGCCTGGATTACTGTGGCTAGGTCATTTCCGGAGAGGTAGGGCACCAGCCGCCTAGCTTGCCGCAGATGGTAAAAGGCAGATCTGCTGACAGTGGAAACCTTAGCCTCCACCGTCAGTAGTGGGTCCAACTGGACCCCTAAGCTCTTTACTAAGGACGATGGGTGTAATACCTCACCGTCCAAAGGTAGCAGCCGGAGCTCACACCTGCCTGGGTGACCCAGCCAGAGGAATTCCGTCTTTGATGGGTTCACTCTCAGCCAACTGGCTCGTAGCCAACCAGTCACAGCTTCAAGGCATTGTTGGAAAAAATCAGGTACAGAGTCTGGTCGGCCGTCCATCCTCAGCACCAGCTGGGTGTCACCAGCTGGGAGGAGCGGAATATAAGACTGAACAAATAAATAAAATAAATAAATAAATAAATATTGATGACACTCCAGACCAAAACTCCACACCAGCCTGGCAAGGGGTCGCATGTAGATGTTGAACAATAAAGGGGAGAGAATGGCTCCCTGAGGCACCCCACAACTTAGTGGGAGCCTCTCAGAAACCATACCTCCCCTCTCCACACGTTGGCCCTGATCCAGGAGAAAGGAGGACACCCATTTCAAGGCAGTCCCCCTGACCCCGGACGTGGCCAAAAGGTGGATTAACAACGCGTGGTCAACTGTGTCAAAAGCTGCCGTGAGGTCTAATAACACGAACAGCGCTGATCTCCCTTGATCCAGCTGGCAGCGGAGCTGGTCTGTGATGGCGACCAGCACAGTCTCTGTCCCATGCCCAATACGGAAGCCGGACTGGTAGGGATCTATTCCAGCTGTGTCATTTAGGAACTGCTGCAGCTGGGCCGCTACTGCCCTCTCAATTACCTTGCCCAGGAACGGAAGGTTCGACACTGAACGGTAACTGGAGGGAACCGAACAATCTAACTCCGTTTTTTTCAGTAGCGGGCTCACCATCACCTCTTTCAATCCCTCTGAAAACACTCCTTGCTCAAGGGAGCGGTTTACTATCTTCAACAGAGGGCCACGTAACCCTTCCCAGCAAGATTTAACTAGCCAAGAAGGGCACGGGTCAAGGGAGCTGGTGGTTGGTCTGGCTGCAGTCATGATCCCACCAACAGCCTCTACATCCAATAGTTGGAACTGGTTGAGAGTGGGTCCATTGAGTGGCCACGGAGTCTCGAGTTCACTCACTGTATCAACCCTGATGTGAAAGTACCAGCGGAGCAGTGAGATCTTGTCTGCAAAAAAGCTCTGAACAGCCTCAGCTGAAGGAGCTGAATCATTACCATTTGGGACAGTAGGGACTGTCGTTAAGGACCGAATAATACTAAACAATTTGACTGGGCGTGAGCTGGCAGACTCTATCAAGGAGGCATAATATACTTTTTTAGCCTTCTTAACAGCATCCTCATAAGCTTCTTTGCATAGCTTATAGGTTGATCTCACTGCTTCATCACGGAGTTTCCACCACAAGCCCTCTAGCCGTCTCTTTTCTCACTTCATCGCTCGCAAATCTTCGGTAAACCAAGGTGAGTGATTGCTGCGGGGTCGAAGAGGGCGTCTAGGGGAGATCTCCTCTAGTGCTCTAGAGAACCTGGTGTTTCAGGCCTCCACCAGCAGTTCGGCCAAGTTGCTGACAGGTTCCAAGTCCCTAAGAGCATTCAGGAACTGCACCGGTTCCATAAGTCTCTTCAGGCGAACCCAAATTGGTTCAGCGCCTTTACGAGGAGGAGTGGCAAGCTCAAGCCAGATTCCCAGGACACAGTGGTCCGACCATGGCACCTCTGTACAAGAGGTCAGTGTCACTTGGATGCCAGCCCCGAAAACCAAATCCTGATGTGTGGGCCCAGAATTACAAAGTGAGAGTCCCAGCGTCACCATGGTAGACACTAGGTCCTCCGCTGCTCTAGAAACGGGGGTGGACTCCGCATGGATGTTGAAATCCCCCAAGACAAGAAGTCTGGGGAACCTCAAGGCCCACTCAGAGACCACCTCCAGCAGTGTGGATAGGCTTCCTGCCGGTGCGTTAGCAGCATGGTACACGAGCAGGAAGGCTATACTCTCCTGTAAATCCCACACAAGGCCGACACACTCAATCCCAGGAATGTTCGGTGCCAGAATCCTCCTGAGAACAAACTTGTCTCGGGCGAGCATTGCCACGCCTCCCCCCTGCCTCCCTGTCCTCATCTGGTCTCGTCTGGTGATTAACTATATAGCCTGGAGATGCTAACTCCTGCAAGAGGACTGCATCGCCCTCCTGCAGCCAGGTTTCAGTGATGCCAATCAAATCAGCATTGCTATACACAAGAAAATCCCTAATGGTAGCGATCTTATTTCTGACTGATCTAGCATTCATCAATACCAGATAAGGAGGGGAGGAATTTGTAAACCTGTCACAAGTGTGCCTAGGGATAGTACGCAGGTCAGAGGAAGGGCGAGTCTTTAATCGACTCAGCCTACCTCTAGCATTTGGCCTGCGACTACCATCATAATTCCCGTTCCCCGAGATCACCGAGATCCCCCCCCCCCTGCATTCTTAATACTCACACCAGAGCTCAAGTGCCCAATCTCCTGTCCACCTCCTGAAAAGGGAGTGGGGGTGGGCTGGTCTTAAAGTCTCTCCACTTAATGTTTGCTTGACGATTTGGGGCTGGCGTGAAGCTTATCTCTGTAGCCTCTAACCTATAGCCCTTTATAGGTGCCTTCTTAGTCTCCTGGTTAGGAGGCTTGGTGCAGCTCAGGGACCCTATGGCAGCCAGGTTAGTTGGATTTAGTCCTAGCGGAGGGCAGCTCAAAGTCGTTGTAAGTCCCTGTAAGGATGGTCCTTGGGAAGGATTAATGTCATTCAGTATAGTTAAACTGCATTATAGAAACTTACATTGACCATACGATGACAGTTCAGATTGCATTATATGGCAGTGTAGATGGGACTATTGTTGGCAAATGGATGCTCTTGCATGGAATGAAATTTTGGCAACCTCCAGTTGGTTTTGATCACCCACTTTCTGACGTGAAATGACAAGGGTGAAACATGGTAATCAAACTCATGTTGTTTTGCTGGCATTTATTGTCAAATATGTACCTTTTTGAAATGAGGAGCATTTGTCACCAATTGGGAGGAACAACTCCATGTTTTATTCATGAACAATCTGCAAATGCACATCTGTAACATTGGCATGGGTTTGGACTTCAAAGTACACTTGCAAAAGCAATTGCCACAGCAATGACAGACTTTGAGGGTAAAACAAAATCAAATAGGCACTTTAAAAATCATGGAAGATGTTCTGCAAGTATTTCATTGATTTTAAGAGCACCCAAAGGCAGAATTTAGATTCAGAAAAAAAAATGATTGGGACCAGGGTGTCTAAGACCATTTGAAGTTAATAAAGTATGGTGTATTTATTTAAATCAGTGGTTCCCAACCTTTTTTTTGACCAGGGACCACTTTGACCGGGGACCACTCTCCAACATTAGTACAAAAGGGTTACGAATCAGTTTTTGGTCAACTTTAGATTTGGTTGGGCTATTTGGGGTGCTGATTCAGAAAATTGCATTGGATAGACCACATCAGCTCTAGTTTCTGATATAGAACATATGCCATCCAGTAGTTGCCATCTGTTCACCCACAGAAAACCATATTTAATAATCTAGCGCTAATGTGGTCTATCTAATGCAATTTTCTGAATCAGCACCGCAAATAACCCCAGGAATAGGCCTAAAAACAAAGACATCAAAACTTTTTTTTTGGTTGGTCTGTGTTATTATGATAATGATGCCATCTGTTGGGAGAGCCTTCCTGCTCTATCAGTCTCTTCCAACTCTCTCTTCAATACTTTGCAACCTTTGCTTTTAACTGGCTGTTAGGCATTATGGGAGTTGAAGTCCAAAACACCTGGATGGCCCAAGTTTGCCCATGCCTGTCTTCAGGCTTCCCTAGGTTCCATAAAAAGCAGGGTAAGGAGAATCCTGGTGGGAAAGGTGGAAGGTGGCATTAATTGAAGCCAGGTGGCTGCTGCCTTCTTTCAAGATTCAGAGAGGAAAAGAAGAGCTGACAGGTTTGGAAACAGCAGCTTGGAAATGCAGACTCACCAGGAGCCGCCTCTGGGGAAAGGCAGGGGATTGAGTCACAGAGAAGGAACATACTCAATCCAAACAAACCCTTTGGACAAGAAACGGCAAGGGGGTTTTTTGTACCAGGAAGAGAGCAAGAACATTGTCATTTTTGTGCAGCTTGTTTTCTACACCAAATAAACTGTACAAAATGAAGCTTGAACAACAATCCGAGAAGAGACCTCAAGGGCCACCTGATCCCATTCTGCTTTGCAGGAAGGCACCATCTCATCCCTCCTCACAGGTGGCCATGCAGCCTCTGCTTAAAAACCAAACATAAGGAAGGACTTCCTGGCTGTAAGAAAAATTATTCAAACAGACAAACTCTTTGTCTCAGAGTCTGGTGGAGGTCCCTTCTTTGCATGATTTCAAACAGAAGCTGGATGGCTATCTGTTGGGAGGGTTTTGTTTGTGCTTTTCCTACTTGGCAGAATGGGGTTGGATTTTAAAATTTCTAAGGGTCCTTTCCAACTCTTTCATTCTATATCCCAATTTCTCCATGAACCTGCTGATGTCTATGAGGCTGGATGGGTTTTGCTCTTGTTGCAACAGTGTAGTAACGGTGAGGCCGCGGACCATATTGTAGTTCTGGCAGACCACCGGTGGTCCACAAACCACAGTTTGGGAATGACTGATTTAAATATTGGCATCATAACCTATATCATAGGATCTTGGGAGAGTATATACTAAAATGAATTATGAGGTCTCAGCTCATTGATAAAAAGACAACAAGGCCCTCATGTTCCCCCAGGCAGAAAGAAGCCAAACCTTGAAACTGCCAGGCCAATTGAAACATTCACATTCCAACAGACAAGAGTTCTTTCTCTCACCCTGGACATTCCACAGGTATATAAACCCCATTTTCCTAGTTTCCAACAGACCTCACAACCTCTGAGGATGTCTGCCACAGATGCAGGCAAAACATCAGGAGAGACTGCTTCTGGAACATGGCCATATAGCCCAGAAAACTCACAACAACCCAGGGATTAATTTCATCAATGACACTAGAAAGGTATTGTCAGAACAATCTTTCTAAATCACACTTTATTTCTAAAAATTGGAACACTTTGAATGTGAGCTGGTCAGATTCACCTTGGTCTTGAACCATTACCACTGAGGTCTAGATTAAGTCTCCCGAGCCCATTTGTCTTAATCGTCATGTCATATTACACGGAAATTACGTCCAGATACACTGATTGCCTTTTTTGAGAGAAAACAGTGGAAGGAATTAACAATGATCTTCTAATTCTGCTGGAATAAAAGATGGGACTGATGAAATCTTAATTAACAGTTCACAAAAGGCTGCTTAATGTCATGTGCCATATGCATCTTAATTATCTCACTCTTCTACTGCAATCTGGAGGATTGTGAATGCTCATTTCATTTCTTCAGCACTTGTAAGAGATTTAAAAACCCTATGTCTCAGTTGTATTATCTCATTTATTTTATATATATATATATACACAGAGAGAGAGAGAGAGCATCCCAGCCCCACTCAAAAAAAATCAGCCTTTTCCATAGACGTTTAAAGATGTGATTAGGGATCGTGTGAATTGCTGTGAGTTTTCTACAAGTGGACCGACAAAAGGGAGCAAGAGAGTATTTGCCCTTTTCAGAGACAATATGTAAAGTACAAATAAGTACAGGAAAGCTTCTACTTTCTGGCCACCACAATTGAAGAGAGATGATGACAAGCTGGAATGTGTCCAAAGGAGGGCGACTAAAATGATCAAGGGTCTGGAGAACAAGACCTATGAGGAGCGGCTTAAAGAGTTGGGCATGTTTAGCCTGCAGAAGATAAGGCTGAGTGGAGACACAATGAGGGCCATGGATTAAGGTGTAAGTGGAAGTCACTGGGAGGAGGGAGTAGGCTTATTTTCTGCTGCCCTGGAGACTAGGACGCGGAACGATGGCTTCAAACTACAGGAAAGGAGATTCCACCTGAACATGAAGAAGAACTTCCTAACTGTGAGAGCTATTCAAGAGTGGAGCTCTTGGCCCCAGAGTGTGGTGGAGGCTCCTGGAGCTCTTAGGAATTGTGGGAGTTGAAGTCCAAAACACCTGGAAGGCCCAAGTCTGCCCATGTCTGATTTAGAGGGAGTTCTAATTTGGTAAGGTACCATCGCTCTTTAGCAAAAATGGCTAAAGAGCTTGTAAAACTCTTTTTAATAGAGGCTGGGTGGCCATCTGTCAGGGGTACTTTAAATGTGATTTTCCTGCTTCTTGGCAGAATGGGGTTGGACTGGATGACCCACGAGGTCTCTTCCAATTCTATGATTCTATGAAAAAGGAACCGGAACCATTGGAGGATGTGATTCTGAGTGGAGAACATCCCATCTACAACAGCCATTTGAGAAAACTGACATAGGGTGTAGAGCAGGCATGGGCAGACTTGGGCCCTCCAAGTGTTTTGGACTTCAACTCCCACAATTCCTAACAGCCTCAGGCCCCTTCCTTTTCACCCTCAGCCGCTTAAAACTATAACTCCCAGGATTCCATAGCATTGAGCATGAAAGTTCATGTGGTGCCCAACTGCTTTAATTCCACAGTGTAGCTGCACTTTGAGTCAATGAATCTGCACCAAATTTCAGCCTGAACTTTAAACGGAGCTATTCAAGTTGCTGAACCCCATCCCTGAAAAACTTTCAGCACTTCAAACAGCACCTTTAAAAATCAGATTCAAATTTAGAGTGGATTCTTTCTCCCCTTTTCTTATCTCTCTCTAGCTCTTGTTACCTTATCACACTAGGGAATGAATCCACTTTGGGTCTGCTTTCTGCCTCCTGCAGAATTCTGGGGTTTGCAGTTTAGTGAGGCTGTTAAAGGTTCCTCCCTAAGCTACAAACCCCAGAATTCTGCAGGAGGCAGAAACCAGATTTAAAGTGGATTCATTCTCAATTGTGATGAGGGATTTGTTCTTGCTTTGTCTAACCCCAGCTATACTTCCATATAATGCAGTTTGAAACTGCTTTATATAGTCAGTGTAGACTCATATACCAGTGTAGATGGGGTCCCTGACTGATCTACCCTAAAAGGCCATAATGAGGATAGAGGCCATGCTAGCCCCACTTTGCCCTCGATGGAGGAAAGGTGAAATATGCATGTATTCCTTGCCTTGTGGTTGCCATAAGTCAACAGGAAATTTGAAGGCAAACTCACCCATTGTCATCTGTGCCACATTTCTTACAAGTATATTAGACTCTTGGGGGCTCCTTTTCTTCACTGCCTAGGTTTCATTGTTTGTTTTGCCCAATTAACATGAAATTCCACCTGAACTAGAACCCGACCCAAATCTTCATAATTGGACAACTGAGATGTATTCTTGCCCATTTTCTGCATGCTCCGTCTTTGTTCAGTTTGCATAGCTTACATCTTATGGGCAATATCTTTTGTTCAGCCACTGCCTGAATTAGCAACAAACACATTCTCTGAAATGAGCAACGGGTGTCAGTTTGGATGACTCAGTCTCCAGCAGGCATCTTGTCAGCCTCACTCATTCGGCACTGAAGCACGAGGCACTCCACAACTGCGAAAAGACCGAGATTGTCTGGCTGTGACAGCTTCAATAATTTATATCATGATACCATCTCAGACACTCTAACTTTTCCTCTCCATCCTTCACAGAGGTGCTAGCCTTGACCTATCAAGCCCTATGCGGACTATTTAAAGGACCATTCTTCCTTTGATCAACTTACAGGAACCCTAAGATTGTCTGGAGAGGTCATTCTTTCTGTTTCAAGGCTCATTTGAGGGAACAAGGGAAAGGATCTTCTTGGTGGTTTCTCACAAGCTTTGTGATTATCTCCCTGGAGAGACCAGGATTTGTGTGTGTGTGTGTGTTGTCGAAGGCTGTGAATTTTCCGGGCTGTATGGCCATGTTCCAGAAGCATTCCCTCCTGATATTTCATCCACATCTACGACAGGCATCCTCAGAGGTTGTGAGGTCTGTTGGAAACCAGGCAAGTGAGGTTTATATATCTGTGGAATGATGTCCAGGGTGGGAGAAAGAACTCTTGTGTCTATTTGAGGCAAGTGAAAATGTTGCAATTGGCCAGCTTGATTAGCATTGAATGGAGTTGCAGCTTCAATGATTATTCAATGCTAATATTGAATATTATGAATGGTTATTCAATGCTAATATTGAAGCTGCAAGGTTATTCAATGCTAATCAAGCTGACCAATTGCAACATCCACATTTGCCTCAATCAGAGAAGAGTTCTTTCTCCCACCCTGGACATCATTCCACAGATTTATAAACCTCACTTGCCTAGTTTCCAACAAACCTCACAACCTCCGAAGATGCCTGCCATAGATGTGGGTGAAACGTCAGGAGAGAATGCTTCTGGAACATGGCCATACAGCCTGGAAAACTAACATCAACCCAGTTTTTTTTGCTCTCCTTCTCTAACAAGTCAAAATATGTTAACTTCACCAGGACTTTACAAACAGGGTAGTATTGGACTTGTAATGCTGTACAGTGGTGTTTTCAAGATTGGTATTTACAGCCCTTCCCATTTGTGTCTGTCAGGATTCCTGCCATATACTAAATGTCATTGAATGAAAAGTCACTTCATTAACAAAGGAACTTGATTGCTAGCAAACAGAAGTGATTCAATTACAAGACATATTTTTGGTCAATACTAAAAAGTCTCTCTATGATTACCTGTATAAAGGCGTACATGTAAATTGTTCCCATGATAGTAAATCACACTCCTTTCTTCAGCAACCTAGCTGCCATCCGTTGGACTAGTTGGAGCTTTCAAACAGTCTTCAAAGGCAACCCCACATAGAGTGTGTTGTAGTAATCTATTCGGGATGTAACAAGAGCGTGGACCACCATGGTTAAGTCTGACTTCCCAAGGTATGGGCATAATTGACGCACAAGTTTTAATTGAGCAAAAGCTCAATTTATTATTATTTATTCAAAAAAGTCTGTCCTTTTGTTTTTTATTAATGAGAAAATGCATAAGAATGTGAGTGAACTACAACTCCCAAAATCATGGGCCAATACTCTCCAAATCCCACCAGTATTCACAGTTGGCCATGTTGGGTCTGTGTGCCAGGTTTGGTCCAGATCCGTCATCAGCTGGGTTCAGTGCTGCTTGAATGTAGGTGAACTACAACTCCCATATGCCAAGGTCAATCACTCCCCTCCCTCAACCCCACCAGTATTCAAATTTGGGTGTATAGGGTATTTGTGCCAAATTTGGTCCAGTGAATGAAAATAGATCCTGGATATCAGATATTTACATTACGATTCATAACAGTAGCAAAATTACAGTTACGAAGTAGTAACGAAAAGAATTTTATGGTTGAGGGTCACCACAACATGAGGAACTGTATTAAGGGGTCACGGCATTAGGAAGGTTGGGAAACACTGTTCTAGACAAAGTATTTTTAACTTGCTTGTTTGTTTCTTTGTTCATACATCTATATGCAGGTTTTGTTTTAATTTGTCTAAATAAAAATTAATCAGAAAAAATATTATTTACAAATCTGATTAATATGTTCCCTCTAGGAATCTCTAAGTCATCCAGCAGGATGCTAGGGTCAATATGGGCCTGGATACTTTTCAGGCACAATCTCCAACCATATAGCAAGCTGTGCTTTTTTGTTTCAATCCTCTAGCAAGCTTAGCATTAGAGCCGCGCACGTGGGAGAGAGCGTGGGGCTGAAAACTAGACTCCAATGAAGTCAGCAAGCGTCACAATGTCCTTGGGGGATTCTGCAGAGCCAGTTTCTCAGTGACTATGAATCAGCAGCTGACCTGAAAATATCCAGGCATCGCCTATGAAATTGGATGCTTCAAGGCACTAACCTATCTATATCACATACCTGAACTCCAGTTTTCTTCATTTTTTTAAAAAAAACCTCTCATTTGCATCAAAATACCGAAACAAAAAAAAGGAATCAACCTGTAAGCACCTTATTGCTAATCTCCAGTTTTCTGCATTTTCAAACCCTTCTTGTTTGCCAATAAGGAAGCAAGTTGAAAACACAGAATACAATGACCTGATATCAACTCTGATGTTTTAACAGATGAAAAAGTAGAAAAGCTAGGGAATCTCAAAAGCTATGGGTTCCTTGCCAGTTTTAAAGCCACATACACAGCGTGTTAGTCTTAGATGCTGTGATGGCACAGAAACAGAGAATTGGAGCTGTCGGAACTCTGGCTTTGATGTCATACAATCCATCCCATCGCAAACCAGTGGCTGAGTTTACTGCAGAGCTATGGAATGCCTACAGATATCCCAACCACTCATGGATAAGTTGCCATAATTTGAGTTTCACAATCATCCCCTCCTTCAACTCCGCCTAAAAAACATTTGAAATTACAACCGATATTTCCAAGTTTTCATATATTTTATGTTCTGACCCACCTGAAATAAAATAATAACAGTTTTTTGCAGATAACTTCCTATTGGAATCAGAATCATAGAAATAGAAAACAGAGTTGGAAGGGACCACATGAGCACAATCAAAGCACCCCTGACAGATGGCCATCCAGCCTCTGCTTTAAAGTCTTCAAGAAATGTCTTCAATAACTTTCTCTACATGACAATAGTTAGGCTTGCTAATTAAAATAAATTAATTAGTTCTGCAGTTTAGATGCATCTGTCATTAGAGTTAAGTACACATTGGATAAATGGTGCCATCCGTATTAAATGCACACTCTTTGTAGAAAGACCTATCTCTCTCAATCTGTCCTTAAGCAATCTTGTCTCATTCTCTCTCATTCATTCTCTGAACAAGGGATGGTAAATCAGGGCATCGAGCTCTTTGAAAAGTTCAAAGTATTATCCTCACCACCTCACCTTTTGTACCTCTGATTTTAAAAGCAGCTCCAAAGTCAGGGCAAAGAAGCCAGGATGGGCTCCGAAGGCAGTGTCATGCCATGCATTGAGAGTCAGATTTGAAAAACCGGGAGCATTAGCATATAAATGTTAACTCTCGGAAGTCGAGGCGTGCTGCGGGAAAGGCCTGCTGGGTCCTGCTCTGTTTTTAAAAGAGCAATTATTCCTTTTGACAGCAGTAAAGACCCCCTGAACTCAAGCCAGAAGACTTCTCCATTCATTGTAGAGAACCTGCAGAAAGACTGAATCAGGTGATATTTATATCCCCTAGAGAGCCATTGCATATATTTCTATCTCAATGTACATTTTGTGGGAAGAAACTGCCAGAAATCACCACCAGTTCCAGTACTATTGGCCTAGCTGTCAGCAGGTTGGACTTCCATCCCTCCCATAGACTTTGTCTACAACTGATAAGTCACTGTACCTCAAAGTAACCCAAGAAAGAAGGACAGCAAAAGGAAACAGTGACAGGGGGGGGGATATGCCCAATTAAATGCACAATTCCAGGGGTTAGCCAGAAGAGATAAGGAACTATTTTTAAACAAGCAATGCATGGAAGTGAAAGAAGACAACAGAACAGGAAGGACAAGATACCTCTTCCAGAAAATTAGAAACATTGAAGGTAAATTACAGGCAAAAATGGGCATGATAAAAAAAACAAAGATGGCAAGGACCTAACAGAAGCTGAAGAGATCAAGAGAAGATGGTGAGACTATACAGAAGATCTGTATAGAAAGGATAATAAAATTGAGGGTAGTTTAGACGGTGTGGTGAGTGAATTGGAACCAGACATCCTGAGGAGTAAGGTTGGATGGGCCTTGAGAAGCATTGCTAACAACAAGGCAGCAGGAGACGACGGGATCCCAGATAAACTGTTCAAAATCTTGAAAGATGATGGTGTCAAGGTGATGCATGCCATATGCCAGCAAATATGGAAAACACAAGAATGGCCATCAGACTGAAAAAAATCAACCTATATTCACATACCAAAAAAGGGAAATGCTAAAGAATGCTCAAACTTTCATACGGTGGCAATTATTTCTCATGCCAGTAAGGTAATGCTGTATTAATGGAAGTCAGCCTGAAGAAAATGGAAGTTCTCTACCAGCCCGCACCACAGGAAGAACACCATCATCCCCATATCAGCATAGGCAAATCTGTGCTTAAGTCCGTTTAGCAGTTCACCTACCTGGGAAGCATCATGTCTTCAGATGCCAAGATTGATAAAGAGATAGATCACAGATTAGCAAATGCATATAGTGCATTTGGAAGACTTCACAAAAGAGTCTGGAGCAACAAGCACCTGAGGCAAAGCACAAAAAATCAGTGTGTACAGAGCTATCACACTGTCTATTCTCCTATATGGGTCTGAAACATGGGTCACCTATCGCCAACACCTACGACTCCTCAAACGCTTTCATCAGAGCTGTCTTAGCACAATCCCAAACATACACTGGAATGACTATGTGATGAATGTTGCTGTTCTTGAGCGAGCAGGGATCACCAGCATTGAGGCCATGCTGTTGAGAACACAGCTGTGCTGGGCAGGGCACGTCTCTAGAATGGAGGACCACCGCCTCCCAAAGATACTACTCTACAGTGAAATCACCATGGGTCAGCGCAAGAGAGGCACCCTCAAAAAGAGATATAAGGACTCCCTGAAACAACATCTCAGGCTTGGCGAGATTGATCACCAAAAATGGTCCACCCTGGCCTCACATCGGGAGGCATGGAGACGCACTATCCATAATGCTGCGGCCTCTTTCGAGAAGACACGCCGAACGGGTCTCGTAGAGAAACTACAACACAGAAAGAACTCCAACTTGGAAACAACATCACCCAAGGAGACCTTCTGCTGTGCTTTCTGTAACCGGACTTGCCTATTTCGGATTGGCCTTCTTAGTCATAAACACGCTTGTAGAAAGCGTTGGATGAGTCCTTTCTGAATCTGAATCTTTGTTCGCGAAGAAAAGCCATCATCATAAGGTAATGCTCAAGATCCTGAAAGGAAGACTCCAGCAATACATGGAGAGGGAGTTGCCAGATGTACAAGCTGGCTTTAGAAAAGGCAGAGGAACAAGAGACCAAATTGCCAATATCCGCTGGATAATGGAGAAAGGCAGGGAATTTCAGAAAAACGTCTATTTCTGTTTTATTGACTATTCTAAAGCCTTTGACTGTGTGGATCATAATAAATTGTGGCAAGTTCTTGGTAGCATGGGGATACCAAGCCACCTTGTCTCCCTCCTGAGGAATCTGTATTATGACCAAGTAGCAACAGTAAGAACTGACCATGGAACAACAGACTGGTTCAAGACTGGGAAAGGCATACAGCAGAGTTGTATACTCTCACCCAACCTATACAACTTGTACACAGAAAAACATCATGCGATGTGCGGGGCTTGGCGAAGGCAAGCCTGGAGTTAAAATTGCTGGAAGAAACATTAACAACCTTAGATATGCAGGTGATACCACTTTGATGGCCGAAAGTGAGGAGGAGCTGAGGAGCCTTCTGATCAAGGTGAAAGATTGAAAGGGCAAAAGCTGGGTTGCAGTTAAACGTCAAAAAAACCAAGATTATGACAACAAGAACGATTGATAACTGGCAAACAGAGGGAGAAAACATGGAGGCAGTGACAGACTTTGTATTTCTAGGTGCAAAGATGACTGCAGATGCAGACTGCAGCCAGGAAATCAGAAGACGCTTACTTCTTGGGAGGAGAGCAAGGACCAATCTCGACGAAATAGTGAAGAGCAGAGGCATCACATTGGCAACAAAGATCTGCATAGTTAAAACAATGGTATTCTCAGCCCATGCCAAAGCTCCCTGTCGGCCGTCACCACCCCCGCTCGTAGCCAGTAGGCATGAGAAAAAAGTTATGAAAATGAAATGATTCGTAAGAAATTCGTAAGAAATGCTACTTTTGAGTATTTCCGCATCTGGAACACTAACCAGGAAGTGGACTTTCTTTATAGAACTTCGGGCCAGGATTTTCTTAAGTGTCGTTATTAGGTCGTAAGGGGGCACCTCCTTCTCTCACCACCCTCCCGCCACCCTTGCCAATAAGTATTATGGCAAGGCAAGCCCTAAACTCGCTCCTTCTTTCGGCTGGAAGCCCGGAAAAAATGTAAACAGAGAGGATTACTCAGAAGTAAATCTGCAAAGGAGGGCACTTTGGATGAAGTGCCCTCCTTGTGGATTTACTCTGAGTAAACCTCCCTGTTTACATTTTTCCAGGCTTCCTGCCTCTCCTGCCTGCCAGGATCTAAAACATCAAAGAGTATTGGGGTGAGAAACCAACCTAATGTATAATAGAATGAATGCTACTGTAAGTGCCTAATATTATAAGTAATCCAACTGGTCATATACCTACATTCCATGCGCATGCAATAATACAGCAGTAATAACAATGGGTATAAGAAGAGGTAAAATTTATTTATTTCTTTATTTATTATTCGGGTTTCTATGCCGCCGACTCCCTGAGGCTCGCGGCGGCTCACAGGAACCGAAGGTACAACTACACACAAGCAATGCGATAAAACATCTAAGACAATTAAACAGTTAAAACAGCAAAATACAAAACCCCAGGTACAGTTCAGGAATTAGATAGCGTGACACCCCAGGACAGCGGCTACAGTGGAACATGGGCAGGACCTACTCACCGAAGGCCTGCTTAAACAAATAAGTTTTGCAGGCGCGTCTAAACGGGAGCAGGTCCTTTATAGCCCGCGTTCCAGCCGGGAGGGCGTTCCACAGCGTAGGAGCTAGAACGGAGAACGCCCTCCGGCGAGTCGATGTCCGTTGAGCCGATTTCGCCGAGGGTATCTCGAACACATTAGCATCCTCGGAGCGTCGTGAGCTCGGGGACAGTGTGGGGTGAGTCGGTCCCTCAAGTACGCTGGCCCCAGGCCATGCAAGGCCTTAAAGGTAAGAACCAACACCTTGAAGGAGATCCGGTGCTCGATTGGGGGTCAGTGCAGATCCTGCAAAACAGGTGTGATGTGGCGGCCTGCTGGGGTTCCAGACAGGAGCCGGGCGGCAGTGTTCTGCACCAGCTTGAGCTTCCGGGTCGCCAAATTCAAACCGAAGTATTCTGACTGGTCCCTCCTCAAACTGCAAAAGGCTCTTCTCTGAGCCCGGGAAAAGGCAAAACCCCGGGCACAGCATTTGCTTCCTGGGTGCACACACATACATATTTCTTGGGGGATTTGCTGCAGAATCCGGGTTCATAGAGAAGATTCTGCAGCAAATCCCCCCCAAATAATATGTATGTGTGTGCACCCAGGAAGCAAATGCTGTGCCCGGGTTTTGCCTTTTCAGGGCTCAGAGAAGAGCCTTTTGCAGTTTGAGGAGGGACCAGTCAGAATACTTCGGGTTTGAATTTTACCTCTTCTTATACCCATTGTTATTACTGCTGTATTATTGCATGTGCATGGAATGTAGGTATATGACCAGTTGGATTACTTATAATATTAGGCACTTACAGTAGCATTCATTCTATTATACATTAGGTTGGTTTCTCACCCCAATACTTTTGATGCTTTAGATCCTGGCAGGGCAGGAGGAGTGGACGGCTCTCCCTGTCCCTTCTGCCTGCCAGGATCTAAAGCCTTGAAGAGGCTTCATGACGGGCCAACTTCAGCCCTCCAGGTGTTTTGGACTTCAACTCCCACCATTCCTCACAGCCTCAGGCCTCTTCCTTTTCCTCTCAGCCTGGGCAAACTTGGGCCCTCGCTCCCTCAGGATCGGGGTGAGAGGCAGTGAGGAGCGAGGGGGGGGCTCCTCCTCCTTTTTTTGCTGCTTCCAAGCATAGAATACCCCCCTCCCTCCCTCCTTCCCTCCTCCTTCCTATTTGGAGAGTCCCATCTAGAATTCAGTGTGATTTATTCAAGTTTTGGCCTACAACTCCCAGAAATCCCAGCCAATTTACCAGCTGTTAGGATTTCTGGGAGTTGTAGGCCAAAACCATCTGGAATGCGCATGCGCTGGCATATGAACTACTAACGAATTTCATTAGTAATTAAGTTACATTTTAGAAATTTTTGGAAATTTTTTTGTAAGTCTTTCTTTTACTAATCAAAAAAAATCCCCCCCCCCCATTTGATTTTAGAATCGCTATTTGTGGATTCGAAACCATGCCTAGTAGCCAGTCACTTCAAGGATACCATCCATCCACCTTGCACTTGGTCAGCCCCTCTTCTTTTTCCTTCCATTTTCCCCAGCATCAATCTCTTCCCAATATCTCCTGTCTTCTCTTTATGTGGCCAAAGTACTTCATCTTTGCCTCTCATATCCTTCCCTCCAGTATGCAGTCGGGCTTTATTTCCTGGAGTATGGACTGGTTTTGGAGTCGAACCAGACAGGTTCTGACTGAAAGCCTGCAGCAGGGAGTTCCACAGATCCCTACTGCCTTCTGGGCCAGGCTGAGAGGGAGGGTGAGGCCAGCCAAAAGCAGCTTTTCCCTCTTACATCTGCCTCTACCTGAGCTCCATTTCCCCTTATACATAGTAACAACAAAGAAAGCACCCCCTTCAAAGTTGCAACACTAGTTTTCACTAATGGAGCATTCACACCCGATGACGCCCACCTGTATGACGCAGCCAGGAAAGAAGAAGTCCTTCTAAAAACTGCACTGTATTTGTCTATGTGCAATTGTATGTCTTTCCGACAGGGACTGTCTGTTGTATGTGTATTGTAATCCGCACTGAGTCCCCTTCGGGGTGAGAAGAGCGGAATAGAAATAAACAGTATTATTATTATTATTATTATTATTTCCCTCTGCAATGTTTCCATATCTCTATCACTCTCCCTCTGCCACATTGTTACACAAACAAAGCAAATAAACCTTTCCAGGTGGCAGGAAGCTGCCAGCCTGCCCCCCGGACGCCATCTGGAGTGTCTGGGGGACGGGAGGAATGCAGAAGTAAAAACCACTGATACGGAGTCTCTCATTGACTTCCATTAGCCCTGGTATCTTCCAAAATTTTAGTTTCTACACATTTCTGTCATTTCGGATTTTCCTCTTCGACTTTCTCCTCGTCTGGAAGGAACAGACTGTTTGCTATATTTTTCCTGGCATTTTTACTTAGCGTGAAAGGTTCTCATGGCCTCGGTCAGCTGGAGCGAGGGTGGGGGCCAAAACAGAGCTATGGACTTTTACCTGATTCCCATGGAGGCCATGGGAGAAGTTTTCACACTTGGAGCCTGTATAATAAAGGACAATTTTGAACTGTATATCCATCCAGGAACTATGAAACTTTGGCAGGGTTGCCCTCTGCCTGGACCCAGGGCAGCTCAGTTGGGATTCATAGTTTCCAAGTACAGGCTGTGGGATTTCTGGTTTTCCAAGTCCCAGAAACTCTTTTGGACACTAACAGAGGCTCTTTTCATTCCCTGAACCCTTTGCTGGCCTCTCCAAGCTTTTCTGCACTGTTGGCCCTGCACAAAGGGACAACTATGGACTTTTTGCCCCAAATGACCACTCTCTTCAGCAAAATAGACTCTTTCTTCCTGGACCCTCCTGGTTCCTGGATTCTCACCCTGCAGGAGACTCAGGATGACACAGCTTGAGATTTCTAGTTTCCTAAAGGACCAGAGACTTTTTCAGTGAGCCAGAACACAGGCTCTTCCCCCATGGACTCAAAGACCCTTTTCCCACTATTTCTTGCCTTCCTGGACTACTAGATCTCCCAAAAGAGATGTAACGCTTGTTTATTGGCCTTTTTGTGATTTTTTCTTTGTCTGGGCTGCAAAAGGAACAATGTATGCTAGATGGTGTACAGTTTATCCCAATGTTTTGTATAATCTTTCCCTTGTTTTATTTTCCCTCATTGTTGCTTTATGTATAAAAACCTCATTGGGAACCTCAGGCAGGGGATCAGGAGGGCCGCAATCTGACCAACAGTTACCTTTCTAACCAGCCACTCTTTTAGTATTGCAGAGCTATATAAGGATAGATGCCAGGTTTTCTCAGGGTCTTTTTCCCTGAAACCCACACTGGGTCTACCTGCCTGTGTTTTATTAATTTCTGAGGCTTTGTCTGTTAATAGAATCATAGGCATTGGCACAAAATGATCATATTTTCATAACAAGGTTAATTCAATGAGGAATCGAATCCTCACGTTTGGCCACAATAAAGATTTGTTCAACCCAGCCATTTTCACAGAGAAACCAAGCTTCTGTTGATCGATACCTTCCAAACAAAGAGAGTATCGATCTAGGGCAAAACTGTTTATTTTCAAATGTAAATAATAGCCAGGCTTGCTTGAAGGACCTGCAGTAGTCCTCGTTCGCCCCCAGGACATACCAAGCCCACCTGAAACTCATCACCACAAGCCAGTTTCACTGTTTTTGCCTTTGTCCCGCCTCACTGGTTTCCTCATTGGCTGGATTGCAAGATGCGCTAGCTTGCAATTGGCTGGAGGTCTCCAGCTGGCTTTCTGATGCTCAGTTGTTTACAACATTCCAGCTAATCAGCTGGGAGCACACGTAGCCAGGGCGGGCACCAAATTTGAATCTATAAAGACTTTGAGAGTATAAATGCTTGTAATTTTGCCAAATAAAGTATGTCAGCTTTGCGGAAAACCCAGGACTTTGTTGCTGTCATCCTTTCCAGCTGGTAAATATTCCTTCTCTCGGTGGGCACGCTTCCAGGACTTGGTGAGACAATTGATTGGGTTATTTTGGGAAATTCTAGTGTTTTAAAAGGTCAGCCAAGTTCTACTAAGGGATCCTCACTTTTAGGGGAAATCTGGGCCCTTGGCCCTATCTGGGCAGGACCCCTTCTATTGTTCGGTAACAGTTGGATCTTCTTGCAGTCCAAGGCACTCTCAGAATTTTCCTCCAGCACTACAGTTCAAAAGTGTCTCTCTTCCTTCACTCAGCCTTCCTTATGGTCCAGCTCTCACATCCATAGGTTACTACAGGAAATGCCATTGCATTGACTATGTGCAGGGGCAGTCTAAGGTAATTTTAAATGGTAAGCGAACATTATTTTGGCGCCCCCCCCCAAATTATTGCCCCCAATTTAAAAAAAATATACAATTATAATATCACAATACCATTAGTAGTATTATATTGTATCAATGTATATACAATATATTATACCATACTCATACTATATTAAATCATAATTATATTATACTATATTACAATATAATTATATTAGAATATATTGACATTATAATATAATATAACATTCTATTATATTATTATAATAAAATATTAAATAAAATTATCCTCTACTAAATATTTTCATTACTCCTATAAAACTCAAATAACCCAAAATAAAGTAAAATAAAATATTATATATTACTATTTTGTACAATACCACTATACTGCAATATTGTTTGTAATATTACATGTAATATAAAATATATCATTATTCTATTGTTATATTGTATTTTTATTATATTGTATGACAATATTAAGCAGAACTGTATAATAATCAACAAGAAATGCAATGTAAATGCATCAAAATCAGAATATATTTCCTACCACCCGTCTCATAATTCATAGGAGTCTCCCAAAAGTCCAAAATTAGAATCCCAATGTAAATGTAAATAGAAAAACAGCCAAAATGTTCAAATGAGGTCGAATACAAGCAGCGCGGCCTGGGCAAACTTGGGCCCGCCCTCCCTCTAGGTGTTTTGGACTCCAACTCCCACAACTCCTCATAGCCTCAGGCCCCTCAGGTCTAGACAGAAATAGAGCCGAAGAAAGGAAGGAGGGAGAGAAGAGGTCACAGAGGAGGAGGAAAGCCCTTCATTCATTCCTTCACTTACACTTCCTTCACTGATTCTTTTCTCCTTCCCTGCAAACGTGCGCGCGGCGGAGACAAAGGGAGAGAGGAAGCACTCCCTGCCTGCCCGATAAGGAGTGCTTTGCTTACAGGCTTCTGCGCAAGGGAGCTACTGGGCATGCGCAGAGGTTTTCGCGCATGTGCAGTTGCTCCTGTGCTCAACTTCAGTTCTGGAGCAACTGCGCCTGCGCGACAACCTCCGCGCATGCCCAGAAGCGGCATCGGAGTGCACAAGGCCGGGGCCCAACAGCAGGCAGCTGCGGCACTGCCTGAGGAACATCGGCAGGGCCAGGATGGCGCCCCTTTCTCAGATGGCGCCCTATGCGGCTGCTTACTTGGCCTACCTGTAGGACCGCCCCTGACTACAGAAAAGGCTCTGCACCGGGTCGATGTGAGACGGATTGCTTTGACGGTCGGTACTTCAAGGAGGTTCATTTGTTTGGAACGAAGTGACCTCTGGGGCTGGTAGGGCTTAAGTTTCCGGATCACTGACAAGAGCAGGCCGATGTAAAGGGCATTACAGTAGTCCAGTCTCGAGATGACCGTGGCTTGGAGCACCGTGGCCAGGCCATCTCTGGATAGGTAGGGGGCCAGACGCCTAGCTTGCCGCAGATGGAAAAAGGCGGTTTTGCTGACGGTGGAGACCTGGGTTTGCATTTGCGGCTTTGAGGAACCTACAAACCACGGACGCCACAGAAGGGCATTTATTTACATGCTTCTTCGATTCCTATATCCTTCTTATCTGTATATTACCGGGACTTGGGACTTTTTTCGTTTAGGGTTCGAAACTTTACAGCTTTGTTATATATATTATGAATTGTGGACTCCAAAGTCTTTGATATCTACCTTTACATGGTGTGTCCTACTGTGAGGATATTTATCCTCGGTGTAAGTCACCTTCAGAATGATATGATTCACTATATAAATCTCATATAGGATTTATTGATGTGTATTTGATGTGTATTGTATTCTTCTTTTGCACTTGGTAATTGGATAGCATATCCCATTACCTCTTTTCCCGCTGTTTTGTGTTTGGCATTAGCATAGCAGCCTTACTTTTGTTTGTCTTTGCAACTTCCACTAGAGCCAGACTATAGAATGTTCTTACTACAAATCTCTTAGTCTTCCAGAAAGACCAGAAGAGGTTGACTATAGACTCACACTTGAGAAGCTACAAACTCCTAGAACTTAGCACAGTGGGTTAAACCACCAGCTACAGAAAATCTTGCCGACTGGAAGGTTGGCTGTTCAAGCTGCAGATCAAGGTGAGCACCCGCCGTCAGCCCTAGCTTCTGCTTACCTAGCAATGTGAGTAGATAAATAGGTACTGCTTTGGCATGGAGGTAAAAGGCGCCCCCGAAAACATGCTGGCAATTTGATCAGGAAGGTGTTCATGGATGACAGGCTCCTCGGCATGGAAAAATGGAACAACAGCACCTCTGCATGGCCAAGTCGAGCAAAGCCTCCAAATACCAAAGATTGAAAAAGAGGGAAGCCTTGCCTCTATCTATGTACTCTGTCTTTGTTGTTAATTGTACAATGCACTGATTGTATGTCATGTATGTATTCTGTAATCCACTCTGAGTCCCCTCGGAGAGATAGAGCGGAATATAAATAAAGTATATTATATTATTATATTATTTTAATCAAAGCTGTGAATAATCAAATCAAAACCGTAAATGTGGATTGCTGAATGTATCTATTTTCCAAAGCCTCGTCTAATGCTTCTCTACTGAATAATAATGTTTAAGCAATGCAATGTCCCCTCACTATCTAACATGACTATTTGGGTTTCGTTGAGGATGTGTCCAGCTCCTTTTCTGTAGCTGACTATACTGCAACAGGTACCTGCATATATCTATGGGGCTACATTGCTTACAAGAATGTACCGATGTCAGCAATATGAAGGGAGGGATCTCTGCTGCCGCGATACCGTTTCAGCATTGTTACAGGAGGATGAAATAGGATGAAATGAATCCCCCGTGTGCTATCTGCAGGAGTTTTCTCTGTTAGTATTTATTGAAGAGCGCCAAAAGGAGTTAGTGTTTCAGCGGAGAATAGAGACGGGAAGATAGTTACTGATGTTGCAGTAAAGTCCGACAAAGCTTTCCATCTGTTCATTAAAATGCCTTTCAATTCCTCCTTCCAAGACAGGTGAAGTTGTAATACACAGAGAGCGATGGCTCTTTTGTTCGTCTCTGGAGCATTTTAAATAAGAATAAAATAAAATTTATTTCGCTACCAAGCGTTCAAGTGCTCTTGTTTTGCCATGTCAACTTATCTTCCTTCCTTCCATTGCAGACTGATTGAAGAGGGGAAATTTGTGTGTTTGAGGCATTTTTTAAAAAAAAAGAAGTTTAAAGGAGTGTTGTGTTTTATATCTCAAACTTGGACAATTTGGGACGATGGTAAAAGAATACATGCTCACATAGTCATTTACTTTACTAAGCCGAATTATACTAAGCCAAATAAATAAATAAATAAATAAATAAAATACTTTCTGATAAAAGATGGTACCTTTGAATCCAGAAACTATACAACTGGGACATATATATCCACCGAGACTATGAGATTCATCCCATATTTTGCTACTTGGCCAACACAGCTGTCCACAGATGTATAGTTCCTGGACTTACTATGAAAATGCTAAACTGCAGATTATGGTGAGCTCTATTGAAATGAATGGCATCCAGCAGAAATTGAGAAGAGAATCACACTGGAGAACCTAGCAAATACCTAGAGTAGTGGTTCTTAACCTTCCTAATGCCACGACCCCTTAATGCAGTTTCTCATGTTGTGGTGACCCCCAAACCTAATTTTTTGGTGTTGCTCTTTCAGAACTGTAATTTTGCTACTGTTATGAATCGTAATGTAAATATCTGATATCCAGGATCTATTTTCATTCACTGGACCAAATTTGGCACAAATATCCGATACGCCAAAATTTGAATACTGGTGGGGTTTGGGGGAGGATTGATTTTGTCATTTGGGAGTTGTAGTTGCTGATATTTATAGTAAACCTACAATCAAAGAGCATTCCTAACCCCACCAATGATAGAATTGGGCCAAACTTCCCACACAGAACTCCAATGACCAACAGAAAATACTGGAAGGGTTTGGTGGACATTGACCTTGAGCTTTGGGATTGTAGTTCACCTACATCCAGAGCACTGTGCACTCAAGCAATTATGGATCTGGACCAAACTTGGCACAAATCCTCCATATGCCCAAATGTGAACACTGGCAGAGCTTTGGGAAAATAGACCTTTGGGAGATGTAGTTGCTGGGATTTATAGTTCATCTACAATCAAAGAGCATTCTGAACCCCACCAACAATAGCATTAGGCCAAACTTTCCACACAGACCCCCATGACCAACAGAAAATACTGTTTTCTGATGGCTTTTGGTGACTTCTCTGACATCCCCCTCACAACCCCCCCCCCAGGGGTCTTGACCCCCAGGTTGAGAAACACTGACCTAGAGAGTTTGATGGATTGTATTGAAATGCTTTTAATGCAAGCCTCTTTGTGAAGAGGTGTGGTATAAATAAATATAAACATAATAATAACTCTCTAGCACTTCTAGCTCATCCAGCTCAACTTTATGGTGAGAGTTCAACATAACCACACTATAGTATCGCACTGGAGGATGTCTGGATAAATTATGTTTCTTCAGACACATGTAAGTGAAATCATGGGTAGCAGTCCTCATTATAGTGCAGTTGCTGGAAGTACAGAAATAATAGGTTAGGTGACAATAATACATATGAAAGGGATCAAGGTATCTTAGTTTACCTATGCAGCAACTGAAAAAGCCAATGTGATTCTAGGCTGCTTCAATAGGAAGGTAATGTCTAGTAGATCAGTCGCTCCCAACCTTAAGAAACCACAGAACAATGAGGCAATGAGGCATCGTGGACCATTGAGATGCAAGAATACAAGATGCATCAAGTTGGAAGAGACCCCAAGGGCCATCCAGTCCAATCCTCCTCTTTTATAAAGGAAAACACAAGCAAAGTCCTTTTGGCAGATGGCCATTCAGCCTCTGAATCCTAGAATGATAGTTGGAAGAGACTCCAAGGGTCATCCAGTCCAACCATCTGCCATGCAGGAAGACACTCTTCGCAGTTGCCTCTACCCTTGAACTCATCTACCTCAAGGTAGCGCATGAGGAAGGGAGGGAGGGGATCTCCCCTTGCCTGCAGTTAAGATCCCCACAGACCACTTTTCTTTTTCTTGTGGACCACTGGAGAACTTTTGGCCTGGATGGAGGGAAGCAATAATAACACTCTATTCTGTTTTGGTCAGTCCTCACTTGGTGGATGTGGATAAGTGGAATATGTCCAATGCGGACGACCAACATATTCACAAAGAGTTACTTAGAGTTACTTAGAGAGTTGGAGATGTTTAACCTGGAGAAGGGAAGGTTAGGAGGAGACATGTGAGACATGTTTTAAATATTTGAAAGGAGATCAGCTTGAAGATGGAGCCAGTTGGTTTTCTGCTGTTCCAAAGACAAAGAGCAATGGATTCAAATGGCAGGAAGAGATTCCACATAAACATTACGACGGACTTCCTGATGGTAAGAGCTGTTTGAAAGTGGGATCTTGTGATGCCTTGGAGGTTGCTGGAATTAAATAGAGCAGGGCTGTCCAACTTCTACTGGCCCAAGGGCCGGAATTCCGGTCACTGATCACCTGGTGGGCCACCGCGAGGGGGGGCGCTCGCGGGAGCGGGGCCACTCATGGGGGCGGGGCCACTCGCAGGCCTGCGCAGCAGGGCGGGAGTGGTGAGGCGCCCTCTGCCATGTCCCTGGCTGTTGCAGCGGCCGCGCCCGGGAGCTTACCTTCCTTCTCCGAAGGAAGAGAAAGAAAGGTAAGCTCCCGGGGCGGCCGCTGCAACAGCCAGGGACATGGCGGAGGGCACCTCGCCACTCCCACCCTGCTGCGCATGCCTGCGAGCAGCCCCGCGCGAGCGACGAACAGGCGGGGGAAGTCCCGCCCCTAGGGCGTCTGACATGGCTTCCCTCCGACTCCTCCTCACTCGCGTCGGCCCCACCCCTCCTCGCGTCGCCCCCACCCCCCGGAGATCGGAAAAACAAACAAAAACCAGCTGATTTCTTGCAGGAGGGTAGGCGGGCTGCATCCAAGGGGCTGGTGGGCCGCGTGCGGCCCGTGGGCCGCCTGTTGGACAGGTCCGAAATAGAGGATGAACTGTCATATTCCAGGAGGAATTTCATTGTGTCTTCCTGCATGATAGAATGGAGCGATCTGGATGGCCCTGGAGATCTCTTCCAACTCGATGCTAAACAGTAGGCATGAGAAAAATGAAACGGAAATTAAAAGGATTCGTAAGAGATTCGTATGTAATGGGACTTTTGAGCTTTTACGGATCGCTGCCGTGAACCCGGAAGTAGACTTCCTTTTAAGGTCCTTGAGGCCAACAATTTGCGTTATGATCGTAATAAATTCTTAATTATTAATTAATTAATTATTGTACTACGTACTCACTTCTCCCTGTCTTCTCCCCCTCATTTCCTTCCCGCCTTCATTCAGCTTCTTCTTTTTCCCGCATTTCTATGGGGAACTGGAAGTGACGCTGCTGCTAGGTAGGCAATGCATTCTGGAAAGTGTAGTCCTCCACGCTTCCCCCCCTCCTTCTCTTCCCCGTTGCTCTGCTGCCATGCCCCATCGCAGGGGCCAGCTTCACACACACACACGCGCTTCTCCTCCTCTCTCTCCCTGCGCTCTCTCAGATGCTTCTCTTCCCCGTTGCTCTGCTGCCATGCCCCATCGCAGGGGCCAACTTCAGCCCTCCAGGTACGTGTTTTGGACTTCAACTCCCACCATTCCTCACAGCCTCAGGCCTCTTCCTTTTCCTCTCAGCCTGGGCAAACTTGAGCCCTCGCTCCCTCAGGATCGGGGTGAGAGAGAGGCAGCGAGGAGCGGGGGGGGGCTCCTCCTCCTTTTTTTTGCTGCTTCCAAGAATAGAATACCCCCTCCCTCCCTTCCTCCTTCCCTCCCTCCTTCCTATTTGGAGAGTCCCATCTAGAATTCAGTGTGGTTTATTCAAGTTTTGGCCTACAACTCCCAGAAATCCCAGCCAATTTACCAGCTGTTAGGATTTCTGGGAGTTGTAGGCCAAAACCATCTGGAATGCGCATGCTCTGGCATACGAATTACTAACGAATTTCGTTAGTACTTAAGTTACATTTTAGACATTTTTGGAAATTTTTTTGTAAGTCTTTCTTTTACTAATCAAAAAAAAATCCCCCAATTTGATTTTAGAATCACCATTTTTGGATTCGAAACCATGCCTACTAAACAGCTTTCTTAGAGTCAGCATTGTACATATCCTTCTTCATGGATGCTCATTGTCCCGTGCTTCATCTGAAGAAAATCAGGATAAGACCACAGAAAGGATACTGTAACTGTTGAAAACTGGGCAGCGGGAGTCAAGAGCCCTTGATGTCTATCCATTCTGAGCCCTTTTTTGCCCAGATACATGTTTTAAGATATCTTATGGTCTTGCATGAGAGACAAGCATAAAAGAAAATACACAGACACACATACACAGTATATTTGACACCTTTTTAAAAACAGTGGTGCACTGCTTACCTGTCCCTAGGGGGTGGTTGGAGGGAAAAGAAAATTGCATTTTTCCCTTTGCTGTGGAGTTAAATTGGGTTGAAGATCCAGTAACAAAGGATCCAAATTAACAGCATATATATTTGACAGTTCAGCAATTACCACTGACATGCCCTGCTTAATAAAGCTAGAATTCACCTGTAATTGCCAGCCCCGTGGGACAAATTTTATCTTCTTACACTCAATGGACATAATTACAGATTTGTTCCAATTTACTGAGAATCGTGATAAAAGCAAGAATTCATTAATTAAATGTAGTCGTTTTGGAACAGAAGAAGATAGACTAGGAAAAAAGTCAATAGAGTACCATCTATGTATAATTGCACTTGATAGTCTCTCTTTTAAAAAAAACCATCTCATCCTCATTGTTATCTGTTTGTAGAACTTAAAGATTCTCGTGCTGTTAAACAACCAAAGTGACAAGGTCCATGTATTCGAAGAGGGGGAAAGGAACTTCTGGACAAGGATGACCATAGAGACCTAGACATTCATAGATAAAGATATTAACTAGATTGGTAAACTCAATAGCCTTCCACATTTGGTCAATGTCAACTGGAGGTTGCCCACAGAGTCACTCTGGAAATCCGAAAGATTTCTAGAGCAATCACCTGTTCTGGAATCTCTAGGTCAGGCATAGGCAAACTTGGGCCTTCCAGGTGTTTTGTACTTCAACTCCCACAATTCCTATCAGCCTCAGGCCCCCTTCCTTTCCCCCCTCATCTGCTTAAGCTTGATCTAGATCCTCCACAGAAGTTCATCATAGACCTAGAGATTTTGGGCCTTTCCACACAGCCCTATATCCTAGAATATCAAGGCAGAAAATCCCACAATATCTGCTTTGAACTGGATTATCTGAATCTACACTCAGATAATGTGGGATTTTCTGCCTTGATATTCTGGGATATAGGGTAGTGTGGAAGTGCCCATAGAGATTTTGGGCCTTTCCACACAGCCCTATATCCTAGAATATCAAGGCAGAAAATCCCACACTATATACTTTGAATTGGGTTATTTGAATCCACACTCAGATAATGTGGGATTTTCTGTTCTCCAGGTCACCCACTCCTTCCGGAAACCATACTACCCCCAAATGCCTTTGTTTTCCTCTGCAGCCCCTTTTATAAAGGCAAAAGGAAGTGACAGATGTTCTGTCAATATTTTTTAAAGGTCTACAGAGAAACACGGAGGTATATGGACTTTCATGGAGTGTGTATTGAAGTTGTAATTGTTGTTGTTATTATTATTGGGGTCTTAATTAAGAGAGAAAAATAGATAATACCCTTCTTTATTTAGTAAATATATAAATACAATAATAATGACAACAACAAAGGTAAAGGTTTCCCCTTGACATCAAGTCTAGTTGAGTCTGACTCTGGGGAGTGGTGCTCATTTCCATATCTAAGTTGAAGAGCCAGAGTTGTTCGTAGGCTCATTTGGCCAGCATGACAGCATGGGGCGCCGTTACCTTCTTGCTGAAGCAGTACCTATTGATCTACCCACATTTGCATGTTTTCAAACTGCTAAGGTGGCAGAAGCTGGGGCTAACAACGGTAGCTCACCCTGTCTGCGGGTTTGAACTGCCGACCTTCTGGTCAGCAAGTTCTGCAGCTTAGCGGTTTAACCCGCTGCGCCACTGCGGCCCCAATGACAACCACAACATGGAGGTATTTGGGCTTGCCTTGTGTGAATGTTGTTGATGGGAGGCAGAGGAAACTTGGTCCCTTCCCCTCATATACATAGTTACCCAGGGTTGGATATATATGCAACCCTGTGTTGGATTGATTTAGTTCTGGTGATCTGAAGAGGCATATAAAAAGACAGAAATCTCAGTTCACACCTGAACAATCAACCATAGCATCCTTCCTTTGTCTCATTTCAAATCTCAGTCCATTTACAGATTTTAAAAGCCCCTCCAAAATGGTGGAGGAATTATTGTATCTGCTGTCCCATATTGCTCCATTCTCTTCAAGCCTGCCGCTTGAAAGCATCTCCTTTCATGACTTGTTCTGTGTCATTTGGATAAAAGCAGAATATAATTGTATTTCTCTTTGCCCTCCCTTTGTCCCAGCTTCTCCACCTCTTTGTGCAACAAGAACTATGCAGGAAGGGAGCGTGGTAGGTCCTCCTCTCCAGCATAAGTCAAAGGGAGCCTATGACAAAATGAATCATTGTTTGATGCAGAAAGCTCCTTGTTAGCTGAAAGGTAACCGTGGCTATCATTTTCTTTGTAAATGAGGCAGTCATATAGCCTTTTCTCACATGCTAACACATGCTAACAACTCTTTAAATCTGTCACTGCTGGTCATCTTCGGTCTCAGAGACCATTTGAATCTGCCCATAATTTAAAGTCATAACTGGAAGCGATTTGACCAAATAGAGAGCCTTGATTGGTTTGGTTGCCAAAGCAGGATCTTTTCAGTAGTGGCCCACTTTGGCCAAGAACTTCCAGAGGGGGATTAGACAGATCCTTTCCTTATTTTTCAGATGGGTAGTAAATATTGCTCTGTTTCAATGAGGTTTTAATGATTTATACCAGGCATGGGCAAACTTGGGCCCTCTGGGTGTTTTGGACTTCAATTCCCACAGTTCCTAACCACCTCAGGAAGGGGCCTGAGGTGGTTAGGAATTGTGGGAGTTGAAGTCCAAAACATTGGAGGGCCAAAGTTTGCCCATGCCTGTTTTATACCGATCTCATTATAATGCTGCTCTCAGATTTATCTGTTTATCAATTATATCCATTATCTATTCTATCTATTGTATCATCATATCTATCCATCTCGCTTCCCATCTCTGTTTTAATCTTGATGTAAATATATTGTGCTACTGCAGTAGATGTATTCAATCAATGGGGTTGACAGAAGAGACCAATGGATAAACAGTGGACTCAATGGATCTATTCTAATTCAGACTATCAATAGGATTTAGGCTAATACTAATACAATAATACATTACAACAGGAGACCTCCAGTTTTTCCTACTCACATCCGAGAAAAATAGCTTCCTACAAGATTCCTAGAGAGGATAGATTTGCAAGCATCCAAAAGGGGATATCCTATACAACAGGGGAAGCCTGATAGTCCAATAAGGGCAAAGCTTTCTGACCCTCGAATAAGGGACATCTCTTGAAATGAAGAATATCTATCAGACCAAGCTTTATATTTGTATTGACAGACTTTGTATATTTAGGCACAAAGATTCCTGCAGACGCTGACTGTAGCCAGGAAATCAGAAGTCGTTTACTTTTTGGGAGGAGAGCAATGGCCAATCTCGATAAAATAGTGAAGAGTAGAGGCATCACACTGGCAATGAAGATCCACATAGTCAGGGGCGGCTGAACCATTAGGCGAATTAAGCCTTTGCGTAGGGCGCCACATTCCCAGGGGGTGCTCTTGAGGGGCCCGTGTGCACAGGAGGAGCCGGAGCAACAGCTCCCAAAGGGACAGTGACAGGTAAGGGCTTGCCATACCCGGCGCAGCCTCACCTCTGTCCCGGGATAAGCTGTCTCCTGTGACGCCTTCAGAAGAAGGCAGAGGACAAACACAGCCCCTTCCTTCTCTTGCACCGCAGGGCTTGCTTTCTCTTTTTTTCCCACAAAAGCCCTGAAAGTCAATCCCTTCTCGTTGCTCAACTTTTACCTGCAGGGTGTGTTTTTGTTGGCCAGCCTAGAAAGTTTGGCCTTTGTATTTTGTCATCTGAATGCTGCCCAAAACATAAATCAGAAAAAGGGGAGGCTGGATGGCCATCTGTCGGGGGTCCTTTGAATGTGATTTTCCTGCTTTTTGGCAGGGTTGGACTGGATGGTCCACGAGGTCTCTTCCACCTCTGTGATTCAGTGGGCCCTTCCACACAGCCCTATATCCCAGAATATCAAGGCAGAAGATCCCACAATATCTGCTTTGAACTGGCTTATCTGAGTCCACACACAGATAGTGTGGGATTTTCTGCCTTGATGTCCAGGGATATAGGGCTGTGTGGAAGGGCTCTATGATTCAATGATCCTTCCGCAGCTCAGATGCCTTGCAAACTCAGGCTGGAGCTCCTTCCACACAGCTGAATGAAATCCCACATTATCTGCTTTGAACTGGGTTATTTGAGTATACCCTGCCAGATAATCCACTTCAGTGTGGATTTTATACAGCTGTATGTAAGGGGGCTCAGGTAATCCAGGCCCCTTCCACACAGCTGAATGAAATCCCACATTATCTGCTTTGAACTGGGTTATCCGAGTCCACACTGCCAGATAATCCACTTCAATTTGAATTGTATGCAGCTGTGTGGAAGGAGCCTCAGATAACCCAGGCCCCTTCCATACAGCTGAATGAATTCCCACATTATCTGCTTTGAACTGGAATATATGGCAGTATGGACTCAGATAACCCAGTTCAAAGTGGATATTGTGGGATTTTCCACCTTGATATTCTGGGTTATATGGCTGTGTGGAAGAGCCCAGAGAAGGATTTCAGCAGAACCTCTGGCGAGTTTTAAAAAGCTATCTAAAAATCCCTTTCCCAAATGATCTCAACAAAGAAGTCCGGAAGAAGATGCCACTGAAGGTTTTATTCTCATTAGCTGAGGAGGATGAGCACTGCAGTATCCTTGTCGCAAAGCAATCATAAAGTTTCATTCAAAATACATGCCATTTTATACACTTTACAGAACTGTCAGATTCAAACTTCGCACCCCCGCGCGCCGGCCGGCTTCACGGTGATTGGTTGGAATGTTGGAGCCAGCTGATGTGGGGACCAATAGCGCAACAGCGCCGTTTCCGCTCTAGCGAATGGGAAGTGAGAGGCAGGAATGTGTTCAAAACAAAGCAGCTGGAATTTCCTTGATTAGATTATGTCCGTATGTAAATGAAGATCCAAGCCTTTGACCTTTCGAGTCAAAGAAAGTCTTTTGTTTTCCTGTGGGAAATGGGAACTGTCCATATTGGCCCTCTTCCTGTTGACAAAAGGCCAGCTGCAGATCTTCTTATGAGGGTTTCAGTAATAATATAATAAATAAATAAATAAAAATGATTTTTCCACAGACCGCTGCAACTTTTGAGGTCCGAATTCAAAAGGTAGCAGCTATTGTGATAAATGGGAAATAGTTATGCCTTGTGCTTCATAGGCAATGGACGAGGCGAAACTCTGAGGGTCTAGTGTCTATGAAACAATGGGAGTCTTTCAAATGGGGAGAGGGGAAAGAATCCTCTCCAACCAGAAAGAATCCTTCTTTTTCATGCAAACGTTCCTGATGATAGGATTAAAAAGGTGCAGTCAGGAATGTGGTCATCCTGAGGTGATCTCAATACAGCTGATTCTTACAAAACGTATAGCATTCCTTCATAATTTTAAAAACATCTGGGAGAGGAAAAACATGCAGGAAAAATGGTTACATGGGAGGGAGGGTTTCATAGGGGAAGTTCCATCACCAATATCTCATAATTATTTCATATGCAAGGGGAAGAAAAGTAAGTTCATGTGATCTTAAAAAGCATCAAATCCATATACTTTGGGGAAATTCATAATAAAAGAGTCCATATAAAAGATAGTCCATCTGTCTCCGTCCTTGGGAAAACTGTAAGAAAAAGTCCTTTCAACTAGCAGCCTGAGGAGAGTCCAAATACACGAAAGTCCTTGGAAAACTATGTCTCCCAACACACTCTGGGCGGCCCCTTGTTGACCTGTCTGCATGCAACCCTGTGCACAAAGGGTCCATGGCGGGAACAAAAGAATTTCAAAAACCGGCAAATTTGGCAATTAGCTGGTCTATAGAAAAATATATTCTTTAAAGTTCAAAAGGTTGCAGAGAGGCAGGGGAACTTAGAGGAAGAAAATCAAGATAGCAGAAAGTCTTAGAATAAATCAAAGAAAAATATGAAATTGGAATGGAGTCAATCGGTGGGGTTAGCGTTGTCACGGATAGAGAGGTAAAACGGTGCCATTTTGGAAATTCCGTATCCGCAGTTTTGAGAAACTCAGCTCTGGCTTCCCTGGGACACCCGGAAGGCATCCCAGGTGAGCCCGCAGCGTTCTGGAGCCCAGAAAGGTTTGTTCTTGCAAAAAGCAGAAAATATGAGCCATATGGGACACTTTGTATCATTGCGGATGGGAAAAAAGTTGCAGTTTGAAGTGATATTTGATTTGAGCCGCGCTACAATGTTTCAGATCAACTATGGCATGGGAAAAGAGGGATAGAGATGGCTGGAGGTTTTTGGATGCTAAGTCCCAGCCTTTTGTGCTAAAGATGCCAGACCACATAGAGCATGCAGGAACGTTGGAACTCCCTGCTGCAGGTCAAACTAATTAAGATGCAGAAGGGCTCTCCTGGGGCTCGCCTTCAAGGCCCCTTTTGCACTGCACTTCTCTGTTATTAGCAAGCCCGAAGCCTGAAAAGACAGCATGACCAGGAAACCTTTGTGTAGTACTTGTAGACAAAAAATAACAACAACATTAAAATTGCTGCTAAGTTTAATACAATATTTGCATTCTTAAAAAAGTTAATTTGTGTTAATCCCATGTAATGTAACTATATGAACATAATGTTGTAAGTAAACTTCTGGTTTGTAAGGTAACTATTTTACCTTTTTTTTTTTTAGTGATTGGTGTTTTTTGGGGGGGGGGGAGGCAAAATACTGTTTGCTTACATTTGAAAATTACCTATGCCCAGCCCTGGCCATGGCTCAGTGCTACGGACTCCTGGGAGTTGTAATGTTACAAGTTCTTTAGCCTTCTCTGTCTCCCAGAACCTGATAGCATCTATTGAGCAATGGCAGTTAATGTGGTGTCAAACTGCATTAATTCTGCAATGTATTTATTTATTTATTTATTTATGGCATTTTACCCCGCTCTTCTCAACCCCCGAGGGGGGACTCAGAGCGGCTTCCAAAAGACATAATTTGATGCCTACATCACAATTGCAGTATAAAACACAATATAAAACCCTCCAGCATTTGACACTAAAATACATTAAAATATAATTACATTCACACATCCTATGCATTCACCTATGTTAAAAACAGTGTTCCATCCATAAAAGCATTGAGCCCTATTCACCAACTTTCCATTAAAACTACTAAAGTGCTGTCCTGTGCTACTATGCGAATGCCTGGTCCCACATCCAGGCTTTCACTTTTTTCCTGAATGTCAGGAGGGATGGAATTGATCGTATGTCGCTAGGGAGCGCATTCCACAGACGGGGAGCCACCACCGAGAAGGCCCTCTCCCTCGTCCCCACCAGCCGCACCTGGGAAGCCGGCGGGAACGAGAGCAGGGCCTCCCCGGATGATCTTAAAGTACGAGGTGGGACGTAGCGGCAGATGCGTTCAGACAAGTAAGCTGGGCCAGAACCGTATAGAGCTTTAAAGGTCAACACCAGCACTTTGAATTGAGCCCGGAATTGGACCGGCAGCCAGTGGAGCTGACACAACAGGGGGTGGTATGCTCCCTGTATGTAGCTCCAGTTAGTAGTCTGGCTGCCGCCCGTTGGACTAGTTGTAATTTCCGAACTGTCTTCAAAGGCAGCCCCACGTAGAGCGCGTTGCAGTAATCTATTCGGGATGTGACCAGAGCGTGGACGACCGTAGCCAGATCAGACTTCCCAAGGTACGGGCGCAACTGTAGATGCATCCTAAGTGTCACTCATCTCCCAAACAACCTGCTCCCAAAACTTACATAGAGTTCATAATCTATACCACCAAGGGGTTTACACAACTGAGTATGTTGTAGATTTCTAAGCAACCCAATTCACAGGCTAATTCCAATACCATAATACAACAACAGTAGATCAGGCATGAGCAAACTTCAGCCCTCCAAGTGTTTTGGACTTTAACTCCCACAATTCCTAACAGCCTCAGGTCCCTTCCTTTCCCCCACAGCTGCTTAAGGGGGGAAAGGAAGGGACCTGGGGCTGTTAGGAATTGTGGGAGTTGAAGTCCAAAACACTTGGAGGGCCAAAATTTGACCATGCCTGGTATAGAAGCACCCTTACCTGGACCTTGCATTCTCCACCAAAATACACCCTACTGCCATTGTAAGAAAGGAAAGATATATAATTGTAGCAAAGGATCAGGCAATCATATTGTTGCAAACATCATCAGAAGCTTTTGGACTAATTAGCAGAAGTCAGGAATGTTTTCAGGGAAACTCCAGGTGTGAGAAATCTGTCCACGTGAGCGCAGTCCAAAATAAGGGCTCTTTGGGGATTATTCTGCCTATTTTTGAAAGGCTCTGTGATGCCATGTTAAACAAGCAAGGCATTGAAGTCTCACGCAGGAATCTCAGCCATCAAAATAACTTAATCCTCCAAGCTCCTGATGTGGAATGAATGAAAGTATGATCCGGGTGCTTAAGATATCATCGCCCGTTGCTACGGCAACTGCTCTTCTATATCCCAAAACCTGCAAAGTGAATGTTGCCTCAGCCGAAGGGGAGGGAGTTGGCTCAGTGCTCCATTCTTGCCAAAATTGGCTTCACGAGCAACAGTAATGAGGGACACTTGGCAACATCCTTCCAAGTGGATTTTGGCAAGGAGCATCCAGGAGAGAATAGCCAATCTTCTCACTGCATCTTGGGATATGGTTGAGTATGTTGACATTAAGAAGAGAAATGTTTCATGTGCTATGTGCCTCCCGCCTCGCTGGATCATAAAGTAAGCAGTCATATGAATGGGGCAGTGTGGTCCTCATTGAATAATTTGGGAGGATTTTTTGTGTGAAAAACTGCAAGTCGCTTCTGGTTTGAGAGAATTGGTCGTCTTCAAGGACGTTGCCCAGGGGAAACACAGATGTTTTGAGGTTTTTACCATCCTTGTGGGAGACTTCTCTTATATCCCCACATAAGGAGCTGGAACTGACAGAGGGAGCTCATCCACGCTCTCCCCGGATTCGAACCTGCGACCTGTCGGTCTTCAGTCCTGCTGGCACAAGGGTTTAACCCATTGCATCACCAGAGGTTCCATTTGGGAGATGACTTCAAACTACAGGAAAGGAGATTCCACTTGAACATTAGGAAGAACTTCCTAACTGTGAGTGCTGTTCAACAGTGGAACTCTCTGCCCTGGAGTCTGCTGGAGGCTCCTTCTTTGGTGGCTTCTAAACAGAGGGTGGGTGGCCATCTGTCAGGGGTGCTTTGAATGCGATTTTCCTGCTTCTTGGCAGGAGGATGGACTGGATGGCCTCTTCCATGAGGTCTCTTCCAACTCTATGATTCTATATCATGGAAAGCTTATATGCTATCCTTTGCTATCATATGAATTAGGCAGCATACTTCATGGGATGATTTGGGAGGATATCAGAGGAAGCTCATTGGACATCCTTTAGCCTCCAATCTCTTTTAACATATCTGAGCCCTTTTCAGCCCATGAGCCTTCTTTATCTTGGTATGCTAATAATGTCATCGGCACACCAGGTGCTAATTTATAATTAAAGCAGACTTCACATCAATATCCAAATTAATTTCTAAATGGAAGAATAGTTATGATTTTTTTTAAAAAAAGAATTAATTATCAAGCTCTGTCCATCCCTAGAGTGAAATTCCAGCTTCATGTATTATTCAAATTTCTACAAACACAGATAGCATCATTGACTCATGCTTCATGTACTGAGTGATTTCCAAAGTTACTTGACCATTGATACATTTTGGAACAGCTGAAGGAAGAAGTAGAGCCATGATCTATCATGGTTTCCGCATCACTCAAGCCGTCAATTGTAGTTTTGGCTGATGACAACAATCTTAGGTTTGGGAACAAATACTTTCTTGGACTACAGTTCACACAATCCTCAGCCAGCTTGTCCACCATACCACAGTTGACTCTAGTTGAGACTAAGCAATGGGATTCAGGTCCTTAGACCCCAAATATAAGATTAAAGCAGGGCTCTCCTCATATTCTCAACTGGGCTGCCCAATATCTTGTAAATTTGAACCCACTGGGGCCCCTTCCATAAAATCCCACATTTTCTGCTTTGAAAGGGATATATACAGTATGGCAGTGTGGAAGTTCATGTTCTCTCTTTGGAGCAGAGACAAGAAGCTAACTCCATCTTCTACATGACATGACTTCAGATATTTAAATATGACTATTATGTCATTTCTCCATCTTATTTATATATTTATTTACTATATTTATACCCCACCCTTTTCACCCTGAGGGGGACTCAGAATGGATTACAAGCAGGCAAAAATTCAGTGTTGCATAAAACAGATATACAAATAAAATAAGCATATACACTAAAGTCATAAAGTTAAAAACTTCTAAACATTAAAACCAATTATTAAAACCACACAATCCAAAATCATAGTAGCCATACTGCTTATAATTGCTCTTTTTCTATATCACTTATTGCACTGAATTTATTGACCAAAGGCTTGGTCCCACAGCCATGTTTTTACTTTCTTCCTAAAGGTTAGAAGGGAGGAAGCTGATCTGATTTCACTGGGGAGAGAGTTCCATAACCAAGGGGCCATCACTGAGAAGGCTCTGTGTCTCATCCCCACCAGTCACACCTGCAAAGGAGGGCCTCTCCAAAAGATCTTAACCTCTGAGGTGGTTCATAGAGGGACATAACATTTATGGCTTTTAAAGCTAAAGCCAGCACTTTGAATTGTGCTTGGTAGCAGACTGGCAGCCAGTGGAGCTGACGGAACAGGGAAGTTGTATGCTCCCTGTACACTGCTCCTGTGAGGAATCTGGCTGCCACCCATTGGGCCACTTGAAGCTTCCAAACAGTCTTCAAAGGCAGCCACATGTAGAGTGCATTGCAATAGTATATTTGGGATGTAACAAGAGCATGGACTACTGTAGCCAAGTCTGGCTTCTCAAGGTGTGGGCGCAACTGGCACACAAGTTTTAATTGTGCAAAAGCTCCCTTGGCCACCATCGAGACCTGGGGTTACAGGCTCAGTGATGAATCCAAGAGAACTCACAAGCTGCAAACCTGTGTCTTCAGGGGGAGTGTAATCCCATCTGGCACAGACTGTAACCCTATACCATTCGGTCTTTCGACTGACCAGGAGTACCTCTGTCTTATCTAAATTCAGTTTCAATTTGTTCACCCTCATCCTGATCATCATGGCTCCCAAGCACTGGTTCAGGATCTGCACAGCCTTCTTAGCATTAGGTGGAAAGGAGTGATAAAATTGGGCATCATCTGCATACAGGTGACATCAAACTCCAAAATTTTCCCTTCTCCAAGCTAAACATGCTAAAATTACTTAGACTTCTGCGTCTTTGATCATCTTGTTTGACCTTCTCTGGACATGTTACAGCTCGACTGTATCCTTCTTGATTTGACATGTTTAACAGCAATCCACATACAATTCTACTTTCATGTCCTTGACCTAAATGTAAGCATTACATTGGGGGGGGGGAGGCCCAACCCTAGGGAATTTAAGAGTCTGCATCATTAGTGTGTCTACATTATTGGTTCACGAAGCTAGAATCCTTTATAATACAGTATAATTCTTGTAACCACTGAGGATACAATTGAAGACTCCTGTGTGAATATCTGAAATTCCAATAGTGAATCCTATATTTTGAGTATGCTTGGGCTAGAAAGCATGCCATAGAATCACACTGGAGGACCTAGAGAGGCCCACAATACTTCTAGAAACGAATATTTTTGAAGTGTGGGCAAGTGAAACTGTGGATACTGAATCTATGCATACTGTATTCACTTCAAAATCTCTAATGGTGCATTCCACCGGAGGTATTCTGGAAAAAAAGATGCATCTATCACCATGAACAGAGCAGATGCGACCTTGGAGACATCTACAACCACTTCACTCCATCTAATATGTGAACCCACCTTACAGTGCCCTGTGGCCTGTTTATTATTCCGTCTCATTCAGGCTTATGTTTCTTCATTGATTTGAGATAATCTCATTAGCACGTGGGACGTTTATACGGTGACATCATTCTGACAGATTGCTCCCAAAGGTCTGATATTAGATCAGAGAATTACCATTCATCATACTATTTATGACAAATCTAATAGCAGGAGCTGATTTGTTACATGATGTGCCTTGTATGCTTCTTTCCTAACAGCTACACTTGTCCTTTCAGCCTTCAGCCATCGATCCCTTCCTTGAACTGTGAAGAAAGACCTGGGGTGCTTTTAACTTCTTGCTGGTAAAAACAGAAAGACTTATTTACGCCATGGCTTTGCATTCTAAGGAACTGCCACTAGTCTTGTGTACAGCAAAGGAAGACGACACACATCGCTCTCGTCTTGGGACTTACCCAGCACCTGCAAATGCCCTTTGAATATTTCTAGCTTCATTAACATCCCTTGTAAAGATGGGAAAGGAGTTGGTGCTTGAAGGAATTGTTCAAGTCTCCTTTCAGAGCTACATCTCTAAAGGCTGACTGAGTTCAGCTGGCTTCAGATGCCAATGTATGGTGAGTGGCCCACCTGTATCCCTGTCATGAATAACTTTAAAGCATAGGTTCTTTTTATTGCAATTTCCAGCATGAGGGGGTATATCAGAACTTTTACACAAAGAATGCCATTAGACATACAGACATATAGATTCTATGCAACTACACTGGATTCACAAACAACGTACAGTTACATTGGCTAACAAACAAACAAAGGAGAATTACATTTTAAATCACCATTCACACACATGTACATGCATCCATCCTCATGCATCCAAATATAACCATATCATTTTCTCCCTGCTTGGAGAAGCACCTGTTAGGCCAGACCTTGCTTCCCTGCAGCCTGCCAATGCATAGTTCCAAAACTTCCATAACGCCAAAACTTCAAAATGCCAAAACTTATTTTCCTAAGAACAATGCCAAGGAGCAGATCTCTTATTTCCATACAGCAGAACCTGACTCCCTGCACAAAATCCAAGACTCCAAAAGCACACTTCTTCCTCTTCCCTTGAGAAAGAAGCCCCAAAGTGTACAGAATCATGCTTTCCCATATCTGACACTCTTCAAATACACAATCTCTGTCCTGCCCATGGACCAGAGAGGTGGGCAAACCAGACTCCACAGGTCTGTCACAATTTGAGCATTATTGGACTCTTTTATAGGAATATTCTGCTGATGTAGTTCCAAAGCTATAAATTAATGGAACACATCTATATTGACTCCAACACAGTTCCCTGGCCAGATGTTGATTCTTCTTGATTGGTGTTAGCCTTGTGTTGACTTGCTTCTTAACATTGTAAACATTTCTGTTATCATTAACACAGTTCTTATCAGAGTTTACTTTTCAGTTCTTATTAGCAACTTTAATTACAGTCCAGCAAGCAGGTAGATAGTCATTGCAGGCCTTAATATTATACTGGTGTTTCCAAAATTATTAGCTCCATCCATACATCTTTCCATTCTTTCATTCATTCCCACACATCATATTAAATTAACGTTTATCAAATCTGCACGTTGAATTTCTTATTACATCCCCAGTGACTAGCTACTTCTATATAAATTGGGTAGCAGTTCCATTCTGATCAAAATGAGATTCCCAAGTTGTTGAAGTTCTCTTTATTTATTTATTTATTTTATTTATTCGGGTTTCTATGCCGCCGACTCCCAGAGGCTCGCGGCGGCGGCTTACAAAAGCCGAAGGCACAATAAAATAAAGAGTAATAAAACAATAAAAACAGTTAAAAACAAAACAACACAGTAGCAGTAGGACAATGAAGCACTGGCACGATTGGAGATGCACGGGCCTACCCACCGAAGGCCTGCTTGAACAGGTGGGTTTTACAAGCCCGTCTAAACGGGAGCAGATCCTTCATTACCCGGATTTCGGCCGGGAGGGCGTTCCACAGCGTGGCGGCTATAACAGAGAACGCCCTCCGACGGGTAGAGGTCAATCGTGCCAGCTTCGCCGAAGGTACCTCCAAAAAGTTGGCATCCTCGGACCGTAGTGATCTCAGAGGGCAATATGGATCATGGTCAGCACTTTGGACAACCTTTCTTTGAAATCAGGACTAAAAGTCAGGTTAGAGTTACCATTTCACTGAGATAGGAGCCAACAAGGACCACTGCCAGCCAGTGTGATTCTAGGATGCATCAATAGGAGAAGTAGTGGGCTAGTAGTACATTGCCAACACAGTGTCATCTAAGATGGCACCACAAGCAAGAACAATGTTAGTGGCGATGATGGTGGTGGTGGTGATGGATAATACAATCTGAGCACTTTCATTGGAAATAATGCTTTCTCTAATCCTACCTGGTTCAGATATTTATTGCCATAGTATCTTGCCTCAGCAAGGTGATCTATTGTTCCTTGTGGGCAGGGAGTTCTCCATCATGTCTGCCAACATCCGCAATGGTGCAAAAAAAACAAAAACAAGAAAGAACTGAAATTAAATCATATGAGAAATGCTTCCCTGGTGACCACACCACGTCAAAGGAGGCATGAGCACCATGTGAATAAGAGATTGGTGGGAGATTTATAGAACTCTGGGGAGAAACGTCAAGAGGAAATATTTCAAAGGATATTTCACACTGGGGGGTTTCTGTTTGTCTTTTCAGATAGTCACTTGGGAAAGAAAAGAAAAAGATCCAAGTTGCTATTAATTTTCAGAAATGTATGAGTCCTCTGGACAGCACAGCATATGTTGCAACTGTCTCTGTTTTCGCATAAACATCCATGCCACACTTGCTTTGTCCCTTAGTTGTCTTTTGGAGAGTATTGGGTCATGTGACTTTTTAAGCTATTCTGCCCAGGATCTTATTGGTATCTCTATCTCACACATTTGTACATTGCCTTTGGGGAGAAGATAGACATTTGTAGATGGTGCACAATAGCTACATTCAGTTGTGCTTCTGTTCATAGCAAAGTTGTGCTTCTGCTTGAGGCAAAGCTTCAGAAAGGGGGCACTCAGTTGTGCCTACATTTTTGTGCACTCGGTTCCTCAACATTGCCAAGAATTGTGTAACACAATCCATGTTTAACTTCATGTTTGAAGATTGACATGGAAAAACCCTTGACCTATGAGGGTCAGTCACTAAAATTGTGGTTTCCAGATTTCACATACAATGGAGCAAAGACTGGAAGAGGTTAACTACAGCCTTACTATTGACCAACAGAGGACATAAAATAGTTGCTATTGAAATGTCCTTATTTCTGCTTGGAATAGGTGGCACAGCAGGTTAAACCGCTGAGCTGCTGAACCTGCTGATTGAAAAACCAGCAGTTTGAATCTGGGAAGAGGGGTGAGCTCCTGCTATTAGGCCCAACTTCTGCCAACCTAGCAGTTCAAAAACATGCAAATGTGAGCAGATCAATAGGTACCGCTTTGGCGGGAAGGTTATGGCACTCCATGCAGTCATGCCAGCCACATGACCATGGAAGCATCTATGGACAACTTTGGCTCATCATCTTAGAAATGGAGATGAGCACCTCCCACCCCCACCCCACCCCCCACCCCCTCCAGAGTCGGGCACAACTAGACTTAATGTCAAGGGGAAACATTTACTTTTGTATTTTTTTACTGCTTGGAATGAAACTGTTTTTCCCCTGGAATTTTTCAATTCTATATTTCCTCTTCATCTTTATCTTCTTTATTAATATTAATAAATATTAACAAAAAAGGTATTTAAACCCATGGAATGATTTCCTTCTCTGCAGTGAGGACTATGAGGCAGAAGATTATTGTTGTTATCTCAAGGGCTCATAGATCTTCAAGTCAAAACTAGTTAGATTTATTTTAAGAAGTAAAAGAAAAAAAAATCCTTAATTTGAGGAGGTTTTCAATTTTTATTCTTTTATGGCAATTTGACTAGGCTTAATGTCAAGGGGAAACTTTTTCCTTTACCTTTATGGCAATTTGTGAAATCAACGGAAGGGAGGAAAATCAATGTGCTTTTCATGCTTCTTGGCATAATGGGTTTGGACTGGATGGCCTACGAGGTCTCTTCCAACTCTATGATTCTGTGATTCCGTGAGGGTTCTCAACCAGTATAAATGCTGGGGCAGATCCTCAAATAGGCAAGATGGCGATCCAACCCAATTGTCTTTTCTGTGTCCATTCCTCCCAGTTGGATTTATGGGACACTGAGACAAATGTTGACATATGTATAATTCTTTTGCTTTCTTCTGTTCCTGGAAGATGTGTTTGGATAGTTTTGGGGATTTCAAAATCAGCTTTTCTCTACAGATTGCTTCTCTCCCACCTTGAGCCGAAGTGAGAGGGAGCTTCCACTCCTGAACTCCTCCCTTTTGTTGTAGGTTTTTGAGTAGAGGATGGATTGTTACTAGGGGTGTTTATCTCCAGTTAGAAATACTTTGATATCGTTATTTTTCATAAGGTTTTTTAAATTTCAATGTTTTTCGACCTTTGATGCATAACCCGGAAGTATAATTTCTTCACCAAACCTCCCGCCCAACATTTTTGTAAAGGGCGAAAATTAGGTCGTAATGTCTTCTTGCCCTCAGTTGACGCATTTTCTCATTGGCTAAAGCAGACCAGGTGGTACCATGAAACCTCCTGCTCCCCTTTAGCCAGGCCACACCTTCCGCCCTCCCCTCGCCATCTGACACCCAAACGAGGGTTAATATTAACCCCCGTTTGGATCTCGGTTGGCAAGAGGAGGGTGCCAGGCCGCACCTTCCCCCCTCCCCTCGCCATCTGACACCCAAACGAGGGTTAATATTAACCCCCGTTTGGATCTCGGTTGGTGAGAGGAGGGTGCCAGGCCGCACCTTCCCCCCTCCCCTCGCCATCTGACACCCAAACGAGGGTTAATATTAACCCCCATTTGGATCTCGGTTGGTGAGAGGAGGGTGCCAGGCCGGACCTTTCCCCCTCCCCTCGCCATCTGACACCCAAACGAGGGTTAATATTAACCCCCGTTTGGATCTCGGTTGGCGAGAGGAGGGTGCCAGGCCGCACCTTTCCCCCTCCCCTCGCCATCTAACACCCAAACGAGGCTTAATATTAACCCCCGTTTGGATCTCGGTTGGTGAGAGGAGGGTGCCAGGCCGCACCTTCCACCCACCTCTCACCATTGTCCGCGTTTACTCCCAAGAAGAGGAGGGGGATGCGAGTCCCCCGCCTCCTCCTCTCCTTGGGAGTAAACCAGGACAAGGGTCCCGATATACTCCCAGGGAGAGGAGGAGGAGGGGGATGCGAGTCACCCGCCTCCTCCTCTCCTTGGGAGTAAACCGGGACAATGGCGAGAGGAGGGTGGAAGGTGCAGCCTGGCACCCTCCTCTCGCCAACTGAGACCCAAACGGGGGTTAATAACCCCTGTTTGGGTGTCAGCTGGCCAGAGGAGAGTGCAGGCAGCACCTTTCACCCTCCTGTCGCCATCTGACACACACATAGGGGGGTTATTATTTTTGGTACAAATAACGCAATAATAACGAATTTCGTTATTAAATACGTTTCATATATGAATTTTTTGCAAAAAAATTTGTAAGTATTTCAATTACTAATAACCCCCCATTTGTAGTTTAGAATCAAAAAATTTGGATCAATCACCCCTAATTGTTACCAGTCAGGAATAATTTACTTGTGAAATGAGTTAAACCAGTGGTTCTTGACCTGTGGGTCCGCAGGTGTTTTGGCCTACAACTCCCAGAAATACCAGCTATGAGGATTTATGAGAGTTGAAGGCCAAAACATATGGGGACCCAAAGGTTGAGAACCACTGGGTTAAAAAACCTTTGCACGGGCTGAACTTCTGACCTGAAGGTTGGCGGTTCGAATCTGCAAGACGAGGTGAGTGCCCATCTGTCAACTCCAGCTTCCCATGCAGGGACATGAGAGAAGCCTCCCACAGGATGGTAAAACATCCAGGCATCCCCTGGGCAATGTCCCTGCAGATGACCAATTCTCTCACACCGGAAGCAACTTGCAGTTTCTCAAGTTGTTTCTGGCATGTATGTATTCTGACAAGAATACATACAACAACACCCACTTTAGGGGTGGGGGTGGGGGTCATAAACACATGCATGCATTTTTCTGAGAAAAAGAAGAGAAAAACACTTTGTTACTTGGGACAAAAAGAAACCAAAACAAGAATTCTGGTGGAGTCCTAAGAAAGGCAACACAAGCCAGACTGACGGATGCTCATATCCCTAACGGCATACAAAATGAAACAAATGAAAAATGAAGTACGGCAAGTTTCTTTTCTTTTTTCCTCTTCAAAAAGACATTGGCAAGGAATGCATTTTTTTCCAGCCACTGAGTTGCATTACATCTGACTTGTTCATTTCTAAAACATAATACAACTTTATCATTCCTTATAACATAATCTTTACAAAGCAAAAAGGAATCTCTGTGGATTATCGGTGTCATTTCCTCTCCACAAAGTCTGTTCTGGTATTTGATGTCTCTTTTGTTTACGTGCTTATTTTTCTTCTCCACTCCTGAGACTATTTTGCTGTGATTTGCTATGATTTGACTCAATTTTAAATTATTTTGGAAATGTTCCTGCTTGCATGGGGTTTATTATTATTATTATTTTCATGGGTTTTTTTTAAGGATGAATGGAGGCAAGAAGAGAAAAAAACCGAGTATATTTGATTGCCTCTTTCTTTTTTTCCCCAGCCAGAATAGCTTAGGGGAAGAAAAAGCAACTTCATCAGGCATGGGGGGGGGATATAAACACTTACAGAGAGAAAAAAATGATAGGAAAATCCAACTTGTAGAATAAATCGAAGTAATTAGGAAACTGGAACAAGTCTGTAAATGGGACAGTGCTTCCAAAATTTAGACATTATTGCCAACCATTGTTTAGCATCCAGGAATGAATTTTAGAGAATCATAGATATGTGAGATTATCTCATTCATTCTTCTTTAGGCTGATTGTAAGAGCATTGGTAGCATGCAGAATAATGGTGTCATAGGGTTGTTGTAGGTTTTTCCGGCTGTATGGCCATGTTCTACCCAGGCTGTTAAGAATTGTGGGAGTTGAAGTCCAAAACACCTGGAGGGGCAACGTTTGCCCATGTCTGGTGTAGACTCATTGAACTAATTGGATTACATGAGTGAGTTTACACTGCCATATAATTCACTTCAATCTGCATTATTATGGCAATGTATATGGAGTCTGAGAAAGACAGAAACAGTTAGATGATGAAGCTTGGGGTGCATCTAAACCAGTGTTTCCCAACCTTTTTTGAGCTACGGCACACTTTTTACATTCACAAAATCCTGGGGCACACCACCAACCAAAATGACACAAAACGACACTCTAACACAGTCATACATATAGTTAATATGTTTTTGAATGTATTTATACACTCAGTGTGAAACCTGGGCCTGTTTCGATGAACACAACATAGGTATCCTGGCAGGAATGGCAGAAAGACACAAACTTCCCACACAGAACTCCCATAACCAAGAGAAAATGCTATAAGAGTTTGGTGGGCATTGACCTTGGGTTTTGGAGTTGTAGTTCGCCTATATCCAGAGAGCACTGTGGACTGAAACAATGTTGGATCAGGACCAAACTTGGCATGAATACCCAATATGCCCAAATATGAACGCAGATGGAGTTCAGGGGAAATAGACCTTGACATTTGGGAGTTGTAGTTGCTGGGATTTATAGTTCCCCTACAATCAAAGAGCATTCTGAACCCCACCAATGATAGAACTGGGCCAAACTTCCCACACAGAACCCCCAGGAGGCAAGAGGAGGTCTCTACTTGGGGAAAGGGAGGCGGGCATTCCAAATGCATGGAGAGGGAGAAACCAAGTAGACAACGGGTGGGAAGGGGGCCTTTATCGAGGTAGGTTTCTTAGGGTTTTCATACTTCAACACACTAGACTCTCCCCCCTCCCCTCCTGGAGGTTCCAATTTCCCACGGCACACCTGATGATCGCTCACGGCACACTAGTGTGCCCCGGCACACTGGTTGAGAAACACTGATCTAAACTGTAGAATGAATGCAGTTTGACCTCACTTTTACTGTCATGGTTCAATGCTTTGGAATCCTGGGAGTTGTGGTTTGGTGAGGTACTAGCACTGTCATCTGTCACTCATAGCTAAAGACTTTTTTTGGCCAATTTTTTAGGCTAACCCCATCTGTGACAACATCTGCCTGATCTGGAAAGATGAAAATATTTGTGCTGTTTTGGCTCATTAAAGAAATGACTAAGGACAGATGGAAGTTTAGGAAATTATGAATGGTGTTGAGACAGATCTGAGATGTACAGTCCTGAATCAGAATATGAATGTGTGCCGTTCACTGTGCACAAATGTATTTATAAATCAAATGCCTTTCCCTCCGCCAAGTTCTTCCCCAGCTCAGCAAGCAGAGCATGTACATCGTGAGGTTTAAATTTATTATTATTCATGTCCTGGGAGCGAATCACTGTTCAGATAGAGTAAAACAAATACAGTCTTGGCCCCCTTCTACATTGCCACTTAATGCACTTTGAAGCAGCATTATATAGTCAATGTATGAGATCAGGGGTGTCCAGCTCATTTTCATCAAGGGCATCCCCTCAACAGCCTTATGGTTGCCTTCAAAGGGCTGCTGATTCCATGAATAGAAAATCCATGGATACAGAGGGTCAACAACACTTTTTTTTACATAGTGGTCAGTGCTCTCTGGTATTTAAACAATTTGGGTCTCCAGGTGTTATTGAACAACAACTACCATCACTTCTGATTAACCATGCGGATTGAGGATGACGGAAATTGAAACCCAAATCTGAGGTTGGGGAATGGTTAAAGGACATTTTAAAGTCAAGCATCCTATCCATAAGCCTTTATCTCAATCCAACCCCTGACTAAACAAAACAAACTGTAACCTTCCAGATGTGACTGTATCCCAACTCCCATCAGCTCTAGTCATGATGACTAATGATGAGGAAGACATGAGCTGTAGTCCAGCATCAGGAGGAGAGCAAAATAAAATGACATGACAGGCCAAATTTGGCCCATGAGCCTTACATTTGACACATGTGATGTAGATTCGTATAATGCAGTTTATTGCCTCCACATCTAGACCAATATAGGGGGTTGGGATATATTTGTTGCTGTTATTGGCCATTGCCAACTTTGACTTACAGTAACCCAGTGAATGAGAGATCCCCATTTATCAATTGCCTTGCTCAAGTCTTGCAAACTCAAGGCAGCTATGGCTTCTTTGACTGACTCAATCCATTATAGCAGGCATGGGCAAACTTCAGCCCTCGCTCCAGGTATTTTGGACTTACATAAGAACATAAGAACATAAGAAGAGCCATGCTGAATCGGGCCTCAGCCCATCTAGTCCAGCATTCTGTGTCACACAGTGGCCCACTAGTTGTACACAGGGATCTCTAGCAGAAAGAGATCAACTCCCACAATTCTTAACAGCTTCAGACCCCTTCCTTTTCCCCCTCAGCCTGAGGCTGTTGTGAATTGTGGGAGTTGAAGTCCAAAACACTTGGAAGGAGGGCCGATGTTTGCCCATGCCTGCATTAAAGGAGTTATAGTTTACACATTCTTTAGCCTTTGTTGCCAAAGAATGCTCATGCCTCACCAAACTACAACTCCCATGATTCCATAGTATTGAACCATGGAAATAAAACTGGCATGAAATAACATTTATAGTACAGTTTAGATGCAGCCTTGTGTCCAAGACCTGGATTAGAGATTTCGTATGGTTTGTTCCAACTCTATTATTGTTCTCTTTTGTCCTTGCAGAAAAGACAAATGCTTCTCTCCATGTGAATGCTCCACACACACTTCCGTTTCTGTCTACAGGCCTCACTGACATTCACACTTGCCAGACACTCCATATTGATGCAGAATGATAACAAGGAGCAATATTTCTTCCAGGGAAGTAAAAAAAAAAACCTCAGGAATACAGGCACTGTGTCTCAAAAAATCTGAAGCCTGCCATAAAACCCAGAGATAAACCTTGCGTAGGAGGGCAGAAGAAACGATTCCCCATCACCTTATAGAAACATTTATAGGGCTATTGCCCATAAAGCACTTTCTATAAATCAGAGTGAGTAAGGGACTGAGCATCGGTACAGGCATTGCAAGATCTGCCTGCTGTCTTCACAAGACTTTCTGCATTGCTCAATGATGCTGCAAAAGACAGCAACCTCTCAAACCATCTTGGCAGTGGCTTTTTGTGTGATTTTGACCCAACTGATGATTGAAAGGCCTTGCAGAAAGCACTTTCCACATAATTAGCTTGACCTTTTGCAGATATTAAATGAGCACAAAACATCTCTAGGCATTTGTAGGGCCTCCAGTGTGATTCTACGGTTTTTACTGCACCGGTGTAAAGGATGACATGAGCATCCTTGAATTTTGGTATCCATGAAGTAGGGGGCATGGAACCAAACCATAATAAACACTATTGGACAACTGTATGTTTTTATTACCAGTGTTTTATCATCTCTAATAAAATAGCTCCACCTCTTCCTTCTGCAAAGTACACCTTGGGACAATAAATTAAAGATCCTCAATTTATTGCTTGTTGGATGTGTATGCCAGTCCTGTCCCAAGCTAGTGCAAAGAGTAATAACTTGCTCTGAATATAAGTTACCAACATCGTTTTATAATGATCACTCTGTGGACAGTATCGGAAACATTGCTGTGTCATCTCCTGTAAAATAAATCTATATCAAACCATTTAAGGCATAGACATTCAAGAGCAATGTTTGCATAGGCATCGCTGTTGTTGTTGTTACTATTGTTACAATGATACCTAACATGATAAGCACACAACAAACAAAATCATTGTGCTGGATTTTGTATTTGATTACATGTCGGACACTTCCCAAGTTGTTGTTGTTGTTGTTGTTATTTCCTTTTCCCATCTCTTCTTCATTCATGAGGGTTGGACAAATAACTGATTAGTTCACACTTGTTTACTCAGATTTAACAAATAGTCATTTTATGCATATCTATTATATTTTAGTGAATCCCATGTTTAATAATTAGTTGGCATTTATTTAACATGCAGTCCAATAACTGTCTAATTAAATATGGATTTGCAAATCTTAATTTAAAGCAATACCAATAGCAGCAGCTGTGCCAAACACTTTTTTTGTATCAAAGTCAAATCTCAATCTCTCTCTCTCTCTCTCTCTCTCTCTCTCTCTCTCTCTCTCTCTCTCTCTGTTTTGTAACACTGTCTTTTGTTTTGTTTCCAAATATACAGACAAGGTTCTAATTACAATGAGAACACATTTGCTCACCATGAATTTTGATAGCAAGCATCCCCCTGATTTCCTTGACTACTTCTGGAATGATTTCCCAATAGATTTGTGTGTTTCTTACTTAGATTTAACTTTTGATACTTGATCTGTAATGTTACCAGTTCTTGTGTCCATTCATCATTTTCTATTTATACCAACCCCAAAGTAACAGGGTTTCCTTTGCCAGATTTGTCCATAAAGACAAACTGCACCCACACTATAGAAATAACTCAGTTTGACACCAATTTGACCACTCTGGCTCAATGTGACACAATTATGAAAGCTGCAGTTTTACAGCTGCGGTGACACACTGGGTTAAACTTCTAAGTTGTAGAACTTGCTGACTGGAAGGTTGGCAATTTGCATCTGTGGACAGGGTGAGCTCCTGTTGTTAGCCCCAGCTTCTGCCAGCCTAGTAGTTTGAAAAATGCAAATAAAAGTAAATCAATAGGTACCGCTTTGGTGGGCAGATAACAGCACTCCATGCTGTCATGCCAGCTACATGATTTAGGAGGCGTCTACAGAAAACGCTGGCTCTTTGCCTTAGAAATTGAGATGGGCACCAACCCCCAGAGTTGGACTCAATTAGACTTAATGACAAGGGGAAACATTTACCTTTACCTAGTTTTACAAGCTCTTTAGCTTTCTCTGCCAAAGACCGATGTATAGATCCAATCACAGTTAACTGAGGATAGATCTATACTGACATATAATCCAGTTTCTGAATCCATATTTGTCGGAAGCCGGGTTGTTGGTGATGGGATGTATTCTTGGCTTTGAATGTTTTGGATCCTGTGAATAAAGAAGTTGGATTTACCAGAAGGAGTGCTATGTGATTTACTTCGGGAGTTCCAGTGACCTCACAAGAAGCCAAGAATCATCGAGCCATCCCGGAAGGGGAACCGGTGAGGCTCTTGTCGGAGGGCGAGGACAGAGCCGTGGGGGGATTGGAGGCGACAGCCCCTTCCATGAGTTGGAACCTCACGCCGGAGGAATCCAAGGCGGCGGTTGCATGGACGTCCACCGATCTGTTTAAAAAGCCCAGTGTGGCAATGGAGAAACGGGCCACAATGGTGGCTTCGTTTGGGGAAGAAAGTTTGGATTTCCCTTCCCCCAGTAGGATTGCGGTTCTCGAAGGAGAAGTTCGCAGCAATGGAGACGACGCTCCAAATTATGTCCCGAGTGATCGACCGGCAGGAGCTGGGTGCCATCCAAGAGGAAGGTTTGCGGTCAACTTGGGTTCCCCCATCGGGGGGAGATTTCAGCGTGTATAGCTGGATGGAGGATCCAGGCCAGACGGGCAAGGCTGTGTCGGCAGCGCCGGAACTCAGCCAAACGGAGCAGTTTGGGCTGGAGCAAGGCGGAGGGGATCGTGATCATGGTGATCGTGCAACGAGGCCCAAGATTGGGGGTTCCGGAGGTCCGGGATTAGGTTCCAGGGCGGACCGGGAGAAGGAGTTGGAGACCCGAGATCGTCTCGCAGGGAGCAGATTGCCGATCCCGTCGCAACTGATGGAAGCCGGGCGGGGTGTTCCTAGTTCCGGAGGGAAAGGTGCCGGGGGAGCAGGAGACGTAGGGAGAGGCCCACCTCCCCAGCCGGATCAAAGGGCATTTCCGTGGTGGGTGAATGCAGCATGGCCCCCGCCACGCCGTGAAGACCTCAGGGTGGAATTTACGGGAGAAGCAAGCGCCGTTGCCTTCTTTGTGACTACGGTCCGCAATCACATGTACGACCATGGGCATGTGTACCGCAGCGAAGCAAGCAGAGTCCAGACCATCGCGGCTCTGATGAAGGGAAGAGCCGCTGATCGGTATGTACAATGCCATGACCGGCGAGACCCATGCCTGGGGAGCGTGGGTGCCTCCTTGAGAGCTGTGGAATGGCGTTTCCGTGATCCACTGGAGAGGATTAAAGCAAAAGAGGTCATGAGAGCGTTGATGCAGGGGTCCCGATCCGTCTCCGAATATGTGGAAGAATTCCAGGGGCTGGCAGGAAAGGTGGTGGAGTGGTCAGAAGCAACCCTGTTGGAGTTATTCAAAGATGGATTACGACGTGATATACTGGAGTGGAGCCTGCACCGCGACGACCCAGGGACGTTGGATGGATGGATCCGACTGGCGGGGAATGTGGAGGCGATCCTGGCGCAGGTCCGGAGGCGTAAGACACCATAGATGCAGCTCGGGAGAGGGAGGCCGGAAGCTCGTAAAACCTCGACGCTGGTGGGGGAGAAGCCAGGAACGGCCAAATCGGGGCCGAAGTAAAAGAAAGGGCCCTGTTTCATTTGCGGGAAACAGGGTCACCGTGCGGCGCAGTGTTGGCAGTGGAAGGGTGCAGAGCCGAAGGGGCCTAAGGCAGTGAGCGGCAGGAGAGCGGAAGGCGAAAGGGCAGCAGAGTCGGTTTCAGACCCGGATGGGGTGAGTTCCGGCAAAGAGGGACTCTTTTGCAAATTGGACCTCGAACACAAAGGAGGGTTTTGCAGCCACAAGGCATTTGTGGATTGTGGGTATTCCCCCAATACCATTACCCCAGCCCTGGTGAAGGACCTGAAATGTGGGACTCTGGGACCACCCCTGGACTTTACCCAACTAGATGGGTCAAAGGCGGGGGGAGGGCCGTTCTCACTCTCCACGAAGGGACTCAAAGCTCGCATGGAGGGATGGGAAGACAAAGTTGATTTCGTGATTGCGGGGGTAGCAGACCACCCTTTGATATTGGGCATGCCGTGGCTTAAACAAGTCAATCCGAAAATTGATTGGCGGACGAAAACTGTTACGTTGCGGGAGGGCTTGCTGCGAGTCGAACAGGGCCAAACGGGATGGCGTCGGGAGTCGGGAAGCGTGGCACATACACTGGAAAGCTTGCCGAAGGAATATTGGGATTACGCAGATGTTTTTAATCCCGAAGGGGCGAGTCGGGAAGCAATTGCAGGCATTCTTAGGGTTCGCAAACTTTTATCGTAATTTTATAAAAGGTTTTGCATCTATTTCTCTCCCCTTGACAGAGTGGTTAAAGACCAAGGGGCAGGGGGAAACAAAAAGGGCGAAGTCCCCCGGGGCAAAGTTGGTGTGGACGAGGGAGTGTCAGCAAGCATTTGAGGCTCTGAAAGATGCGTTTACGCAAGAGCCAGTGCTGGCGCATCCGGACGCTGAGAAGCAATTCATTGTACACTGTGACGCCTCGGATTGGGCGTACGGGGGGGGGGGTCCTGTTCCAGAGGGATGACCAGGGGAGGTTGAGACCCTGTGCATATATCTCCCGTAAGTTCAATGGGACCGAGAGGAAATGGCCGGTCCGGGAAAAGGAGGCGTTCGCGGTCAAATTTGCCCTGCAAACGTGGAGACATTTCCTTGAGGGGGTGTTGCACCCATTCCAAGTGTGGAGTGATCATCAGAACCTATTATATTTGAGGGCGCCACAGAAGTTGTCACCGAAGCAGATACGCTGGGCGCAGTATTTCTCATGATTCGATTTTAAACTCAATTTCTTTAAAGGAAAGGATAATGTAGTGGTGGACGCATTGTCGCGCATGCCCCCACGGGAGGGGTCACGGGAGGTTAGTCAGGGGAGCATTTTTTCCGATAAACAATGGGGAATGGCGGTGCAGACCCGGGAACAAAAGCGCAAGGGGCAGGGGGAAGGACCTCTTATAGGGCCAGGTGAATTGGATTGGGAGGAAAAGTTGAAGCGCAGTTATGAGTTAGATGCTTGGTTACAAAATAACAAGGCCAAATGCAAAATGCAAAACGGATTTTGGTTTGTCCACTCTAAACTGTATGTCCCGGTTAATTTAAGGCAAAAGATCCTAGTGAGGTGCCATGACCACAAGAGTGCAGGCCATTGGGGGGCAACGAAGATGACCATGTTGCTCCAACAAAGATATTGGTGGCCGAGGCTACGCAGGGATGTTAGGAGATATGTGCGGTCATGTGAGATATGCACAATTAATAAAGTCCCTACGGGGAAGCCTAGGGGTTTTTTGCAGTTTTTTACAGTTGTGGAGCCACAGAGGCCATGGACACATGTCAGCACGGACTTCGTGGGGGAGCTTCCACCCAGTAAAGGCTATAGATATATCTGGACGGTGTTGGATTTATTCTCCAAACAGACACATTTCATCCCCTTACAAAAACTACCATCCGCAGAGAGGCTTGCGGAATTGTATATCAAGCACATTTACCGACTACATGGTTGTCCAGAGAGGATCCTGAGCGATAGGGGGGTACAATTCACAGCTAGATTCTGGGAACGTTTCGTGGGCTCATTGGGGGCGGAACGCAGTCTAACGTTTGCGTACCACCCGAGTTGCAATGGCGGAGTGGAGCGGGCTCAGAAGACACTTAGTCACTACCTCAGAGTGTATACAAATAGGCAACAAAATAATTGGGCTGATCTACTTCCATTCGCAGAGGTAGCCATCAATTACGGGCAGGAGGTAGCCCCGTTACCCAAACTTCCGGAATGGGAAGAGGAAGGTTTGAGCAAGGGGGAGAGTTGGGGGACTAAGGCACAGAAGGATTGGAAGGAGGTGACCTTAGCCTTGAGGAAGGCCCAACAGGCGTACAAACATTATGGGGACATGAAACGTCAAGAGGACAAAGGAATCGAGGAAGGAGATCTAGTGTGGCTATCATCCCAGAATATAAAGTTGGATATACCCTCGAAAAGTTGGGGCCTAAATACTTGGGTCCATTCAGGGTTACACACCGGGTGAATCAGGTCACTTACAAACTGGCTTTGCCAAAGGGGTTGGGAAAGGTACATCTCACTTTCCACTGCAGTCTGTTAAAAAAGTATAGAGGCACTTTGGATCAGGGGGCCTGATTGTCCTGCATTGTTTCCACAGGAGGAGGAGGAGTTCGTCATGTCGGAAGCCGATGCCCATGGCCTTGGGTTTGGCCAGCGGGATCCGGGCTCCAACATAGTCATAACATGGATACAAGCAGCTGCTGGCGGGAATGGAGCAGACAGCAGGTTCACATGGGAATGTGGGGATTGTTTACACGAGGTGTGGGGTGAAGGGTATAAAACCGGGTGTTGGTGATGGGATGTATTCTTGGCTTTGAATGTTTTGGATCCTGTGAATAAAGAAGTTGGATTTACCAGAAGGAGTGCTGTGTGATTTACTTCGGGAGTTCCAGTGACCTCACACATATTATCTGCTTTGAACTGGATTATATGAGTCTACACTGCAATATTATCCACTTTAAAGCAGATAATCTCAATTTTATATGGCAATGTAGATGGGGTCTGACTGAAAACTCCTTTTCTGCTTTGAAATCAATTTACAGCATTGAAGCAGAAGAGGAGAGAAAAACAGGGACATTTCAAAAGCTGCTGAAAAAGTGACACAGCAAAGAATTAATCAGGCCTGACAAATAGCGACAGTTGAGGAGCATGTCAGTGCCTTCTACTGTATTATCTCCCAGAGGAAAAATGATCTCAAGCACAGTCCAGAAACTGTAAAGGAGCATTTCTCTTGCAACCAAGGAATATAAAGGAAGGTCAACTAATGTTAAGTGAGCTTTGCAATTAGGTTCTTGATGCTGCAATGAAGGACTGCTTAGCAGAAATAACTTTCCAAGACAGAAGGATAGTTTGGAGACTGACATCAACCATATGCATGCACACACACACACATGCAAAATAAATCAAGATGCAGAGCAGAGCAACGATGTGGTCTTAGTTATAGTTGTAAGAAGCATGGGCTCATCTAATGAAAGAAAGAAAAGTCTGTGAAACTATGCCAGAAAGCTTCTTATGTGGAGCTTGCATCTGCCAACAAATTTCTCCAGCAATTAAAAATGATGACAAGCTCAAACCTGGAAGGAGGCAAAACAGAATACTTTGGGAAACAGATGTGAGCCAGATCTGTGTAGTCCAGAATATATCCTTCTCTCTCCTTTTTTGTACATTGTCATGCAGGTGCAACTACTTCAGCGTTTCTCAACCTGGGGATTGGGACCCCCAGGTCATGAGAGGGGTGTCAGAGGGTCGCCAAAGACCATCAGAAAAACACAGTATTTCTATTGGTAATGGGGTTCTGTGTGGAAGTCTGGCCTAATTCTACCGTTGGTGGGGTTCTGAATGCTCTTTGATTGTAGGTGAACTATAAATCCCAGCAACTACAACTGCCAAATGTCAAGGTCTATTGTCCCCACCTGGCCAGTATTCACATTTGAGCATATTGAGGATCTGTGCCAAGTTGGGTCCAGATCCATCATTGTTTGAGTCCACAATGCTCTCTGGATGTAGGTGAACTGCGAGTCCAAAACTCAAGGTCAATGGCCACCAAATCCTTCCAGTATTTTCTATTGGTCATGGGAGTTCTGTGTGCCAAGTTTGGTTCAATTCAATTTTTCATGGAGTTCAGAATTCTCTATGTAGCACCCATGGGTTCGTTCGTGCCACTGGGAGGGGGTGAGGCGCCGGGGGTCCCGATGCCATTGGGACCCGCACAGGCTGAAGGGGGACTCGGAGGACGAGTTGGAAGGCCCAGAGCAAGATTGGTCAGCAGTGCCTTGCCCAGTTCCCCTGTAGAGAGATTAGCATGGGATCTCGAGTGGGAGCCTCCTCCCGGGGCAGGAGCGGACCAGGTGGAGATGGGAGGCAGCGAAGCAGATAGCGGAGATAGTTATGATTCCCAAACGGCCGAGGTTCCCAGGACCTGGCCGAGCAGCAGATGGAGGCCAGCGGCTGGGAAAGTTCGGGGAGGCTGCTTCTCAAGGAGATAGCGATACTGAACTGGAAGAGCGGGGCCGTTTCCCATAACAGACGAGGGACATAGAGCAGGGCAGGAGGAGCTGGCATCTGTCCCTAGACCGCCACCGCTCGAAAGTAGAGACTGAGACGCCGGCCCTAGATCGTCGAGGGGCCCGGCCGAGGATTAAGAACGGCCCGTGGGAACTGATCCTCAGTTCTCCGGCCACGCCTGATCTGGAAGGGCGTGAAAGCCGGAGTGAATCACGGAGCCTAGCCTGGCTCGCCTTGGACCAAGACCTTGCCTTGTTATTGATTCGCATTGCCATGACACCCTGCTTTGTTCCGGAGGCAATCCGGGGAACTTGCCAAGTTTTTGCCACGCTTGCTTTTGGACTTATCTATTGAACTTTGCTTGCACTTGACTACAGCTTTGCTGTTTGCGTTATTCTTGATCTCTTCAAGAGAATTGCCTTTGACTTTTTATATTCACAAAGTTAGTTAGCCTTTTTGCTACGTCTCCGTGTGTGTGTTAAAGGGCAGTTCTAAGTCGGTGTTCGTGACAGTTGGCCGAGAAACCCTAACCCCTTTTTTTTGCACCACGGACGCACCAAACCGCCGGCTGCGCACCAAGGCCCCCATTGTCTCTACGGCCGCTTATGGCGAACTTGACGGGTCCGCAAGTGGCGGCGTTTGCAACAGGAGGTGGCGGAGTTGCGAACCGAGCGGGCGGCACTCGCCGGTGAATGCCCTGGCTCGCTTCAATGGAAATCCGGCGATGGTGAAGCTTTCATTGCCCAGGTCCGATGTACCTGAGTTGGCCCAATGAATTTGCCACCCCCCCGAGCCCAGGTGGGGTTCGTGTCAACTGTATGGAAGGGATGGCAGCCTGACGTGGCAACTCCTCATCAATGGCGCGTCCCGCATGCGGCGACTTTGAACGCTTCTCTCAGATGCGATCCGCGACCTGGGACCCCCACAATGAGGACCTGGGCGGAACGGGATTTAGCACGCTGACCATGAAGGACATGACTTTGTCTCAGTATATTTCCCTGCTTCCGAAAAGCTGGCCAGCCAGACCATGGGAAGGACCACCCCCTGCGCTATACGTATCTAGCGGGACTCGCCCGAGATTCAGCAACAGATGTTACAATTGCCCCGGCCGGGCCGACTTGGAGGAGGCCATCATCGCTCGAGTTTGCGGGCGGAGGCGCCATACAACACAAGAGAAGGTGGGGGCCGGCACGGGCCGAGAAAACCACCGACCAGGCGGAGGCCGGACCTGCCAATTTGTGCCCTGCCAGATCCCTGCCCCACCCCTGTTGTGGATGACTCGAACCGATGCAACTGGGTACGGTGCGGCCCAAAGTAGATGCTGCCGAGAAGGCTCGCGCCAAAGACTCAACCTTTGTTGGTGACCGCGGGGCCCGGTCATTTTTTCTCGTGATTGCCCCCAGAAACCGGAGGACCCCGGCTTCCGTGAGAGTGGCCAGCCCTCCGACGCGGAAGCCCCCAGGCGGCGGGGAAGGGTACGGGCCGGAGTAAGAGGGTTCGCTCACTCGCCGACGCCGCTACTCCCTCCCTGAACCCAAGACTGGACAATTGTTCCTTGTCGCGGTCAGCTTGTGGCTCGCCCGAGAAGGGGCCGATGATGGTCCATGGCATGATTGACTCGGAGCGACCAACAACTTTCATTGATGCAGACTATGCCAAGTCTGCGGGATTAAAAATTTCTGACCTCCAAGAGCCCAAGGGTGTCCAGACCATCGATGGGAGATCATCGCCCCGGCCCATGCCCGGGTTTTTGGGGGTGGGGGGGTCCTGCTCAACCTCAGGGGGGACTTTTTTGGGGCCTACCCTTTTGGCGCGGCCCGAGAAAAAATATACCATTTTTGGGGGGAAAAAAAATTTTTTTCCCCCCAAAAGGGGGGGTTTTTGGGCTGGAACACCTGCTGGAAGGGGGCCAAAAAAGGGGGAAAACCCCCACCACCGGAACTTGGAGCATTCAGTCCCAGCGCAAATTGAACCAGAGGCAACAGAGATGGTCCCTGTTCTTTGAGCGATTCAATTTCCGTATTCACTATGTGACCCACCAGCAGACCAAGCTAGATGATGCCATGTCCCTGAAGACGGAGTATGTCCGCGGAGGGAGGTCCTCCGAAAGCAGCCTGCTCAAAGCGGAGAACTTTGCAGCCGCCCGAACGTCCCTCGCTGCCCGGCGGCCCCGCCCGGCCCCGTGATGGGCGGCCGCTGAGGCGGGTCCAGGCCCGCTAACTGGACGACTCCTTGGGTGCGCGAGCAGCTGTCCAAGGTGCAGGCCCGCTTTCAGGTGCGGAACGGGTGCCTCTATCATCGGGACTCTGTTTATGTCTCTCCGGCCCGGGATGGGGACATTCTCAGCTGCTTTGCCACGACTCTAAGGCGGCGGGCTATTTTGGGCTTTCAAGACGCTGCAGCTAGTTCTACGGGGGATTTTTGGGTGGCTTAAAGTGCGGAGGGATGTGGAGGACTATGAGGGATCCTGCCCTGTGTGTCACCGGGCTAAGAACCAGGGGGGCAAGCCGGCTGGCTTGCTCCAGCCCCTACCGACTCCCTCCGCTCCCTGAAGATGATTTTCGCCATTTCATCACCGACCTCCCCAAGTCCAAGGGTTTCACCACGATACTGGCTGGTGGACTGTTTCACAAGATGGGTCACTTCATCCCTGTGTGGGGGTGTCACTGCCAAGGAGACTGCTGATATGTTTCCAGCAACATGTGTTTCTCGCTGCATGGACTTCACAGAGCCTGGTGACGGACCGGCACCACCCACTTCCCAGTTCTGGAAGGCTGTCCAGAAGCTGCTGGGGATTGATGTCGGATGTCCACGGCTCACCACCGCAGACCGATGGGCAAACCGAAAGGGTTAATGCCACTTTGGAGCAGTACCTGCGCTGCTATGTCAACTATCAGCAAACAACTGGGCGCCCTTGTTGTCTTGGCAGAGTTCGCCTACAACAATGCGACGCAGGAATCCATCAAAGAGACTCCTTTCTTTGCCAACTATGGACACCACCTCGGCTCTACCCCTCCGGTGGGACCCGTCTGGGGACGTTTCGAGGCTAAGGATTGGCTCCAGGAGCTCACTGCGCTTCAAGACTTGCTACGCACTCAATTGACCAGGCGAAGGCCGACTACAAGCGGATGGCTGATCGGGCGCGCCAGGAGGGTCCTGTGATTCTGGTGGGGATAAAGTTTGGCTGTCCACCAAGAATCTGCCCACGCAACGCCCCAGCCGCAAGTTGATGCCCGGTTTTTGGGGCCCTACAAAGTTTTGGAGCGGGTGGGCCTGTCTCCTTCAAGCTCCAGCTTCCTGGCGACATGAAACTCCACCCGGTGTTTCATCGCTCCTGCTCCGCCCGCGAAGGGTGCGCGCCTGATGTGACGTGAGCGCTCCTCCCCTGTGATGCGGGGAGGGCGGGAGGAGGTCAAAGCAGGACATTTTGATGCTCGCATCCGGTACCGGAAGTTGGAGTATTTCATTGACTGGAAAGGTTTTGGCCCGGAAGAGCGTGCTTGGGTCAAGGCTCGAGATGTCCACGCGCCGAGTTGGTGGCCCGGTTCCACCGCAAGTATCCTGACAAGCCTGGGGCCCGGGCGGCCCAGGGGGCCCTGAGGGGGATAGTGTAGCACCCATGGGTCCTGCCGTGCCACTGGGAGGGGGTGAGGCGCCGTCCTCCCGCCATTGGGACCCGCACAGGCTGAAGGGGACTCGGAGGACGAGTTGGAAGGCCCAGAGCAAGATTGGTCAGCAGTGCTTTGCCCAGTTCACCTGTAGAGTTTAGCATGGGATCTCGAGTGGGAGCATTCTCCCGGGAAGGAGCGGACCAGGTGGAGATGGGAGGCAGCGACAGATAGCGGAGATAGTTATGAATTCCCAACGGCCGAGGTTCCCAGGACCTGGGCCGAGCAGCAGATGGAGGCCAGCGGCTGGGAAAGTTCGGGGAGGCTGCTTTCAAGGAGATAGCGATACTGAACTGGAAGAGCGGGGCCGTTCCCATAACAGACGCAGGGACATAGAGCAGGGCAGGGAGAGCTGGCATCTGTCCCTAGACCGTCACCGTTCGGAAAGTAGAGACTGGAGACGCCGGGCCCTAGATCGTCGAGGGGCCGGCCGAAGGATTAAGAACGCCCCGTGGGACCTGATCCGCAGTTCTCCGGCCACGTCTGATCTGAAGGGCGTGAAAGCGGAGTGAAACACGGAGCCTAGCCTGGCTCGTCTTGGACCAAGAGCTTGCCTTGTTATTAATTCGCATTGCTGCGGACACCCTGCTTTGTTCCGGGAGGCAATCCGGGAACTTGCCAAGTTTTTGCCACGTTTGCTTTTGACTTATCTATTGGAACTTTGCTTTCGTAATGGACTACAGCTTTGCTGTTTGCGTTATTCTTTGATCTCTTCAAGAGAATTGCCTTTTGGACTTTTTATATTCAATAAAGTTAGTTAGCCTTTGCTACGTCTCCGTGTGTGTGTTAAAGGGGCAGTTCTAAGTCGGTGTTCGTGACACTCTACGATTATAGGTTAACTATAAATCCCAGCAACTACAACTCCCAAATGACAAAATCAATTCCTCCCAACCCCACCAGTATTCAAATTTGGGTTATCGGGTATTTGTGCCAAATTTCATTCAGTGAAGGAAAATATATCCTGCACATCGGATATTTACATTAGGATTCATAACGGTAGCGAAACTATAGTTATGAAGTAGCAAGGAAAATAATTGTATGGTTGGGGGTCACCACAACATGACGAACTGGATTAAGGGGTCACGGCATTAGGAAGATTGAGAACCACTGATCTACGCTGTATAACTAATGCAGTTTGACACAATTTGAATTATCATGGCTCTGTGCTATGCCTCTCCAAACTACAACTGTAATGATTTCATACCATTGAGTCATTGCAGGAAAAGCAATGTCAAATTGTATCAATTCTACAGTGCAGAATAGATGCACCCATGGTACCATGTTTTAAAGTTTTATGATATTTATATGTTTTATCTGTTTTATTGTTTATTATTTATTTTATTTTATTTACAGTATTTATATTCTACCCTTCTCACCCTGCAGAGGACTCAGGGCGGATTACAATGTAGATATACATGGAAAACATTCAATGCCATAGACACACAACATATATAGACACTCAGAGGCTATTTAACATTCCAGCTGTCACTTCCTCATTCTTTGCATACTTCCTGGAGATGTTTATGGCCGCATACATCAGTTAAATTAGCCTCCCCACAAAGTGGTACCTAAATTTCCTACTTGACAAATGCAACTGTCTTTTGGGCTGCAAAGGTCAACAACAAGCTACACTATTTTGGACGGGAGCTCACTCCGACCCGGGCTGGCTTCGAACTCATGACCTTTCGGTCAGTAGTGATCTTAATGCAGCTGACTCCCAGCAAGCTGCGCCACAGTCCCGGTGTACTGTTTATATACTGTTGAATTGCAGCATTGAATTGTGCCAAATTATGTAAGCTGCTCTGAGTCTCCTTCAGGGTGAGAAGAGATGGATAGAAATAGAGTAAATAAATAAATGGTAAAGAGAACCAAGGACCATGACACCCTGTTGTAACTATTTACTGGGATGTGAGGAAGACCCTTGGTAATCCATCCAACCAGTTAAGCCAACTTTACTGCTGCTCAGCTTCTGCCTTGCCAATTGATTACTCCGCTTGAAAGATTCAGTACATCTCCTTGTTCCTTAAGTGAGATGCAGGTATCCAAAATGGTTTTTTGGAGCAGGCAATCAGAACGAATGCTCAGAGCAAGGTAGAAGTCATTGAACTTTCAGGAACTGTCTCAAACCATAATGAAATCTGTGGTTCTTTAGACTTGAGTTCAAAAGGGAACATGAGGAAATATTGAGTTTTAATAATGCAGGCCCAGAGGGATTTCAGTAGGACATGAATAAAAGAAAAGTTTTTTTTCCAAAGCCAAGCAACTTTGTGCAGTGATAAATGTTGATTAATATTTATTAGTGTTTGCATAAACTTTTCTTGAACAAACCCAGAATATCCTCTACCTCAATTGACACCCAGATCTCTTATTCATTTGCCAGAACTAATTCAAGGTTCAGATTTTTAATGACCCCCCCATAAGGAATATTAGCTGTCTTTAAAAGTAAGATATTTTGATACACAACTCGGAATTTGCAATTCTACCATTTTAACAATATTGGGGATCAGGGCAGCTTATAGAATCATTTGAAAGCATATACTAGAGATGTTATCCCACAGCTTTAACAAGCACTAATTTGGGCTTTCTCAGAAAGGGTCAGATGGTAACCATCCTATGATGTTAGTCACTTTCCGTCAGCATCCCATCTGATCCCATTTGAAACTCATCCACTGCCCATCCTGTAGAAACACGGGCAGCAATCGGCTTTAGTGCAGTGGAGCACAGCCATCTTCTTCTGTATTGTGAAGTGTTTCACCCTTTTCTCCAGCCTTTGAATTGACTCTTTAGTTTAGCCAATGATGTGTGTGGAGGGGTGTCATAAGGGTGCTCAACCAAGCTGAGAGTCTATGTATGTATGTATGTATGTATGTATGTATGAATGAATGAATGAATGAATGAATGTATGTATGTATTTTCTATGATGGCTCCCACATCCAAGGAACCCTGTGAAGCACATCAACAATGGAGTGGGACCAAAGTTGGCATGCATATCCATCATGACCATCTTATAATACCGGCAGGGTTTGTGGGGGGATTGAGAATGGATTATGGGTGCTGTAGTACACCAACATCCAAAGATCCCTGTGCGCACTACATCCTTTTTGTAATGAGGCCATTTATAAACCTCAACAACCAACCATTTCATTCTTGCACAACTTCCAGCAAAAGGGGGGAAATAGAGGGGGTGGGGATGAGGGAAAAGGGCCATCTGAAACACACGAGACAGTGATGGACTGTGTGATACCTGGAAATATGTGCTAGTTATTTACAGATGGGGAAGAAACAGACAAGTGTGAAGACATCTGATTCCTGGATGATATTCTGCCATAAACCAGACATCATGACTACTCTGGCCCCTGCAGTAGGATAAGGTCGTAGGGCTCCATCTGCCCTGTAGAATGACTGCAGTTTGCCACCACAGTGCTTAGGGACATGTAATTTTGCAAAATGTTTAGCCTTCTCTGCCAAAGTGTACTGGTTCCTCAGCAAGCTACAACTCCCAGGATTTAGTTGTATTGGGCAAAGGCCATTAAAGTGGTCTTGAACTGTCTTAATTCATGTGTAGACAGGTGACTTGAAAGTGCATACATGCATACTAAATAGACAATTGTCCCACATGTGCAATTCCTCTTACAATGCTGCAAGTGGGATGCAGCCATTGCACATCCAAAATAATCACTCTATAGGGGTAGCACAATTTATAGTTTCCCGTGTCACTTAAATTGGATGATGGCTCTTTTTTCCCAGCCAAAAAGTACCACAGAAGAGAACCAGAAGGGTTTTTTTTAAAGTTTTGGGGAAATTTTTTACCAGCAGAAAAGCAAATAACGTCTCTTGAATTGAGCCTTCAGTTCTCAGAAACATCTCTCTATTTAACCTTTTAATGAAATACATTCTGTCTCATGGAGACAGACTATCTTTCCTATTACCAATCTGCCAGACTCCAATTATGTGCCGTGGGGGTTCCTCTATGTCCCACAATTGAATAGGAAGGAAAAGATATTATTTTCAGTGCTTGATCCCACCCTCTGAAATTCTCTCCAGCTCGCAAAGACCTTTTTGCTTTCTTTGAGTGAGAAGTTTATGTGTAAGTAGAAGGGCTTCTAACTGGGGTATGGACTTGTATGTGTATGTGTGTTTATACATCTATGCTTGTTTTTAACTGTTTTTATTTTTAAAACTCATTCTCTTTGGCAGCCTCCATGGACCTGGGAGATAGGTGGCCTACAAATGACATAAATGAAATAATAATAATAATAATAATAATAATGAAGTGAAACATTTGCAAGATTTTGAGCAGCTTACCATTCCAGTCGTGGGGGTGTTGTTTCAAATTCCAGCGTCCATTTGCAAAAGATTGGGCAAATCGAAACTCTCTGGCATCTCTTGAGGTGCATCTACACCAGGTATGGGCAAACTTTCTAACTTGGGGGCCACATGCTAGCACTCCCTGCTAGGAGGACTAGCTGCCCAGTGATGGAAGAAAGGAAGAGAAGGAGGAAAGAAAGGGAGGGGGAGGAATGATGAAAGGGAGGAAGGGAAGGATGGAAGGAGAGAGGGGCGGGAAGGAAAGACAAAGGGGAAGGAAGGATGAAAGGGTGGAAGGGAAGGATGGAAGGAAGGGAAGGATAAAGGAAAGAGAGAAGGAAAGAAAAAAGGGATGGAAGGAGAAAGAGGGAAAGAAAAAGGGGAAGGAAGGTAGGATGAAAGGGTGGAAGGGAGGGAGGGGAGGGGGGAAGGGAAGAGAGGAGGAAGAAAGGATGAAAGGGTAGAAGGGAATGGAGGAAGATTGAGGGGAGGGAGGAAAGAGAGAAGAAAGGAAAGACAAAGGGGAAGGAAGGAAAAACAAAAGGGAAGGGAGGGAGGATGAAAGAGAAAGGGAAGCACAGAAGGACAAAAGGGTGGCAGGAAAGGAGAAAGAGGGAGGGAAGGAGGAAGGCAAGAGAGAATAAAGGAAGGCTAGGATGGTGAGAGAGAGGGGGGGCCTAAGAAAAGAGCCCAAGGGGCTGCTTCTGGCCACCGGACCTGGGTTTGCCCATACCTGATCTACACTCTAGAATAGATGCAGTTTGGCATCATTTCACTGCCATGGCTCAATGCTATAGAGTCAAGGAAGTATTGCAAAATCTTTGACTATACCTGCCAAATAGAGCTGGTGAATCACCAAACGACAAAGCCTATGATTCCATAGCCATAAGCCATGGCAATAAATCAACAGTGAAGATGTCCACCATCACTGTGTGCCATCCATACCCACCAAAACTGCCTTATGCTAGTTTAATGGAGTGCTACATCCATGTAAGATTCTGATATAGCTGCCATTTTAATATTTCCCAATTTTTTCCCTTTACTAACAAGAATTGCTATAATAGGGAAGGCAGAATTTGGGACTTAAGCCTGTGCAGTTTCACACAGTGGATGCATGCCCTGAAAAAAAATTAACAATTCTGCATCAGAAGATAAAGATTCATCATTCATCAAAAGCTTGACAAACGATTCCCCGCTAAGACCCTTCTCTCGTCTCCCCTTTCTGGCATGGCCGAAAATTGGAAGGGTAAATCTCACCGAGGAGAAAACAAGCGGGCTGTTCTCTGCTCAGCCGTCCTTTCATGCCAGTAATATTGGGTTTTCACTCCTTTTTCTACTTCTTCTTTCAAATTATGCACAGCAGGTAGGAAGAAAGTCCAGACATCAAAGGAAGCCACATGTTCAGAAGAAGGCATTCATTTTTGTAAGCACTTTTTAAAACCTGATGTGAAGAGTATTCACAAAACGGCTTGTTTTGCAATGGTATAATGGCTTGAGTGTTGGACTAGGGACGTCAAAAGATGGATCTCATCAGCCATGGGGACCTATTAGATAACTTTTTTTAAAGGACACTATCTTAGCCATAGATAGGGTGCATCTACACCACTTTTCACTGCCATGCTTCAATGTTGTGGAATCCTGGGATCTGTAGTTTGGTGTGACACCATCGGTTTTTGGCAGAGAAGGCTTATAAAACTACAACTCCCATAATTCAATAACAATGTGGGCAGTTTTACTCAGGCACATGATGAAACATACCAATTCAGGGCAGTATTATGGCTACACAAGGGTGCTGTCAACTGCCTCTATGGCAGGATAGCAGCCCCACAGCCCTGCTGTGCTGAAACCAGTTTAGCACATCTGGAAATGGGATAGGATTCTATCTCTCCAGCACCCCAATTTAGTGCCCAAAAAAGCACTGGACTTGCTTTAAACTCGGGTCTGTATAATCATGGTTCCTCCCTGTGACTGAGCAAAGGTGCTTGGGAAGAACTAACCTCCTCCTGTTCCTCTGAAGTTGGCTTGTTTAAAAGGTAAAGGTTTTACCCTGACATTAAGTCCAGTGGTGTCTGACTCTGCAGGTTGGTGCTCATCTCAATTTCTAAGCTGAAGAGCCAGCGTTGTCCTTAGACACCTCCAAAGTCATGAGGCCGGTATGACTGTATGAAGTGCTTGTTTAGTCACATAGAAAAGACTTGGAAGTAAAGCAGCCTGGAACTCAAGTTCTCTTAACCATTTATCTAGGAGGAAGTAGAAAACTTGTTGGTTGGCTCCCAAAAGTGGAGGGGAATCCTGTGACAACACTACTCATGATTTGAACTACAAATCCCAACAGCTCCAGCCATGCCTCTACTGGCATGGGATTTAAGTTATACTGAAGATTTGAGTTACACTGAAGATGGAGCAGGCTTGTTTTCTGCAGCTCTAGAGACTAAGACATGGATCAATTCATTCAAATGGTAAGAAAATGGATCTCAATGGAATATTAGGAAGAATTTCCTGACAGTCGGAGCTGTTTGACAATGAAATATGTTGCCTTGGAATCCAGTGGAGCCTTTTTTGTGGGTTCTTAGAAAGCGGCTAAATAGACATCTGCTGAGAATGCTTTGATTATAACCAACACAACATTATCTGACTGACACTTCCTGCATGGCATAATGGTTTCGACTGGATGTCCCCTGGAGCCCCTTCCAACTCTTTGATTCTAGTGTCTTCAGTTATCACTCAGTATACTTTCTTTCTTGCAGACTGCAGCTCTTTCCTAAGGAGAAACTTTCCCTCTCCCGCCCGCTCTTGCTGCCTCGAGCATCTTTAGTATTATGACCATTTAATGAACCACTTGGTGGTTTTACCCATTTCCCCCTCGCATGCATACACTCAAGGAAGGAACTAGCCACTTAACAAAACCTCAGTGTCACGCTGGACAGAGGAGGAAGCCGAGCAGCAAAAGGAGATGCATCAGAGCCAAGAATGTAATAAACATCTTGTTTTCCCTTCACCAGACCATCAATAATGCTTAATGCAACCGTGATGTAACCTGACTTTACAGTAATGAATTCTCCTTGAAGGGAAGGCTAGGCCAGCCCAGTGGCTTACTGCAAGATTTTTTCATCAGCTCTAGCACTCTTTCCAGGGAGAATTCAGTATATCTCAGAGGCAGGGGCGGTCTAAGGTAATTTTAAATGGTAAGCGAACATTATTTTGGCGCCCCCGCAAAAAACATTATTTTGCCCCCCCCCCAGGCAGGCAGGCAGGCGCGCGCTCTCCCTCTCTCCTCCCTTGACCCGTTTTGAGTGACGAGCGCGAGCTGGCTGTGGCTCCGCCCCAGGGGCGGTCCGTCCATGTAAGCAACCTACGCGGCCGCGTGGGGCACCATCATGGATGGGCGCCGTCACACCGGCCGCGCCGGGCGCCATCATGGATGGGCGCCGCCGAAGCGGAACTCCCTGCTGCTGCCTGTAGCAGCTTCTGAGCATGCATGGACATTCTCGCGCATGCCCAGAACTGCCGGAGCTGAACTTCAGCTCCGGCAGTTCTGGGCATGCGCGAAAATGTCTGCGCATGCTCAGAAGCTGCTGCAGGCAGCAGCAGGGATCAGCGCTGGCCGCGCCGCCCGGCAGAACTCCCTGCTGCTGCCTGCAGCAGCTTCTGCCCATGCACGGAAATGTCCGTGCATTACGGAGGCGCGCCGCGGCACGGCGGCGGCGCAGGGCAGGGTGGCGGCGGGACCAAGTGACGCGGCGGGGGGGCCAAAATTTTCTTCGCTTACCCCCCCCGGAATAGGTTAGGCCGCCCCTGCTCCGCCCCCACCTTTTGAGGTCGCCACCAGCCAAGCGGGCGGAGGGAGACTGAAGCTTTCCTTACTGCTGGGCTGACCGAAGTGGGTGGAACCTAAGCCGCCGCCTTTCCAGAAAAAATTTACTCACCGCCCCCTAGAAATTATTATTTTTTATTTTAATAGCAATTAAACAGAAAGATATATGTATTAAAGTGGACTCAGAATATCAAGGCAGATAATCCACAATATCTGCTTTGAACTGGTTTATCTGAGTCCACACTGCCATATAATCCAGTTCAAAGCAGATAATGTGGATGGGATTGTATTCAGCTGTGTGGAAGGGGACTCAGAATATCATGGCAGATAATCCACAATATCTGCTTTGAACTGGTTTATCCGAGTTCACACTGCCATATAATCCAGTTCAAAGCAGATAATGTGGGTGGGATTGTATTCAGCTGTGTGGAAGGGGTCTCAGAATATCATGGCAGATAATCCACAACATTGAATATCCTAGAGTCGTAAGGGACCCCTAAAGGCCATCCAGTCCAACCCCCTTCTGCCATCAAGGAACACAATTAAAGCCCTCTTACAAATGACCACCCAGCCTCTGTTTAATAACAACAACAACAGAATCCTAAAGTAGAAAGAGACTTCCATGGGCCATCCAGTCCAATCTTCTTCGGCCATAAGGAAAATGCACAATCAAAGCACTCCTGACAGATGGCCAGTCTGCCTCTGCTCAACAACAATAATTATAATAATAATTGTAATAATAAGAATAATAGAATCCTGGTCCTGGCAAGGCTGGAGAGGGCAAGGATAGGCTGCTCGCCAAGCTACCTCTCTGGCCACTGGGGTGAGGGGGGGAGGCCACAAGGCCCGTAACCCCCCTCCCCCAAGTCCTACTTACAGAGTAAGGCAACCCAAGCAGAGCCTCAGGGGAATCAGGGCCCCTGGAAAGAGGAGGAGGAGCAGCAGCAACAGAGGTAGCCCAGGGAGGGAGGTGGAAGAGAGTGAGGTGGAAGAGAAGAGATGGGGGAAAGAGCACCTCCTCCATGATTTTTTGAACCTAAAGCACCTACAAGGAAGGAAACTGCACTGCAGAAGGGGAGGGGGATATCCCTTCTGAGATGGAAGAGAGCATCAGAGGGACCCCCCCACACACACACACACCCTCCTTCTCTCCCTGCCTGGGTGTCTCAGGGCGCTTTTCCAGGTGGCATCCTCCTTCCTCCTCCCTCCCTGCCTTCCTTCCTTCCTTCTTCTGTCGGAGGAGGAGGCGGAGGGTGCGATGCCCGTGTGGCGCTTGGTCGGAGCGTGGGCCAGGAAGCGCCCCACTTCCCTGCTGCTGCTTCTCCTCCTCCTTCCTCCCCTTCCTCTTCACATGGAAAGAGAGAGAGAGAGAGAGAGAGGCCGAAAGGAGAGGGGGAGCGGAGGAGGCTCCAAACCGGAAAGTCAGGCCCAGCTGAAGCGCCGCTTTGGCAGAGAGAGAGAGAACAAGAGGGGGGGGGAGGGAAGGAAGGAGGCGAGGGAAGGAAGAGGGGGAGGAAGAGACCCTTGGATGCCCAAAGGGGGCGGGCCAAAGACCCTCTCACTGGAGGGGGAGAAAAGGGGGGGAGAGAGGTTTTCCGGCACATCAGCAGATCTCTCACAGAGCAGTAGTGTGCCAGCCGAGCGGAGCAGAGAGGAGAGGAGAAGAGAGCGTGCGCGCGAGAGTGAGCCAGTCCCCTGGCAGAGCAAGGCGGCGCTTGCTTGCTTGCTTGCTTGCTTGCTTGCTTGCTTGCTTGCTTGCTTGCTTGCTTGCTTGCTTCATGGCATGAGAGAGAAGAAGGGTCCGCGCACCGCCTGAGGCGCCCTTCCTCGCCTTGCCCTCCAGATGGCGTTCCACGCAGCGGCGTCCTTTGCCTACCGGTAGGACCGCCCCTGCTCAGAAGACAGGATAGATTCATAGAATCACAGAGTCCCCAAAGACCCACAGAATCACAGAGTCCAACCCCCTGCTCCATGACAAGATCGCCAGCTAGAGCAGTGGTTCTCAACCTGTGTTCTTTGGACCACCAGTGGTCCCCAAGAACTAAAATATGGTCCGTAGCCTCACTGTTACTACACTGTTGCAACGAGATTAATTGGTCTCGTAAAACCCTCTTATAGTGCCGAGGCAATTGCGATGTTGGGAGGAGAGAGGCTGACAACCTATGAAAGGCCCCCTGACTGCTGCTTCTTCTCCTGACTGCTGCTTCTCCTCCTCTCTCCCTCGCCCTGAGCGGAGCCATTAGATGTGGCACCCGGAACCGGGGGAACCGGGGGTACCTTGGTATCATTTTTAGGCCTGTTCCTGAGGTTATTTAGAGTGCTGATTCAGAAAATTGCATTGGACAGACCATATCAGCTCTAGATTATTATATATAGTTTTCTGTGAGTTAGCAGATAGCAACTACTGGATGGCATATGTTCTGTATCAGAAGCTAGAGCTGATGTGGTCTATCCAATGCAATTTTCTGAATCAACACCCCAAATAACCAAACCAAATCTAAAGTTGACCAAAAACTGATTTATGGCCCTTTTGGTACTAATGTTGGAGAGCGGTCCCTGGTCAAGTGGTCCCTGGTCAAGAATAGGGTTGGGAAACACTGAGCTAGAGCTATCTAGCCTCTTTCTGAAGATGTCCAGAGAAAGACATTCTCGTTATCTCTCTGGGTTTTTAGTATAATTGCCGATCCATTCTTATTTCAAGAAGTTCCTTCTAATCTAATCAGGAAGTTCACTGCAGAACATAATATTTGAATTATTATTATCATTATTATCATTATTATTATTAGTTTTGATCCACAAATCGTTGAATCCATGGATCCAGAGCCATGGTCTCCAACTGTAGCAGTTCTAAAACATGCAAATGTGAGATCAATGGTATCGCTCTGATGGGAAGGTAACAATGCACCATGCAGTCATGCTGGCCACATGACCTAGGAGATGCCTATGGACAATGCTGGCTCTTTGGCTGAGAAATGGAGATGAACACTACTTTCCAGTTAGACTCGACTAGATTTAATATCAAGGGGAAATCTTTATCTATACTGTTCCACTATTTTAATTTCTTTTTTCACTTGTTATTTCATTCACAAACACATGCACATTATTTATTTTGTAATCTTCATCCTCTTTTTATTATTGTTATTGTCACTTTGGAAACTTAGGGACTTAAAGTTTAAAGGCAGATATCAGTCTTCCATCTGAACAGAATTAGCTAGAATGTCGCTGGTGTCATACACTTGTACAAACTGGCCAATGTACAACACAATATTAAGTGTATGGTTGTCTAAGTCTGGTTCCACATAGCCATACAATTGCCATACACTCTCCCAGAATCCTAGTCCAAGACTGAAACCAGGCTGTCTGTCTGTCTATATGTGTGTGTGTTCGTTATGTGGACCACCAGTGGACCACGTGTGTGAGAGAATGCATCATTGCAGATTTCATATTGTTAGATCTGAACTTCAAAGTGCAGGTGATTCAAGTGATTGAAATGTTTATATATTTCTTCCAGAGTGTTTTTTGTGTCCTTCCAGAGAGTTTTTTGTGCAAAGGGAGAAGTTAAAATCTTGTAGCCAACTTAGTTCCCAAAGGTTCTGATTTCCATCTCTCAACCTTTCTCTTCCAAGAATTGGAGGGCATTTCTGCAAAGAGGAAGCAGAAGAAGAGGAGGAGGAGGAGACAGGCTTGACTTTCCTGCCCTCGGGCCTGCCTTACCTGCAAAGCACACACTTTCTCGCCTCTCAAAGTAATTAAGGAACACAGATCCAAGCCTTTACTTTTATTATGTGGCGGATGCCTTGTTTGCTTTGCTGTGCAACAATCAATTCCGGAGAGACTTTCCGGATTTGAAGAGCTTCCCTTAGAAATGAAAATCTAATGGCGTTGGGTACATCACTTTCTCCATAGGGTGGACAAAAACATATCATTTCTCAGCAGATGCTGCTGGTGACTAGTTCTACATGATGATGATGATGATGATGATGATGATGGCAGAAAAAAGGAGGAGGAGATGGAGAATGAGGAGGAGACCAAAAAAGGGGGGGGGGGAGAGATGATATGTCAGAGAAGAAGAAATATGAAATGCCAATAAGAAGAAGAAAGAGAAGACGAGGGAGTAATAGGATTAGGAGGACAAGTGGAAGAGGAAGGAGTGGGAAGGAAAGAATAAGAGAATTAGGACTTGAAGGATACCAAGAAAGAGAAGATCAATGTGGGGTACTGAATTGGCTATTCCAATGATGACCATCAACTTGAATGGCTGCGAGTCACTAGTAACCATTTGCATAGAAAAAATTCATTATATTTTTTTCTGGACTCATATGGGGGAAAAGAAGAAGAAGAACTAAGAATGTAAGCTCAGTAATGAAGGAAGAGAGCAAGAGAACCCATGGTGTCTCAGATAGACATTGATTGAGGAAACCAGTATGATTGCCTTGAGGTCTTCAGATTGGTTTCCACCAGTGGCTAACAGCCCTGATGAGATAGTGATAATCTTTCCCCAAGGAGATAAAGAGGTACTATGGTGAACATGGAAAGATGATCCACCAAACACCCTATTCAGGGTAAACTTAAGATTCTGGAACCAAGAAGGTCAACATTGGATCTTCAGATATCATTGACTCCTCAATGTTTAGATTTCTGAGTTCAGAGATCGATTTTGATGAGTTGAAACCAGGTGCGGTTCAGATAGTTCAAGAAGAAGAAGCTGAAGCCCAAGGGATGGAACTGAGTAGAGAATAGTGGAGCTCTTGGCTCTCTCTCTCTCTCTCTCTCTCTCTCTATATATATATATATATATATATATATATATATATAATCCCATTTACTGTACTTGCTTAATACACAAAAGCATTTGATGAGAGACGAGTCAGTGGAGAGAGAGAACAAGTCTGGTGCCGAGTTCTGGACAAGGATTGTTGCTACTCAGTCGTGTGGAGCCACTGAACAATCCTGGACAACTCACACTATCTCAATCCTCATCAACACTGCCATTATAATGCAGATTGAATGCCTTATATGGTCAGTGTACACTCATATAATGCATTTAGCAGCATTAAACTGAATTATATGAGTCTATACTGACCATATAATGCGGGATGATAAAGGTGGGGTAGAAATGTCATACACACACACACAATTGATGGGGAAAATACACTCTAGTTGATCCTCATCAGAAATGGAAGACTTTGCACCTAGTTCCATTAATAACTTCACAGAGCATAAACTGGAGAAAGTATTTTTAAAACCATTCTTGTTAATGCAGATTTCTTCTTTGTCCCTAATTCCAACAATATTGGTGAACAGAGGCCATGTATTTGCATCCAAGCAAGAAACCCTATAAGGCTGATCCAGGGCTATGGAAGTCTGGTGCTAGTAAATGTGCCAAGTGCCTACATAAGCAAAAAAGGAAAAAGGAAATCAGTCTATATTTGGAGGCTGAGCATTAGCAGATGGTTTGCAAGGTCCATGCTTTAATGACAATAAATCTTTATTGGTATGTAACTACATCGCCATTTGATGTTCTGCCATGGCACTTTAAACCCACTTAAGCAATCCAAATGTAATTATCACTCATTTAGACTGCCCTGTGGTAGAAAAAAAGCAAACTTGATTGTGTATTTGACCTGTAATAAATGCATAGCAAGAACTCTCTTATTACTCTCAGTCTAATTTTCATTGTCATGTCATGGGCTGATGGCTGGTTGACGCCAGAGAGGGGCCACACTGTGTCAGCGAAGAAAGTCTGCACTCTAATGCCCATCTCCTCCCTCTGCACAAGGTGGAAATGTCACAAAATGCAGAATCTAGGAATTGTGAAGGAAACCTGAAAAATTGCAGGCAGCTTTTCATATTCACTGGCATAAGGGGCACAGGACCCTCCATGAAAGTGAAAAATCATGAGTAAAGAAATTGATATGTTTTTACATGAGAGGACGCCTCTCTTTTGAAAAGTCTAGGTCTCCCAGCATGATTCCATGATCCACTTCTGCTGGAAAATTACCACAGAATTCCATTGAATGACATAGAAATCTGGAGAAAGTTCATAGAATCATAGAATCCTAGAGTTGGAAAAGAACACCAAAGGCCATCTAGTCTGACCCCCTGCCATGCAAAATGGAACAGTTCAAAGCACCCTGACAGATGACCATCTAGGCCAGGGGTGCTCACACTTTTTCAGCATGTGAGCTACTCTTAAAGCAACCAAGTCCAAAAGCAGCTCTTGCTGCTTTTTTCCGCCTGCACAGCACTTCTTCCACCTGCGAGGCATTGCAGGAAGGAGAAAGCATGAGGCGGGGCATCCAGAAGGAGCGCTCCGCCCTGCCTGTCTTGCCCGCAAAGGAGGCTGCACAGCTGCTTCTGGACGAGAGAGAGGCAGGGCGCTCCCTCCATAGGCCCCGCTTCGTGCTTCCTTCTTCCTGCAATGCCCCGCAGGTAAAAGAAGCACCGCAAGAGCGGAAGCCAGCAGGAGCGCGGTGCGCGCAGGGTGTGTGCGCGCATGGCAGGAGCGCCCCATCCGGCTGGTGAGGCCCAAAGATCACCTGGAAGAGGGCCGAAGATCTACTAGTAGCTTGCGAGCTACCTAATGAGCACCCCTGATCTAGGCTCTCCAAAGCCATGAATAATTAAATTTGAAAGAGTCAAAACACAAATGTGGGGGCCCAACTGTACTTTTTCCTCTTCTCTGTGAGTTGGTGAGAGAGAATGAATTCAGGACAGGCCTAGGCATGCCCGAGTCAGCTAAACAAGCTGTTGCCCAGATAAGGAATTTCAGGACAGGCCCAGGCATGCCCGAGTCAGCTAACAAGCTGTTGCCCATATAAGGGATGTGTTGAATGCTGATTGGATGGAATTACAACTGCATCATCGGTTTCAACCAATAAGTAAGATCATGGGCGGCCTTAAGCCGAACCCTGTGTGTATAAATATGTGTAATTTTAAGTGATCAGGGTCTTGCTCATGAGGTGCCACGTTGTGCCTGAGTGAGGCCTCCACAGCTGTGGAATCAGTAAACTGCTTTCTTGAGGTAACTCTGTTGTCCGTCTCCTGTGTTACTGCGCCCGCCGAACTACCTCAGGAGGGGTCTTTTCCTCTCCTGCTTCATTTCCTGGTGACCGCGACGTGATTCCGGTGACGGGCCTTATACCGGAGACGCGATCCTGTTGGCAGGACGACATCCATTCACCGGCGGCGGCGGGAGGCGACGATCGTGGACTGAGCAGGGGGCCCCCACTACGACCGGTTGCGAGCCTCCCCTCCGCGACGACGCCGAGTGACCCGGATAGTCGCAACACCGTAAGAGTTACCAGGAAACCAGTCTAGGGACGTGCACGAGGAGGAGAGTCCGGGGGCGAAGGGTGATCCAACGTCTACAGCAATCCGGCAAGTATACTGGTCAAGTTAGACAGTAGAAACATACATCGGTACCGAAGGGAGGAATACACTAAGGACCCCATAATGGGAGGGGGAGGTTCAAAGGGGACGCCCTTACAGTGTTTGCTAGATAATTTTAAGAAGTTTCAACAGTTTGCAGTAGAGGGAGACGCAAAGGACTTAAAGGATTTTAGACTCAGGAATTTATGTAGAAATGAGTGGCCCACATTTGAGGAGGTAGGATGGCCAGAGGAAGGGTCATTCGATTTGGCAAAGTGTAATAGGTTAGAGCAATACTGTGCCGACATCCACCCAGACCAATGGGTGTATGCCGCCACATGGCAGAGAGTGGTAGAGGAAAAAGTTTGGTGGGTATTGAGGTGCCAACAGGGCAAATGTATGACAGTGAAGCAGCGAAAGGGAGGAAAGGTAGTATACCAGGTTCCGGCAGAGGACATTTGTGTCCCATCTAATGCGACCTAGAGCTGTGGCAATTGGTCCAGCCATTGTCCCACCAACAGCCCCGGCGATGACGTCGACGACCGGCCAGAATATATTAGTAAATCCCCCACCATCCTACGAAAGCAGCACCCCATCAAGGTTATACCCAAGTGAGGACCTCTCCTCTTACCAAACCCCTCCACCAATCACCATTCAGCCTAGCCCAACCCCCAATGCACTTCGTAGAAGAGCCCCCTCCAATATGCCTAGTGATGATTCGCCAGCCCGCACCCGTAGTCAGACGGCAGCCGCTGCCCTACCTGGTACCTTCCCCATACGGGAGGTAACGGTCCTGGATTCAAATGACGCGGCCAGACCAACCTTCCAGGTGGTCCCATTCACTTCCAGCGACCTGTTTAATTGGAAAAATAATACCCCACCATACTTTGAGGAGCCGAAAGCAATGGCTGACCTTATAGAAGGGATTTTTGCCACACACAACCCCACCTGGCGTGACTGCCGCCAGCTATTAAACACCTTGTTTACAGCGGAAGAAAGAAGGAGCATAATAAATCAGGCCACCTTACTAGCACAGGAAGGACATGGTCAACAAGATGCGGCCACATATGGAGCCGCTAGATTTCCAGTGGAGGCAGACCCGGGTGGAATCCTAATGATACAGGCCACCGGGAAGGTTGAAAATGTTTCAAGATTTTATCTTAAGTGCTGTAAGGAAGGGCCCGCCAAGACCCTCCAACATTCAGAAAATCCAGAATGTTAAACAGGACAAGGCAGAGTCACCAGCCGCCTTTTTGGAACGGTTAGAAGAAGCATATAGGAAATACAGCCCATACAATTTAGAAGAGGATAGTGGGAAAATGGTACTTCGGCAGTCATTCATAGCACAGTCATCAGAAGATATCAGAAGAAAGATTCAGAAACAAACAGGATTTTTGGGAAAAACTCTTAATGAACTACTAGCTGTAGCGGACCAGGTCTACATGGCAAGGGATCAAGTGGAAGAAGAAAAGAAAGACAGGAAGAAGAAAGAGGGGTACAGGGCATTGCTGAACATGATGGATGAGAGGCAGAGAGGAAGAGGGGGAATGAGGACCAGAGGAAGAGGAAGAGGAGGAGGAGACCGGCTGGGTGGAACCAGTGTGCCAAGTGTAAAAAGTTCGGGCACTGGAAAGGAGAATGTACAGAGAAGATGGAAGGAGGAGATGGACAGAAGCAAGGTTGGAATGAAGGGTGGAGAGGTGGAAACAGAGGAAGAGGAAGAGGAGGCAGAGGATCTTATCGGCCATACACAGAGAAAGCACAGGGAGCGATAATGGCAGCCGCCCTGGAGGATGAGGAAGAAGAGGAAGATATTGAATGATGGAGCCAGGCTTTCCTTTTGCTGGACCCCGGGGAGCCATTGTGACAATGAAAGTAGGGGACCAGCCAGTAGAATTTTTAGTTGACACTGAGCAGAAAAATCCGTTGTCAACACTCAAGTAGCGCCATTAAGCAACAAAAGCACCAAGATAGTGGGAGTGTCTGGGAAACCTCAAAATGCCCATATCTTAAGGAACGGACTTGCAATTTGGCAGGGCGTGAAGTATCCCATCAATTGTTATATGTGCCCGATTGCCCAGTACCACTACTGGGAAGGGACGTACTGGCAAAAGTAAGGGCTAGAATAGCCTTCCTTGAGAAAGGACTAGAGCTAACCGTTCCTATGGAGGAAGAATGGAGGCTGTTCCAGGTTAAGGAAGTAAAAAGGGACCCAGCCTTATGGCCTTGGGACAAAACCCCGTTGGTCTGGGCAGAAGATAATCCTCCAGGGTTAGCAATTAACATACCGCCAGTAATAGTGCAGGTCAAGAAGGGACATGCACCAGTAAAAAGGCCCCAGTACCCCGTTAGCAGAGAGGCTGCTGCAGGGATCCAGAAACACCTCGATAGACTGATACAACACGGCATCATCGTACCCTGCAGTTCACCATGGAACACCCCGCTCCTTCCGGTAAAGAAACCAGGAGGAGACGGGACAGATTATAGACCTGTTCAGGATCTGAGGGCAGTAAATTCGGCCACAGAGTTTCTAACGCCAGTGGTGCCAAATCCATATATTATGTTGAGCCTTATTCCGGCCACGGCCCGATGGTATTCCGTACTGGATTTGAAGGATGCTTTCTTCTGCATCCGATTGGCACCAGCATCACAGCCCATATTTGCATTCCAGTGGGAAACACAGCAGGCTGGACAAAGAACCCAGTACACTTGGACACGTTTACCCCAGGGGTTTCAGAACAGCCCCACCATCTTTGGTCAGGCTCTGGCCAAAGATTTATCAGACTATGACATTCCAAAAGAGGAGGGAACATGGTTGCAGTATGTAGATGACCTTCTGGTCGCCTGCAACACTAAGGAGGAGTGCACACACCACACAATGGCATTGCTTAAGCTCCTAGAAGAAAAGGGATACAAGGTTTCTAAGAAAAAGGCTCAGCTTTGCCAAGAAAAAGTTAAATATTTGGGCTTCGGACTGTCAGAAGGGAAAAAGACATTGGAGGTAGAAAGGAAAGAGGTGATTTGTGCCATACCAACCCCAGCCACTAGAAAACAAACCAGAGAGTTCTTGGGGTCAACAGGTTATTGCCGACAGTGGATTCCTAATTATGCAGTGTTAGCGAAGCCTTTATATCAAGCAACCAGAGGGAACAGGATGGACTCCTTTGAGTGGACTGGAGAATGTGAAAAGTCGTTCCAGGCCTTGAAGCAAGCCCTGATGTCTTCTCCAGCATTGGGCCTGCCAGACTTGGAGAAACCGTTCTTCCTATTCGCCTCCGAGCGAGAAGGAACAGCGGTGGGAGTTTTGACACAGCATGTAGGCACATGGCACAGACCAGTAGCATATTTGTCCAAACAGTTAGACACAGTGGCTCAAGGAATGCCACCCTGCCTCAAGGCAGTGGCGGCGGCAGTAGAACTAATAAAGGAAGCAAGCAAATTGACCCTAGGACAGCCACTGACAGTTAGGGTACCACATCATGTAAAGGCGCTCCTAGACACCAGAGGGCATCGCTGGCTTACGAATGAGAGACTGACAAAGTATGAGGGGATACTGTGTGACAACCCTGCGGTGACCTTAGAGACATGCGCAACATTAAACCCAGCAACTTTGCTGCCCGCCCCGGGAGATTCACTAGAGCACCAGTGCAGTCAGGTGATGGATGAGATCTTTTCCAGTAGGCCGGACTTAAAGGACGTACCTTTACAGTCGGTAGACTTAACCCTGTTCACGGATGGGAGTAGCTTCGTGGAAGATGGGACCCGGCATGCCGGATATGCGGTGGTGACGGGGGAAGGGGAGACTCTGGAAGCAGGGTCTCTGTCTCCGGGAACCTCCGCGCAGAAGGCAGAGCTAGTGGCCCTGACCCGGGCGCTCCAATTGGCAGAAGGAAAAAGGGTTAATGTGTACACGGACTCGAAGTATGCGTTCACGACATTACATGCTCATGGAGCACTGTACAAGGAACGAGGGTTTTTGACCTCGGCTGGAAAAGGGGTTAAAAATGCTGGTGAAATAGTGGAACTCTTGGATGCGGTGTGGAAACCTAAGAAAGTGGCAGTTTTACACTGCAAGGGTCACCAACGGGGGAGGATCCAGTAGCCCAAGGGAATAGGCAGGCAGATCTGGCCGCTAGAGAGGCAGCCAAGGGACCTGCACAGGTCAAGGTGATGGCCAACCTCTTGGGCCCCACAGAGAAGTGTCATTATAGTACTAGAGAAGAAAAGTGGGCCTTGGAGGAAGGAGGGAAGTGGGAAGGACAGGTAATTGTGATGCCCGATAACCGCGTCTTTGTCCCTAAGGACACTGCGTGGCACATAGTCCAACATGCACATCAAGAGACACATTTAGGAAAATCAGCTTTGGCAGCCCTGTTGGAAAGGCAGATGTACATAGATGGCCTACATGGATTAACTTCAGCAGCATCCAGAAGATGCTGGACATGTGCCAAGAACAACCCCCCGAGAAGGACTATTAAAACCCCCTGGAATTCAGCACGAGGGATCAACGCCTTTTGAGGCCTTGGTGGTGGACTTTACTGAAATGCCCCCACATGGAGGAATAAAATACCTATTAGTGTTTGTGGATACTCACACAGGATGGGTGGAGGCATACCCCACGAAGACTGAAAAGGCCATGGAAGTGGTGAGGGCATTATTAAAGGACATAATCCCCAGATTTGGAATACCACTAGAGATAGGCTCGGACAACGGCCCAGCATTCGTACACCAGATAGTCCGAGATCTTAGCAAGATGTTAAACATCAGTTGGAAATTGCATTGTGCATATAGGCCACAATCATCAGGAAAAGTGGAAAGAATGAACCGGACATTAAAGAATTCCCTAGCCAAGCTCACACAAGAAACAGGGATAAAATGGACAATGGCCTTACCATTAGCATTGCTAAAAATTAGATGCACTCCACAGAAGAGAACGGGACTGTCCCCCTTTGAGAGACTGTATGGGAGGCCACCGCTAAATTTGAAAGTGATCACAGGATTGTCCACAGATAGTCATGTTATAGGGAATCAACAAACCCTAGAGCAAGTACAATTGTTGGGGAAACAACTAGAACAAATAAATCAGTACACCGCAGACTTGAATCCGCCATTTCCTACCACTCCATTGCATTGTTTCTCATCAGGAGATGAGGTGCTCGTGAAGGAGTGGAAGATCGATCCGCTGGGCCCCAAGTGGAGAGGACCATACACCGTACTGCTGTCCACACCAACGGCGGTAAAAGTGAAGGAGGTTAAACCGTGGATCCATTATACCAGGCTGAAAAAGGCACCAGTTTCCAGATCGTGGGAAGTGTTCACCAATCCGGACCAGCCCCTTAAGGTGAGAATCTCCAAGCAACCCCCTGAAAAAGGGTCAACAAGGCCATGAAGCTGATCCCTGCGGGAACAAATGACCTGCAGTCAACACGGTTGCTGGATGGCCCACCTCGCCGAAGGCCTGCTAAAGCACTATCTTTAAGATGGTTTCTAGATATCTTAATGGGGAGAGCACACAACCCAGGTCCCAGAAAGATACCCCCCACACTGGTAATAATGACTATTACCCTGCTAGGTATAGCAACCCCAACACAGGCAGGATGGGAAAACAACTTGTTCCATCAACTGATTACAAATTTGGCCCAAGAAATAAATGTTACAGACTGTTGGATATGCTCACATGGACCCTCTCACCATGCACAGGGGTGGCCCATAATTCCCTACGCAACTCTCACTCTACAAGGCCTGAATAGAACAAAGGGATCTAACAATTACACGGGAAGGAATAAGGATAGGGCACAGTACTTAATAACCCACCGGGAGGGGATTGCGCCCCTTTGTGCTTCCAAAGGGCTAACCAGAGTGAGCTGTATGATATCACCGACGACCGCCCCCTGCGAAGATTAAGTTTAGGGCATTATCCCAACTGTAATCAGACCCTTAGATTAAGGGAACAAAACCAGTCCTCATGCATCATGGTGGGGGAGGAATGGACCAATACGTCTCAGGAGGACTCCACGCTAGGAACACAGTGTTGGTGGGTGCTGTATGGTAATAAGAAGGGGAACATGGTAATACAACTGGTCCAAGACCAAGCAGCTCTACATGTAGGAGCACACATAGGTGGGTTACCCCGAGGGCTGCTTTGGGTGTGTGGGAAATGGGCCGGAAGATTGTTACCCCCAGCGTGGCATGGGACGTGCACCATAGGTACAGTAGGGATGGGGGACTGATAGCCTATCCCAGAAGCACCAAAGTGACTAATCTCCACAATCATGTCCACAGGCATAGAAGGTCGGTGGACCAGATAACCACCTATGGCTATGACCCAGATAATACGTACCTGTCTGAAGGGGAAAGATTTGCAGGGATTTTGTTGCCAGGACTTGGGGTGGCAAACAATGTAAAACAAATTCGCATTTTGTCCTATGAATTAGAAAAATTGGCAAATGAAACAGTGCTGGGTTTAAGGGCACTACAGGTAGAAACTGAATCATTAGCACGAACAATGTTACAACATCAGTTAGCCCTGGATTATTTGTTAACTAAGGAGGGGGCTTTGTGTGTGGTTAAATACAACGTGTTGTCACTACATCAACAAGAGTGGAGATATAGAGTTACATATTGAAAAGATACAAGAAGTAGCCAAAGAAGTACAGGCCACCTATCACACCGGGAGTGACTGGTGGGACTGGCTCACCGGCTGGTTACCAAATTTTGGGTGGCTGAAATCAGTATTTGTAATTGGCTTGTTGATACTGTGCCTTGTAGGAATAATGTTTTGCTGTTTTCCACTGATGATGAGATGTTGCCAAGTTGGAGGTGGTGAATACATAAACCTAATCAAGAAGCCAGATTGGAGAAAGCCATAATTTTGCATTTTTGCTTTTGTAAATATTGCTTTGCTACATATTTTCAAGAAAAAGAGTTGGGAATGAGAGAGAATGAATTCAGGACAGGCCTAGGCATGCCCGAGTCAGCTAAACAAGCTGTTGCCCAGATAAGGAATTTCAGGACAGGCCCAGGCATGCCCGAGTCAGCTAACAAGCTGTTGCCCATATAAGGGATGTGTTGAATGCTGATTGGATGGAATTACAACTGCATCATCGGTTTCAACCAATAAGTAAGATCATGGGCGGCCTTAAGCCGAACCCTGTGTGTATAAATATGTGTAATTTTAAGTGATCAGGGTCTTGCTCATGAGGTGCCACGTTGTGCCTGAGTGAGGCCTCCACAGCTGTGGAATCAGTAAACTGCTTTCTTGAGGTAACTCTGTTGTCCGTCTCCTGTGTTACTGCGCCCGCCGAACTACCTCAGGAGGGGTCTTTTCCTCTCCTGCTTCACTCTTTGCCTGGTTGACGACAGGTGGATGATTCGCAGGGAAGGAATCTGCAGAAGATTGAGGTCTTCAGAACGGAGAGATCTCTGGGGAACATATGGGAGTAGGCAGTCCCTCAAGTACACAGGCCCCAGACCATGCAAGGCCTCAAAGGTTAAAACCAACACTTTGAAGATGCTCCGGTGCTCAATTGGCAACCAGTGCAGTCACTGCAGAGTTGGAGTGATATTTTATTTATTTATTTTATTTATTGGGGCTTCTTCGCCGCCGACTCCCGGGGGCTCGCGGCGGCTCACAGAGCCAGTGGCACAACGCCACAGGTTAAAACATAAAAACAGTTAAAAACAGTTAAAACAATTAAACAGCAAAATGCAATATAACAATTGAGCAGCAGGAGATATCACAGCCCAGAGAGTATAGACGAGGCCTACTCGCGCCAAGGCCTGCCTAAACAAATGAGATTTGCAGGCCCGACTAAATGGCAGCAGATCTCTCAGGGCTCAGGATTCGGCCGTGAGGCGTTCCATAGTGTGGGAGCTATAATAGAGAACGCCCTCCGGCGGGTCGATGTTAGATGTGCCGACTTTACAGATGGTACTACCAACAGGTTGGCCTCTTCGGACCGAAGTGATCTCGCTGGGCAATATGGGGTGAGACGGTCCCTCAGATACGCTGGCCCCAGGCCGTGTATGGCCTTGAAGGTAAGAACCAGCACTTTGAAGGCGACCCGGTGCTCAATAGGCAGCCAGTGCAGATCCTGCAAAATTGGTGTTATACGGCATCCTGCTGGTGCCCCAGACAGGAGCCGGGCGGCAGTGTTCTGCACCAGCTTGAGCTTCGGATCGACGACATAGGCAGGCCAACGTAAAGCGCGTTACAGTAGTCTAGCCTTGAGATGACCGTGGCTTGGATCACCGTGGCTAGGTCGCTCCGGGAGAGGTAGGGGCCAGCCTCCTTGCCTGGCGGAGGTGGAAAAAAGCAGCCTTGCTGGCCATGGAGACCTGGGCCTCCATGGTCAGCTGGGAGTCCAACTGGACACCCAGGCTCTTCACAGACGGCGCTGGATGCAGCGCCGCACCGTCCAGGGTCGGAAGCCGGGCACCCACCCCGCCCGGGCCGCCCAGCCACAAGATCTCCGTCTTCGCCGGATTCACCATCAACCTACTGGCTCGCAGCCATCCAGTAACGGCTTCGAGGCAATGTTGGAAATTATCGGGGACGGATTCCGGCCTGCCCTCCATCCTCAGAATGAGCTGGGTGTCATCGGCGTACTGATGGCAGACCAGCCCATAACTCCGCACCAGCTGTGCAAGCGGCTGCATGTAGATGTTAAATAATAGAGGGGAGAGAATGGCCCCTGAGGGACTCCACACACTAATGGGGAGCCCTCGGAGACCTCCCCCCCCTCACACGCTGAGACCGCTGGCGGAGGAAGGAGGACAGCCATTTAAGGACAGTCCCCTCACTCCGGCCATGGCCAGGCGGTGGATCAAAAGATTGTGGTCGACCGTGTCAAACGCTGCCGTGAGGTCCAATAACACGAGCAGCGCAGACCCGCCTTGGTCGAGCTGGCAGCGGAGTTGGTCTGTGATGGAGACCAGGACCGTCTCCGTCCCATGCCCCGAACGGAAGCCGGACTGGAAGGGGTCAAGCCATGTTGCATCATCTAAGAAGGACTGCAGCTGCTCCATTACTGCCCTCTCAACTACCTTGCCCAGGTATGGAAGATTCGACACTGGGCGGTAGTTGGAGGGAACCGCAGGGTCCAATGATGGTTTCTTCAGTAATGGAGCCACCACTGCCTCTTTTAAGCACTCTGGAAAGACTCCTTGCTCAAGGGAGCTGTTTATGACATTCAACAGAGGCCCACGTAACCCCTCCAGGAGTCTCGCTGCTGCGTTCTGCACCAGTTTAAGCTTCCGGATGACCGACAAAGGAAGACCAATTTAAAGGGTGTCACAGTAGTCCAGCCTCGAGATGACCGTCGCTTGGATCACCGTGGTCATTTCTGGTGAGATAGGGCGCCAGCCGCCTAGCCTGCCGCAGGTGGAAGAAGGCGGATCTGCTGACAGCGGAGACCTGAGTCTCCATTGTCAGCAGCTGTCACACCACAGAGCCTCCAGGCTGCCCATTTGCCCAGGCCTACACAGGCCCATCCAGCCCAGGAAGTGGTTAAACCGTCAGTTTGATGCTCCCCAGGCCCCATCGGGGCCTCTCTGCATTCTCGTGTGAAAATGGCACGGAATGCACAGATAACTACATCCAAGGTTACCAAAGCGAGACTCCCTTTTGGCCAGGCGCTGCAGAGGAGCCATAAACTATTCCTCCCTGAAACATCTGTGCCAGGTAATTGGGGAACATTCCGGAGAACCTTAGGTAACAATAAACATATAGTTTCTCATCAATCATTGGGTTTGATGTTCGACGCACTGGGGCTGGCCAAGGGACCCTATATCAGAGAACCCCGCACCATAGGGGGCATCTCGGATCAACTCATGCCAACAAAGGATGTTACCCTGAAGAGCCGGCCGCGAACGGCCTGATCTAAGCTACTCATGCCCATTCCACCGGGCTGCCTTGGTCCCTTGAACTCTGTGTGTGTCCTGCTCAAGCCTTGTTGCTGCTAAGACTTTATTGCTAAACTTCCTTGCTTCCCAAGCTGCCCGGTTGTGGAAACGGAGGGATTCTGTTTGGAGACTCTTCCTGCGCATCCGGCTTTGAATCCCCGCCGCAGGACTTACTACCTGCTGTTCCTGATTGCTACTTTAAGGCATTGTATTGGCCTTCATGCTTTCCTCTTTCTTGCACAATAAAACTGTGTTGTACCTCAAAGCTGTGTGGTTTGTTCAGGGAGATCAAGTGTGCCCAAGCCCTAGAAGGCGACAGCAGCGGATCTAACTGGACCCCCAGACTCTTTACTAAGTGCGACAGGTGTAGTGCTGGAGCCCACACCCACCTGGATGACTCAGCCATAGGATCTCCGTCTTAGATGGATTCACTCTCAGCCGACTGGCTCGTAGCCAACCAGTCACCAAATCATTTCCATTTGGGACAGTAGGGACAGTCCTCAAGGACCGAATAATATTGAACAATTTAGCTGGGCATGAGCTGGCAGACTCTATCAGGGAGGCATAGTATAATTTTTTGGCCTCCTTGATAGCATTCTCATAAGCTTCTTTAAATAGCTTATAAGCAGATTTTGTCGCTTCATCATGGATCCCTCGCCACACGCCCTCTAGCCGTCTCTTTTCCCGATTCATCACCCGCAATTCCTCGGTGAACCAAGGGGAGCGATTATTGCGGGGTCGGAGAGGGCGTCTGGGAGCAATTTCGTCTAGTGCTCTGGATAGCCCGGAATTCCAAGCCTGCACCAGCAGGTCGACTGAGTCGCTGACAGGATCCAAGTCCCTTAGAGCATTCGGGAACCGCACCAGTTCCATAAGTCTCCTCGGGCAAACCCAAATTGATTCGGCGCCCTTACAGAGAGGAGTGGCAAGCTCCAACCGGATTCCCAGGACACAGTGGTCCGACCATGGCACCTCTGTGCAGAAGGATTGGGTCACTTGGAAGCCAGCACAGAAGACCAAATCCAGGGTGTGACCTGCCGAATGAGTGGGCCCAGTATTACAAAGTGAGAGCCCCAGCGTCGCCATGGTTGACACTAGGTCCTCCGCTGCTCTAGAAATGGGGGCGGATTCCGCATGGACGTTGAAGTCCCCCAAGACAAAAAGTCTAGGGAACCTCAAGGCCCACCCAGAGACTGCCTCCAGCAGCACGGATAGGCTTTCTGCTGGTGCGTTAGGCGCACGGTACACCAGCAGAAAGGCTATACTCTCCTGCGAATCCCACACCAGGCTGACACACTCAATCCCAGAGTGTCAGCAATCTCTTTTCGCAGTGTGTTTTGGAAACAAGATGCACAAGGAATGTGCATCTTGTTTTCAAGCTGGAAGACTTGAGAAAACATGCTTCCACTTTCAAACAAGGTGCTCGCTCCTCATTGCACATTGTTTTTTCAGTCCGTGGTGCAACAAGGGCTTCATGACTGCAAAAAGAGAGAGGTTACACACAACTCCTGGACCAAGTGTTATGTACCTTGATATATATCAGATGCCCTAATATATCATCAACATGGCCATGCTGGATCAGTGATACTGACCCAACTTCATCCATCTGCTCATGGTCCTTTGTGAAGCCAAACACCAAAAAAGACACAATAGATTGGAGGCATGTGGACCCTATCCATTAGCCAAAGGAAGAGCTAACTAGCAAACTTGGTTTCGAAAGCCTGTTGAGACAGACAAGGTGGACCTTCATCTTGTTGTTATGTGGCTTCAGATGAGTTCTAGTTTATGGCAATCCCCAAGATCATTCATTGGGTTTTTAACGCTCAGAATCCTAGAGTCATAGAATTGTAGAATTATAGAGTTGGAAGAGGTCACATGAGCCAATCAGTCCAACCCCCTTCTGCCATACAGGAAAACCACAATCAAAACCCTCCCAAAAGATGGCCATGCATTCTCTGTTTAAAAGCCTCTATAGAAGGAGCTTCCACCAGATTCCAAGGCAGAGAGTTCCACTGTTGAACAGCTCTTCTATGGTCAGGAAGTTCTTCCTAACATTCAGATGGAATCTCCTTTCCTGTAATTTGAACCCATTGCTCTGAATCCAAGAAGAGAATTGTACCCTGGTCTCCAGAGTTATAGTCCAACACTCAACAACTATGCAAACTAAATCTTGATAGGAAATGCTGGACCTTGATGAGAAAGTGTTTTTCTGAGCTTCACTCCTGGGATATCCATCAATTTCACTCCAAGGGAAATGATCACACTGCAAGGTGAGACTGATTGCTAAAGGAATGCAATGCAAGGCATTTCCCCTCATTCTTTTGAAGGTTTATTGACAATTCCTATCAGGGCAAGTTATATTTAACATGACCCTCAAGCCAGGCTCCGGATTGGATGGAAAGATGTGGGAAGGGTTCACCTTGCTATAGCCAGCAACCATCCTCTCCACCGGCACCAACGCCCTTCCGCGGAGAAACACGATGCCCATTCTCAGGCCTTAATTAAGCACCACGAAGCCTAATCGCCCGACACAAAGTTAAGTAGATTGTTGCCTGATTGAAACAGAGAACCTTCAAGCTTATAGGATTTGTCCCCACTTTATAGGAGAGCTCTTTGACTGTGACGACCAATGGGCCCCTTCTGAGCCGTGTCCTGGGGAAAGTGGACATCAGGGCTGCATGATACAGGACTAGAAGGCTATTTCACGGCTTCATGATATCACCTTTTAATTAGTTGGGTTAATGTAATGGATATGCTGGTCTCAATATTAATATGTTCTTCAATCTGTGCCCAAAATCCATTTGTACTTCACTAAGACCTTGTCTCCATAAGTAAACAAAACTTCAAGGGGTTTTTCATGGTGCCCTGTTAATTCTTCCTCTTTGATTCTCAAATGGATTTATTTCACCAAACTTTAATTATTTTATTTTATTGCTATCCCAGAGTGAGATCCAAGGTAACTTCAAAAAACAGTAACTTAAAAACTTCTGTACAAAATTAAAAAACAATTGAAATCATACATTTTACAGAAAAACCTATTTTAGCCATAACTAAACTAAGACATAAAAACATTAATGATGACACTGAGCTAGTAACAAAAAGCCAATCAGTTTGGTGAGGAATGGTCAGAAGTGCAGTCTTGTGACATCCAGATAGTTGTACAATTGGATTGCTATGAGTTTTCCGTGCTGTTGGAAACTAGGCAAGTGAGGTTTTTATATATCTGTGGAATGTCCAACATGGGAGAAATAACCTCTTGTCTGTTTGAGGCAAGTGTTAATGTTGCAATTGGCCACCTTGATTAGCATTGAATGGCCCTGCAGCTTCAAAGACTGGCTGCATTATGCCTGGGGTATCCTTTGTTGGGAGATTCTAGCTGGCCTTGATTGTTTCCTGTCTGGAATTCCCCTGTTTTTTTTTAGTGTTTCTCTTTATTTACTGTGCCAATTTTAGAGTTTTGTTAATACTGGTAGCCAGATTTTATTCGTTTTCATGGTTTCCTCCTTTCTGTTGAAATTGTCCACACGCTTGTGGATTTCAATGGCTTCTCTGTGTAGTCTGACATGGTAGTTGTTAGAGTGGTAACAGGAGAATTGCAGACAGTAAACAATGAGGGCCAGCTAACACCTCCCAACAAAGAATCTCCCCAGGCAGGGAGCAGCCAGGCTTGGAAGCAAGGCTATTCAATGCTAATTAAGCTGGCCAATTGCAACATTCACACTTGCCTCAAACAAACAAGAGTTGTCAAAGGCTTTCATGGCCAGAATCACTGGGTTGCTGTAAGTTTTTCAGGCTGTATGTTCCAGAAGGATTCTATCCTGTCGTTTCCCCTGCATCTATGGCAGGCATCCTCAGAGGTTATGAGGACCTCACAACCTCTGATGATGCCTGCCATAGATGCAGATGAAATGTTAGGAGAGAATGCTTCTGGAACATGGTCATACAGCCTGAAAAACTTACAACAACCCACACAAGAGTTCTTTCTCCCGCCCTGAACATTATTCCACATATATGTAAACCTCACTAGTTTCCAACAGATCTCACAACCTCTTAGGATGCCTGACATAGATGTGGGCGAAACGGCAGGAGATAATGCTTCTGGAACATGGCCCAGAAAACTCACAGCAACCCAGTGATTCTGGCCATGAAAGCCTTCAAAAACACAGTTGTACAATTGGCAACTATGTTTTAAATTTTTAAAAAGTTCTGTATATCAAAGTAGACACAATCTCATTGGTAGGACTCCAATCAATGAAAGCACATATGGTCAATTTCATTACTGTCCAACTCACCAACCAGTAATCTAATTGCAATGCAGCAACCGTTATGAACCACACATATCAAAATTAAATTGCATTTATAGTGATTAAAGCATTTAATTTTGAAAAAAGACCAGGACGATATTAGCTGGAAATGAGGTAAGCTGATTAGCATTGAATATACAGTACATCCCAACTAGTAAAACAAGATAATCAAAATCTTTGCAAGGTTGGGACACAGCAATTTATATCTATTATAGCACTTTGAGGCAAGTGAAAAAATATGCTCAAATTGTTCATGTCAAGCAAAGTCAGAAAACAGCTTTGGAATGCAAAGGCTAAATCAATCTGTCCAAATCAAAACTAGATGGCCACCATCATTTTAAGCGCAGGCCTGCAAACAATGCTAGCCCACAGAGGAGGAATGAGGGCCAATTTGGTTTGGTTCAATTTTTTAAATAAAATCGATCAGAATTCATAAATGTCTTTATCAACAGGGTGAGATTTGAAATTATATGTGGGGGAGCAAAACTGATTGATTTTCCCCAGCTTTTGTGTGCCTAGCTCTTTAAAGTCTTCTCTGTTGAAAAGCCCAAACTATTTTTGAGTTTGGGTTTTACAAAATTGTACATCTGCATAAAATGTGCAGTTTTGATTTGAACAATACCCCCACTCTTCTTGATGCAAGGAAACAAGAGAAGTTGGCTTAGTTGGCTGTGTCTTTGGGTGCAACTATATCAGACATTGAAGCGATGCTCCTATGCCATCAACTCCACTGGACTGGTCACATTGTCCAAATGCCTGATCACCATCTCCTAAAGCAGTTACTATACTCTCATCTCAAGAATGGGAAACGTAATGTTGGTGGACAGGAAAAGAGATTTAAAGATGGGCTTAAAGACAACCTCAAAATCCAGAGAACTAGGAAGACCTGGCCCTTGAGCGCTCTAGCTGGAGGTCAGCTGTGACCAGCAGTGCTGTGGAATTTGAAGAGGCATGCATGGAGGGCGAAAGGGAGAAATGTGCCAAGAGGAAGGCACATCAAGCCAACCCTGGCAAGGTCCGCCTTCTACCTGGAAACCGATGTCCTCAGTGCAAGAGAACATGCGGACCAAGAATAGGGCTCCACAGCTACCTACAGGCCCACCGCCAAGATCCTAAACTTGGAGGATCATCATCCTCGGGCTACAAAGGATTGCATAAGTAAGTATCAGGCATGGACAAACTTGAGCCCTCCAGATGTTTTGGACTCCAACTCACACAATTCCTAACAGTCTCATACCCTTTCCTTTTAAGTGACTGAGGGGGGAAAGGAAGGGGCCTGAGGCTGTTAGGAATGGTGGGAGTTGAAGACCAAAAGACCTGGGGGGGGGGGGCAAGGTTGCCCATGTTGGATCTATATGATCTATATGATATACTTAAATGTAATTTGACTCAACTTTACTTCCATAGCTCAATGAAATTGCTTTGTAGTTTGATGAGGCATCAACACTCTTTGGCAGAGATGGCAAAGTGCCATGTAAAACTCCAACTCCCAGGATTCCATAACATTGAGCCATGGAGAGTAAAGTGGTACCAAACTGCATCAATTCTACAATGTAGGTGCAGCCTTTGTCATCAATCCATGCACCTTCTTGGACTTTTTGTGTATTAGTGCTTACCTTGATCTTTGCAAAGAATAAAAATGTCATTTTTTATAAACCCCACTTTTTGGATAACATATATGGAGCACAATGTTGCCTAAAATACCTATCCTGTCTGATCTCCAAAGCTAAATGGGATCAAACATGACTAGTACTTGGAGGGGAAATCTCTGGGTTATACAAAGTGCTGTAGCCTGCAGCAATGACAACCCCCCCCCCCCCTTGAATAAATCTGGCCATGTAACAGCCAGGGTCACCATAAATCAAAGTTAACATGGGAGCATGTAAGAACACAAAATATTTTGCACAAATTGGAAATTATGAGGAAAATGTCATCTTAGTCAAGACATACACAAATCTCAACACGGATTATCATTTGGATTTAGACCCATCAGTCTACATTTTCCCCTCTGTCCCATCATAATGATAACACTAGTTCCCTGCATTGAGTTAGTATCCAAATCACCAGCCATTCTTGCCCTTTACTGCCAGTACTTTTCCAACTTTGGGAAGTTCACAGTGTGAATTTCACCTCCCTGCCACTCACAGCCTCAGTGAGGGCTTTCATTCTCTCTTGCCACTTCCCATTGACACACGAGGCTTTAAGCGACCTTTATTAATTAACTCCCATGACAACTGGCTGAAAATTATACAGCCGAGCACCAGGTTTCAATCAATAATCAATGACCTTCTGTTAAATCACTCAAGGGCTCCCATGTGCTACACTGAACGGCCATCCAACGGCAACTATGAAGCCAAAGGTGAGCAACTGGGTAAAGCATGGGAGCCAACTGGGACAGGACCCTAGGAGAGATTGCCAATCATGGCATTAAACATAAGGTTACTTAAAGGCCAACCTACTTATTGCACTAGGATGAGAATCATGTGTACCTCCACATGTGTACCTTCCAAATTTCTCCCCTCCTTCTCTGGTGTTAATGAATGCTAGGTCAGTTCGGAATAAGATCACCACCATTAGAAATTTTCTTGTGGATATGAATGCCAATCTGATTTGTATTACAGAAACCTGGCTGCAGGAGGGTGATGAGGTTCTCTTGCAGGAGTTAGCATCTCCAGGCTATATAGTTAATCACCAGACGAGGACTGGGAGACGGGGGAGGTGTGGCAATGCTCGCCCGAGACAAGTTTGTTCTCAGGAGGATTCCAGCATCGAACATCCCTGGGATTGAGTGTGTCGGTCTTGTGTGGGATTTACAGGAGAGTATAGCCATTCTGCTGGTGTACCGTGCACCTAACACACCAGCAGAGAGTCTATCAACGCAGTTTGAGGTGGTGTCGGAGTGGGCCTTGATGTTTCCTCGACTTATTGTCTTAGGGGACTTCAATGTCCATGCCAAGACCGCCCCTGTTTCTGAAGCAGCGGAGGACTTAGTGTCAACCATGGCGACGCTAGGACTCTCACTTTGTAATAGGGTCCACACATCAGGCTGGCCACACCCTGGATCTGGTCTTTGGCGCTGGTATCCAAGTGACCCTAACCTCTCTTACAGAGGTGCCATGGTCAGATCACTGTGTCCTGGGAATCCAGTTGGAGCTTGCCATCCCTCCATGTAAGGGCACCGAACCAACTTGGGTTCGTCCAAGGAGACTTATGGAACCTTCAAGGTTCCTGAATGCTCTGAGGGACTTGGAACCTGTCAGCGACTGTCGAACTGCTAGTGGAAGCTTGGAATTCTGGGCTTTCCAAAACACTAGACGAGATCACTCCCAGATGCCCTCTCCGAGCCCGCAGAAATCGCTCTCCTTGGTATACTAAGGAACTATGTGTGATGAAGCAGGAGAAGAGGCGGCTAGAGGACGTGTGGCGAGGAATCCGTGACGAAGCCACAAGATCAACTTATAAGCTATTTAAAAAGGCTAATGAGCATGCTATCAGGGAGGCCAAAAAAGTGTACTATGCTTCCCTGATAGAGTCTGCAAGCTCACACCCAGTGAAATTGTTTAATATTATTCGGTCTTTAATGACGGTCCCTACTGTCCCAAATGGTAATGATTTGGCCCCTTCAGCTGAGGTTTTTCAGAGCTTTTTCACAGACAAGATCTCGTTACTTCGCCAGGATCTCCCCGCTATGGTTGATACAATTAGTGAACTCGAGACTCCGTGGCCATTTGATGGGCCCACTCTCATTCATTTCCATCTGCTGGATGTAGAGGCTCCCTCGACCCATGCCCTTCCTGGCTAGTTAGATCCTGCTGGGAAGGGTTATGTGCCCCCTGTTGAAGATAGCCAACTGCTCCCTTGAGCAAGGAGTGTTTCCAGAGGGATTGAAAGAGGCGATGGTGAGTCCGCTGCTGAAAAAACCAGACTTCGATCGTTCGGTTCCCTCCAGTTACCGCCCAGTCTCAAATTTAGCGTTTCTGGGAAAGGTAATTGAGAGGGAAGCAGTGGCACAGCCGTAGCAGTTCTTAAATGACACAGAAGGACTAGATCCCTACCAGTCCGGCTTCCGTATTGGGCACGGGACAGAGACTGTGCTGGTCGCCATCACAGACCAGCTCCGCTGCCAGTTGGTTCAAGGAGGATCTGCACTGCTCGTGTTATTGGACCTCACGGCAGCTTTTGATACAGTAGTTCACTCATTGTTAACCCACCGCCTAGCTGTGACAGGGGTGAGGGGGACTGCTCTTAAATGGGTGTCCTCCTTCCTCCTGGATCGGGGACAGCGAGTATGGTTTCCGAGAGACTCCCTCTAAATTGTGGGGTCCCTCAAGGAGCCATTCTCTCCTCTTTATTATTGAACATCTATATGCGACCAGTTGCCGAACTGGTACAGAGCTTTGGTCTGGAGTGTCATCAATAAGCTAATGACACCCAGCTGGTGCTGAGGATGGACGGACGGCCAGACTCTGTACCCGATACTTTCCAGCAGTGCCTTGAAGCTGTGAATGGTTGGCTACGAGCCAGCCGATTGAGAGTGAATCCATCGAAAACAGAGATCCTATGGCTGGGTCGCCCGGGTGGATGTGAGCTCCGGCTGCCCACTCTGGATGGCGAGGCATTACGCCCATCGTCCTTAGTAAAGAGTCTGGGGGTCCAATTGGACTCACTGCTGATAGTGGAGGCTCAGGTCTCCGCTGTCAGCAGATCTGCTTTCTTCCATCTGCGACAGGCTAGGCGGCTGGCGCCCTACCTAACCAGGAATGACCTAGCTACGGTGATCCAGGCAACGGTCATCTCGAGGCTAGACTACTGTAACATCCTCTACATTGGTCTACCTTTGGCGGTTATCAGGAAAATTAAGCTGGTGCAGAATGCTGCAGCTAGACTCCTGGCTGGAGTGCCGGCCAGAAGCCATATCACTCCAACTCTGCGGCAACTGCACTGGCTGCCAATTGAGCAGCGGATCATCTTCAAAGTGTTGGTTTTGACCTTTAAGGCTTTGTATGGTCTGGGGCCAGTGTACTTGAGGGACTGTCTATTCCCATATGTTCCCCAGAGATCCCTTCGGTCAGAGGACCAAAACCTGTTAAAAGTCCCTTCTATGCGGTCCATCCATCTGTCATCTACTAGGCAGAGAGCCTTTTCTGCTGTGGCACTGAGTTTGTGGAATGCCTTGCTGGCCGAAGTTCGAGGGATTAATGAGCTGCCTGCCTTTCAGAAGGTTTGTAAGACTGTTCTCTTTCAGCAGGCATTTAACTCTTAGCCATTCTCTGTCATGTGCCGACAGAAATATTGTTTTAGTGTTCTGGTGTTTTAGTGCTATTTTATTGATGTTATGCTTGTATGTTGTGAACCACCCTGAGCCTGTTGGAAAGGGTGGTATATAAATTGAAATAATAAATAAATAAATAAATGTTGTTAGACTCTAGCCAATATAGTCCATTGCAATTCTTAAGTTCAAGAACATCTAGAGAGTCACATAATCCACATTGCTGCATGTCACATGGGTGTGGATTTAGCTGTATTCTCAGCAAGCATTAAGTTGTTTGATGGGTTGTTGACTGCTGTATTGAAAAATACACAAATCCCATTGATCCAATGGGTCTCCTCTAGTTAGGACTGCCAAGATTTAATCCAGGGATGAGAATCAAGTAGCCCTTCAGATGATGTTGAATAACATTTCCCAGCATTCCTCGCCTTCAGTGTTGCTGGAAATTGCAATCCAACATTTAGTGGGTTGGATGATTTCCACCACTGCTTTTCTGCAGGCGTGGCCAACTGCATGGATATCAGGTGCCATTTTTCCCCCAGACTCTTCCCTTATGGGCCACCACCACCATCCCTGACCAAGCCCATATTGAGCTTTACCCAGGGCTGGACAAAGGTAATTTTGGCTACCACATGCTGCCTATTTTATATGTTGTAACCCGCCCCGAGCCTGCAGGGAGGAGCGGAATATAAGACCAAATAATAAATAAATAATTTTAAATGGTAAGCGAACAGTATTTTGGCACACACACACCCCAAACCGGAGTTAATATATTATTGTACATAATTCATATTGTTGTTTTTGCTAGACTTATAGAATTGGGAGGGACCCCCAAGGGACATCTAGTCCAGCCCCCTTTCCAAGTAGGAATTAATATATTATTATACATTATTATTGTTATTATTATTGCTATCATTATTATTATTGATATTATTAGACTCCTAGAGTTGGAAAGGTCTGCCAGGGCCATCCAGTCTGCGGTAAAGCTACGTTCAAATCAACCGGCTGGACAGGGTGGACCCTCTCTTAAAGATCCCACCGCTGCCGCCAATATGTGACCACTCCACTTCTTGACCGGCCTCAGACTGGACAATCTTTCTATGTCCACACTGCTGACCTCCAATCCAAGGAAACCTCGAAGTTACCTCAGCAACTTCACGTTTATTGGCAGGGTACTGTCTCACCCCTTCACCATTTAACTGACTGGAGTTTTAAAACTTCTCAGTGACCACTTGACCACGCTGCCACCATTTATCCGGCTGACCACTGACTTTGAGGGCCACCACCAATAAAAGAATCAGGAGAGGTGTTTTCCTTTTAAGATGCAAACAATTTATTTTGACACAAATGGGTACAATCTTGGTTGGTTTCAAACTTCCTTAGAGGCACAACTTTTTCTGTTACATAACACAATGGGGACCTATTATAGGGTTTCCACTAAACCTCTATAAACCCCTGCAACTTTAACTAGGGTCTCTATACCCTTTAACTGGACTGCTCACTAGCAGACCTTAAGACACACACTAACACTGGACCGTTCTCTTTCAGTCCTTAGGACACTCTCAACTAGAACATAACTCCTCCCCCTCTCATTTGGCAGTTGGCTTCCCGCTCTTTTCCAACTGTAGAATTCAAACCTGAACATTCTACTAGCCTCTAGCCCTGGTTGCCATGGCGACAGCTCTTCTAAGCTTCTGCCATGCCTCCCTTCTGTTTCACCCACAGAAACAAACCATAGAACATTCAAAACAACATACATTTTAACACATGTCACACAACATTTACACACAAATAATCAACATCATTACACAGTCCAAACCCCTAATGCCAAAAAGGAATTATTATTATTATATATTCGGAATTAATATATTATTGTACACTATTCTTATTACTGTTGTTGCTAAACTTCTAGAGTTGGGAGGGGCCCCAAGTGCCATCCCGCCTAGCCCTCCCGGCAGAGGTCCACCCGGATCCCACCTTCTTCCTCCCAGCGCATCCTCTCTTCTGGGGGGCTCCTGGCGGCACTGCCGAAGAAGGCGGGTGGGACGGGCTGCATGGGGCCCCGGGGAAGCCCCACCCGGCTCTGCTCTTCCCAGCAGTAGGCCTGGACATGGTGCGTGTCAGGGACGCATGCGAGGGGAGGGGCGCGCACACGCGCTCATGTTTAGAAGAGGAAAGGGGCTGCGTGTGCGCACGTGCTGGCTGGCAGGCTCTCTTGCCTGACTGAAGCGGGGGTGCCATAGCCAGTGTATCGTGTTCTCCTTTGGCAGAACGCTCTTCTAGTTCTCCCCAAGCACCAGAGGAGAAAGACAGCTGAATGAGCGAGGGAGCACCGAAGATGGCCCATGTTGGCGCCCCTGAGTACGTTGCGCCTTACCCGGGCGTGTAATAGGCGTAACGGCTTAATCCGCCCCTGGCTTTGCCTCTCCTACTTCTGGTGAAACTTCCTGGAAAGGGGCAGAGCCAGGCTCCAGGCACTTGCCGGCTCCCCTTCCTCAGTCTGGACCTGGACGTCGACCCACCACTCCCGCCCATTAAACAGTATATTACGGTTGCCATTAGAGGGCTGGGTAGGAATTTTTTCCCCTCTTATGTTTCTAGGAGGGTTTTTCGCCTACCCTATACTGTTACAAGGTAAATTGGGATGTGCGTGGTTAAATAGGTAGCCACGGTAAACAGTTAGGAAAAGCTTAAATTTGATATACGCCTAAGGCACCCCCTTCAGGGGTGAAGGACATTAACTAATACACTCACCTAAGGTTCAATTTAAACAGGTGAGGGTAATTATAATGGCCTACGAATTGATGAAATATGGTCTCTGATACACTGAGAGAGACAGCTCTGACACATTTCCTTCGAAGGTTGCATGGTTGGGTGTTCAGGGGACCCAGGGGGGTTCGCCCTAGCTAGCCAAGGGGTAGGCCAGATAGGGATGCTACCTCGGCTTTGCCACCAAGTTCAAGATCCATAGATTGATTTTCAGTCAAAGTTAAACCCGTAAGAGTTAATAAAAGTTGCCCATATTTAAACCCAAATACTTGTGTGTGGTCTCATTATTTCGTGGGTTGGCACTGCAGACAAATATCTATTATCCTCTATAGAAGGCATGGGCAAACTTTGGCCTTCCAGGTGTTTTGGACTTCAACTTCCACAATTCCTAACAGCCTCAGGCTCCCTCCTTTCCCCCTTAGCCACTTAAGCTGAGGCTGTTAGGAATTGTGGCAGTTGAAGTCCAAAACACATGGAGGGCCAAAGTTTGCCCATGCCTGCTCTATAGTTTCCCTTAGAAATGAAACAGAAAGAAACACTGCAGTTCTTTGCCCTCAGGCTTACAATCTAGCAGAGACATGATGCACAGAAAAGGGAATGGTAATGGGGCAAAGAATTATGTCAAGCAGATGCACTTGGATCATAAAGAGAGGGACTCTTACCAGCCATTGAGCCAAGGCATGATGGAGCTGAGACTGACTTCTTTTCTCTCCATCAAAAGCAGTGGTAGTTGGAATATAGAAGGACGTTCTCTTACCAACCTCTGGGACAAGATACATAGAGTTATGGCTCGTTGTTCTTTTGCCCCTTGGCCAGAGCACAGGATATGGTTGCCATAATCCAGATCTCACTTAAAAACACATACCAGCAACAGCAACAACGAAAACACCAGCAGCCATCCTGAATTGCAAGCAACTACAACTTAGAAGGGAGGAAGGGGGCATTTGCAGCTTAAAAAAAATAACTGAGATAAAAATTCTCCTAGGAATGGAGAACTCAAATCCTCTTATCTCCTCAAACAGAGATCTCCCATCAAGAGTGTTAGTGAGCGATGGGCTGGAATCTGGTACTTGACAACATAAGACAAGATTTGTGCTCAGGGATAACAGCATTAGGTCTTCATCTGCAGGCAGAGAGCACTCAGCAATCCTTGTTCTCTTCCCTCCAACTATCCAGCAAATGTAATAACAGGAGTACTTATGTTCAGCGATGCGGTATTCCAAAAGGAGCAATACATTTGCAAATACTCCGTCAGCAGCTTATTCCTAATTTGTAGCAAATTAAAAACAATCGGCGATCACAACCACAATCGAACATAATATGCTTATTTCCTTTTACGTATAGTATACCATAAACTTAAAGCTGTGAGGTTGAATGACAGTAGATCAAATTCTCCCATCTGAAATGGCCAATTGAAAATCAAACGAAATACTTCATAGATTCCCAGTGACCAGTGCTATGATAAACCACAAGAGGATTGCAGCCAATGGTTGTAAAGCTAACCCTTTTACTGACTGCAGACCTAACCCTCTCATATGGTCTAAACACACCTGAGAAAAGTTTTTTTCAAACTCTAACTGAGGGTGCATGTTTGATGCAGTTTTAAATATTGGTTGTGTTTAATTCTATTTTAATGTTTGTATATTTTTATATTTTAAATTGGATACTAGACCTGTGCGTGAAATTTGTTTCTACCGTTTCTACCATTTTTTCGTGTTTTCAGTTTATTCGGAAGCACGAAACAAAAAGTCCCCTCCCCACATGAAAATCTGATCAACACGAAAGCCCTGCTTTCATGTGCATCCAAACTTGACTCCTTGCCTTGGAAAGAGAGTTTGTGTATGGCAGGGCATGCAGGCAGGCAGACCCAGAGCATGGCTGCAGACATGCTCTGGGTCTGACTGCACACCCCACCACACACACACACTCTCTTTCCAAGAATAGTGCATGTGTGTAGCAGGGTGTACAGGCAGACCTAGAAAGCAAGCAAACCTGCCTGTGTCTACAGCCGTCAGCTGAGCACCTCTTACTCTAGAGTAGAAACAGCAGGTGCCAGGTAAGAATAATGCATGCTGGGAAGGGGAGCCATTGGATGGGAAGCCCACCCCCATAATGGCCCAATTTTTAATCCCTGAAACCAAAGAACCAAAAACAATCCTCCCCATGGAGGATTGCATTTCGGGAGGCTTACAAAATATGGATTGGGACCTCCAACGGGACAAGGTTTCCCTCAAATGCACATGTCTATTGGATACCAATGCTTTTATGTCAAGCTGCTATGAGTCCCCTTTGGGGAGATAAAGCATGGTAAGTTATTATTATTATCATTATCATTATTATTATTATCACTATTATCACAAGCCTGAAAAAGCTACAGAAAATGAACAACACATCAAACTACTCTGGGACTTCCGAACTCAGACTGACAGAATTTTGGAGCACAATACTCCTGACCTCATGATTGTGTTAAAAACCAAGTATGGATTGTCCATGTTGCAGTCCCAGGTGACAGCAAGATTGAAGAGAAACAACTGGAAAAGCTGAGACAATATGAGGATTTAAAAATCAAACTGCAAAGACTCTGGCACAAGCCAGTCAAGGTGGTCCCAGTGCCTAAAGACCTTGGCCTGCACTTAAACACAATCGGCACTGAAAAAATTACCACCAGTCAGCTGCAAATTCCGCCCTACTGTGATCTGCACACATTATTCACCAATACATCACACAGTCCTAGACATTTGGGAAATGTCTGACGTGTGATCCAATACAACAGCCAGCAGAGTGATCTTGTTTGCTGTGGACTCATCTTGTTGTGTTTCTAATAATAATAATAATAATAATCTGCAGAATGAATGCAGTTTTACACTATTTTAATACTGTGACCATAGAACTCTAGAGTTGTTATTTGGTGAGGCACAAGAACACTGGAAGAGAAAGCTATAAAGCAGTGCAATACTTAATATTGTGCTTAGGTGCTTAGGGGTCCATGTTCCTGCAAAAAAAAATTACGATGGATTTTGCTTATGTGGTGCAATTCTAAATTTGAAGGTGTTCTGTTTCACAGTGATTCCAGACATAACGATAGCAATGATAGCTTGTAAAGCTACAACTCCCATAATTCCATTGTATTGAGCCATGGCAGTAAAAGTGTTGTCAAATGGCATTCATTCTACAGTATACTGTAGATGCATCCTGAATTAGGGTTAATATTGAAGAAAAAACCCATATGCTCCCGAGACCCTAAATCTTCTTTGAGTTTTATATATCAGTTTCCCTGTACAGAAAGACTTTTACAGTCAGAAATTTATTTGGCTGAGGGAGAAAAAATGATTAATTTTATTTAAATTCACCTCGTGACCTTTTCAAATGTCACCTTCTAAGGTGCCCATTTTTTTTCCCTCTCTGCTTTCCACCTTATTTTCCTGTCAGGTTCCTTTAATCCTGAAGGCAGAAACTATATTATTTCCCCCCAAAAAAGTGTAAGTGCTTTTCAGAACCTTCCCAACTTTATCCAGCAGAATTTTGTAATGGGCATGAGCATCTGTAAATCATGCAATGTCACAATTGCACAGATTGCAGCAAAAGCAGAGCTCTGCTGACAGCATATTCAACGACCGCTTGTCTTTGCAAGTTGTGCATTGCACGTTGTGGTTGCATTGGAATTGTGCATTCTATAATTTGCATGTACTGAACATTTCACACTGGCATTTGTGTTGTATAATTTTGCTCTGCTACATCAGGATGGTGTAGTACTCCTGCCATCTAACTCCGTATGTAACATTTATTTATGTGATGTAGTGAGGATGTTACATTGCAACTAATAAATGTCAATTCCAATTCTGTATCTCCACCTTAACTATGTAACCATCTTAGCTACATAGTTAAGTAGCGTATCCTTGTCTGATCCCTCTCAATTCTGCCTAACGGGATAGTGCTTTACGCGTTAGACTGGAGACAAGAGATCAAATCTATGCTTGGGCAAGTCACACTCTCTTGGTCGTAGAGGAAGGCAAGGGCAAACCTCCTCTAGACAAATCCCACACAGAAATCTGTGATGCATTTACTTTAGGATTGCTATTAGTCAGAAACAATTTTGAGCTACTCCAGAGTTCTGTATTACTATCTTGCCTCTGTAAAGCCTAAATATCCCTCCAGACTTATTATAGGGCCATATAAGTCCCTCTCATAGTCATTCTTTTGGTTGATTGCAACCAGATACAGTGAAGACATCTGCCCCGTGTGCTTTGCTACTCTGCTGCTGAGTACGCATGCCCAATGTGGAACACTTCTCACCATCCTAAAACAGTGGATGTGGCTCTTAATGAGACATGCTGCATTATCACAGGATGTCTATGCCCACACCACTGGAGAAATTATACTGTTTTGCTGGTATTGCACCATCTGACATCTGCCGGGAAGTAGCAGCCAATAATGAAAGGACCAAAGCAGTGTCATCTCTGGCCCATTCCCTGTTCAGATATGAGCCAGCACGCCAATGCCTTAAATCAAGAAATAGTTCTCTGAGATCTACAGAGATACTCGCAGGAACACCTCAGCAAGTGAGAGTCCAAAAGTGGCAGGCTAGAACCCAAACCCTCAATCCATGGCTGAAACCAAATGAGACACTCCCTCCTGGGCACACGGAAGTCTGGGCAACTTGGATGGTGCTAAACAGACTGCTCTGGCACCATGAGATGCAGAGCCAACCTTAAGGAATGTGGCCTCAAAGTGGAGTCCATAACATGTGAGTGTGGAGAAGAGCACACCACAGACCACCTATTACAATCCAGTCGGAACCCTGCCACATGCACAATGAAGGACATTCTCATAGTAACACCAGAGGCACTCCAAGTGGCCAGCCAAGTTTTTTAAACATTGTGTTTTTTAAATACATTACAACTGTACCCTCGGTTCACTTCTGATACGATAAACAAATATAAATATAGTCATTCTAGGCTTGAGGGGGGAGGGGTGTAGACGGCAAGATCAGAGAAGCATATGGCTATGTCCCTGTAGCCAGATGCAAAGTGTATACCTGAGCCATGGTGAACTCAACAGACCTTGAGAATGATTTTCACTTCACATCTTACTATAGCACCATAGCCGGGCACTTCTGCAGTACAAATGGCCATGCATGGGGACATAGAGAAGGTCTGCAATATGTCCCGAGGGTTGTAAATGATTCATCACATCTTAATTTTTTATGCGGAACTACTACACTACACTAAAGCATGCAGGGTTGCTGCCTTGAAATTACATCTTATCCTACATCAAGCTTTTAATCCGTCAGATTCACTGAGACCCCTTGAAACAGTGCAGCAAAGGCTTGATACCCTGCTCACTTTTCAACTGCACAAAGATTCTTTTTTTAAAAAAATAATAATGAGAAATGACAGAACACGATCAAAGTGACCAGTTAACATCTTGCTCAGCGCTTTTGAACAATGCTGTAATTGCTGCCTTTCAACGCCAGCTTCTTATGCATCCACCAGCATGAAAAGGACACCCCCGGAATTGACTCTGAATACATTCATGCCTCGCAAAAGAATTTTATTCCATCTCCTCCGATCCATTTGCAAAGAAAGGGAACAAGTCCGCCGTGGCGAGGCAGAAAAACGATTTGCAGCCATCTGCATAATATTTGCAGCTTTTGTCTAGTGCAGTGGTACGTCTTGGGGAAAACGGTTATTGAAGACCACAGGTTTGCTTTTGTTTTTTAAAAACACTATTTTTTTGGAAACTGATACAAAGGAAGATGCCCATAAAAATTCTTCCCAGGGGAAGCCTCTTTCAGATATTTTTTACTGCTAATGATACAGATAATAATGATGGTGATGGTGATGATGATACAGAAAAATGTGGTCCATGATCCCAAGCAATATCAATGAACTCCTCTTCCCATGACCACCAGTCTCTGAGATGGACCTAGCTGATGGGTGTTTGAGTCCAGCTATATTTGGAGGGCTACAGGTTTCAAAGATCTGCACTAACCAGATGGTTGAACTCATGCCTAGTTTTCCCATCCCTAAGTTCTCTTGAGATCTTAGCAGATCTTAGCAGCTAGCTATGCTGAGGTGATGTGGATGATAAGAAATATTGTTAAAGGGACCGTGACCCTGACTGGAAGGTTGGTGGTTCAAATCCACAGGTCAGGGTGAGCTCCCACTGTTACTTCCAGCCTCTGCCAACCTAGCAGTTCGAAAGCATGCAAATGTGAGTAGATCAATAGGTATCACCTTGGCAGGAAGGTAAATGGCACACCAAGCAATCATGCTAGCCAAATGACTGGGAGATGTCTACAAATAATGCAGGCTCTGCAGCTTAGAAATGGAGATCCCCCAAGCTGGAGATGAGAACCACCCCTTAAGAGCCAGAAGGGGAAGCCTTTACCTTATCTGTGTTTTGAGGCATTGAATGTTTGCTTTGTTTTGTGTGTGCTGAAATCCACCCTGAGTCCCCTCAGGGAGATAGGGTGGAATACAAATAAAGTTATATTATATTATATTATATTATGGTACTAGAAAATTCAATATCTACTTCTGCTAGACCCTTCATCTTCTGCTCAGACCAATGATCCTCTTCTTTCTTTTCTTCCATCCTGGGTTCACCCTAAAAACCTGCTCTGGGTTGTTGAGAAACCCTCTGGAATAGTTTCATTGACACAATAAATAGTTCCAGGAGGGGAATAATGGAAAGGCATCATTCTAAACTGCATCCGCAGGGGTATAATCTTTAGATCAAGATAAGTCATAGTGCCTTTCTGTTCTGCTTTGGTGAGGCCTTACTTGGGATACTGTGCCTACCTCTAGGCACCAAGTTTCAAGGAGGAGATTGGCAAGCTGGAATGTATCTAGAGGAGGGCACCAAAAATTATCAATGTTTCTGAAACAAGCCTTTTAAGGCATGGAGTAGGGAGCTGAATATGTTTAGCAAAGAAAAGAGAAGACTGAGAAGCGACATGATCGTTATATTTACATATGTGGAGGGGCTTTCTGCACTTCCAAAGATTAGAACACAAACCAAAGGATTAGACTCCCAATCATTTTCATCTAAACTTTAAGCAGAACTTTAGGCAGATCCCTTCATAGAGTAGAACCCTCCCTGGCAAGCTTCCAATATCCAGTTAAAGTTTCTGTTCGCTCAACAAACCTTTGGGTTCCTTTTTACAGGTCTGAGTGTACATGGGAAAGGGGCTCTTGATAATGTTCTATATTAATAGTAAAGTTTATTTACAGTATATCTCACCTCCTTTCCTCAGGGGACTTGGGGTGGCTATTGTCCCACTCTCCCAGCCTAAGAGGAAGACATAGCAGCAAGTGTCCACTAAACAAATCTTGCCAAGAAAATCCTATGATAGGTTTATTTTAGAAGTGCCATAAGTTGGAAATGACTTGAAGGCATGCATCAACAACAATTGTCTGTACATCCTGACATTTAATGTATATTTATTTATTTGTTTGTTTGTTTATTTACTGCCTTTATATCCCGACCTTCTCACCCCAAAGGGGACACAGGACGGCTCACAAAACAGGAACAATTTGATGCCATATAGGAGTACATGCACAAGATAGGTGTATAAGGTTTCTAAAAATGCCTTTTATTTCATTGATAATTTGATGGTGCTTTGGCTTTTGAATGCATCTATTGATGGATATTTTTTGACTTCATTCAGTGTAATATTTGCAAGCTGAGAAGAAGGAGGATGTAGAGGATGAGTAAAAGGGAAAGGAAGAAAAAGAGGAGAAGGTAGAGGAGAAGGAGGAGAAAGAAAAAGAAGAGGAGGAGGGCAGATGAAGAATAAGGGGAAGAGGAAGAAGAGAAGAAGAAGACAAAGAAGGAGGAGGAGGAGGAGACAAGGAAGAGGAAGAAAAAGAGGGAGAGGAAAAAGAGGAAGAGGAGCAAGTGGAGGGTTTTTTTCACACCACCAAAGTTTAAGCAATGCACATTGGTATATTCCACAATCCATATTAGTCTAATGCCTGATTAGGCCAACTAAAAGGGCATAAAAGTGCATGGAAGCTTTTCAGAATCTCTTCAAACATGCCACACATTTTTGTTCTGTTGTTACTGGCCTATTAAAGGCATGATGGAATATTTTTGGCGGCAGGAGGTAGTTCCCATTGTTGTCATGACTAAGAAAACTCTTATTTTTCCCTTTGCTTTTTAAAGGACTTTGGAGTTGCTGAGATGAATCAGCCCTCTGTCCATGGTGCTGAAAAATCTGCCAGGGTTCTTCATGCACCAAATAAGAAGCTTCATATGAAAAGAGTATCCCTTTTCAGGAATATGAAGTAGTGAGATAGAAAGTGTGTGTGTGTGTGTGTGTGTGTGTTTATAAAACAAGTTAAATGGCTTCAGCATTTCTTTCAAGTGCCATATGTGGGAGGTCTTCTCCCTTACCTTTACAATAAATGGCACTGTAAGAAATGTAAACTAGGACAGCAAGAATGATGAAGTTGTGTGGAGCAGCTTCCCAAGGGATGAAGAGAAAGCCCTGTTTCTTGATATTTTTAACAATCGGCCAGGAGAGAAGCAGAAAATGTACTTGCTACGAATGAGCCTGAATTGGCAGGAAATCAATCAGCCCTTCTCACAGGGTCCTTCTTATTTCGACTTTCACTAAATAGAACCCAGAAAGTGCATAAGCGTTTCCCACTCCATTATCACAATCCTAGAATGAAATGTCTGCACCTAAATGGGAAAAAAAATGATATACTGACTTTTTAGGGGTTTTTTTTAAGAGCTTTAGATCCTGCTCCTGCCCAGCTAAGTAAAGGAGAGGAAAAGAAGTTAAAGCAGTAAACCCATGCCCGGGGATTGGATGAGGCCCCTTGGGCTCTTTTCTCAGGCCCTCCTCTCTCACACCATCCTATCCTTCCTTTCTTCCTTCTTCCTTCTCTCTTTCCTTCCTCCTTCCCTCCCTTTTTCTTCTTCCATCGTTCTTTCCCTTCCACTCTTTCCTCCCTCCTTCCCCCTCTCTCTTTCTCCTTCTTTCCATCCCTTTTGTCTTTCCTTTCTTCTCTCTTTCATCCCCTCCTCTTTCTCCTTCCCTCCATTCCCTTCCTCCCTTTCTTCCTTCTGTATTTCCTTCTTCCTTTCCCCTGGGAGATGTTTAGTTGGGAGAAGAGAAAGTAAAGAGGGAACATGAGAACTATGTTTCAAGATTTAAAAGGGTGTCCCATTAAGGAGAAGGGGGAAAACTATTTTTTGCTGCTCTAGAGACCAGGACACAAGGGATCGGTTGTTTCAAATGGCAGGGAAAGAGATTCGATTTAAAAGATTAGGAAGGACTTCCTGAGAGTAAGAGCTGTTGGCCTAGGCTGCCTGGGAATGTGGTGGAGTCTCCTTCTCTGGAGGCTTTTTCACTATCAGGAGTGCTTTGATTGTGCCTTCATGTATGGCAGGGGGTTGGACTATACTCTTTATTTATATTCTGCTCTTCTCACCCCAAAGGGGACTCAGAGCGAATTACAGAACATATACAAGCAGACAATCCCTGCCGTTAGTTTTAACATACAAGACAGACAACAACATATAGTAGGAGGATCTTTTCCTGGTTGAACATGGTCTTCCAGATTACATCTCCAGGTGCTGTTTCTCCATTGCGTCATCAGGGTGTTTTTGCTCCACTGCGTCACAGGGGGGTGCTGCTGCTCCATCCACCTTGCTTCCTCCTCCTATGATGGAGAGCCTGCCTGCCCGCCGGCAATCGATCTTCATTATTTTTTTATTGGTGTTATAAAGTCTTTAAAAGATTTCCCCCGCTATGTGGTGCCTTATTTCTCTACTTGCAGACTGCTTTCGACTAGATGACCCTTGGGGGTCTCTTTCAACTCTAGGATTCTATATCAGGAGTAGGCCGCCACCATCTCATTTTGATCAAGGCTAACCCTTTTGGGATCCAAAAGTTTCCTGTCTTTACTTCACTTTCTGTCTCCAAAAGAGAAGAGGAAGTAGAGGAAAGGGCAGGGAGTGGACTTGAGGAGAACCCGCTTCCTCCCAGCCCACCCACCCTACTCCACCATGTGGCCCCCAAGTTAGAAAGTTTGCCCATTCCTAGGTTAAAGGCATGGCTGACATGAAACTGTTGGAGCAGAGTCCCCCAATTTTCCAGGACACAGGATATCCTAATGCCTGGATTGTATAAGCTTCATAACTAGAGGCTGGTAATGGCAGATTTCCACAAATCTGCCCAGGTAGCTTTAAGAGATGTGCTTCTTACTTTTTTTAAAAAAAATGAATGCAACAAGTAATTTAATCTTTTTCTTCTTGCAGTGAGAATGTCTTTGATAACGGCAGTTTTCAAAGACTGTTTGCAGTGCAGGACTTATTTTTGCAGAATTCACTTACGGCGTTTAAGTAAAGAAAATGGCATTCTCCGCACAGAACGAAATAACATATCTCCAGAAACAATACTATTCCTAGTATAGAAAAACACCATTTTGTCCACACACAAAACCAAGTGTGAATTCTGAATCAAAGAAAGCCTGAATTGCTAAGATTCTTGTCATTGCAGAAGGCTTCTCACCAGAGCTTTTTGACACTCAAAAAACATATGCTGCACAAACTCATGTATAAAACGATCTTATGTCAAAATCAAGGGCAGCTCTGGGGGCCAAAATTACTGATTTTGATATAACTGATAGATACGTTGAGGGTCAACCCATTTTGGCCAACATCACATTTCACAATTCTTTTTTATGAAAGTTATGGTACAACACAGAAAGAAACCATCCCATTCTCTGAAAAGGCATTGTAAAAGGTGGAGAGAATAGAGTGGATTGGTGCTTCTTTTTGGTTCTCCATTCAACCCAGAGAAGTGAGGTGGATCATTTTTTTATAAGAGTTAAGTTTCAGTATTTACATTGACCCATTGATAAATCAATTCAAGCTTTTAGGGTCAATTTTTGACTGAACTTTATAGACTTATACACAAGCATATACAATATGTCAACAATCTTTGGATATTATTCTCTGCCCCTATGGCCTTTTAAGGCCATGCATGAGTGATGACCCATCATTTCATCTTTGAGCAGCCCATAGTTTGATTATGTGCATTATGAACCTGGACTTAGAAGAGTCAAGTGGGGAGGGATAAAACCCATCAGCTGGGAAGTTTGTTAATCCATGGTCCAGTCTTACTTCTGGTTCAACCCAGCTAGATCAGCTATCAGACTTTAAGGGACAACTGAAAACTCTTTTTTTCAGACAAGCCAATTTAAAATTTTAATCTGCACTTTATCAATGGATTTAAACTTGTATTTTATTTATTATTGTTTATTTATTTAAAGCATTTATATTCTGCCCTTCTCACCTGGAAGGGGACTCAGGGCGGAGCAAAACATAAACATTCAATGCCGGAATAAAAATTATAAATATACACAAACATTAAAATCAATAGTATCCACTTTAAAATCCAATGGTTAAAAACCATATCAAATCAGCCAACTCTGTGTATTTTGTTGTATGCCTTTTAATAGTGTTTTATCTCTTGTTTTAATAGTATTGTATCCCACCTTGAGCCTAGTGTAAGGTGTGCCCAGGGTTCCAGCTCATGAGGTATATCCTCAATAAAGGTAAAGGTAAAGGTTTCCCTTGACATTAAGACTAGTCATGTCCAACTCTGGGGGTTGGTGCTCATCTCAATTTCAAAGTCAAAGAGCCGGCATTGTCCATAGGTCAACACGCAAGGTCATGACTGCATGGAGTGCCATTACATTCCCACAGAAGTGGTATTGATCTGCTCACATTTGCATGTTTTTAACTGCTAGGTTGGCAGAAGCTGAGGCTAACAGTGGGAGCTCACCCCGCTCCCCAGATTTTAACTGCCAATCTTTTGATCAGCAAGTTCAGCAGCTCAGCGGTTTAACCCACTGTGCCACCAGGGGGCCCTTTTGTATATTCTCAATAGCCTCATCCATACTTCATCCATTCAAGACTAGAGCGGGGTAAAATCCCTGGTAGCTGGTGACTTCTGACCTCATCATACTTGTGGTGGCAGCCAGCAGCAGCGCTCCTCTTTGCCGTGAGGTGTGAGGAATCCAGCAACTTATGCTTCATCTCACCTTGCATTGCATTGCCCACTGGGAGCGCAATTATATGGGGGAAACGTGGAGAGCACGTAGTGTGTGTGGCTTCCCCTCAAAGAGTGGACAACACAGGAAGCCTTCTGTGTTGCCTATGTGGCAGCAACACACCAGTTCTGCCACTCTGCACCCACAGAGCCAGCATAACATCATGTGAACAGAGCCAGCCGTCTCTGTGAGTGACCAGGGCTAGATTGGCCTTTGCCATCAAATGTAGCCCCATATGATGAGGTGCTAAGACAATGAGACTCTCGGTCCAAAATTTCAAAAGCGCTCTTCAAGAACCAGACATCTGTGTTCAATATAAATTTAGTACAATGGGACATTCTTTTAAAGTCTGCACTAAAATCCAGGGAAGGTTCAATGTCTCACTGACATGTATGTTCCCAACTATGATGGGCAGGAGAACAATGATGGGTGAGGGTAGGAGATGAAAACACAGGCCTTTCCTTCTCCATAATGGTCTGGCACAGAGATTGAGAGCCAGCATGATGTAGTAGTTTGGACCACAACTCTGAAAACCAGGGTTCGATTCCCCATTCAATCATGGAAACGCTCTGGCTGAGTCACACACTCTCAGCCCCAGAAAATGATGGATTCCTATTAAGGTTGCCCTAAGTCAGAAATGTTTGCAGGCAGCCAACAGAAGCTGAATACAAACCATAAGGAACTATAGGAAGGGATATAATCCAAGGGGGAGAATATTCTCAGAAGAAACCTGTTGAATCCCTGATTGGAAATCTGGACTGTGTGACTGCACACCACTATGCTGGTCAGTGGCTATCACCCAAAGCATGCACACAGTATGGCATTTTCTTTTACAACCAGTCCAGTAAAATCCTTTCATAGAAATCATTATGGTCTATTAACAGATTCTTTTGCAGTGTAGGCACTGATTGCATGGACTTCTGAAGCCATTAAAATGGTTTAATGGTTATTCTTTCATTCATATAATAAGAATAACAAGAATGGACAGCCCATTAAATGGATTCTGTTCCATTATTTCCAGAGGGCTCTGGGACAGCTTTTTGCCAGTGTGGCTTAGAAGTTTTATCATTAGGAATCTGGGATACTATGGTTCAAATCCCCCTTTCAGGCATAGAAACCTCACTAGGTAGCAAGTTACACTCCTTCAGCCTCAAAGAAGACAATGGCAAAGTCCCTATCTTTGGAGTCACCACAAGAGGTTCATCTTAGTGTTTCCATGAGTCAGAAACCATTTGAAGTCACACACAGCAACAACACCATGGTTGGGATTAACAGAGATTAATCCCAACGACTCTTTAAAAGGAAAAATGTCCCTCCTGGGAAATGTCCAGACCTGAGAGAAGGTAAGAGAACATGGAACTCAGGATGTCAAAATCTCTCTATCTCAGTTCCACTGATTTTCTCCAAACCCTCCCAGTCCCCATTTGCATCAGGTTGCGAGATATTGCACTTTCTTCTTTCCCTGGATAAATACTTCCCTCTTCATCTCTGCATTTCTCTGTGCAAGTAATTTGATTTATGTGTCTTTTTTTCCCCAGGGACAAAAGCAAAGATGGTTATCTGCAGCTGATAGAGTGTTGGCTCCATCCCATCATGCATTATGGGTGAACCAGAAGAGATATGATGTCTCTTATGGTTTTTGGTTTTGAAACTTAGTGGTTGCAGGGATTGTTTTTGGTTTTATGTGTTATCGAAGGCTATCATGGCCAGAATCACTGGGCTATTGTAGATTTTTTGGACTATATGGCCATGTTCTAGAAGCATTTTCTCCTGACGTTTCAGCTGAATCTATGGCAGGCATCCTCAGAGGCTGTGAGGTCTCATCCTCTAAGGATGCCTGCCATAGATGCAGGAGAAATGTCAGGAGAGAATGTTTCTAGAACATGGCCATATAGCCTGAGAAACCTACATCAACCTTGTCTTTGGTTTTGTTTGAAGAGGAAGCCAATTCTTACCAAATATTTCAGCCATTCAGTTGCAGATCAAACTATTTTCGCATAATTGTTGGTGTTTTGGAAGGGATTCCATTGGCCTTAGGTGCAAATTGGGATCCCCATTCATCACACTCATAGTGTGCGTCTTCACGCTTGATCAGTTATTCATATTTCACCCACTTGCACTTGAACATAAGCACCTGTTTTCTGCATACTCTCCAGGATGCCCACTAAGTTTCACAAGTATGTCCGTACACATTGAATGAGAAGTTGTGCATCTTCTTCAAAGCAACACTCATTGACATCCATATGTATTTCAATTTCCAAGCGGAACAACTGAATTGGCAGAAGCAAAGATTCTGCTCTAGGATTATGGAAGATCTTGTCTGCTTTTAGAACTTCCCAAACCACAGTCCTTTATCTGCATTAGCAAGAATAGCTATTCAGTTGCATGACATGGTGCAGCTTTTACCCTCCACAGGAGTTTTCCAAAGCATTCAAACAGTGCACAAAAGCACCCAAAAGAAAGCAATACTAGTACTAAAGGATGCTTCAGCTCCAGCCTGCTACTTGCTGTCACTATAAACCAATGGCAATGTGTTAAATACTAATTGCATGTTGTCAACCAAGCATTCAGAGAAAGAACCTGCCAGTAGGATGAATGAAGCAAAACATGCCTCTCTTTCAGTCCCTCCCAGTCTTTCAAATTGTTTTGTCAGTAAATCCTCCTAAAGCAGCCGTCATTCATTGATTCCCTATTGGGCGAGAAGGCAGTTCTTGATTTTTTTAAAGCATCAATGGGGTTTTAGGGTGCTGTTAGAGAGAACAGATTTCAAAATGAGACAACACTAAACTTAGGCAGTGAGCAAACTTAAGTAACCTGAATGCCCTCCTTGGAGAAATCACCCATTCTCAGGTAGAAAAAGTGGCAGAGCCAGGCAGAAGTTCCTCACAGAGATTATATGACTCACAGTGCCATCCATCCACTTTTTCCTCTTTCTTCCTTCTAATCAGCCTTTCAGCTACATCCCCGCACCCAGTGAAAGCACATAATATGATTTATTAAAACAACAATGATCCAACCATGCCAAGAAGCCCAGATGACCCAAACCAGAGAAAGAAGCTCAAAATAGTCCAAGTGGGTTCCAATAGCAGTGGGTGTTTCCTTCGAAAACCCACCCAGAAAATGTTTCAGGGTTCCCATTTTGGAGTTGCCACCTGCCACAAAAACTCATCTGCCTCTATCACTGAGATTCTCTTACTTTTCCAAAGTGAAGGCCTAGGCTGATGAACCATCCACGGCTGTCCCAGACCAACGGGGATTTCTGTCCTAGGAAAGGAAGTGCCCAGGAAACTTATCTCGGTGGAGCAAGTGGTGCTTGACAACATGCTTCCAAGGCGGTCTGACTTGGCATCTGTTTGAATCTTCACAAACAGCACTGGGCAAGGAAGGAATGGCATAATCCCTTGGCAACAGCTCACAAGGGAGGACAGGGTGCCTCCTGCCACAACTGGGTGAAACTAATCAACTTCACAATAAATATATATATGCATGCATTCACGTCCCAAACCCACTCTTTCCAAACAGACACACCACCCAAGCAAAGATCTTTACTCACAGTTTGGCCTTCTCCCTCTGTCTGAGACCCAGACCCTTCTCTCTCGGCTCCAAACATACTCTCCTGCTTGCCGTCTTGTCCTCCCTCTCCGCCTTCCTCTGCTCCTTCCTTCCCAATGTGTCCTCCTTCATTCCCCAGCTTCAGTCTCTTCCCCTCGGGTTGGGGATCGTCCCCTTCTTCTCGCCTCATCTTGCCATCTCGAGCTGCTCTCTGCTTCGCTGCATCCTCCAGGCAGCTGGAAGGCGCAGACATGCCTGGCTTCCCAGCAATGGGCTCCTGGGCCCCCAACTTGGACCTAGGGCTGTGGGACCAGCCAAGATGTCTCCTTTTTGGAGGGGAGAGCTCCCTGGTTCTCCCTCTCTTTCTCCCCGGCTCCAATAGGCTCGGTCTTCTTTGACAAAAATTTTAGCTGGTGTTTCAGTGCCTTTGCAAAGCTTGGTGCTGTCACTTCCATTTCTTTAGCTCCCTCTGCTGCTGGCCAGAGCTACTCCATCGGTAGCCGTTGAAGCACATGGCCGGGCAGGAAACTTTCGCCTCTGTCCCAAAGAGTCCTGATAACCTTCTCCATATTGGCCCATGGTTCTTGCTGTGAAATTTTCACAGCAAACTAAATAATTTTTGCTTTTAGAATCTGACTTTCCTTAATTGCCATTGATCGGGATCAACTCCACTACTCTCCCACTTACACTTGTGAGCTGTTTATTATTACTATATGTATAATTATTATTATTACTATTATTATTATTATTGGATGTACCTGGTGTTGACCAGGTTTGCATTTTGTAATTGTTGTGGTACAGAGTCCAGGAGTTAAAAGATAACAGTAATAGTAAGTAAAGGTAAAGTTTCCCTGACATTAAGTCTAGTCTTGTTCGACAACATTGGGCACAAGTATGGTCCAGAGACAGAAGACAGGAGGAAAATCATCCAGCAAATTGAGCGAACCGTCGGCTACCTACTAGGCGCCATTGAAAAGCACAGCTTGAAAGACACCCTCAATGTCATCATTACCTCCGACCACAGCATGACCATGGTCAGAAAGAATCCTGAAGTTGAATAAATCCTGTTGGCCAACTATATCAAATTTGCGGACTTGAAGTTTGACATTGTAGACTATGGGGGCTTTGGGATGATTCTCCCCAAATTGGGGAAAGAAGAGGAAATCTACCAGGCCTTGAAAAATGCCCACCCTCACCTGAACATCTACAAAAAGGAAGAGTTTCCTGACTATTTCCATTATGCGAAACATGAACAGGACTTGCCCATCTTGCTTTATGGAGACCTTGGTCACAGTGTCAATGGGGTAAGTGCCACAACAAAATCAAGTCGCTGCACGCACCCCCTTGGTGAGGATTCTTGAATTCTTAGATTGTTCAGCAAATAATAATAATAACACTTTATTTGTATTCCACCCTATCTCCCCAAGGGGACCCAGGGCAGATTCCAGCATATACAGACACAAAGCAAACATTCAATGCCTCAAAACAATTTTTTTTGGTGTCAGGAGTGACTTGAGAAACTGCAAGTCACTTCTGGTGTGAGAGAATTGGCTGTCTGCAAGGATGATGCCCAGGGGATGCCCAGATGTTTTACCATCCTGTGGGAGGCTTCTATCAAGTCCCTGCATGAGAAGCCAGAGCTGACAGATGGGAGCTCACCCTGCTCCCCAGATTCAAATTTCCGACCTTTCAGTCAATAGTCCTGGTGGCACAAGGGTTTAACCCGTTGTGCCACCAGGGGCTCCTGCCTCAAAACAATGAAACACAGATACACAGATAAAGGTAAAGGCTTATTCTTCATCTCCGGCTCTGGGGGTGGTGTTCATCTCTATTTCTAAGCCAAAGAGGTGACGTTGTCCATAGTCACCTCCAAGGTCATATGGCCAGCATGACTGCATGGAGCACTGTTTCCCTCCCACAGAAATGATACCTATTGATCTACTCTCATTTGCATGTTTTCAAACTGATCGGTTGGCAGAAGCTGGGGCTAACAGCAGGAGCTCACCCCGTCCCCAGTTTCAAACTTCCAACCTTTTGAACAGCAAGTTCACCAGCTCAGAAGTTTAACTTGCTGCACCACCAGGGGTAATGGTATTTAGTAGTAAAAAAAGTGGTTGTTTTATGGTTGTAGGGATGGTTGTCTGACCCGACTGAAACACAAAGCACTCTTCCGTTTGGCCCTCAGGTAGTGAGGGCACCCAAGAGATATGCATAGGTCTCCATGGGAACCCTCTAATGGCCATAACATCTGGGTCTTTCCCGCTCATTTCTCAGGGCCCTTCCCCACAGCCATAGAACCCTGGATATCCAAGCAGAAAATCCCACAATATCTGCTTTGAACTGGGTTATCTGAGTCCACACTGTCATATATCCCAGTTCAAAGCAAATAATGTGGGATTTTATGCAGCTGTGTGGAAGGGGCCTCAGTTGTCCTCAATCCCGTTGCTCAGTTGTCTCTCTCTCTCACACACACACAAAACAACAATCCTGATACAGGTCACTCCAAAAGCAAACACAAATTGTACTGTGTTTCCTTTTGGGGGGACTTATATTATGGTTTCCTTTAAAGGAATTCCTCAGTCGCCAGACTTGATGAAATAAACAAACTTACTTGCCCCACTGAAACACACTGCAGAACTTTCTCTGCCCCTCAGGACTGACCACACCCGGCGGACACAGGCCTCCGTGCCCTCCTGCATTTGGTTATGGCCAACTGTAACTCCCATCATCCCCAGCCCGCCTCGGAAAAAGGGTCAGGATGTCAAGAGATGCCTTCTGGGAAATAGGCTAAGCCACCTCACTAGCTTGGAGGAGAGCCCTGCCCTCAATCATTGGTGGGAATCATGTGGCTCTCGGGATGTGGGTAGACTACAATTCCCATCATCCCCTACCATAGCCGTTAAGTCCACCAATATTTAAGGTGGTCATGAGGGCATGTGTACCAAGTATTTTCCAGATCCATCTTTGGTGGGATTCGTGTGGGTGGACTATAACTTCCATTATCCTTTGTCGATTCTCCTCAAACCCTATGTATATTTTAAATTGGTCATGACAGGTCTACATGCCAAGTTTAGTCCAGATCTATCATCAGTGGGATTCACAGGGCACTCAGGATGTGGGTGAACTACAACTCCCATCATCCTCTACCATGGTTGCTATAACCACCGATATATAGGATGGGCATGAAAGGCATGCATGCCAAGTATTTTGCAAATCCATCTTTGGTGGAATTAACATGGGTGTGGGTGGACTGTAACTTCCATAATCCTTTGTCAATTCTGCCAAAACCCCACCTGTATTTTAAATTGGTCTTGACAGATCTACATGCCAAGTTTAGTCCAGATCTATCATCAGTGGGATTCACAGGGCACTCAGGATGTGGGTGAACTACAACTCCCATCATCCTCTACCATGGTCGCTAAGTCCACCGATATATAGGGTGGGCATGAAAGGCATGCATACCAAGTATTTTGCAAATCCATCTTTGGTGGAATTCACGTGGGTGTGGGTGGGCTGTAACTTCCATCATCCTTTGTCGATTCTGCCAAAACCCCACCTGTATTTTAAAGTGGTCTTGACAGATCTGCGTGCCAAGTTTAGTCCAGATCTATCAGTGGGATTTACAGGGCTTTCTGGGTGTGGGCGGACTACAACTTCCATCATCTTCTGTCAATCACCCCAAACCCTGCCAGCATTTTAAATTGGTTGTGATAATAAAAATAACAAGAACAACAACAACGATAAGAATTGTTGGAGGCAGTTGCCTGAACTGGTTGCCTGAAGGGAAAACTAATTATCCAGATGAATTCCCATTGATGAAAAATTCATTCCAGGGTTTTTATTTTACTGGCGTTCACTTCTGCATTTCATCTCTCCATTGCATTGTCCTAATTACTTCTTAAAAGCCAGTAAATATTTCATTAGCTCTTATTAGATTGCTTTATGTTCCATGCCCCATGCATGGAGAAGTCTGCCATAATAAATAGAAAACCATGCGCATGAGGCCATGGAACACCATTGATATTCATGCATTTGTGCTCATTGTGGCATGTAGTTGGCTGCAAAGTCATTCTGGCCAACACATCCAATCTGGAATTTAGCCCACATTTTAAAGGAGGCAATCTGGAAATGGCTAGAGTTTATATTGCAAAACCACAATTCCCATGATTTCATAGCACTGAGCTATGGCAGTCAAACTGCATTAATTTGACAGTGTTTATACATATTTGTTTCTTCTTTCTTGCCACAAAGGCGGACCAAGACAAACCCTGGCAAAGCTTCCTTCATGACCGTCTCCTTAGCAAAACCGAGGAGTCAATTGCAATGCAGAAGCAGTGGTTGCTGACACAAGCTTTGAAGTTTGTTCCTCGCATGAAATGCAATGATGAATGAAACCGAAGAGCTGGAACATTATTGGGAGGTAGGAGCACAGATAGTGAGATAGAAGAACGTGACAGACATATGGCCAGGGAAAGGTACCAAGGAAACAAACCAAAAGGGAGAAAGAAACCAGGATCTGGGTGGAGAAAGATTGTGAACAATCCAGAAGTAGTCCAGAGATGTTTCAGCTTGCATTTCTGAACTTCTGCCTTCTAATGGATCCATTTGTGCCGAACAGGAGATATGATGCTTCTTCAAAGCACATGTGATGATGGGCCATTGCTTGAAGAACATGAACCTAGGACTCTTGAGATGATCCTCTTACCTACCATGTTAAAAGTGACCCTTCATCCTACCTTATAGGGAACGGATCTCCGAAAGTGTCCTCTTAGGGCGCATGTAGAATTAATGCACTTTGACACCACTTTGACTGCCATGGCGCAGTGCAATGGACTCCTGGGAGTTGTAGTGTTACAAGTTCTTTAGCCTTCTCTGCCTCCCAGGATCTGATAGCACTGAGCAATGGCAGTTAACGTGGTGTCAAACTGCATTAATTCTACAATGTAGATCAGTGGTTCTGAACCGTCCTAATGCCGCGACCCCTTAAAACAGTTCTTCATGCTGTGATAACCCCCAACAATAAAATTATTTTTGTTGCTACTTCACAATTGTAATCTTGCTACTGTTATGAATCATAATATAAATATCTGATATGCAGGATGTAGTTTCATTCACTGGACCAAATTTGGTACAAATACCCGATACGCCCAAATTTGAATACTGGTGGGGTTGGGGTGGGAGGAGTTGTAGTTGCTGGGATTTATAGTTAACCTAGAATTAAAGAGCATTCAAAACCCCACCAACAATGGAATTGGGCCAAACTTCCCACACAGAACCCCCCCATGATCAACAGTAAATACTGGAGGGGATGAATTAACAATGATTTCGGGGAGAGCATGCCAGCTCTCCCCTCCCTGCTTGGAGTCTCAGAAACAGCCCTTTCTTTGGCTGAGAGGCCAGCCAATCACAGCAGCAGGATAACTTTTGGTGGGAAGATTTGCTCTCTGTTTCCAAAAGGGAAGAGAAGGATGGGTGGAAAGATCTTCACCCTTCACTGTCAAAGGGGTTCCTACAACCATCAGAAAAATGTTCTTTCAGATGGTCTTCGGCGACCCCTCTGAAACCCCCTCATGACCCCCCAGTGGTACCGACCCCCAGGTTAAGAAGCGCTGATGTAGGTGCACCCTGACGGTCACTCATCTCACTCATCTTACAAACAACCTGCTCCCAAAACTTGCATAGAGTTCACTCCAATATGACAAATACAACAGTATAGATCAGGCCCTCCAGGTGCTTGGACTTCAACTTTCACAATTCCTAACAGCCTCAGGCCCTCCCCCCCCCCCCTCAGCCGCTTAAGGGGCCTGAGACTGATAAGAATTGTGGAAGTTGAAACCCAAAACACTTGGAGGGCCAAAGTTTGCCCATGCCTGGTATAGATGCACCCTTAAACATCCGCTATTTTAACCCAGTGCATTTGAATCTAAACCTGACTTAGATAATGTCCACAGTCTAGAAAGTTTTCTATGCAGAAATATTACTGGGTTGAAGGGGGTGCAGAAAATGCTGTTTTTGAGCCATTCAACAACATGAGAATTTTATCCCAAAACACAGCATTTTCTGTGCAGAAAACTAGTAATCTTTAAGATTAGAACCATTATTTTGAGCACAGAAAAAGCAGTTTCCTGTACAGAATTTGTTTTTTGGTGCAAAGCAATTACATGCCAGTTTGTGCAGAATAAGGTCCAATGTGAAGATTCTTGTCAGTTTGGGCATCCGCTCATCAGAGTTTCGTAGCACTTGGAAAACACATTTTGGATATTTTAAACAGGCACCTTTTGCACTGCCATACAATGCAATTTTGGAATTGAATTATTTGGCCAGTGCAGACCAGTGGTTCCCAACCAGTGGTCCGTGGATCACCGGTGATCCCCAAGAATGAAAATATGGTCCACAGTCTCACCATTGCTACACAATTGCCTTGAAACCATGTGGCAACAAGAGCAAATGGTCCCATGAAACTCTCTTATAGTGCCAAGGCAATGGGGATGTTGGGAGGGGAGAGGTTGACTACCACAAAAGATTACTATTACCACATCAGCTCTATATTATTAAATATGGTTTTCTGTGGGTGAGTAGATGGCAATCACTGGAGCTGATGTGGTCTATCCAATGCAATTTTCTGAATCAGCACCCCAAATAACCAAACCAAATCTAAAGCTGACCAAAAACTGATTCGTAACCCTTTTGGTACTAATGCTGGAGAGTGGTCCCTGGTCACAGTGGTCCCTGGTCAAAAATGAAAGTGTGTGATTATGGCCAATGTTTTTATGGACTGAACATTGTTTTAATCCAGAGTGAATGTGTATGGTGCTAATGTAGTTGTATTTTAATGTATTTTTAATGTATTTTAATTGTTGAAGTGTTTTGGGGTTTATATTGTTATTATGTGGGCATCGAATTGTGCCATACTGTAAGCCGCTCTGAGTCCCCCCTTGGGGGTTGAGAAGAGCGGGGTAAAATCCCGAAATAAAAATAAATAAATAAAAAAAGATTGGGAACCACTGGTGTAGACTCATATAATACCATTCAATGAATTAAAACTGTGCTATATGAGTCAAAGTAAAGTTAAAGGTTTCACCTGACATTAAGTCTAGTCATGTCCAACTCTGGAGGGTGGTGCTCATCTCCATTCTAAGCCGAAGAGCCAGCATTGTCCATAGACACCTCCAAGGTCATGTGGCCAGCATGACTGCCTGGAACGCTTTTACCTTCTTGCAGAAGCGGTACCTATTGATCTACTCAAATTTACACATTTTCAAACTGCTAGGTTGGCAGAAGCTGGGGCCAACAGCAGGAGTTCACCCTGCGCCTTCAGATTCGAATCGTCAACCTTTTGGTCAGCAATTTTAGCAGCTCAGTGGTTTAACCCCTTGCGCCATCAGGAGGTCGTTAGTGAGTCTATAATGGCTATATAATGCAGTTCCAAAGTGCACTATATGGTAATGCATGGGGCTTTAGATTTCCACCTCTCTTACAATTCCAAGGTGTCAAGTTCTTTTAGTCTTTGTATAAGTTCATAAACCTCTTCCAAATATAAATGGCCATTCTTCAGTTTCTAAATCATGCACTCCCCACTGAAAAGACCATTTCTAACCATTGCATGTCTATTTCGCTCATCCCCATCATTTAGATGTGCAATATTTTTAATTCCTTGCTGCCAGTGTTTGAATGGGAGTGCGGCTTTGTGGAGGCAGATCTCCACTGTCAATTTGTGAATGAGAAACAGTGAGTTTGTTTCAAAGAAGATCATGGTTTTATTAGCAAATACACAACCTCCATCCAAAAGATTTCCATACCAAAGGGTTGTCGCACTGGGCTTGATAAAATATGAGCCTAACGAAACCCGAGCTGAATTTGGCTTGTCAGCTGGGGAATTTCTCTAAATCTGATTTTCTAAAGCACCATGCAGGTTTAAGGAAGGAGGGGATTGGAGCAAAGCGTCTTCAAAAAGCATATGCCATTCACATCGAAATGGGGGCCAGGCAGGATGCTATTTTGGGTTTGAGCTCTTATCCTGATGTGCTCCCAAAATGTCAAACGTTCTCATCATCCAGCCGAATGAGCCAGCAATGCCCAGAAACACACTGCTTTAGGTGGCATCTGCACTGTAGAATTAATGCAGTTTGACTCCATTTGAATTGGCAGACAGCCAAGCTACGGAATCCTGGAAGTTGTAGTCTGGCCTTTGGGGCCAGGAAGGCAAAAAAACCTTGCAAAATTACAACTCCTAGGATTGGATCACAAGAGTTTACAAAGTCTTTAACGGTCTCTGCCAAAGAGTGCTGGTGCCTTTTATTCTTGTGGCTATTTATTTTTACCTAAATGCTCTGAACTGGTCCATTTTGCTCGCTTTTGTAGAGTTTTATGCAAGTGAATTTGCTTTTGACATAGAATCATAGAATTATTGAGTTGGAAGAGACCTCTCAGGCCATCCAGTCCAACCTCCTGCCAAGAAGCAGGAAAACCACATTCAAAGCATTCAAAGCAATCCTGACAGATGGCCACCCAGCCTCTATTTAAAAGGCTCCAAAGAAGGAGTCTCTCCCACACTCTGAGGAGTTCCACTGCTGAACAGCTCTCATAGGCAGGAAGTTCAGGTGGAATCTCCTTTCCTGTAGTTTGAAGCCATTGCTCCACATCCTAATCTCCAGGGCAGCGGAAAACAAGATTTCTCCTGCCTCCCTATGACTTCCCCTCACATATTTATACATGACCATCAGCCTTCTCTTCTGCAGGCTAAACATGCCCAGCTCTTTAAGCCGCTCCTCTTAGGGCCTGTTCTCCAGAACCTTGATCATTTTAGTCACCTTCCTCTGGACACATTCCACCTCTAATTGTGTTGCCCAGAACTGGACACAGTATTCCAGGTGTGTTCTGATCAAGGCGGAATAGAGGGGTAGCATGACTTCCCTGGATCTAGAAACTATAATGTTGCTCTCCTTCTGTTTTCTGCACCATCTATTAATTTTAAATAGGATACACACCCATATATACATACACACACACACACCCATACACACACTGTTACCAGCCCTCTTAGACAACAATATGCTGCACCATCACAATTCCCCTTAGCAGGACACCAGCTCTCATTTACTTACTTCCAAAAGCATGAGTTAAATTCAGGATCATGGCAGACAGGTAGAATAGGCATAACATTCCTTTGACTTTTGGTCAATCTCAAAACAATTCGGGGGATTGAAGTGTCTTGTGCAATACTTTAGTTGTAATGCTGTCTTGACATGGTGAGAAGGGCTGCTGAGGACATTTCAAGCCTCTGGATTTAAAAAAAATGCTCCAGAAGTTGACCATAGAATCATGCTGGAAGATCAATGTTTTCTGCAAAAGTTAAACTTACAAAGGGAAAGGTTGAACCTTATTTGCAGTAATAATAATAACACTTTATTTATACTCCACCCTTCTCCCCAAGGAGACCCAGAGAGGATCACAACATATACACAGACACAGGCAAACATCCAATGCCTTGTTACAAATGACATACAATGAGACAAATACACAGACAAAGGCAAAGGCTTCTCCTTTCATTTCCAGCTTGGAGTCGGTGCTAATCTCCGGCTCTGGGGGAGGTGTTCTTTCTCCATTTCCAAGCCAAGGAGCCTGCATCCCTAGACACCTCCTGGTCATGTGGCACGATTGCTTGGAACATTGTTTCGCCTTTTTCCACCGAAGTGATAGCTATTTATCTACTCACATTTGCATGTTTTCAAACTGCTAGGTTGACAGGAGCTAGGGCTAATGGTGGGAGCTCACCCCGTCCTGCAGATTCAAACTGCCAACCTCCATGTCAGCCGTTCAGGAGCACCAGGGCTTAACCCATTGCACCACTGCAGACCCTGCACCACCACAGCCCCAGTACTCCATTTATTCAGCTGTGAGCAGAATACATTCATTACATAACAGCCAAAACAGGAGTCACCAGTGGGACAGTGGGTTAAACCATGGAGCTGCTGAACTTGCTAACCAAAAGGTTTGAATCCGGAGAGTGGCATGAGCTCCCACTGTTAGCCCCAGCTTCTGCCAACCTAGCAGTTCAAAAACATGCAAATATGAGGATATCAATAGGTACCACTCTGGTGGGAAGGTGACAACGCTCCATGTAGTCATACTGGCCACATGACCTTGGAGGTGTCTATGGACAACGCAGGCTCTTCGGCTTGGAAATGGAGATGAGCACCAACCCCCAGAATCGGACACGACTGGACTTAATGTCAGGGGAAAACCTTTACCTAACAGCCAAAATAGTACATCCATGTCTGTAACTGTGCTTCTACACTGCAGCATTAATACAATTTGACCCCACTTTAACTGCCATGGTGCAAACCTATGGGATCATGGGAGTTGTAGTTTTACAAGGTCTTTAGCTATCTCTGCCAAAGAGCACTGGTGCCTTTGAGCCATGGCAATTAAAGTATTGTCAAACTGCATTAAATCTACAATGTAGATGCACCCCACGAGAACGTACAGGTGTGTGAGAGAACGACAGCATTCTACTCCCATTGCATGTTTTGAAAACATTTTTAAAAATACACAGTTTTAACCATCCATCATATGGATTAAGTTTCTTTTTTCTTTTTCTTTTTCTAGAAGGGAGATCACAGATAAATATGGGACGGGGCAGATTTATGAGTAAACAGCCTAAGAAGTGCATGGGCAGGGAAAGGTGGCTCTCCCTCTGCCTCCCTGCATGGTGGGAAGTAAACTCCTTTCATTGCATCTGGCTGCATTGAGTCCAAGTGTTGGGATAGGCCAGACGTTGGCGAAGCGATGGCATCTGCCTCGGATGCTGCGAAGGGCCCTCCCAGCTCAGCAGCAACAAGATGGTGTGTGTTTTGTGTTAAATTAGTTCCATCGAGCACCGCAGCTGGGATGTGCCCTCAAACCACAGGTGTTCCTAAATCAATGACTCCATGACAATTATAAATTGCTTTTCATAAGCAGTAAACAAATAGAACCACAATAAACCCTGGCAAAGGGAGACTGGGAGAGATGGGGGATGGCTTCGCTGAAGCAATACTTCAGCGCCACACTGTTCTGCTGCCCAAGCTCTTTCGAAAGTGCTTACTTTCTCATTTCAGGCAACGCCTCTTTTGTTTCCATTTGCCGCTGCTATCTTGACTTGCTGATTCGGAGATTGCAGGAGGAAACTTTCCTCTCCAGGAGCTTCCTTACCATATCAAAAGCTCAACATTGTGCTGCAGAAATATGAAGGAACTGGGGGAAGAGCTAAAGACTTTCTGTTCTGAATTTCATAGCATGCCTCCAGCAGAAATTGGGCCAAAATCTTCCCTTTTGGTCTTTCTCTTGGCCTTCTCCAGCAGCTCTTTGCTCTTAATCTCATTGATGCTTTCCGTATCATTAGTGTTATGTGCTTTCAAGTCATTTCCAGCCTAAAGTGACCCTAAGGTGAATTTATCACAGGGTTTTCTTGGCAAGATTTGTTCAGAAGATGGTGGGCTTGGTCATCTTCTGAGGTTGAGAGAGTGTGACTTGCCCAAGGTCCAATGGATTTCCGTATTCCAGCAAGGAATCAAACCCTGGCCTCCAGAGTCTAATGCTGAAACCACTAAACCCTTATGGTTCTTTCTATGTCATAAGAGGGAATTTTAAAGGACTGTCCAAGTTATTGAGTTTTATCCACTAGAATTGTGCACATAATTTGTTTCTTCTCTTTCCTCCATTTCTTTCAGTACTTTCAGTACTTCAGGAGCCCATAATGATAAGGACCCTCCCAGTACGAAAACCTGCCCGACACAAAAGCAAGTGGGAGGTGTTCTCAGCTCCTTCTCTGCTTTTTGACATCACAGTTTAATCTTTTTTTATTAATCCATCAACAAACAAAAAGAAAACCCTCATTTCTGGAAAACTACTCTCTTTTTCTAGGAGGTCATGGCTCTTCCTTATTTGGAAGTGGAAAGCCTCTTTCAAATGCCTTGGAAAGAGTAAGTGTGTGGGTGCTTGCAGCCTGGGAGAGAAAGCACAGGTGCCTGCCTGCAGCCGGGCACCTCTCCTCTAGAGTAGAAACAGGTAAGAAGCCTCCTTAAAGCATGTGCCTGCCTGAAGCTGAGGGCCTCTCCTCTAGAGTAGAAACAGCTTAAATGCCTAAAATGACAGGGAAAGGAGCCTGAGGAGCCCCGCTCCCATTGGCACCCCAGAATGAAAATGGATATCTGCCCTCCCGATTTCAGGAGGCTCCCAAAAAGCGGATCATGGGTCCTACCAAAAGCTGGGACACAAAACGGGTCAAGGTTTATCCAGATTCCACAAACCTGTTACGCACAAAATAGATGCAGCACCTTGGATACTTCCTTATGAACTCAACTCACTATGGATGCCTCATGGCCGGACAGTGGCAAGTGGTTGGCTATAGCAAAATTCAGTAATAAGCTATAGGCTGAAGGGATGGTCCATAGAGAAAAGCAACCTACATATCCATAAAGCATCAGACACTTTGCTCTTTGACTATGGCTGAGCGAGAGCAGTTTATGGCACGAACTTGCTAAAGAGATAGCTGGTTGATGTACAACCTGCAAACTGGCGATAACTGCATCAATTTGTAGATGCCTTTTGGTTAATAAACAAAACTACCAGGGTGGTAATTGGTCCAAAGGGATTCTGCTCCAAGAAGCAATTGAAAGGGCTACGTGAAAAAGTTACCATGTGGTCGAGGGATGCCTGGGAGGGAGAAAAACCTCTTTGCACAAATATCAAGCAAATGCAAACAACTGGGGGCAGGAAAAGACATCCCAGAGGGGTTTGAGTCCTGGGGGCTTGCAATTAGCAGAACTAACACAGAAGTGAAGAGTTAAATTTCCTGCTCAATAATATGCATCCAGGAAAGGAAGTTAGGACGAGGCCAATTCTGTTTGGGACTTCAAAATGATGACTCTCAGGCCCTTAATTATATGGGAAGCATTCATTTGCCTGAACAGTCCTCTCTCCATATTCACTGGGGTTAGGGAAAGAGGATCTCCATAAAAGTTAAATATTGTTACTTTATATCTGAAAAAGTGCTTCTATAGGAGATTCCTTAATAGTATCTCTCTCTGGAAATCTCTCGGTCAGTCTGCAAAAACCGAAGAAGAAACACTGGAGGAGCTAACACTTCCAAAAGAGAACATCTTAATTAAATCCATGTATAACCAAGTCTGCAAAACTCAAGACTGCAAAGATGGAGAGGTGTCTGTATTATTAAAAACCATCACAGTGTTGTTTTCCTTCCAAAATGGAGAATGTTTCCAAGATGGCTTGTGACCATCTATAGATGCGTATACACTGTAGGATGAACACAGTTTTGGCATAACTTTAACTGCCACCGCTCAGTGCTGTGGAATCAAGGGAGCTGGGGTTTGGTGAGGCTGTATGATTAAAATCAATCTTCACCACAAAAGTTGAAGAGCTTATGAAACTACAGCTCTCAGTGGAGTTGGACCAGACAGGTTCCGACTAAAAAAACCTGCAGCAAGGAGTTCCACAGATCCCTACTGCCTTCTCGGCCAGGCTGGGAGGGGGGTGAGGCCAGCCAAAGCAGCCTCCCCCTTACATCTGCCTTTGCCTGAGCTCCATTCCCCTTATACATTGTAACAACCAAGAAAGCACCCTTTTAAAAGTTGCAACATCAGTCTTCCCTCTGCATTAGTTTCCAAGTACAGATTGTGGCTTTAAGGTTTCCAAAGTACCAAAACTCTCTTTTGGACACAAACAGAGACTCTTTTCCCTCTATGGATTATTTTCTTCCCTGGACTCCCATGGCTTTTGGACTCTCACCCTGTGGGAGACTCAGAGCGGCACAGCTGAGATTTCTAGTTTCCCAAAGGACCAGAGACTCTTTTTATGAGCCAGAACACCGGCTCTTCCCTCATGGACTCAAGGACTCTTTTCCCACTGTTTCCTGCTATTTCCTGGACTGATGGCTCCCAGAGAAGATGCAACGTCTGTTCGTTTGCCTTTTGTGATCTTTTCTCTGTGTGGGCTGCAACAGGGACTATGTATGGTTACAAATGGTGCCCCATTGTTCCAATGTTTCGTGTAATCTTTTCCTTGTGTTATTTCCCTCAATGTTGCTTTATGTTTAGAAAAGCCTCGCTGAGAACCTCATGCAGGGGACCAGGAGGGCCGCAGTCTGACCAACAGTTACATTTCAAACCAGCCACTATCTTGCTATTGCATGACCATATAAGATAGATGCCAGGTCTTTCTCAGGGTCTATCCTCCCTGAAACCCCACTGGGTCTGTCTGCCTGTGTTCCTATTAATCTCTGAGGTTTGTCTATTAATAGAATCATAGGTATCCCCATAAAAAAATTATATTTCATAATAAGGTTATTCACATGGGAGTCAGATCCCCATGCATGGCCAAAATAAAGACTTGTTCAAACCGGCCATTTTACAGAGAAACCAAACTTCTGTTGATCAATGCTTTCCAAAGAAACAGGGAAGTATCGATCTAGGGCAAAACTGTTTATTTTCAAACCAAGACAATAGCCAGGCTGGCTAGAAGGACAAAGCCAAAGTCCTCGCTTGCCCCAAGGGCATATTAACACTTCTTAATCCCATCATCAAGCTCAGTTTCATTGTTTTTGCCATTTTGTCCTGCCTCCCTGATTTCCTCATTGGCTGGATTGCAGGATGCGCTAGCTTGCAATTGGCTGGGGGTCTCCAGTTGGCTTTCTGGTGCTCAGTTGTTTACCACATTCTATCCAATCAGCTGGGAGCACACGTAGCCAAGGTGGGCGCTAAATTTGAATCTTATGGACTCTGAAAGTATAAATGCTTTGTATCTTTGCCAAATAAACTATGTCAGCTTTGCGGAACCTCGGGACTTGTTGCTGTCATCCTTTCCAGCTGGTAAAGATTCCTCCTCTCGGTGGGCACGCTTCCAGGACTTGGTGAGACAATTGATTGGGTTATTTTGGGAAATTCTAGCATTTTAAAGGGTCAACCAAAAAGGATCCTCGCTCTTAGGGGAAATTTGGGTCCTTAGCCCTATCTGGGCAGGACCCCTTTTCTATTGTTCGGTAACATCAGGATTCCATAGTATAGAGCAGGTATGGGGAAACCCAGGCCTGGAGGCCGAATGTGCCCCCTTGGGCTATTTTCTCAGGCCCTCATCTCTCTCCCCATCCTATCCTTCCTTCCTTCTTTCCTTTCTCCTTCCATCCTTCCCTTCCTTCCTTATCCCCCTCTTTCTCCTTCCCACCTTCTTTCCCTTCCACATTTTTGTCCTTCCTGCCTTCCCTCTTTCCTCCCTCCTTCTCTCTCTCCCTTTCTCCTTCCTTCCTTTCCTTTTGTCTTTCTTTCCTTCTCCCTTCCCTCCATTCTCTTCCAACTTCCTTTCTTCTATCCTTCTCTTCCTCCCTCCCTCCCTTTTCTTTTTCCATCCTCCTTTCCTCCTGAGAAATATTTAGCAGAGAGAAGAGGAGGTAGATAGGGAACATGTGAACCATGTTTCCAGATTTCAAAGGGTGACCCTCTGAATGGCGGGAGTGATTTAATGCTGCTCTAGAGACCGAGGCACAAAGGAGCAATGGGTTCAAATGGCAGGGAAAGAGATTTGACTGAAAGGATTAGGAAGAACTTCCTTGAGAGTGGCATAAGCTGCCTGGGAGTATGGTAGAATCTCCTTCTCTGGAGACTTTTCTGCAGAGGCTGTCTATTGAGAGTGCTTTGATTGTGCCTTCTTGCATGGCAGGAGGTTGGACTGGATGGCCCTTGGGGGTCTTTTCCAGCTCTTGGATGCTAGGATTATACATCAGGAGTAGGCAATAGGGGGTCTAATGGATACACTTGTTCTCTCTCATCCACCATCTCATCCTGATCAAGGCCAACCCTTCTGCCTCCAAAAGAGAAGAGGAAGGGGAGGAAAGGGAGATCTCCTCTCTTTAGCTGCCTCTCAGCTTTCTCCCCTACCACCATCTCAAAGGGACCCTCATCCCTTCCCATGCACCCCTTTGGTGTAAAGGCTGAGCCTCCATGGGGAGAGTTGTGTGCATATTGGTGTGTTGCGAAGAGAAGGAAAGAGAGTAAAAGTGAGAGGTGCTTTGTGACAGGAGGGAAAAGCTCTCTTCCTCTCTGGGCAACCAGTCCTCTTGGCCAGGAGGCGACTTGGGGAGAACCCCTTCTATCCCAGCCTGCCTGCCCCACTCCAGTCCACCATGCGGCCCCCAAGTTAGAAAGTTGGCCCATGCCTGGTATAGAGCCATGGTGGAACCTGGATTCATTATACAGTGATGCTCCCTTCATCAAAAACTCTGTGGAACACCATTAACCACCATGAAGGTAGAGTACAATGATCAAGTCAATTTGATTTACCCATATGTTGCCCCACTATTCAATAATCTGTTTAATAAATCTACCCTTTTGGGGACAAATCAGCAGGAATTCAGTTTGCAACAAACATCTCTAGAAGAGAAAAAGTGTTCTGGAAACTGGGCAGCCTGGAGAAAGAAGTCCAGACATGAAGAATGTTGGAAAGAACTGAGTATCTCTAACCCAAAGAAGGTCAAATTAAAAGAAGTCACTACAAAGCCTGGAAATAATTCATTTTTTAAAGAAAGATCATTTGTTACACCTGCCTAATTTATCGAATCCACAATCCACAATGATTATAGAATCAATTATTTTAATTGTTAAATATTGGTGACATTATTGGTGAGTCATGATCAGTGGGTTCTCATTACTTTCCCTTGTTCCTGGCCTGCTTTCGTGGCTTAAATTATTATTTTCTTAATTCAGTGATTTCACAAATTAAACAATGAATGAATCAGCTAATTAATTTTTTTTAAAAAAAGTCCTGGTGGTTTAACATTTAACAAATTGGATTTATTTAACCATTTTAAAAAACGCACAGGGTAGCGCTAATGCTCCAGAGTCTCCCAGCTCACTGGGACATAATTACATCTGCAAATATCTGAAAGAGAGTAATTTGAAAAGCAAACTTCTTCTCTGTGGGAGACGGGAGAAGAAATCTATCACAACAGATGGTAAATTCCATGCCAGATGGGCAATGAATCCACTCCGGGTTTTCCTTTGATCTTTGAAAGAGCGATCCAAGGCACCAAAACTATTGAGAGACTGGGACCCCTTCTACACAGCTGTATAAAATGCACATTAAACTGGATTATATGGTAGTGTGGACTCATATAACCAGGTTCCAAGCAGATTTTGCGGATCATCTGCCTTGATATTCTGGATGATATGGCTGCGTGGAAGGGCCCTAGGATTCAGCCATATGGCTACTTTAAAGTCTGAGTCAAATATTGGGATGCATTTAATGCATTGAGCCATGGCAGTTAAACACTTTTGGGAAATGTGAATCTCCAGAACCATTTGGGAAATGGAATTCACAACCTTTTTGAAAAAACCACTGGTCACAGGAAAAGCATGACCTTGGGTCCTTCCACACAGTCCTATATCCCAGAATATCAAGGCAGAAAATCTCACAATGTCTGCTTTGTACTGGGTTATCTGAGTGTGGGATTTTCTGCCTTGATATTCTGGGATCTAGGGCTGTGTGGAAGGGCCCCCTGTTAGAAGTCACAAGTTTTTGAAAAATGATGTTCAACAGCATTAATGCAAGGCAACTAGATCTCTCAGCTGTTTAGCCGATCTACCTAGGTATGTCATATATAGTAGCAGAGTCTCAGACGTATTCTTTGAAGTTGCTCAAAAACATCCACTCTCCCTGAAAATACATTTGTCTTTAAATCATGCTCTCAAGAAACAACATAAACAGTCTTCTTTAAAAGTATACAGTATACAGCCCCGTGGCTGGAGTGTAAGCGGCCTTTCTGAGAACTATAGGTCATCGGATCTCTCCCAATAGGTCTCTATGTGGTGGATTAAGTTCTCAAATTGTTTAATTGTTTAAATTGTTTAATTTGTCTCCTGCATTAGTACTGTATGTTCTCTGTTTTTATATCCGAGCCTCCGGGGAGTGGTGGTATAGAAGTTGAAATAATAAATAAATAAAATAAAATAAACTGTACTCACTGCTTCTGATGCAAACAGATGTCATCTACTCTTTCTAAGAGTCAATGGCTTCTACCTCCACTAAAGTCTAAAGCAAACAATGATCTAAAATGGAGTCTCAGGTCCTGAACATGCCCAGTTCTGATCACATGGTCTGTAGCCCCTCCCACAATAAAGAAATTAGGTAAAATTGCAAACCAATACACACACACACAATACAGTGAGCAATTATATACATAGCAAACAACTAGTGGAGGCTTGCTATTTCCAACAAACATTATGCCGGATAAATGCATTGTGTAGATGCACCCCTGGAATGGAATCAAGGCTAGGATTGTCCCATCGCTGATCATCATTGTGTGCCATCAGATGTTAACAGACTGTTGATTGTTAGGCTTTTAAAGGGTTTCCCAAATTGCTATAAAGTTATCCATAGTACATTTCCTCCATCCAATGGGGCTGCTGACTATTAAAGTGGACCTGGGGAGTCTTACAGTAGCATGGCATAATCTTGCTGAATATAGAGTAGTTGTAGATTCACAACTCTAGGTTACAAGATTGTAACTTTAAGACAGAAAACCAATCATCGTCATTATCCAATACACCTTCTTCTTTCCATCTCTAATATCCCAGCTACCCCTGCTAACCCAGGCCCCTTCTATGCTCCCATATGATCCAGATAATCAAAGCAGATAATCCACATAATCTGCTTTGAACTGGATTATATGAGTCTACATTGCCAAATCCAGTTCAAAGCAGACAATCTGAATTTATAGGGCAGTGTAGAAGGGGTCTCAGAAAAAGGAAGTAATTTCTTCTAAGGATGTCACACTACAAAGAGAGTTAGAGCAAGGCTTTGAATCTGTGTCAGATTGGGAAATAGCAAGGAGATATGATGCCAGGAATAAATCAGCCAGATGTTCTCTTCCATTTATTTTTATTCCCGCCACACGGGGAGTCATTAAAGTTGCCATAAATAATGGTTAGTAGCAATTGTGTTGAAGATGGGAAGAGCTTTGTCAAATTCATGGGCGCTTTTAGGGTTCTCCCCATCCACTGCTCACCCCAACGCCTTCCTTTCTAAATTGGAAAATATGTGAAGTTGACACAATTTCTATTGCTATCTTGCACAAGGAATGCAGTTGTGGATTATCAATGTTCAGAAGCAGGTAAAATGCCTTGACTCCTAGGAGTCAATCCTACCCAAAGCAGATCAGTCAGTTAAACTGTTGAATCTTCAAAGAGGCAACTGTGTTACTCTGCTTTAGTATAATGGCACATAAAGGAATCCTGTAGTACTTTTGAAACAACTGTGAAAGTGGATAAATTGAATTTTAAAAAACACCACTATTTGCTTTTACCTGAAATAAAACTTCTATGAATCTTTATGATTTGCAGGGTGACTCTATGGTTGAATTTCATGAGGAGTTGACCATAGAGTCATATGAAGGAACAAGAGATTTCTGTATAAGTGTTCTTCTAGTTGAAGGTGACCACAGAGCTAGGAATCCCTAGAAAAAATGTTCTTCTGGTGGAAGCTGACCATAAAATTGTCTTGGAGGCTGTGGAGATTCTTAGAAAAGTCTTCTGGCAGAAGAATAATCCTGGAGGACCTGGAAAGTCCTAGAGAAGTTCTCTCCTGATAGAAGTTGACCATAGAATTGCCCTGGAGAACCTAGAGATTCATAGATATATATTTTTCTGGCAGAGATTGACCATAGAGTCATGCTGGAGGATGTGGAAATTCCTAGAGAACGCTGTTCTCATGGAAGTTGACTATAGAATTGACCGGGAAGACCTGGAGATTCCTAGAAAAGTGTCCCTCAACCATAGAAGTACCCTGGAAGACTTGAGATTCCTGGCAAAGTCTAATGGAAGTTGTTCTGAAGGACCTAGAGAGTCCTAAAAAAGTCTTCTTCTGACAGAGATTGACCATAACATCAAAATGGAGGACCTGGAAAGTCCTAGAGAAATGCTCTTTGGGTGGAAGTTGACCATAAGTTGCCTTGGATGGTCTAGGGATTCCTGAAGAGAACATATTGGCTACACTGAATAACCAAATCCGCAAGAGTTAGACCTGCAAATGTAGAGCCAACTATACATGTTCAAACACCAGGACATATTAAGAAAACTCGAATCCTCCCAGAAATAACAAAGTCGGACTGCAATCTATCCTGTATGCACTTCCTTGGGATGGAGATCACTTCTTCAGCCAATATTATTATTTTTATTGGCTGGCATGCTGTTTCATAGTTACAAGATCATAAACTGGATTTATCATCCTGTTCAGCATTTAGAAAATTGTAAACTGGATTTATAATCTTATAATTTTGAGGGTGTACATGTACGGTTGTTAATAGCTGAAAATGAATCCTCCAAAAATCCTACCTTTTCAACTAGGAAGTACCCCAAAACAATGGGTTTCTGAGATACTACAGTTCCTGGGGCCATAAAATGATGTGATTCATAGAGTGGGATGAGAAGAGACATTCAGAGAAACCTCTCAAGGTTCTCCTGATCTACTTGCCTTAAGGTGCCCCGTTGCTTGGGAAAGTATGACACTCAACATATTCCAACATATGACCTCCATCATTTTTTGGCTACAATAGTGACATTCTGCTGCTATAGTAACATCTAAAAATATAGGAACTTGAGCATATTTCTTGTTTCATAGCATCCCACTTTCACCTGGTTGCAGAAATTAAAACAGAAAGTCAAAAGCCATAACGGAAAAAAAACCATAGCAAAAATTACAGTCAAATTTGCCCTAAAAGCACCAGGTTCTGTCTAGTTCCCTCTTGGAAGTTCGGTCAGCCCTTGGATGAGAGACTGCTAATGAATACCGGTCCTCTAGCTCAGTGTTTCCCAACCACTGTGCCACGGCACACTAGTGTGCCGTGAGCGATCACCTGGTGTGCCTCAGGAAAACCTCTCTTCCCCCCTTTCTTCCCCCTCCTGCCGAACTCCTGCTGCTGCTGCTGCTTGCGGGGGGAGGAGGAGGAAGGGCCGGGTGGCGGCAAAGAAGAAGGGGCTGGGGCACCGCCTCCTTCGGCTGTTTTCGTGTTTATGTGTACCAACTATTACTACATTTGGCATTGGCTGGACGTGATAACCTTTCTAGTGACTGTGTAACAACTCTCCTGTTCACCAGTTATACATGAGGGACTCGTCTAATGCCCACCTGAAATGATACAGGAGCATATATATTGAAGGTAGAAGCCTCATTATTGTTCCATGAGGTGTATTGATGCATAAGAGCAGTACTAGTGGACTTGCTTTGAAGCTATATGGACACATTTTTTCTAAACACAGAGAGAGACTGACAGCTGTTGAGCAAGACCTTCGTGTGTGTCTTTCTGCCATTCCTGCCAGGATATCTATGTTGCATTCATCGAAACAGGCCCAGGTTTCACACTGAGTGTATAAATACATTTAAAAACATATTAACTATATGTATTACTGTGTTAGAGTGTCATTTTGTGTCATTTTGGTTGGTGGTGTGCCTCAGGATTTTGTAAATGTAAAAAGTGTGCCGTGGCTCAAAAAAGGTTGGGAAACACTGCTCTAGCTGATATCCCAGAGGAAGAAACCGGTAAAACTATCCAAACACCTTTTTTCCTTTCACATCTAGAACCCACCACTACCGTTTTGCCTGCCCACTTCTGTTTTCATATAACTTTGCCAAAAAAATGAATCCTCCAAACACCCATCCCTATCTATCAGGTCGAGAATCCATTCCTAATTGAAAGAGCTCTTCAGAGTTCTGCATTTTCCTGCCTTAGGGATACAGAGTTCAATACCCATTAAAGCAGTGTTTCTCAAACTTCTTAATTACCACAACCCCTTAATACAGTTCCTCATGTTGTAGTGACCCCCAACCATAACATTATTTCCATTACTACTTCATAACTGTCACTTTGCTACTGTTATGAATCGTAATGTAAATACCTGATATGCAGGAAGTATTTTCATTCACTGGACCACATTTGGCACAAATACCCTATATGCCCCAATTTGAAAAGTGTTGGGGTTGGGGGGATAGTCATTTGGGAGTTGTAGTTGCTGGGATTTATAGTTAACCTGCAATCAAAGAGCATTCTGAAACTCCACTAATGATGGAATTGAACGAAACTTGGCACACAGAACTCCTATGACCATCAGAAAATACTGGAAGGGTTTGGTGGGCATTGACCTTGAGTTTAGGAGTTGTAGTTCACCTACATCCAGAGAGCACTGTGGACTCAAACAATGATAGATCTGGACCAAACTTGGTACGAATACTCAATATGCCCAAATCTGATCACTGGTGGTATCTGGGGAAAATAGACCTTGATATTTGGGAGTTGTAGTTGCTGGGACTTATAGTTCACCTACAATCAAAGAGAATTCTTAACCCCATCAATGATATAATTGGACCAAACTTCCTATATAGAACCCCCAGGTCTTGAAGGACCTCAATATTGCGAGCCTCCCTCCAGCCTCGAACACTCTCTCGCCAGCACAGCAGAGTAGGACATTTGGCGGGAGGATACATGTTTGTTTCCAAAAAGGAAGAGAAGGACAGATGAAGAGATATTCAGCCTTCTCTGCCAAAGGGCTTCCTAAGACCATCAGAAATATATGTTTTCTGATGGTCTTTGGCGACCCCTCTGAAACCTCTCATGATGTCCTCAGAGGTTCCTACCCCCAGGTTGAGAAATGCTGCTTTAAAGGCTGAATTTAGAAACTAGAGAAGATTCACAAACACTCTCCATGCTTTGCGAAACACATTTTCTACAAATCTATCTATACACATAATAAAAGTGAAAATGTGTATGTGTGTATGTTGTAGAGTTGTTCACTTACACAGACAACCTCCTGCCTCCACAAACAGCTACAACTCCACCAAAAGCACTCTCTCCTATGACATTGCAGGTTATACTGAGCTTCATATCCCAGTGTTCTTTTCTCTCTCCATTGGTGTGGAATTCGCATGACCCCCCCCCCCCCCCACTGCCTCTCCCTTAATCCTTTCCTACCCTGTCCTATGGCACAGACGAATCGTTCACCTGCATCCAGAGAAACTATGGCCCCCATTGACAATGGACTGGGACCAAACTTGGCACAGAGACGCCCCATGATCAACTGAACATACTGCGGGATTTCTGGGAATGGACCTTGATTTTAGGAGTTGTAGTTCACCTGCATCCAGAGTAACAGTGACCCTTACCTAAATGGACTGGGACCACACTTGGCACACAGAAGCCCCATGACCAATGGAACATACTGCAGGGGTTTGGGGAAATGGACCTTGATTTTTGGAGGTGTAGTTCACTGTTCTCCAGAAAGCACTGAACCCAGGCAACATTGGAGCTGGACAAAATTTGGCACACAGACCCAACATGGCCAACTGTGCTTACAGGTAGGGTTTGGGGGTGATTGCCGTTGGCATATGGGAGTTGTAATTCACTCGCATCAAGAGAGCACTGAACACAGCCGATGTCGGATCTGGATCACGCCTGGCACCCAGACCCAACATGGCCAACTTTGAATACTGGTGGGGTTTGGGGTTATTGGCTCATGATTTTGGGAATTGTAGTACATTTTGTAATGGGAGCATTCATAAAATAGAGCTACAAATGACGAAACTGATATTACCTAACACCCAAGAACAAACAATGCCTTTCTCAAATAGCCCAGGTACCGCCAGATCCCCAAGCTAGTATAGAATATAAATATATGAGTCCTCCAGGACCAGAAGCTAAGCACCTCTTGGCTTTCTCTTCATTTTGCTCGCTTACACTGTTTTTCCAAGAATCAACTATTGGCCCATCTCCAGAGATTCATTTTGTACAAGGGTCTGAATGAGAGATATAAATTGGTGCAGTCCCGGGATTATCAGGTCACATCCTGAACGGGTGAACATGGGAAGAAAGAAAGAAAGAAAGAAAGAAAGAAAGAAGCAGAGAGAGAGAAAGAGACTCCAATTTGCCGACCTCACATAAATGGTAATTTAAACCCAATATTTATCACCAGCTTTGCCCTAAAATCTCCAAAGGAATGATTTATTGAACATTAGCTCTAGCTCGGATTCAATAAATTTCACTTTTTACATCATTAGCATTAGAAGAAAGGGGCCATTTGTGCGAGTCAGCCAGAAATCTTCACTAGAAAGGGACTTTAAAGTCCAAACTCAGCTCAAATATACTCAGAATCACGCTATTGGCATCCTAACCATGAGCAGTTTCATCCTGGCAGTTACATTTATGGTACTTTATTTTTTTAATTTAAAAAACCCTAAGTATTGGTTGTATCAGTCAAAAATGGGACATAAATATTTGTTGATCTTGTTGTTGTCTGCTTTCAAGTCTAATCTGACTCTATGGCAACCATAAGGTGACCCTACCATGGGGTTTTCTTGGCAAGGTTTGTTCAGAAGAGATCCATCACTGGCTTCCTTTGAGGCTGAAAGAATGTGACATAGTATTGTCGAAGGCTTTCATAGCCGGAATCACTGGGTTGTTGTAGGTTTTTCAGGCTGTATGGCCATGTTCTGTATGGCCACGTTTCTTCTGCATCATTGGCAGGCATCCTCAGAGGTTGTGAAGTCTGTTGGAAACTAGGAAAATTGGGTTTACATATCTGTGGAACGCCCAGGGTGGGAGAAAGAACTCTAGTCTTTTTGAGTTAGGTGTGAATGGTTCAATTGGCCATCTTGATTAGAATTTGATGGCCTGGCAGTTTTTAGGTGTGCCCTGGTACTGATTGGGGGATTTCCTTGTTGAGAGGTGATTTGCTGTTCCTGGTTGTTTCTTCTTTGGAGTCCCCCTGTTTTTGAGTTTTGTTTTTTATTTACTGTTATAATTTTAGAGTTTTTTAAATACTGGTAGCCAGATCTTGTTCATTTTCCTGGTTTCTTCCTTTCTGTTGAAATTGGCTTTCCACAGATATATAAACCCAATTCCCTAGTTTCCAGCAGACCTCACAACCTCTGAAGATGCCTGCAATAGATGCAGGTGAAACATCAGGAGAGAATGCTTCTAGAACATGGCCATACAGCCCGAAATACCTGCAACATGCCAATGTGACATAGACTAACCATAGAATCATAGAGCTGGAAGAGATCGCAGAGGCCATTCAGTCCAATCCCTTTTATTTATTGTTTATTTGATTGTTTATTTGTTTATTATTTACAGTATTTAAATCCCTCCCTTCTCACCCCAAAAGGGCACAGAACAGCTTTACAAAACATACACATGGCAAACATTCAATGCTGGTTATACAATTAACAAGGACAGACACCAAAAAAAACAGAGGTAAAGACAGATTTTTTCCATTTTCATTTCAGGTATCTTTTGGAGGCTGTGCTTGACTCAGGCCACAGGGGCTGCTGTCGCTCCATCTTCCATGCCAAAAAACTTTTTTCCTTTGATCAATGTCCTTTTAATGGTGCACCTTTTTATTACCTCTCCACTTAAGGCGGTACCTGTTTTATATACCCACATTTCTGCTTTCAATCCGCTAGGTGGACAGCTGAGCTGGGACTGACAGCGAGTGCTCACTCTGCCCGAGCTTAGAACTGTAGACCTTCCAATCGGCAGGATTTTTCTGCAACACCGCTGTTTAGCCTGCTGTGCTCAACCCAGTCCCTTCTGCAAAGCAGGAAAAGCACAATCAAAGCAACCCCAACAGATGTCCATCCAGCTTCTGTTTAAAGCAGCGGTTCTTAAACTGTGGGCCGTGAGAATAAAAATCTGATCCATGAACCTCCTTCCTCTTTATTTTATTTAATTTAATTCCGCTCCTTTCCACAGAGCTAACCAGCTCCGCCCCTTTGGGTGCTAATGTTGGAGAGTGGTCCCTGGTCAAAGTGCTCCCTGATCAAGAGTTCCTTGGTCAAAGTGGGCCCTTTTTAAGTGTGGCCTAGTCAAGTGTGCCCTGGTCAAGTGGGTCCTGGTCAAAAAATGGTTGGGAACCCCTGGTTTAAAGCTTCCAAAGACGGAGCTTCCACCAGGCTCCGAGGGAGAGAGTTCCACTATTGAACAGTGCTTCTTATGGTCAGGAAGTTTTTCCTACTTTTCAGGTGGAATCCCCTTGCCTGTCACTTGAACCCATGGCTCCATTGAGTCCGAGTCTCCAGAGCAACAGTAAACAAGCCTGCTCTCTGTTCCTTGGGATACCTTTTCAGATATTTAAACATGGCCATCATGTTTCCTCTCAACCTTCTCTTCTGCAGGCTAAACAGACACACATTTCAGCAAGTGGCTTTAATGGCTAAATGAGGATTTACACCCTCATCTCCGGAATCCTAGGACAGCACTCAGACCACTCCACAGGCCCGGATCAGGCCCTTTTGCCGCCCAAAGCCAAAGGGTCTGCCTCCGCCCCTCCCCCAGCTCCGCCCCTCCCCGCCCCCGCCTCCTCGCCGGATTGAAGGAAGGAGGGCGGGGCGAGGAGGAGAAAGAGGCGGCCTCCCGCCGCGCGTCCTGCGCACCGCCCATCCCTTTGTGGCGGGGCTGGCGCGACGCAAGGGAGGAGGGGTGGTGGCGCGGCTTCTCCCTGCCTGGCGACGCCAAGCCAGGGAGGAGGGGCGGCAGTGCGGCGTCTCTCGGCCTCCCTGGCTTGGCGTCGCCAGGCAGGGAGAAGCCGCGCCACCACCCCTCCTCCCTTGCGTGGCGTGATGACGAAAGGGAGGAGGGGCGGCGGCGTGGCTTCTCTCCGTCTCCCTGGCTTGGCGTCGCCAGGCAGGGAGGAGGAGGCGGAGAGAATTCACACCGCCGGCCCTCCTCCCTTGCGTCGTCACGCCCTTTTCAGGCCGGCTTTAGGAGGGAGGGCGGATTGGCTCCGTGCCGGCGAGGAGGGGCGGAGTCAGGGGCGGAGCAGATCTTCCCTCCCTCCTAAAGCAGAGCCGAGGGGAGCAGAGCAAAGGGAGGGGGCGGCCATGCATGCGCCCTTTTTTCTGATTTTTTTTTCGATTTTTTTTAATTTTGGGGGGGATTTTTTTTAATTTTGGGGGGTCCGGATCTGCTGCCCTCCCAAAAGTGCCGCCCGAGGCCATGGCCTTGGGTGGCCTTATGGGTAATCCGGTAACACCACTGTGACTGATGTCAGTATAGCCAACCTTCATTCATATTAGAAATCAGATATGCTCCTAACTTTCATGCTGCAGGCAAAATGGAAGGCAGTATTTATTTATCACTAGCTTGGGGACCCGGCGGTGCCCGGGTCATTTGAGAAGTGCAGCAGGATGTAGAGTGGGTCATGGGGGCTCTGTGTGCCAAGTTTGGTCTTGATCCATCATTATTGGGAGTTGCAGTGGTATCATGAAATTACTGAAGGTAATGCAAGTCCCATCATCTCTGGTCCACCCTCCCCCAAAGTGTAGTAGGATGTAGATTGGGTCATGGGGGCTCTGTGTGCTAAGTTTGGTCTGTATTGGTGAATGGATGAGGGTTGCATTGTTTTTAGGAAGTGAGTGAAGGTACTTCAAGTCTCATCATCCGTGGTCTGTCTCACACAAAACAGCACCAGGATGTAGAGTGGGTCATGAGGGCTCTGTGTGGCAGGTTTCGTGTTGATCAGTCATTGGATTAGGTTTGTAGCAGTCTTGGAAAGTGAGGGAAGGTACTGCAAGTCCCATCATCTATGTTCTGGCTCCCTCCAAACTTCAGTAGTATGTAGAGTGGGTCACTGGGGCTCTGTGTGCCAAGTGTGGTCTTTCTCGGTGTTTGTTGGGGGCCACAGTGGTCTGTGGGAACAGAGGGGTGTGAAAGTACAACAAATCCCATCATCCATTGTCAGTCCTCCCCCAAACCTCACCAGGACATGAAGGCAGTCATTGGGGTTATGTATGCCAAGTTTGGTCTCGATCAGTGATTGGATGAGGGTTGCAGCGGACTTGGGAAGTGAGTAGAGGTACTTCAAGTCCCATCATCCATGGTCCACCCTCCCAGGGCCGGATCTAGGTAATTTTAAATGGTAAGCGAACAGTATTTTGGCGCCCCCCCCAACCAATCACTCACACACACACACACACACACACACACACACACACACATATATATATATATATATATATATATATATATAAATGTGTGTGTGTGGGGGGAGGCATAGACAAATTTTGGCCCTCCAGGTATTTTGGACTTCCTACTGGCTGTTTGGAATTGTGGGAGATGAAGTCCAAAACACACGGAGGGCCAAAGTTCGCCCATGCCATATGTATAGGTGAATAGATACAGATATAGACACACACACACACCTTCCTTCTCACCCTTTCCCCTGCCCTCTTACTATTCTCTTTGTGTGTGTGTGTGTGTGTGTGTGTGTGTGTGTGTGTGTGTGTCTATATCTGTATCTATTCACCTTCCTTCCTTCTCAGGACGTTTCCACACAGCCCTATACCCCAGAATATCAAGGCAGGAAACCCCACAATATCTGCTTTGAACTGGGTTATCTGAGTCCACACTGCCATATATCCCAGTTCAAAGCAGATAATGTGGGATTTCCTGCCTTGATGATCTGGGGCCCTTCCACACAGCCCTAAACCCCAGAATATCAAGGCAGGACACCCCACAATATCTGCTTTGAACTGGGTTATCTGAGTCCACACTGCCATATATCCCAGTTCAAAGCAGATAATGTGGGATTTCCTGCCTTGATGATCTGGGGGCCCTCCACACAGCCCTAAACCCCAGAATATCAAGGCAGGACACCCCACAATATCTGCTTTGAACTGGGTTATCTGAGTCCACACTGCCATATATCCCAGTTCAAAGCAGATAATGTGGGATTTCCTGCCTTGATGATCTGGGGGCCCTTCCGCACAGCCCTATATCCCAGAATATCAAGGCAGGAGATCTCGCAATATCTGCTTTGAACTGGGTTATCTGAGTCCATACTACCATTATTTAAACTAAATATTGCAAAATTATGGGTTTTGCTTGAAGTGACACACCACCCAAATTATGCTTGGTTTTTTGGCGAATTTTGACACACCATGCTCAAAAGGTTGCCCATCGCTCATCTAGTCCAAGGACCTTCTGCCTTCATACAACAAAAAATCACAATCAAAGCACCCCAGACAGATGGCCACCCAGCCTCTGTTTAAAAGCCTCCAAAGAAGGAGCTTCTACTACACTCTGAGGCAGAGAGTTCCACTGCTGAACAGTTCTCATAGTCAGGAAGTTCTTCCTAATGTTCAAGGGGAATCTCCTTTGTTGTAGTTTGAAACCATTGTTCTGCATCCTAGTCTCCAGGGCAGCAGAAAACAAGCTCGCTCCCTCCTCCCTATGACTTACTGTCACATATTTATACATGGCTATCATGTCTCCTCTCATCCTTATCTTCTTCAGGCTAAACATGCCCAGCATTTTAAGCCGCTCCTCATAGGGCTTGTTCTATAGGGCTATCATGTCTCCTCTCAGTCTTCAGTCTGCAGTGATGTTCTTTTGACCCACCCTCCTACACAGACATGCTTCCCTGTGATGTGCGTGCTCTCTCTCTCTAAATATAAATGTAAATATAATGTTCATTTGTGGGATTAACATAACTCAAAAACCACTGGACAAATTGCTGCCAAATTTGGCCACAAAACATACTAATACTAACCCAAGGAGGGACCATCGGTCAAAAATTGATTTTGTTATTTGGGAGTTGTAGTTTCTGGGATTTATAGTTAACACACAATCAAAGAGCATCCTGAACTCTTGCAACAATTGAATTGAACCAAACCTGGCATATTGAACTCCCATGACCAACATAAAGTATTGAAAGGGTTTGCTTGGGAATTGACCTTTGAATTTGGAAGTTGTAGTTCACCTACACCCAGAGATCACTGTGGACTGAAATAATGTTGGATCAGGACCAAATTTGGCATGAATACTCAATATGCCCAAATGTGAACACAGATGGAGTTTGGGGAAAATAGACCTTGACATTTGGGAGTTACAGTTTCTGGGATTTATAGTTAACACACAATCAAAGAGCATCCTGAACTCTTGCAAACTTGGCATATTGAACTCCCATGACCAACAGAAAGTACTGAAAGAGTTTGCTGGGCATTACCTTGAGTTTGGAAGTTGTAGTTCACCTACACCCAGAGAGCACTGTGGACTCAAATAATGATGGGTGGGCCTCTTCTGACCCTCCCTCCGCTCACCTCAGCCTCCTCCTCCTTCCCCCGCAAGCAGTAGCGTCCGTTGGCCCTCTAGGAGGGGTGGGGGTGGGTTTGGCTACCTTAGAGAAGGCGGAAGTGTTGTGAGACTGAGGTGGGGCTTGGTGTTGATTGGCATTCCTGCCATATGAGTGCTGCCTGGAGGGCGGGGCCAGTGCCTGGGCTTCTGAAGGAGAGCAGCTCCAAGAAGGGAGCTTTCCCTTTCCCCTCCTCCGTGATGTTTTGGCCTACAGCGGTAGAGAGAGAGCGCGCGCGAGCGAGCTAGTGGAAGGCAGAAGGGAAGAGGGGAAAGCGCACGAGGCAGAAGGGAGGGGGAAAGAGCGGTGTGAGGGGAAGAAGATGAGTGCATGGGAGGAGGGAGCCACCAAGTCAGGGTTTATCGGACCGCAGCCTCCCTCTCCTCCTCCCTCGCTCCACGTGCATTGGCGGCAGCAGCAGCGCCGGCAACAGAGGGAGGAGACGCGCGGGGGGGCAAGGGGAACTAGAACGGTGGCCGCCTCTGCCCACTCTTCTCTCGCCCTACGCGAGCCTTCCTCCCACCTTGCCGGCGCCCCTGGGGGCGTGGCGCCCGGCCCTGGATACGCCCTTTGCCACGTGGCGCCGTGAGGCGACCGCTTAATTGGCCTCCGCTAAGAACCGCCCCTGCACCCTCCTCCAAACTGCACCAGGACGTAGAGTGGGTCATGGGGGCTGTGTGTGCTAAGTGTGGTCTGTATTGGTCCTTTTTGGTGGCCTCAGTGGTCTGTGGGAACCAAAGTGTTGGAAAGTACTACAAATCCCATAATCCGTGGGTCATGTCCCCCGAACCGCACCAGGACGTAAAGGGGGTTAGGGGGGTTATGTGTACCAAGTTTGGTGCAGGTCCATCACCCGCGCTGGTCGCTGTGGCCTGTGAAAGTGGCTGCCAATCAGAACACTGCCACATATCCGCCCTTCCGCCCTCCGCACACATACATACAAACATTCCGCTTTATAAAGGTATACAGAAGATATCAGAAGCGAACCAAGGGAACAGTTGTAATGTTGTTTTTTTTAAAAAGCCAAACAAACAAAACCCACAAAGTTTGAAAACTTGGCATACTATTAGATGTCCCTTGACCAGTAGCTGGCCACTTGGAGTGCCTCTGGTGTTGCTATAAGAAGATCCTCCATTGTGCATGTAGCAGGGCTCAGGTTGCATTGTAATAGGTGATCTGTGGTTTGCTCTTCTCCACACTCGCATGTCATGGACTCCGCTTTGTGGCCCCATTTCTTAAGGTTGGCTCTGCTAGTACCGAGGGCCTGAGAACTCCGGACCATCAAGCTGATCTGACCTGCAGCAGGGAGATCCACAGTTCCTGAATGCCCCGTTTGGGCCAACGAGCAGGAGAACATGGCTACAGCAACAGTCCAATCAAAATGCATCTAGTTCTCTTGCCTTTCCCCCCTCCTAACACTGTAACCAATCCCCCAATAAAGAAAGAATCCATTGCTACATTTTTAACTATCCATAGTGTTACATTGTGTCATCTACTGCCTGAACTAACAATAAACCATGAATCTAACCTTTCCCAGGCCGCAGAGCACCGCCGGCCTGCCCAGAATGCCTCCATGGCATCCCGGGGAGGCCGGGGGTGCATTCCTCAAAACCGCAGATATGGAAACCCCTTTGGTCCCCGTATCCACGAGATGGCGGATTGACTCCATTTTGGCGCCATATTTTTCCTACGGTAATTCTAAAACTTTCTGCTATTTCAGATTTTTCGTTTGGACCTTTCCTCCCCAAGAATACCCTTTTTGGTTTTTAAGCATTATTTTGGGGGGAAACAGCTGACTGTCAGATCGTGCTGGTTCCCGCTTTTCCTCATGATTCCCGTCGCTGTTCCTGGACATCAAAGAGGCCTGAAACCATGGGCTTGCTATGTGATAATCCCTAGGAAGACAGGCCGGAATCGACTATCCCAGGAGGGCATGGGATACATAGGTTCCTTCTACCTTCAAGGACAGGACTCCTCCTCGGTGCTGGCTCAATTGGATTTTCCTTGATTTCATCAAAACCATCTAAGGCTCGCCCTTATAGGCCCTTCTCCCAACCTGGTTATGATTCTACCATGGATTCCCAGCTATGAACTATCATGGACTTTCCCCCCTTCCTACCATGAACTCATCCTCAAATCTTATGACTACAACAAATGAATTATCCTGAACTTTTCCCCAAACCCCTGGACTCCAAAGGGACCCCCTTTTTCCCTGGAAAGTTTCCCTTTCTTCCCCCTGATCTTATGAACTTATTATAGACTCTCTGGTTTCCCTTCCCCATGAAATAATAAAACTTTATGATACTTTGGTATGTGGGATGGTGGTGGGAATGAACCCTTATAAACCTCAATGTAGTTTTCCCTGCATGATTCTCCCTCTCTCATATATGAAATATTGATGATTATGAAATGCCACTGTTGATATTAACTTCCAAGCTGCCCCAAAAGTCTAAGATTGTCGGCTGTGCATCACCTATTGTGCGCCATTTCCACTCCAGGACGCTACACGTCATCAGACTTCGCCGCATGCCAGCAGCGGGGGGGCTACGCAGGGACGGCACGGCTTTTTTCCTGTTGCGCCGGGCCGCCGCTTCTGCTCCTCAGCCGGCTGGACACGCCCACGGACGGGAATCTGGAGTGGAGCCTGGATTGTATTGGGGACTGGGGGGTTCAGTGGGGATTTATATATCCACCCCTCAGAGCTGCATTTTTGATGTCCTAGCCGGATGGTTTCTAGGCCTGCTGCCTGTATGTGTTGATGTTTTTGAATGACACTGGATCTTCCTTCGATGGAGGGCTACGGCTTGTATTGTGTATATTCTATCTAGGTTCTGTCCCACGGGGTATTACCCCTTTGGGCAGGCTTTGGTGTCACTTGCGCCGCTTGTTGCCAGGCCCAGTAGCGTGGGGGACTGAAGATATCAACTTTGATGTGCATAATAAGCATATAGCTAACCACTCCCGCACAGGTGGCACATTTATTCTATATTTACCTGTATATTTTTTGACTAGCTTTCAAGTGTTGTCAGTGGGACTATGACTCCCTTGATCTCAACACGACTCCTATTGATACAGCAAAGAATTGCATTGGCTTTTCTAGCTGCTGCATCACACTTTTGTTTCGTGTTCAGCTTGTGGTCCTCGAAGACTCCAAGATCCTATTCATGTGTAACTGTTTTCAAGCCAGGTGTCACTATACTAGATGAAAAGCACACGGAAGACAGTAGAAAAAGAGGAAGACTGCATTCCAGATGGAAAGACTCAACTAAGGTTTCCATGGCTGTCGTGAGTTTGCAAAACTTGAACAGGGTTGTTGAGAAAAGGGTGACTTGGAGGTCACCATAAGTTGAAGCCAAATTGATAGCAGATTAAAAAGCATTTGCACAACAACAACAAAGAATCAACATAATGGTTCAGATGTTTACTGAACTATGTCTTAAAGCACAAGAGTACACACATAAAAGCAAGGAAGAAAGACAGGCCCTGTAAATTCACACAATTGCCATCTCCTTTCATCGGCTTTAGTGTTTATGGCATTGTGTTTGAATGCTTTGCAAATCGGGGACGGTAGTTTTGCACAATGTGGCACAAGGACACTAGATTATTTCTCAGCTGAAGCGATGCACAAACAACACGCTGGCATCCTATCCTTCATAAAGATGCATATGTGAACTCTGTGGTATATATAGTACGAACTCCACAGCACACGTTATCTAATCTTCCCATGATTGTAGCCTGATCAAAAGATCTGATCAGCTCAGCCCCTGAGGATTTTTAATCTCCAGGAAGAACCCAATTTAAACAAACATTTTTTTTAAAAAAAAATCCACTCATGGGTGAAAATGTGATTGGAATGATAGTAGGCCCTGGGTTGAATCTGAAGGCTAAGCAGATACCCTTTTATCTCAGTGATACTGAGAAGATCAAAGTCTGACTCCTTATCATACCAATGGCTCGAGCTCTGCCGCACATCTGAAGCACAAATTGGCTGAGTCAACTTCACATCCCCTGTGTTCATACAACCGCGAGGGAAGGATAAAATGCTTCAACCATCCAGAAAACAGCTGCGGGAGGAAAGAGAAGGGGAGGGGGTGACTTCAACTGGCATTCCCTTTCCATCTTTGTAAACAGCCTCACATGGAGCAAAAATGATCTGAGTAAGTTTTGCAATGTTCATATTGCAATGTTGCACCCCAAATGTCCACTTAGAAGTATCTCCATCGCAAGTAAGTGCACACAGGATAGATTGCAGACAATCAATTCCATTGTGATAATAGCTGACAGGAGATGACCCAATGGTCTCTATAGTGTGCTCAACTCTATCACTAACATTTGGCTAGAAAGGCTGTAATATTATGGGGCCAGGGCCAACAAATAGAAATTATGGCCACATGTAGTGCCAGACCCACAGAAAATCCCCTTAAACAACAAACAAGCCCCGGGAACATTCTGTGTTGGTGACATGAATCTCAGGCTGGATCAACACTGCCAGATAATGCAGTCTGAACTGTATTATATGGTCAGTGTAGACCAGGCCTGGGCAGACTTTGGCCCTCCAGGTGTTTTAGACTTCAACTCCCAGAATTCCTAACATCCAGTAGGCTGCTAGGAGTTCTGGGAGTTGACGTCCAAAACACCCGGAGGACTGAAGTTTGCCCAGGCCTGGTGTAGACCCACATAATGCAGTTCAATGCAGTTAAGCTGCATTATATGAGATAACACTGACCATACAATGCAGTTTCAAACTGCATTATTTGGCAGCGTAGATCCAGCTTCCAATAAGGATTACCATGTCTGCATTAGATATTGATCATGCATTGTCTGAATAATTGTGGTTGAAATAGATGTGTGTGTGTGTGTGCACGCGCGGGCACGTGTGTGTGTGTCAGGAGCAACTTGAGAAACTGCAAGTCGCTTCTGGTGTGAGAGAATTGGCTGCCTGCAAGGATGTTGCCCAGGGGACACCAGGATGTTTTGATGTTTCACCATCCTTGTGGGACGCTTTTTTCATGCCCCAGCATGGGGAGCTGGAGCTGACAGAGGGAACTCAACTAACTCTCCCTGAATCGAACTGCTGACTTGTCGGTCATCAGTCCTGCTGGCACAAGGGTTTAACCCATTGCGCGACCACCTGAATTGATAGCATAAGATTTTATAGACTAAGGTTGCATCTACACTGTAGAACAGATGCTGTTTGACACTTCTGCCCTGGAGACTTTTCTCATGTCCCCACATGGAGAACCAGAGCTGACAAAGGGAGCTCATCCACGTGCTCCCCAGATTCGAACCTCAGACCTTTCGGTCTTCAGTCCTGCCAGCACAAATGGTTTAACCCATTGCACCACTTGGGGCTTTGTTGAAATACATAGCATTTCTCCATTTCAGCTAGTGCTGTGAGTAGGTTAGACTTGAAAGCATTTCTTGGTGACCAAAGTTATTGCTAAAGTTCAGACTAAAACCCAGAGTGGATTCAACATCATGCCATGCTGGATTTGAGCTACTGTTTTGGATGCTCTGAAACAACTACGATGGAGAACAATGAAGTGCCTTTGATTGTCTTCCATCTTGAACATCCTTTTTTAACAAATGAATGAGTTTGAAGATATTTTGGAAACTCTTTCTCTGTTTGCTGGAGTAGGGAAAACAGAGAAAAATATTTTTCACCCTCCCATTGAAAAGCATTCTGGAGTTCCTAGGCGGAAGGAAATGGTTGTTTAAAAAGAAGGGTGAAATATGCGGCACCATCCTTTCCACCAAATGCATCCCCTTTAGTGTCTCTGACTCTAATTCATTATCCAAGGCCTTCACGGGTACAACGGTGCCTAAGCAATGTCCTTTGATGGCTGGGGAGCTCTTTTATTCATTATTCACACTCCTTTTTCTATCACCTACTGTGGCACCAGCTGGGGACAAACAAATATTACAGACATGGCACCAGCAAAAAAAAAATGCAAGCATGTATAATCAATCTTTCAAGAATTCTTTCAAGATTTCCATATGGCTAAACCCCACCCCAATTCTCTGCATGTGTGTATTTTAACTCCTTGTTTTATACGTTATTCTATCAAGTTGCCACCCGTTTACAGCTTCATGTCCTTTCCCCTTCATATATTCCACTGTGGAGACAATTAAGCTGGATGCTCTTTGTTTTCTGGGCACAATTCAAAGGACTGGTTTGGACCTATAAAACCTTACATGGTTTAGGTACTCTAGATATCTGAAAGACCCAACATTTCCCTATATCAGTGGTCCCCAGCCTGTGGTCTGTGGACCACCAGTGTTCTGAAAGAACTAAAATAAGGTGACTACTGGATGGCATATGTTCTGTATCAGAAACTAGAGCTGATGTGGTCTATCCAATGCAATTTTCTGAATCAACACCCCAAATAATCAAATCAAATCTAAAGTTGACCAAAAACTGATTCGTCACCTTTTGGTACTAAAGTTGGAGAGTGGTCCCTGGTCAAAAAAAGGTTGGTAACCACTGACCTATATGAACAATCTTGAAGGTTACAATCTTTAGGGAAGGGATTTCTGTTGGTTCCATCAGATTCATGGTCACATTTATTGAGGTGACAGAGGAGAGCTCCATGCAAATGTGAGTAGATTAATAGATACCACTTCAGAGAGAAGGTAACAGCACTCCATGCAGTCATGCTAGTCACATGACCTTGGAGGCATCTATGGACAAGGCCAGCTCTTCAGCTTAAAAATGTAGATGGGCACCAACCCCCAGAGTCAGACTCGACTAGACTTAATGTCAAGGCAAAATCTTTACTTTTACCTTTAGCTACAGTAGTATGCCAGCATGGTGCCATGGTTTGGCCATTGGATTACTACTCTGGAAACCAGATCCGATCTCTGCTCAGACCTGAAGCTCCTGCTTGAAATATCTCCCTGTCCCAAGTTCACCTTCCCATCTACTCTGAATTCATCAGGGCACACAATGAGCAGAGACGTACTGCTCTTTCTCCTTCGAAGGAAAGGTGGCATAACAAAGAGCGACAGGTTAAATGCCTTGATCTATGCAAAAGGCAATGGGGACAGACAACGCCATCTCGACGTGGCATCGGAGTGATGGTCATGGGGAGCGACAAAGGTGGAAGGATGGCTCTCTATCTGCTTCCCCAATGTCTTTCCAAAGGGGACAAAGGGGTGACCCTTTCATTAATGATTAACCACAAGGAAGGCTATTTTGAAACAGATCGATAATCTGAAAAGTGACACTTTTTGCCTCTGGTAAACCCAGGCCCCATCAAAGTTAAAGTTAAGGTTGCATTTATTTTCCTTCACCAAGGAAATTAAAAAGCTCCTTGGATAAAACCTTGACAGGAGAGAAAGAGGGAGGGCGCAGGGAGGGAAAAATTAAATTTCTATTAACTACAGTTACAACAGCCTGAAAATGACAATTTCCTATTGGAAACCAGTTAATTTTGTATTGGTTCGAATTGTTTTAATATTATGCCTATGTGTTTAAAATGGTTTATGTTTTAATCAACTTATTTTAATTATATTGTAACCAACCTGAAGCATTGGGATTTTTTTTTCATGTCAGGAGTGACTTGAGAAACTGCAAGTCACTTCTGGTATGAGATAATTGGCCGACTGCAAGGACATTGCCCTGAGGATGCCTGGGAGGTTTCTCTCATGTCCCTGCGTGGGGAGCAGGACCTGACAGAGGGAGCTCATCTGTGCTCTCCCCGAATTCGAATCTCCGACCGATCAGTCTACAATCTTGCTGGCACAAGGGTTTATCCTATTGCACCACCGAGAGCATTGGGATGATCAGAAATGTTCTTGTGGTTATATCAGTAAAAGTTTTATTTCATTTTATTTTACGTATAACTAGCTTAGGTACCCCACATTGCCGATGTTATTTTTAAAAGTAAATTTTTTTTAAAAAAATGCACAAGGTTGTGGGTGAACTACAACTCAGAAATGACAGTCAGTCCCCCATTCCCCCACTGCAAAATTCTCCAGTATTTTCAGTTTGTCATGGTGGTTCTGTGTGCCAAGTTAGGTCCAGGGCCATCATTGGTGGGGGCTAGTGTGCTCTTTGATTGCAGGTGAATTATAAATCCCAGTACCTACAATGGCTATAAATCAAGATGAATTCCCCCCCAAACCTCTCCAATAGTTTTCTTTTGTCATGGGGGTTCTGTGTGCCAAATGTGGTCCAGGTCCATTGTCAGTGGGGTTCACAGTGCTCTGACTTGATGCAGGGTGAACTACAACTTACACCATGTGTATGTGTAGTTGCTGATTAGTTGTGCAGACAGAGTTGAAAAGAGAAGGAAGGGGTTAAGGGAGAGACAGTTGGTGGAATCATGCAAATTCCACACCCATGGAGAGAGTCAGAAACACCGGGCTGTATGTGGTGGAGGAAACATGAAATCTAGGGTGAAATTGTCCCCTTTTGTGGAGGACATTGGCAAGGGTTGGGCTACATCTTCATGGCACTTGCTATAACCTGAAATGTCATTAGAGGGAGGGCTTTTGGTGGCTCCTCAGCACTGTAGGTTAAAGCTGTAAAGCCGTTTGTGGAAGTGGGAGCCACATACACACACATACTGTATATTTTCACTTTTATTGTGTAGATAGATAGATAGATACAATTAGATAAGTATTCTAAAGTGCCACCCAAGAGCAAAACAGCCCAGATGTGTACAATGCATAAAGGGCCAAAAGTGTATAAATGTCACATAGCATAAGATTCCTTACACTTCTTTGAGTCTCTTTAGGAGAAAAATCATGCTATATGAATAACAACAACAACCACAAACAACACAACTAGTAGCTGTTGTAGTGTTTGCGGTTGTACTTTAGGAACCATTGTAAAACAGACATATCCAAAACAGATATATCCAATTCTTGCTTTTCTAAGCAAAGATCCACTAGTTACATAGGACTCTCAGTCCTCTTGTTGGTCAGGATTAGTGTGCATCCATTGAATCCAGTTGTTGTTGTTGTTAGCCAGATTCCTATATTGTATTTGTAATTATATGAACATAAGTATTAATAGAGAGCCATTGGACTACAACTCTGGAGATCATGGTTTGAATCCCAACTGGCTCATGGTATTGTAGTGAGGGACTTGGGAAAGTTGCACTCTCTCAGCCCAAAAGGAGGACAATGGCAAACGTCCTCCAAATGTTGCCAAGCCACATAGAGAATAACCAAGAAAATCCAGGCAACAAAGGACTAAGAGAGGGTCACCATAAAGCATCATTCACTTGAAGGCATGGATTGACAACAACAACAGCAACAACTCAGGAGCTGGCCATAAATCCAGGCCAACTCGAAGGCTCACAACATTCAGAACCTTTGTAGTGTAGGGCCTGAAGCACTGGACTAACACTGGCTGTACACTGCAGAATTAAGGCAGTTTGACACCACTTTAACTGCCAAGGCTCAATGCTATGAAATCATAGGGTTTGTAGTTTGGTGGAGCACCAGTACTCTTGGACAGAGAAGGCTATGCACCTTCTACAACTCCCAGGATTCCAAAGCATTGAGCCACGGTAATTAACATGGTGTCAAACTGCATTAATTTGACTATAAACTCTAAGAAACCAGGATCCAAATCCCCACTCAGCTATGGCAAGTGATCTTAGGCAAGTCCCACTCTCTCAACTTCAGAGGGAAACCTTTTCTGAATAACCTTTACCAGAAAAAAACCTGAATTTTTTTTGGTTTAAGGTTGCTATAAGTTGGAAAGAACTTGAAGGCACTCAACAACAACAATAGCAATGAATGGACACTTTCCCTTTTGTCAACAAATCCATCCTGAGCATTATGCGGTGAGCGTAGATCCTACTCCACATGGGTGCTTCATCTTCTTCTCCTAATCTGTTCCCACTGGCACAGAGATAGCGCGTTCTCGGTTTGGCCTGACAGTGATGAATAAACAGCCCAATACTCGCCGGAAAAAGAGGCAACGCTGACAGGCAATTGCAAGCCATTCCAAAACATAGCACAGGGTCTCCTTTTGAGATGCTGCTTTTCGTAGATGAGGCAAAACTGTAGCTGCCCTCAGATCTTGAAAGTCATGGCCAAGATCCAGCAATATTTTCCATACTGTGTTTATCATTGCGTTCCTTTGAGTCTGAGAGACTATGGGGTGCATCTATACTGTAGAATTAATGCAGCTTGACATCACTTCACTTCCCATGGCTCGATGCTATGGAATCCTGGGAGTTGTGGTTTTATAAGGTCTTTAGACTTCCCTGCCAAAGAGTGCTGGTCCCTCACCAAACTACAACTTCTGAGATGCTGTAGCAGTGAGCTATGGCAGTAAATTAGGATCACACTGCATTCATTCTGTACTGCAGTTATGCTTTATAGCAGTGGTTCTCAACCTGTGGGTCCCCAGGTGTTTTGGCCTACAACTCCCAGAAATCCCAACCAGTTTACCAGCAGTTAGGATTTCTGGGAGTTGAAGGCCAAAACATCTGGGGGACGCACATGTTGAGAGCCACTGCTCTATAGCTTACCTATGTGGAAACTTGGATACAAGTTTCCTAGACCCCTGGCTCCACAGTCAGGTCATTTGTGAAGAAAGCTCTGGATCTCCCACAACTTACTGGCTCTCTTAGCAGAGCATGGAGAATTTGCAAAGCCTTGGTCTTACAGTATGTGCCTTCGAGTTGATTGAAAAGCACAGCACCAATGTTTTGCAAATTCTCCATGCTCTCCTAAGAGACCCAGCAAGTTGTGGGGGATCCAGAGCTTTCTTCACAAATGAAAGTTTGCTAATGCTTTCTTCTTTGGCTAAGAGACAGGCTAATTTAACTAATTTACTATATGTTATGTGTCTATGGCACTGAATGTTTGCCATGTATATGTGCATTGTGATCCGCCCTGAGTCCCTTGCGGTAAATTTACCTAAGAGACATTTTCCACAGTTGGACAAGAGATCAAACCTTGGTCTCCATGCTACACCATGCTATGGGCATTACTGAAGACTATCCCCAAGCAATTTTGTTCTTTCATACTTTGGCTCTACTTTCCCCGATTCTTCATTCTTTTTTGAATTCTTCATCCAACAGAACTCAATCAGCAGTACAGTTTTGTGGCAGCGACAATGGCTAGGGGTTCCCATGTCAGCAGAGCACTGAATCCACAGCACATACACATTCAGACTTATCCGGGATGTTGAATGCTGTTCCTCAAGTGGCTCCAGCACCTTAGATAACTCTTTTCCAGCCACTGAATGCCATCGTGTCTTCAGATACTAGCCCAGGGGTGTCAAAGGCTACATCAAAGGCTACATCAGCAACTGAAGGCAACTGAATCCATTGATGGAGAATACATGGATACAGAGAAGGGGCCAACTATTTATATATTTACATAATCGTCAATGCTCTTTAGTTTGTGTCCTCAGATGTTATTCAATGACAACTCCCATCATTTCTGATTATCCACCATGTGGACTGGGGAGACTGGGAACTGCAACACTCTGAAATTGGGGAAAGGTTAAAGAACATGTTGAAGTTAGGTATCCTATCCACAAACCTTGTGCTGCAATTCAAACCCCACTCTCCCAAGTAAACAGAACAAACTGATGCCTCCCAGATGTTACTGTATCACAGCTCCCATCAGCTCTAGTCATGATGTCCAATAATGAGGAATACCGGAGTTCTAGACAGGCATCTGGATGGTCACATAAAATGACATAAAGGGCTGGATTTGGCCCATGGGCCTTGAGCTTGTGTCCTAGCTAAACCCTCAAACCATGACACCATGTTGAAAAAAGTCACTCCCTGCTTGACCTCTGCCTTCTCTCTCCCCAAACTTTGTTGGATTCCCCACACACTCGTTCTTTGCAGTCTCTCTCCTCTTTCTCTCTGAAAACTTTAGGCTCGAGAGGAAATAAGGAAGCATTAAGCCCCTGTTCAACATCGCTAATTCCATCAAAGATTTCTCATTATTCATTGTTGGCAGTTTAATTTTCTCCTCTCTCCTTGCCTAGAACAAGCCAGGCCCTTAATTATTGACCTTCCCATCTTCCAGATATGGTGGATCCTTCCCACTTTCCCCCAGGAGCCTTGCTTGGCATGCAAATGACAGAGTCAGCCAGCAAAGGAGGAGCTCAGCTGGTAAAGGACTGGGCATCCAGGCTGAAAGACTTCAAGTCAAAACTACAGAAAATTGCTAAAACAAAATCCCTACCAATATCCTCAGCTGTAACCAAGATGAATGTGCTGCCATACAAATGCAGTTGGACTCCAGCTCCCAACACTCCCTACCACTGCTAAGGTTGGAGTTCACCAGCCCAGCTCCAAGTATGGATACATGATTTGCAATTTATTCATTCAGCCGTTTCCAACTCTTCATGACCCATGCCAGAGCTCCCTGTCGTCCATTCCCAGCTCTTTCAAGGTCAGACCAGTCACTTCAAGGATACCATCCTTCCATCTTGCCCTTGATCAACCCCTCTTCCTTTTTCCTTCCTTTCCCCCCAGCATCATTGTCTTCTCTAAGCTTTCCTGTCTTCTCATTATGTGGCCAAAGTTTTTCATCTTTGCCTTTAATATCCTACCCTCGACTGAGCATTGGGCTTTATTTCCTGGAGTATGGACTGATTGGATCTTCTTGCGGTCCAAGGCACTCTCAAATTTTTCCTCCAATACCACAGTTCAAAAGCTTCTGTCTTCCTTCGCTCAGCCTTCCTTATGGTCCAGCTCTCACATCCATAGGTTACTACAGGTCATACCATTGCTTTTACTATGCCAATCTTCATTGCCAGTGTGATGTATCTACTTTTAACTATTTATTGTGATGGATCATTGCTCTCCTTCCAAGAAGTAAACGTCTTCTGATTTCCAAGCTGCAGTCTGCATCTGCAGTAATCTCTGCACCTAGAAATACAAAGTCTGTCATGGCCTCCACGTTTTCTCTCTCTATTTGCCAGCTTTCAATCGTTTGGTTGCCATAATCTTGGGGGTTTTTTTGACATTTAACTGCAACCCAGCTTTTGCTCTTTCTTCTTTCACCTTGATCGGAAGGCTCCTCAGCTCCTCCTCGCTTTCGGCCATCAAAGTGGTATCATCTGCATATCTCAGGTTGTTAATGTTTCTTCCAGCAATTTTAACTCCAGCCTTGGGATTTATCAAGTCCCACACATGGCATGATGTGTTCTGCATACAAGTTGAAGCTTTTGCACAGTTGAGACTCGTGCGCCAGCTGCGCCCGTACCTTGGGAAGTCTGATCTGGCTACGGTCATCCATGCTCTGGTCACATCCCGAATAGATTACTGCAACGCACTCTACGTGGGGCTGCCTTTGAAGACAGTTCGGAAATTGCAATTAGTCCAGCGGGCGGCACCCAGATTTTAACGGAGCTACATACAGGGAGCACACCACCCCCCTGTTGTGCCAGCTCCACTGGCTGCCTGTCCAATTCCGAGCTCAATTCAAAGTGCTGGTTTTGACCTTTAAAGCTCTATACGGTTCTGGCCCAGCTTACTTGTCCGAACGCATCAGCCGCTACGTCCCACCCTGTAACCTAAGATCATCCGGGGAGGCCCTGCTCTCGCTCCCGCCGACTTCTCAAATGCGGTTGGTGGGGACGAGGGACAGGGCCTTCTCAGTGGTGGCCCCCCGCCTGTGGAATGCGCTCCCTATGGAGGTACGGTCCACCTCATCCCTCCTGGCATTCAGGAAAAAGGTAAAATCCTGGCTTTGGGACCAGGCGTTTGCACACCAGCACTGAGCAGCATGTTAGATGGGGATTTTAATGGAAGGGATGAAGAGGGTCAATGTTTTTATGGATTGCATATTGTTTTAACTCGGAATGACTGTGTATGTTGCTGGTGGAACTGCATTTTAATGTGTTTTTAATGTATCTTAATTGTTCTGGGGTTTTGGGGGTTTTATGCTGTTATGATGTGGCATCGAATTGTGCCGTACTGTAAGCCGCTCTGAGTCCCCCTTCGGGGGTTGAGAAGAGCGGGGTAAAATCCTGAAATAATAATAATAAATAAATGAATAGGTTGGGTGAGAGTAGACAGTCCTCCCGTACTCCTTTCCCAATCTTGAACCAGACAGCTGTTCCTTGGTCTGTTCTTAGTGCTGCTACTTGGCTATTATACAGATTCCTCAGGAGACAAGCAAAGTGACTTGGTCTCCCCATACCACCAAGAATTTCCCACAATGTATTCTGATCCACACAGTCAAAGGCTTTAGAGTAGTCAATAAAACAAAAATAGATGTTTTTTCTGGATCATACATTATTTAGTTCAATTCTTTTCAGTTGTTTTCTTTGAATTTGGCCTGACAATGTCCTCCACAAACACCATACTGCCCACCACCCAAATGAAGGCTTTCATACGGGAACAATTCCATCCTAGATTGTATGTGTTTCCTCCACCACAGACATCCCAGTGTTTCTTACTCTCCATTGGTGTGGAATTTGCATGACCCCTCCCAGGGCATCTCCCTTAACCCTTTCCTATTCTTTTCTATGGCACACAGCAAACAGAAACTCATCAGCAACTGAACATACTAGAGAGTTTTGGGGACAATTCACCATGGGAAGTTGTAGGTACTGGGATATATAGTTCACCTGCAATCTAAGAGCACCCTTAACTCCACCAACAATGGACCTGGAACTAACTTGGCACACAAAACCCCCATGACCAACAAAAATACTGGATGTCTTTGGGGGGATTTTTATGAGTTGTAGTTCACCTACATCCAGAGCACACTAAGAACCCAAACTATGATGGATCTGGACCATTTGGGCACACCCAATATGCCCAAATTTGAATACTGGTGGGATTTGAGGACATTTTGGAGTTATAGGTACTGGGATGCAGTCAATGCAACCTGCAATCAGTGAGTACTCCACAGATGGAATTGGATCAAACTTTGCACTCAGAGCCCCCATGACCAGCAAAACATCTTGATTTGGCGGAGTTGTAGTTCACCTAAATCCAGAAAGCACTGTGAAACCGAACATCGATGGATCTGGACCAAACTTTGGCACACATACCTGATATGCTGTAATTTAATTACTGGAGGGGTTGGGGGGCTCTCCTTCCTTTCTGAGAGTTGTAGTTCACCCACAATCAGAGAAACTGTGACTTCCACCGATGATGGACCTGGGCCAAACTTGGCACACAGAACCCCCATGACTAACTCAACCTACCAGAGGGGTTTGAGGGGACTGACTCACCATAGTGGGAGTTGCAGTTTACCCTACAGCCAGAGAGCACACTGAACCCCACCAATGATGCATCTAGAGCAAATTTGCACAATGTAACATACTTAAGTACTGATGGAGTTTTTCAGAGTTAACCTGGCATGGTGCCAATTGTTGTTCACCCACAACCTTATGAATTTTGTACAACTGATGTTTTCAAATAACCCTGGCAACGTCAGGTACTCAAGCTAGTTTTAATCAAACTCTTTCAAATAATACTGCCCAATATATTGGGGTCCCCTCCCATTTACGTTTGCCAGTGAGTCATTTATTTTACTTCCCTCATTTGTTTTGTTCCAACTGCAGTGCAAAATAAGATCTTAAGAGATAGCGTTTATCATATCAACATGTGGATTACTTTCCTTCCATAAAAACTGACGATAACAGGAACGTGGCATGAATCCTCTTATCTACATTGAGCTTTGCTCTGCTCGGTTCTAGATTAAAAAGCGCCAGGTATTAGAAAAAGAGAGATTGGGCTGAAACACATCTTCTTTTCACTGTGAGACAAGTCAACATGAAGGTGCAAACAGTCCTGGCTCTGAACTCCCTTCTTTTGACTACGGTTGGAGGCCATCCAGTGTCCCGCAATGAGAGGCAAACCAAGGGCCGCAAATTGCTCTTGATCTCCTTCGATGGTTTCCGGTGGGATTATGACCAAGACGTTGAGACACCCAACTTGGACAATTTAGCCAAGGAAGGGGTGAAAGCAAAATATGTCACTCCTCCTTTCGTGACCATGACATCACCGTCCCATTTTACAACCATTACAGGTAAGTCCTTCCCATGTTCCCACATGATCTCCATGTGCTCAATGACATTCGGCCGTCGAGACTGTGCTTGCATCATGTAAATTGACACGCATCTTTTCACACAGCGTAAAATAAGAATGAAAGATTCAGCTATGTTATTGATCTGTTTTAATGAGCCTGCTCAGCTCCATCTTGACAATAGCCTGTATTGTTCACTGAACACTGTCATTTGTGTTTTGTTATAAATGCCATCAATGAAGTATAGTAAAACCTCAGTTAAATGAAACTCAAGTAAAAAAGAAATCAAAGAAAATATTTTGCATTTTTAAAAAAGTTGTTTTTATAATACAGTGATGACACTGGAGTTTACATGTTTTATTGGCTTTTATATATGTTTTTATATTGTTATGTTGATTGTTTTTAACTGCTCTTTTGTGAATGTATGGCACTGAATTGTGCCAGCCTGTAACCCGACTTGAGTCGCCATATGGCTGAGAAAGACGGGCTATAAATATTGTAAATAATAAATAAACAAACAAACAAACTCTGGGTCCATCTAAACTGCCATACAATGCAGTTTCACCATATTGAACTGCATGGTATGGCAGTGTATATGTATAATGCAATTCAAATGCATTATGAAACTGCATTATATGGCAACGTAGATGGGGCCAGAGTTAGAGTAAGTTTTTTTTATTTGCCTTTATTTGCTTTTAATTACTATATTTCAATATTAATATCAGGTCAATCCAGAGTTTATGGTATGATTTGGAGTATAATTTTAGTTAAATTTATATTTCATTGTAACTTTCAAGCAACCAGAAACTACATTTCTCTGGCATCTACCAATCCCAATGGGTGCCGGTTAACTGAGGCCCCTTCCACAAAGCTGAATAAAATCCCACATTTTCTGCTTTGAACGGGAATAGACAGTGTGGACTCAGATAACCCAGTTCAAAGCAGATATTGTGGAATTTTCCACCTTGATGTTCTGGGTTATATGGCTGTGTGGAAGAGCCCTGAAATTCATAGAATCACAGAGTTGGAAGATACCTTGTAGGCCATCCAGTCCAATCCCCTGCCAAGGAGCAGGAAATTCGCATTATTATGATTTATTTCAAATATTTGTACCCTGCCCTTCTCCACCCCTGGTGGGGGGGGGGGGGGGACTCAGGGCGGCATTTAAAGCACTTCCAACAGAGGGCCACCCAGCCTCTGTTTAAGGCCTCCAAAGAAGGAGCCTCCACCACAGTTCGGGGCAGAGAGTTCCACATCTGAACAATAGGAAGTTCTTCTTCCTATTGTTCAGGTGGAATCTCCTTTCCTGTAGTTGGAAGCCATTGTTCCACGTCCTAGTCTTCAGGGGAGCAGAAAACAAGCTTGCTTCCTCCTCCCTATGACTTCCCCTCACATCTTTATACATGGCCCTCATCATGTCTCCTCTCAGCCTTCTCTTCTGAAGGTTAAACATGTCCAGCTCTTTAAGTTGCCCCTCATAGGGCTTGCATAGAGTCTATTACATTGTGTGCCCAGGGCCACCAAACCGATGTTATTGTAGTCGAACAATTTAGTATAGCCTGGCCCATCGGGGGCAGAGACCCAGAAGTACCCCTAAAACGAGGATTTCAGCAGAACCCCTGGTGAGTTTTTTTTAAGCAATCTAAAAATCCCCTTTCCCAAATGATCTCACCAAAGGAGTTCGGAAGAAGATGCCACTGAAGTTTTTATTCTCGTCAGCTGAGAAAGATGACAACTACAGATATCCTTGTCGCAAAGCAGTCATAAAGTTACATTCAAAATATATGCCATTTTATACATTTTACAGAACTGTCAGATTTAAACTTCCCGCCCCCGCGCGCTGGCCGGCTTCATAATGATTGGATAGAATGCTGGAGCCAACTGTAGTGGGAACCAATGGTGAAACCGCGCCGCTTTTTCCTTGGCGAATGAGAAGCGAGGGGCAGGAATATGTTCAAAACAAAGCAGCTGGAGTTTCCTTGATTAGATTTGTCCATATGTTAATGAATCCAAGCCCCTGACCTTTCGGGTCAGAGAAAAGACTTTTGGTCTTCTGTGGGAAATGGGAACAGTCCTTAATGGCCCCTTCCTGTTGACAAGAGGCCAAATAAAGATATTTCCATGAGTGTTTCAGTTCTTTGGATGGTAAACAAAATGAAAAACTGTAGCCATGTACCAGTTTCCCAGGCTGGCAGAGGTGACCATTTATGGAATATAGAAATATTTATGCCATTCATCCTTCATTGGGAAGAGGGAATGAAACTTCGAGGCTCCTCCCCCTGAGAGATGAGGGGTCTTCATTGAGAAAACAAAAACAGCCTCTTGCTTTCTAAACCAGAGGAGCCATCTGTCATGCAAAAAAGTCCTTGATTGGATTAAAGGTGCGACCTTTGGAATGTGGTTTCATCCTGATCTCAAAACAACAGCTGGTCCACACAAAACATGTGGCATTTCTTCACATTTTAAAAAGACATGTGGGAGAGGAAAAAACATGCAGGAAAATTACATAGGAGGGTCCCAGGGGAATATCAACAATATCTCATATCATTATTTCATATGCAAGGAGTAGAAAGAAAGTCCAAATGATCTTAAAAGGCATCAAATCCATATACTCTGGGGAAATTCATGATAGGAGAGTCCATATAAAAGATAATCCATCTGTCTCCGTCCTTGGGAAACTGTAAGAAAGAGTCCCTTTGTTCTTAAAGATGCCAGACCACATAGAGCATGCAGGAACGTTGGAACTCTCTGCTGCAGGTCAAATCATTTAAGATGCCGGGGTCTCCTGACTGGCTTGCCTTCATTATGATTCTGAGAGCTTCCTGTTAAATAACCAACAAGCTCTTGGATACACTCTGTTTATGTTCTGTATTGGTCACATAGATTTCAGATAAATATTATCATGTCTGCATTAGATACTGCTAATGCATACTTAGGACACTTCCACACAGCCATATAACCCAGAATGTCAAGGCAGATAATCCACAATAGTGGATTATCTGAGTCCACATTGCCATATAATTCAGCTCAATGTGGATTTTAAACAATGAAGGAAGGGGCCTTTGATGTCTGCTTAACTCTGGAGTTCTATAAAGTAGTAATCTTGGAATAACCTTTGTCCTTTGGCCAAAATTGTTTGTTGTGTGTGTGCTCATTCCAGGACTGATTCCAGCTCCATATTTCATTTGAAAAACATATTACAGCTAGCAGATTAGAGAAAATATATTAGGGCTAATACCCAACAGTGGTTCTAATTTACCCTTCTACTAAACCATCCTTTGGATTGCAATGGAAAACACACTGTGTGTATCTCTGTAAACCCACTGACTCCTGTAGTACATTGAAGGTACTGGTGAACACTACAGTTATGTGCCATTCAAGGAAGTGCAACTACACAACAGGATTCCTATTGATTGGGTCAACTGAAGTAGAAACACAGTGAGCAACGTCTCAACCCATTGGTAAATCCAAGTGGTTCAATAGCTCAGCACAGTTTGAGACTAACAATAGGAGGCCACCATATTGGGCACATTTCGCTTTGGGATGCTGGAGATTCTATACAAGTTTGGATTAAGCCCTGAATTCATTGCCCCATTGTATCAGGCCTATTAGCCTTCCTGGGGAGAAATTCTATTTAGTGCTAAAGACTTTGTACCCATCTTCATGTTTGTCAAGGATAGGCATCTGTAACGCTGGTTCAACAGGGACACCTGGAAGATAGATAGATAGATAGATAGATAGATAGATAGATAGATAGATAGATAGATAGATAGACAGATAGACAGATAGACAGATAGACAGATAGACAGATAGATAGACGATCTTGGGAGATGCTGCAATCTGCAACCTTATCGCAAAATGAGAGATAAATTTTATAGAGTCCATGATTAAGTCTTATCTTCAGGTTCAGAGGCCACAGGAGTTGCAAAGATCTTTTCTTTGAGGTTTGCAAAATAAAAGTCAAAGTTTTAGACAAGGGAGACCTTTTATGAAATGAAAAAATCCCATTCCTTATTATTATTATTATTATTATTTCTTGCATTAGCTTTATAAGAGCCTGCCTGGTATCATGGTTTAGATGTGAACTCGGTTCTACTGAGTCCTGGGATTTGTAGTTTGGCAAGGCACCAGCACTCTTTGACAGAGAAGTCTAAGGGCTTTACAAAACTACCTCCAAGAATTCTATAGCATTATTTAAAGTGGTGTCAGAGTGCATTAATTCTATGGTGTAGCTGCATCCTTTGCCACTATCACCGCCTATAGTGCACCCTTAGAAACTTTGGATTATAATGCAAAGCTATTTCCTTAAGTTTACCTTTGAGTTTCCAAACTGAAAAACGCTTAATTTTTTTTTCATAAAAAGCGGACTAAATTCAACACTGCTCTAAGGGGGGGGAATCTGCAATGCAATTACATGTTTATATGCCCTCATTATTTACTAGGAATTAATTAAAGCAGACAAGCAGATATGCTTATATGCTTACAAGCCACCCAACAGGTTTTAATTAATATTCTCCATTAAGAGGAACTTCCCATAAAGCAAATATATTATTCAGATAATGATTTAATTAGTATCCGAATGTGATTGGTTAAAAAGCATTATCTCTGCTACAAAATTAATTCCCAAATGCAATATACAATGTGCTAGTAGAGTGGGAAGGTGAAGTCTTGGAGAGCATCTACACTGTACTATTGGTGCGGTTTGACACCCACTTTAACTGCCAGGGCTCAATGGCATGGGATCATGGGAGTTGTAGTTTGACAGTTTTAAGTGGTTTATAACTTCAGAGAGTAGTGAAACTTGGGGGCAGGGGGTCCATACTGCCATATAATGCAGATCGAAACTCAAATAATGCAACTTAACTGCATTGAACTGCATTATATGACTCTCTGCTAACCACTGAATACAGTTTCAGTGTAGATAGAACTAGGGTTACTACTGCCTTGAAAACAGGATTGTCAAAAGAAAATAGGGTCATTATTTCCAAGAAAACATCTTCCATGTGATGCAAAACATACTCTCCTCAAAATCCATGACAAATCTTGAAGAAGCCACATGAGCCAGCACAGGAACCATGTGATTTTCCTCCTCCACCATTTAATAGGACACCCAATACAGACCAGGAGAGCAAGAGGGAATGGTGGATCAGGGTGTGGGATTACAGCCTATGTTGGACAGGGTCACACTCCCCCTGAAGACACAGGTTCACAGTCTGGGGGTGACCCTGTACTCATCACTGACCCTGTCAGCGGTGGCCTGGGACACTTTTGCACAACTAAAATTTGTGCGCCAGCTGCATCTGTAACTTGAGACACCAGACACCCGGGTACTGGTTGTGGGGGGTCGGGAGCAGGTGAGGGTTTTGCCCTCCTTTCTGCTAGAGATCCCCGTGTACAACTAGTGGGCCACTGTGTGACACAGAATGCTGGACTAGATGGGCTGAGGCCCGATTCAGCATGGCTCTTCTTATGTTCTTATGTTCTTATGTTCTTATGTTCAGATCTGGCCAAGGTGGACTACTGCAATTCTCTCTATGTGGGGCTGCCTTTGAAGATAGTTCAGAAGCTGCAATTAGTTCAGAGATTGACAACCAGGTTACTAATTGCAGCATCGTACAGGGAGAGATCCACTCCCATTTTATGGCAGCTCCACTGGCTGCCGGTCTGCTTCCGGGCTAAATACAGAGTGCTGGTTATTACCTATAAAGCCCCAAACAGTTCAGGCCCAAACTATTTCAAAAACCGCATCTCTGTTTACAAACCAGTGCGAGCATTGCGGTCAGCGGAGGAAGCCCTGCTCTCGGTCCCACCCCCGTCTCAGGCACGGTTGGTGGGAATGATAGAGAGGGTCTTCTCTGTGGCTGCTCCCCACCCTTGAAACTTCCTCCCTAAAGAACTAAAGATGGCCCCTTCTCTCCTCTCCTTTAAAAACTTTTTACGACTTACCTGTGCAATCTAGTTTATGGAGAGGAGGAGGAGGATTCCTATTCTTCACACACATCCTCACCTAGACATCTCAGCCCTCTGTTGTGATATAATTTATTAGGCTTTGCATATATTGATGTATTTTGTTCTAACTGGTATTTAGCTTATCCTTGGTTTAAGTTCTGTTGTTTATAAGTTATGTTTAGTTTAGTTTATTTCATGTTTCGTTATGCCTGTTGTTTATTTGCTCTTGACATTGAATGTTTGCCATTTTCGTTATACTTTGGAAACTGCCCTGAGTCCCTCTGGGGAGAGAGGGTGGGGTATAAATACATTATTGTTGTCATTATTGTTATGTAAAGTTCCTTCTTTTTAAAATCTAGGCCGTTGGATGGAAGACCACGGAGTCATTCATAATATGATGTTCAACACCGAGACACTGAGGAAATACAGCTACAAAGAGACACAAAACAAGACAGAATGGTGGGACAATGGAGTTCTACCCCTGTGGATCACAGCTCAAAATCAGGTATTGGACCAGGACTGCAGGTACATCTACACTGAAGAATGAATGTAGATTGACATCACTTTAACTACCATGGCCCAATGATTTGTAGTTTGGTGAGGCATCAGCACCCTTTGGCAGAGAAGGATCTTGTAAAATCCCAGGACTCCATAGAGTTGTGTCACAGCAGTTTAATAATGATAATAATAATAATAAATTTATATTCCACTCTATCTTCTCAAGGGGACTCAGAGGGGAATACAACATACACAGATGGGCAAACATTCATTGCCTTCAATACAGTAGAATAACAATGACATGCAAATACACATAATGAAGGTAAGGGCTTCCCCTTTCATCTCCAGCTTTCTGGAGGAGGTGCTCAACTTTGACCATGGGAAGGTGCTCCTGTTCCATTTCCAAGCCAAAGAGCCTGTTGTCCGTAGACACCTCCTGGTCATGGCTGAATGTGCACCTTTATTATCAACTGCTAGGTTGGCAGGAGCTAGGGCTAGCAGCAGGAGCTCACCCCGACCCACTGCTTTGAACTACCAACCTTTAGGCCAGCAGATTCAACAGTTCAATGGTTTAAGCTGTTGCGCCACCTCAGCCCCATTGAAGTGCTACCAAACTGCAGTAATTCTGCAGTGTATATGCAGCCTGAGTATCTTTCATTGCAAAGATTGAATCTGCATTATATGATCAGTGTAGATCAGGGGTCGGGAACCTTTTTGACTCAGAGAGCCATTAAAGCAAAATATTTGGAAATGTATTTCAGTGAGAGCCATATAATATATTTTAAGACTGAATTCAACTAAATGTGAGTATAAGCAACAGAAAATACTGGAAAGGGTTGGGGAAAACAGACCCTGATATATGGGAGTTGCAGTTGTGTGGATTTATAGTTCACCAGCGATCAAAAAGCATTGTGAGCTCCACCAGCAATTGAATTGAACCAAACTTGGCATACACAAATCCCAGGAAAGGGTTGGGGAAAACAGACCCTGACATATGAGAGCTGCAGTTGTGTGGATTTATAGTTCACCAGACATCAAAGAGCATTCTGTGCTCTACAAAATACTGGAGGGGTTTGGGGGAGGATGTAGAACAGATGATGGGATTTACTGTACCTTCAATTGCTTCAGCTCTACATCAAAATCACTGGACTCTCTCTCACTGCCTGCACAGCTGATAGGAGAGGCCTCCTTGCTGGTCCCCAGAGGGATGCAGGCCCAGCCTCCAAGAGAGGCTCACCATCGCACAGTGCGGCCATGGGCAGGAAAAACCCCGGTGGCGGACTCTTTCCCCGCGCATTTGCAAATGCACTGAGAAAGAGGGCTTGTGAAGTGCGCATGCACAGGAATGGGATTGGGCTGGATAGCTCTTCGGTTCCCTCTTCCAACTCTATGATTCCCTCAATGCAATCTGGGAACAGTGGGGAATATTCCTTCCTTGACTGCACTTCCAAATTTCCAAGACACTACCTCTTCTCCCAGGATCGTATCCCATGCACAGCTCCTTCCCATCCATCCCACACAAAACATTTCTTTTGTGTTTCCTTTGCAAATCCAAGCCCCTCCCATGTGGTTCCCAAAAAATCAAAAGCCACATGCAATGGGGACAGGAGGAAACCGGGGCCTTTTCCTCTTTCCACCCTCGTTATTATTTCCCCTTCCCTTCTCTCGGCATCACCCCCACCGATCTCCCGCCCTTAGTCACGGAATCCCAGGCAGCAGCAACAGCAACAGACCCAGCCCCTCACTGACGTCACGAGCGAGGCAAGGGAAGAGGGAAAGAGAAGGAGGAAATCTCTTAAAGGGGCAGCAGAGCTTGATTCCCTGGCGCTCAGACAAAGAGCAAGGACAACAAAAGGGGAAGAGGCCACAAGACTTGCTCGGGGTGCATTCTACAGTCATGACTGTCAATACGGGACAGGAGCTGAGAGAGACTCCGGCAGGAGGGGGCGGGGACTAATGAAGTGGCTCTGTGAGCCAGATGCAATAACCAAAAGAGCCACACCTGGCTCCCGAGCCATAGGTTCCCTACCCCTGATGTAGATCTATATAACACAGTCTAACTGCATTGAACAACATTACCATATAATGTACAGTAGATTCAAACGGCATTAAATGGCAGTGTAGATCCAGCCTATGTCACCAAGGGAATTGATCTCATCAGGAAAACCCCCTTCTTAGAGCAGCTCCTATTCTTCTTGACCTGAGCAACTCTATGCGCATTGAGTCCAATCCTGGCTGGGGAATTCCTCCCGTTTTTAATTCCAAAGCAAACAATTTAATAAAACTCTATAAAAATATAATTATGTAGAAACAAGAGGGTATTTACTGTTCTTGCCTCCCCACTTTATTAACATAATCAACTTTACTAGCAGCCGTAAAATCCCGATATTACCAGCTTTACTGGGGACATTATTTCTGGTTGTTACATCTCCTTCCCTTTTATTGCAACATTCAGAACAATTCTCTGTATTCCTGAGAAGTACAGAGACAGCTGTGAATTTTGTCTCAATGGGGACTTTGTTGTCTCCCCCAGCGCCCGAAATCATATTCTTGTGCTTTCTCAGACTTAAATCCTTTATAACCAGTGCTTGCCTTTCAGTGTAAGGACCGTTTGACAGAAGCACAGTTTAACCTCTAGCCGCGTGAACTTTTAAAAACTTCTTTTCCTTGTGTCTTTCGCATAAGCTTCACTCTTTCACCCCTGTGTGATAGCCGTGAAACTTTGGATGCATTCCTTGTTGCTAAGAGAAATAAGAAAAGGAAGAGGAAGTGGAGAGGGAAGAGGAAGAAGAAGATAGGGATACAAGAAGAAGAAGAAGTGTTATTAAGTTGCAAGAGCAGATTGTTAACTAAGGGTGCAGCTACATTTTAGAATGAATGCAGTTTGATACCTCTTTAACTGCCAGGGCTCAATGTTGTGGAATTGTAGTTCTTTGGTTTAATTATTTACAGTATTTCTATTCTGTCCTTCTCACCCCAAAGGGGACTCAGGGCGGATCACAGAACACATATACGGCAAAGGTTCGATGATGTTATACACCAGGGGTGCTCATTAGGTAGATCGCGATCTACTGGTAGATCGCGCAGGGCGTTCTGGTGGATCGCAAGCAGGGCGGGAGGAAGGCTCAGTCCTGCCCCACAGGCTCCCGACACCGCCCAGGTGCTGCCGGCCAGTCAGCGTGGCGGCGGCGTGACCGGCGTCGCTATGGCCCATATGGGAGCCATACACGGTGTGTATGGCTCCCATGCCATTTCCGCCGCTGCCATGATGTCACGCACGCAGTTTTCCCTACCATTTCGTGGTCTCACCAGAAGAGGGGCGTGGGGAGGGGCACTGCCAGAGGGGGGTCCAACTGTGGCTGCTGCAGCATGGACTGGGACTCGGAGCTGTTGGCAAGACAGTGGAGGGGCTTCCTCTTTTCTCCCTCCCTGTCCCTCCCCCTCGCTCACTTTCCTTCCTTCTTCCCTTTCTTCCTTCCCTCTTATCTTCCTTTCCTACTTCCCATCCTTTCTTCATTCCCTTCTTTCCCTCCCTCCCTTCTGTTCTTCCTTCCTCTCTCTCTCCCTCCTTTCCCTTCCTTCTTCCCTTTCTTCCTTCCCTCTTTCCTTCCTTCCCTACTTCCCATCCTTTCTTCCTTCCCTTCCTTTCTCCCCTCCTTCTTGCCTTGCCTTCTTTCCTTCCTGTTTCCTCCCTCCCTCATTCCTTCCTTCCTTTCCTTCCTCTCTGCCTTGAACATTTGCTGTTGGTTGTGGGGGTTCTGTGTGGGAAGTTTGCCCCAATTCTGTTGTTCGTGGGGTTCAGAATGCTCTTTGATTGTAGGTGAACTATAAATCCCAGCAACTACAACTCCCAAATGACAAAATCATTTTTTAGTGATGGTCACTCCTTGTAGGTATCTTGTGGCCAAATTTGGCAGCAATTCGTCTAGTAGTGTGTCAACTGTGAAATAGGATGTGTGGAAGAGCCCTGGGTTATCTGAGGTCCTTTCCACATAGTTGAATCAAATCCCATGTTATCTGCTTTGAATCAGATTATATGGCAGTGTGGGCACAGAAAACCCAGTTCAAAGCAGATATTGTGTTATCTGTTTCACATTTTTATAGTGAGTAGGTAGATCATTTTAACTTGGTTGTTTTATAAGTAGCTCGCATGCTGAAAAAAGTGTGAGCACCCCTGTTATACACTAACAAGACAGACAGAGGTATATAGGCTTTCCCATCTTTGGCATCTTTGGCATCTCATGCGATATTCCGGCCACAGGCGACTGCTGTCACTCCATCTTCCTTGCTGAAGAGTTTTGTTTGTAAACTTCCTCCTTGATCAAATTGTTGGCATTTTTCTGACATATCCTTATGGGTGCCTTAAATACCACCCCACTATAAAGTGGTGCCTATTTATCTATTGACATTTTCTTTTGAACTGCTAGGTAGGCAGAATTTGGGCTAAAGGCTAGGAGCTCACTCTGACCTGGGCTTTGAACTGACAACCTTTCAATTGGCAAGATTTACTGCAGTTGGTGATTAACCTGCTGTGCTAAAGCCTGGCCCTAGTTTTACAAGACGTTGTTTACCCTGCCAAAGATTACTGAGGCCTCACCAAACTACAAATCCTAGGATTCTATAACATTGAGACACAGCAATTACCCTGATATTTGCTAGAAGACTAAGGGTGCATCTACCCCAGCATTACTCAACATGGGGGACGTGAGGAGGGTGTCAGAGGGGTCACCAATAACCATCAGAAAATGTTATTTTCGGATGCTCATGTGGATTCTATGTGGGAAGTTTGGCCCAATTATATTCTTGGCAGGGTTCAGAATGCTCTTTTGATTCTAGGTGAACTATAAATCTCAGCAACTACAACTCCCAGATGCAAAGGTCTATTTTCCCAAAACTCCACCAGTGTTCTTATTTGGGCATGTTGAGTATTTGTGCTAAGTTTGGTCAAGATACATCATTGTTTGAGTTCACAGTGCTCTCTGGATGTAGGTGAACCACAACACCAAAACTCTAGGTCAATGCCCACCAAACCCTTCTAGTATTTTCTGTTGGTCATGGGAGTTCTGTGTGCCAAGTTTGGTTCAATCCCATTGCTGGCAGAGTTCAGAATGCTCTTGATTGTAGGTGAACTATAAATTCCAGCAACTACAACTCCCAAATGACAAAATCAACCCCCCAACCCCACCAATATTCAAATGTAGGCATATCGAGTATTTGTGCCAAATTTGGTCTAGTGAATGAAAATATTTCCTGCATATCAGATATTTACATTATGATTCATAACAGTAGCAAAATTATAGATGTGAAGTAGCAACGAAAAGAATTTTATGTTTGGGGGTCACCACAACATGAAGATCTGTATTAAGGAGTGACGGCATGAGACAGGTTGAGAACCACTGATCTACATTGAATCATAGAATCATAAAGTTGGAAGGGACCTCATGGGCCATCCAGTCCAACCCCCTGCTCAGAAGCAGGAAAATTGTATTCAAAGCACCCCTGATAGATGGCCATCAAGCCTCTGTTCAAAAGTTTCCAAAGGAGCCTCCAGCACACTCCGGGGCAGAGAGTTCCACTACTGAACGGCTCTCACAGACAGGAAGTTCTTCCTAATGTTCAGGTGGAATCTCCTTTCTTGTAGTTTGAAGCCATTGTTCCATGTCCTAATCTCCAGGGTAGCAGAAAACAAGCTTGCTCCCTCCTCCCTATCACCTCCCCTCACATATTCTCCAAGCTAAATATGGCCAGCCCATTAAGCCGTTCCTCATAGGGCTTGTTCTCCCAACCCTTGATCATTTTAGTCGCCCTTCTCTGGACACATTCCAGCTTGTCAATATCTCTCTTCAATTGTGGTGCCCAGAATTGGACACAATATTCCAGGTGTGGTCTAACCAAGGCAGAATAGAGGCATGACTTCCCTGTACCTAGACACTACACTCCTATTTATGCAGGACAAAATCCCATTGGTTTTTTTGCTGCTGCATCACATTGTTGGCTCATGTTTAACTTGTTGTCCACGAGGACTCCAAGATCTTTTTCACACGTACTGCTCTCGAGCCATGCGTCCCCCATTCTGTATCTTTGCATTTCATTTTTTCTGCCTAAGTGGAGTATCTTGCATTTGTCACTGTTGAACTTCATTTTGTTAGTTTTGGCCCATCTCTCTAATCTGTTAAGATTGTTTTGAATTCTGCTCCTGTCTTCTGGAGTATTGGCTATTCCTCCCAATTTGGTGTCATCTACAAACTTGATGATCATGCCTTGTAACCTTTCATCTAAGTCATTGATAAAGACCTCGAACAGATCCGGGCCCAGGACGGAACCCTGCTTATGGCACTCTGCTCGTCACTTCTTTCCAGGATGAAGAGGAAGCATTGGTGAGCACCCTCTGAGTTCGTCCACTTAACCAATTACAGATCAACCTAACTGTAGTTTTGCCTAGCCCACATTTGACTAGTTTGTTTGTCAGAAGGTCATGGGGGACCTTGTCGAAGGCCTTACGCTACATCCATGGCATTCCCTGCATCTACCCAGCCTGTAACTCTATCGAAAAAAGAGATCAGATTAGTCTGGCATGACTTGTTTTTGACAAATCCGTCTTGACTGTTAGCAATGGCCGCATTTGTTGCTAAGTATTTGCAGACCACTTCCTTAACAATCTTTTTCAGAATCTTGCCTGGTATTGATGTGAGGCTGACCGGATGGTAATTCTTTGGGTCATCCTTTTTTCCCTCCTTGAAGATAGGGACCACATTGGCCCTCCTCCACTCTGCTGGGACTTCTCCCGTTCTCCAAGAACTCTCCAAGATGATTGCCAATGGTTCTGAGATGACTTCCTCTAGTTCCTTCAATACTCTTGGGTGTAGTTGATCTGGCCCTGGGGACTTGAACTCATTTAGAGCGGCCAGGTATTCCTGGACAACTTGTTTCCCAATTTGGGGTTGGATGTCCTCTAATCCCTCATCCTCTCCATCTTGCTGAGGTCGACTTTCTTTCTGTGAGAAGACTGAGGCAAAGAAGGCATTATGTAGTTCTGCCTTTTCCCTTTCCCCTGTCAGCATTGCCCCATCTTCTCCTCGAAGAGGCCCTATTGCCTCCTTGTTCTTCCTTTTTCTACTGGCATAAGAAAAGAAGCCCTTTTATTGTTTTTAATGTCCCTGGCAAGCCTGAGCACGTTTTGAGCTTCAGCCTTGCGGACCTTTTCCCTACAGGAGTCGGCTATTTGTTGGAATTCTTCTTTGGTGATTTCTCCCTTTTTCCACTTCGCATAAATGCCTCTTTTGAGTTTTAGCACAGTTAGAAGTTCTTTGGACATCCATTCTGGCTTCTTTGCACTTGTCCTATTTTTTTCTCTTTGTTGGCACTGTTTGCAATTGCGCCTTGAGTATTTCACTCTTGAAAAACACCCATATATCAGTAACTCCCTTGTCTTTTAGTATCTGTGTCCACGGAATGCTGCTCAGTATTTCCTTCATTTTTCGGAAGTCAATGCAGGCTATCTATCTTATGTAGAAAGCCCTTGGCCTCTAGAAGCAGGAATGGTGCAGTCCCAAGGTCCAATGACATGGGCTCATTGATGCCCTTTCCTGTCTTCTCTTGTCTTACCTCTTCTTCTTCTGAATGCAGTTGTGTGTTATGACTGCAATGGGGATCAGAAGAAGCAGGCCGCCCATTACGCTGCCTACAATGATGGGAAGGAGGTAGTTCCTTGGAACCTGGAGCATGTTTTGTGGGAATGCCAGAGAGCTGTTGCTCGGTTCTGGTTGGACTTTTAGAAGCTCACACATTAAGGAGTAGATATGGATGCTATCAAAAGGTTCTGCTACGTAGCCTTTCTTGAAATCCAGACCGAAAGCTCTAAAGAAGATCTTCATGCCCATGTGTTGGTTGTCGAATCCGTGGTCTCCTTTGTAAACATAGATGATAAACCTCTGAAAGGGAATAAATTCCAAAATGCAAGTTTGTCTTGTCTTTGTTTTGGCCTTCCTTTGTACCTCAGATTGCAGGAGCACATGGTCACTTGCCCCTAAGGATCCGACCACTTCAACCGCATCGATCAGGTCCTCTGCATTTGTTAGGATGAGCTCAAGAGTAGCCGACCCCCTTGTTGCCTCTTCTACCTTCTGAAATTGTCTGCAAGGCAAGTGAGGAATTTGTTGGACATTGTAGAGTTAACACAGTTTGGCACAATTTTAACTGCCATAGCTCAATGCTATGGAATCCTGAAATATTTCATTTGGTAAGATATATAGCCCAAGCCAGCATTCCTCAACTGGTCTTCTTTTTATATATGCAGAACCTCACAATGGTGGAAAAGGACCTTGTCCTTTCTATAATCCTACCAACTTGGATAGGTCTTTTAATTTTGTCCTCTTTGAAATGTTGGATTTTATATCAACATTGACCTTTTCCCAATCCTAAAAAGGCACATCAAATGTCAGTCAGAGCATTACAGCTTCACAGCCGTGGGTTAATGACCTGTCATTAAATATACTTATAGCATTATTGCTAATCATCATAAGGTCTGCCGTACTGTTGTGAAATTCACTTAACTGAGCACACAATAAATTATTGTAGAAAGCAATGGTTTCCATTTTAATAGGGTGTTTCAATACAAAAACAAGGAATGGTCTACATCAGGCCTCAGGCCCTTTCCTTTTCCCCCTCAGTCACTTAAGCTTAAGCTGTTAGGAATTGTGGGAATTGAAGTCCAAAACACCTGGAAGGCCAAATCTATCTCTTGGAGCCAAGTTACACCTTGTTTTCACACATCAAAAAGTAATTTCACCATCCAGATATTGCTTCTGGTGATCACATAGCTGGACACATTTTTGTTACCTCTGTCGAAGTGACATTACCAGTAAGGCTATGCTAAAGAGTTCAGGTGCCTCCCCAAACTACACACCTCAGGATTCCATAGCATTGAGCCATTCTAGTGCAAGTGGGGTCATAGAATTGGAAGATACCTCCAAAAGCCTACCCTGCTAGGTAGGAAAAGCACCACCAAAGCACCCCAACAGGTAGCCATCCAGCCTCCGCTTAAAAGCCTCCAAAGGAGGAGCCTTCATTGGACTCCAAGGCAGACAGTTCCACTGCTGAACATCTCTTACAATCAAGAAGTTCTTCATAATGTTCAGGTGGAATCTCATTTCCTGTTATTTAATAATTATTATTTATTGATTTATTTATTATTCCAATTTATATACTGCCACTCCCCGAGGGCTCAGAGCGGTTTACAGTGCGAACAAGAACAATATACATAAATAACAAATTAAAACAAAGAGAAATCACCAATCAGCAGGATTTGAATGTTTTGCATATTATTATTATTATTACAATTTATTTATATTCTGCTTTATTTCCCCAGAGGGACTTATTTATTTATTTATTTAAAAAGGCTCAGGGTGGTTCACAACAATGATTACACAACACAACGTAGTTAAAAACAGAATAAAAACAGATTAGGGCCAGAATGGAAAGCACAACCTTAGAGATTAAGCGCCTGGAGGAACAGGTTGGTCTTACAGGCCCTCCAAAAGGCCTGTAACTCCGTTATTACTCATGCCTCTGCCAGGAGGGCATTCCACAGGGTAGGCGCTACTACAGAAAAGGTGCGCTGCCAAGTCGATGACAATCGGCAAATCTTGAGTGATGGAACCATGGTTTTGGTCCATGAACCGTAGTGGTCTCTGGGGAATGTGCAGGGAGAGGCGGTGGCCCCAGACCATGCAAGGCCTTAGAGGTTAACACCAGCACTTTGAAGGCAATCCGGTACTCGATGGGAAGCCAGAGCAAACGCTGGAGGACTGGTGTGATGTGGCATGTTAGTGTCACTCCAGCCAGCAGTCGAGCCGCAGCGTTTTGCACCATCTTCAGTTTCCGGATTACCGACAAAGGAAGGCCAATGTAAAGGGTGTTACAGTAGTCCAGTCTCGAGATGACCGTGGCCTGGATTACTGTGGCTAGGTCATCACCGGAAAGATAGGGCACCAGCCGCCTCGGCTGGCACAGATGGAAAAACGCTGCTCTGCTCACAATGGAGACCTGAACCTCCATCGTCAGCAGAGGGTCCAATTGGATCCCCAGGCTTTTAACCAGCGGCGACAGACTAACCACCTCACCGTCCATTATTGGCAGCTGGAGCCCCCCGGGACGACCCAGCCACAGGACCTCCATCTTCGACGGGTTCACCTTCAACCTGCTGGCCCGTAGCCACCCAGTCACGACTTCCAGGCACTTAGAGCAGACTATAGTATACACATATAAGGCAAACATTCAATGCCTTTTCACACAGTGAACAACAACAACATACAATACACAGACCAAGGTAAAGGCCTCCCCTTTCATCCCCTTTCATCTCCGGCGTCTGGAGGCGATGCTCAACTCCAGCCATGGGGAGGTGCTCTTGTTCCATTTTTCCATGCCAAGAAGCCTGTTGTCCATAGACATCTCTGATCGTGTTGCCAGCAAGTCTGCATGCAACGCCCTTTACCTTCCTGTCGAGGTGGTACTTATTGATCTACTTGCATTGCATGCTTTCGAACTGCTAGGTTGGCAGAAGCTAGGGCTAACAGCAGGAGTTCACCCTGACTCGCGGCTTCAAACTGCCAACTTATGATGCAGTTTTGAAGGGGAACAGTGAGGATCCTTTCCTGCTGTCCGTCACAAGGATCGAGGAGACAAGATGAGCTGGATCAGGTGAAGGCAACTAAGTTTATTTGCTAGCAAAGGTGAACAGCCTGCTCATGCAGTAAAAGAACTGTCACCCTGACGCAGTGGTGTCGTACCCTTTTATAGGTTTCAGGTGGATCAATCAAGCATTTTCCTATCCGTCCCTTAACACATCCGTTTTATCACTTCATTGGTCTGTGATCAAGCATTTTCTTCTTATTAGCTGTAGAAGCTTAAGCAAGATTTACTTTATTGGGTACATGTCCTGGAAACATGCAGTTTAACTGCATTGAACTGGATTATATGGCAATGTTGACTCATATAATGCAGTTCAATGTTGTTAAATTTATTTATTTATTTGCAGTATTTATATTCCACCCTTCTCACTCCAGAGGGGACTCAGGGTGGATTACAATGCACATATTCATGGCAAACATTCAATGCCATTAGACACACAACAAATGTAGATAGACACAGAGGCAATTTAACATTCCAGCTTTCTGGCTTCATGAGGGTATGCTCGATTCCAGCCACAGGGGGAGTTGCCACTTCACTATCCACTTGTCATACTGAGTCCTTGATGGAGTACTTCCTCCTTCTTACACATACTGCTGGAAGGTTTTATTCTTATGGTGTAATAAATTAGTTAAATTAGCCTCCCCACATAAAGCGGTACATTAATTTCCTACTTAACAGATGCAACTGTCTTTCGGGCTGCATAGGTCAGCAGCAAGCTAGACTATTAAAGGTCGGGAGCTCACTCTGACCCGGGCTGGCTTTGAACTCATGACCTCTCGGTCAGTAGTGATTTAATGCAGCCGGCCACTAACTAGCTGCGCCACAGCAATTACTCATTTACTACCTGGTCTTTGGCCTCTTTTACCCAACTTTCTAACCATAACTTCTCCATTGCAAACCATAACTATTCAGTTGTTGTTCTCTGCTCAGTCACGTACCCACTCCCATAAATGGTCAATCATTTCTTATTCTTGCTTAATGCCCTCGCAGTTTCAAACTGCATTATATGGTAGTGTAGATGGGAACTCAGTCCATTTAAATAACCGTTTTGAATTATTTTAAACTATTTAAAAATGGGAGGTCCCGGTAGCACAGCTTCTGCCAACCCAGCAGTTTGAAAATATGCAAATGTGAGTAGATCAATAGGTACCACCTCAGCAGGAAGGTAACGGCGCTCCATGCAGTCATGCCAGCCACATGACCTTGGAGTGTCTATGGACAACGCCGGCTCTTCGGCTTAGAAATGGGAACGAACACCAACGCCCAGAGTCAGACACAACTGAACTTAATGTCAGGGGAAAACCTTTACCTTTACTATGTATTTACAAAATGTCACACTAAGTTCCTGGGATGTGTGGCAGAGTATAAGTATGTTAATGGATTAATTTGTTAACCCACATTGATTCCTTTCAAAATCACTTTCTGTTCCGGCCAGGGGAAAAAAACAGCATCGTTCCACTATCCGGGAGGAGGCGGCAATTTCAGTGGCCAGACACTGACCCGGAGCCTGGTTGAAGCCTTTGGTCACCCTGATGACAATGAGACTGAATGGCGAGAGAACATTGATATTGTCATGAACTGGTTCACCCAAGAGAACTTTGATTTTGTCACACTTTATTATGGGGAACCTGACAACGTTGGGCACAAGTATGGTCCAGAGACGGAAGAAAGGAGGAAAATCATCCAGCAAATTGACCGAACTGTCGGCTACCTACTAGGCGCCATTGAAAAGCACAACTTGAAAGACTCCCTCAATGTTATCATTACCTCAGATCATGGCATGACCACGGTCAGAAAGAATCCTGAAGTTGAAGAAATCCTGTTGGCCAACTATATCAAATTTGCGGACTTAAAGTTTGACATTGTAGACTATGGGGGCTTTGGGATGATTCTCCCCAAATTGGGAAAAGAAGAGGAAATCTACCAGGCCTTGAAAAATGCCCACCCTCACCTGAAGGTCTACAAAAAGGAAGAGTTTCCCGACTATTTCCATTATGCGAAACACGAACGGGTCTTGCCCATCCTGCTTTATGGAGACCTTGGTTACAGTGTCAATGGGGTAAGTGCCAGAACTTTGCTGCAATCGCCCTTTGGTGAGGATTTTTGAATTCTTTCAGCAAATAATAATAATAACAACAACACTTTATTTGTATTCCACCCTATCTCCCCAAGGCAATCCAGGGCAGATTCCAGCATATACAGACACAAGGCAAACATTCAATGCCTCAAAACATTTTTTTTTTCATGTCAGGAGCGACTTGAGAAATTGCAAGTCACTTCTGGTGTGAGAGAATTAGCCATCTGCAAGGATGTTGCCCAGGAGATGCCCAGATGTTTTACTATCCTGTGAGAGGCTTCTCTCATGTCCCTGCATGAAAAGCTGGAGCTGACAGACGGTAGCTCACCCCACTCCCTGGATTCGAACCACTGACCTTTTGGTTAACAGTCCTGCTGGCACAAGGGTTTAATCCATTGCGCCACCAGGGACTCCTACCTCAAAACAATAAAACACAGATACACAGATAAAGGTAAAGGCTTCCACTTCATCTCCGGCTCTGGGGATGGTGCTCATCTCCATTTCTAAGCCAAAGAGCCTGCATTGTCCACAGACACCTTCTAGGTCATGTGGCCAGCATGACTGTATGGCGCACAGTTTACCTTCCCGCCGAGGTGGTACCTATTGATCTACTCACATTGGCATGTTTGCAAACTGCTAGGATGGCAGGAGCTAGGGCTAACAGTGGGAGCTCATCCCGTCCCATGGATTCGAACCGCCAACCTATCCATCAGGAAGTTCAGCAGCTCAGTGGTTCAACCCGTTGTGCCACCGCAGCCCCCTGATGGGGTTGTGCACATTCAACCAAAAAATAAATAAATAAATAAATATAAATAAATAAATCACCCCACACTGTCCCCCGAGATCACTACGCTCCGAGGATGCTAATTTGTTAGAGATACCCTCGCGAAAATCGGCTAAACTGACATCTACTCGCCGGAGGGCGTTCTCCGTTATAGCTCCTACGCTGTGGAACGCCCTCCCGGCTGGAACGCGGGCTATAAAGGACCTGCTCCCGTTTAGACGCGCCTGCAAAAACTTATTTGTTTAAGCAGGCCTTCGGTGAGTAGGTCCTGCCCATGTTCCGCTTTAGCCGCTGTCCTGGGTGTCACGCTATCTAATTTCTGAACTGTACCTGGGGGTTTTGTATTTTGCTGTTTTAACTGTTTAATTGTCTTAGATGTTTTATCGCATTGCTTGTGTGTAGTTGTACCTTCGGTTCCTGTGAGCCGCCGCGAGCCTCAGGGAGTCGGCAGCATAGAAACCCGAATAATAAATAAATAAATAAATAAATAAATAAATAAACGTACAGAGATAGCTCAGAAGGGGTTTGCTATTGGTTTCTCCCCAAGGCTCAGATTGTGACTTGCCAAAAGTCACCAATGCTGAGCTGGGATTTGAGCAGCTAAAGTCTTACCACAAACACAAACTACTATGACACACTGAAAAATGTATCAGTCTTTGCTTTTTAACATTCTGGAGAGAATCCCTGGTAGAGTCCATTGTTTCACCAGACTACAAAGCTCGGTTTTCAGTTGGATGTAACCATAGTAGTTAAAGTAGAATTGTAGCGCTATAATTTTCTTGTGCGAGCAAGCCCCAGGAAAGTGATCAAAAACAAATCCAAGTTTATTGCAGGAAAGTAGCCACTTTATCCAATTCTGTTTGATCTTTGCAATCGTTTGGTTTCAATGTGCCCCCATGTGGCGAGCTGTCAGACAGGCTGGAGATATCCAATATGCAGGCAGAAATCCGCAAAACACAAAATGCAGACTTCATCTTAGGACAGTGCAAGGATCCTATGGAAATACTCACTCTGCTAAAAAAAACCAAAAAACATGTAGATGATTCATGTTGCATCCATTGTATCAGAGTTAGACTGTGAATGGGGTTGGTTAAAAATATACTAGCATGGATATTCAGTTGTGAAAACGCTGTAGTGTCATTGATTGCAAGGCAAGCTTTGAGAGCAGGCTGTTTGGATGACCGGCTGCACTTAGGGTGCATCAACAGTGTAGAATTAATGCAATTTGATGCCACTTTAACCGCCATGTCTCAATTTATGGAATCTTGGGAATTGTTTTCTGGCCTGGAGTGTGGTGGAGGCTCCTTCTTCGGAGGCTTTTAAGCAGAAGCTGGATGGCCATCTGTCAGGGGTGCTTTGAATGTGATTTTCCTGCTTCTTGGAAGGGGGTTGGACTGGATGGCCCATGATCTTCCAGATCTATGATTCTATGAGGCATTCTTTGGCAGATAATGCTAAGGAGTTTTTAAAACTACAACTCCCTGGAACCCATAGCACTGAACCATGGCATGTCAAAGTACCAGGCATGGTTTAGAACCCAAAAATAGGGAATCAAAAATCTAATTGGGGGATTTTTTTAAATATTAGTAATAGAAAGACTTACAAAAAATTTCTAAAATGTAACGTAATTACTAACGAAATTGTTAGTAGTTCATATATGCCAGCGCATGCGCATTCAGATGAGTTTTGGCCTACAACTCCCAGAAATCCTAACAGCTGGTAAATTGGCTGGGATTTCTGGGAGTTGTAGGCCAAAACTTGAATAAATCACACTGAATTCTAGATGGGACTCTCCAAATAGGAAGGAGGGAGGGAAGGAGGGAGGGAGGGGGTATTCTATTCTTGGAAGCAGCAAAAAAAGAGGAGCCCCCTCGCTCCTCGCTGCCCTCTCTCACCCCGATCCTGAGGGAGCGAGGGCCCAAGTTTGCCCAGGCTGAGAGGAAAAGGAAGAGGCCTGAGGCTGTGAGGAATGGTGGGAGTTGAAGTCCAAAACACCTGGAGGGCTGAAGTTGGCCCGTCATGAAGCCTCTTCAAGGCTTTAGATCCTGGCAGGCAGAAGGGGCAGGGAGGGCCCGTCCACTCCTCCTGCCCTGCCAGGATCTAAAGTATCAAAGATTGGGGTGAGAAACCAACCTACTGGATAATAGACTGAATGCTACTGTAAGTGCCTAATATTATAAATAATCCAACTGGTCATATACCTACATTCCATGCACATGCAATAATACAGCAGTAATAACAATGGGTATAAGAAGAGGTAAAATTCAAACCAAGTATGGTCTGACGGGTCCCTCCACTATGAGCCCGGGATTCTGCAGCAAATCCCCCCCCCCCCCCAAGAATATGTATGTGCACCCAGGCAGCAAAAGCTGTGCCCGGGCTTTTGGCTTTTCCCGGGAGAAGCTGCCTCCCGGGCTCATAGAGAAGAGCCGTTTGCAGTTTGCACCGCTTGAGGAGGGACCACCTTCGGTTTGAATTTTACCTCTTCTTATACCCATTGTTATTACTGCTGTATTATTGCATGTGCATGGAATGTAGGTATATGACCAGTTGGATTACTTATAATATTAGGCACTTACTCTATAAGTTAGCATTCATTCTATTATACATTAGGTTGGTTTCTCACGTGTTGTGTGCAACTACCCCAATACTGGCAGGCAGGAGGGGCAGGGAAGCCTGGAAAAATGTAAACAGAGAGGTTTACTCAGAAGTAAATTCCACAAAGGAGGGCACTTCATCCAATGTGCCCTCCTTTGCAGATTTACTCATGAGTAAACCTCTCTGTTTACTTCCTTTGCAGATTTACTTCTGAGTAAACCTCTCTGTTTACATTTTTCCAGGCTTCCAGCCGAAAGAAGGAGCGAGTTTAGGGCTTGGCTTGCCATAATACTTATTGGCAAGGGAGGCGGGAGGGTGGTGAGAGAGAGAAGGAGGGTGCCCCCCACGACCTAATAACGATACTTAAGAAAATCCTGGCCCCGGTTCTATAAAGAAAGTCCACTTCCTGGTTGGCGTTCCAGATGCGGAAATACTCAAAAGTAGCATTTCTTACGAATTTCTTACGAATCATTTAATTTTCATAACTTTTTTCTCATGCCTACTGAAAGTACATTAATTCTACACTAGATGCACCCTAAGAGGACACTTTCAGAGATCTGTTATCTACAAAGTAGGATAAAGGTCCCCTGGTGGCGCAGTGGGTTAAAGCGCTGAGCTGCTGAACTTGCTGACCAAAGATCACAGTTCAAATCCGGGGAGCAGCATGAGCTCCCACTGTTAGCCCCAGCTTCTGCCAACCTAGCAGTTCGAAAACATGTACATGTGAATAGATCAATAGGTACCGCTCCGGCGGAAAGGTAACAGTGCTTCATGAAGTCTTGCCGGCCACATTACCTTGGAGGTGTCTTCGGACAATGCCGGCTCTTCGGCTTAGAAATGGAGATGAGCACCACTACCCTCTTTACCTTTACCCTGTAACTGGCTGGGTAAAATGACTATCTCAACAATACGAGATCCAAATATCAGATTTGCACCATAAGACGCAGTTTTTTTCCTCCCAAAGTAGGAAGAAAAATCAGCTGCATCTTATGGAGCGAATACACTAACATGGAGGGGGGGGAGGCGCTGGAGCGGCTCCCGGTGGCTCCTGCGCATGCCCATACTCTCGCCGCCGTGTCGCCGCAGCCAGCCGGCGGCAGCCAGCCGGCGGCGCGGAGGAACGGGGGCGGAAGAGGGGACTCGTGGGGCGGGCTCGCCGCTCACGGACCCGGGGAGGAGGGGGGAGGCCACGAGGGCAGCCCCCACAGCGACGCAGCGGCAGCCGTAGCAGCAGCCGCAGCAGCAGCAGCAGCAGAAGGGCCCGAAGCCAGAGGCGCATCTTCGTGACGTCACGAAGATGCGCCTCTGCCGAGGAGGCAGGCAGCCGGCCGCGCGCTGTAAAGAGCCCGAAAGAGAGGCCGCAGGGGAGGGAGGAAAGGAGGAAGAGTTCCTCCCTCCCTCCGGCCTCTTTTCCGGGCGTTCTTACAGCGTGACGTCACTGCGTCGCGCCTCTGCCAGGAGGAAGGCCTCGCCGGCTGCGTGCTTACAGCGTTCTTACAGCGCGCGCCGGCGAGGCCTTCCTCCTCGGCAGAGGCGCGACGAGTCCCCTCTTCCACCCCCGTTCCTCCGCGCCGCCGGCTGGCTGCGGCGACACGGCGGCGAGAGTATGGGCATGCGCAGGAGCCGCCGGGCGCCGCCGGGGCGCGAATATAGCGTAAGTACATCGCCGCCCCCTCTGCTCCAGCGCCTCCCCTCCATGTGAGTGTCTCCCCCCCCCTCCATAGTAGTGTAGCCAGGCCCCAATTTTTTTTTCCAATTTTCCTCCTCAAAAATCAAGGTGCGTCTTATCAGCAGGTGCGCCTTATGGTGCGAAAAATACGGTAATTCTAAGGAGGTTTTAAAACTACAACTCCCAGATTTCCATACTATGGATCCATGGAAGTTGGAGTGGTGTCAAACTTCATTAATTATACACTGTAGATGCACCCTAGATAAATTTCTTTATCCTGAAATAATAGTTTGTGGGACTTGTGTCTTTAATTCCCAAAATAACATGGCTGGCTCTGAGTTCAATGCATGGGAAACACTTGCATAGGAGGAAGAGACCACCATGCAAACAATGCATCATACTTGAAAGAAAGAAAGAAAGAAAGAAAGAAAGAAAGAAAGAAAGAAAGAAAGCAGTATTGTTTCAAACATAACCATTGTTTCTAAATGCTGCTTTCAGGAGCTGTCATGTGCAGATTCTATGCACGTCCGTCTTTTTCTTGTTCCGTTTTTGGTGGTTGCACCAAACATAGATCTGAGAAAGGCATTAAACAGAATGTGGGGTGGGATTTTTTAAGTGCATATGTACTACTTGGGGAGTGCTGTGCAGAGCCGGCTTTGCAAATTTCTGGTGGTGCAACAGTGACATATAGTGGACAGATCAAAACAGAAGGTTCTTGCATTTGGCAGACTGAACGGCAAAGGGAGATAAAGTTTTGTTGTCTACGGGCCCTTCCACACAGCCATATAACCCAGAATATCAAGGCAGAAAATCCCACAGTATCTGCTTTGAAATGGGTTATCTGAGTCCACACTGCCATATATTCCAGTTCAAAGCAGATAATGTGGGATTTTATTCAACTGTGTGAAAGGGGCCGAAGAGCTGCATAAATCAGTTCTGCATCCTGCCTGTTTTCACCTAGTCTTTTTGCTTCCATCCTCTAATTATTGATGTAACCAAAAAAGGGGCCAATTTCAAGAGAGGTGAAACTGCTAAAACAGTCTTTGTAAATTTGGACTAGTCCTAATATTAAAAACTAGGCTCCCCAGTTAGGATTTTCCCAGGCGCAGAGTAATAAGGGCCAAGGCCTGAGATCTAGGGATGTCACAGAAGGTGGCCCTTGGGTTGCAAAGGTGATGTAGGTGGCATTCCACATGCTAAATTAGGAATCAGCCAAAGCTGCACAGAGCATGCCATTCAAAAAGTGAAATTAAAATTATATATAGACAGAAATATAGATATATATCTTTGCACACTTTTCAATGCAGGAAAGATTGGCTTTTGTGGCAGGAAGATTGGCTTCCAAGGCCAACAGGGCCCTGTGCTTAAGCACACCTAAGCACAAGGGTAAATCCATCACTGCTGGTCATTCCTGTGTAGTCCTATGTTCTAAGCTGCTTTTTAAAAGTCCTGGTTTCTCTCTCATCTTTTCACTTTTCCCCTTTGACTTTCATTTCTTCATTATGAGTTCAAGAGCTCCTGGTGGCTCAGTGGATTAAACTCTTGTGCTGGCAGGACTGAAAACCAACAGGTCAGACGTTCGAATCCGGGGAAAGCGCTGATGAGCTCCCTCTGTTAGCTCCAGCTCCCCATGTGGGGACATAAGAGAAGCCTCCCACAAGGATGGTAAATATCAAAACATCCGGGCATCCCCTGGGCAATGCCCTTGCAGACGGCCAATTCTTTTACACCAGAAACGACTTGCAGTTTCTCAAGTCGCTCCTGAAACACAAAAAAAGTTCAAAACAAAAAAGTAGGCTGTAGATGGAACCTAAGAAAGCTTCTCAGTGCAAGAAACCATAGGTACGCCCATTCCTTTTCCTGACTTCCCCTCTCTTCTCTTCTCTTTCAGAGGTTTATCATCTATGTTTACAAAGGAGACCACGGATTCGACAACCAACACATGGACATGAAGATCTTCTTCAGAGCTTTCGGTCCGGATTTCAAGAAAGGCTACGTAGCAGAACCTTTTGATAGCATCCATACCTACTCCTTAATGTGTGAGCTTCTAAAAGTCCAACCAGAACTGAGCAACAGCTCTCTGGCATTCACACAAAACATGCTCCAGGTTCCAAGGAACTACCTCCTTCCCATCATTGTAGGCAGCGTAATGGGCGGCCTGCTTCTTCTGATCCCCATTGCAGTCATAACACACAACTGCATTCAGAAGAAGAAGAGGTAAGACATTTGTCCTTCTCTGTTTGGTTCCTTGAGGGCACATGGGCATGTTACAAGAGAAAGCAGGAAAGGGCATCAATGACCCCATGTCATTGGACCTTGGGACTGCACCATTCCTGCTTCTAGAGGCCAAGGACTTTCAATATAAGATAGATAGCCTGCATTGGGTGAGAATTCACTCCTGGATGTCTATGTTTTTTTCGTGTCAGGAGCACCTTGAGTAACTGCAAGGCGCTTCTGGTGTGAAAGAATTGGACATCATCCAGGGGACGCTCAGATGTTTTATCATCCTGTGGAGGCTTCTCTCATGTCTCTCATGCATGGGAAGCTGGAGCTGAGAGACGGGAGCTCATCCCTCTCCCCAAATACGAACAGCCGACCTTTCGGTCAGCAGTCCTGCTGGCACAAGTGTTTAACCCATTGCGCCACATGATAACCAGGGACTTCTAGTCCATAATGCAGAGTAAACCAGGGAAAAGACTAAGGAAAGTTGGGGGATAATATGGAGTTTGGGTGAAACTCTGGAGCAGATCCCCGTGTTGAGCACAGTATGGACTGGATATGATATAATTCATTTCCATCAAGAATTGACCATCTAGTTGTGATGGAAAACCTAAAGATTCTAGATAGGTGTCCTCTCAGTTTAAAAAATATTGTTAATTTGCATTTCCCCACTTTTAGGGAACTCTTTTGCCCCCTAAACCCCTGTAAAAATGGAGGGCCTGCTACAGTTTGTAATGTTCTGGTGCCCCTTTTAAATAACCATTTTGATTACTTTTAAGTAAACCAAAAATACAGAATCACTTTTTAAAGCTATAGCTAAAACCATCATAAACAACCTTCCAAAGTCTTGGAATAATTGGGGATTTTTTCAAAGAAAAAGTAGTATCTTTCCAAGTTCTGGATCAGTGAATGGCATTTTGTTCATTTTGCAAACTCAAGTTCCTTCATTTTCTGTGAAAATATCTGCATCTTCACAAATCACAACCTCCCTCCAAAACGACAATAAAACACCGGAAGGCGCATTTCCCAGTCATAATTCAGTTGTGATTCATTCCCACATTGATTATTCGGGAAAGAAATATCAATGCAAATGTTATCAAGCTGTTGGGCAAAATGTCCTAGTATAAGCAACATGTATCTGTACAAAATGTTCCCATGGATTCCATCACTAAACAGTTACGAGGGCCACGTTGTAACAAAATTATTTTTTCTAGACGATCTCACGCAATTTTCCTTGGCGTTGCTTATGATGGAATAGCAAAACCATGTCTTAAATTTGTCACACTGCAAAATGCACAATCCATGCCTTGGGAACATAATAAAAGTGCCGACTTAAATTCCCCTTTTCTCCCCTTTGTAGACCATTTGTCTCCTAGCATGTTGATTACTTATTGTATTTATTCATGAATATTTGCATACCATTTTTCAACCCCAGAATTGTTCACAAACTAAAAATGTTTACTATTGAGAGCCATCTATCAATAAAGGAGGCCCCGGTGGTGGCACAATGGGTTAAACCCTTGTGCTGGCTAACTGCTGACCAAAAGGTCAGCAATTCAAATCCGGGGAGTGAGGTGAGCTACCCTCTGTCAGCTCCAGCTTGTCATGCAGAGACATAAGAGATGCCTCCCACAGGCTGGTAAAACATCTGGGTGTCCCCTGGGCAATACCCTTGCAGATGGCCAATTCTCTCACACCAGTAGTGATTTGCAGTTCCTCAAGTTGCTCCTGACACAAAATAAAATAAAATAAAATAAAGGAACTTTTCTGAGGTCTGAGTATTCAATTTTAGGTTCTTCCAGCTTCTGGTATGTATAGGGAAAAATGAATTCCTATTTAAGATAGAGTAGCAGATGTTTTAATAAGCAAATCATCTATCTCTAGTTTCGGGAGAAAAAAACCTAGAAACAAATCAAACAATCTGTTAGCAAGCCACAGCGAAATGCACAGTGATGAGATGCAGCCGTTCAGAACACGTTTTCAAAGTTTGCACATATGTTTGTTCAGTTTTGCAGCTTTTCCTTGTTTGTTTCAATTGTTTTGTGGGCTGTGAAATAGGAAAGCAGGCAGGCTCTTCGTAAACAACCGTAGCAGAGCAAGTTATATAAAATCTCTTTTCTTTTTTTTTAAAAAAAAAGGAAAAGTGGGTTTCGTTGTTTGTGCTACTTTTGGCATGTATAAATGCAGTTAGCAAAGTGATCTGTTAGGCCCCTTCCACACAGCTGAATAAAACCCCATATGTTCTGCTTTGAACTGGGATATATGACAGTGTGGACTCAGATAACCCAGTTCAAAGCAGATATTGTGGGATTTTCTGCCTTGATACTCTGTGTGGAAGGGCCCTAGATATCTCAGATCACAAAGAGATGGGTCCCTAAGCTTGAGATGGGGTGCACCCACAACCATATTGAGGGAGACATAGTTTTTAAAGGGATTTTCATGGATGCTTCCAATGATTGGAAATCCTATGTGCCTGCTTTTGCCGAGGGCCTTTGTTTGCAAAAATGGTGATGTGTAGAGAAAGGCCTGCCAGTGACCAGAGTTGGACAGAAACTATTCCCAGCCACCTGAAGTAACACCAATGAGAATGTGTTTTCAGTTTTCTGTGAAAGTGATAAAAATCAGTGCAACCCCATTTCAGGTTGCAACAAAGCTTTTTCATGCACTTCTGTATCCATTTTGTTGTTATTGCTAGGCCTGCAATAAAAACCTTTGTAAAAATAATCCAACTCATGGACTCCCCCTTGCACTGTTGCCTGGGCCTTTGGGGGGACTTGTGCATTTGGAGTGCTAGTGAACCTGTGCCCCTAATTTGGTGCCCCTTCATTTTGGTAGCAGAGGATGGTTTCAGCATATAGGCTTGATGGAAGTACTTCAACTACATGGAGACATAGGGTGCATCTACACTATAGAATGGATGCAGTTGTACATCACTATAGAATGCCGTGGAATCATGGGAAACGTAGTAATAACATTAACAACAACAACAACAACAACACTTTATTTATATTCCACTCTATCTCCCCAAGAGGACTCAGAGTGGATCACAACATACACAGATAGGCAAACATTTGATGCCTTTTAATACAGTGAAATAACGACACACAAATCACAGAACAAAGGTAAAGGCTTCTCCTTTCATCTCCGGCTGCTGGGGGTGATACCCACTCTGGCCACAGGGAGGTGCTCTTTTTCCATTTCCAAGCCGAGGAGCCCATTGTCTATAGACACCTCCTAGTCGTGCTGCCAGCATGGCTGCATGGACGCCTTTATTACCTTACCGCCAAAGCAGTTCCTATTAATTAATTAATTTATTTATTTAAAACTTTTATATCCCGATCTGTTCTACCTCCGTAGAGGGACTCAGACCGGCTAACAGCAAAGATTCAATGCCAAAATACAGTCTAAAAACATCATACAAACAATAAAAGATTAAAATACAAATAGATTAAAATACATATAAGCCAGGTCACCAAGATAAAATCATGTCCAGTTCGGTCCGCATACGTAATCAGTAACTTTAGTCTATTGTCGGTCTCAGCCATTATTCCGGGAATGCTTCTTTCCATAGCCAGGATTTCATTAGCTTCCTGAAGGTCAGGAGGGAGGGGGCAGATCTAATCTCAATTGGGAGGGAGTTCCACAGCCGAGGGGCCACCACAGAAAAGGCCCTGTTTCTCGTCCCCACCAAACATGATTGTGAATGTGGTGGGACCGAGAGCAGGGCCCCTCCAGAAGATCTTAACAGCCTTGATGGTTCATAGGGGAGAATACGTTTGGACAGGTAAACTCACATTTGCATGCTTTCAAACTGCTAGGTTGGCAGGAGCTAGGGCTAACAGTGGAAGCTCATGCCAATCCACGGCTTCAACCTGCCAACCTTCCGGTCAGCAGTTCAGCAACACAAGAGTTTAACCCATTGCACCAACCACCAACCGTATCTTGATGAAGCACCAAATCTTTGGAAAGAATGCTAAAAGTGTTGCAATAATACAACTCTCATGCTAGCCATGGAGTCAAACTGCATTAAGTCTACAATATAGATGCACCCATAGCATTTTGATTTGGAAGTCTTACCACAAGCGAGATTTAAATGCCATCATCTCCACCACACCACACCACACCACCCCAAATGTAATGTTAAAATTGAGTTGAATACAAAATGTGTTGTCAAAGGCTTTCATGGTCAGAACTTTATTGTAAGTTGGCACTGAATTGTTGCCATTGGTATGCTGTAAGCCTCCTTGAGTCCCCCAAGGGTGAGAAAGGCAGTATATAAATACAGTAAGTAAATAAATCACTAGGTTGCTGTGACTTTTGCGGGCTGTATGGCCATGTTCCAGAAGCATTCTCTCCTGATGTTTCCAACAGACCTCTGAGGATGCCTGCCATAGATGTGGGTGAAACGTCAGGAGAGAATGCTTCTGGAACATGGCCATACAGCCCAGAAAACTCCCAGGAACCCATTGAATACGAAATGCCTGTCCAATTGTGTCTGATGTTGAAATCCTTCTATTCCATGCAGACGAAAGAATGAGCCGCCCGAAGAAGTAAAAAACACGGAGCTGCCATCGGTCAGTTTGTGATGCCGCATCTCCATGTTTAAACGAGACAACCTGAACTTGGAAGGAAGTCCTCAAAAGCTTTAGGAGGTTACAAGTCCTCTGTGGCAGCTGAACGTCCCTTGAGAGCCGGGAGTCCTTTTGGGAATTTTTGAAAGACCGTTCCTTGAACAGCTAACAATTCCAACCAAACCCTGTGCCACTTTCTAGGAATGCTTGCTAAGGTGGCCATCACAATAGATGGATGTGTGGACCACTTTCTAATTTGAGTATTGGACATCCGGGGGGCTCAAATAAACAGCAAATAGCAAACAGCAAACAACTTTGTCTGCATGTCATGATTGACTCAGTGTTTACAAGGTGCAACACGAACTCAACAAAAACTCTTTCCGATCCGCCTCCCATAGCCTCCTGCCCTGAAGTTGGGAGAACATAATCAGGTTTGGGTTGCTGTGAGTTTTCCGGACTGCATTCTGAAATGTTCCAGAAGCATTCTCTTCGGACATTTCACCCACATCGATGGCAGGCATCCTCAGAAGTGGTGAGGTCTGCTGGAAACTAGGCAAGTGGGGTTTATAAGCTGTGGAATAATGTCCCGGGAGGTGAGAGAAAGATCTCTTGCCTGTTGGAGGCAAGTGTGAACGTTGCCGTTGGCCACCTTGATTAGCATTGAATGGCCTTTCACCTCCCAACAAATGATTCCCCCAGGCAGGAAGCAGCCAGGCTTTGAAGTCCATTCAGTGCTAATCAAAAAGGTTTTGGTGCGCCTAGAGTGAGATTACATTCATTAGGAAGGTTGAGAAGCACTGGCAGAATGCATTTGGCAAGTGCAGGACATGCCAGTGTAGATCCACCCTTAGGCCCCATCTGCCCTGCCATTATCATGCAGACTGAACTGCATTTTATGGTCAGTAGAGGAGCCCCCGGTGGCGCAGTGGGTTAAAGCGCTGAGCTGCTCTGCTGGTTGACTGAAAGGTCGCAGGTTTGAATCCGGGGTGTGGCATGAGCTTCCACTGTCAGCCCCAGCTTCTGCTAACCTAGCAGTTTAAAAACATGCAAATGTGAGTAGATCAATAGGTACCGCTCCGGTGGGAAGGTAACGGTGCTCCATGCAGTCATGCCGGCCATATGGCCTTGGAGTTGTCTACGGACAATGCCGGCTCTTGGGCTTAGAAATGGAGATGAGCACCACACCCCAGAGTCAGACACGACTGGACTTAATGTCAAGGGAAAGCCTTTCCCTCGAGACTCCTCGAATGCCTGTTGAACTCCATGGATTTGGATGATATATAAAAGCATGGCTACGGATTTGAACGGCAGAGGGAGCAGGAGCTCAGCCTTCGCTTTGGGCCCAAACGGCCTTCTTTCTCTTTCTATGGTGGAATAGAAGAAATACCCCAAGAGAGTGAAGAGAAGCCCCTTTTCCATTGGCTTGGCTGTTTTGCCCGGGCCCAAGGAAAACCCCAGGGGCGCTCTGCACGTGCCCCGAAGCCCCTTTGCCTCTGTGACCGCGAGGACTCTGGGTGGGTGCTAATCGGGGCGGGCGGGCAGGAGCCCCAGCGTTTGGCCACGCCTCTTTGTGGCGACGTCATCCTGGGGCTGGGCATTGCAAGGAGGCGGGCCAAGGCAGGAGGAAGCGCCTCTGATGGAGGAGCAGCCCAGGGGGCCCGAGACGCAGGAGGAGGAGGAGGAGGAGGAGGAGGACCGAGGGGCCGGGGTGCTGGCGCTCCGTTTCCAGCGGGGCTTCCTCGCCGCCCAGCGCCTTCCCCACTTCCCTTGGGCAGTGAGTGCGCCATGGCGGAGGAGGATTGGGCTGGGGAAACTGGGGAGGGCGGGGCTTGGAGGCGTGGCTTGGGGAGGGGCATGGCATGGCATGGGGGGCTTGGGGAGGGTTTGCCCTCATCCTCCCTTTCGGGCTACAGAAGCCAGCCAAGTCTCCCAATCCTGTTCTAGGCGCATTTCCCCAAAGAGTACCAATCTTGTGTTGCCCTATGTCTAAGGCTTACAGGGCTGGAATTGCTGTGAGTTTTCCATGTGCCAGCACCATTCTCTCCTGACGTTTCGCCTGCATCTGTGGCAGGCATCCTCAGAGGTTTGTGAAGAGGTCTGTGGAAAATGAGGCAAGTGGGGTGTGTGTATATATTCCATCAGCGTTGCCTCCAAAGAATCCTGCAAAATCTCTTGGGAAGACAAGCGGACAAATGTCAGCGTGCTGGAAGGAGCAAAGACCACCAGCATTGAAGCAATGGTTCTCCGCCATCAATTCCATTGGACCGGCCACGTTGTCCAAATGCCTGACCACCATCTCCCAAAGCAGTTGCTCCACTCCAAACTCAAGAATGGAAAACGGAATGTTGGAGGGCAGGAAAAGAGATTTACGGATGGGCTCAGAAGCAACGTTAAAAACTCTGGCATAGATACCGAGAACTGGGAAGCCCTGGCCCTTGAGCACTCCAGCTGGAGGTCAGCTGTGACCAGCAGTGTTGTAGAATTTGAAGAGACACGAATAGAGGGCGAAAGGGAGAAACGTGCCAAGAGGAAGGCGCATCAAGCCAACCTCAACCAGGACCACCTTCCACCTGGAAACCAATGCCCTCAATGTGGGAGAACATGCAGGTTAAGAATAGGGCTCCACAGTCACCTAGGTACCCACCACCAGTACACCAATCTTGGAAGACAATCCTACTCAGACAATGAGGGATCGCCTAAATAAACCTCAGTTGCCTAGTTTCCAACAGACCTCACAAGTTCTGAGGATGCCTGCCATAGATGTGGGCGAAACGTCAGGAGAGGATGCTTCTGGAAAATGGCCATACAGCCCAGAAAACTCACAGAAACCCAGTGATTTTGGCCATCACCCCACTTGCCTCATTTCCATCAAATCTCTGAATAAACCCCTGAGGATGCCAGCCACAGATGCAGGCGAAACATTGGGAGAGAATGCTGCTGGAACATGGCCATATAGCCCAAAAAACTCATAGCCACTCAAGACCAATCTTGCAAAGATTTAGACAAGACCACTCTAAGCTTGGCAGCTTCAGAATAAGGGCCGTTTGCCACTCCAGAGTTTCCACTGTGAAGGTCGTCTTTCAAAATATCTGCTTCCCAGTACAGTCATCGTCATCCTTTTGGGAACAAACAGTTCTGTTTCCAAAGTTAGACAGCTTTGATATCACCAACCCATGTATGTGCTTTGTGTTTTCCAAAAACTTCTTCAAAATTGGCAAATAATGATGGAATAAATGGGTTGGGGATGGCAGGATGTGTAGTCCAATACATCCTGAAACAGCCCGGTTGAAGAATGCTGGCATAGGTAGTACCAAAGGAAACGCAAAGCACAGGGGAATGGTGCCATAGCTTCATGGACCTGCCAAGCTGATTTGGAGAATTGTAGAATCCTAGAGTTAGAACAGCGTTCCATGCACTGTAAACGCAAGCCTACAAATCAATTCACAAATGTATCATTTAAACGATTTATCATATATGATATTGGCAATAAGGGGTTCTCTATGGTATCGCTATTATAATAGATATCACAATGGTATTCAAAAGCAGCTTCACAATATAAAAATAATCAATTAAACAGTTCTACACATTAGCAGCCTCACAATAAATGGAAATATATCAAAATTCTATACAGTCGCAGCCTTACAATAGATGGAAATATATAACAACTTTACAAAAGGTCAACACAATCGCAGCTTCACAATACAAGATTCACAATATGTGGTATGGTTACATGCTTATGCACCGTCCTTTTGAATTCACTTGTGCCAGACGGCTGTACTCACTGTCCTGAAGTCTGTACGTCCCCAATTGAGGCACTTATAATCCCAAAGTTTGGAGGGGACGGAGGAGAAGCGCTACTGCGCTGAGGGCTTCAGCAACCGAACTCAAGCGGCAAATCCGGAAAACTTTTGCGGCAAGCCGTTAACTCAGCGGTTGGTAGGGCGCGCCGTAAATCTCCCTCCTCCGGTCGCGTAGGAAAACTTTTGCGACGTTGGGCCGGTTTTGGCGGTGTTTTCAAACAGTGTGGAATACAGTGGATGTTAAAGACAGGAGAACAGGATGACACGCAGGAAATATGATGGAGATAGGAGGCGTAGGGTGGACTCAGAGGGGTGAAGCCAAGGAAGAACTCTGAGAAGACAGAGAGAAGGCTCCAATCCGCCTACGGGTAAGCATGAATGGACCCTATCCCGTCTCGTATTGCACTTCCTCAGGGCGGTTCTGGATACATATAGCTTCTCAACAATATTCAAGGAAATCCATACAAATTCAGATCTATAATATAACAATATGTATTAGAAAATCATGGTAATAAACACAAGGATAAGAAATAGGGTAGGGGGAAGATATGGAACTTACCAGAATTAAGTAACTAGGGGCATCACAAAGAAGTATAGACCGTGTATACGTTATCTTAATGGGGTGGAGTGTATACTTAAATAGTATCAGTAATGAGGGTGGGGTTGATTACGTCAAGATGTGGTTAATAGTTAAAGAATCGTTTAGCCCTTTTGGGAACTCACAGGCCAGTTGGATTATCCATTTAACTTCGCAGCGCAGGAGTGCATCCTGAAGGCACCCATGAGGTTTTAAAGTGACCTTCTCTAGTCCCATGTATTTGAAGTCAGGTAATGAATTGTGTGTCTGTTTGAAGTGTCTATAGAGTTCAGAATCCTCACTACCAGTGGTAATTCTGGATCGGTGTTTCCCTATTCTTAATTTCAATGTACGTTTGGTCTGGCCCACATAATGAAGGGGGCAGGAACAGGTGATCAGGTATGTACAGGCCTTAGAGGAGCAGGTGAAGAAGTTCTTGGGTTTGTATGTTTTCTGTGTATGTGGTACATATATGGTATTAGAAGTAGATACAAGATTACATACAGAGCAATTGCCACATCTCCTAGTGCCTACACTTAGGGAGCTGTGGGTGGGTTTGAAATTGTCATCGGAGTGAGTAAGGAGATATTTGAAGTTTGATGTACGTTTGTATGCCAACATAGGAGGCCTTTGTAGGCCTTGAATATCAGATATAAGTGGCCAATGGCATTTTACTATGTTTACTATATCATGACTGTGGGTACTAAGATGTAGTGGCCATATCAATCTGTCTGAAGTAGTTTTGACCTTGGTTTTGAACAGAGATGCTCTGGGTATTTTGTCAATTTTGTTCTTTGCTTTGGTGAGAATTTCTAAGGGGTAACCCCTATGGAACGCATGACTGCGTTCCATGCAGTCATGCCGGCCACATGACCTTGGAGGTGTCTATGGAAAACGCTGGCTCTTGGGCTTAGAAATGGAGATTAGCGCCAACCCCCGGAGTCAGACATGACTGGACTTAATGTCAGGGGACAGCCTTTACCTTTACCTAGACTCCTAGAGTTAGAAGAAACCCCAAGGGCCATCCAGTCCAACCTCCTTCCATAAAGGGACACAATGAAAGTGCTCCAGACACAGGGCCAGTTCCTCTGGGCGCATTCACACTACACATTTATAGCACTATTATTCTACTTAAACAGATATGGGAAGTTAGATTTTGAGGCCTGGGGAGATACCAGAATATTTTAGCTGAACTTTTCCAGTGCTCCTCCCTAAATTGACAGCCCTAGGCTTCCTTAGGATGGAGTCATGGAGGTTAATAGCACACTTTAGTGTGAATGGCCCTCTGGTCAACTGTCCTGTCCAAGCCTTTCCAGTCCAGAGCAGCAATGGATTCCTTGATTCAATCAGTCCCTCCCTTAGTGCGGTCTTCCTCTTTTCTGGCTATCCAAAGTGTGGCAGCTTCAGTGTAGTGATATTGCAGGCATGGGCAAACTTTGGCCCTCCGAGTGTTTTGGACTTCAATTTCCACAATTCCTATCAGCCGGTAGGAATTGTGGAAGTTGAAGTCCAAAACACCTGGAGGGCTGAAGTTTGCCCATGCCTGGTATAACCGCATATGGGGTCTCAGCGGTTACAGAGAACTTACTGTACCTAACAAACACATGGAAATGTTTTCCAGTGCCAGTTTAGCATCTATTAAACCAGCTCCAACAGTTGTGCATTTCTGCATGCAAGTTGGTTCCAGCTCCTCTGCCTTGGTTCAAGCCCAGGTTCATTGCGCCCATGGGTAGACGGCCTAATGATGGATTAAGGATAGTGTTTCCATATTAAGCCTTTACTCCAGAAAAAGGGATTATCTGGTGTATCTAACAGACAGTGTTAGCTCTGGGAGAGGTGCCAGGAAAGGTCATGGACGATTTGCCCTCAAAGATGACTGGGACATTAATAAGTTCTGGGTTGCAGAATATCATAATTGGCTTAAGCGGCTGAGGGGGGAAAGGAAAGGGCCTGAGGCTGTTAGGAACGGTGGGAGTTGAAGTCCAAAACACCTGGAAGGCCCAAGTTGGCCCATGCCTAGGCTATCACTTGGAGGCAAGCCATGGGCCCTTGTGACACACGGGCGCCCAATTCCATGGAGTCTAGTTAAAGTCCCATTCCAGAGGGGGGGAAATCCACTCCGGGAATTGGATTCCCTCTTAAAGCAACTATCTTGGTGCTAAAATCGTTTGAAGAGTATTGTTCAGAACATTGCTTTTTCAATTGTTTGCGTGTCTTGGTTTTTAGGATCTGGAAAAGACACTTAAAACTTCAAAGGATTCCTCGCCGCTGCTGACTATATTACAGGAGGTAAGTTATTTCTTGCATTATTTCATTCTCAGTCTGCAACAATCCACAAAAAAATAAAATTGGGCGGGATTAAGATTTTTGATCGAAGTATCTCATTGCATAGGAAAGCCCAATTTGCCAGTGAAATTTGTACCTTTGAGAGTCCTAGTGTGCATGCTGGTAGTGGCTGATGGGTTTAATGAAGTCTAGAGGACCACATGGTCCCACCTCAGGCCTAGAGCTGAATTGGATTTGATGTTGCTGATGTTCTCCTTAGGGATCGCATTCTGCAATACTCTTGTCCCGACGTCTTTAATCATTTCAGACCGTTCTTCACCCTCTCTGCTTGAAGTACCCTCCGTCGGCCAAGTACAGAAGATGCTTCTTATCGGAGCTGATTAAAAAGGTAGGATTCTGCTTAGGTCAGCCCTTTGTGGCCTAACCATCTCCAGAATAGACTACTGCAATGTGTTCTTTTGGGGCTCTCCCTTGAAAGCAATACAGGATGTGCCCTGCATTCAAAATGCAGTTACCTGACCACAGAGTAGCTCCATCCCATGAAATCTTGGAGTTTTTTGTTTGTTTTGGGAGGTACTTAGAAAATTTCAATGGAGTTCTAATTTCAAGGCAATAGGCTAAAATTCTCCAGCAGTGGATTCTTAGCAGTTTGCTGGACTACAGCTCCTCAGATTCCATTACAATGAAAGTGACATAAAACTGCAGTAATTATACACCATGGATACATAGGCCACAAATTGACTCAGCCTCTTTTACTTAGCATGAAGCTACAGGGGCTGAACCGCTGGATCAGATCTACGAATCCCTCGGTGATGTCTTAAATGCTGAAGAAACTGCTCATTTCTACAAAAGCTACTTACTGGTAAGGACTTTGATATCATTTTTTATGACTTCCCATCCTCTGTGTGTCTTTTCATGCCATTTTCTTACACCATCCATAAAATCATATTAAAGATGGGCCGGGCTTTAGCACAGCAGGTTAACCACCAGTTGCAGTATATCTTGCCAGTCGAAAAGTTGACGGTTTGTAGCCTGGGTCAGGGTGAGCTCCTGGCATTTAGCCCAGCTTCTGCCTACCTAGCAGTTCGAAAGCAAAATGTGAGTAGACAAATAGGTACCGCTTAAAAACGGGGAGATATTTAAGGCACCCATAAGGAAGTGTATGAACAAAGCTCTTTGGCAGGGAAGATGGAGCAACAGCAAACACACACACACACACACACCCTGTGGCTGTAATCGAGCACAAGCCTCCCAAGATGCCGAAGATGGGGAAAAGTCTATATTTACCTCTATCTATGTATAGCTATCTGTCTCGTCAGTGTATAACAGCACTGAATGTTTGTTGTTTATGTGTTCTGGAATCCACTCTGAGAAGGGCGGAATATAAATACTGTAAATAAATAAATAAGTAAAATGCAAGTATAGATGTTAGCCAGAATCTTGCATAGGAAGATGCCTGTTTGAATCAAATCTGTGACTGATTAAATCCACAAGCATCATGCCTGAAAATGTGGAGGATGGATGGCCATCTGTATGGGTTGCTTTGATGGTCGTTCAGGATGGTTGCAGGTTGTAGCTTAATCTGCTCATGTTTCTTGTAGCCCTCAGGAGAAGCCATTACACTGGGTGAGAGCGTGGCCATCATTTCTCAGGGAACCACCGGCCTCGTGACGTGGGATGCTGGCCTTTACCTGGCGGAGTGGGCGCTGGAGAATCCTGCCGTTTTCACTAACAGGTGCATGCTGTATTCTGTCCAAAGCTTGGAAATACAGGATCAATGGGCAAGCTGGCCTCATGCATTTGTTCATGTTCTTTCTCTTTCCTTTTTATTATTTGTTATTTTAACTTATTTTTAGGAGTATTTTGGAGCTAGGAAGTGGGATAGGACTGACGGGGCTCGCCATTTGCAAAGCTTGCCACCCTAGCAAGTACACCTTTAGCGATCACCACCCCTGTGTTCTTCAGCAGCTTTTGGAAAACATCTGTTTGAATGGTTTTGCCCCAGAGTCTGATGTTTGCGGCTGCAGTCTGGAAAAATTGGATACTCAAAAGGCAGAGCTGGCAGGATTCAAGGGACCCAAAGTCTCTGTAACAGAACTTGACTGGAGCCTAGTTACAAAAGAAGAACTTGCGGGGCTGTCGTCCGATGTCGTCATTGCCGCTGGTACCAAAACTATTCACTTTGGTGGTAACACGCCTCTTACATTTCACATATGAAAATGGGAGCATCTCTGGCCAGACAATGTCAGAGCATGATCAGAAATACTAAAATGTGTTAATGAAGTAGTGAACACAAGTTAGGAAATGGTTGTGAGGGTCACATTCAGTCTTCCATGTCTGTAAACATGAACCTATATTATAAAGTCAACTTACAACATTATAGCTTTTGGGAAAGAATGGCAATCATAACCTTTTTGATGTTATATCCTTTTGGCAAATGTGAATCTCCATGAATATCTGGAGACCACCTTTTGAAAACCACTAGTCAAGAAAAAGGCATGACCTTGTTAGAAGTCAGCCATTTGAGCAAGTGATGTTCGTAAGCATTCGTGTAATGGCACACAAGTAACTCAGTTGTCAAACTGATAAACCATGTCTTTGAACTGCCAGGGACAAAACATGCCACTTCACAAAAAAAAAACATATACTTGGCTAGCAGAGTTTTGAAAATGTTATTTGAAGTTGAAATTGCAGTTGCAGTTGCCCAAAACATATACTCTTAGTTTGAAATATGCACTCGGAGATTTTTTTTTAAGTCTTCTTTGAAAAATTACATATTTTGTTTGCTCACAAACATCCTGTATTACTTCAGCGTACAGGCACATCTCTTATCAAAGTTCAGTTATAGATAGGTTGTAGTTTCTCTGTGTTGAGAACACAGGGTGCCATTCTTAATCAATAGTCCATAGTCCAAAGTCTTTAAGTATACATCTTATGAAAGTCCAAAGTGTAGAATTATACTCACTGCTTCTCAAAGCAAACATACAGTAAACTCTTCTTGCATAAGTCCAAATGACATCTGTTTCCATTGAAGTCCAAAAACATACTTATTCCACTGAAGTCCAAAACATACCGTTAAGAAAATGTAGTCTTGAGTCTGAACATGCTCCGTACAATCACATCTCTGTAGCCCCTCCCTCACCAAGCTGGCAAATCAACATATACCTACAATACAGGCTAGCAAATATATACATTAACAAACAAATAGTGAAGGCTTGGAAGGTTGCGGTTTCCAACAGTAGCTGTTGGATAGATTGGCCACTTAGGTCTCAAATAGTTTTGGGGTTTGCTTCCTGTTGTTGCATGCTTTCACGTCGTTTCAAACTTATAGCAACCCTAAGATGAGTTGTGGGTTTTCTGGGGCTGAAAGAGTATGACTTGACCAATGTCATCCAATGGGTTTCAATATCAGAAAGGAGAATCAAAGCCTGCCCTTGAGTCCCGTGCTCAAACCATTGCACATGCTCTCTTCCCAGAAGTGGAGGGTTTTCCTTGGGATGTGCAGCCTATAAAAAATCACAACTGGAAGCATATAACTTGCCTTTGCTTTGCACATGCATTTTGTATATCCGTTGCCAGTACAACCAATAATAGCAGTTGAAGCCTACCTGTAAGGATCACTGTATGGATGGGGCCGGAGAGTGCAGGAGGGGGAGGGAGATAAATGGGGAAGAATGCCAATTTTTAATGAAGATCAAAAAAATCAAGTAGTTACTTTGGTGTCTCAAAAAGGAATTGGAGTTGATGGTTGTTTGGAGGCTGGGGGGGAGTTCCATTAGCCGGGGAGCCTCATAGAACCAATATGGACCATAATTCCAGTAAGGAGACGTTGAGGACCTGTTTTATAGATTTTATGGTTTTTATATCTTTAATGTGGAACTGTGTTATAACTGTTTTTATAATTGTTTTTAACTGTACCCTGTTATTATGACATTGAATCATTGCCGATTGTGAACCGCCTTGAGTCGCCATTGGCTGAGAAAGGCGATATAAAAATGCAATAAATAAATAAATATCAGCCCGGGACTGGCTGCTTCGGTTCTCTGCCATAAAGAAGGGGGGCTGGGAGGCTGGGTACATTTGGGAAGGTCGTGTAGATAAGACATCTGTTTTGTGAGGGAAATTGAAACTGCAGTGAACAGATTATGGGCACAGTGTTTGGCCACTAGGGGACGGATGGGTGCTGGGACTGATATGTAGAGGAGGTTTGAGCGGGAAAACTTTAGAAGGGTCTTTTTAGGATTGTGGAAAGAAGGATGAAACCACTTGTCTCCAGTGTTGTATTGTTGCAAGCTTGATTTTAACTCCAAGATCTTACAGAGTCTGACACTACCAAAGTTACCCAGGGTTGCTTGTCTTTTTAATTCTGTTACTTCCTCTTCTTTCTTGAACATCCCAAATAGATGTGGTCTATGATCCAGAGCTCATGTACGCCCTTATCAGAGTTCTGCAGAAATTTCCCAGTGGCCCTGATGACAAAAAGGCCCCAGAAGTCTATATCGCTTTTACAATCCGAAATCCAGATACTTACCACTGCTTCCAAACTGAACTCGGTAAGTGACATTGCAAGTCGGTTCACCGTTGTTTTATTGTTCTGTGGCCATCATCAAGAATTGAGCTTTAGAGCCATTTCCCACCCCCCATTACAAACCTGCCCCCTCCCATGACATTTTCCTACAGTGATGTGACTAAAGGATCTGCTGTACCATTGAGAAGTTGGGATAGAGAGCATTGTGGAAATGTTCCCTGAATATAACCATTTTCTTTCCTCCCCCTCCTTGCAGATAAAGTTGGGATCAGATGGCAAGCTGTTCCTTGCCTACAGAAGAACATTTTCCCTTATGACCCTCATGCCAAGATAACTCTCTTGAGGTTATTTATTTAAAATTCATGTTTCACTCTGAATCATTTCGGCAAGATAAGCAGCTGCAATTCATATCCGTTATCATTACAATATATATTCCGTCAGCACTGTCTACATCTGTTGCAACTAAAGGGAACAACTTTACAACATTGCTAACTCATGCTGCCTCCTCCATCGCAAAATGAAGAGTGTTCCATGGCAGGGCTGTCAAACGCATTTCCATCAAGGGCCACATCAACCTTATTATGGCTGCCTTCCAAAGGGCGTTGAATCCATGGATGAAGAATACATGGAAATAGAGGGCCAACTATAGCTTTTACATAGTAGTCAGTGTTCTTTAGTTTTTACCCAGGTTTGGTCCCCAGATGTTATTGAATGACAACTTATATCACTTCAGGCTATTTGCAGTGCGGACAGGGCATCACAGCCTGCAGGAGGAGATCGCCATAGTAAGAAAAACAACAGCTGGTGGCTGGACAATGTAAAGAGCCACTCTGTTGCAGAGACGCCCCTTGGGGGGGGCACAGTCGAGGAGAAAATGATGACGTGTATATGCTGATGTGTCCCTAAGTAACTTAAGTGTCCAGATCAGTGTGAAACAAAAGGGTGCAAGATCCAAAAGACAAAGGTGAAGATTCCAAACAAGGGCTTGGCTGCCGGTACAAAGAATTAATGAATTCATATTTGCTGAGCCCCCTCTTCCGTAGGAGCAGCACACTCTCAGCCTCCAGTTGAATGAACAGACATCCTGTGTTTATCCTGGTGACAAAGAGGATCATCTATCCGCATACGCACGCACGCACAAAGGTTTTGATATTTATTTGGCTTGGGAAATAGCTGGAGGGATCCTAGTTGTGATCTCCTTTCCCAAGGAATTATGCAAACCGAGGGCATGGGAAGGTAGCTGCCCTCTAGATACATTTTGATACCTTCATTTGATACAGTTTAAACATGTTATATTTTTAGGAATTGACACAGTACATAAAAGATACACATTACACAAAAATCATCATTGATGCATTTTATTAGATATGATAGAGTTTTTAGGGTACAGTTGCTAGATCCATTTCAGAACCTCTAGCCGTCTGAACACTTCTCAACTTTGGAGCCGTTGAAAATGTTTTTAAAATAAAGGAAAAATTCATATATATTTTGGAGAGTCTCTTGATCTATAAATCTTTGTGGGAGAGGTGCTGTGGCTTGACAACAATGGCACACGGCCACAACAGTCTCAACAGGTTAGAGAGTGACTGGATGCATCACCAAGACTACTATCGGCCTTTTATTGGATTCAGAAATTGCAAGGTGCAAGAACAGTTACTCCTGAAAAGAAACTGCCTTTTTCTTCAAAAGGTCTTTCCTTTTTTTCCAGTCATTTCAACCCTAAGGGCCTTTCCAATACTATCCCCTATCCATAGATTTGATAACCACACTTTTCTGCCTAGATATGTTTGTGAGTCTCTTTAAGTACTCCACTGAGATTGTATGGTTTGGTTATGGCCCACATATGGACGAAATATAGGCTTAATCACTACTTTGATTTAGATATCCATGGGGGTCTTGGGAGTGTATCCTCCACAACAATATGTTTCAATTTAAATTGCTGTGGCTGCATCCTTTGAAATTCTGGGGTACAGAGTTGGGTGCAACACTCAAGATCTGCAAATGAGATTCCGAAATGCCCTCTTTATGTTGGAAACCATGGCAGTTAAATCATAACACTGTAGGTGTGTAATGTAGAAGGCTCTAGAGTAGGAATTGGCAAACTTGGGCCCTCCAGGTGTTTTGGACTCCAACTTCCACAATTCCTAACAGCCAGTAGGCTGTTAGGGATTGTGGAAGTTGAAGTCCAAAATACCCGGAGGACCCAAATTTGCCCAAGCCTGATCTAGAGACTAGGGCTGGATCTACAATGTCATATAAAATCCAGATTATCTGGATTATAGGGCAGTGTAGACTGAGACTCATAATTGCAGGAAAAGATATTCCACTTAAACGTTAGGAGGAACTTCCTGATGGTATGAGCTGTTGGGCAGTGGGATATGCTGCCTGGGAGTCTAGTGGAGTTTCCTTTTCTGAAGGTTTGGGTTTTTTAAGCATCTGGATGGCCATCTGTTGGGAGTGCTTGAATTGGGCATGCTTGTATGGCAGAGGGTGAACTGGATTGACTTTATGATCTCTTCTGGCTCTGTGTTTCTATGATTCTAGGCTGAACCACACACAACCCCATTTAAAGGGAAGCCTCGTCGTTTGGTTTGGGGATCCATGGAAACAAGGGGCTGCCTCTTGCCCTTGGGGGTCCATTCTGCAAACGTAATGAAAGGGATCCCAAGGTGGCATGCTGATTTGGACACAGGGAAGAAAGAGTGGCTTGACTTTCCCTGCCAGGCATTATGAGATCAAAGTCCTGGCAGTTCCAGCGGACTCTTGCTGGGTGTTCTTGCCTGCTTTTTGTGCAAACAAGGCAAGATGGAGTACCAGGTTGTCCCTTCTCTTTTCCCTTTGGGGACAAAGGAGGCCTGTCTGAAGCCAGAAGGGGAATGGAGGCTGCCTTGGTGCAGGGAGGCAAAAGTGTTCCATGCCACGCAGAAAAAACAAGACTTTTCTGGCCTTTCTCCCCCAAGCCATTCTCCCCCTGGCAGAGGAGTCTCTTAGAATGAAGGCAGGCACTAATGGCACAAGGGATGGGGGCAGAAAGCAGTTTGCAATAGCTCTTGGATGAGTCCATTAGTTGTTCTCTGGCATCTCCCCCACCCAGGTCCATAGCCAGAAAAAAAAAGTTCAGGGGACATTGAAATCCTCCCCCGCCCCAAGATGACTTTTCAGGTCAGTGTTTCCTGATCTAGCACAATAATTATGCAAAGGGTCTCCACAGGTAATAGGTCCTGAATCATTGCTCCCTCTTAAAGCCAGTTCCTGCTGGCCACAAAAGACAGTCATTTCCACAATTGGCAGAAGTTTCTTTCTGTTGTCTTCTGCTTCTTATTTCATTTATTATCAAGACATTTTGAACAGTGAATTCACAGGAAGTTTTCAGCCAAGCACAAGTTGTCCTGATGGTACTCCGTGTTTTGGTGTCTATTGAAAACTTATATTGCAACTTTCCATCACACCATAAGTTTAGCAACCAATGCACCAAACTTCTGATGACCACCTTAACCCCCAACTTCTCCTCCAAACATCACACCGTTCTTACAGAGCGCACCTTGTACATGAAATGAGTAGGCTAACTAGGGAAATCTGATGAACCATTTGGGTTGAAAACTTGGATGCCTCTTCCCCTTAGGTGGTATATAGTACAATAAGATTCGATCTGACAAGACGCCATAATCTGTTTCAGTTTATAAATTCTTATTTATGTTTATGTTTTAGCAATTGCTTATGTTCTGGAGCTCCTGGTGGCACAGCAGATTAAAGTGCTGAGCTGCTGAATTTGCTGACTGAAAGGTTGGTGGTTTAAATCCAGGGAGCGGGACAAGCTCCCACTGTTAGCCCCAGCTTCTGCCAATCAATCAGTTTGAAAACTTTGAAAAATGTGAATAGATCAATAGGTATTGCTCCAGTGGGAAAGTAGTGGCACTCCATGCAGTCATGCCAGCCACATGACCTTGGAGGCATCTATGGACAACGGTGGCTCTTTGGCTTAGAAATGGAGATGAGCACCACCCCCAGAGTCGGACACAACTAGACTTAATGTCAAGGTGAAACCTTTACCTTTACCTTAATTTTATTCTATATTTGTGGTTTGAATCTGCTGATTTTAATTATATTTTTGACATGCTGGAAGCCACTTTGGGTCCCTCTGTGGGAAAAAAGCGGGATAGAAGAAGAGCTTTAGTATTATTAATATTATATTATTATCCACAAGAAAAACATATTCTGGCAATTGAGTCTGTGGATTTTCCACTAATGGGGCTTTCACTTGGTGATCAGACACAGTCTTGTTCATATAAACTCCAAGGTCTAACCCTGACACTGCTTCTTCTCTTTGCTCCTGTTCCATGGTTTCTTTGGCAGGACTTGGATTAGATCACCATTTCTCAATCTGGGGGTCGGGGACCCCTAGGAGGGTCACCAGAGGGTTTCAGAAGGGTTGTCAAAGACCATCAGAAAACACAGCATTCTCTGTTGCTTATGAGGGTTCTGTGTGGGAAGTTTGGCCCAATCCTATCATTGGTGGGCTTCAGAATGCTCTTTAATTGCAGGTGAACTATAAATTCCATTAACTACAACTCCCAAATGTCAAGGTCTATTTTCCCCAAAACTCCACCTGTGTCCACATTTCTTTATTTATTTATCTATTTATTTATTTATTGTTCGTTCTTGTATGCCGCCACTCCCCGAGGGCTCGGAGCGGCTTACAACGACAGCATAAGACAGTGTAAAACAGATAAAACATCAAATTAAATTAGCTAAAATTATACTACACTACACTAAGCAGAATTACAAAATCAACAGTCGAATGCCTGCTTGACGAGATGGGTTTTGCATGCCCTGCGAAAGGAGGACAAATCTTGCAGGGCACACACTTCAGCTGGCAACGTGTTCCAGATACTTGGTGCTGCCACAGAGAAGGCTCTACGTCGGGTAGATGCCAGACGAATGGTTTTAAAACTGGGCACTTCGAGGAGGTTTAGGTCTTCAGAATGGAGCAATCTCTGGTGTTGGTAGGGGGCAAGACGGTCTCTCAGATACAACGGCCCAATGCCATTCAAGGCCTTGAAGGTTAGCACCATTTGTAATGCTTGGAAAGGGGGGTCCCAATAAAGCAGGCTCACTCCAAGCTGAGTTGAAGGATAGATCTTTTATTGAGCTCCTTACTCCACGCTGAACAAAGATAGACTAAAGAAAGCCCGCGCAAACATTCCTCAAGAATCCTCCCGGCCCGCCCCCCGCTGGGCCCCTCCTTCCTAGGCTTGACCAAATGGCCAGTCCACATATCAAAGGCCCGGAAGGTATCTGGCAGATCAAAGGGGATGAGCCTGGTGGTTTCCCGCTCGGCAGTGTCCATATCACTTGGCGCGATCGGCTTGGTCCGTTATGGCATGAAACGAACCAACCGGAGCTGACATAGCGCCCCCCTCCGCAAGAGAGTGACCTGCAAGGGAAAGAACACAGAACAAAGAAAAAAGAAAGGGGTCAGGGGCCCGGCTTGTCCGGGAAAGCGGCGTGAAAAGCCTTAACTAGTCTTGGGGCGCTAACGTGTGGTGCTAACACCCACTCAGGGTGTAGGTCCTTGGCAGTCCATTTAACTAAGTAACTAAGGCGGCCCTTGTGGCGCCGTGAGTCCAAGATGTCCTTAATCTCAAAGTGGGTATGGGACCCCACCATAATAGGCACCGGAGCGCCCTCCTCGGCGGACCACTTCCGGTCAGACACAGCTTTCTTCAATAAGCTCACGTGGAACACAGGGTGGACCTTACGCCAGGTGTGCGGCAGGTCCAGCTTAACCGCCACGGGGTTGATTATCTCCACCACGCTGAGGGGCCCTACAAATTTGCTGGCAAACTTGCGGGACGGCTGAGTCGACTTTAGGTTCTTGGTGGAGAGGAACACGCGGTCCCCCACTGCATACGTAGGCTGGGGCCCCCTCTTCTTGTCGGCGTACAGCTTGTAAGAGTCCCTGGCCTGTCGCAGCGCCGTCTGGATATCCGGCCAAGCTGCCGCCACCTTGGCTCCCCATTCGGTGGCCGGAGTTGCCGGGTCGGCGGCGGGAGTCGCCGCAGGGAAGGGCGGAAAGTCACGGCCGGAGACAATGCGGAAAGGAGAAGCCCCCGTCGAGGCGTGCTCGGCGTTGTTGTAGCTGTATTCCGCCACCGCTAACAACTCAGCCCAGTTGTCTTGCTGGTAGGTTGAGTAGCACCGGAGGTATTGCTGCAAGGTGCGCTGGACCCTCTCTCCGTAGCGCCATCCGTCTCTGGGTGAAACGCCGTACTCAAAGCCCGTTGGGACCCCAACCCTGCCAGGAACGCCTTCCAGAACCGGGACGTGAATTGAGGCCCTCGGTCACTCACCACTCGTCGCGGACAGCCGTGGAGCCGAAAGACGTGTTGGGTGAAGAGGCGTGCCAACTCCGGGGCCGTGGGCAACCTCCGGAGCGGGACAAAGTGTGCTTGTTTTGAGAACAGGTCCACCACTGTCCAAATGGTGGTGTATCCGCCGCTGGGCGGCAGGTCGACGACGAAGTCCATTGCTATTTCGCTCCAAGGCTCGGCCGGGTCAGCCACCGGTTGCAGCAGCCCCGTCGGCCGGCCCACCTTGGGCTTGCTTCGTGCACACACCTCGCACTCTGCTATGTAGTCACCGGTGTCTTTTCTCATGCCCGGCCACCAGAACTGCCGGGCCAATAGCTTTAGAGTCTTAGTGAGGCCAAAGTGGCCAGACAATTTGGAGTCGTGGGCTTGGGCCAGGACCGGGGCCCTCTGGCTCTGGGGAACATACAACTTGTCTTTGTAGTACCATATGCCTCTAGCCTCGGTTAAGTCTTCGCGGTGCTCCTTAAGCCAGGCGTCAGTTCCATAAGCTGCCGCTAGTTCCGCTAACAGTTCTGGGGTCCCAGGGACCGTGGGATTTGGGGCCCGATCCGCCGCCCGGGTGCAGGCCACTAGGCCCAGCTGGTTTTTGGAGAACACGGTCCCCACTTCTTCCGGCGCCGAGTAGTCAGCCTCAGGCATCCTGGAGAGCGTGTCGGCCAACACGTTCTTCGGGCCCGGCAGATACTTGAGCTGGAAGTTGAAGCGGCTGAAGAACTGCGCCCATCTCAGCTGCTTGGCGTTGAGTCTCTGGGGGGTTTGGAGTGCCTGCAAATTCTTGTGGTCTGTCCACACTTCGAAGGGTAGAGCGGTGCCTTCCAAGAAGTGCCTCCAGTGGCTCAGCGCCGCCCGCACGGCAAAGGACTCCTTCTCCCATACATGCCACCGCTTCTCTGACGGGGTGAACTTCTTGGACAGGTATGCGCAGGGTCGCAGGGTTCCGTCCTCATCTCGCTGCAGGAGGATCGCCCCATAGGCCGCCTCTGAGGCATCACACTGCACAGTGAAGGGCTTGTCGGGCTGGGGGTGCCTCAGCAGCGGCTGACTGGTGAAGCTCCTCTTGAGGCTGTCGAAAGCCTCCTGGCACTGCGAGGTCCAGTTGAGCTTTGCTCCTGGTGATTTGGCTTTCTTCGTCTCCCCCAATCCCTTGGTTTTTAATAGTTCAGTTAAGGGGAGCGCTATTTTAGCAAAGTTCTGGATGAACTGCCTGTAAAAGTTGGCGAACCCCAAAAAGCCCTGTAGTTGTCGCCGGGTTCGCGGGGCCTCCCACGCGAGCACGTCCCTCACCTTACTTGGGTCCATGGCCAGGCCGCGCGTGGAGATGCGATACCCTAGGTAGTCCAGTTCCTGTCGGTGGAACTCGCACTTGGACAGTTTGACGAACAGCTGGTTCTCTCGCAACCGCCGCAACACCTCCCGGGTCATCTCGACATGCTCCGCCTCCGATTTGGAATATATTAACACGTCATCTAGGTACACTAGAACTCCCTTGTAGAGTAGGTCCCTGAAGATTTCATTGATGAATTGCTGGAAAATCCGGGAGCGCCTTTAAGTCCGAAGGGGTGACCCTGAATTGGTACTGTCCCAGGTGGCAGTTGAACGCGGTCTTCCAGCAGTCTTCGTCCTTCACCCGAATCCGGTGAACTTCTCGGATGTCCAGTTTGGTAAAGATCTGCGCCTCCCCCAGCTGGGCCAGGATTTCGGACATCAGCGGCAGCGGGTAGGGGCTAGAGGAGCTGATAGCATTGAGGCCTCTGTAGTCTACACACAGTCGCAGCGACCCGTCCGCCTTGGGTCTGAACAGGACGGGAGCTGCCATCGGGCTGGTTGACTTTTCAATAAAACCCCTGTCTATATTTTTATCAATAAAGTCTCTTAAGGCCTTTCTTTCGGGTTCCGACAGGGCGTATAGCTTTGGGCTAGGCAACTTGGCGCCCTTTTCAATCTCGATTGCGCAATCGGACTTCCGGTGGGGGGCAGCTGGTCACTTTCCCGCTCACTAAAGACCTCCCCTAAGTCTTCATACTCTCGCGGGACTTCGCTGGGCAAGCTCTCTGCTGCCCCCACGCCCGCTCCCTCCTGGATTGGGGTGTCCGCGTCTTCAAGGTCATCTAGCCTTGCCTGGGCCTCTCCGCTCCCGAACTGCACCGCTCCCGTCTCCCAGTTGATCCGAGGGTTTTGGCTGCGCAGCCAGGGAGCCCCCAGGATGATGGGTTGGTGGGCCATTGCCGAAATGACGAATCTTAGCTTTTCTCGGTGGGACCCCATCTGCACTCGGAGCTCCCCTGTCTTATGGGTGGCTGGCCCCCCATTCGCCGGGGACCCATCTAACTGGGAAAATAAGATCTGCTCGACCAGGGCTTGTGGCCTTATCCCCAGCTGCCTCGCAAATCTCGGGGACATCAGGCACCTGGTGCACCCGCTGTCTATCATGGCTGTAGTCTCTATGGGTTGGCTGGCCTCGGGGCCCCACACCTGAATGTCCAGCTTGTATGTGCCGCACCCAGGAGGATCTAACTCACCGCCCGAAGGGGTCTGGATCTGCCGTCGGGCGTCTACAGCAGATCGTTGTCGTTTCCCGCCATCCACTCGGAGTCGCTCTCCTCCGTCTCCGGCTCTAGTTCCTCAGCCTCCCGTAGGGGCCTGGGTGCCCGTGCCGTCTCCGCTGCTGCTGCTGCTTTGCCTCGGCCAGGGGGTTTGGCCGGTGTTGCCGGTTTGACCTCCGGCGCCCGCTCCGCCTTCGGCGAGGGGACTTTTCTTTGGCACTCCGCTGCCCGGTGCCCTTCTCGTCCGCACGAGAAGCAGGCTCCTCTCTTCCCTCTCGGGGCTTCCCGGCTGGCTGACCGGGGTCGGGAGGAAGGTCGTCGGGAGGGCCCCGACCGCCCCGGTGGGCCCGTGCCTGTCCCGCGGGACCTCCCACCATCTCGGTGGCGCCTGGGCCTTTGCTCCAGGTCGCACTCCACGCTCCCGGCCAGGGCTATCCAACCTCCAGGGTCTCGGGATTTCCTCGGTGCATCGCCCATTCCAGAATGTCCTGCCTTAGGCCTGCCTTGAAGCACTCGAGTATGGTGGATTCAGACCAACCTCGGATCTTTCCCGCTAGGGCTCGGAAGTTCAGAGCGTACTCTGAGACGGTTTTCTGGCCCTGGTAAATCCTCCTCAACTGGGCCTTGGCTTTCTCCCCGGCTAACGGGTCCCCGAACCGGATTCGCAAGGCCTCCAACAGGGCGTCTAACCGCAGCAGATGCGGCGATCGAGTGTCTGTTAGTTGTATCAGCCAGTCGGCCGCGGCCTCCTTTAGGTTGGCCCCCACAGCCCGCACCTTGGCCGCCTCCGAGGGGAACGTATCCCCATAGTCCACCATGTAATTCTGGACGTTGGTGACAAAGTATGATAGTTGGCGGGGGTCCCCGTCGAACTTTACCTTTAAGTCCCTTCTCGTCCCCGTCATCTCCTGGCTCTGGTCCCCCAGGCCCGGGCGGGGTGTAGAGGCATCCCCTCTGGGTGGGAGTAGCTCCTCCGAGAACCTCACCGCGGCCCTCCCGGATCGGCTCGCCCCTCGGCTCCTGCCTCTTCCGGAGAAGACGGGCTCGGGCGTCCCCCAAGGCCTCTCCTCCGGCCTACTCATCAGCATGTCCAACTGCGCCTGCATCTTCTGCATCGCTTCCGACATCTGGAACATCTGCACCTCCATCCGCAACATCTCGTTGCTGGGTGCTCTCACTTTGCGACGAACATCCTTCGGTGGTCGGGTCTGGTCAGGGATCCCCCCATCTTCCATCCCGGGCACCACCACCTGCGGTTCCCCACCGGACGCTCCGGCTTCGACCTCGTCCTCGCTTCCGTCCTCCTCCTCCTCGTCTGGGATTACCGGAGGTTGCTCCCCGCGAGGTGTCCCTTCGGTTTGAAACATCTCTGCGAAGTTGGTTACGGTCGGAAGGCTTTCACGGCCGTAGAAGTTGGTGAGTCTATCTTTATGTAATGCTTGGAAAGGGGGGTCCCAATAAAGCAGGCTCACTCCAAGCTGAGTTGAAGGATAGATCTTTTATTGAGCTCCTTACTCCACGCTGAACAAAGATAGACTAAAGAAAGCCCGCGCAAACATTCCTCAAGAATCCCTCCCGGCCCGCCCCGCTGGGCCCCTCCTTCAAGGCTTGACCAAATGGCCAGTCCACATATCAAAGGCCCGGAAGGTATCTGGCAGATCAAAGGGGATGAGCCTGGTGGTTTCCCGCTCGGCAGTGTCCATATCACTTGGCGCGATCGGCTTGGTCCGTTATGGCATGAAACGAACCAACCGGAGCTGACACCATTACCTACAATGACGGGTGGAGTGCCAGGCCGTTCCCCTAATTCCAACAACGGCAAGGCAGTGGGCCAAAAGGTTGTAATCGACCGTATCAAATGCTGCTGTGAGATCCAATAACACAAGCAGTGCTGATCCGTCCCTGTCAAGCTGGCAACGAAGCTGATCTGAGATGGTGACCAATACAGTCTCCGTCCTGTCCCCCGAACGGAAGCCGGACTGGAAGGGGTCTAAGCCGGCTGTGGCTTCCAGGAACTGCTGCAGCTGCCCCGCTACCGCATATTGAGACATATTGAGTATCTGTGCCAAATTTGGTCCGGATCCATCATTGTTTGAGTCCACAGAGCTTTCTGGATGTAGGTAAACTACAACTCCAAAACTCCAGGATAATGTCCACTGACCACTTCCAATATTTTCTGTTGATCATGGGAGTTCTGTATGCCAGGTTTGGTTCAACTCCATCAGTGAATGAAAATACATCCTGCATATCAGATATTTACATGACGATTCATAACAGTTGCAAAATTAGTTATGAAGTAGCAACAAAAACAATGTTATGGTTGGGGGTCACCACAACATGAAGAACTGTATTAAGGGGTCGCGACATTAAGAAGGTTGAGAAACACTGGATTAGATGAGCCAGTGGGAGGCACCTCCGTTTCCTCAGTTTTCACCTGCAATCCAGGTCAAATCCACCCCCCACCCTCCACCCCACACCTTAGGCCAGGTATGGGCAAACTTGGGCCCTCCAGGTGTTTTGGACTCCAACTCACACAATTCCTAACAGCCTTGGGTCCTTTTGTTTTCCCCCTCAGCCGCTTAAGCTGCAGGTTGGCCAACTTGGTCACTTCAAGTATGTCAACTATAGCTGCTATTGCAATATAGATGGTAGAAAGGCAGGTAATGATAGTGTGAATCATCACGATTTGGTTGAGATCGTGCTTTCAGTTCTGGAGGGACTCTAATTGTTTCTTCTCATATAGCCCCCAGTGGCACAGTGGGTTAAACCGCTGAGCTGCTGAACTTGCGAATTGAAAGGTCGCAGGTTCAAATCCAGGCAGCGGGGGTGAGCTCCCGCTGTTAGCTCCAGCTTCTGCCAACCTAGCAGTTTGAAAACATGCAAATGTGAGTAGATCAATAGGTAGCACTCCAGCGGGAAGGTAACGGCGCTCCATGCAGTCATGTCACCCACATGACCTTGGAGGTGTCTACGGACAATGCCCGCTCTTTGGCTTAGAAATGGAGATGAGCACCACCCCCCAGAGTCAGACTTGCTTGGACTTAGTGTCAGAGGAAAACTTTTACCTTACCGTTACCTTTAGACTTGGCAGGAGGATTTGGTTAACTAGTTAAAATTCATGAGTAAACTAGAATTATTATTATTTTTGACCTGAAAATGTTGGGGTGGTTTGAACCCCTAAACCTCCCCCTTGGTTACAGGCTTGCCTTCTATGCAGCCTTCGCCCTTGACCTGAAATGACCTTGGCCATGGCCGAAGGGAGGCGCTGATGGCATCAAGGGAGGGGATCAGAAGCAGTTTGGTCGCAATAGCTTTTGGGGGAGTCCATGCCCCCCCCCCTCTCTCTCCCTCCCGCCCACCCTTTGCATTTGTCCTCAGGCGCCTGAACTGGAAGAGGTCCAAAGGGGCGGCAGCTGGCAACTTCCCGCGAACTCGGGCGGGAGGGCATTGGAGCCCCCCCCCCCCTCTCTCTCCTTTTCCTGGTTTTTCTGACGCTCCTTGGGATCTTTGCCCCTGAAGCCAAGAAAGAAAAGAGCTCTCGCCTCGACTGCCAGAAAAGAAACTCCTCTTTAGAGATTAGAGAGAACTTTCCGACGGTAAGACCCTGTCCTATGCTGCTTCGGTGGAGGTTGAGAAGAAGAGGCTGGATGGCCCTCTGTCGGGAGGGCTTGGATTGTGTCCTCTTGCCTGGCAGAGTGGGGTTGGGCTGGGTGGCCCTTGGGATCTCTTCCAGCTCCGTGAATCTATGGCTGGATCTCCACTGCCACCGGAGTCTGGTGGAAGTTTAGAAGGAGAGTCTGGGTGGCCATCTGTCGGGAGGGCTTGGATTGTGACCTTCTCCCTGGCACAGTGGGGTTGGACTGAGTGGCCCTTGGGGTCTCTTCAATAGTTGGATCTTCACTGCCACATAATGCAGTTTTAGAATGCAGATTGAACTGGAGTATAGGAGTGCACACCAAACTTGGGCCCTCTGGGTGTTTTGGACTTCAACTCCCACAATTCCTAACAGCCGGCAGGCTGTTAGGAATTGTGGGAGTTGAAGTCCAAAACTCCCTGAGGGCCCAGGTTTGCCAATACCTGGTCTACACACTGTTATATAATCCGACTCATTGCAGTTAATCAGCATTCTGAAACTGTATTTATGTAGCAGTGGAGATCCAGCCTATGATTCTAAGCTGTAGGATCAACAGGAGACCAACAATGCAAATCAGTGTCAAGTTGCGACCCTTTCCAGTTATTGGGGGACTATATGGCCCCTTTCGGACCCCGAAGTGGGAGCCAGAGGACTATCAGCAGCAGCAGCAGAGTCAATTCTGTTCTCTGTGCTGGAAATGTCTGCCCAGCAAATGTTTACTGTACTGATAGTGCTGATTAATGCACAGGAAATGGCTAGTTTTTCGTTCAGGTGCCTCTCTACACTGTGGAGAGAATGCAGTTTGACACTTGAACTACGTACCAACGCTCAATACAATAGAGCTGGAGTTTGTTTGAGATGGCAGCACTCTTTGGCAGAGAAGGCTACAAATCCTTAGGAAGCTAGCGTTATTAAGTCATGCCAGTTAAGTCCAGGGAGGTCATCTAGGGAAGTCATGCTACCCCTCTATTCTGCCTTGTTCAGACCACATCTGGAATACTGTGGCCACTTCTGGACACCGCAGTTGAAGGGAAATGTTGACAAGCTGGAATGTGTCCCGAGGAGGGCGATTAAAAGGATCAAGTGCTGGAGAACAAGCCCTATGAGGAGTGGCTTAAAGCACTGGGCATGTTTAGCCATCAGAAGAGAAGGCTGAGAGGAGATGTGATGGTCATGTATAAATATGTGAGGGGAAGTCTACTGCCCTGGAGACTAGGTCATGGAACAATGGTTCAAACGACAAGAAAGGGGATTCCACCTGAGCATGAGGAATAACTTCCTCACTGTGAGAGCTGTTCAGCAGTGGAACTCTCTGCCCTGGGGTGTGGTGGAGGCTCCTTCTTTGGATGCTTTTAAGCAGAAGGTGAATGGCCATCTGTCGAGGGTGCTATGAATGTGATTTTCCTGCTTCTTGGCAGAATGGGGTTGGACTAGATGGCCCACGAAGTCTCTTCCAGCACTATCTTCTGTATCTGTATATCTGTATACCTTTATAAAGCGGAATGTTTGTATGTATGTGTGCGGAGGGCGGGAGGGCGGAAGGGCGGATATGTGGCAGCCACTTTCACAGGCCACAGCGACCAGCGCGGGTGATGGACCTGCACCAAACTTGGTACACATAACCCCCCTAACCCCCTTTACGTCCTGGTGCGGTTCGGGGGACATGGCCCACGGATTATGGGATTTGTAGTACTTTCAAACACTTTGGTTCCCACAGACCACTGAGGCCACCAAAAAGGACCAATACAGACCACACTTAGCACACACAGCCCCCATGACCCACTCTACGTCCTGGTGCAGTTTGGAGGAGGGTGGACCATGGATGATGGGACTTGAAGTACCTCTACTCACTTCCCAAGTTTGCTGCAACCCTCATCCAATCACTGATCGAGACCAAACTTGGCATACATAACCCCCATGACTGCCTTCATGTCCTGGTGAGGTTTGGGAGGACTGAAAATGGATGGTGGGATTTGTAGTACTTTCACACCCCTCTGTTCCCACAGACCACTGTGGCCCCCAACAAACACTGATAAAGACCACACTTGGCACACAGAGCCCCAGTGACCCACTCTACATACTACTGAAGTTTGGAGGGGGCCAGAACATGGATGATGGGACTTGCAGTAACTTCCCTCACTTTCCAAGGCTGCTACAAACCTAATCCTATGACTGATCAACACCAAACCTGGCACACAGAGCCCTCATGACCCACTCTACATCCTGGTGCAGATCGGAGGAGGTGGACCATGGATGATGGGACTTGAAGTACCTCTACTCACTTGCCAAGTCCGCTGCGACCCTCATCCAATTACTGATCGAGACCACACTTGGCACACATAACCTCCATGACTGCCTTCACGTCCTGGTGAGGTTCGGGGGAGGACTGACAATGGATGATGGGATTTGTAGTACTTTCACACCCCTCTGTTTCCACAGACCACTGTGGCCCCCAACAAACACCGAGAAAGACCACACTTGGCACACAGAGCCCCAGTGACCCACTCTACATCCTACTGAAGTTTGGAGGGGGCAGAACATGGATGATGGGACTTGCAGTACCTTCCCTCACTTTCCAAGACTGCTACAAACCTAATCCAATGACTGATCAACACCAAACCTGGCACACAGAGCACTCATGACCCACTCTACATCCTGGTGCTGTTTTGTGTGAGACGGACCACGGATGATGGGACTTGAAGTACCTTCACTCACTTCCTAAAAACAGTGCAACCATCATCCATTCACCAATACAGATCAAACTTAGCACACAGAGCCCCCATGACCCAATCTACATCCTACTACACTTTGGGGGAGGGTGGACCAGAGATGATGGGACTTCCACTACCTTCAGTAATTTCATGATACCACTGCAACTCCCAATAATGATGGATCAAGACCAAACTTGCCACACAGAGCACCCATGACCCACTCTACATCCTGCTGCACTTCTCAAATGACCCGGGCACCGCCGGGTCCCCAAGCTAGTACCTTAATAAAGCGGAATGTTTGTATGTATGTATGTGTGCGGAGGGCGGAAGGGCGGAAGGGCGGATATGTGGCAGCTATTTGCATAAAGTCCTTTGATTGGCCAGCCTCGCCAAAATCACAAACCAGGTCCAACATTTACAGTACGGCTTCATTAACTTGATTTCCCTGACTAGGCCTCAGTTAATGGGACATTGTGTATGGCCTGAATTAACAGTAACCAATCTTGGCACACTGAGCCCCTATGACCCATGATTCATTCTACTGCAGTTTGGAGTAGGGAGGACCATGGATGATGGGACTTGAAGTACCATCACAGGTTATGAGATTTGTAGTACTTTCAAACTCTTCATTCCCCACAGACCAAGGCGGCCCTGAACCACAAGACCAAACTTGGCACACAGTACCCCCATGACCCACACTCCATCCTACTGCAGTTTAGAGGAGGATGGACCATGAAGGATGGGATTTCAAGTACCTCCATTCACTTCCCAAGCCCGCTGCAACCCTCATCCAGTGCATAATCATGACCACACTTGGCACAAAAAGCCCCCATGACCCAATGGATGTCCTGATGCAGTTCAGAGGGCGGACCACGGATGATGGGACTTGAAGTACCTCCACTCATTTCACCAGACCATTCCCAACCTCATCCAAACACTGATCAAGACCAAACTTGGCACACAGAGCCCCCATGACTCATTCTACATTCTGGTGCAGTATTGAGGAGGATGGACCACGAATGATGGGACTTGAAGTACCTCCACTCACTTCCCAAGACTGCTGCGACCCTCATTCAATGACTAATGAAGACCAAACTTGGCACACAAAGCCCTCATGACCCACTCTACATCCTGGTGCTGTTTGGAGGGGGATGGACCATGGATGATGGGACTTGAAGTACCTTCACTCACCTCCTGAGACTACTGCGACCCTCATCCAATGAATGATCAACACCAAACGTGGCACTAAGAGCCCCCATGACCCACTCTACATCCTGGTGCTGTTGGGAGGGGGATGGACCATGGCCAATGGGACTTGCAGTAGCTTCACTAACTTCCTGAGACCACTGCAAGCCACATACACATCTAATAGGAACCAACCTTGGCACACAATGCCTTCCTCAAATAACCCGGGCACCGCCGGGTCCTCAGTTAGTGATTCTATAAAAGTGATGCCAAACAGCATTCATTCAACAGTATATATCAGGCACGGGCAAACTTGGGCCCTCTGTGTGTTTTGGACTTCAACTCCCACCATTCCCAACAGCCTCAGGCCCCTTCCAGGTGTAGATGTATCTTTAGTTTCTGCCCTCATGCTTCTTTTCTGCATTTCATGCATTTTTCGGACAGTAACCTCAGTGAAGACTCCCACCCATCTCTCCCAGGCTTTTCAACACTCATTTTTCTAGTAATTATAATTATAATTTTCCAAATTTGTCAGCTGATAAAAGTTGCAAGAGATCTTCAAAAATGTGAGGAGGAAGGGTTTCATGGTCAGAATACGGTTTTGCTGTGAGTTTTCCAGGTTGTATAGCCAGAGAAGCAGGGGAATTCCAGACAGGAAACAGTCAGGGCCAGTTAACACCTCCCAACAAAGGATTCCCTGGCCAGGAAGCAGACAGGCTTTGAAGCTGCAAGGCCATTCAGTGCTAATCAAGCTGGCCAGTTGCAACATTCACACTTGCATCAAACAAACAAGAGTCCTTTCTCCCACTCTGGACATTCCAGAGATATATAAACCCCAATTGCCTAGTTTCCAACAGACTTTACAACCTCTGAGGATACCTGCCATAGATGTGGGTGAAACGTCAGGAGAAAATGCTTCTGTAACATGGCCATACCGCCCAGAAAACTCACAGCAAACCAGCTGTTTGCTTTGGGAACAATGAGCTGCAGACGTACAATCTCTTTGCTCCCTCATTGCTGCGTATCCTCCAGGATTGCCTTGGCACAAGTGGGACCTTGCCCCATGTATGTCCTACAGGAACTGCCAAGCCATTTTCACACAGAAACAACTTTTGGTGGTTTATTTATTTTATGTATTTTCCGCATTTCTATCCCGTCCTTCTCAACCCCCGAAGGGGGACTCGGGGCGGCTTACATTGAGCCCCATTTAGAGGCTATTTCAACAGTTACAATAAAATCACAACATATAGACAAGACTGAGGAAAAGGAATAGCACAAAAAACCTCACTTAACATGTTCATTTTGTATGCAACAAATTCCTGATATGCACATGTTTTATGGCACTCTCCCAAATGGACACATTACTGTCTTTGCTTTTGAACTGTGCATATGTACAGTTCTGACCCATGCGTATTTGTAGATGCAGGATAAATATGGATGCAGGTGTACTATACCCCATACTGCTCTATGCCATAAAGTCTGTTTTGACTTGATATTCATATTGAAATACAGTCATTAAAAGCAAATAAAATCTAACTCAATTTAATGTAATACCGTTTTTTTAAAGTAAAGGTTTCCCCTTGTCATGAAGTGTAGTTGTGTCCAACTCCGGAGGGCTCATCTCCATTTCTAAGCCAAAGAGCCGGCGTTGTCCATAGATGCCTCCAAGGTCATGTGGCCAACATGACTGCTTGGAGTGCTGTTACCTTACCACAGGAGTAGTTCCTATTAATCTACTTTTTATTATACCTATTTTATATACCTATATATCCTGAGGCTATGTAAAAAATTCTCAGACAGAAAAGGGGTCACAAGTGGGAGAAGTTTAAGAAGTCCTGGTTTGGACTGCCAGTCTCCCAGCTACTGTGGCGTCAGGCAGATGTCCCAGTGGGGCTAAACCTGGTTCGGCATCACTGGACTGCCAGTCTTACCATCCTGCAATCATCCTGCAAGTCATTTGTGATTTGAGTCACTTATCTGTATATTGTTTTTATTGATATACCTGTATTTTATTGTGTTTGTTGCTGATGTTTTGATTTTTATTTATTGTATTTGTTGTTTGGGCCTCATGTAAGCTGCCCCATGTCCCCAGTGGGGAGATGGTGGCAGGGTAGAAATAAAGTGTGTTATTATAATATTTTTATTCTTGTTGTCACAGTGGCCAGCAGGCATGACCTAGCTAGTGTTGGTCCATCACTTGTCACCTGGAGTGCCATTGGCCAGGGCACCAGAGTGACAGACGAGGAACTTCCTCCTCCTCTCTCCCCCGTCTCCAATTGCCTTGTTGCTTCAGCTAGCTTCACTCCAGGAGATGGGCAACCAATACTAGCCACGTTGTGCCCACTGAATGCCACAATTATGAGAAAGGGCAGCAAACAACGTGTCCCTGGGAAACATGGGTAAGCAGTTGGAGCCAGTCCCATCTCTGAAGAAGCCCAATTGCTTAAATGGACGCAAAGTTGAGGTTTGCTCCTTTATCTTGGGGAGAATTTGAACCAACGTGTACTTTTTGCTAATGCAGTTTCTGCTAGCAAAGTTTAAGGCTTTGCTAAATGGCCTTGGCCTGCGTTAACCCAAGTCAGCTCTGTATGTCACTGAGACTGGATCTACACTGCCCTATATCCCAATGTCTGATTCCAGATTATCTTCTTTAAACTGGATCATATGAGTCTACATAGATCCAGCCTATGAAACCGCGGTGGTGCCTCAGGTTAAATTGCTAAGCTGTAGAGCTTGCTGACCGGAAAGTCAGCAGTTGAAATCCATGGATGGGGTGAGCTCCCATTGCTAGCCCCAGCTTCTGCCGACCAATAGTTTGAAAACATGCAAATGTGAGTAGATCAATAGGTTCTGCTTTGGCGGGAAGGTAACAGCACTCAGTGTAGTCATACATAGAAGGCGTCTATGGACAGTACTAGCTCTTCGGCTTAGAAATAGAGATGAGCATCACTCGCCAGAGTTGGACTTGACTAGACTTAATGTCAAGGGAAAATCTTTACCTTTACCTTTTAGATCCAATCTTATCTGCCATGGATTCACCCCCTTTCAGGATAACAGGCCAGTGTAGCTATGCTTTCAGGTGTACTGGAAGATATTACCTCAGCACCAGTGCAGCATTCTCATCCAATCTCTAGTCCAGGTATTAAAAGGCGGGGGAGAGGGATGCCATCCTTCACCTTAGGTAGCAAAATGTCTTGGGCCAGCCCTGGTCTTGTAGTCTTCAGGGATTAGCGAGATTCTGATGTTCTCCTTTGGAAACAATGTTGTTGCAGAGAAACAGAGCAGAGCGATACATTCTCAAGTTAACCCGCAACCAATGCAATGAAGACCTTGTTGAAATGTTTCTGGAGTCTCCACTTTCCTCGCACATTCCTTCAGCATTCCAGGAGGTCCCTGGCCTCTCTAGTCATCCCAGACTTCGAAGATATAAGTCAGGGTAAACAGGAAGTGCCGGAATATTTCAATTTTGCAAGTGATGTTCTGGACCAGTGGACACAAGTGGAAAAGGTAGGGTTCCCGTTTCTTTGGTCACAGGGCTGTGGCAGAGTGGAAAACAGGACACTGGGGTATTAGGTGGGATTTTGTGATTCGCTTGGGATTGCCTGACCAATCAGCTTCATGCATCTTAATTTACAGTTCACACACACACACACTCACTGATTGCTTGCATGCTCCAACAATCTGCAAGTGAAGGAATTTCATCTCATGATGTAAGATTCCTATCTTTAACTGCCCTTAGTTCCCCTTTCTAACATTATGCCTCCTAGAAAGCGATTATTTCCATGAAAACTTTGCACTGTAGAAAGTGCTGGGAAAGATAGGAGTTATAATAATATTAAAACTAATAATACTTTATTTATACCCCGCCACCATCTCCCAAAGGGGACTTGGGGGGGCTTACATGAGACCACTCAATGACACAGTTTGGTTCCAAGACCATCTGTAGATATCAAAATCTATGCATGCTCAAGTCTCATTAAATATTTAGATACTACTATTATAGTGAGATGTGTCCCTTATATCAAATGGCAAATCTGAAGTTTGCTTTTTGAATTTGGGGAGGGGAATATTTTGAAGCGGTGGGTGGTTGAATCCATGGGTACAGAATCTGGATATTTGGCCCAACTGCATACGTTTCTGGCAAAGGAAACAGTTAAACTGTATATTTAAAAAACCCTGGATCTGTGTTCTCTCAAGGAGTACATTCTTCCGCAGGAGCCTATCTTATTTACTTACTTTATTTCTACCCTGCCTTTCTTACCATAAGGACTCAAGCAACCTTCGACAAGCCTCCTATACTAGTTATTTGTTATGTATATATTTGTGATTGCTTACTGTATTGCATGTATGTATTGGCATGCATTTTTCCTTAATTCTATGTTGTTTGTGGTTGTGGGAGGGACTACAGACCATGTGACCAGATCTGGAACTATTCAGACTGAGACTCTAATTTAGAAATCAGGACATTTTAGAAGTCGGTCAGTACAGTATGCAGTCAGTAGTGTCCGTATGTGTGTGGTCAGTCTGTATTGAGTCAATGTTCAGTAACGTATTAGACTGAAGAGTTAGTCTATATGCAACAAAGAAGAGACTGAAACAGAATGCGTTAGAGAACTTACTGTTTAATCTCTCAACCAACAAGAAATGTACCTGTATGCTGAATGCATGAAGTTTATAAGTATACCAACTATGTTACTTTTAACAAAGATTACCTAATTTTGGTGGTCTTCGTTAAGTACCCCCTTTGAATGAGAACTATGCCTGCGTGAATTGTACTTGAATGCAGGAAGCAGCCAAGCTTTGATGCTACAAGGCCATTCGATGCTGATCAAGATGGCCTATTGCAACATTCACTTGCTTCAAACAGACAAGAGTTCTTTCTCCCACGCTGGATATTCCACAGATATATAAACCCCACTTGTCTAGTTTCCAACAGACCTCACAAACTCGGAGAATGCCTGCCATAGATGTGGGTGAAATGTCAGGAGAGAATGCTTCTGGAACATGGCCAGAGAGCCAGGAAAACTCACAGCTATTATGTTACTTCCAAATGAACTACAGTGTTCCCTCACTTATTGCTGGGGTTAGGTTCCAGGACCTTTCGCAATAAGTGAAAAACCACGATGTAGGGATACTCTATTTATTTTAATATTTATACATAATTTTAGTAGTTATACACTATTTTAAGTCTTTATAAACTTAAAATAAAGTGAAGGAAAGGAAGGAAATGCCCTTCAAGGCTGGAGGGAGGGAAGAAGGACTGAGGAGGGAAAGCGCCTTGGAGAGCGGCGGCGGCAAAACCCCACAAAACAGCCAAAATACCATGATATATATTTTAGAATTAATATTTTTTGAAATCCACAAAACAGCGAGTCTGCAATAAGCGAACTGCGAAGTAGCGAGGGAACACTAAGAAGGTATACTAGATACCTCGTACTGCAAAAACAAAGGCTCTGATTTGCACCAGCATAGAGTTGCCGACAACAGCATTTTTTTTAGATAGATAGCTGTAACAATATAGGAGACTGCTCCTAAGATAGGTCTGTGCATGGAATATCTATCCAATTTACATGTAAATAAGTCATGGTGTCAACATGTTTTTCTCTCTTCCCTCTTGGTTTATCTGCTAGGCTGGCAAGAGGCCTCCAAACCCAGCCTTCTGGTGGGTGAGTGACCAGAAGGGAGAGGCAAAGTGGAGTTTTGAGGAACTGGGACTCCTGACCCGAAAGGCAGCCAATGTCCTTACAGGACCATGTGGCTTACAAAGAGGTGACAAAATCATGACGGTTCTGCCGCGGATCCCAGAGTGGTGGTTACTGAATGTGGCCAGTATGCGAACAGGTCAGTATATGTAGATATTGTGGGGGCAACAGTGAATAAGGTCACCACATTCTCATGTTATCCATCCCATCCCTTGTATCTAGGTATAATGATTAGTTTGTCCCTGAACTGAAATTCTTTGGCTGCTATATTCCCAAACAAAATGAATTGTATTTGTGGAAACTCCCAGTAGAATGGATCCCTTGGTGACGCAGTGGGTTAAAGTGCTGAGTTGCTGAACTTGCTGACCGAAAGGTCACAAGTTCGAATCTGGGGAGCGACGTGAACTCCTGCTATTAGCCCCAGCTTCTGCCAACCTAGCAGTTCGAAAACATGCAAATGTGAGTAGATCAATAGGTACCGCTCTGGCGGGAAGATAACAGTGTTCTATGCAGTCGTGCTGGCCACATGACCTTGGAGGCATCTATGGACAACGCTGGCTCTTCGGCCTAGAAATGGAGATGAGCACCAACCCCCAGAATTGGACATGACTGGACTTAATGTCAAGGGAAAACCTTTATATTTACCTACCCAGTAGAACTTCCAGTTGAAATTGGGAACTGGGCTGCTCTCCCTTTAATGAGAGCCTGGTGGGCAAAGCTGAGTAAGATTGACTCCTCCAGCCTCATCCAACCAGATCTGCATGCTCATCCAGAATTAGATCCTGGATGATAGCTGTTTTTCCATTGATGGATCTGACATTCAACAGCAGCACCCTTACACCAGAGGAACCACCATCCTGGGTACTCTGTTTTACTGTGTCAGGAGACTGTTTTGGAACTATCAATACTCTCTCTCTCGTTCCCTAGGCCAAATTGGTTTTGGTCTCCCTTTCCTGTAGCTCCCCCTCCCCAGTATTATTCCTACTCTACAGTAGATGCTACATTTCAAGGCGTGTATTGGTGATTTGCAATGTAATTCACCAAGAGCTTCTCTGATCTGGCTTGATTATTTATTTATTTATTTATTTATTTATTTATTTATTTATTTACAGTATTTATATTCCGCCCTTCTTGCCCTGCAGGGGACTCAGGGTGGATTATAAAGAACATATAAATGGCAAACATTCAATGCCATAGACACACAACATATATAGACAGACACACAGAGGCTATTTAACTTTCCAGCTTTCATGAGGGTATTCTGGCCACCAGGGGAGCTGTTGCTTCACTGTCCATTTGTGACACTGATGGAGTACTTCCTCATTCTTTGCTTGCTTGCTGGAAATTTTTATAGCACCGTAAATTAGTTAAATTAGCCTCCCCACATAAGCAGTACCTAAATTTCCTACTTGACAGATGCAACTGTCTTTCGGGCTGCAAAGGTCGACAGCAAGTTACACAATGGTCGGAAGCTCACTCCGACCCGGGCTGGCTTCGAACTCACAACCTTTCAGTCAGTAGTGATCTTAATTCAGCTGACTCCCAGCCAGCTGTGCCACAGTCTTGTAGGCGAGTGTTTGCCCTTCTCCAATCCCAATACTTACAGGCTCTCCTGAGCCACAATCCAGTATTTTACCCTTGCACTACAATAGAGAGTAATTACGAAATGGACTTTGCTAATGGCACTCTCATCTTGTTCTCTGCTTCTTTTCTAGGTGTTGTTTTCATTCCAGGAACATCCCAACTAACAGCAAAAGACATTTCCTATAGACTCCAGGCCTCCAAAGCCAAATGCATTGCGGTCGATGACACATTGGCCCCTGTTGTGGATTCCGTCGCATCCGATTGCAAGTTCCTGAAAACCAAACTCATTGTCTCTGAATGTGGCAGGGACGGCTGGCTGAACTTCAAGGACCTGTTCCAGTAGGTGTTCCAGGAGATATTCCATTGAATGAGCAAGTGCCAATTGTGTTGAATCCATCCACCACACGGTCTCTTTCATTCTAAGCCCCGGGCTTTAACTGTGTGCCATGTGCACTCTGTTCAGGGAATGTCACAACAGAAACGTAGCGTTTTATACTGTAAAAAAACCTGTTTGTCTTTGTTCCTTTTTTTAAAAAGAGAGAAAATTATTTCTGATGCTTGACACAAGTTGCTGGAAACACATGGCATGGTTTCATGCATGAAATGTGCAAGCCTCATAAAGGTGCTGTCTTTTGCATGCTGATATCATAAGTCCTCCTTGTTTTTAAGAGCAGCGCCTGACCAGCACGACTGTGTGAAGACAAAGAATCAGGACCCATCCCTCATCTATTTCACAAGCGGAAGCACAGGATCACCCAAAATGGTGGAACAGTCCCACTGCTTTGGGATTGGATTTGCATCCAGTGGGAGGTAACGTGCGTTGATCACATTTCTTTTTTGCCTTATTTTGATTGTATCTTTAGGAGCCTCTAGTGGCACAATGGGTTAAACCCTTGTGCCAGCAGGACTGCTGACAGAAAGGTTGGCGGTTTGAATCTGGGCAGTGGGGTGAGCTCCCGTCTGTCAGCTCCAGCTTCCCATGCAGGGACATGAGAGAAGCCTCTCACAGGATGGTAACTCATCTGGGAATCCTCTGGACAACGTCCTTGCAAACGGACAATTCTCTCAAACCAGAAGCAACTTACAGTATCTCAAGTTGCTCCTGAAACGGAAATAAATCACATCTTTCACCCAATGAATTCAAGGGTGGTGCACGTGGTTCCCTTCCACTTTATCCTCGCACCAAGCTTGGAAGTAGATCAGATTGAGGCCCCATCTAAACTGCCATATAACCCAGGGCCCTTCCACACAGCCCTGTATCCCAGAATATCAAGGCAGAAAATCCCACAATATCTGTTTTGAACTGCTTTATCTGAATCCACATTCAGATAGTGTAGGATTTTCTGCCTATATTCTGGGATATAGGGTTGTGTGGAAGGGCCCCCAGATGATCTGCTTTGAACTGGATTATATGTCAGGCTAGATTTTATACTGCCATATAATCCAGATGATTAAAGCATATAATCCACACCACTTGCATTGAACTGGATTATATGAGTCTACATTGCCATATAATCCAGTTCAAATTGTATAATCTGGATTTTATATGGTTGTGTAGATCCAGACTCAGTGTAAATTCATATAATCCAGTCCAAAGCACATAATATGGGGTCAGATACTGGATTATATGGCAGTGTAGATCCAGTTAGAGAAGGACTGACTGACTCGAGGCCACCCAGTGAATTTTGTGACCCTCACAAGAATGTTGGGACATAAAATAAATACTTCAACTATTGGGATCCGATTTCCTCACATGGACTCTACTTTCCTCCTTCAGCCTTCACTGAGATTTTTAAGGTCAATTTTAAGGCCTTTGCTGAATCATCCTGTAATCTGCTTTCCAGAAGCCAGGTGCCATTTCTCAATGTCTTAGCTTCAAATCTATTATTCTCTCCTCAGGCACTGGATGAATCTGGGCACTTCCGATGTATTTTGGAATACGTCAGACACCGGATGGGTGAAGTCAGCTTGGAGCAGTCTGTTTTCTCCATGGCTCAGTGGATCGTGTGTGTTTGTACATCACCTGCCACGGTTTGAGTCTGCTGTCATAGCAAATGTAAGGAAAAATAATGTGCAGATAAATATGTATTTATTTACATGTTTGTATTTGTTTGGGGCATATCTATTTCCACCATTCAACAGGGAAAAAAACTTTCAGGGACATCTTACAAGTCATTAACCATTTGAAAGTGGCCTGCTTTCCAGTTAACAATCTAAATAAAACATAGCACATAAAGAAAAAGTAAATGGCAAAGGGAGAGGTGCAGCAGATGCAAGCTGCTCCTGTCTCCTTCTGAGGCCAGTTAGAACTTGGATGGAGGACTTCTCACCATTGGGCCAAGACATCATGAAGTTGTTCGATGATGGTGATGATGATGATGCTGTTAAGAGTTAATTAGTACTCAAAATGGTGGCGTAGCCAGAGCCATATCTCTTTTACTCACTAATCAATAATAATAATAATAATAATAATAATATGGCTGCTTTTCTCCTCAAAGGAAAATGCAGTTCCCTTTTCAAGAACTGTTCTTTGCAAGCAAAATATCCCAGGTTCAAATTTTTGGCATCACTAGCCTGGAAAAGACTCAAGCCTGGAAATATTGTTTGATGATCCCAGTTGGACTAATATTCTGCTTTAAGACAAGGCAGCTTTCTATTACACACATTTTGGTGCCTCAAATGTTAGACCTGTTTCTGGGTATATTTAACCAACTGATTCCAAACATATCAGCTTTCTCCTGTCAGCTCTTGTTTTTGAGATACAGAACATATGCCATAAAGCAGACTTCATCTTCTTGCCCATAAGAAGGCATGATAACAGTATGATAAAGAGATGATGTGGTTTACCCAATGGAGTTTTCTGAATCAGTGCCCAAAATATTCCAGGAACAGGCCTAAAAGCCAAGACACCATCCTGACTCACAAATGGAGAGTTTAAGAAGCCAATGGATTGTCAAACCCACCATGAGTGCAGACTGGGCCAGGTACCAATTGCCCAAATAGCAAGTGGGCCCCTTAAGCATCAGGCAATATATAAAAAATGCTATGTAGCTTGAACATATAATAGAAGTTCCAAATTTATGTTATATTGATATTTTAATAAATCATTTTTCAAAGATATTTTATATTTAACAATATAAGCAATAAGTCTGAAAAATAATTGTGATTCAAGTCATGTGAGGCTGACACCTAATAATAATAATAATAATAATAATAACTTAATTTATTTTCCTCCCTTCTCCCATGGAGACTCAGAACAGATTACAGTGGAAACAGATGCCAGCAAACATTCAATGCCTTGTTACAATACAATGAGACACACAAAGGCAAAGGCTTCTCCTTTCATTTTTGGCTTTGGAGGCATGCTCATTTCTGGCTCTGGGGAAGGTGCTGTTCTCTATTTCCAAGCCAAGGAGCCTGTGTTGTCACCTCCTGGTGTGTAACCAGCACGACTGCTTGGAATGTCTTATGCCTTTTCCGCCAAAGCATTACCTATTTATATACTCACATTTGCATGTTTCCGGACTGCTAGATTGGCAGGAGCTAGGGATAACAGCAGAATCTCACCCTGTCCTGCAGATTTGAACTGTCAACCTTCAGGTCAGCAGCACAAGGGTTCAACCCATTGTGCCACTGCAGTCCCCTACATTATATAGGCTCAGATCTTTACTATTACTTATAAAATTATATAATAGCCTTATAGTTGTGCATGGGCCCCCTTGAGGTTATTTCAAAATTTTTAAAAAGCTATGAGGAAAGCCAAAGGGACGCATGATTATGGCAAACCCTTCAAAATACTTTTTGCAATGAGTAAAAGCATAGAAAAAAACCCCCAGTGATGCAGATCTTCAAATGGTTCTGAATCACCCTGTTTTCTGTTACTATTACCTGGGGAAACTAATTCTGTAACTATTTTGCATAACTGTGTATGATGGATGCTGTATATCCATCATGTTTACAAATAATCTTGTATGTCATCCATCCAGTGAATATATACTCCATGCTTTATTGTTGACAAATCTGTGTTCCAACTAAGGCAGAATTTTGCAATTAAAGTAATGATAGTAACCTCTTTCTCCATCTAGACGCTCGCCCGATATCCAGTCACTACTTTCTGCACGGCTCCCACTGCATACCGGATGTTGGTTCAACACAATCTCAGCAGGTACTGTGGCTTCCTCAGATTCTTGAGCTTCAAGGTTCAGCTCTACCAGCACCATTGCTAAATCTCTCAAAGTTTTGATCACCGTGGGAAATGTGTACATCTTGCCTGTAGTGTACATACACACACAAATACTGTAATCCGACTTAAATCAGGGGGTTTCCATTTGGCGAGGCAGTAAATAACTCGGACAAAGAACAGTTCACCTGAAGAAAGTGGTTATGGAGCAGGACCTAGTTATGCAAGAGATTATACAAGCACATGCACTCAAACAAATCCAAAGGTCATCTTCCTAGAACTAGGGAATCACTAATTGAAGTCATTTCTTACCTAGGTATAAATTCATGAGCCTGAAGCACTGCGTGACTGGAGGGGAACCCCTCATCCCTGAAGTGTTTGAGCAATGGAGAAAACAGACAGGGCTGGATATCTATGAAGGATATGGACAAACGGAAACAGTAATGCTCCTTTTTATTTTCAACAACTGCATGGCAGCCTCTCAGCCCACTTGGAAATAAATTGCTTGGGTCCAGGGTGCTTATGAATGGGATAGCATAGGAAATACAAGCAGGTATAGATGCAAATCACCTTTGTAAAATCAGCGAGTGAAAATTGGAGAAAGTTGAGATACAGGGATAGGAGGGGTCTTGTTTCAGTGGAGCAGGGAATCCACTCTGGATATTTATTCCAGATTTCAAAGGAGGTATCCACATTGTAAACCCTATGCCCAAAATAGGTTCAGCACTTTTAAGACCTGGATTTATTCAGCACTTCAGATGACACCTTGTATTGGTTTCTTTCCACCAAATTTTATGCTGCAAATTTTGTAGTTCAGGTCTTGCTGATGATGGGAAGAGGGGAGCTGGTGATTTCCATGCCAGAAGGAAGGGGGCCAAAGTATGAACTTTGTATGAACTTCAAAGGAGCTGTCTAGGATGTTGAACCCTTGTCCCTAATTGAACCTTGGACAGTGTGTTCTTATTACTATTGCATGGCCTGCATGTGGCGTAATGAAAATCACGTGTAGTTCACATTTTACCAGTCCATATACAGTCTTGCCAGAGAAAGAAAATATGCCATGCAGATGATCATTAAAGAACAAGATGTTTACTCTTTGTAATGCAGAGCAACATACAGTATATGCAGTCATGTGAACAGTTGCATTGACTCACGCAATGTCTTTTGAGATAGATTCAAATGGTCTTTCGGTGTCCATGTGGAAGATCTTCCAGCAGCGAATGAAGCAAGAACAAGGTCTCTCTCTCTCTGCAAGTTCCTATACAGCTCAAACCTAAAAATGTAACTGTTGCCAAAACTCCCAGGCTCAGCTAGCTCCACAGGCATGGCCCAACTAATCAGCTTCGTGCTTTGTATTTTCAGTTAACACACTCACCAGCTGATTTCTTGGAGCCTCTGGTGGTGCAATGGGTTAAACCCTTGTGCCGGCAGGACTGAAGACCGACAGGTCGCAGGTTCGAATCTGGGGAGAGTGCAGCTGAGCTCCCCCTGTCAGCTCCAGCTCCCCATGCGGGGACATGAAAGAAGACTCCCACAAGGATGGTAAAACATCAAAACATCTGGGCATCCCCTGAGCAACGTCCTTGCAGATGGCCAATTCTCTCACACCTGAAGCAACTTGCAGTTTCTCGTCACTCCTGACACTAAAAAAATAAATAAATCTGATTTCTTACATGCCCTAACACTGCAGTCATTCTTTATCTTTGTGGAGTCATCAGTGTCTCTGCCAAATAGGACAATGTGCAAACAACACTTGCTATTATTTCTCATTCCTCTCTCAATGCTCATTCCTTAGGTGTGAGGAGGGCAGGTTGAATAGATGGTAAAAGCAGAGAGAAGAGGCCATGTTGGGAACCTTCAGGAAATGGCCTGGGGTGCCCTAGTGAGATATGCATACCATCATCTGCTGAAAATGCCAGCACTAGATGTTGGTCCTACTCCATTTCATCTACCATTATCCAAATCCCCTTTTTAGTGCTCCATTTTGTGAATGTTCTATATCAAAAAGTTCAACTCCTGGAACAGCAAGACGTCCTGCATGTGTCCTAGATCTGATACAAATTGGGAGCGTGCCCTTCAATATATTTACTCTTTCTTAGTTCACTTCTGGCAACCACTTGGATTGCTGTGCTTTTTGGAAATTCAGCAATGAAAGCCTCAAAGAATCCAGGGCCATCCAACTGTATTGATGTTTCTTTCTCTTGCAGGTTGTCATATGTGCTAATGTAAAAGGAATGAAAATTAAAGTGGGATCAATGGGAAAGGGATCTCCACCATATGATGTCCAGGTACAAAGACAAATATAGAGTGATCACTTTATCATCTGTCCAAAAAGTAGGGCAAAAATATTATAATACTTCCTGGATGTTTTGTTACTAACAAAATGCTTTTTCTATGGTGAGCAGAGTGTGTCCACGTTGCCACTTCCCTGCTGTGTCCAAGTCAAGCAGACAAGAACAACAATAGCCTCTGGTAGAGGACCTATTTAGCATGCAGAAGGTCGGAGTGAATTCCTAATTATCTCCAGGTGCCGTTCGAAAGAAACAATGGATAATTGAGGCCAGTCAGGTTAGACCTGGGGTGGAAAATCTTGAGCCATCCAAAAATTGCAGGAAGCATGCCCAATGGCAAAGTGTTGGGCAAGTTGTAGCCAGAAGGCCAATATTTTCCCATCTGTAATGCAGACATTGGTGATCCCATCTCAGTCTACGTATCATTCCTGTTCTCACAATTGACTTTCTTCCACATAATATTAATGAGAAGCATCAGATACTTAACTAATCCCTCCTGTATGGTCCCTTTTCTCCGCATGAACCATCTTTAGACATTCCATTTCAGGTTGACCAAAAACACAAGGAAAGAGGATACTAGTCCCACAACTCCCATCACCATTACCATTGGCCTGTGTGCCAGAGGAACTCCTTCCTCCATAGAGAGCTCCATGCAGTTCAAATCTTGGTTAGTCAGCATTCAAAAATCATATGGAGGGAATAAATATTCCTCTTGGGAAAATCCCCTTATATGTGGCTGGCATGATGGAAATGATGGCAGATGAAGCGGTGCTGGTATACTCCCCCTCTTTACATGACGTAACACAAAAGTAGACTGCCTAAAGTGGGCCATACTCACTCTGGTTTCCATTTCCTAGTATGGAGAAAACCTCATGGGCCACATTAAATGACATGGTGGGCCAGATTAGGCCCACAGACCTCACTATTGACATGTGTGCTTTGAATGCAGTTTTCCTGCTTCTTGGCAGGGGGTTGGACCAGATGGCCCACAAGGTCTCTTCCAATTCTATGACTCTATGTGTGGACTATGTGGACTATGCAGTTTATGGATGATGGAAATTGTTATCCAACTTACCTGGAAGACCACCATTGCACACCACTGGAGTAATGAGACCTTTAGAACAAGCCAATCCATCCCCCCCCCTCCCTCTATTTCAAGAGCTTGGCAATAGACACTGAGAGTCAAGTCATTCTCTGTATCCACAACCCCTGTATCCACAGAACCAGTATCCACAGTTTCATTTATCCCTGTTCAACAAACTATCACTTCTGTAGACATTTTAGGATGCTCCAGACTGGCTGCAAATTTATTTATTTATTTTATTTATTCGATTTCTACACCACCACTCCCGGAGGCTCGGGGCAGTTTACAGAAAAAGTTAGAATAAAACAATACCTGATAAAAACAAGGAAATTTAAAAGTTCCCACATCACTCAAAGGCCTGCCTGAATAGATGAGTCTTGCATGTTATGCGGAAAGTGTCCAAGTTACGCAGAGCCTGAGTCTCAGGCAGCAAGGTGTTCCACAAAACCCTTCGCCGAGTTGTCGTCAGGCAAAAAGATCTTAGGCTGGGGATGTCTAAGAGGCTCTGATCCTCTGACCGTAGTGATCTCGGGGGATTATATGGAATCGGGAGATCCTTCAGGTACACTGGCCCCAGACCATATAAGGCCTTGAAAGTAAGAACTAACACCTTGAAAGTAATCCGGAATTCAATTGGTAACCAGTGCAGGTCCCGAAGTATTGGTGTTATACGACAGCTTGCAGGCTCCCCTGCAAGAAGTCGGGCTACAGCGTTCTGCACTAGTTTAGTTCCGGATCACAGTCAAGGGTAGGCCAATGTAAAGAGCATTACAGTACTCAAGTCTTGAGATGACAGTGGCCTGGATCACCATGGCCAAGTCATTCCGGGACAGATAGGGAGCCAGACGCCTCACCTGTCGTAGGTAGAAGAACGCAATTCTGCTGACATTGGAGATTTGATCCTCCATTGACAGCAGAGGGTCCAAAAGGACTCCCAGGCTTTTTACTAATGATGACGGTTGTAGTGCCCTTCATTTCAATGGGGTTCCTTTTATCGGAAGTTTCACATATCAACATGAAGTTCACACATCAATGTAGCCCTTGCGGATATCTGGGTTGTACATGATTTGCATGATATACATAAAACTCATAAAGTCATCAGCTGAACTGTAGGTGGATATTTGTTTTAATTTTATTTCTTCCTAAAGGTTGTGGATGACCAAGGTAATATTCAGCCTCCAGGAAAAGAAGGGGAAGTCGCCATTAAAATTAAACCAAAGCGGCCCTTTTGTATTTTCTCACAGTACTTGGTAAGCTTTTTTTAAAAGTATCACAATTAGAGATCATATACTCCTGACTTTCACTGTTGTTTGACGCTGAGAATTTTGTATGATGGCATCCACTATATAGAAACATTTTCGTCTCAGAAATGTGCAGGCTCCAACCATTTATAGTTTGAGCTGCATGCTGAAAATGAGCCAGTTTGTGAGACTTTCTGCATTGTTTATTGCAGACAAATGGCTGCAGTATGACACTGAAAGCCTGGGTTTCTCCAGTCCACCATCCTACCAACGCCAATGCTGATAAAATACTTGCAGCTAGACAGAGAATAAGAATAAAAGGGGGTTGTATAGCCATAAAAAGACTGTCTGAAAATGAGCTTGTTTATCAGAGGCTTTGTTAATTAAGGCATGCATGTGTTATGCTTGCAATATCAAGATCGCAACACTCTGTAAACATTCTGTATATTTATTTTATAAATAGTCATGGGTTATATATATATATATATATATATATATATATATATATATATAGGTAAACATGGCTGTTACATTTAGCAGCTGCTTCAGTTTGCAGTATGACTGGACTTCTGGTTCGGACTTCTGATGAATTGCTTCTAGAAATCTCCCAAATCAAGATTCCTGTTGTGAAAGGGATCCTTTCATAGGAATTCAGAAGAGGGCCATTGTCAGAATTGCACTTGGTCAGGCTCCACACCCTAAAAAGGGCCCATTGCCAACTCCATGAGTTTCCTCCCATTTATTTCTCTATCTGAGTCCCTCTGATCTCCCCCCCCCCCCCCGGGTGGGTTGAGAAGGGCGGGGTGAAAATGCTGTAAAAATAAATAAATAAATAGAGCAGAATATAAATAAAGTTTTATTATTATTTATTATTACCTTACACATCACCAGACTTCACTTGTTTTTGGCCTCTCCCTTAGGTGGAAGGTCTAGGCATTTGTACATCTTAGGCCCTGTCTATACTTCTCTGCTTCTGGATCCAGATTATCTGCTTTGAACTGGAGTATATGGCAGTGTAGACTCATATAATCCACTTCAAAGCACATAATCTGAATTCAGAAACTGGATTGTATGGCAGTATAGATACCGCCTTAGGACTTTTGTTGTTATGTGTCTTCAAGTCCGTTCAGACTGAAGCAACCCTAAGTCTAAAGTAGTGGTTCCCATTCTGTGGTCCATGGACCACCAGTGGTCTCCAAGAACTAAAATATGGTTCACAGCCTCACCGTTACTACACTGTTGCAACGAGAGTGACTGATCTCATGAAACCCTCTTATAGTGCTGCAGCAACAGGGATGTTTGGAGGGGCGAGGCTGACTGTTCATGAAAGGTATGACAACAAGCCTCCTGACTGCTCCTTCCCCTCCCCCTCCCTCCCCCTGAGCGGAACCATTCCATGTGGCACCTAGAAGCGGGGGCACCTTGGTGTCTTTGTTTTTAGGTCTGTTCCTGGGGTTATTTGGGGTGCTGATTCAGAAAATTGCATTAGATAGACAACATCAGCTCTAGATTATTAAATATGTTTTTCCATGGGCAAGCTGATGGCATATGTTATGTATCAGAAACTAGAGTTGATGTGTTCTATCCAATGCAATTTTCTGAATCAACACCCCAAATAACCCTAGGAACAGACCTAAAAAGAAAGATACCAAATTCTAAAGTTGACCAAAAACTGATTCGTAATCCTTTTGGTACTAAGGTTGGAGCGTAGTCCCTGGTCAAAGTGGTCCCTGGTCAAAAATGGTTGGAAACCACTGGTCTAAAGTTTAAGGTGGGGGAATGACCTTGGAGGGCCGCATCTGGCTCACGGGCCTTGGTTTGGGCACCTCTGCTGTATGGCAACGACAAATCACCTTCTTCTGAAGATGCCAGACACAGATGCAGGGGAAACATCAGGAGATAATGCTCCTTAAACATGGCCATACAGCCTGGAAACCACACAACACCCCAGTCACCTTCCTCCTGTGTCTTGAGGCTCAACAGCTCAAATACGAGTAGATACCTCATAAGGCATTGAGTTGAACACGGTGGAAATCATATTTGGTTGTTTCCAGGATAACCCCAAGAAAACTGCAGCCACTGAGCGCGGCGATTTTTATACCACTGGAGACAGAGCGGTTAAAGATAAAGAAGGCTATTTTTGGTTTGTCGGGCGGTCAGATGATGTCATTAACTCTGCCGGGTAGGTTCACTTGAGCTGGCTTGTTGGCTTGCTGGTGGCTTGCTTGCAGGCTTCTTTGCTGTGTTTTCCCCCCAAAAGAACAATTCCATTTTCTCTTAGGTACCGCATCGGCCCCTTTGAGGTAGAAAGTGCCTTGACCGAACACCCAGCAGTGGCTGAATCTGCTGTCGTCAGCAGCCCAGATCCCACTCGAGGAGAGGTAATCACTGTGATCCAGTATACATAATTTTGGAGTTTCTTACATACAGCATGCCATTTTGAGATACAGTTGTTAATTTCATATCACTAGGGGGAAATCATAACTAAAGGTTTGGGGATGTGGATAACATTTGCATATTCTAATTTATAAGTACAGCCAGTCTCCGAATTACAAACATCCAACTTACAAACAACTCATAGATAAGAATGGAGGCGGGACCACTCAGAAGGGAAATTCACTCCTGGAAAAATTATTGTCATGGTGAAAATGTGTCTCCACTGAAGTTGAGGTGAAATCTTCTGAACAGGAGCACAGACTGCAAAATCAATGCCACTGGTGTTCTCTATGCCACCCAAAACTCTCCACTTTGTGACTCAATGCTACATGCTACAGGTTAGAAAAGTGTTAAAATGCATTTGCTTAGTCAGATTGGATGTGAACGAGATAATACTTCCAATGCCTTCAAGTAAAGGGCTGCCTCAGAAGACATAACCAGACAACAAAGAAAAGTGTAAACAGTAATAAAATATCAGATACTGTAATATTAGGACGCCACCTGGAGCAATTATCAAAAGTATTTTATTAGCCCCATCAGGCTTCGAGAAACTCCACCATTTGCACAAGTAAAAGAAAACTGATGAGAAACAACATAAAGTGAAAAGAATCACAGCTAGTTCAGGAAGGCTAAAAGATGATTCATAAATATTAAATGTTGACTGCCTGCCAGGAATAGTGACCTGAATAGGTTGAAGGGAGGAAAGAACTGGAATGGAAAGGAATATCGTATCCTAAAAAGGGAATGGATCAATGGAAGCTTAAAGAGGACTCCTCCACACTATGATATTTTGTTGCAGGTTTTCCTAGTCATCGCGAACAATAACTATTACATCAATGCTACAAGAACCAAACTATTTCAAAGCCTGTTTTCTCTTCATGAATATGGTTTGCTTCTTGCAGGTGGTGAAAGCCTTTGTCATCTTGTCGCCGGCTTTTTTGTCCCATGATCCAGAAAAATTAACCAAGGAACTCCAAGAGCATGTCAAAAAGGTTACTGCTCCCTACAAATATCCCAGGAAGGCAAGTAACCGTAATCTCCCTCCAGTTGAAGCAGCAAAATTGTAGCATCTGGGACCGAATAGGAAGTGGCCCCCATCTACACGGCCATTATAATGCAGATTGAACTGGGTTAAATGGCAGTGTGAATTCAATCTGCATTATATGAGTCTACAGCAGGCATGGGCTAGCTTGGGCCCTCCAGGCTGTTAGGAATTGTGGGAGTTGATGTCCAAAACACCTGGAGGGCCCAGGTTTTCCCATGCCTGCTCCATAATAATAATAATAATAATAATAATTTTATTTATTATCTGCTTAAGCGGCTGAGGGGGGAAAGGAAGGGAAAGGAAGGGGCCTGAGGCTGTCAGGAATTGTGAGAGTTAAAGTCCAAAACACCTGGAGGGCCCAAGCTTGCCCATACCTGGTCTACAGTGACCATCTCATTTTGTTCAAACTGCATTATAAAGCAGTGTAGACGGGGCCCTGTTGTAGGAGACAGAACCACAGAGTCATAGAGTTAGTTCAACTCCCAGCTGGTACAGGAATGCACAGCTAAGGCATTCCTGGAAGGTGGGCATCCAAACTCCCTTTAAAGACCTTGGTGGTGGGATCGAGAGCAGAGCCTTTCCAGCTGATCTTAAATTTCATGATGGTTCGTAACAGGAGATACGTTTGGACAGGTAATCTGGGTCGGAATCGTTCAGGGCTTTAAGGTTAAGACCAGCACTTTGAATTGTACTTGGTAGCAGGTTGACAGCCAGTGGAGCCCGCATAGCAGAGGGGTTGTATGCTCTCTGTATGCCACTCCGGGGAGCAACCTGGCTGCCAACCATTGGACTAGTTGGAGCTTCTGGGCAGTCTTCAAAGGCACCCCATGTAGAGTGCACTGAAGTAGTTTATTTGGGATGTAACCAGAGTGTGGACCACCGTGGCCAAGTCAAGGTACGGGCGCAACTGGCGCACAAATTTTATTTGTGCAAAAGCTCCCCTGGCCACCGTCGAGACCTGGAGCGATGAGTCTAGGATCACTCCCAAGCTGCGCACCTATGTCTTCAACGGGGAGTGGGACCCCGTCCAGCACAGGCTGTAACCCAATACCCTGTTCAGCCTTGCGACTGACCAGGAGGACCTCTGCTTTGTCTAGATTCAGTTTCAATTTGTTCGCCCTCATCCAGACCATCAAAAAAAACCCCATGATTTTTGTTGTGTTGGGTATTAAAGAACTTGGAACGTGTCAAAAAGGGGGGCTTAGGACTGCATCCAAGTTGTGGGGTTGCCTTTTGCCACTTCAGAGATCCGCATTCAGTTCTTCAGTGAATAATGAACCTCATTGGTGATCTTAGCTAAATCTTTCTCAGCCTGAACTTTATCACAAAATTGTTGTGAGAGAATGTCATATTCCACTTCTAGGAGGAAAGGCAGAATATGCACATGTGTGTGTGTAGTAAGAGATGTTATGCTAATGTGACTGAGTCCCTGTCTACACTGCTACTATAATGCAGGTTAGGACTCATATAATCCAGTTTAACTGCATATAAAGCAGTTCAATCTGTGGTGTAGATGAAGCCTGAATTGGGCTCGTGCCTGAAATATTTTTTTCTGCTTTCCCAACCCAGGTTGAGTTTGTGCAAGAGCTGCCAAAAACCGCTGCTGGAAAAATTCAAAGGAGTGTATTAAGAAAACGAGAATGGGGTCAAGTTTAGTTTAAACAAACATTTGCCACAGGAAAGACTTTTTAACAATGGCCATTTAATTTGAACGCAGCACACAAAAGTTCAAATGGTCAAGCAAGTAGAAACTAACCACAGCTGAATTTCTCTCTGGATTTTGGAAACGGGAGCTTCTGAAATACTCCACTGATCTATTTTTAACATTTCCAAGTACGATGGAGTGTGCATACAGCTTGTCACAGCTTCCATGTCTTTATTTTGTTCATGGTTTCCACCTCCGCCTATACAACCATAGCGTCAGATGCAGGGCCCTTTTTCTGTCCCCAAAATAAGCTCACATGAAGCAGAAAAGGCTTTATTAAAGACAAATGGATTACAAGCGACCACCTCACGGTTATTGTCAGAACTAGGGAGATTTGAACACCAAATAAATGAAGGGGGAGGTTGTTGTCGGCATTTTGGGGAAAGTCATTATGCCTTTTAGTGTTCTATCAAAACCTACTCTCCCATAATTTGCTCCTACCCTCTTCACATGGTGCCGTGGAACTCCTTTGGAGACCTCTCCAATACTGATAGATGCAGGTGCGTTGATACACTTGCAACAAAGGTTCGTGTCATTGCATGAAGATTTCTGTTATGTGCTGTTTGACACACAGAAATCAAACTCTGTGGAGCTGAGATGGGCAACTACTATGATTTTCCAAGTATGTGTCCAGGCCATGATCCCCAAATTCAGGGGGAATATATACCAGGAATTTCCAAACTCCAACCCTCCAGCTGTTTGTGCCTCCAAATCCCAGAATTCATGACCATTGAACAAACTGGCTAGGACTTCTGGGAGTTGGAGGCCCAACAGTTTGAGAGCTGGAGTTTGATGATGTTTTATGTATACATCAGATCTAGCCAAATTGTCCAGCAAGATGCCAAAGACTGAAAAGGAATATGCAAGAGGGAAATCCAACTGTCTGTTCCAGGGTTTTAAGGTAAAGGTAAAGGTTTCCCCTTGACATTAAGACGCTGGAGGGTGGTGCTCATCTCCATTTCTAAGTCAAAGAGATGGTGTTGTCCGTAGATGTCTCCTAGATCATGTGGCCTGCATGACTGCATGGAGCACCATTGCCTTCCCGCCGGATCAGTACCTATTGATCTACTCACATTTGCATATTTTCGAACTGCTAGGTTGGCAGAAGCTGGGGGTAATGATGGGAGCTCACCCCACTCCACGGATTTGAACCACCAACCTTCCAGTCAGCAAGTTCTGCAGCTCAGCGGTTTAACCCACTGCACCACCACAGCCCCTCCATTCCAGGGCTAATTACCAGTAATATTCAAGATGCAAGGTTGAGTCCACAACTCCAAAGTCAATGTCAAAAGATAGTTCAGGTTCTGGAGAGAACTCAAGATCAAGGATCCATGGTCTTGGGTGAAGCACTGACATTGCCATCTGCAATCGGGTATCAAACTCCTGTCGCTTCAATCCTACTTTCACAGGAGTTAGCTATTGCTGGCTCTCTTCACATCTAGCCTTAGTGACCTGCACATTTCCTTAACTCAGCAAATGCAGAAACAGTTAATTCCTCCGCAACCTGCTTAGCCACAGTCACTTGTATTCGGTCAGCAGGCTCAGTAGTCATAGAATCATATTTATTGCTTCTATAGATGTTCCTTCTGGGCATGGCAGAGGGAGTTGCTGTTCATTACTAGGCTCCAGTTATGCTGCTGAGCCTTCCACCAGCAATCCCGGATCCAAACTCTCCATGCTGTCCATAACAGAGTAGGTGGATTACAACTCCCAACAGCCATAGCAGTAAAATCAATCATGATTGTCTACATGAATGGGTGAGATAGCAACAGCATTGATTTCTGATGATTCCATGCACACAGATTTTGTCTCAAGTACAAAATTACTTAACATTTTATGTATAAAACTACTATCAGGTTGCTTGTTTAAGCTGTATATGAAACATATATGACTTGGCTTCATCGTCAAGATATCTCATTAAATCCATACACGTAAACACAGGTATATCAACATGGAGCACTCAGTGGCGCAATGGGTTAAACCCTTGTGCTGGCCAGACTGATGACCGACAGGTTAGCGGGTCGAATCTGGGGAGAGCAGGTTGAGCTCAGTCAGCTCCATCTCCCCATGCGGGAACATGAGTGGGACATCATCCCACGAGGATGGTCAAACATCGAAACATCCAGGCGTCCCCTGGGCAACGTTCTTGCAGGCAGCCAATTCTCTCACACCAGAAGTGACTTGCGGTTTCTCAAGTTGCTCCCGACATGGAAAAAATGGTATATCAACATTTGGGGGGAAATCCAAAATTTGAACCCATTTTGAATAAGTGACAGTCAACCTGTAGTTACAGGTATGTGTGCACACATGCCTTTAAGTCACTTGTCATTTGTGGAGAGGCCCCACTAATTGCAAGTAATGCTTAGGCAAGAACGACTCCAAGACCTCATCTACACTGCCATCTAAAATCTACATTATCTGCATTGAACTGGATTATATGGCAGTGTGGACTCATATAATCCAGTTTAAGGCAGATAACCTGGGATCAGATCCTGGGATATACGACAGTGTAGATCCCGACTAAGTGCTTTTGGCCATTCTTTCCTTGAAAGACCAGGCATCTGGTATTTGTTGGTATTTGCCCATCCAAGTATATGCTAAGTTGATCCTACTTAGCTTCTAAGATCAGACCAATTACAACTGAGATCCTACTTCTATTCTGCTCTTTCTGGAAATTTGTGATTCAAGGGCCCCATCTACACTGACTGTTTAATGCAGTTTCAAAGTGGTACTGAAGAAAGTGATGATGTTGTGCAACTGAAACCCGAGAACGAACCATGGAGCACTGATGCGCATCAAGGGCTTCCTTTTGCCCATGTCCATGGGATTTTATTGCCTGGCCACCGCAGTTTGAAACTAGGTTTGAACTGCATTAAATGGTCAATGAAGATGGGACCAAAAGGGGAAGTCATAGGGAGGAAGGAGCAGGCTTGTTTTCAGCTGCCCTGGAGACTAGGACGCAATGGAACAATGGCTTCAAACTACAGGAAAGGAGATTCCACCTGAACATGAGGAAGAACTTCCTGACAGTGAGAGCTGTTCAGCAGTGGAACTCTCTGCCTCGGAGTGTGGTGAAGGCTCCTTCTTTGGAGGATTTTAAGCAGAGGGTGGATGGCCATCTGTCGGGGGTGCTTTGAATGCGATTGCCCTGCTTCTTGGCAGAATGGGGCTGGACTGGATGGCCCACAAGGTCTCTTCCAACTCTAGGATTCTATGACTGGACTGCTTACAGGCATGAAATGACCGCCTGAGAGTGGTGGGTGGGTCCCTTCATGGCTCTTCCCTTTGGGCTCAAAGAATCCCATGGGCACTGATTCTGGGGGAGATGCAAGCACGTGCTTTGCCTCTTGCCAAAGCTTTGAGAGGAGGGCTTTGTTTCTGGCTCTAGCGACGCAGCAGCCCTCCTTCCCTCCCTCCCTCGCTCCCTCCCTCGCGGGGAAGTGGGCAGGGACTTCGAGTGGGAAGGGAAAGGGAAGGGAAAAGAAGGGAAGGAGGAGAGGAAGGCTGCAGAGGACTTGGCTCCCTTCTCCCTTCCTGGCTCAGGACAGCTCCACGCGCCCACTCCAGAACCCGAGCAGGTAACCCGCGCTTCTCAAAGCAGTTGGTGGCCTTCCAGATGTGCTGCCAGCCCCCTCCCGCTTGGCCAGCAGATTCCCAAGCAGGCGTCCAGCTGTTTTCTGAACTTCACATTCCAGGAAAGGAGATGCCACCTGAGCATTAGGAAGAACTTCCTGAGCATAGCAGCTGTTCAACAGTGAAACTCTCTGCCTGGAGTCCAGTGAAAGCTCCTCCTTTGGAGGCTTTGAAACAGAGGCTGGGTGGATGGCCATCTGTCGGGGGTGCTTTGATTGTCAGAATTGGCAGAATGGGGTTGGACTGGATGGCCCTTGGAGTCTCTTCCAATGCTGTGATCTTGGAGAATCCTTGGTTATGTGGGAGCTGAAATCCAGATCGGATAGAGGACTAGAGCTTGGGAATGGAATTCAAGCAAATTGGCTTCACTTCGAACTGCTTTGGCTCCATAACAGGCATGGGCAAACTTCGGCCCTCCAGGTGTTTTGGACTTCAACTCCCACAATTCCTAACAGCCGCTAGGAAAACACCTAGAGGGCCCAAGTTTGCCCATGCCTGCTCCATAATAATAAAAATAATAATTAATATAAATTAATATAAATAATATCAATGAATTAATAATTTTATTTCTTATTTGCCTCTCCTCATGGCTCGAGGCAGGTTACAGAACTATTAAAGCACAGAAATACTGCAAAACACCACAAATGCACATATTAAAACATACTTCTATAAAAGTTACAAACCTGGGAGTTGTAGTTTTGCAAGGTCTTCCGCTCCTCCGCTCCCCCGGCCGTCACCGCCACCAAGAAATCTGGTGGTGCTTTGGCAAACTTTCCATTCCAGGATGCCATAGCATTGAGCTCATGCAGTTCAAGTGGTATTAAACTGCATTAATTCAGCGATACGGATGCACCCCTGGAAAGCTTTGGGAGTTGTAGTTCATCAGCATCTGTTGCCCATCTTCAGGCAGAATGATTCCTTCCTAGGTCTCCTCCTCAAAATGTTCAATTAAAAAAATAGACACAAATAAAAAGAGAACAACAATACCTAGAGGCGTACCTAACAACATACCTAACAACAGAGACATACCTGACAACAAACATATCAAACTGCACAACGGACTGTACATCTCAGTGGGGCAATGGGTTAAACTCTTGTGCCAGCAGGACTGCTGACTGACAGGTCAACGGTTCAAATCCGGGGAGCAGGGTGAGCTCCCATCTGTCAACTGCAGCTTCTTTTGCGGAGACATGAGAGAAGCCTCCCACAGGATGGTAAAACATTTGTACGTCCCCTGGGCAATGTCCTTGCAGACGGCCAGTTCTCTCGCACCAGAAGCAACTTGCAGTTTCTCAGGTCACTCCTGACACATACAAAAAGTACATCTCTATGTCACTGGACTAATTCTAAGAATTGATATATATAATATAGGAAAGTCTTTATGTGTAGGCTTGGGAATAGAAACTGCTGAGATATGGGTTTAGGTCAAAAGATGTAGAAGTAAACTATTCTTGGAGACATACAGCGGAAGAAGAAAAAAACTAAATTATCAAAAAACCAGAAAAAAGGGAAGCAAGAAATCCACATTCAAAACAAGTGTATGCATATATGTTTGTAGTTTAGACTTCCTCGGGGTCTCTCGATGGAAATATTTGTGAGGCTTCCAGGGGTTAAGCGACAGAGGGGCCAAGCAATGGCACTGGCCTCCCACGTCTCCGGTTTCCTACAGGCCTCAAATTCCTAGCCCTGCCTTAAAGGGAGAGAAATGCCGTGTATATTTCATCCTGAGAGGAAAAAAGGACAGAGTTATGTTGGGAATGGAAGCAGTCCAGGAGTGAAAGAATTGCAGCCTTTCACTTTGCAGTGCGAGCAATTTGCAGGGTGGGGTGGATTCTCATTTAGAAAAGCAATCATTCCAGAGCCGAAATGGGGTGTTTTCCCCTGAAGAATTCAAGCTAGAACAGGCATGGGCAAACAGTAGGCTGTTAGGAATTGTGGGAGTTAAAGTCCAAAACACCTGGAGGGCTGGAGTTTGCCCATGCCTGAGCTGGGACACTCCATTAGTTTACAAACAGAGGGCAGGGCTGTTTCCTTGACTTTCTCTCCCTCCCAAAAGTCCATGAATGGGACAGAGTAAATTGCATCATCAACATTTCAGAGCTTCAGAGCAAAACTTAGAGCATTTTAAGCTGGGGAAATTTCTAGCTGCTCAAATGCTCACACTGAGCCAAAACTAAGCAGTTTCAGTTTCCCTTTCCTCCCTTGGGGATGTTCTGCAGAGAACAAAGAAGCAATTGCAGGGGAAAGCAAGAGAGAGTTCTGCGTGGGAACAACAGCTTTCCTTAAACTCAGCTCCCTACAGATCCCTTCCCTCCATCTGCAAGACCCTAGTCCAAGTAAGAAGAGGACTATCATAAATAAGTTGGAGCAAGACTAACTACGAGGGTTGAATACATAATAATACATAATAACAATACACTTTATTTATATTCCGCTCTTCTCACCCCGAAGGGGACTCAGAGTGGATTACATCACACATACGGCAGACAATCCCTGCCGGAAGACGTACAGTTACAATACAACACATTCCATTTTTTGAAGGATTTTCTTCTGGCTGTGTCACAGGGTGTGTCATTACGTCACAAGGGGGTGCTGTTGCTTCATCCTCATGATGGAGGGCCTCTACTCCTCTGTTCCGCATTCCACCTTCCGGTAGCCAATCTTATTTATTCAGGCGTTGTAAAGTCCTTACTGAAAAGAATCCTCCCCCGCTTTTGGCGGTTCCCAGTTCATCTATTTACAGCTGGGCTGTTTTCAAACTGCTGGGTAAACAGTGGACAGGGCTCACAGCTGGTTGTCTAAGCCAGCTCGGGAATCGAACTTGCAACCTTCAGATTGCAAGCACAGCTGTTTTACCGCTGTGCTATCTCTCCGGCCCAAGTAGTGAAAAGTAGTGCCTCCACCTTCATAACTCCTTAACAGATGGCAGTACTGGTATGCGGCAGTACTGGCTTGTTCAGTGGACTCTCCTTTACAGTTCCATTTTGACGGGAAGCCTTAGCATTGAACGGTTGTGTTGTTAAAGTGTGAAGCATGGAACCCTGCCCAAACGGTCGGTCAATGCGACTTAAGCAATGTGCAGTCATTGACAGCAGAAGGTGTCACCCCAAAGGAGATTCAAGAGAATGCGAGCTGTTTATGGTGATTGTGTTGATGTGAGTACTGTGTGTCGTTGGGCAAGTAAGTTTAAAGATGTTGAGGTGGGAACATCTGACTTGCGTGACAAACAAAGAGTTGGACATCCTGTGACAGCAACCACCAAGTGTCACAAGCAAAAGTTTGACAGATTGATTCAGGACAATCGTTGCATCACTCAGAGAAAAATTTCAAGCATAATCGGCATTTCACAAGAACGTGCGGGTCACATTATTGCTTTGCTTGGCTATCGAAAGATCTGTGCATGATGGGTACCCAAAACAGAGTGTCCACTTTTTCCATGACGGCTTCAGAAAACTTGTTCATTGTTGGCAGAAATTTATCCAATTGTCTGGTGTTTATGTGGAAAAATGAATAGTGGTAGTTAAAGAGCACATTCTAAGGATTATTTCTGCATTTGAGTTATTAAAATATTCCCATCCAAACCCAAGTAACGAATGTGGAGGCATTACTTTTCATTCAACCCTCATATCTATTTATCTACCTTGCTTACTTAAAATCCCATTCTCCCCATCTGCAAGATCCTGGGCCAAGTTGGAAGAGGGCTATCATAAATAAGTTGGAGGAAGACTATTGATCGATCGATCTTACTTAGGTGATCTCTCGTAGCTCGAGGATGATGGTCTTCCAGATGTAATATCTTGGCAGTGGGTCCATAGGTGGCTGTAGAGCCCTATTCTTAATCTACATGTTCTCCCACAGTGAGGACATCAGTTTCCAGTCGGAAGGCAGTCCCAGTCAGCGTTGGCTTGACGCACCTTCCTTTTGGCACATTTCTCCTTTTCACCCTCCATTTGCGCCTCTTCGAATTCCGCAGCACTGCTGATCATAGTTGACCTCCAGTTAGAGTGCTCAAGGGCCAGGGCTTCCCAGTTCTCGGTGTCTATGCCAGAGTTTTTAAGGTTGGCTTTAAGCCCACCTTTAAATCTCTTTTCCTGTCCACCAACATTCTGTTTCCCATTCTTGAGTTCGGAGAAGAGTAACTGTTTTGGGAGATGGTGATCAGGCATTCGGACAAAGTGGCCAGTCCAGTAGAGTTGAAGCAAAGACCACCAGCATTGAAGTGATGCTCCTCCACATGCCGAAGAACCCTGCCAATCTCCTCCAAAAAACCATACTGCCAAACCCAACCACCCAAGTGAAGGCTTTCATACGGGATTAATTTCATCCTAGATTTTATGTGTTTCCTCCACCAAAGACATTCCAGTGTTTCTGAGTCTCTCCATTGCTGTTGAATTTGCATGAGCCTGCCCACTACCTCTCCCTTAACCCGTTCCGGATCAGTAACTGAACATACTAGAGAGGTTTGAGGAGAATTCACCATGATTTATAGGATTTGTAGGCAGTGGGGTGTATCGCTCACAATCTAAGAGCACTCTGAACTCCACCAATGATGGACCTGGAACTAACTTAGCACACAAAACCCACAAAACCAACAAAAATACTGGAGGTCTTGATTTGGGGGATTTTATCTTGATTTGGGGGAGTTATAATTCACCTACATCCAGAGTGCACTATGAACCCGAACACCGATTGATCTGGACCAAACTTGGTTCTGGACCATACCTGATATGCCAAAATTTGATTACTGGAGGGGTTTGGGGGGAACTGACCTTCCTTTCTGGGAGTTGTAGTTCACTCACAACCAGAGAAACTGTTACCTCCACCGATGATGGTCCTGGGCCATACTTGGCACACAAAACCCCCATGACTAACTCAACCTACTGGAGGGGCTTGAGGGGACTGTCTCACCATAGTTGGCCAGAGAGCACACTGAACCACACCAATGATGCATCTAGAGCAAACTTGCCCAACATAACAAACTTTAAGTACTGATTGAGCTTTTCAGGGTTAACCTGGCATGATGTGAATTGTAGTTCACCCACAATCTTATGCATTTTGTGCAATTAAACATTGACTTTTTCAAATAACTGGGACAACACCAGGTACCCAAGCTAGTCATAAATAAGTTGGAAGAAGACTATCATAAATAATTCGGATGAACTATCATTTATAAGTTGAAGGAACTATTATAAATAACTGGTAGAAAGAATATCATAAATAAATTGGAGGAAGACTATCATAAATAATCTGGATGAACTGTCATTTATAAATTGGAGGAACAATTATAAATAAGTTGGAGGGGAAACATCATAAATAAGTTGGAGGAAGAATATCATAAATTATATGGTTGAACTATCATTTATAACTTGGAAGAACTATTATCAATAAGGTGGAGGATAGCTCTGCTTTCTGCAGATGGGTTGGAGTAGAGATCCTACCATCCCCATCTGCGAGGCCAGGTTGGAGGAAGACTATCATAAAATAGCTCAGCTCCTTACTAGGCATGAGAAAAAAGTTATGAAAATTAAATGAAATCGGAAGGGATTGGTAATGGGACTTTCTAGTTTATACGCATCGCCGCGCGATCCCGGAAGTACCCTTTCTTTACGACACTTTGCGGTGCCATTTTTGTATCTGGTGCATAAGTGTCGTAAGGACGTCGGATGGCTTCTTTGCCCTTACTCGATGTGGTTTCTGATTGGCTAATGGAGACCAGGTGGTACCATAAAACCACCTTCTTTCTTTAGCCAATCAGTGAGCGAGGGCCTCCTCCTCCTCTCCCGCCTATGGCAGGGCGGCGAGAGAGGAGGAGGATGCACCCGCCCCCTCGCTGCCTCTCTCTAGCCCCGATCCATGGATCCATGGATCAAAGCTAGAGAGAGACAGCGAGGGCGCGGGGGCATCTTCCTCTCTCTCCCTCCCTCCTTTCCCCTGCCAATAAACCGGAAGTATTGGCCAATAAACCAGGTATTGGGGAAAGGAGGGGGAGAAGCGCCCTCCTCCTTCCCCTCCTGGCAGAGGAGGAGGAGCAGATGGGGCCCTCCCTGCCCCTCCTGCCTGCCAGGATCTAAAGCGTGCCAAGCCTTGAAGAGGCTTCATGACTGGCCAACTTCAGCCCTCCAGGTGTTTTGGAGTTCAACTCTCACCATTCCTCACAGCCTCCGGCCTCTTCCTTTTCCCCTCAGCCTGGGCAAACTTGGGCCCTCACTCCTTCAGGATCGGGCGAGAGAGAGGCAGCGAGGAGCAAGGGGGGGCTCCTCCTCCTTTTTTTGCTGCTTCCAAGAATAGAATACCTCCCTCCCTCCTTCCCTCCCTCCCTCCCTCCTCCTTCAGTTTACCAGCTGTTTGGATTTCTGGGAGTTGTAGGCCAAAACCATCTGGAATGTGCATGCGCTGGCATACGAACTACTAACGAATTTCGTTAGTAATTACGTTACATTTTAGAAATTTTGGGAAAAATTTTTGTAAGTCTTTCTATTACTAATAAAAAAAATCCCCCCATTAGATTTTTGAATCCCTATTTTTGGGTTCTAAACCATGCCTACTCCTTACAGATGGGTTGTACGACAAATCCCACCATCCCCATCTCCAAGGCCAGGTTGGAGGAAAACAACCATACATTGGAGGAAGGCTACCACAAATAGCTCAGCTTCCTACAGGTGGGTTGGACTACAAAACCATCTGTAAGGCTTTGGGCCAGGTTGGAGGAAGACTGTCATAAATAGCGTCACCTGAGAGAATCGGACAGAGGGTATTAAGGGTTAACATGTTCTGTTTACTCCATTATGGTGACCTAGGAACTCTTGGGGAACCAAATGCTTAGAACTGAGTGGAACAGAACCACAGTGTGGTAAAGGTTTGTTCTGAAAACTGCTATCAGTGCCCTAATCTATTTATTCCCCGCCCTCTGCTCAGTAGGGCACAGTCTTAGGGAAGGGGAAATCACGTTCAAACGTTCACAACTGGACTTTACTTTGGGTGATATTCTCCCAGATAAATACATTACAACCTTTGCCCTATAAATGCAAACAGTTCCTCTCTTGATCTGCCCTAGGAAAGGTTCCAGTTAGAAAACTGCAAAGCCATAGAATGGGAGAGAGGAAAGAAACTTGGCTTTTACTTTTATTGTTGTTGTTATCATTATTACACTGGCCAACACACATTTTGGTACCTCGAATGTCCCTGTTTCTGGGCATATTTGATCTGCTGATTCCAAAAATGGCACCAGTTTTCTCCTTTTAGCTCCAGTTTTTGAGATACAAAACTTATGCTTTCTGCTATTCACCCATAGAAAACTATAATAAGCATATCTAAGAAACGAGAGCTGATGTGGTTATCCAAAGCAATTTTCTGATTCAATGCCACAAATTACCCCAGAAACAGCTCTAAACACCAATAAGCTTTTATTGTTGGGCTGTGTTATCCACTTATATGGGGGGTTTAAATGGGTACAGACCGATTTGATACTCTAAGGCATGGGTGGGCAATTACCGGCCCTCCAGGTGTTTTGGACTTCAACTCCCAGAAATCCCAGCCAGTTTACCAGCTGTTAGGATTTCTGGGAGTTGAAGTCCAAAACACCTGGAGGGCCGGTAATTGTTCACCCCTGCTCTAAGGTATTTGGATGGGACATAACCAGTGAATACCAGGAGCTGTAGGCTGTGTTTCAGGGAAATAGTCAGAGGTGACAAGACCATGTTTGAGTATTCCTGGCCAAAGAAAACTCTATGAAATTAATAGGGTTTCCATAAGTCGACAGAGGACTTGAAGGCACATGTTCAATGTTTTTTTAAGGTGAGCTGTCTTTTTCTGAGAGCTTCAAAGAGAGGCTTTCCACCCTTTGTTGCTAGAAAAGGGTATACAAGGGGGTCTGGAGTGGCTGTGGGTCACAGAAACAATTTTGAGAGCCGCGTAGGAGCCCAGGGCTTCTTGCAGTCTTGCCTTTGTATGTGCTGCAGGGTTGTTTCAAGAGCAGATAAGAAGCTTTAGCCAAGGCTTAGATCCTTAGATTAGAGCAGTGGTTCTCAACCTGTGGGACCCCAGATGTTTTGGCCTCCAACTCCCAGAAACCCTAACAGCTGGTAAACTGGCTCGGAATTCTGGGAGTTGTAGGCCAAAACACCTGGGGACCCACAGGTTGAGAACCACTGGACTAGAGGGAGGTAGGGCCTATTAGGCCAGATGGAAGACAATAGCGTGGTCGTCTTTTGAATCTATCATTGTTTTGGTAGATTTGCCTTAACAAATGATTTGCCCTGACGCCTGATGCTACTGCTGAAGAAATTAGGACAAAGGTTTCCAAAGTTTGGTGTGCCTGAATTGATAACCAATTCCTAGCTTTTGGATAGATAGTGAGGACACATGGGCATATCCAGTTGTTGGCAAAGTTCATCCTTCTCATCCTGTTCTTAATGCCTTCTTCAATTTACTGTAAACCAAAAATAAGCCATGGTGGCCTAAACCCTTGTGCTGCTGATCTGCTGACCTGAAGGTTGGCAGTTCAATCCGTGAGATGGGGTGAGCTCCCGTCTGTCAGCTCCAGTTCCTGCCAACCTAGCAGTTTGAAAACATGCAAATGTGAGTAGATAAATACTGACTGACTGACTGACTGACTTATTATTTCTGAGTGCTCCGCCCACCCTCGCTGTGCCACGTTAGTGCCCTCGGGTCGACTAAATAAATAAATAAATAAATAACAAATTCCACAATTAAAATAGAGTATTTAAAACTAGATTAAAATATTCAGTGGTTAAATGCAGGGGCCAGGCTCGGTATTTGAGTTCCTGGTTCTGCATTAACCATGGGCTTTCCTAAATAGCCAGGTCTTCAGAGCGGTCAGGAACTGGGGCAGGTCGAGGGAGGCTCTCTGGTCCGGTGGCATCGAGTTCCAAAGAACGGGGCCACAACGGAGAACGATCTCCGTCTCGTGGTCTCCAGGTGGGCCTCTTTCAAGCCTGGTACGTGAAGAAGGTTCTTGTTTGCTGGCCGCGGGGTCCTTGAGTAAGCAGGCATCAGCAAGCGGTCTTTTAGGTATGTTGGGCCCCGGCCCGTGGGGGCTTTGAAAGCCAAGGTCAAGGTCTTGTGTAAGGCTCTATACTCAACGGGCAGCCAGTGCAGGCGCTGCAGAGATGGTGTAATGTGGCATCTCATCGATGTTCCTGTGAGAAGCCTGGCGGCTCGTTCTCACACACCTGAAGCCTGCGGGTTAGTGACCAGGGTAGACCTACATACAAAGCGTTACAGTAATCCAGCCTTGATGTAACCGTGGCATGGATTACTGTAGCTAGCGCTTCCGTCGGAAGATAGGGCGCCAATTGTCTCGCTTGGCGCAGGTGGAAGAAGGCCCTTTTGCTCGTGGAGGCAACCTGGGCCTCCATCGACAATTTGGAGTCCAGGATAACACCAAGGCTTTTTACTGAGGGGGACGGAATCAGCGGTTCCCCTTCAAAGGGGGGCAGCGAGAAAGGTGGTTCTGGGTGGCCCGGCCATAAGATCTCCATCTTTGATCGATTTATTTTAAGTTTGTGCGCGAGCCATTTTGTCACTGCTTCTAGGCCTCGAGTGAAGTTTTGGGGCACCGAAGTTGCGCCAGGCTCCAGTTACAGTAGGAGCTGGGTGTCATCGGCATATTGGTAGCACCCTAGGCCGAAGCTCCGGGCTATACCAGCCAACGGCCGAACATAGATGTTAAACAACGTTGGTGATAATATGGCGCCTTGGGGCACTCCGCACTCGAGGAGAGAGTTCCTAGATGTTTGGCCTAGCCATTCAACTCGCTGACTACGTCCGAGCAGGAAGGAGCTAAGCCAAGCTAAAACTGTTCCTTGTATCCCTATGGCGGCAAGTTGTCGTATCAGCAGATCATGGTCCACCGTGTCGAATGCGGCGGTAAGGTCCAGCAATACCAGAACTACTGAGCCTCCCTTGTCTAGTTGGCAGCGGATATCGTCCGAGATGGCCACCAGGACGGTCTCGGTCCCGTGCCTGGGGCGGAACCCTGATTGAAAGGGGTCCAAGCCCTCTGATGTCTCAAGAAAGTTTTGTAACTGGGTTGCTGCCGCGCGTTCGATCAGCTTACTGAGAAACGGGAGGTTTGAGATGGGACGGCAGTTCGCTGGCATCGCTGGGTCCAGATTGGCTTTTTACAAGAGTGGGCGGACCGAGGCTTCTTTCAAGGCATCCGGGAAAATTCCCTGCTCCAGGGAGTGATTTATTATCTGCATCAGGGGAATCGAGAGCCCCTCTGCGCAGTCCTTAACTAGATGGGATGGGCAAGGGTCCGTGGAGCAGGTAGTCGCCCGTGCTGTGGAGATGATTTTATTAACTGCCTCCAGGTCCAGGGCTTTGAAGTGGTCAAATATCTGGTTAGTTGGTGTATGTAGTTCTTCTACCCTCTCACTCGTATCTTCAGGCACGGATAGCAGGTCTAGCCGAAGAGCGGTGATTTTCTCTATGAAGAATTCCTGGAATTCCTCTGCTGAGATGGCTGGAGTGTCCCTGGTTTTTGGCTGCGGATTGGTGGTGACCAAATCTCGGACAATCCTGAAAATCTGCGCTGGGCGCGATCTTGCAGCTGTTATTAGGGAGATGTTGTGAATTTTCTTTGCCTCTTTTGTGGCCCGCTCGTATGTCTTGCGCATGTTTCCGCCGCCAGGCACTCTCCAGTTGTTTCCGTTTGCGCTTCAGTGACCTCAGTTCTTCGGTGAACCACGGAGAGCGGAAACTACGTGGTCGGAAGAGCGTTTAGGAGCTATTTGGTCGATAGCCTTAGACAGGGCTACATTCCACCTTTCTACTTGGTCGTTAAGGGTACCTCCGGGGACTTCCACGGACTCTATGGCCGATGCAAATCTGGTAGGGTCCATGAGTCTCTTCTGCCGCGCCAGGATAGGTTCTGGATCTATCCTTGGTGGTAGAGGAATTTTGATGTTAACCTTCAGGGTGAAGTGGTCTGACCAAGGGACCTCTGTTGTTGCTTGTGGTGTAATCTTTAGCCCATATCCGAAAACTAGGTCTAAGGTGTGCCCGGCCTGGTGTGTGGGGGGCGGATTCCATTAATGAAAGACCTAGAGTGTCCATGGAATGGATGAAGTCCTTTGCTAGGGAGATGACGTAGTCATGTCTGCATGGACGTTAAAGTCCCCTAGCACAATGAGTCTCGGCGATCTAAGGGTCCAGTCTGCAACAAGGTCAAGTAGTTTGGAGGTACTCTCCCTCGGGGCCCCAGGTGCACGATAGATTAAAAGAATCGACAGGCTCTCCTTGGCATTTAGGGTAATTCCCAGGCACTCAATGCCAGTGATCTCCGGGGTCTGTACAGCTGTTATGGAGATGTGGTCCTGGACCAGTATTCCTACTCTTCCTCCCCTGCCTCCAATTCTGGGTTGATGGAGCATCTGGAAGCCTGGAGGGGACAGCTCGCGAAGGGGTATATTGTCCCCTCCCGGGTCAGGTCTCGGTAATGTAGGTGATATCTGCGTTTTGCTCAGTGATATACTCACTTACGGTGGCTGATTTATTTAGTATGGATCTTGCATTGAGAAGCAGGAGGGATGAAAAGATAGGAGATGGTAGAGAGTAGGTGTTCTGTCGGGGAATGGGTCGCAGATTGGGAGAGGAGTAAAACTTCTGTTGATTCCCACAGCCTCTGTTTGTTGGCCGGCTTCTAGCTCTACCAGTTCCTTTTCCTGTAATTATTGGAATTCTTTCTCCAAGGTCTGGAATGGCCGTGGTCGGGGGATGCGCAGGGTTTGATGTTCCCTGTCCCGGTCCCATAGGCTTGCGGAGCATCCAGTTTGCGACAGGCCCGTGTGAAAAGGGAAGGTCGTCCTAGCTGGCGATTTGTCCGCATCAGGTGTCCTTGAGCACACTTCCTGGCCGAGCTGATGTTCCCTATTTGAAGATGTTATGGGGGGTGTTATGGTAATCGCGGTCTTATCGATAGGATGAGCCTGGCTTCTAGTTGTTCTATGGGCGGGGGGCCCTGGAAGGGTCCTCTTCCATCCGTAGCCTGCTCCCCAGAACATTCTTGGGCCAAAATGCAGCTTTCGCCGGTTTCCATTTCGTAGGTTTCGCCCTCGAGGTTTTGAAGGGAGTGGGCTGGAATGATCGGCTCCCTGTTCTCGGGACTGGTTGTCTTCAGGGCCATAATGGGCCCAAGGACTTGGGGGATGTCTACCTGGCTCGGGGCTGATGCCAGGGGTTGTAGGGGCCTCTCATATTTTTTTAATCTGTTCGGTCCACTGTCGGATGGTTATGGCTTGGGAGCGAGGTTGGGCCTAGGGCCAGGGGGTATCAGCAGGGGATAGAGTGTTTGTTGTTTCATTTATAGCTTCAACCTGTCTGTCCCCTGTGTCCATGGCCGGGCGTGGGCTCAGTACTGCTAACTCACCGCAAGGGGAGGGAAAGGTGCCGCTGGCCAGTGAGGTTTCCAGTGGAGGGCGTTCTGGCAGCCGGGGCAAGGATGGCTGCCTCCTCCAGACTCATCTCGGGCTCCGCTGGTTCCGCCTCACCTTTCGCCTTTGGCCACGTCTTCGTCCTCTCCTGGTTCTCTCCTGGCGTTTTAAGGCCGGGGGGAGGAGAGGTAGGGGGTGGGGGGGGGGGCTCTGTCGCAGGTTTGAGATCTGCCCTTGCCATCCCGCTTGGTCCGCTAAGTCCGCCCTCTCCTCCATCGGAGGGAGGATCTGCAGCCACTTCACTGATGTTTTCCTGGTTGCTGCTCCAGGCTCCTCCAGGTGACCAGCTCCGCCCTCGGCTCCTCCCCGCACGGTGTGGGCCTCCCATTCTGCTGACGAAGCAGATGGGGGCGAAGACGGGTGGGGCTGCAGTCGCCATTACGGCGTCTTTGGTGGCCAGCGCCATCTTGGTCTGGGCCCTCAGGGGCAGGTGGCGAGATGCCCTGCATCGAGGCCGCTCGCCTGGGATCTTGGCTAAAACCACCGAGATGTTCAGCGGCTCCTCAGGGTCCAGTGATTCCCGTTGTTCCAGGGAGGGGCTGGCGGCCCTCTGGGTCTCCTGGGCCTCCTGGGCGGTTGGGGCTTCCCACGGCGCCTTCGTCTCCAGTGGCTTCTGCTGCTCCAAAGGCGGTTCGGCCGCCCCCTGGGTCTCCTGGGTCTCCGGCCGCCGCAGGTGGCCTCCACGGGACCATAGGCAGCTGCCCTGACCCAGGGACGCCAGCGGACAGTCATCCCCCAAGATGCAAGTCTCTATTTCCTCGGACTTCAGCCCTCGGTCCGGCCGGCTCAAAGGTATCGGGGTAGGTGGGTGTAAGGTGGGAAAGCTGAGAGCATCTGTCCTAATCGTGCCAGCTGTGTAGCAGCCAGGAATTGGGTCTGGATGGCCTGAAAGGCCAAATTGTCCTTTGAGCTATGGTGGGAATTTTCCCGCCTGGTGCTCCAAGGTCCATCTCCTCCTTTCGGGTGGATTGGGGGGGCTGTGTTATAGTAAGCCCTTCTGTTGGGCTCGTTAGGTCCCAATGTGCTCCTTCGCAGGTACCAGTCGAAGCGTTGGCTGTTTCTCCGCTCTGCGCCAGTTCTGGGGGGGCTGGGGGGACCTTCGACAGCAGCTCCCTGCTGGAGGTCAGTACCCACAGTTTGTTGGGTCGAAGCTTCCAGGTCTTGGGTTAGAGAGGACCCCGGAACCGCCACTTCTGGCGGTTTTTGCCGGAGCTCCTCTGGGATGCGACTGACCGTGTCCGCCATCTTGCCGTCTTCCCACTCAGCACAGAGCAACTCCCAATACAAACAAACAGCAGTACTCTAAGCTGCAGCCACAAAGCCAGAAATATAAGCAGAGAGATTGATTAATAGGGTGTTGCTGGTTAAGTCCAAAACTCCCTCCGAGATAAGAGTGCTTTTGGCAGTGGCTTATCAGTGACTTATCAGTCTGTTGTCACTATTTCTTCTAATTATGCTGGGAGTGAAGGAGACGAGGCTCCGGCTCCGCCGCCATCTTGGAAGATAAATAGGTATCACTTTGGTGGGAAAAGACAAAGAGACACTCCAAGTCTTGCTGTCCACACAATCAGGAGATGACAATGCAGGCAACTTTCCAGAGCCAGAGATGAGCACTGCCTCCAGAAGCCAGAAATGAAAGGAGAAGCCTCTACCTTTGTTTGTGTTTGTGTGTCTCATTGTATATGATTGTAAAGGCATTGAATGTTTGCCTGTGTATGTAAATGCCATAATCCACTCCGAGTCCCCTGGGGGAGAAGGGCAGAATATAAATAAAGTTATTATTATTATTATAAATTAAAAAATAATCATTTTATGTGTCTTCTTTGGAATCTCAGATCGGTTGTGTTTTCTAGGTTGTCTCTGCTTGGGGATGTTTTGGAACATCAGTTTGGGCCGATGTTGGGCAATTTTAGGGCAGTACCCCCAATCATTACATTTGGTGGTGTTTGGAGGGTTTTTTTGGGGCGAGGCTTTAAGGGACTCCTGTTATGGGTCCCAAGTGCCCTATACAACCCACGTCTCACACTTTGTCCACTCCTGTTCTAAAAAGACTCACAATTCCTGCTCATAGTCTACTGCGTCAGATACTCTTTGGTATCTTGAGATTAAAAAATAATAATGTTGTTGCAGAAATCCAAAGTATACCAGCATACCCAGACCACCTTTGTGAGCTGGTGCTGCAATGGCCCTACTGAAATACTTCTGGAGATTGCGTCCACCTTGCCTGTCACTTCATCAAAGCAAGAGATGCCTCACCTCTCCAATCGTCTCACACTATGAGGCCATAAATTTGGGGGAACAGGAGGTGCCCGAGTACTTCAATTTTGCAAGTGACGTTATGGACAGATGGATGCAGATGGAAAAGGTAAGGGTGCTATTCCTTTTGGGGGAAAAATAGCGAACAAGCAGTGCAAGCAGCATACAGATCTCTCCTCCAACACTTTGCAGCTATCTCTCTGTATCTATCACTGGAGGCTTCCTTTCCCCATGCTCCTCTGTTACTCATTGCTCGTGTGCCCTTGCTTTCCCATTAGCTATCCTTCTTTTTTAGTATTGATGACAGAATTCCAGGTTACGATGGCATGAGACTCTATGCATTGCATCACTGGTTACCAATCTTATTTGTGCCAGGATGGAACAACGCCCCTGAACCCAGTCTTCTGGTGGGTAAATGAACAGAAAGAAGAGGTGAAGTGGAGCTATGAGGAACTGGCCATCTTGTCCCAAAAAGCAGCTAATGTGCTTACTGGTCCGTGCAGCTTGCAAAGAGGCGATCGACTCCTGATGATTCTCCCAAGGATTCCCGAGTGGTGGTTACTTGTTCTGGCAAGTATACGGACAGGTTCGTAAGTATTACAGGAGGGAATATTCTTCATCACCAGCCAGGAATTCCAGGACCATGGGGCAGTGAATAAATGCTGAATTTGACCCTAGCTCCCTGGGTTTACAGGATGTTTAAAGGAATCTATCCAAAGTGCTGAAACCTGCTCTCTAAATAGGTTCAGCACTTTGGATAGAGCCTGTAAAATCGGGGCCAGCTAACACTTCCCAACAAAGGATTCCCCCAGGCAGGAAGCAGCCAGGCTTTGAAGCTGCAAGGCCATTACATGCTATTTTTTTCATGTCAGGAGCGACTTGAGAAACTGCAAGTTGCTTCTGGTAAGAGAGAATTAGCCATCTGCAAAGACATTGCCCAGGGGACGCCCAGATGTTTGATGTTTTACCATCCTTGTGGGAGGCTTCTCTCATGTCCTGGCATGGGGAGCTGGAGCTGACAGAGGGAGCTCATCCACGCTCTCCCCAGATTCAAACCTGCGACCTGTCAGTCTTCAGTTTAACCCACAAGGGTTTAACCCATTGCGCCACCGGGGGCTCCATTTAAATGCTAATCAAGGTGGCAAATTGCAACATTCACGCTTGCCTCAAGCAGACGAGTTCTTTCTCCCACCCTGGACATTATTCCACATCTATTATATAAATGGGTTCACGTCATGTGATGTATACCTCAAACAAAGAAACCATACAACGAGAAAAACAATACTTGCCAACAGAAATAGGCCTCAAGCAAGGTACGTTTGTAGCAAAGAAACTCCCCCCAAAACCTAAAAGGCCCCCAAAACAACGAGTAAAAATAAAACTACATTTCCCAGTATCCTCCGGGGCAGCCAACGACTCACCCAGCCTCTACATTCTGAACAACATGATTGGCTGCCAATAAGGGCGGATTTGCATAACTGCTGTAACCATAGCAACGCTGGCAAGAGCCATCCAAGGCTAGGATAGAATGCTGAGAGATTTCAGTTGGTGTTTGAGGGTTAAACTGCCAAAACCAAACTCTGAGGGAGAAATTCTCCAGCAAATTCCTACCCACACAACACAACACAACTTCCAAACTCAACCCATCCCACCAACCTTACGGGACCCCGTACACACAACACCTACAAACACCACAAATTAAAACCATTCCTTCCTTCCACACAGACATAAACTGACCCAAAAGACAAGCCATGCCTTATAAAAATAACAGCATCGGACGACACACTCACAACGCTACATACATCAAACAAAAAAGGGCAGAACAAACGCCAGAACAGAAACACACTGCGCAGCAGAGACACAGACAACAGGTCACTGCACGACGCACAGCTGAGAACCAAATGCAAAGAACTGCACGACAAGAAGAAGCGCGCAGCCAGGAACAACAAAGACGCAGAAATGCAACACAACAGCAGCGCGCAAGGAGCACAGAAACACGACGTCGCAACACAGAAAACAAACTTCAAAAACACCACAACCAATTCCACCGCCTAGCCTTCAGATACAACGCTGCAGAAGACTACAGCATGGTGCCAGAGGCCGACATTGGCACCCTAACGCACATCTGCACACACTGCAAAGCCCTGAAATACCCAGCAGAAACAACAGGAATGTGCTGCCTAGCCGGTAAAGTCTCTCTACCATCACTTGCCACTCCTCCACAACCACTACAAACTTTGCTGAGTGGACACACTCCAGAATCAAAACACTTCCTCTGCTATATAAGACAATACAACTCATGCTTCCAGATGACATCATTTGGAGCACACATAGAAAGTGCGCAATTCATGCCTACATGACCCCACCAAGACCGTAAGTAACATCATTTCCAACCCTTACATCTCGCATCTCCTAAATAGGGCACAGCAACACGTGCCGGGTACAGCTAGTATATATATAAACCGCACTTGCCCAGTTTTCAACAGACCTCACACCTCTGAGGATGCCTTCCATAGATGGTTCTGATTGAAAGGTCACAGGTTCAAATCCAGGGAGCAGCGTGAGCTCCTGCTGTTAGCCCCAGTTTCTGCCAACCTAGCAGTTCGAAAACATGCAAATGTGAGTAGATCAATAGGTATCACTCCAGCGGGAAGGTAAGGGCGCTCCATGCAGTCATGGCAGCCACATGACCTTGGAGATGTCTATGGACAATGTCAGCTCTTTGGCTTAGAAATGGAGATGAGCACCAATCCCCAGAGTCGGACACGACTGGACCTAATGTCAGGGCAAAGCTTTACCTTTACCTATGGTCCTACATGATTACTATTTTTCTTGATCATAAGAGCTGTTCGGCAGTGGAATATGTTGCCTCCTCACAGGGTGGTGGAATCGCCTTCTCTGGAGGTTTTTAAGCAAAGGCTGGATGGCCATCTGTCAGGAGTGCTTTGATTGTGTTTTCCTGCATGGCAGCAGGAGGTTTGACTGGATGGCCCTTGGGATCTCTTCCAACTCTTGGATTATATTATTCTAATACCAATATTCTATCCAATAATTTATCAGAAATATAATTCCTGGCTGCCATTTTAAAGTACTTAATGAATTTATTTATTTATTTAATCATGTCAGAAGTGAATTGAGAATATACTGCAAGTTGCTTCTGGTGTGAGAGAATTGGCTGTCTGCAAAGATGTTGCCAAGGGGACGCCTGGATGTGTTACCATCATGTGGGAGGCCTCTCTCATGTCCCTGCATGAGAAGCTGGAGCTGACAGATGAGAACTCACCCCATCTTTTAGATTTGAACTGCCAACCTTCAGGTCTTTAGGTCAGCAATTCAACCGGCACAAGGGTTTAATCCATTGCGCCACCGCGGCCCTGATAAATTGATCAAAACCATATAGGGCTTTATAGGTCACAGTCAGCACTTTTAATTTTGCCCAGGAATGGACTAGTAGCCAGTGAAGCTGCTTCAACCCTGGAGTTGTGTGATCCCTGCATTCAGTCGCATAGCTGCAGCATTTTGAACCTGCTAAACTTTCTGAACACTTGCCAAAGATTGTCCACACATGGAGTGCAATACAACAATCTAAGTGGAATGTAATTAAGACAGATGCCACTGTGGCCAGATATGATATCTCAAAGGACTGGCAGAGCTGGCATACACATTTGAATAGTGCAAACACACTCCTGGCTAACACTGAAACCTGGGCCTCCAACAGGAGGCCCAAGCGACGAGCCTGAGATTTCAGGAAGAGTGTAACCCTATCCAACACAAGCTGAATCTCTATTCCCTGACCTGCCTTAGACTGTCCAGGAGTATCTCTATACAGTATTCTTTGGTTTTAAGATTCAATTTGTTTTTCCTCATCCAATTTATTCCAGAGCCATAATCTATTTTTTTCCTACAACAGCCTAGATAGAGCAGTGGTTCTCAAACTTTTGACTAGGAACCACTTTGATCAGGGACCATTCTCCAACGTTAGTACCAAAAGGGTTACGGATCAGTTTTTGGTCTACTTTTGATTCGGTTTAGGTGCATTGGATAGACCACATCAGCTCTAGTTTCTGATACAGAACATACGCTATGGTCAGTGACAGAGTGACAGGGAAGGAGTGGCAGGTGGCTGGAAAGGATTGGAAATAAAATAAATAAAATAAATAAATAAATTGGAAGGAGATTTGTGGACCAGATTTTCATCCTTGCAGCCCGCTGGTGGTCCACAGCCCAGAGGTTAAGAACCACTGGCCTAGAGAGAAAACACTGAACGATCACTGAATGAGCATTGCTAAGCATGGAGACTAGGTACTTCCTTCTCATTTCATTCCCTGTTTCTCTTCTAGGCATTATTTTCATTCCAGGGACATCCCAACTAACAGCAAAGGACATCTCCTATAGACTCCAGGCCTCCAAAGCCAAAGGCATTGCAGTCAGTGATACATTGGCCCCTGCAGTGGATTCGGTTGCGTCTGAATGCAAGTTGCTCAAAACCAAGCTCATTGTGTCTAAAGATGGCAGGGATGGCTGGCTGAATTTCAAGGAACTTTTTCAGTAAGTATTGCAAAGTTAATGCATAACCAGATGTGGCCTTTCGGACCACATCAGCATTTCAGACTATTGCTGCCATAGGCTGACCTTACCCTTGACCATGTTGGGTGAGGCTAATCAAAAGTCTGGCTCACAACATATGGAGGCAGTATGTGTGTTTGTGAATTAAAACAATTAATGAAGATAGATATATTTGTAAAACATAATATGAATAACACATATGAAAATTAACAAAATTAATTAAGGAAGGCACGCACAAAGAAAAGAATACTCTGTTTTAATCTGAATTTATTTTCCCAAGAGATAAGGGTCTGGGACTGTTGTAGAAGCTACAGGCCTTCTAGATATTCACAGATCTACTATTAGATCATGCCATTTAGTATTTTGTCTGTTACTTGTATCCGTTTGTTTGTTTTTTTGTTTACAGTATTTATATTCCACCCTTCTCACCCCACAGAGGACTCAGGGCGGATTACAATGCACATATACATGGCAAGCATTCAATGCCATTAGACATGCAAGATACATAGACAGACACAGAGACAATTTAACATTCTAGCTTTCTGGCTTCATGAGGGTATGCTTGAGTCCGGCCACAGGGGGAGCTGCCTCTTCACCGTCCACTTGTGACACCGAGTCCTTGATGAAGTACTTACTCATACTTATACACACTGCTGGAAGGTTTTTTATATAATTATAATAATCTTTATTTAGAGTATTTTCATATCTACATAAAATCGAAAAAATATAAAAGAATATCAGTGAGATAATGTAAATAGTGAAAGAGAGAATAGTAGAAAGTGTGAAGATGTGAAAAGAGTAAAAAGAATAGCCACAAGGATCCTAAAAAAACGTCAGTCCGGTCTATAAATAGAGGTAGAGAGAAGAAGAAAAGAAAGGGAAAAGAAGAAGAAAGGAAAAGGAAAAAAATAGAAAGCGTAAAGGAAAGTTTTGACTTCCTAAGTCCTGTACATGTGGAATCTTCCTTTTCCTTGGTTGTAATATCATCTCTTCTCCTTCTTTTGTGTCTCCTCTTATTTTTGTTCTTGTTTTCTTTTCATATTAATATATTTATATTTCTGTGTTTCATATAATCTGCTGGAAGGTTTTATGGTGTCCTAAATTAGTTAAATTAACCTCTCCGCATAAAACGGTACCTAAATTTCCTACTTGACAGATGCAACTGTCTTTCAGGCTGCATAGGTCGACAGCAAACTAGACTATTAATGGTCAGGAGGTCACTCCGACCCGGGCTGGCTTCGAACTCATGATCTCTCAGTCGATAGTGATGTACAGGAAATGTACAGGAAATATGAATAATGTACAGGAAATATGAATTTCAGGCAACAATCCAATGGATTTCTGCCAAGGGCTCCTGATGCAGACTTCCACTGCTGGAGAATATGCCAGGATTGAAATTATGAAATAAGAAGCCATTGTGCAAGTTAAATCTTGTTTGGGCTGGGTTGACGGTTGCTAAATCAGACTTTGATTCAGCTACATGATAATAATAATGTTTTTAATGTATCTTAATCTAATGTTTTATCTTTTGTATAATGTTGTATATAATGTGTTGTATGTTGTCAGCATTGAATTGCTGCCAATGTAAGCCGCCCAGAGTGCCCCTTCAGGGCTTGAGAAGGACGGGCTAGAAATGTTGGAAATAAATAAATAAATAAATGTGTTGGTGTTATCTTTTTTTAAGGGCTGCACCTGCTGATCACAGTTGTGTTAGAACAAAGAGTGATGACACTTTAGCAATCTACTTTACCAGTGGGACCACAGGGACTCCCAAAATGGTGGCACATTCCCACTCCTGCTATGGCATTGGATTAACAGCTATTGGCAGGTAATGTCTATTGACCGTTTTCACATTCTGTGATACTAAATTTGTGACTGATACTGATACAGTTGGGAACAGGGGATCCCATGAGATGAGAGGACATTTAGACTGACTTGACTGTTGAACAGGTGAATGAAACATTCAGGCTAAAGACAGCAAAATCCAAGGTTGGCAAACCAGAATAAGGGATGGGCAGTTGTGACCCAATGCTGTTGGACTTCTGCTCTCTGAATCCTTCAGCTTTAGTTGTACTAGCTATGACTGATGGAGTTGCAATCCAAAAATATTGGTGTGGGGAGTGTATTGTTGTGCACTACAAACTACAGCATAACTTTGAAAAATTCTGTACTCAAATAGTAATCTGAAGAATTGATTGATTATTTAAAGTTAATGGATATTTAATTAAAATAAACTCATTAAAATTAATGAGATTTATACAAATTGTACATAACCAATCATAGTTCATTAGAGACTGGATATGGGTTTACCTCCCATTTTAACAAAAGCACACAATTTGAACAGACCTCCCAACCTCTGAGGATGCCTGCCATAGATGTGGGCGAAATGTCAGGAGAGAATGCTTCTGGAACATGGCCAGACAGCCTGGAAAACTCACAGCAACCCAATTTCATTTAAAGTATCTCAGCACAGTAAAATATCTTTTACAATAGTAAAAAAAGTTTATTATAGAACCAAAAAAAAAAAATCTGGAAAAGTGCATGGACAACTAAATGGGTCTCTCTGAAGGGGTGGCAGAAGAATCTCACATAAAAATGCCACTTAATCTCAATGAACATTTAATTTCATGTGGAGAAGGAGGCAGGGCGGGGCTCCGGTAAATTTGATTCCGAAGAGATTATGAAGCAAGGCAAGCTACTGCAAAACTCTGACAAGATGAAGGAAGATAGCTGTTCTCACCTAACTTCCAACTTTCGGACACAGATGAAACATGGCTAATGCCTTACAAGTGGAGGTCTAGGGAAGAACACATAGAACGGTATTAAAAAGCAACAAAGAGGCAATGCAATGCAGTAGTTTATACACATCAATCAAAATTATATTTCATGGATAAGCATTATGATACACACGCATCTAAATAAAAGTATAACACGGTGTAAACCTCTCACCATACAATGAGTTATGGATCGTTGCGCTACTCACAGTTCCCCCGTTCCTTGAAATGACAAAGTAAATGAAGCAGCACTGTGAATTCCCAGCACTGGTGTCCATAAATCAATATGGTTGCAGGACGCTAAATGAGCCCCAACACAAAGTAAAAAGCCCCCCGAGTGACTTATGGCTACAAAGTCGCCGAATGGGAGAAAACCGCTAATGCGGTGGAAAATAAAATGCCAAATGGCTGGTAATGACCGAAGATCCGGTCATTACCAGCCATTTGGCATTTTATTTTCCACCGCATTAGCGGTTTTCTCCCATTGGGGGGACTTCTGAAGACAACATTTGTTGTGTACTTTGCCCGGTCGTGAGTCGTCCTGAGGAAGCACCCGAAACGGGAAAGATCTCAATACTTCATCCCGTTGACGACACGCCTTGCCCATTGTGGGTTTTATTTTACGTTTGGGGACCTCTCTACGTTGCATTTGCCTGGACCGCATTGCAACGCTCACCAGCATCCTTGTTTACAGAGCATTCTCCTCCGGCCCCCACCTTTGGGAGGGCGGAGTCACGTCCCGCCTGACGCCCTGCTTGACGCGCTCCTGCCCGGAGTTCCGGGTTCGGCGGCTTTGTAGCCATAAGTCACTCGGGGGGGGGGGGGTTACTTTGTGTTGGGGCTCATTTAGCGTCCTGCAACCATATTGATTTATGGACACCAGTGCTGGGAATTCACAGTACTGCTTCATTTACTTTGTCATTTCAAGGAACGGGGGAACTGTGAGTAGCGCAACGATCCATAACTCATTGTATGGTGAGAGGTTTACACCGTGTTATACTTTTGTTTAGATGCGTGTGCATCATAATGCTTATGCATGAAATATAATTTTGATTGATGTGTATAAACTACTGCATTGCATTGCCTCTTTGTTGCTTTTTAATACTGATTGATAGAGGGTCTGACTGTATTATACACTGTTTGAGTACTATTGCAAGAACACATAGAACACCAACTGAAAGTTGAACCATAGAAAGTAAGACAGGATCAGGACTTTGCAGATCCCTTGTCTTACTCCATAGCTTCTTCAGAATTAATCTAATATCCAGCCTTGTCACTCTATTGCACCATAACCAAATGAACCTCAGAGGCTACAATATGGTTAATAGATCATAGTGAAGGGGAGGAACTATTCTGAAGAGAGAGGGGTTTCTCAGAGCGTTCCACACCAAATGTAGCAATCTTGAACTTGCTTGGTAGCAGTGGTTACTGATGACTTCCATTTTAGTGGCATGGAGAAAGTGTTCCAGGATTTATGTTCAGCGGCTGTCCAAGTAGCCAAACATAAGATTCAGATTTAAAGTTGCAACTGATTTCACCATCCACTGAGTTGGAAGCCATGGATGTAAATAAGTGCTTTGCTCAGACCTTCCAGTGAACATGCAGGGATTGCAGTGGAGTGGGAAGAAGTGCTGATTTTCTCTGCCAGGTCTCCACGTGAATCCTAAGTTGGATTTGCAACAGTACAGAGTCCTGCAACTTGTTTCCTAGGAGTCTGTTGCCGTAAGTCCGTTATTGACTATAGAGCCATTTTTCCCCCTGAACAGGCAATTCATGAATCTGAGCCGTTCATCTGTATTCTGGAATATATCAGACCCAGGGTGGGTAAAGGCGGCCTGGTGCTCTTTGTTTACTCCATGGATTAATGGTGCATGCGTCTTCATACATCATTTGCCAGTGTTTGAACCCACAGTTGTATTAAATGTAAGTACATATGTTGAAATCCAAGATGCCTGTTCCAATTTAAACAAATTTGTTTAGAACATAAGAATCATCCCCAATTTATTCCATAGTGTCTCCTGGTACAAATGGGAAATACCCTGACTTAAACCCTGAAAGGTTAATATGAGAGTGTTTTAAGTTTCAGAAACACTCCAAACAGAAAAATGAAAAGGTATTTTTTAAAATAAAAAAACAAACCTAAAAACAACTGAATGGAATTCAAAAGTAATGAAATCGTAGAACTAAATGGATTTGTAGTTCTAATTGAAATTGTAGCACTAAACCCGTGGAGAGCTACGTTCAGATATTTTGGTAGCTTATTTGGGTGTCTCAGGAGAAGGAACTGACAGCCCCCTTCAAGAAATCTTGCCAAGAAAACCCAATATATGTTTTGCCTTAAGGTCACTGTAAGCTGGAAATGACTTGGAGGCACAGAACAGCACACATTACTTCAAAGGTTTAGCTTCTCTTTGAAGGGAGTTCTAAAACCTGGGAGCAGCTGCCAAGAAAGCTCTCTTGCTTGTTCTCACTAGCAATACTGTGAGGGTGACAGGGCAGAGAAAAGGGCTTCTTCTTCATGTGGTCTGTGAAATCCACACACATGGGTTTTCCCTTGCGCATGCGCAGATTCTCGGATACTCTAACTAGAAAGATCTAAAAAGAAGCACCGCCCATCCTCCCATCAGCCCTATCACCCAAGGCGGGGCTTCGCTCCTCAGTCCTTTTTTCTGCGTGAAGCAGGACACATCTCGGATTGCTTTCTCTAGCTTTTTCCTTCCCTTTGACCAAGATTCTCTCTTCGACAACCATCCTTCTCCACTCCTTCGACCACGGAACGTTTTAAGGCTTGATATGTCTACTCCTACTTTTAAAAAATGCTCAGCCTGCGGGGTTAACTTGCCCGAATCTGATAAGCACTCAAAATGCCTGTTGTGCCTGGGGGAGGCCCATTTAAAACAAGCCTGCAATATTTGCAGGGGCTTTACCACCAGGGCCCAAAAGAGCTGGAATTCGCGCCTTAAAGCGCTCCTTTATGATCAAGTTTTGGCGCCAGAGCAACTTTGCCAAGCCGCCTAGCCTTCTCCTGAGCCCCAGCCGCCTCCCCCGGCAGGAGAGCACCAACCCCCTCCTCCGCTCCATGAGGATGATCCGTTGGAAGGCCCCTCTCCTTCCCAGGATGAACCGCCCAAAAAGCAGGCGAAGCCATCCAAAAAAGCGCCCCACAAGGCTAAACAAAAAGAGAAAGAAAGCAACAAAAAAGGAGATACCTCACTGCCCAGCCGGCCTTGAGCTCTACTATGGCTCCTCCTTCTTAGAGCTGCCTGAAATGGAGCAGGACCCAGCGTCCTTGATTGAGCTCCAGGAGCCTCCCCAGTTGCTCCCTATTGATGTGCTCACGTCCCAAGCGGACCCGAGCCTAGCTTTGTCTCCTCCCCTCCTCCAGCCTGCCCAGCTGGCCCCAGCACCGCAGCGATCTCCCTCCCCGATACCTGCTGCTTCTCCTCCTCCGCGGCACCGCTCGAAGAAAGCCTCGCGGCGCCGCTCGCCCTCCTCCTCCTCCTCCTCTTCTTCCCGGTCCCGCAGCCAAACGCCGGCGCGGTCGCGATCACCACGCCTGGCCCCAGGATTACTCCTTTCCTCCTTTTCCTTACCCGCCTTTTCCATACTATCCTCCCTATCAGTACCAGGGAGGATATGGGAGCCCTGTGGAACAGCCTCCGTCCCGCCCTCAGGCCCGCCCCTTACTCACAGCTACTGTTTCTTCTCCTCTGCCTGAACCTCCCACTACTCCCCAGCAGATGGCAGCACCTCCCTCTCTTTCCACTCCCTTACAGGAGGAAACTCGGGAGGCTGATATTACAGGAGCTGAACCATCTAGTGATCCCACAGCCTCTGCCACAGTTCAGAATGATACTGAGCCTGATCCTCTACAGGCAGAGGAATATAAGGCCTTTGCAGCATTGTTTATTCGCCTTTCAAGAGCCATCAATTTGGCCACCCCTCCCCCTCCCAATTCTGTTCAAGACCCTTGTTTTACCACCTCTGAACAGCAACCCTCTATGGCTGCTATACTACCAACATTGCCTTATCTACTACAGATATTAAAAACCACAGGTGTGGCCCCAGGTCTGGTTCCAGCAACCTCCAAAAGGGCTGAAAATCTTTACAAACTTGACTTAAAAGAAGCCACATGGCTTGCTAAGCTTCCTAACGCCAATTCTCTGGTGACAGACGCTCAGCCGAAACCAGTACAAAGAAATCAGATATCTTCCTCGGATAAAGAGGGAAAGAAACTTGACAATATGTCGAGAAAATTCTATTCTTCAGCATGCCTGTTCGCTCGCATGGCCCATTATGGGGTATACATGAGCGTTTATCATACATACATTTGGAATAAAATTACTCCCTATCTTGAGTTGCTACCACCGGCTGAACAAGCCATGGCCGGTGCTTTTGCTCAGGAGGCTACCCTCCTTTCTAAGCTCCAGAAGGACCTAGCAAAGAACACAGCAGATAATGCTGGCAAATTGATTGTGGGATCTGGTGCCTTAAGACGGCATGCTTGGCTTAGAGCCTCTACGGTGTCCCAGGACCAACGCAACCTGATTGAGGATCTTCCTTTAGATGAGACAGGTGTGTTCAACATGGAAACCAATTCCCACTTGGAACAATCACACAAAAACAACCAAATTGTCAGTGGTTATAACCAACGCCCTTACCATCAACGCCAAAGGTGGAGGCCTTATAATAGATAACCCTACCCTCAACAAGGGGGCTATTATTATCAAAGCTATAGAGGCCGGCAGCATCGTCAGACACCCTCCTCGAACACTAGGAGGCCCCCTCTGCCCTTTCGAGGACAGTCACGTGGATCCAGACCCCCTAATAACAACAGGCGGTGTTTTAGCTCAATGCCTCCACTCTCTCCCTCCCCTCCACCCTCACATTCCTCACGCCCACATCCCATCCATTCACAACTCAACAATGCCATCCCATATCTTACATTTCTTGACAGACTGTCTCCCTTTGCACCAGCTTGGCGATCCATTACCACAGATAAATGGGTCCTTAGTATAATACACAATGGCTATGCCATTGAATTTGATTCATACCCCTTTGTGGGACAAATTCTACTCACCACGCCTTCACCTGCCCTGTGGGAAGAGATTAATTCCCTGCTACACAAAGGGGCCATCTCCCCTGTCCCACCAGACTGCAGCGACAGCTGCCTTTTTTCTCACTACTTTTTGGTAGACAAGCGGGACGGTGGACAACATCCCATCCTTGACCTTAGGGGAGTCAACAAGTTTATTAAACCTCACAGGTTCCGTATGGTCACTCTAGCAGTCATCCTTCCCTTTATTAAATGAGGTGATTGGATGGCCACTATTGATTTAAAAGACACCTATTTCCACATTTCTATTGACCAAGACCACCGTAGGTACCTCTGTTTTGCCCTAGAGGGACAAATTTTCAGCATCAACTCCCTTCCATTTTGCCTCTGCACAGCTCCCCGTGTATTCACTAAGTGTCTCGCGGTTGTGGCAGCTCATTTGCGGAAACGTGGAATCTCCGTATTTCCGTATATAGACGACTGGCTTCTAATTTCTCCCACTAGTAGCCAGCTCCTTTCTGACATATCCTATACCTTGTCTTTTTTGCAGGACCTTGGGCTCATTGTCAATCTCGAGAAATCTCAGCTGGTACCAACACAACATATCCTTTTCATAGGGGCCATGATAGACTCCAAGTCCCAGAGGGCATACCTCCCAGAGGACCGATTCCTCAACCTCAATCGGGCCATCACTAGCCTCCTTTCCCAGGGCCATTCCTCTGCGTGGACCATACAGTCCATCCTGGGTCACATGGCATCCACCACAAGTGTCACCCCCTTTGCCAGACTTCGACTTCGCCCACTCCAGGCCTGGTTCCTTGCTGCCTTCGATCCCCTTGTAGACAGTCAGTCGATCATCCTTCATCCCCCCCCCAGGTCCTCCGGTCACTCATATGGTGGACAAAGGGATCCAATGTATGCTTGGGCATGCCCTTCCTTCCCCCCCCACCCACCCATCCCTATCACTGACCAGAGATGCCTCCGAGGGAGGCTGGGGAGCCCATATGCTAGACTTCACGATCAGCGGCCGCTGGTCTCCGTTGGAGAAACAGCTCCACATAAACTCACTCGAGTTGCTGGCAGTAGAGAAGGCTCTACGAGCATTCTCAAACCTAGTTCACAACCGCACCATCCACATAATCACGGACAATACTTCTGTCCAGTTCTATCTCAACAAGCAAGGTGGAACTCGCTCACACAACCTCCTGACCCTTTCAATTCACATCTGGAACTGGTGTATCCAGAGGAACATCTTCCTCGTTGTGGTTCACCTTCCAGGCAAAGACAACATTCTAGCGGACTCCCTCAGTCGGACGTCCATGACTACACATGAATGGCACCTTCACCCCAGGGAGTTCAAATTCATATCTCGCCGATGGGGCCACCCACAGGTGGACCTGTTTGCATCCCCAGACAACTCCCATTGTCCCACTTCTGCGCACGGCTAGACCCTCGCGTATCCCCAGGCTGCTTAGGAGACGCCTTCCTCTTCCAGTGGTCCCTAGGCTTCCTCTACATCTTTCCGCCCCTTCCACTCCTCTCCAGAGTGGTGGCAAAGATTATCTCAGACAAGGCCAACTGCATTCTCATAGCACCATGGTGGCCCAGACAACCGTGGTTTGCCCCGCTTCTCCATGCAGCCAAGGGCAACTTTCTGCATCTACGATCCAGCCTGGATCTGTTGACACTGCAAGATGGCCTACTTCGGCACCCAGACCTCCCAACCCTCCGCCTGACGGCTTGGAGGATAACCCCCTAGATCACATCTCCGATGCGGCACGCCTCATGTTACTGGCGGCCCAGAAAGCCTCAACTAAGAAGTCATACACTTATAAGTGGAAAAAGTTTGTACTTTTCTCTGAGTCTCGAGGCCAGCCACCCTTGTCAGCCCCTATCCCGGTGGTGATAGATTTTTTGGTTCATCTATCTTCCCTTAACTTCTCCCTCTCCTCGATAAAGTGCTACTTAGCCGCCCTGTCATGGTACAGGAGGAGAGCCGGACTCCCGTCCCTCTTTCAAGATCCTATTGTCCACATGTTCCTCAAGGGATACAAGAATATCCACCCCACAGTTTCCCCCCTCCTCCAGCTTGGAGTTTGGAACTTGTTCTTTCCCAGTTGTCAAAGCCTCCCTTTGAGCCTATGGCATGTGCCGATATCTCCCATCTCTCCTGGAAAACAGCATTCTTAGTTGCTATCACCTCAGCCAGGAGAGCTAGCGAAATCACAGCCCTCAGGGCTGATCCCCCGTTTATAAGGTTCCATGACGACAAGGTTGTTCTCCGAACCAATGTTACATTTCTCCCTAAGGTGGTGTCACATTTTCATATGTCCCAGGACATCACTCTCCCTGCCTTGTTTCCCAAGCCATCCTCGCCGTTGGAGGTGGCTTTACACTCCTTAGATGTTAAGAGGGCACTCTCCTTCTATATTGACAGGACTGCCCCTTATAGAAAGTCACCCAGACTTTTCCTTAAGTATAGGAAAGATGCCCTTGGTTCTCCAGTCTCCTCATAAGAACATAAGAACATAAGAACATAAGAAGAGCCATGCTGAATCGGGCCTCAGCCCATCTAGTCCAGCATTCTGTGTCACACAGTGGCCCACTAGTTGTACACAGGGATCTCTAGCAGAAAGGAGGGCAAAACCCTCACCTGCTCCCCCCCCACAACCAGTACCCGGGGAAAATCCTGCCTGCCTCCATCAACACAGAGGTGGCACTTGGATGTCCATTTCAGTAACTACTGATTCCCTTGGTATCCATGAATCTGTCTAATCCTGCCTTGAAGCTGTCAGGCTGACAGCTGTCACAACCTCCTCTGGAAGTGAGTTCCATAACCCAATGACCCTCTGGGTGAAGAAATATTTCCCTTTATTAGTCCTAACTTTCCTACCTTGGAGCTTTAGGGAGTGCCCCCTAGTCCTAGTGTTGTGTGACAGAGAAAATATTTTTTCTTTATTCACCTTTTCTATCCCATGCATGATTTTATACACTTCGATCAAGTCACCTTTTAAACGCCGTCTTTCAAGGCTGAAAAGACCAAGGCGTTGCAACCTGATTTCATAAGGGAGCTGCTCCATCCCTTGGATCATTTTTGTTGCCCTTCTTTGTACCTTTTCCAGTTCCGTTATATCCTCGCAATGGCTAGCTTCATGGATAATATCCACAATTCGGCTAGCCTACCAGTTGGCGGGCAGGGATCCTCCCCCGACATTACAGGCACACTCTACGAGGTCAGTTTTTACCTCTCAAGCTTTCATGCGGGGTGTTCCAGTCCATGACATCTGCAAAGCGGCAACATGGTCAACTCCTTCTACTTTTGCCTCTCACTACAAGTTGGACATCCTTGCCAAGAGAGATGCAGCCTTTGGCAGAGCCGTTCTCTTCTCCTGTGTGGCATGACCCACCTCCAGGTCAGTAGCTTGTTACTCACCCATGTGTGTGGATTTCACAGACCACATGAAGAAGAAGTATGGGTTGCTTACCTGTAACCATATTTCTTCGAATGTCAGGTCTGTGAAATCCACACGAACCCGCCCGTCCTCCCCTCTGTCATACCTCTTTTCATACTGCGTTTTCGCGGAAACGGACTGAGGAGCGAAGCCCCACCTTGGGTGATAGGGCTGATGGGAGGATGGGCGGTGCTTCTTTTTAGATCTTTCTAGTTAGAGTATCCGAGAATCTGCTCATGCGCAAGGGAAAACCCATGTGTGTGGATTTCACAGACCTGACATTCGAAGAAATATGGTTACAGGTAAGCAACCCATACTTCCTCAGAAGACCACAATACATAGGCATTAGGCAAGTCCATATGGGAGACGGCCCTTCAGTGATGGTACTTCTGTTTCTTCTACTAGACTCTTGCCAGTTATCCAATCACCAACTTCTGCGCACCTCCTACTGGATACCGGATGCTGGTACAGCATGATATCACAAGGTATTTTGCATCATGTGACTAGCAAGACAGCTGGCCCTCCACATATTTAAAAAATGCCTCTTTGCATATAAACCGATACAAGCACTGTGATCTGTGGAGGAGGTCCTTCTCTCGGTCCCACCCCAGTCTCAAGTGCAGCTGGTGGAAACGAAAGAAGAGGACTTCTCCATGATTGCTCCCCACCTCTGGAACTCCCTCCTGAAAGAACTGAAAACTGCCCTTTCCCTCCTCTCTTTTATGAAGCTTTTAAAAACTCACCTACGTACTGAAGCTTATGGGGGGGAGGAGGATTAGCATTTTATTTCACCTTGACTTAGCTGCTGGAGGCTTACTCAGCTCGGGTGGCCTGCCATCTATTGCATTACATGTTCTAAATATTTTAATTGCTTGTTATTATTAAATTTATTAGAGGAATGTGTCCCAATTGCTTTATTTGTATATTTTAAATTTTAACTTGTTATTTTGAGTTGTTTCATAAGTATACCTTGATGTTGTTTATCTATTTGTCCGTGACTTGAGTTGTTGTTATGTTTTCCTTGGCATTTAATGTTTGCCACATTTTATTGTGTACTGCCCTGAGTCCTATCTGTGAGATAGGGCAGGATAGAAATAAAGTTCTATTATTATTCAGTTTTATTATTATCCACAAAAATGGAAAAATGTAAATACAATTTAGGGCAAGGCTCCTAAGTGTTCCCCAGACTTTCCATCACGTATCTGGGTGAATCCTTAGTGGTAATGAGCATAAAAGAAGTATCCATTCCTTCTGCCACTTGTCCCTCCCAAAGACTAGCTCCATGTGAACATTCACATAACAGCCTAAATTCAGGAAGGAGATGGATTGCTTCTTCTGCCCACCTCCTGAAGCTGGGACTGCTGTGTGCATATTCACACTGACATCCTGTATTCTCTGGGTACTTACCGTCCCCAACCTGATCCAGCCAATGAGTGCAGCATGGCTAGTGTCCCTTACTCCTTGCCTGGAGTAATGCTACCTGGAGGAACAAAGGGTGACAGAGTGGACTATTTCTCCTCTCCCCTCACTGGCATCACTCTGGCACCTTGTAGCCAACATCACTCCACTCGATGGGTGACAGACACTAGCCATGTTGTGCCCAATGGCCATGACAACAATAAGAACAAAAGGGGGGTGGTAAGGGTGAATATCTGGTGGAATCAAACCAGGTTCAGCACTGATGGGTAGTCAGGACTCCTTCCTGTGTCTGCAATGGCCAGGGGGCTAATGGTCAAACACCATCCCAAGCCTGATCTGGAATTCAACACTCCGGATCAGTCCAGGGATAAGGTGTCAATTCTTTGGGAAGACTGTTGAAAGTTTTATTCTTGAGATTAGTCATTTTTAATTATGTTTTTTCTTTTTATCGGTGACTTCCTTTTGTTATACATGTCTGTGCTGTGATCTTGTTAGTGTAGACCAGGCATGGGCAAACTTCGGCCCTCCAGGTGTTTTTGGACTTCAACTCCCACAATTTCTAACTGCCGGTAGGCCGTTAGGAATTGCAGAAGGTGAAGTCCAAAACACCTGGACGGACGAAGTTTGCCCATGCCTGGTGTAGATTAACAAAGGCTGTTGTTGTGTTGCACCCATGTAGAGCCACCCTATGACACAAATAGACTCTGAGCCTTTCCACATCAATGTAGCAATGTAGAATAAATTAATTAAGAAGATATTAATCTACCATCATAGATCTGGCTAAATTTAATCAGAGTTAACAGTCACTATAACCACAGATTGTTTTTAATTAAATTTATTATTGCTCAGATAGCCCATAAACAGATTGCCATCTTTCAGAAAGTTATCAGCTGGTTGTTTTTTAAAAATCCCTATCAATTTGGCAATTTAGGCAAAGTCTGCAATCTGAACAACCCATTTATTCTATCTTTCTCATTGTTGTCTTAGCTTGTGTTATTCTATTGTTGTTGTTTATTCGTTCAGTTGCTTCCGACTCTGTGATCTCATGGACCAGCCCACAGCAGAGCTCCCTGTCGGCCATCACCACCCCCAGCTCCTTCAGAGTCAAGCCAGTCATTTCAAGGACACCATCCATCCATCTTGCCCTTGGTGGGGGCCCTCTTTCTTTTTCCTTCCATTTTCCCCAGCATCATTGTTGTCTCCAAGCTTTCCTATTTTCTCATTATGTGGCCAAAGTACTTCATCTTTGCCTCTAATATCCTTCCCTTCAATGAGCAATCGGGCTTTATTTCCTGAAGTATGGACTGGTTGGCTCTTCTCGCGGTCCAAGGCACTCTCTGAATTTTCCTCCAGCACCACAATTCAAAAGTGTCTATCTTCTTTCGCTCAGCCTTCCTTATGGTCCTTCTATTATGTAAGTGCACATGCATACACCATACAACATACTCTTAGGAATTTCTGTTTCCACCATCAAGGAAAGACATTTTATCCACTGGGTGATCATGTCATACTCTTGCAGCTTCTGAAGGTCAAGGCTACAAGTCCTGCCAAGAAAACCCTGTGATAGTTTTGCCTTAGGACCACCAAAAAGTCAGAAACAACTTGAAGGCACACAACAAGGCAATCTATTCTCGTACAACATTTTTGTTGCAAATTTCACTCATGTGGTTATTGAGGGTTGTAATCTTTTTTTCTAGGTACAAATTCATGAGTCTCAACCACTGTGTGACAGGAGGGGAAGCACTCAACCCAGAAGTGTTTGAAAACTGGAAGAAACAAACTGGCCTGGATATCTATGAAGGATATGGGCAAACTGAAACAGTATGTACCTTCACTTTGGCACCCCTTTGGTACAAGTTAAATAAAAGTGGTTGAATATTTAGAGTATGTTGGTAGATGTAGAAGTGAGAACCATGCAAAACACCCGTAGCTCCTTCTAGACCAGGTATGGGCAAACCCAAGCCCGTGGGCCGGATGCAGCCCCTAGGGCTCTCTCCTCTGGTCCTCCTCTGTCTCCCCATCCTCTCAGCCTGGGGACGTGATAGCCCACCATGTCCCCAAGTTAAGAGGAGGGCTGAGGCAGAGACACACGGCTGCCAAGAGCTCCAGAGAAGAAAATACATTTTTGCTTGGGGAGGTTGTTATTCTGCTGTATTAGTTATTCTTTCTTTATATTGTTTTCAGTTTAATCTTCTGAATCACCTCAAGCTCCTAGTGCCTGCAGGAGGCATTTGAATGCAATCTTTAAAATAAAACCCTTCTTCATGTGCTTTCCATGCTTTTTGGTATTAAGGTGGAAATCTCCACTCTCCCACCCCATTAATGATATAATTAGGTTGCTGTAAGTTTTTCGGGCTGTATGGCCATGAGGTTTCACAACCTCTGAGGACGCCTGCCATAGATGCAGGTGAAACATCAGGAGAGAATGCTTCTGGAACATGGCCATACAGCCCAAAAAGCTTACAGCAACCCAGTGATTCTGACCATGAAAGCCTTCAACAACACAATGATATAATTCTTCCTCCTGTTTTTTTCACAAAGGAAGTAAAAAGTAATTTTAGACATTTCTTTCCAACTGCAAGAGAGCTTTCAAAAACCATGTGACTTTCAAAGGCTGTTTGCAGTCTGGGACATATTCTGTGCAAAATACATGTGATTCTTTTGCACAGAAAACAGCAGCACTTTTTCTGCGAATAAATCCCAAATTGGGAATCAATCCCAATTTTCAGCATGTCCCGTTTAAGAACAGCATTTTCTTTCCAGAGAAAAATATTTCTGCATAGAAATAATGTTGTGGTTCAGCCAGATAAAGGTGAGAAGGTTGGGGGGGTCAGGGCCTGATAGTTCTGTAGGTGAGCAAACAAAGAGGGCTTTATTCAGTTTTGTATATTGTCCTTCCCCGAGGGCTTACAGCAAAATGGTTCTGTGGATGAGGGAACGGAAGGGGTTTTGGAGCAAGATGCTGTTACTGAGACAGAGTGTGAAAGTAGAATTGTTATGGAATCCAACAGAACGGGAGAGGAGGATAACATTAGATCAGGGGTGCTCACACTTTTTCAGCATGCGAGCTACTTATAAAACAACCAAGTCAAAAGATCTACCTTCCGTGCGGCGCACCTTCCGCGTGCGCGCACCTTCCAGGGTTGCTTCCGGATGAGAGAGAAGCAGGGCAGTCTGCCCTGCTTCCCTCTCAACGGCAGCGGAGGCTCCACAGTTGCTTCCGGATGAGAGAGAGACAGGGCGGAGTACAAGGCTGGGCCCCTGGAGGCCCCGCCTCACGCTCCGCCTTGCCTCTCTCTCATCCGGAAGCAACCGTGGAGCCTCTGCTGTTGGCGAGAGAGAGGCAGGGTGGAGCGCCCTGCTTCTCTCTCATCCAGAAGCAACCGTGGACGATGCACCGTGCGGAAGGTGTATGCGTGCGGAAGGTGCGCTGCGCGCAGGGCAGAAACACCCCATCCGTCTGCGATCGACCTCCTTTGGACCCGCGATCGACTGGTCGATCGCGATCGACTGCATGGGCAGTCCTGCATTAGATCATCCGAGGGAACAGCTGGCTTAGACAGAGATACCATGCTGCTTCTGAGGAGGCAGAGGTTCAGATGCAGAAAATCGGGAAAACATCAATGGGAAAGAGAGGCAGAAGCAGGTCTCTCAAGGTCAAAGGAATGTGTTCATGTTTTGTAGTCCTTAAATTAGTAAGAGAGCTGTTAGGATTTTAGATCAATAACATCGCTACTGGAGTAAGGAGCTTCTGTCTCGTCCCTATTTCATGCCTTAGTTCAAGACCAAGATTCATGCTCAAGTTTGCTCCTTGTTTTATGGATTTACCTTTGGATTCATGCTCATGTTTTGTTCCTTGTTTTCTGGACTTATCTATTGCCTTTGAGACTTGCTTCCTTCATTAACTCTTGGACTTTTATCCTGTCATTTGCTCAATGAGCCTTTTTTTCCTTTTTTTATATGTGTTTTTCTCAATCAACTGTTTGTTACCACATTTGGTGCCTTGGTGAGTGCTGTGAGCAAGGTGACCTCCTGCTGAGATGCAACACATACTTTCTGCTGAGAAATTGCTGTTGCCTGTGTAGAAATTTCTGTTTTCTGTTCATAACAATCGCATGTGAAATTTGGAAAGAATAAGTCCCAAGCTGCAAAGATTCTCATCACTCCAGCATTTTTCTCATCAAGACTTCTCAACATTCAAAATATTCTCAACATTCAAATATTTTTTGGATATTTCTTCCTTCCTTCTGCACCATATCATTTAACTAAATTACTCTTTTGTTCTGTTTCAGGTAGCAATATGCGCAAATGTAAGAGGAAAGAAAATTAAACCAGGTTCCATGGGGATGGCAATTCCACCATATGATGTTCAGGTACAAGCATCACCCCTCAGAGTCGAACATGACTAGACTTAATGTCAAGGGGAAACCTTTACCTTTGCCTTGTCTTAATATGGAAATACGTATTATCCTCCCAGAATGTTGTTGTGACTGGGGAAATATCCATTGCTCTGAGGTAGAGGGAAGCTATATTTCAGAAAGCCTGGATAACAATGGATCCTATGAAAACTGTTGTTTCAACAGATTATAGATGATGAAGGCAATATCCAGCCTCCAGGGACAGAAGGAGATGTTGCGATCCGAATCAAACCGAAGCGGCCATTTTGTCTTTTCAAGCACTATGTCGTAAGTATTCATTTTCCCAGATCACTCATTAAATGCTTAAAATATAGCAGCCGCTTCACTTTGCAGTAGATTTTGTGATGTTTTATTTGCTGAAGTTTGCTCAGATGTGGAGCTATTTGTAAATTTGGCTTGTTAAAATTTTCCAATTATATTTTACTATGAAAGCGGGGCGGGGGGCATTTTATAGCAGACTACACAATAAATTTGAAAGCAGGGTCATGATGAAAAGTGAAATAATGGGCATTACTGCACAGCTGCTGTGGCCCACATCTCTTCATTGAGGACTTTGCCAGCTACTAACTATCTTCCATTTATGGTAATCTAAAGTCTGACCACAGCTTTTTAAACTGTGATTCATGACCCCAAATTTACTCTCTTTAGCTCAGGCATTGTTGTACCCTGGTCCTGAAGGATCCCTCAGTAAACCACATGGAAAAATGTGGACCCTCCAGGTGTTTTGGACTTCAACTCCCACAATTCCTAACAGCCTCAGGCCTCTTCCTTAAGCCACTGGGGTGGGGTGGGGCTGATGCTGTTAGGAATTGTGGGAGTTAAAGTCCAAAACACCTGGAAGGCTGAAGTTTGCCCATGCCTACTTTAGCTTAATGTTGGAACCCTGATTTTTTTTTTCTAAATACCACCTAGTGGCTATTTTTGACATTTGCATAAATCTGTTGTGTCATGTTGAACTTTGCAAAGGATGAGTCCGTTTAGCAAGTCTTGAAAGTGTTGTTTTTTATTGGTTCATTTTTGGTTTTTATATGTATTTTATATACATGGGGTTAGTAGGATTGCCACATGAATAAGGGACAAGTACCTAAAAACAAAGAATTTTTCACAAAAATAAGGGACACTTCATAAAAACTTGGAAATCATCCCTTATTTTTGTGAAAAATTCCCTATTTTAGGTATTTGTCCCTTATTCTTATATCAATAAGTGGCAACCCTAGGTCATGTAAAAATTTCTTGGGGCAAAAATGATCTCAAGTTGAAACATTTAAGAAGCTCTGGTCTTTAAAAAAACAACATCCAACATGCAAATCTGGTTATATGGATGAAGATAATGTACTTAAAGGATATTTTATATGTATTGCTGTTATAGATAAGTACTTGTTAAGGAGAAATTTTAAAAAAATTACTAGCTTGGGTCTCTGGCATTGCCTGAGTTATTAGAAGAAGTCATTCTTTATTTTACAAAATGCATAATGTTGTAGGTGAACTACAACTCACATCATGCTACAACTCACATCATGCCATAGTTCACCTGCATTTACAGTTTCAAAGAGCACTCCGAACCACACCAATGATGGACCTGGATCGAACTGAAATTCCATCAAGACTTAAAATTTGTCATGTTGGGCAAGTTTGCTGTAGATGCATCATCAGTGGAGTTCAGTATTCTCTCCAGCTGCTGGATGAATTACAACTCTGTCAAATCCCTCCAGAATGTTCAGTTGGTCATGGGAGTTTTGTGTGCCAAGTTAGATCCAGGTCCATCATTGGTGGGGTTCGGAGTGCTCTTTGAAACTATAAATGCAGGTGAACTATAAATCACAGTACCTACAAATAACAAATGACAAGGCCAATTGCACCCCAAACCCACCACTATTCAAATTTTGGCGTATCGGGTGTGCATGCCAAATTTGGTGCAGATCCATCGTTGTTTGCGCTCTCTGGATGAAGGTGAACTATAATTCCTATAATTTATTTATTTAGTCTATTTATATCCTGCCTTTCTCTACCCCGAAAGGGACTCAAGGCGGCTTACATAGAGGCAATTGTTCAATGCCTTAAAAAGACGTATCATTCCAAAAATTAAAATTAGATTAAAATTAAAACATATTAAACATTTAAAAACATTACACTCCATATTAAAATCACGCCATCCATAGTCGTAGTCCAAGTTATTCCGTAGTCATTCCATATATTCCAAATCTGTTAATTGCTCTGCACTTTCTCCGAAAGTCTAATTCCACAGCCAAGTTTTTACATTTCTTCTGACTAGGAGGGAGGGGGCTGATCTGGGGAGGGAGTTTCATAGCCATGGGGCCACCGCTGAGAAGGCCCCGTCTCTCTTTCCTATCAGTCACGCCTGTGAAGGAGGCGGGACCAAGAGCAGGGCCTCCTCGGACTATCTTAATCTCTGAGATGGTTCATAGGAAGAGATACATTGATACGTAAATCAAGGTGAATTTCCCCAAAGCACTACTGTATTTTTGTTGGTCATGGGGGCTCTATGTGCCAAGTTAGGTCCAGTGCCATCATTGGTGGGGTCCAGAGTGTTCTTTGACTACAGGTGAACTATAAATCCCAGTACCTACAACAACTATAAATCCCAGTACCTACAACCACGCTGCTCACCCTTACCAAGGGACTAGGGAGGCCACGTCAGAGTGGCATTCCCCCCTCCCTAGCCGAAATTCGACTTCAATATCACCTGCCGTCCTCCCACCTCCAAAGGGTGGGAGCTTTGCTGGCGGCCTTCTCTCCTTTGAACAGGCCGCCTTGCGCACAGGCCGACAACTTCGGTGAGTTTCACCTTCGCGTGCAACCTGACGGAGGACTGAGATGGGGGGAGCAGGGGAGCAGGACCCACTTCCGTGGACGCCTCTCACGCCTCCCACGCCACCGAGGGAGCCAAAAGGGGATCATCCATCTGGGTCCCCTAGATCCATTGGGAAGAGAGAGTCGACAGAGCGCCCAGGCCTAGCCCTTCAATCTGCTCCATGGGAGACGACTGCCCGTTCTCTGGATCGGGTGGCTGCCCGTGGTCCCCTCATACCAGCCGACCTGCGGAACACCCCGCCGAGCACCAGGACAGTCTACCTGAGATCCTGAACATCAGCGAGGTCCTGGCGGAGGTCCCGGGCGGCCGCCCTCGGGGCCGAGCGGGCCTGTTGCCGGCCCAGAGGGTGTGGGCCAACCCCCCAAAGATGGCGCCTACCCCGTTAGACGCCATCATGGCGCCGGCTTCACCAGCCCCGCAAGCTCCACCTCCTCCCTCTCCTGCCTCAAAGCAGGAGATCAGGGGCCGGAGCAAGCGGAGGCGTGACCGGAGGCGGAGCCAGAGGCGTGACCTGAGAGACAGGGGGTCGGAGCAAGCGGAGGCGTGACCGGAGGTGGGGCAGGGAGCGCGGCCAGAAGATGAAGACTCCGCCACCTATGCTCGCTTTAGCAGAGCCGGGGATGACAGTGAGCATAGTTCCGCCTCCCCAGCCTCCCTCTGATGAGGTAATGACTGACTCTTCCCTGCCTCCCCAACCCTTGACAAGGACGGACGCTTCTAGCACCCCAGGGCAGACTCAGAACCCTGAAAGGCCCCCGACGCCAGCCTTAATCCACTTGGGAGGTGATCCTCAGGCTTTAAAGCCTGGAATGTCCTTGACGCCAGCCCTAATCCACCAGGCAGACGCTTCTCAGGCCCCAGGATCTGATCTGGCTCAGAGGACATTCAACCTCCTCCCCTTACTGGTGGAGAATGAGGAGAGTAGTAGAATGGTTGTTTTAGATCACCACAACCAGGTCTCATTGGAGCCAGGACTAACATCTACCACGGTTTGTTGGCCCCACCCGATTTCCCTTTTCAGGGGGTGTGCCGCAAATTAAGCCCTTAAGGACTACAATGGGTCCTGTGGAAGCCCCTATTGCAGTGATACTGGGATGGGGAAGTACAGCATTAGGCACAGGCCGAAAGCGAGAGGTATGCTGAGTCAACATGAGACTCGGCATGCCTCTGACCTGCGTCCTATCCCGAGGCACACTGGTGACAGGCTTCCAGCTTCCTCCCCTTCCTCTCTGGTGTTAGTAAATGCACGCTCAGTTAGGAATAAAACCACAACTCTTAAGGATTTCTTCTTGGAACAGTGAGTCAATCTTTGCTGCATAACTGAAACCTGGATCAACAATGGCGATGAAACCTGCCTGCACGAGTTAGCGTTCCCTGATTATGTTGTTACTCACCAGAATAGGAACGAGAGGCGGGGAGGGGGAGTGGCCATTCTCTCCCGTGACCTGTTACATCTTAGAGCGGTCCCTGCACTGGAAACAGATGGGATTGAAAGTGTTGGCCTGATGTGGGGAGCCCCGGAGAGTGTAGCCTTCTTGCTGGTGTACCGAGCACCTAGCGCACCAGCGAGGAGTCTCTCCCTGCTGTTGGAGGCTGTGGCTGAGTGGGCATTGAGGTTCCCTAGACTAGTGGTGCTGGGGGACTTCAATGTCCACGCTGACACAGCCTCCCTTCCATCTGCAGCAGGGGACCTAGTGTCGACCATGGCGGCACTAGGCCTCTCCCTCACAAACTCGGGCCCCACACATCGGGCTGGACACACCCTCGATCTGATTTTCTCTGTGGGTGTCCAAGTGTCCGTCGCCTCTGTAATCGAGGTGCCATGGTCGGATCACTGTGCTCTAAGAGTCCGGGTTGAGTTACCACCAACCCCCGGCAAGTATGCCGAACCGATTTGGGTTCGCCCGAAGGGACTTATGGAACCAACCAGGTTCCTGAATGTCCTGAGGGACCTGGAGCCTGTCAGCGTCTCGCTTGAGGAGCTAGTTACCACCTGGAACAGCAAGTTATCCACCGCTCTCGACGAGATTGCCCCTAAATGCCCTCTCCGACCCCGCAAGGGCCGTTCCCCGTGGTTCACAGAAGACCTAAGAACCATGAAGTGGGAGAAGAGACGGCTAGAGCGCGTGTGGAGGAAGCTCCGTGACGGACCTTCGGAATCAACTTATAAGCTCTTTATGGAAGCTTATGAGCATGCTACCAAGGAAGCGAAAAATTCCCATTATGCTTCCTTGATAGCGTCTGCAGACTCACGCCCGGCCCAATTGTTCAAGATAATTCGGCAGCTCACGATGGTCCCTACCATCCCAAATAATGATGATCGGGCTCTTACCACCGAGGCTTTCCAGAATCATTTTGCAGACAAGATTGCGACGCTCCGCCGGGGCCTGCCCGCCACGGTTGATACAGTACAGGAGCTTGAGACTCCGTGGCCCTCCGCCGGATCCACCTTCGACTGGTTTCGACCACTGGACGCAGAGGATGTTGACAAGATAGTCGCAGCTCTTCGACCTACCACCTGCTCCCTCGACCCGTGCCCCTCCACGCTGATTCGATCTTTCGTGGAGGGGTTACATGGCCCTCTGTTGAATATAATCAACTGCTCCCTTGAGCAAGGAGCCTTTCCAGAGGAGTTAAAAGAGGCGGTGGTAACTCCATTGCTGAAGAAGCCAGGGTTAGATCCCGCAGCTCCCTCCAACTACCGCCCAGTGTCCAACCTGGGCAAGGTAATTGAGAGGGCAGCAATGGAGCAGCTGCAGGCTTTCTTGGATGATGCAACCTGGCTAGACCCCTTCCAGTCCGGCTTCCATTCTGGGCATGGGACAGAGACCATCATGGTCTCCATCACAGACCTACTCCGTTGCCACTTGGACCGAGGCGGATCGGCACTGCTCATGTTATTGGACCTCGCGGCAGCGTTTGATACTGTCGATTACCAACTTTTGACACACCGCCTGGCGGTGGCGGGGGTGAGGGGGACAGCTCTCAACTGGCTGTCCTCCTTCCTCCAAAACCGCCTGCAGCGAGTGAAGTGGGGAGGGGTGGTCTCTGAGAGCTCCGCCTTACACTGCGGGGTCCCTCAGGGGGCCATCCTCTCCCCGCTGTTATTTAACATCTACTGTACATGCGACCACTCGCCCAATTGGTGCGGAGTTTCGGGCTGGAATGTCATCAGTACGCTGAAGACACCCAGCTCGTTCTGAGGATGGACGCCGGGGCGGAATCTGTACCCGATAATTTCCAACTCTGCCTAGAAGCCGTAACTGGATGGCTGCGAGCCAGTAACTTGAAGGTGAACCCAGCGAAGACGGAGATCTTGTGGCTAGGCCGCCCGGGGGGGGGGGGGGGAGATCCAGCTGCCGACGTTTGACGGCGTGGCACTATGCCCGCAGTCCTCAGTAAAGAGCTTGGGGGTCCGGCTGGACCCAAGCAGCTGTCTATGGAGGCACAGATTGCTTGTGCCTGCAAGACAGCCTTTTACCATCTGCGGCAAGCGAAACGTCTGACTCCCTATTTCTCCCGTCGCGACCTGGCCACGGTGATCCAAGCTACGGTCATCTTGAGGCTCGATTACTGTAACGCGCTGTACATTGGCCTGCCTTTGTCGGCGATCCGGAAACTTCAACTGGTGCAGAACGCGGCAGCTCGCTTGCTGCTAGGAGCCCCAAGAACGGCACATATAACGCCACTCCTGCACGAACTGCACTGGTTGCCCATTGAATTCCGGGTCTCCTTCAAGGTGTTAGTTTTGACTTTCAAGGCCTTATATGGTTTGGGGCCAGTGTACCTGAAGGAGCTGCTTACCCCATATGTGCCCAGAAGATCACTGCGCTCAGAGGGGCTTAACTTACTTGAAGTCCCGGGTATGAAGTCCCACAGGCTCTCTACCACACGGCAGAGAGCATTTTCAGTGGCGGCGCCGGTTCTATGGAACTCGCTGCCGCCGGGGACACAAGCCTTGCAGGACCTGATGGCGTTCCGCAGGTCCTGCAAGACCTGGCTGTTTAGACAGGTGTTCGATGTCTGACAGCGCCTAATTAACGCTTGCCATCCTGCCATACCACTACCATTCTCCATGTACCAGCTATGTCTGGCTATGATTTTATGTGACTGTTTTAAGATGTAATTTTATGTGTTTTTAACCATGTGTTTTATACGCTGTTTTATATGCTATTTTTATATGTTGTAAACCGCCCTGAGCCTTGGGAAGGGCAGTTTATCAAATCCAAATAAATAATAATAATAATCTATAAATCAAGGTGAATTCCCCAGACCTCTCCAGTATTTTTCTTAGCTCATGGAGGTTCTGTGTCAGTGGAGGTCACAGTACTCTGACTAGATGCAGGATGAACTACAACTTCCATCATGTGGAGTCAGTCCCCCAAACTCTTCCAGTATGTTTAAGTGCAGATTAGTTGTGCAGACAGAGTGGTAAAGTAGGAAAGCGTTAAGGGAGAGGCAGTTGGCAGGATCATGCAAATTCCACAGCAATTGAGAGAGTAAGAAACACTGGGATGTCTGTCGTAGAGGAAACATGTATAATCTCGGATGACATTTTCCCCGAATGAAAGCATTCCTTGGGAAGTGGGCAGTATGGTGTTTGGGGAGGACATTGGCAGGGTTTGAGCTACATGTTCATGGTGCTCACTATAGCCTGAAATGTCATTGGAGGGAGGGCTTTTGGTGGCACTGTGCATTAAAGCTGTTTGTGGAAGTGGGCACCCCAGCCACATAAACACATACACATTTTCACTTTCATTAGGTATCTAGATTTCATACCCTTTTATACATGGGGTCCCATAAAAATTTCTTGGGCCAAAAGGAGTCACAAGTAAAATAAAGTTTAAGAACCCCTGATCAGATAGCATATGGCTCAAAGAGCATGGAGCTTGAGATGGAGCCACCCCAAAGAGCAGGGCATCCTGTTGACTGCTCCCAGCTATCTGTCAAAAAAAATGGAACTGGTGGAGTATGAAAACACCAACTCACCTTACTCCTCTGTCTTGAGGTGTCAATTAGGTGATCTGGAAATCATGTCTGATTGGTTCCAGGACAGCCCTGAGAAAACTGCAGCCAGTGAGCATGGGGATTTTTATTCCACTGGCGACAGAGGGTTTATTGATGAAGAAGGCTACATTTGGTTTGTCGGAAGGTCGGACGATGTCATTAACTCCTCTGGGTAAGTTCCCTTGAGATGAGTTTAGTTTGTAAGCTTGCTTGCTTGGTCTGCATTTAGCACCCGGTAAATCAAGGAATGACTGTGTCCTCCTGTAGATACCGTATTGGACCCTTTGAAGTGGAAAGTGCCTTGATCGAACACCCGGCAGTTGTCGAATCTGCTGTTGTCAGCAGCCCAGACCCTGTCAGAACAGAGGTAATGAGAAACAGCTCACTTCCCATTCTATCCCTTCCCCAAGTTGATTCTTGGTGACGTTCTCATGAAAACAATGGGACCTGAGTATCTCTTCTACCCCTGTAATCTTGCCAGCCCAAGGGCCATCCCAAGATTGTTCGTTTCTGAGAGAATGCAGAATTATTTCTCTGAGTTGTTAATACTTAAAATTGGCATCTTACAGGTGGTGAAAGCTTTTATTGTCTTGTCTCCGAGTTATAAATCACATGATCCAGAAAAGCTTACCAAGGAACTTCAAGATCATGTAAAAAAGGTCACTGCTCCCTACAAATATCCCAGAAAGGCAAGTATCTTCCTGCTATTTAATAGAAAGGTTCATAGAATCTTGGAACTGGAAAGGAGGGAGAAAAGGGGCTATTTTGTCTAGTTCCTGTCATACAATAATTAAAAGACTACAGAAAGATGTCCATCCAACCTCTGTTCAAAAACCCCCCAAAATGGAGATTCCACCAACTTCTGAGTCATAGAATCATAGGATAAGACTTGGAAGAAACCACATAGGCTAACTAGTCCAACTCCATTCTGCCCTGCAGGAAAAGCACAATCAAAGCACCCTGACAGATGGCCACCCAGACTCTTGTTTAAAAACCTTCAGAGAAGGAGCCCCCATCAGACTCCAAGGCAGAGAGTTCCACTGTTGAACAGCTCTTCTTATGGTTAGGAAGTTCTTCCTAATGTTCAGATGGGATCTCCTTTCCTGTAATTTGAACCCATTGCCCCATTGAGTCCTAGTCTCCAGGGCAGCAGAAAACAAGCTTGCTCCCTCTTCCTTTCAACTATTTATACATGGCTCCTCTTAAGTTTCCTCTCAACCTTCTCTTTTGAGGCTAGACCCAGCTTTTTAAGATGCTCCTCAGAGGGATTCATGGTCTTCAGACCTCGGATCATTTTAGTTGTCCTTCTCTAGACACCTTCCAGCTTGTCCATGTCGCTCTTAAGTTGTGATGCCCAGAATTGGACACAGTATTATTCCAGGTGAAGTCTGGCCAAAACACAATAGAGGGGTGTCATGACTTCCCTTGATCCAGAGTCAATCTATTCCACTGTCAAATGGCTCCTACGGTGAAAAAGTTCTTAACGTTCAGGTAGATTCTCTTCTCTTTTGAGTCCATTGGTTCATGTTCTAGTATTTGAAGCAGTAGAAAACATGTGCTCCATCTTTACGTGACTACACTTCAAAGCAAAATGAGGCCTCAAATGGAGTGCTATCACAGAAAAGAAGGGCAGTTGTTCTTCCTTGGTACAGAGGGTAGGACAAGGTCTAAAGCAGTGGTTCTCAACCTGTGGGTCCCCAGGTGTTTTGGCCTACAACTCCCAGATATCCCAGGCAGTTTACCAGCTGTTAGGTTTTTTGGGAGCTGAAGACCAAAACATCTGGAGACCCACAGGTTGAGAACCACTGGTCTAAAGGTTTTAAGTTGTAATAGGGTAAATTTCAATTGAACATTATAAGAAACTTCTTTCCAAAATCAGTTCTTTGGCAATGGAATCAACTGTCTAGACCAGTGGTTCTCAACCTGTGGGTCCCCAGATATTTTGGCCTTCCACTCCCAGAAATCCTAACAGCTGGTAAACTGGCTGGGATTTCTGGGAGTTGTAGGCCAAAACACCTGGGGACCCACAGGTTGAGAACCACTGGTCTAGAAGATGGTGGGATCTTCTTCTCTGGGCACCTTCAAAAATGCTGGACAACTGTCTGTTGGGGGTTGCTTTACCTGGAGATCCTGTATGGACTCAATCACCCATGTGTCTCATTCCAACACTAAGTTTCTATTATTCTATCCTCTTAGAAAAATAAATATAGCTATTTAGATTCCAATAGATTAATATGAAAGATCAACCTTTGGGAAATATTGTGGCTCACTTTTCTATTGGGGTGATGAGACATACATCATAGCAGCAAGGCTAACTGATGAAACTGCCCAATATTATGTCAAATCATTGATTCCTCTAGCCCAGTGTTTTCAACTGTCACAGACATTGAATCTTCAAGGCTTCTGGCTGGATTTCTTCATGACCTTCTCAGGCAATCCCTAGTCTTCTTAGCTAATATTCAACCCACATTCTAACCAAGTCTGACCTTGCTTAGCTTCCAAAAGCCAAACAAGGCTAAATGTATTCACATGGTTTTGTTTTACCACCTTTGGCTCTGAGTCCAAGAGGATATTCAGTATTTTAGACTTGTCAACTTTCACCCACAAATCTGTTTGGATCCAAAGTGGCTGCAAGACAATGGCTCTGAAGAAAAGCCAGGTAGATCCAGATTCCTTCAAAAACTTGGCTCAGATTTTTGCCATTTATTCTTAAGACAACAACATTGGTGTTGGGATGGGATTTGGGAGGTCCATACTGAAGTGAACCATTAAACATATCAGGTGACCTTGGATGGAATCGTGAGGAAGAAAGCTGCCATCCTGAACTTATTCATGGAAAACCAGGGTAGAAATGTAACTAATGAATAAATTAAAAATTTTCTCTTTTCCCCCCAACACAGATTGAGTTTGTCCAAGAACTACCGAAGACACCTACTGGGAAAGTCCAAAGAAATGTATTAAGGAACCGAGAATGGGGGGAAATCTAGCTTCAGATACACGTTTGCAAATGATGGTTCTCCTCATCCCTGCCCTTGTCAATTGAGGTGGATAATTTCCCAATACTGTCTCAATTTCTGATATATTTTCAAATAATTTTGTTCTAAAAATGCTAAGCAGAAACATTGACACAATCAAGAAAGAACTGTACTTTTGACCCACAGATACTCCTAGAATAGATCTGAAATTCTCCCAAGGTTCATGATTTCTGCCCTAAGATTACGGACAATTGGTGGGTATTCTTTGCAAAGTGACACCAAAGCATATAGCATTGTTTGAATAGATAACATTAAAGCAACATTAAATCGATACTTATGCAAAATTATACCTTTTACCTCTGAGAAAAGGGTTACCTTGAGGGCTACATAGAGGCCAAGGGGACAATTTTGTCACGTTTCCGCCCTGTTTGTAACATCTTAAACCCAGAATATGCTTTCTTAAAGACAAGAAATTGTATTGTCAAAAGCTTTCATTGCCAGATTCACTGGGTTGTTGTAGGTTTTTAGGGCTATATGGCCATGTTCTGGAAGCATTCTCTCCTGATGTTTCGCCTGCATCTATTGCAGGCATCCTCAGAGATTGTGAGGTCTGAGACAAGAAATTCTCAGGACATGCCATGGAAAAGGCATCTTCTGGACCTAAAACAGTCCATGGCCACCAAAAATGTGTCAGTAATGATAAGGAGGGTGTTGGAAGCATTTGGATATACAAGCCATATCGATCTTTTCTTTCTGGGAGTCTGGCCCTCCAGTGCACCCCTAACTACCAGTAGTTGCCCACCTTTGCCCTATAATAACTAAGACAAGAAGCATCAATATCAATAAGTGTCAAAGGCTTGGATCGTCTATCATGGCCTATCTTATGTAACTTTATGGATACTTAACTGTGACATGACATTCTTCTGAAACTGTGAAAATGCTTAAGGGGACACCAGCAAGTGCCTTAATGAGCATCAAGCTGTACCAATATACGAGGGTTGAATGAAAAGTAATGCCTCCACCTTCGTTACTTGGGTTTGGATGGGAATATTTTAATAAATCAAACGCAGAAATAATCCTTACAATGTGCTCTTTAACTACCACTATTCACTTTTCCACATAATCACCGGACAATTGGATACATTTCTGCCAACAATGAAAAGGTTTTCTGAAGCTGTCACGGAATAGGTCAACACTCTGTTTCCGCAACCAGCGTCTTACAGTTCTCTCAACATCTTCATGATGTCCCCGCAGATCTTCTTTCATTATCAGGAACAGATGGAAGTCAGGCGGTGCTAAATCTGGACTGTATGGAGGATGCCATATGGTGGTGAGATCCAGTCTCTGAAATTCTGCTGTAGTGCTCTTTCATTTCAGGCATCAGCATCCTGGGTACCCATCGTTTTCAGATCTTCCGATAGTCAAGAAAAGCAATAATGTGACCCACACATTCTTGTGAAATGCTGATTATGCTTGAAATTTCTTTCTGAGTGATACAATGATTGTCCTGAATCAAACTGTCAACCTTTTGCTTGTGAAACTCGGTGGTTGCTGTCACAGGATGTCCAACTCTTTGTTTGTCACGCAAGTCAGATGTTCCCACCTCAACATCTTTAAACTTACTCGCCCAACGACGCAGAGTGCTCGCATCAACACAATCACCATAAACAGCTTTCATTCTCTGTTGAATCTCCTTTGGGGGGACACCTGCTGCTGTCAAGAATTCAATGACTGCACGTTGCTTAAGTCGCATTGACCGACCGTCTGTGCAGGGTTCCATACTTTGCACTTTAACAACACAACTGTTCAATGCTAAGGCTTCCTGCCAAAATGGAACTGTAGAGGAGAGTCTACTGAACAAGCCAGTACCTGCCGCATACCAGTACTGCCATCTGTTGAGGAGTTACGAAGGTGGAGGCATTACTTTTCATTCAAACCTTGTACATCAGCTCTTATTAGCTAGGGCTTTGATGCACATCACTGTAATGTGCATCAGTCTCATTGTGCACCCGTCCCAATGGTCATCAGTTACTTTTCCAGCTCCCGTATGCCATAACTTCATGGCAGTCCATTGCTGAATATGGATCTTCTAGAACTGCCCAACTGCTGCAATCATAAGTGCACTTACGAAGTCCCACATAAACTATGAAGATGTTAAGTCCCACATATGCTTTCTGGTCAAAATTATACTTTTGGCCTATTTTTTTAACCTATGGCTCAAACAGCACCTGGTGCTCTAAAATATTGCAAATAAGCTCCGCTCCAGAATGTAGCCGCCTTCTTGTCTCCTTTATTGTCCTGTAACCAAAATAAAGTGTATTTCATAAGATGCCTACTCAAAGTTCAATGTGAATTGCAAGTCAAGTGTTGTTAGGTTTCCAGCTTTGATCATGTTGCTCAAGGATGGGGAAAGCTGTGGCCTTTCCAAAATGGTTGGACTCCATCTCTCATCTTCTCAGAAAGGGTTGTATTCTGTTCAGTGTCCAGGGGAAGCAAGATTACATGAGGATCATTAAGTGAAAGTGACTGGCTCTTCCTCAAGCTGACCTGGTTATTCCAGACATCCAGTTCTCCAAACCCTTTGTCAAAGGGACCTCCCAAAACCCATCCCAACACCAATGTTGTTGTCTTAAGAATAAATGACAAAAGCCATTTAAGACATGTGAATACCTAAAAAGCCTTACAGTGATTATGTATTTTTATTGCATTTATATATTGTTTCTCTCACCCCTGAGGGGACTCAGGGCGGAGCACAACATATATAAGGCAAACATTCAATGCCGGGACAAGAATTCATTATATGCATACATAAACATTAAAAACATTTATCTCAGCTTTAAAATACACTGTTTAAAACCGTTTAGATCATTCACATCAAATCTAATTGGCCTGGCCAGGTTTCCTATCGTTGCTTTATTACACTGTCACACATATCAGCATGAAACATTAAATATTGCAAACTCTTTACAAGGTGAGATTAAGCATATTTCCACAACACAAAGGGTAAGCTACCTATTAATAATACACGAACAAAACGTCTCAGGGACAACACTGTGAATAAAGAACCTCAATACTATTAAAGGGTGTGATATGCAAAATATGCGTATAATAAATATGTGTATCCTAAGTAGGGGGGAACCTTATGCAGGCGCAAGCAGACCGTTGTACGATCCTCTGGAAGAAATTGCCGCTTTCTCATGAGTTTACCTGATCATCAGATTCACCACAATACTTTTACACTCCAGTGTGGCTGACTTTGTCGACATAGTTCTACACTGAATTTGCCAATTTAAGGTTTGATGACACTTACCCGATTATTCTACCATATCTTCGGCGTGTTATAGCGGTTCAATTATGTCTAGACTGTTGAGCATGGATCAACTTGTTTTTCTCGGCGCTTTCAGGATAAATTACACTGGACTCTCTATTGAGAATTAGTCAATCCTAAACATTGAGGCCATGCTTAGGTGGTCTTTTCTAGGATGGAGGACCATTCCCTTATCTATAGTAGTAGCGCAGAGGCGCCCAAAAAAGAGATATAGGGATTGATATGGTTGATGTTTGGCCTATATATATGGAGAAGCACTATACAATGCATCAAATAATAATTTATATGACATAAAAAAACATTGAGTTTCTGCTGAAGTTTATTTTTAGTCTGCTTGCGCCTGCATACCGGTTAAGATACAATTCTCTATGAGGAATTGGTCATTTTATTATATGTAGTAGTATTCATATTTTGCATATTATATATGTTATGCATCAAATAATAATTTATATGACATATTTATTGACTGCTCAGAGCTGCTAAGAGGCAGACTGTCTGGAATTCCCTACTCCCAAAGACTATGTCCCTGTGGATGAAATGAAATAGAACCACTAGAACACATTTGATTGCAGTGCTGCTATTACACAGTGAGATGTAGCCAACATTTACTGTATATCCAATCTTGTCCTGCATAACTTGCCACCCCCTGTAGAGGATTGTTAGATATCTTTTATAGGACAAGTGCCACAAGGTGACCTTCATAGTGGCAAAGTTCCTTGCAGTGGCAAGGCTGAGAAAGCAACTAACCTCTAATAGGGGTATTACTTGAAACCATGTAGATTTATCTTGTACGTACAGTGAACTTCTCCTGAGATGGGAAAAATTATAATGACTGTTCATTTACTGATGTGTCTATGGACCATAATAAATGTTGTAAATCATGTGTGCAATTTCACCATGAGAGAAGGTCCTCTGAGAGGGCCCCCACTAGACCCACCAGCAGAAGAAAGGGACTGAGGAAGCCTTGCCAGTCCAAAATACTTGCACCTGAGTTTATTTATTATTTATTTATTTCTAGCATTTATACCCCATCTCTTTTCTCCCCCAAAAGGGGGACTCAGGGCAGCTTACATAGGCAGCAATTCGATGCTGTTATATAAACAATTAAAATAATAACCATCAACCATAACCATTACTTGTTAAAATGCACAAACTACATAAATTACATAAACATTCATTAAAACAGTATAAACCTTAATTATCAATTAAAAAAACGTATCCTCATATAAATCATCCTTATCAGTCCATTTCACCCAAGTGCTGCTTTATGTCTATTGACCAAAGGTCTGGTCCCACAGCCACGATTTTACTTTTTTTCTGAAAGCTAGGAGGGATGGGGTCAAACGTATCTCGCTTGGAAGCACGTTCTATAGGCGGGGGCCCACCGCTGAGAAGGCCCCATCCCTCATCCCCACCAGCCGCATTTGAGATGTTGGCGGGAGCGAGAGCAGAGCCTCCCCGGACGATCTTGGGTTATGAGTTGGGACATAGAGGCAGATCCGTTTGGACAGATAAGCTGGGCCAGAACTGTATAGAGCTTTATAGGTCAAAGCCTGCACTTTGAATTGAGCTCGGAAATGGACAGGCAGCCAGTGGAGCTGACACAACAGAAGGGTGGTGTGCTCCCTGTATGTAGCTCCTGTTGGCAACCTGGCTGCCGCCCATTGGACTAACTGCAGTTTCCGAACCATCTTCAAAGGCAGCCCCACGTAGAGTGCGTTGCAGTAATCTATACGGGATGTGACCAGAACGTGGACCAGTTGCTTGGCCAGTGATGAGACTGGACACTGCCTCACCGGTTGGCAAGAAACACTCTGCACCCACTCCCCCATCACCACTTATGGGGGAAAGGAGGGTGTGGTGCCAGGCCCTATCATTCTCTCCTCCATACCCTGGAAGAGAAGAAAAAATGGAACAGGGTTAAGGTCCCAGACACCTTGTCACCTTGCCTTCCCTCCTGTCCCCAATGCCGCCTCTCCCCGGTGTGTGCCTGTCTTTCTTCCTATCACCATGCATCCGGTCTCAGGTGAATGCCTGTCTCCCTGCCTTCCCTTAAAAATCTCATATATGAAAGGGGTTACAAGTCAAATAACCTGTGAAAAGCCACTGTCTTTTTTTAAAAGGCAGATCTTGTGCAACTGTGGAAGTTTGTAGCCTCTGTCCCAATGGGAAAACAGAAAAACATATTTCTGTCCCAATGGAGTTGCAAAATTCCAAGATTTAAAAAAAGAGAAAGAAAATAATAATTACAGTATTGCTTCAACTGTAAGATGCCATTGATTGTAAGATACACCCTAATTTTAGTGCAGCCACCCCCAACAAAAATCTATAAAATATACCTGTAATTCTAAGACGCACCCCATTTTTTGAGATGTTTATCTAGGAAAAAAGTGAGACTTGGAACTGAAAAAAGACAGTAATGTGAAAGTGTAAAACATGAATGGCTTTACTTGGGTGAACATATCACAAAGGAAAAGTCTCTGACTGCCAGTGGAAGTGTACTGCCAGTTGATTCCACAAATGAGAATCAATTAGTAGGATAACAGTCGCAATACATTCCCTGTGGAACACATCACTGGCACAGGTGATGAGATGCAGAAGGAGGTAAGATCTCACCTGGAGAAGCTTGCATCTAGAGGTCGTCAAAAAGAAGGAACAGATGAAGATGAGTGAAAATGCTACGGAAAGTTTTCTAAAATGCTCAGGCTGTATACTCGATGCATAGAACTCTTCATGCGTTACAGGCCAAACATGCAGAGCTTCATGTGATCGCTCCCGCTGAGGCTCATATAGAGTGTCAGTGACGGGCTTTGTGGCGGAATGAAAATAATGCATAGTTCACTTCTTACCGATCCACACACTGTCTTGTTAGATAAAAGATATGCCACAGAGATGATAAGTAAAGAATAAGGTGTTTACTCTTTGTTATGCAGAACAACATATATATATATAGTCAGGCGAACAGCTGCATTGATTCACACAATGTCCTTTGAGTGAGATTCAAATGTTCCTTGGGTGTCCATGTGAAGGATCTTCTTCCAGCAGCTCAGAAGCAGAAATATACTAATTTATCTTGGCAAGCTGCTGCTGTACAGAAGACCTAAACATGTAACTGTTGCCAAAACTCCCAGGCTCAGCTAGCATCCCTGCTGTAGCCCAACCAATCAACTTCATGCTTTGCATTTTTCAGTTAACACACTCACCAACTGATTTTTACATGCTCCAACAGAGTTTTCTCCTTTGTGATAAGGTCCTGAGCTGAGATCAGGGGCTATGGATGGGTTTTACCATCCATAGCAAAGATTGGGTTTGTAGTGGGCAGACAGATAATGAATTCCACATGAATTCATGTGATAGGAATGTTCACTAAAGGCCCTGCTTCAATGCAAGTTTGCTATCTTCCTGTGATAAAGTCCTTTATCTTAGTTTTCTTTGTCTCTTTTTCAAAAACAACCTCTTCTTCTATTCTCATGTCTTCTCTTTTGCATGGGGATGTCAAGAAAGTTGCAAAGAAGTAGGAAAAGCTCCTTTCTATGAGAGTGACGAGACTCCAAGTTATAGCTCTATCTTCTATGAAAAGGCATGGGCAAACTTCAGCCCTCCAGATGTTTTGGACTTCAGCTCCCACAATTCCGAACAGCCTCAGGCTGAGGGGGGAAAGGAAAGGGCCTGAGGCTTTTAGGAATTGCAGGAGTTGAAGTCCAAAACATCTGGAGAGAGCCAAAGTTAGCCCATGCTTGGGCTGGCGCAATTGGAGTTTACATAGAATAGAATGCGCTGTGTGAGATACCGCTTTTTTTTCTATGACCTTCCCCTTTGCTCTCCTATCTAAGATATACCTTTCTGTGTATCCAGGTATGGTAACTAGACCATGTGATCCAGGGCAATTCTTTAAATTGGTTGTAGAAAGTCTCCCCTCTTATCAGTCTCTTTTGGACTCCTTCTTCTCCAGTGCTTCGTCTATACTTTGCTTCTTCATTAACAAGCTGGTGAGTTAAGAATGAAACTCTTCCCTTTATCCTTAGCTAATTAAGGTGTGGGTTTGTCATGCATAATTAAATGTAAAAGCCATTAGTTAACTCTTCGAAGCATGCAAACAGAAACAGCCTGTTTTGTTCATTTTTGGTCAAGTTTCAGTTCAGAGATGTCCCCATGAGATCGGAGCATGCTTCTCTGCTTTGCTAAAAGAAAGCTCATTTCCAACAGTTTTAGCTTTCAGGTTTTCGCCCAAAAGAGGTAATACTTGGGACACTCTCATTTTCGACAAGGCACATTCATGCTCTGAATGTCCTGCCAATCAAAGACCATAGAATCAGAGTTGGAAGAGACCTCAAGGGCCATCCAGTCCAACCCCCTGCCACGAAGCAGGAAAATCGCATTCAAAGCGCCCCCGACAGATGGCCATCCAGCCTCTGTTTAAAAACCTCTAAAGAAGGAGCCTCCACCACACTCTGGGGCAGAGAGTTCCACAGCTGAACAGCTCTCACTGTTAGGAAGTTCTTCCTAATGTTCAGATGGAATCTCCTTTCTTGTAGTTTGAAGCTATTGTTCCTCATCCTAGTCTCCAGGGCAGCAGAAAACAAGCTTGCTCCCTCCTCCCTATGACTTCCTCTCACATATTTATGCATGGCTATCATGTCTCCTCTCAGTCTTCTCTTCCTCAGGCTAAACATGAAGCTGCTCCTCGTAGGGCTTGTTGTCCAGACCCTTGAGAATTTGAGACACAATATTCCAGATGTCGTCTAACCAAGGCGGAATACAAGGGTAGCATGACTTCCCTGGATTTAGACACTATACTCTTATAGATGCCAGCCAAAATCCCGTTGGCTTTTTTTGCTGGCCCATGTTTAACTTGTCTGCGAGGACTCCAAGATCTTTTTCACACATACTGCTCTCAAGCCACACAAACCCACACTGAATGGGTTCTAGAGCACATGGCTCCTTGCAGTCTATAGCTCTATCACCACCCCAGAAACCCCAATGATTTAACCAAAATAATATCAAAAATGTAGAGAGGCAAAAATCCAGTTTGGGGATTATTGAGTCTTAAACATTACAACAATTTGTTGTTGAAGGCTTTCATGGCTGGAATCACTGGGTTGCTATGAGTATTCCAGGCTATAAGGCCAGTGAACTGAACCACCTAAACCAGGTTCAAGACAAAGACCCAGCCCAAAGAAAAGTGTTCTTTCCATACATCAAGGGACCACTGACTGCATAGGGAAGCTGATGAAGAAGCACAACCTCCCAACTATCTACAGACCCACTAAGAAAATTCAACAAATGGTATCTTCAGCAAATGACAAGAGGGATCCTCTCACCTCTGCAGGCGTCTTCCATATACCATGCAGCTGTGGACAAGTCTACATAGGGACCCCCAAACGCAGCATTGCCCAGACATGAATCAAGGAACACGAAAGGCACAGCAGACTAAATTCAACCAGAGAAGTCAGCCATAGCAGAACACCTGATGAACCAACCTGGACACAGCATATTATCTGAGAACAAAAGAATGCTGAACCACTCTAACAACCATCATGTCAGACTACACAGAGAACCAACTACAAAGGATATGCTGCTGAGTTACAGACAGAAACACACACAGAGGTGCGTATTCTAAGCCAAAAGACAAAAAAAGTATATATCTCTAGAACAATAAAGTTTATGAAAAAAAATACCTATATGAACTTTTTTCATAAACTTTATTGTTCTAGAGATATATACTATTTTTCTTTGGCTTAGAATACGCACCCCTGTGTGTGTTTCACTTGTTCTTATTAATCATAACCCAAATGCGATGTTATTAATTTCTTAAATGTTGTATTCTATTGTTCTACTTTCACCTGACTTAGCCGATGGTTTGTTGACCGAAATAAAGGCTACTGACTGACTGACTGTGTGTGTTTCAGACTACACAGAGAAGCCATTGAAATCCACAAGCATGTGGATACTTTCAACAGAAAGGAGGAAACGATGAAAGTGAATAAAATCTGGCTATTAATATTTTTTTAAAAAACTCTAAAATCAGGACAGGAAATAAAGAGCAACACTCAAAAAGGGGGGATTCCAGACAGGAAACAATCAGGGGCAGATAACACCTCCCAACAAAGGATTCACCCAGACAGAAAGCAGCCAGGCTTTGAAGCTACAAGGCCATTCAATGCTAATCAAGGTGGCCAATTCCAACATTAACACTTGCCTCAAGTAGGCAAGAGTTCTTTCTGCCACACTAGACATTATTCAGCAAAAAATGCTAGAGCAGGCTATGTGACTGACACAACAACTGGGAGGGGGAGTATCAATGCACTGCAAAGGTCTATACGCTTAAATCAAAAATTCACTGTATAGAACATACTTATTTTGACATTAGTATATACAGAAACATATCTCATACATTCAACAGTAAAGTATTCTGATACAACAAGTTACCACACTAATGTCCAAAGCCCCTTCCAATTCAAGAGTTCGATGTCAAGTAGAGACAACTCATATAGTCCGCATTATGCAAATAAACAGGTCAGAAGGTAAATTCCAGTGAAAGTAGACCTGAAGTTGCAGTCACAAAGTATTCTCACAATGAAAAAGTCAGGCAAATGCTGCAGATGCAGAGAACAACGTCCAGTTCTCTAAATATAATAAACATAGAAAAAAAGCCGACGGCGTGGTATCCACAATCTTAGGCCAAAAACCTCAAAGGATGCCTGCCATAGATGTGGGTGAAACGTCAAGAGACAATGCTTCTGGAACATGGCCATACTGCCTGGAAAGCTCACAGCAACCCAATGAAAACAATTATCCCACACTACATGTGTCCAAGTGGCCAGTTTGGAACTCTCTCCATTCACTCTTTTCAGGTTAACGCTTAGGAGAACAATCATTGCTCTTAGGCAGCTTTCTCAAGCTTTAGCCCAGTACCTGCTTTTTATTCAAGCACAGCCCTCAGAACGAAGGCCAATTGAACCTTTTACCTATCAAACCATGTCCTTCAATGGGGAATTGCTCCTTCAAAACACCGAATCTGGAGAGAGAGTAACGTGATATTCCAGTCTCTACAAAGAGAACAGTAGGCCCTCCTCCTATTGCCTAAACTTATATTGCTCTCTATAACAATCAGCATATTTTATGCAGGCAAACCGGTCCTAGCCATTTTTCAGTGGGGCTTGCCTGATATCTACGTTCCACTCACCAACAACAGATTAAGTCTTCCAGTTGTGCTATTCTGTAGAATGTAACCAAAGTTCAGCTATGGTTGGATTTGGGGAAGGAACTGGAAGAAACTAGTTTTACTCAATAGACATCACATGAACTTTGTCTCTCTTGGGTGATTATCAAAAGACATTTTACTTTCTGATGGTTCAATGCATGTAAAGCTTGTTTCATACACAATGTTATTATAATATTACACATAAAATTACCTTCAAGCCATGTGTCGAAGGTGTTTAGACTTGAATATCATGCAAATATCCCAAAATCCAAAACACTTCTGGCCCAAAGCATCTCAGATACGTGATATTCAATCTGCAGTGATTTTGTGGTTTGCTGTCCACCTAAAATGTAGAGTTTTCATGGACACATCAAGTTATTCGTATTTAGAGTTGGAATAGGGATGGAGAGGCTCCTCCATCTCTGAAACTATTAAAAATAAAAACCCTGTGCACCATCCTTAATGTTTATCCTCTATACATTTCCCTCCTAAAATGTGGGCGAAAAGGAACAAACAGCAAGTGCTGAAGGTCAATGTACTCTAACATTCTATTAAACATGTCAATTATTAGATGATGCTGTCATTCAGTAGCTCGCCCCAGTGTATACTTTGAACTGTACCAAACATTTATTTTACTATTGAAGCACATATCAAAATCAGAAGATATACTCAGTAGATCTAATTTTCTCCAAATGATCGTTGCCATGCATTTCTGAAGCCACAGATCCAATGAAGAAGCTGTTCCTGGAAGTCACTGGGCAAGCTTCCTAACTAACGCATCTTGCAGGTCAGTATCATGGACAGATGAACGTTGGTTTCTCATTCCATTGCAGCATCTGAGAGTGCAGTCAGAACCAAATACAATTTTCTCTTAAGCCAGTGGTTCTCAACCTTCCTAATGCCGCAACCCCTTAAAACACTTCCTCATGTTGTTGTGACCCCCAACCACAAAATTATTTTCTTTGTGCCTTCATAACTGTAAATTTGCTACTGTTATGAATCGTCATGTAAATATCTGATATGCAATATTTTCATTCATTAGACCAAATTTGACACAAATACCCAATATGCCCAAATTTGAATACTGCTGAGGTTGGCGGGTGTGTGTGTGTGATTTTGTCATTTGGGAGTTGTAGTTGCTGGGATTTATAGTTCACCTATAGTCAAAGAGTATTCTGAACTCCACCAACGATGGAATTGAACTATACTTCTCACACAGAATTCCCATGATCAACAGAAAATACTGGAAGGGTTTGGTGGGCATTGACCTTGAGTTTTGGAGTTGTAGTTCACCTACATCCAGAGAGCACAGTGGGCTCAAAACAATGATGGATCTGGACCGAACTTGGCACGAATACTCAATATGCCCAAATGTGAACACTAGTGGTGTTTGGGGAAAATAGACCTTGACATTTGGGAGTTTTAGTTGCTGGGATTTATAGTTAGCCTACAACCAAAGAGCATTGTGAACCCCACCAATGATAGAATTGGGCCACACCTCCCACACAGAACCCCCATAACCAACAGAAAATACTCTGATCATCTTCTGATTATCTTTGGCGACCCCTCTGACACCTCCTCATGACTCCCTATGGGTCCCAACCCCCAGGTTGAGAAACGCTGTCTTAAGCCATCTGATGAGGCAGTCAAGAACTCAACGTGCGTGATGAAGCCTGTTTTTTTGTTTCTGTTTCCTAGATGGATTATACGTTTCCACATTCTCTCAAATAGTTCAAATTCTACATTCATATTCAGGGTGACAGACTGTAAGAGAACAGACTGGACAAAAGGAGATGACAGATTGAACTTTCAGAAATAGATGTGATGTGATGTCAACATGGTGATGAGATTTAGAGTAAATAGAGAAAGGCAATAGATATAGAGAGGAAATAAATCCTACTAGGTTTTTCTTCGATATATCTTCCCTTTATCATTCATAGTATCTAAAGGAGATATGTGACCTGGAAGTAAAGAAGGGAGAGAAAGTGACGGGGAGAAGGTTTGGTCTAAATCTTGTGTCTGCCAATTGGCTTAGGCAAGTCTTTATCAGCCTGGCTAGCCTAAAGCATATAAAACCCTGTGAGATACTGTACGTTAGGCTGAGCTTCATTACTGAATGTGAACTAGAACCTGGATTTCCCAAACACCTTTCACAGTTGGCATCATGGATCCTCTGTATTAAATCTTCCCTGAGTAAGAGAAACAATAGAAATCTTTAGATATATTTTAGCTCCATTAGTAATATAGCTTTTAAAATATGTTTTGTGTGGCATCCTGTGTTGTCCGTGAATGGGATCGCCAAGTTGGGTTATTGCTCCCTGCATTTTTCTAATTAGTGTTTATGTGCTTCTATGGCACATTATACTAGTCTGGCATGGTAATGGATATAATACCCTCACATCATGGAGGAGAGTACCTTCTCCTTCTGCAAGTCCCATGCCTGATAAAAGATGGACAAAGCACATCAAGCTGGATTTGGTTCTGGATCCTATTTCCCCCAAATTAAAGTTTGTTCCATTTTTACATTTGGTTGCACATACTTTCATGAACATATTTTAAAATGATTTTTTATGCATTTTTAAATGTGAGCATTCTGGAGTATATTTTTAAATCTGCACATTTTCCAATCTTTTTCTGTTTAATAAAGTATATAGAATCATGAAATCATAGAGTTGGACATGACCTCATGAACCATCCAGTCTAACCTTTTTCTGCCAAGAAGCAAAAAAATCGCATTCAAAGCACCCCTGACAGATAGCCATCCAGCCTCTGTTTCAAAGCCTCCAAAGAAGGAGCCTCCACCACATACCGGGGCAGAGAGTTCAACTGTTGAACAGATCTCACGGTTAGGAAGTTCTTCCTCATGTTCATATGGAATCTCCTTTCCCATAGGTTGAAGCCATTGTTCTGCATCCTAGTCTCCAGGGCAGCAGAAAACAAGCCTGCTCCCTCCTCCCTATGACTTCCCCTCACCTATTGCTACATGGCCCTTATCATGTCTGCTCTCAGTCTTCTCTTCTGAGGGCTAAACATGCCCAACTCTTGAAACCGTTCTTCATAGGGCTTGTTCTCCAGACCCTTGATCCTTTGAGACTCCCTCCTCTGGACACATTTTAGCTTGTCAACATCTCCCTTGATTTGTGGTGCCCAGAATTAGACACAGTGTCATTCCAGGTGTGGTCTAACCAAGGCAGAATAGAGGGCTAGCATGACTTCCCTGGATCTAGACACTAGACTCCTATTTATACAGGCCAAAATCCCCTTAGCTTTTTAAATTGCCGCATCACATTGTTGGCTCATGTTCACCTTCCTGTCCATGAGGACTCCAAGATCTTTTCACACATACTGCTTTCGAGCCAGGCAGGCATGTAGCCGGGGGGCTTAGGGGCTTCAGCCCCCTGAAATTATCAGGGTGGTCAGCGAGAAGGCCTTACTGGTACATTATTTAAACTGTTATGTTTATTCATATCATGATCTGATCACCATGCTCATTATATCCCACATTCATGGGGTTATTGGGATAACAATACAAAAGGTTTGCTAGGGTAGCCCCTCTTCCACCCAGTCTCAGCCCCCCCCCCCCCGAATCAAAATCCTGGCTACGGCCCTGGAGCCAGGCGTTCCCTATTCTGTATTTTTGCATTTAATTTTTTCTATATTTTTGCATTTCATATTTGAGTCATATTTATCAAAATACATATTTTGGCTCCATTGATTTTTCTGCACCTTTAAAAATATATATGCATTTTTTAAATGATTAACCACCACCATCTCCAGACTTCATCACAAACTTTGTAAAAGTATATCTTTCCAAGTTTGTTCTTAAATTTCTTACTCATCCCTATGGATGACTTTGACTCCTTGTTCTCACAGGATACAATAATACTAGCTCAATGTGAAAGACTGTTCTAAGAATTGCATCAAAACAATACATGTTTAGAACTTTGAATGCTCCTAAATCTCTGTATTAGCTGCAGTAGCATTAACAGAAATTCTTGCAATTCTAACCATTGTCTGCTGTGGTTTTCTTGCAGATTACAATCCCAAAGGTCTGAATTTTACAAATGTTGTTGCAAGACTTTATTTTTCTACCATGAAGACATTAGCGAAATCTCACATTTTCAAGTTCTACTGGATACTTCGAGGGCCACATCAGCCCTTTCACGGACATCCTAGGTTTCTTAGCTCTCCCATTTTTGCACAATATGAAGCCGTAAGCCAAGGAAAGCAGCCGCTCCCTGAATATTTTAACTTTGCAAATGACGTACTGGATAAATGGTCCCAACTTGAAAAGGTGAAATTATTTTCCTTATTTCCTTCTGAAAGGCCATTATATACGAAATGGACACAGAGGGAGCAGTGATAGCTAACATAAACACAGACAGGCACGATGTGATTTGGAATCAGGTTGATAATTATGAACTTTCTAGGTAAATATCCAAATCCTTTCAAAGTTGTCATCCAGACTTGTCAAGCTTGATTGGTTGGCTGATTATTTAGAAATCCATCAGTCCTTGGTCTTTGACATCATCTGTTACTTGATCATTTTGATACAAAGTAATCTCCCCAACATGCTAGAGCATTATTGCCAGTTAAAGTAGACACTCCTAAGCTGGATAGCTTACTGGTGGAGATAAATGGAAGGGTTTTTTTCTGTGACAGTTAATAATAATAATATACTTTATTTATATTTCATTCGAGCTCCCTGAAGGGACTCAGGGCGGATTACAGAACACATATATAGGGGGGCCCTGGTGGCGCAGCAGGTTAAACTGCTGAGCTGCTGAACTTGCTGACCGAAAGGGAGTGAGCTTCTGCTGTTAGGCCCAGCTTCTGCCAACCTAGCAATTCAAAAGCATGCAAAATGTGCGTATATCAATAGGTACCGCCTTGGCAGGAAGGTAACGGCATTCCATGCAGTCATGCTGGCTACATGACCTTGGAGATGTTACGGACAATGCCGGCTCTTCAACTTAGAAATGGAGATGAGCACCAACCCCCCAGAGTCAGGCACAACTACACTTAATATCAGGAGAAACCTTTATCTTTACTATATGGCAAACATTCAATGCCGTTACACAATTAACAAGAACAGACAATACAGAAACAGAGGTAAAGGCTTTTCCCATCTGTGGTGAAGTCATATTTCTTTATTACAGGTTTTAAATATGGTTAATATTTTTATATATGTATATATGTTGAAGGGGTAAAAACTTAGCAAACCCTAAAGGGTTAACAGAGATATTCGCGTGCAGAACCTCCAAGGGGTTTCCATTAACATGGAAACAGGAGACGGAGCCTGCAACTGGCCTTAGAATCTTCGAATTCAAACTTTAGCAGTTGGCAGTGAAAGTCGAAGGAGAGAGGGTGTGTGGAGAGTTAGAGAGAGTCTGTTTTAGCCAGTTGTCAGCCGGTTTAAAAAAAGACTCTGACTCTACTCTGTGAGAGGGTAGAAGAAAAGCTGTGTTTTAATTGCTAGGAAAGCAGTTGGGTTTAAAGGACAAGCAGTTAGTGTAAAGACTGCTGAGTTGTTGGTTCTGGGGGTACAGCTATATAGTATCAAGTTGCATCTCCATAGTTAGTATATTGTAACCTTAAGATACATGCCTCTAAGAAAATACTGTAACCACCCACGCTTAGAACATTGTTTGAATAAACTTTGCAGTTCTTTGACAAGGATATCTCCCCGCGTAGTTCCTTCACACACAAGCCTCGAAAACAACTTCTTCCTAGTGGGTAGCCAAGTGTAGTGAATGGTGGCAGCAAAAGTTAACAAATAGTGTCAGTGGGAGTTTGAGTTAGAGGGATACCCTGCCCTGACACAGTAATCGGAAGGTCAGTGGGAAAGCTGACCTGTATGAATACTTATTACATTATATGGTGGCAGCAATTGGAAATAAAAGGAGTCTTTATATAAATTGGTGGTAAGGGTGGAATAAGAAACTACCCGGCTACAGTTGAAAGTGAAATATAGAGAGTCCTTACACCATCTTTTTCCATTTCCAGAATCTGGAGGCTGTTCTCAAATTTGGCCACCAGGGGTCCTTATGGGTGCCTTTTAGTACCTACCTGCTTTAAAGCAGTACCTATTTATCTACTCACATTTCTGTTTTTGATTTGCTAGATGAACAGAAGCTGGGGCTGAAGGTGGGCCCTTACCCTGACCCGGGCTTGAACTGCCAACCTTTCAATTAGCAAAATTTTCTGCAGCTTGGCAGTTTAACTCACTATGCCAAGCCCGACCCCATGCATACCTCAGTGGCAGGGCAATGCCTAGCATGCAGAACTTTACAGATTCGATCCATGCCACCTGCAGCTCACAGGTAAAAAAGACATTAGTGTGAAATCCAGAAGATGTTCAAACAGGGAAGATATCGCCAACAGAAGAATGCTCAATCTTTTAGGGGGGATCTGAACAAATCATGTCAGGAGAGAAACATGATAGTTCCACCTTACAGTTGCCATAAGATGGAAATGGGTTGGAGGGATAGAATAACAAATAGACATGAGTGTCAAACACAGAGGTGACCTTTATCCTTAAAGGCATATTACAGTTGCAGCTGCTTCCAAATAGGAACTGGTCCAACTTTTAACTCTGGCCCAAAATACAGGTGAGCTCTGGAGCTTCAGGGAAGCTTTAGGCATTGTGCACCTTTTCTAAATTGTGGGATAAGGATGCGTTAAGGCAAATGGACCACATAAGTTGTGTGAACACTATGGAGTCCATTCACTTCCTATGTGGGCTGTGTAAATGGGCCCTTGGATATAAATGTAATTGGAAGAGGATGATGACATGAACTCTGTACTAGCTCTAAACACAATAAAACCATACCTCCTTTCCTCTTTCTTTCTCATTTTTTTAGGATGGGAAGAGACCTTCCAACCCAGCACTATGGTGGATCAATGGAAGAGGAGGTGAAGTGAGGTGGAGCTTTGAGGAGCTGGGAGTTTTATCCAGGAAAGTGGCCAATGTACTCTCAGACCAATGTGGCCTACAGAAGAGAGACAGGATTTTGGCCATTCTACCCCGGATTCCTGAGTGGTGGTTGGTGACTGTGGCTTGCATAAGGACAGGTTAATATAAATATTATATTGTGAAAATTATATGATAATTGGACCAGGAAAGTGCTTTAGTCAAAGTTTAGAGAGATGGGCCAAAACTAACAAAATGAAGTTCAATGGGGACAAATGCAAGATACTCCACTTAGGAAGAAAAAAATGAAATTTAAAGATACAGAAGGGGTGATGCCTGACTCAATAGCAGTACGTGTGGAAATGATCTTGGAGTCTTTGTGGACAAGAAGGTGAAGGTGAGCCAGGAATGTGATGCTGCAACTTTAAAAGCCAATGGGATTTTAGCCTGCATAAATAAGAGTCTAGCGTCTAGATCAGGGGTGGGCAATTACCGGCCCTCCGGGGGTTTTGGATTTCAACTCCCAGAAATCCTAGCCAGTTTAACAGCTGTTAGGATTTCTGGGAGTTGAAGTCCAAAACACCTGGAGGGCCGGTAATTGCCCACCCCTGGTCTAGATCCAGGGAAGTAATGCTACCCCTCTCTTCTGCCTTGGTCAGACCACACCTGGAATGACACTGTGTTCAGTTCTGCACACCACAATTGAAGGGAGATGTTGACAAGCTGGAATGTGTCCAGAGGAGGGAGACTCAAAGGATCAAGGATCTGGAGAACAAGCCCTGTGAGGAGCAGCTTAAAGAGCTGGGCATGTTTAGCCTGAAGAAGAGAAGGCTGAGAGGAGACATGATAAGGGCCATGGATCAAGATGTGAGAGGAAGTCATAGGGAGCAGGGAACAGGCTTCCTTTCTGCTGCCCTGCCCTGGAGACTAGGACGTTCAACAAGGCTTCAAAGTACAGGAAAAAAGGAGATTCCAGCTGAACATGAGGAAAAACTTCCTAATTGTTAAAGCTGTTCAGCAGTGGAACTCTCTGTCCCAGAGTGTGGTGAAGGCTCCTTCTTTGGAGGCTTTTAAACAAAGGCTGGATGGCCATCTGTCAGGGGTTGGACTTGGCAGAATGGGGTTGGACTGGATGGCCCATGAAGTCTCTTCCAACTCCAAGATTCTATGATTCTAAAGTGGCTCTTGAGTACAATTTACAGTGTTGGCTAAAGATTCTGGGTGTCATAGTATAAAAAAAAATAACATGTCTAAAATTTGAGCTGAAGCCATGAAAATGACTGCCCAGGCTCTTCATTTGTTCAAGGACCAAAAGAAAGCAATGATCAACAATCAAGCACTGACTAGATCTCCAGGGGTAATGTTGCATCTGCACTAAATACACAAATATTATCATTGCTCTTGTAGGAATCACCATTATGCCTGGTACGACCCAATTAACGGCAAAAGACATCCAATACAGACTCCAGATGTCCAAAGCCAAATGTGTAATCACCACGGATGCATTGGCTCCTTTGGTGGACTCCGTCACAGCTGAGAATCATGACCTGAAAACCAAACTGGTGGTCACATCGGATGGCAAAAGAGAAGGTTGGCTGAGCTTCAATGAACTGCTCAAGTGAGTAGATTTTCTTGCATGTTTCTAGCATTATTGCCATGATTTTGCACCTCTTCAGACAAAACAACAAGATGGTGCAACCACCCAAAATGATTATGAACTCAGATTCAATTGGAGCACTTGACATCTTGGGAAAGGGATAACCTTGAACTGAAAAACAGGACAGAAGGAGGTAAATACTGTGTTTCTTCAATTCTAAGACTCACTTTTTTCCTATATAAACATCTCAAAAGATGGAACGAGTGAGAATTGCAGATCTGTCATGTCTTTTTGTTGGTGGTGGTGGTGGTACTGAAATTAGAGTGTGCCTTACAATCAATGGCATCTTACAATTGAAGAAATACGGCATGCTTCCTCACCTATTTGTGGAAACAAAAGGACAGGATCATAATTCAAAATTACCTTAACAGACAAAAGAACTGGGCCCAAAATAATGTTTGTTTCAATACAGAGAAATATAAGGTTAGAATGAACTGGAATGTGTCTGGAAGGGTGTGGCCAAAATTGTAAAAGACTTGGAAACCATGCTCTACAAATGGGTATGTAGCCTGGAGAAACACACATTAAGAATCAAATGGCAGGAAGATAGATTCCACTTAAACAATAGAAGAGTCAGGCAAGAAATAATAATCACCATCATCATTATTATACTAGAGCTCTCCAGTGCAGACTTCTAAGCAGGTCTTCCTAAACTGTCAATCTCAGGTTTCCATAGGTTGCAACCATGTCAATCGAAGTGGAATCACAGCATTATGATTGTTGACGGTGAAAGGGCGACAAAATAATAGAACGTCCATGTTTAGATGTCAAACTTAGATTACTGGTTGTTGGAAATAGCAACCTTCTTCAAGCCTCCACTGGTTTTTTGTTTGTATATCATTCAGATTGCTTACTGAATTGTATGTGTGTGTATTGCGATGCAGTTTTCCTTAACTCTTTGTTTTGGGAGGGGCTGCAGACCATGTGATCAGGTCTGGGACTGTTCAGGACTCGGATTCCATTTTGGATCTCAGGTTCCATTGGGATTTCAAACTAGACAGAGGCTCTATTAGACTCTCAAACAGAGATGCTTTTGACTATGGACTGTTGATTATGAGAAGGATGCCCTGTGTTATCTGCACAGAGAAACTACTTCAAATTTTATCTGTAACTGGACTGATAAGCAATGTATCTGGATGCTGAATATATGAAGTTTGTGAGTAAAGCAACTATGTTACTTAAAAAATATATTAGGAAGAACGATGTGGCAATGGACTATGCTGCCTTGGAGTGTGATGGAGTCTCCTTCTTTGGAGGCTTTTAAACAGAGGCTGGATGGCCATCTGTCAGGAGTGCTTTTGATGGTGTGTTTCTGCATGGCAAAGGATTGGTTGGATGGCCCTTCAAACTCAATCTCTTCAAACTCAATGATGCTGTGATTTTGTCCTAACCCTAGTAATGTTCTTTTCCACACAGAGAGGCACCTGCTGAGTTCACTACTGTACAAACAAAAGTTCAAGATCCAATGATAATTTACTTCACCAGTGGGACTACAGGTTCTCCTAAGATGACGGAACTTTCTCAGGGGAGTATGGGGTTGAGACCCATCATCAACCCAAGGTACCTAAACAGTTATGTGAAAACCAGATAACATGTGTCACCATTTCAGAAAATTCTAATTGTAGCATATTATTCTTGTAAATTCAGTCTAAAGACACATCCAAAAGTCTGATGGAGAACATTACTGCCTGTAATGGACATAAGTGGAATTCCAGTATCCAAAGAAAAAAATCTACTAACTAGCTATGGGATTCACCCTCATATATTCTATGCTTCCAGAGTTAGAATACATGAAAGTAGTGTATTGGGCTCATCTTTGATTATTTGGGTTCAAGTGTCTGCTTAACTACAGCATTTAGTGAGTTACTTCTAGCTGGTAAACAAACCTGAGAATAACTGATTTCAGAAGGAAGGTATGTAGATAATGGATTCTGAATTTAATTGAAAACCTATATTGTGGCTGCAGGAGAGATGTAGTGGGCACTTCCATGTTCTTCTCCTGGTGGCACATTCTCTCCATAACCCTTGCTTTGAGAGTGTTCATTCAAGGGACCAACTGGAACTCTTGTCCACCCAGTTAGACTAGAAAGATGGATATAAATGTATCCTTGTCCCATTCCTGTCCAAGAAGGGAGTTGGAAGTGGCCTTACCAACACACACACACACACACTTGCCCTAATCACAACCCAGTTGATATAGTTTGGTCTAATCCTATTGCCTTCTTTTCTGTGTCACAACCTCAGAGGTTGGTAAATTGGCTTTGGATGAATCAATTTTGAGGGATGACAGAACCTATATATCTGTCTTCCTGGTTTTGGGAATCCTCTTAATCTTGGGGTAATAATCTCTGACTCATTCCCAGATATCACGTCTTAACATTGGATACCAAAGACCCCCATTAGGCCTTGGGCCATTGTACAATTTGTCTACCATTACACAGAACATGTTGAATTCAACATCACTGAGTCCAGCATGTCGGCTATTAATTACAATTTGTCAACTTTCAAAACTTGTTCTGACCTGACATATGCACCTTAATACCTTTTAATATAACCTGTAACATGGAGTAGAACACTGAACATATCTCATCAGCTATAATCCAACCAATAATAACAATATGTAGTTACTGAATTCTAATTGTAGGACATCACGGTTGTGTATTCATTGGGTATGAATCTTCAAACTTGATGCCACAGGATATAACTATTGGGAGAATCTTTGTTTAACAATAAAAGCTCATCTTGGTTTCCTTTCCACTGTTTATCAGATACTGGCTGGACTTTTCGCCATTGGACATCATGTGGTGCACGGCAGATACAGGCTGGGTGTTGAGCTGTCTGGGCGCTCTTTTTGATCCGTGGATTTTGGGATCCTGTGTCTTTGTACATAATCTGCCACAAGTAGAATCAACAACTATCCTAAGTGTAAGATGACCATTTAAACGTATTGTTTAGTCTGTGGGCAGTAGCAAGGAGGTGTCCTGTTCCTCAAACAATAGGAGATTGAGGGTGCTGTTGATACAGGAATAGTTTTGAAATACCTCCCTAGCTCTCCACCCCTGCTTTCTACCAGTCAGTAAATTGCCATTCCTGCTGGAGCTGAATCAGCTAAAATGTGGAGTTTGGTGGGTTAAAGGACAGACATGCTGTAGTTCCACTTGACAGAACTTTATGGTATTTCTTCTACTAACTGTTAAAGGTACAAGAGTCTCATCTCATATTCAGCACAGTAATGCTAGTCCTGAATTCCTTCAGTTGATTCAGGAACGATCTCAGCAAGGAAACAGGCAGACAAGTGTTTTCTTAGAATGTTTCAATGTATTTAATGGATCTTCTGTAGAATTTAGACCATGTTTCAGCATAACAAGGTGTGGGTTTTGTCTGATGGGTTCACAAAGGTTCAGGAGTATAACTTTAGCCATATGAGTACAATTATACCTAGATCAGTGGTTCTCAACCTGTGGATCCCCAGATGTTTTGGCCTTCAACTCCCAGAAATCCTAACAGCTGGTAAACTGGCTGAGATTTCTGGGAGTTGTAGGCCAAAATACCTGGGAACACACAGGTTGAGAACCACTGACCTAGATGATAAATGAAACTTTAAGTCAGTTGTTCTCAAACTGTAGGTCCCCAGGTGTTTTGGCCTATAACTCCCAGAAATCTCAACCAGTTTACCAGCTGTTAGGATTTCTGGGAGTTCTCCATTTGTAGGTCCCCAGGTTGAGAACCACTTAAAGCAGTGGTTCTCAACCTGAGGACCCACAGGTTGAGAACCACTGCTTTAAGCCATTTAAGTATTGTCTAGTTCTCCTTCTTGAGGGACTATGCTCTTCAGGATCATTCTTATAATCCCATTTAAATACCAATGGAAAGTAAAGGCCAGGAGGCAGTGGTGGAAGGACAGAACTGTATGTGATCCATAACCTGCCCTGTTCCCTATAAAATGTGGTAGTCCACAACTCTCAAATGCGGAGAAGTATGCCACCCTGACCACAAAAAGATTCAGTTCTTTTACAGCTGAAATGGACAGGTGCCATTTTGCTCTTTGGTTTTGGTGGCCAGATATTTGGAGCTGACCTTGGTCTTAAAAATATAATAACTTTACTGGGTTAGTTGAAGTTTGGTCTAAGCACTCATAACTTCATGCTCCCCAAAAACTGGCCTACAGAGACATACTCCCACTAACCCTAGAGGTGATATAGTCATCCAGAGCAGGGGCCACTGATGTCCGTAACCTCCCTAAACTTTCCTTTTACCTGTGCTCATTCTCCCACCATCCAGTTATAATAGATAGCCCTGGGTCCGCATATAACTAAAAGTTTAGAAAGGTTTCCTCCTATTCACTTTCTGCGTGCCATGAATAATTCAACAATCTTTCCTGTTGAGAGGTTATTTTCCTAATATGAAATTAACCATCTGTAAAGATGTTTCTCTAATGAAATGGAATTATCTGAGAGCGAACAGAAAAGGCATTTATCTAAATATACGAGATGTGCACATTCCCATTCATCACTTGGCAAGTCTTTTTGTATAAGGAATTTGCAAGGTTCTCAAAAGCTTACCTGATCAAGTCTACACAAACTTTGTTCACTTTTTATTTTATTTTATTTTAAACACATTAGACTCTCTCGCGATTTCCCATCACCGCCATGCTGGGTGCTCCAACCTTGTTCCGTATGTTGGTGCAGAATGATCTGAGCAGGTATATTGTGAAGATGTTTTGGAATATTTATTTATTTATTTATTATTTATTTATTATTTGGGCTTCTATGCCGCCGACTCCCTGAGGCTCGCGGCGGCTTACAGGAGCCGAAGGGCACAGTAAAATACAGGCAATAAGCAGTTAAAAACAATTAAAAACAACAGCAGTACAGTAATTAATAACACAGTTAAAACAATGAACAGCACATCATCCTCAGAAGAACGAATAGATGGCGGGGCATGGGCAGGACTTACTCACCAAAGGCCTGCTTAAACAGGTATGTTTTACAGGCCCGTCTAAACGGGAGCAAGTCCTTCATAGCCCGAGTTCCGGCCGGGAGGGCGTTCCACAGCGTAGGTGCTATGACAGAGAACGCCCTCCGGCGGGTAGCAGTCAGCCTTGCGAGTTTAGCTGAAGGTATCTCCAGGAGATTGGAGTCCTCAGACCGAAGTGATCTCGGAGGGCAATATGGGGTGAGACGGTCCCTCAAATATCATATTGATAAGCATGTATTGACTTAATCCTCCGATTGTTAGTGTTGTTGTCAAAGATGGTAATTCTCCCATTCAAAATGGATATTTCTAATCCCTGTATCCAATCCAAGACAAATGTCATGATCCAAGAAGGCAGCCTTCTGAACAAGTGACAAACAGTTCCCAATGGCAGGGAGAGAGATCTTCCTTTTCAGTGGTGTCTTCCCTACTGATATTCAGGAAGTCTGGGAAATACAGTTTTCCTCTGAGTACATAACATCTTTATAGATACCTGGAATCCTAGAGACAGTTGTTTAAGGATCCCTGTGCCCCTGCATTAAAGTTGCCAGTTAAAATGTAAGAGTTTTCAATGATGTTGTGCCTGTTATTGCCAAGCCATGGCAGTGGATCGATCATCCTCAATGGAGGTTGAGCTTCACTGATAAATATTGGAAAGTTCATAAAGATTGGGGCTTATCAATGTGAAATGGAAAACTCATAGGGATTGGAATTCACTGGTGGGGTGGAAGGCTTAGGGAAGCAAATGTAGACCCCTTCTACACTGCCATACAAAATCCAGATTATCTGCTTTGAACTGGATTATATGGCAGTTGCAACAAAGAGACTACTGCTACCACTAGGAATGACAGATATGGCTCACAAAGGCCATAAGGGTTAAGAGACGCTCACACCCTCACACACAAGACAGGACAGTGGGATGCTACCACTGTATAATATATTTGCCTTTGCTGCCACCAATGTATTATTAAAGCTTCTTCTGCTGCCACCATTTATTGATTCATAGGCCACCTCCTTCACTATAATGTTTAAGAAGATATAGGAACTCTTCAGGTGAAATAAAATAAGAATATGTTGTTTATTTTGTTCTTGAACAGTGCATATGCGTAGTGCTTTCAATAAGTTGTCAGGCTTTACTTCCTACAGAGAAAGGTCTTATAACTTGAGTTCATTAAAAGCAATGTTCCACACACAGGAATACAAACAGGTTATTCTGAACCTTTTGAATCCTCTTTCCACACCAACACTCTAACACTATAGAGGCCTAACTATATCTCTTACTCCTTCTCCCTGAAGGCTTCAACTATTTTCCTCAAAGAGGTATCTTTTAACAACAGTTCCCAAAACTCTTCCTTTCTACCTTCCCCTTCAAAACTCCTAACTAACTCTTTTAATAGCAAATTTCCAACTGACAATTATGGCTGCCTTAGCTCCTTCCTTTTCCTTTGGCTCCACCCATCTCCAGCTTCTAAGGAACTCCCTCCAATTTCATCAGCCAATCAGACCGCACTTCCAGCTATGAAGCTGCCTGGTTGCTTCACCACCACCCCCGCTTTCCTTAGCTTTTCCAAGCCAGGCCTGTCTACTACCTTTACACCAACCTTGTAAGGTGGGCCAAACCATTACAGCGGTGTAATAATAATAATAATACACTTTATTTATAATCCGCTTTATTTCCCCAGGGAGACTCAGAGCACATTACAGTACACATATAAGGCCAACATTCAATGTCTTTTACACAATGAACAACAACATGCAATACACAGATAAGGTAAAGGCCTTCCCCCTTTTCATCTCCAGTGTCTGGAGGCAATACTCAACTCCGGCCATGGGGAGGTGCTCTTGTTCCATTTTCCATTCTGAGAAGCCTGTTGTCCATAGACATCTCAAATCTTTTGGCCAGCATGTCTGCATGGAGCACCCTTTTACCTTCCCACCAAGGCAACACCTTTTGATCTACTTGCATTGCATGCTTTCGACCTGCTAGATTGGCAGAAGCTAGGACTGACAGTTGGGAGCTCACCTGATTCGCGGCTTTGAACTGCTAACCCTCCGGTCAATAGCTTTTCCTGCAGCTAGCAGTTTTAACCACTGTGCTACCATGGCCCTATGAACTGGATTGTATGTGTGTAGGCTCATATAATCCAGTTCAAAGCAGATAATGTGACACAATGGCCAAACCCTTGTGCTGACAGGACTGAAGATTAACAGGTCAGAGGTTAGAATCTAGAGAGAGCGCAGATGAGCTCCCTCTGTCGGCTCCAGCTCCCCATGTGGGGACATGAGAGCAGCCTCCCACAAGGATGGTAAAACATCTGTGCGTTTCCTAGGTAACGTCCTTGCAGACAGCCAATTCTCTCCAACCAGAAGCAACTTGCAGTCACTCCTGACATGAAAAAAAGTGGATTATCTATTTTGATAGTCTGGATCATATGGCAGTGTAGATGGACCCTGAGACCAAATGAGAAGGAGAATGGAGAACAATGGAGAAAGAAAACAGAAAGAAAGGGGAAGGAAAAAGCAAGCCTGGGTCCACAGCAGAAGCACTTGCAGACTATACATAGAAGTGACAATCTCATCTCATTAAAATTATTGTCATATGTGAGAGATCCAAATTCAAAATTTCAAGAAGTAAGCAATCTGTGGACTGACAAATCTATCAGTAATTGCTCCCACAATAGATTTTTTTCATTCCAAATATGAAGAAATTTGCAAACTTCAACAAAAAAAACCCTGTCCAAAACAAACCTAAACAAATTTCTCACTTATTCTCTAGCTATAAATTCATGAGCCTGAAGCAGTGCATAAGTGCAGGGGAAGCACTAAACCCTGAAGTCATGGAGCAATGGAAAAGCAAGACAGGACTAGACATCCACGAAGCCTATGGACAGACCGAAACAGTAGGTCCATGTTATTTATTTAGTCATAACTCTACTACATTGTTATTTTCTGGAATTTTTTTAATGTGAACTTAAAGTACATGCATGCCTCTCCTAAAATATTTTTTCATCTTATGATGGTTTTTATAATCCCTGAAATAGGCATTTTATTCTGCATGTCCTTTTGATACATGCAGATTTTTCAGACCAAAATAGCCATACATCAATTCAGAGAACAGTCCTCTCCAAAAGGGAGCTGTTTTCAGATCCAGGAAATGCTCAGACTGCATTGTAATAAGTGTTCTGTGGGTTGCTCTTCTCCACACTCGCATGTCATGGACTCAACTTTGTGGCCCCATTTCTTAAGGTTGTCTGCATCTCATGGTGCCAGAGCGTAGTCTGTTCAGCGCCTTCCAAGAGGCCCAGTCTTCTGTGTGTCCAGGAGGCTCAGTTTCCGCAGTGCATTTGGTATCAGCCAGTGATTGAGGTGCTGGGTTTTCGCCTGCCACTTTTGGACTCTCACTTGCTGAGGTGTTCCTGTGAGTGTCTCTGTAGATCTTAGAAAACTATTCCTTGATTTAAATTGTTAGCATGCTGGTTGATATCCGAACAGGGAATGGGCCGGAGATGTCACTGCCTCAGACCTTTCGCTATTGGTTGCTAATTCCTGGTGGATGTCAGGTGGTGGGCACCAGATAAGAATATATCCGATAAGAATACAATGGAATAAAATAATAAGTCTTTTTATATCAGGGCTGCAAAATTTAACTTTAATGCTCTTTGCTCCCAGTTCAGAGTCCTTGACTTTCTCTCCAGACTGCTGGAATAGCATTCCGTTTTAAACAGCATGAAGTGCTTAACCTAAGAGGAAGTATGTTATGACACATCCGGTGCATCCATTATTGTCCTCCTTCAGAATTATGATTTATTTAACAGATAGACAAATTGAACACATAATTATTCAACAGTGATTTGCTGTTCATGGGAGAACGGGCAGCCCTGCTCCTGGGTAGGCTACTAAAGTTTGAAAGCTAACCAGGAAGTAGGTAATATTTAAACACTCTCATTTTCGACAAGGCACATGCATGCTTTGGATGCCCTGCCAATCAAAGACCATAGAATCATAGAGTTGGAAGGGACCTCATGGGGCATCCAGTCCAACCCCCTGCCAAGAAGCAGGAAAATTACATTCAAAGCACCCCTGACAAATGGCCATCCAGCCTCTGTTTCAAAGCCTCCAGAGAAAGAGCCTCCACCACACTCTGGGGCAGAGAGTTCCACTGCTGAACAGCTCTCACAGCCATGAAGTTCTTCCTCATGTTCAGGTGGAATCTACTTTCCTGTAGTTTGAAGTCCTAGTCTCTAGGACAGCAGAAAACAAGCCTGCTCCTCCACCTTGACTCCCCCTCACATTTTATACATGGCTCTCATCATGTCTCCTCTCAGCCTCCTCTTCTGCAGGCAAACTCATTTCATATGTCTCCGTATATTGTAATGTTCTTTTTATCAACAGGGTATGATCTGTGCAGTTGGCAAAGGGATTAAGATTAAGCCAGGTTCAATGGGAAAGGCATGTGCACCATATGATGTTCAGGTCAGTGAAATCAAGCAACTGGCTTGTGTTGGTTTTAAAAGTATACCTTCTGTGATGACCAAAATGGCATAATGTACAGCACAGTTCCCATGAAACCACAGATACTGGTCCTGTAGATATGGGGGTTACCATACTCCATGAAGGATAAAACCATCAGTACTCATCCCAGTATTTGAGGCATTGTTGTTGCTGCTGCTGCTGCTGCTGCTGCTGCTGTTTTATTACCCACCTCACCGTGCAACTTATGAAGGCAATGCAATTGCCTTCATGCCCTACTTGCTGCTTTTCAATAGCATAGGATCGGCCACTTGTGAGAACGGCATGCTGGACTAAACAGTCCTTTGGTCTAATCCAGCATTTCTCAACCTGGGGGTCTGGACCCCTGGAGGGGTTGCGGGGAGGCTTTCAGAGTGGTCACATATTTCAGAGGGGTCACATATAAAACACATATTTCTGATAATCTTAGGAACCCCTTTGGCAGATCTCGCCACCTGTCCTTCTCTTCCTTTTTGGTGTTGATGAACTACAACTCCCAGAATTCAAAAACACCCCCAACCCCACCAGAATTCAATGTTGGCCATGTAGGTAGTGTGCCAAGTTTAGTGCGGAGTTCTGTGTGTCAAGTTTGGTTCAATTCCATCGTTGGTGAAGTTCAGTATGCTCTTTGATTGTAGGTGAACTATAAATCTCAGCAACAACTCCCAAATGACAAAACCAACCCCCCCCCCACCCCAAAAAACCCCCCACCAGTATTCAAATTTGGGTGTATCAAGTATTTGTGCCAAATTTGGTCCAGTGAATGAAAATATATCCTGCATATCAGATATTTACATGACAATTCATAACAGTAATAAAATTACTCTAATGAAGTAGCAACAAAATTAATTTTATGGTTGGAGGTCGCCACAACATGAGGAACTTTATTAAGGGGTTGCAGTATTAGGAAGGTTGAGAAACAATGGTCTGATGCAACAGGGCTCTTATATCCTTGCATTAATGTCCTCCTCATCCAGATTGTAGATGAAGAAGCCAATATTCTGCCTCCTGGAAAAGAAGGAGAAATAGCTATTAAGGTGCAACCAGAAAGGCCGCTGGGACTCTTCTCTCGCTATATAGTAAGAAACATTTTTATTGCTCCTCAAAAAGCTGAAAGGTTTTTCACAGGGTATACAAAGACAATAGACTTAAGACTGTGGGGGGAAAGCAGGAGGAGCCACCTTCCCAAGTTCCCTACTGTTTTTACCAGTCTTCTGGGATGACCACATGTCCTTTTTTCTCCTTTCCCTGACTCCCCGCTTTCTCCAATGCGGAGTCAGGTAAGACCCGACTCCTGAAGATGGCCTTCTGGTTCCATTTCCATGCGTTTAGGGAAGGGAGTGCCACAGAGTCCCACCTGAAATGCCCTTGTGTCATGTTATGGCATCTGTGGGACTCCTGTAGAGGCTCAGTTTCCGCAGTGCATGGAAATGGAGCCCAAAGACCATCTGATGAAGTCCTTAAGAGGGATGGATGTGTCTACCTTGGAAATTCCATCAGAGCTCAAACAACACTAACCAGTGCAAACAGGAAAGATGCACCCAGACACCAAGAAAAAAATATGTATACATTTGTACAAATGAAAGGGAGAGAGGGGCTAGGGGATATCATGTCATCAGTTCCCAGGGCATCTGATACAATTTAGCTAGACAGTTTGCATATTTTTCTGAATGGGCTTAGGAGCCATTCCTTTGCTTAGTTCACCATACTTCTTTCCTTATTTATAAATGAATGCTCATTCAAAACCAAACACCACAGTGTGCCATAGCAACAGCAGTGTGTGTGTGTGTGTGTTGTATGCCTTCAAGTCAATTTTTGACTTATGGCAACTCTAAATAGGCAACTAGAATTGTGCATTCAGGGTAAACCTTGACCCATTTCATGTCCCGGCTTTCGGTGGGGGCCCAATCAGTTTTTTGGGAGCCTCCCAAAATCGAGAAAGCAGATATCTCCCAAAATCGGGAAAGCAGTAAGATTTGTTCAGAGAAGGGTTGACAGAATATGGTTAGCTTTCTGTGACCAAGCAGAGATTCAAACCCTGGTCTCCAGAGTTGTGGTCCAATTCTGGAGCCACTAGATCACACTACTTCTTTATATGGTTATACCTATAACATACTGGTGACCTATTCCAACTTTTTGAAATTTCTTCTGTAGGACAACCCTGATAAAACAGCTGCAACAATACGTGGAAGTTTCCACATTACAGGGGACAGAGGAGTGATGGATAAAGAAGGGTACTTTTGGTTTGTTGGAAGAAATGATGACATCATAAATTCTTCAGGGTTGGTTTCTTTACTTTGCTTCCTTCCTTCCTTCCTTCCTTCCTTCCTTCCTTCCTTCCTTCCTTCCTTCCTTCTTATAATTGTTTATGTCATTCATCTCTGATACAAAAATCCAGTGGTGACTGATGTCAATGGAATAGTCTGTTCTGGGTTCTAGTCTTAACTTTAAAGCAGTTGGCCAAGTTCTTGAAACTATGTCAAGGTAGGGTTGACATAAAACTTAAACTTATTGTCCTATAATTTAAAATTCATCATCCAAATGACATGGGAACCACCCCTGCAACAAAACCGTCAAAGCAAAACCACGAAATCCTGCAATATCCAGTTCCCATCCCATTATAACTCTTCAATCACTGTAAGAAAATTCACAGAAATGTGGATTCAAATTAAACCCACAATATCCCCCCCCCCCCCCAAAAAAACCAACCCAGCAATATTTACTATTTTGTTCTTTGCCTCAACACATTAAAAGATGTAGCAAGTGGAAATTATTGATGCAAAAGGATCAGGTTGGATCTATGCTGCCATATAATCCAGATTATCTGCTTTGAACTGGATTATATGAGTCTACACTGCCATATAATTCAGTTCAAATCAGATAATCTGGATTTATGTGGCTGTGTAAATAGGGCCACAGTCAATGTTGGTGGGCTGCAGATCCCATTAGCTCCAGCAAGCTTATCCAGTGATGACGGACAATATGAGTTAGATCCAACAAACTATGCATTTCCCACCCATTAAATTTTCCTGGTGAAGAGACATTTACACCCTGGATACTTTCCCCCCTAAACTGTTGGTAATTTTGGGTTTCTGTCCTAGGTATCGTATTGGACCATTTGAAGTAGAAAGTGCGCTTCTAGAGCATCCTGCAGTAGCAGAAGCGGCTGCAATCAGCAGCCCAGACCCACTCCGAGGAGAAGTAATTATAATTTATGATCATTTTTTTAGAATATAGCCATACACATATGTCTGTAGAGTATAATATGTGATGCAGCAAGTAAGTTAGGTTGGCTGAGACCTACATCCAAGTCATCAATCAGCAATAAACCCCACTAGCTAACTTTGGAGTGGTTATTATCTTTCCTGCCTCCAAGGCTTGTTGTTCAGATACAAGCAGGTTTGTGTACTAGACACATTGTGGGAGAGGAGATAGCATACAAATGATTGCTGGAATTCCAACTCAGAATTGCCTATGCAGATGGCTGAGATAGTGACCCTTATGCTTTCTGTTAGTTCAGCAAACACTAACTTGTTTCCTGCACAAATGATTTTTTAAAATTATAGAACTACCTTAAGGCTATATGTATAAGGTGTATGTGAAACATACATGGATTTTGTGTTTATTATTTATTTATTTATTTACGACATTTATATGCTGCCCTTCTCACCCCAAAGGGGACTCAGAGCAGCTTACAAGATACACACACACACACACACACACACACAAGCACATTTTTTTAACAAGCGCATTGATGTGTCCTTCGAGCCTGTGCAATGAATTTTTCTGGTGGAGCGCAGCGTGCACAGAACTGCCCTCACCCTTTAAACCAAAGGTTCGTCTGCCAGAGTCTAGCAAGCTTGGACAGTGGCAGCGAGGTCCTCAGGTCGTAGGTTTGGTTTGAGTTTCCTTCTCTTAAATGGTTGACCTTACAGGGTTAGACGAGCACCATCTGCCCAGGTTTGAAATTAGAGTTTTCCTTCTCTTAGGATGGTTGCCAAAAGGCTAGAGAGCCCATTCTGCCCATTGACGCTCTTTGTCAGACCCTTCGGTTGTGACCTGTCTGGCATGGGAGGCCCTACCGGTGACTATTATGCCACCGCCAGCATAGCTCACAAATTCATTAGGGTACGCAAGCCTCTCCCCCACGTCAAGGGGTCACCAACGGAGAGGATTAGCATAGTACAATATCAGTATTATATATTACTATATTGCACTATACCATTATATTGTAATATTATTAGGCAAACTTTGGCCCTCCAAGTGTTTTGGACTTCAATCCCCACAATTCCTTAACAGTCTCAGGCCCCTTCCATTTCCCCCTCAGCTGCTGAAGCTGTTAGAAATTGTGGGAGTTGAAATCCAAAACATCTGGAGGCTTGAAGTTTGCCTATGCCTGATTTAGACCCACTGAATCAAGGTTAAGCAGCAAGTAAACAAGCAGCATACACTTTTGTTGGAATGACAACTTATCCTCCATTCATTCCATTCTGCTCCAGCTGAGATTAACAATTGGATTTAGGCATTTCTAAACAATCAGCCCCAGCTTCTGCCAACCTAGCAGTTTGAAAATATGCAAATGTGAGTAGATCAATAGGTACCGCCTTGGCAGGAAGGTAACGGCACTCCATGCAGTCATGCTGGCTACATGACCTTGGAGGTGTCTACGGACAATGCCGCCTCTTTGGCTTAGAAATGGAGATGAGCACCACACCTCAGAGTCAAACAGGACTGGCCTTAATGTGAGGGGAAAACCTTTACCTTTACTAAACAATCTTATGTGACTTCTGAGTAGCTGGCAATTATATGAAAGTAGTAAAGGGGAGATCTTCTGTTATTTGTGTATCTGATTGCAATGTTCTGTACCTGCATGCCAGAATCCTATTAGTGACACACAAGTCCATCATATGCTTGCATTGGTATTTTTTATGTTTGTACAGCCTGATACTCTCTTTCTACAGTTATACATCCACAACTACTATATATTCACTCTCCCTATGAAGGCCCACATTTAGGGGCTACATAGAGACCATGAAAGTCTCCTAAACTCCATTTACGGCAAGCAGCCACTGGGATTAACTGAGGGCCATTCCCCTATAGATCCCTGTCAATCCCAGCAGCTGCTTTTTGGCAAGTGGGGTTTGGAGAGGTCATGCTAATGTTCAATACATAGCAATGTTGTTACGGTGCTACATGGTAAGTATTCGTCATATAGGAGTCTAGCCAAAGTCAGTGTGGTCTGGAGACAGGATGGAATGTAAAGTGTCAAAATGTAGATTATTTGGCCATGTCTTATGACTTTTTAGGTGGTGAAAGCATTTGTGGTGTTGTCCCCTGGTTTTGTGTCTGGAGATAAGGCCAAATTAACCCTCGAACTGCAGGAACATGTCAAGAAAGTGACAGCGCCATACAAATATCCAAGAAAGGCAAGTACCAGCAGAGAATGAATTATCGTTCAAGGATATTGATCTTTATTAACTTTGGTAGTTGTTTATTTATGTGTTCATTCATGTGTCACCTTTTAAAAACTATATAATATACATTTTTTCCATTTTGGTCATATCCACCTCCATTACCCTTGGAAAAGTTCAACATAGTAAGTCAAACATGCTGAGTCCTGAACTCGGGTTGGATCTACACTGCCATATAAAATCCATATGATCTGTTTTTAACTGGACCTTGTGGCAGTGTAGATTCATATAATCCAGTTCAAAGCTATTAATGTGGATTATCAGCTTTGATAATTGGATTATATGGCAGTGTAGATCCAGCCTTAGATTCATGTGGAATTAGGAGGTGAGATGGTTGAAGGATAGGACAGACTGGCATCCATGTTTGGCAAGCATAGTGTCACCTTTTTGTAAAAGTTTGGTATATGTGCAAAAGTAGCCTTTTAACTCTGAAAACAGAGGGATTTCATGTGTCCAAACAGGACCAGTATTGAGTGAAGGACATATGAAAGGAACATAGTGTACCTTTACATATCAGCATTTTAACTCACTGTACAGCTTCACTTTATAGAATGTCCTTGTAAACCAAGGAAAAAGTGTTGAAGGTTGTAGATATAAATAAATAGAAGCCATACCACTGTTTCTGAACCAAAATATACCCTGCAGTATAATAAAGTGTCACTTGGGCTTGTGTAACAAGTAACAGTGTCTTTGGTTCTGTTCAAAAGATCCAACAGGGCAACAATAGATACAGCAGTCTCTCTGAATTCACACAGAGAACAGAGGGAATAAACAGTCACTTTAAACAGTCCTTAAATATGCCTCATTTGCTTTATAAATAATCAGGCTTCGGATAGTTGGCAACCATTTCCTTCCTGGCTGTTTTCAGTCAGCGCTCTCTTCACTCTCTGAGGTGAAAGTGGCAGTTAAAACCGTTTGTCTCAGCAGCAAGCCAGAGACAGTAGCCAATCAGAATTCTGACTCCTGGCATGCTCAGCCAATCAGCTGCCGACCCATGCCTTTCCTGTCAATCCATTACATCATGGTGCCTTTTTACAAATCCCCACAAAAAGGGCAAGTGTCCCATGGAGCAGGGAATAAACTAGTTTAATGGGTGAATGAGCAGAGGGTTTGAGCAACCACCAGCTTTCCAAATTCTATGGACAATGAGAGTGAATGTATGTGAAGATTATTGGGTCAATTATGTTTGCCATTAGAGAGGGCAGAGGGAACACATGTGAGGGTAAAGGTAACTGCTGGTCCTGGTAACTTCCCCAGGATATACACCATCCAATGGGAGTGCAGGTGGTAAGAATGATAGGAAACAAGAAAGTCTATTGGTTTATATGGACATGTGGATATATGTTTGTATGGGTCATGACGGTGACAGGGAAAACAGCTGCTGAGGACAGATGACCTAAAATAATCCTATACGGTGAACACGTGAACATGGTAGAAATACCCTTTTCTACTGAAGTTATTTCATGACCAATTAAAACAGGTAAGTGTGATGCTAATGGGGTAAAACCTGGGCAGGATACTGCAAATGGTGGTTGGAATATTGCCCTCATGTAGCTTCAGTCCATAATGTATTTGTGGAAACCTATCATTGTCAAAATTACTATGGAAGAACAAGACCATGCCTCAACAGACATTTAGTCATATTATCTCCCAGGAACAACATGTTTTAGATGGTCTTGAGCAGTGGTTCCCAATCTTTTTTTGACCAGGGACCACTTGACCAGGGACCACTCTCCAACATTAGTACCAACAGGATTACAAATCAGTTTTTGGTCAACTTTAGATTTGGTTTGATTTTTTGGGGTGCTGATTCAGAAAATTGCATTGGACAGACCACATCAGCTCTAGTTTTTGATAGAGAAGATATGCCATCCAGTAATCACCATCTGCTCGCCCACAGAAAACCATATTTAATAATCTAGAGCTGGTGTAGTAGTCGTAATCTTTTGTGGGTAGTCAGCCTCTCCCCTCCCGACATCCCCGTTGCCTCAGCACTATAAGAGGGTTTAATGACACCAGTCGCTCTCATTGCCGTGTGGTTTCAAGGCAACCGTGTAGTAATGGTGAAGTTGTGGACTATATTTTCATTCTTGTGGACCACTGGTGGTCCATAGACCCACAGGTTGGGAACCAGTGGTCTTGAGAATGGGAATGAGATTAGATAGGCCTTGAAAAGGAGTATTTCAGACGTGGACAACTTTGACAATTGTGGAGGCTATTTTTCTGTCCTGAGATGCTTCTAAAGGTACACAGAGATTGCCAAAATATGATTCAAGCCAATGAACCAGGAGCCAGTTTCTGGTTTTGTAAAAGTTGTATATGTATGGATTTATTTTAAGTTAAACGGCGAGGGAGTAACCTATTTACCACCTGAATTGCTGCTCCTAGAGCCCTCCAGGTGATGCAGTTCATTCTTTTTGGCTATGAGAAGGGTTGTCTAGGGAGCTGGAGGGCCTTATCCCCACTTTTGCCATTTCTTAGCAATAGGTGACTCCAATTATCCACTCATTAACTATGATCCTTCTGCCCAGCCTGAAATTCACACTACCAAAGAGTAACCATTGTTACACAAAGAAAAGAAAAGCATGTCACACTTCCTTAAATTTGTTTGTTTGTTTGTTTGCTAGATGGAGTTTGTCCAACAGCTGCCAAAGACAATCTCAGGAAAAATCATACGGATTGAACTGAGGAACAAGGAATGGGGACGAGTTTAATGTCTACAGCAGATGGTTGGAATAATCGCCAGCTTTCCAAATTCGATGGACATTTGAGGCCTACTAGTACTAGGATGGTCTCTTTTATGGTTCAACTTGGACCATCAGACACATGAACACAACTGTCAAAACCACTATGGCAGTGTTTCTCAACCTGGGAGTCAGGACTCCTTGTCAAAAGAGTTGCCCACGAGGGGGTTTCAGAAGGGTTGCCAAACACCCTCAGAAAACACAGTATTTTCTGTTGGTCATGGAGGTTCTGTGTGGGAAGTTTGGCCCAATTCCATCATTGGTGGGATTCAGAATGCTCTTTGATTGTAGGTGAACTATAAACCCTATATGCACACACAGGGATAGGTATGCTAATCAAATCTTTTTATATAACCATAATGGTGAATAAAGTTGAACAATATGCAATAAGTTTCAATCACTCTTAAAGTCAAATAGTAGAGCAAAGAACATAAATAGTTAATTATGTATATCACAGGCAGTATTCCCCACGTTCCCCAGTTTGGGTACAGCCCCACAAGCGGCGGATTAACAAAATAAACAATAATACATCACCTCCCGGTACAATTCATGAGAGAACATCAACATACAAACTGTAATAGTGAATGTCACACAATCAATATTATATCCACAAAGAGCCGTGATGGTATGGTGCAGATGAATCCAAAACTTGCAAAAAAATATTATAATCCACAGCCCGTTGGCCGTAACTCAAACGTTCCCTGGATAGGGATAAGCCACAATGGTCAGGAGAGTCGCGAATAGCTGCTCCAAGCCTCCAATGGCTAAATTTACTCTGTGTTGGTGCAATCACCGGGTAAGCCACCTACAGGTTGTAAAATCTACAGTACTGTCCCGTTTCGAATCATATCTTCCTCAGGGTGGTCCCAAATAGGTAGAAATACAATAGTACTCACTGCAGCTTTTCAGTTTTACTTTACACCGGATCTTCGGTTGTCGCCATTGTGGCTATATTATTTACTTTCTGCATTGCAGCTTCGCCTTAGAGGCGACAAAAAAATATATATGACCATTTGATGTATACATTGGTAAGTAGGGATATTCTCTCCTACCCTTAGTTACAGCTGTTATAATTTGGGATGCTATTATAGCTTGTTTATATATTTTATATTACAGAAGTGAGTGCTATTGTATTTCTACCTATTTGGGACCACCCTGAGGAAGATATGATTCAAACGGACAGTACTGTAGATTTTACAACCCGTAGGTGGCTTACCCGGTGATTGCACCAACACAGAGTAAATTTAGCCATTGGAGGCTTGGAGCAGCTATTCGCGACTCTCCTGACCATTGTGGCTTATCCCTATCCAGGGAACGTTTGAGTTACGGCCAACGGGCTGTGGATTATAATATTTTTTTGCAAGTTTTGGATTCATCTGCACCATACCATCACGGCTCTTCGTGGATATAATATTGATTGTGTGACATTCACTATTACAGTTTGTATGTTGATGTTCTCTCACGAATTGTACCGGGAGGTGATGTATTATTGTTTATTTTGTTAATCCGCCGCTTATGGGGCTGTACCCAAACTGGGGAACGTGGGGAATACTGCCTGTGATATACATAATTAACTATTTATGTTGTTTGCTCTACTATTTGACTTTAAGAGTGATTGAAACTTATTGCATATTGTTCAACTTTATTCACCATTATGGTTATATAAAAAGATTTGATTAGCATACCTATCCCTGTGTGTGCATATTTAGTTTAGATAACAGCCAGTAACGTTACTGCTTTTTGATTATTGTGAACTATAAACCCTAGCAAGGACAATTCCCAAATGTCAAGTCTATTTTCCCAAATGCCACCAGAGTTCACATTTGGGCATATTGAATATTCATGCAAAGTTTGGTCGAGATCCATCATTGTTTGAGTCCACAGTGCTCTCTGGATGTAGGTGAACTACAACTTTGGTCCAGTGAATGAAAATACATCCTCCATATCGGATATTTACATTACAATTCATAATAATAGCAAAATTACAGATATTAAGTAGCAACAAAATAATTTTATGGTTGGGGGTCACCACAATATGAGGACTTGTATTAAGGGGTCGCAGCATTAGGAAGGTTGAGAAACACTGCACTATGGGGTCCTGGATGTCCGAGATTTTGAAAGGCTAATGGGATAACTAGTGCCACTCCATCCCAATAAGGCTTCCCAAATGGAATGACAATATCTTAGTAATAGTTTCAAGGGCTTTATAGATCTCTCTGTTGTTACGCAATCGATGTAGCATCATCCTAAATCAGTTTCAGCTTCTGCAGCTAAGGACACCAGACTAGTTATTTCAACAGACCAAGTTCATGCCACAGTTTGATTTTTTCTTTCAAACAGGCAAAGTTAATTCTGGATCCCGTTTGTTCTTCATGTACTCGATTACTCGACTCAATTCTTCTTTTCTGTTTTTCTCAACAACTTTCCATAATACACTTTGTCAAGAACAAATCCCACCAAACAAACCTTGTATCTTTTTATTGGCTTGCCTGTTTAGGGAAATGGTGTTGTTTATCTGAATTTCAGCCAAGCATGGAATACAATTCCATAATATTTTGATTATCAAACTGATTAAAACCGGAGTACATAGAAATCCCAGCAGATGGATCCATCACTGGTTGGAAAACTGTGCTCAAACATTGTCAATAATGCCTACACTTATTAAGGATCTCAAGTGGAGTGCCAGTTGAAAGGTCAAAATCCTGAAATGAGTATTACATCAGAATGATACTTTGGCAATGTTGATCTCTACCACCTTGATGCTGGATTGTTTATAGCAGGGGTGCTCATTACGGTGATCGGGAGCACCTAGGTGATCTTCGGCCCTCTTCCAGGTGATCTTTGGGCCTCACCAGCCGGATGGCGCACTCCTGCCATGCGTGCGCATGCGCGCTCCCGCCGCCGCCTTTGCGGGGCTTCTTTTGCCAAAATGAGGCCCTGGCGCTCGTCTTGGGGGAGCAAGGCAAAGGCACGTGCACGGATAGGATGCGAGGCTATGGGAGGGGTGGAGGGAATGTGTGTGTGTGTGAGAGAGAGAGAGAGAGAGCCAAGGAGAGAAGAAAGAAACCCGGAGAACTTTTTCGGATCCTTTTGGCAGGCAGGCAGGTGGGCGCTGGAAGGAGAGAGGGAGATAGAGAGAGAGAAAGAGGCGAAGGAGGCTGGGCAAAGTGGGGCAAAGCCAAGCAAGCCCCACCGCAAACCCTGCTGCTGCCCTCGGGAGTCCCATTCCAAGCTGAGACCTGGGCGAGTGAGCTGTGTGGGGCTGCTTTCTTTCCTTGGTTGGGGGCGAGGAGGGAGGGCTCCGCCGTGTTCCTGGGGCTGAACCCGAGGAGGAGGGGGCTGCAGGGATGGAGAATCCACTTGCTGCTACTGCTTGTGGCAAGGGCCACGGGAGAGAGAGAGAGGGAGAGAGAGAGAGGGTGGCTCTTCAGGGCCGGCTAGGAAGAGCCACCCCCCCCTCTCTCTCTCCCGTGGGCATGGACTGCCACCAGTGGGAGGGGTCCTTCTTCCTGCCAGCCATCCACTTGGGCGTCCTTTCTGAAGGAAAGAAGGAAGGAAGGAAGGGCGCCTGCCCCCCTGCTGCATCTGTCACTTTGGGGAAGCACCTCTTCCACTTTTCCTTCTCCTGCCCAGGTAAGGAAGCCTCGAAGGAGGGGGGGGGGGAGGCTGCCATGGGGAGGCTCCAGCCTAACGTGGGTCCCTCTCTCGGTTGAGTTTCCCGTCCCAGGCAGCAGCCAGGCGGCCCCTCTTCCCAGCCCTGCGCCTTCCGAGCTGCCGCCGAAGCCATATCTGGCCGGAGCGCTGGCGGGTGTGCCTATAAATACCCTCCTGCTGCATGCGTGGGAGGGGCCTGCTTTGCACGCAAGAAGCAGGACGGGATGGGGAGTTCCCACTTCGTGAAAGCACGCAGCAGGAAGGAGGAAAGCAACAAAGACATTAAGAGAGAGCGCGCGTGCAGGCAAGGAAAATCCCCTTCCTGGGTGTGCGCGGCGGCGAGTTCGTGGGCAGGCAAGAAAGAAGCCCCGAGCGGACGGAAGGCTGCAGTAACAGCGTGCGCACAAGCGTGCGCGCGCACGCTCACATGCACAACAGGTGATCAACATGATTGTTCATATAGTAGCTCGCATGGTGAAAAAGTGTGGGCACCCCTGGTTTATAGTATGGGAGCTGGGGCTTTTAAAAGTATCTGTGTCTGGCAAAGCTTGCTTCGATATAATTATTGTGAGAAAGGTGCTATGAGAGGGAAGAAAATAATGAGCAGGAAAAAGTTAATGCTGCACTTTGGGGCAAATAGTCCACAAAATGTTTGCCATGCTTAGTTTTATTACACTACTACAGTGTTTTTCAACCTTTTTTGAGCCGCGGCACATTTTTTACATTTACAAAATCCTGGGGCACACCACCAACCAAAATGACACAAAATGACACTCTAACACAGTAATACATATAGTTAATATGTTTTAAATGTATTTATACACTCAGTGTGAAACCTGGGCCTGTTTCGATGAACACAACATATATATGACTTCCTCTCACATACTTATACATGGCTATCATGTCTTCTCTCAGCCTTCTCTTCTTCAGGCTAAACATGCCCAGTATAGGCTCTATACATTTCATTGATCTGTGTGGCCTCTTTCACTGCCTCCCTCCTCCCTCCACAAAAGCAGAGCACTGGGTGGAAGTGATTGAGTCGGCGTGTTCGCGTTGGCTTGGATTTCTCGCAAGAACAGCCAAAGCCGGAAGCTCCATGTTGCTGAATTTGGCAGTGAGCGAACCTGGGAGCATCGGGAGGCTGAAGCAGCCCTGAGCGGGAGCTGGAGCCATGCTGAGTCGAGGCTCCTCAAGGCTTCCTCAAGGCAGGCCTGGCCCTGGCATTCGGCGGAGCCCTTCCTTTGCCTCGGGGAGGATCTTTGGGGAGGGAAAGAGGGAGAAAGAGCTGCTAGGAGGGGGAAGAGTGCCAATTTCCCACAGCACACCTGATGATCGCTCATGGCACACTAGTGTGCCACGGCACACTGGTTGGGAAACACTGCACTACTAGATTGGGTACCTGGCTAGGTTATGGGTGAACTACAACTCATATCATGCCAGGTTAACCCCCTGAAACTCCATCAGTAGTTAAAGTTTGCCATTTGGGCAAGTTTGCTCAAGATGCAAAAATAGGTGGGGTTCTCTGGCTGCAGGATCAACTACATGGTGGGTGGGTCTCCTCAAATTCCTTAACAGTCTTCAAAGCAACACACTTTACAAGGAGTTGCTTTGAAGATTGTTCAGAAGCTCCAAATGGTCCAACAGACGGCAGCCAGGTTTCTATTTATTTATTTATTTATTTATTTATTTATTTATTACATTTATATCCCACCCTTCTCACCCCAGTAGGAGGACTCAGAGCAGCTCACAAAAGGCAGCAATTTGATGCCGTACATATACATAAATACAATAAAAAAATAAACATATGCATTAAGACTAAAAATGCAGCATTAAAACAATTATTAAAATCACGTTATCCAGAGTCAAATCCAAGGCCATTCCATTACTCATTTCACAATTCCGTATACTCATATTTCACTAGCTTATTAGCCAAAAGCTTGGTCCCATAACCATGTTCTAAGTTTCTTCCTGAAGGTCAGGAGGCAGGGGGCTGCTCTAATTTCCTCGGGGAGGGAGTTCCATAGCCGAGGGGCCACCACTGAGAAAGAGCTGTCTCTCAACCTGTGGGTCCCTAGGTGTTTTGGGCTACAACTCCCAGAAATCCCAGCCAATTTCCAAGCTGTTAGATTTTCTGGGAATTGAAAGCCAACACATCTGGGGACCCCCAGGCTAAGAACCATTGTTCTAGGGGCTTCTTTCCTTTCCCTCCAAATCACCTTACCTTCAACCATGGAAGTCCCAAACCTGCTAGGCACTAGAATGTTGCTTTTTTTAAAATAAAAAAGGGGGGGGGGACAAAGTTAAAAAGCTCTCAGTAGCACAATTTCAAAAGCCGAGAATACTATGAAGGAGAAATGACAGAAAAATAAAGTGGGTTTGTGTGTGTGTGTGTGTGTGTGGAGTGACTTAAGAAACTACAAGTCGCTTCTGGTGTGAGAGAACTGGCCGTCTGCAAGTGGGGAGCTGGAGCTGACAGAAGGCGCTCATCTGTGCTCTCCCCAGATGCAAACCTCTGACCTGTCGTTCTTCAGTCCTGCCAGCACAAGGCTTTAACCCATTGTGCTACTGGGGGCTCCTAACAAAGTGGTGAGGTGCTATCTGGAAATTACGGTTTTGCTAATTACTGAATCATTGTAATTAATTATAATTATAATTACAATGCCAGGCTCATGAAACAGAGTTCTGGGAGAAAAATTGAGCATTCATGCTCATTAGGAGACCTCTCATAGGAATGCCCATGATTCCTCGTCACTGAAGCAATTCAACAATGGAAAATTTGACATATCCCATCCTACGTGTTTTTCCCTGCTTTCTCCCATTTCGATCTGCATCAGGAGCTCAGAACATGCTTTCTAACCAGCTCCAGTTCCTCTACACTTCAGAGACAGTTTACAGACAAAGCAGTATGGGAGAAGTCTCCTTGTGTCGTATGATGGGATCCATGTTGCTTCGTCTATAAATATTTCCATGAAGAAAAAATGGCCTTTGAGACTGATGAGGACTCTCCTGTCCTGAATGCAATGTGCACCTCCAGCAGGCACCGCATCCTATTGATGAAAGGTTTGCTGGCCCAACTGGCAGCCAGAGAAAGGATTACCAAACTGCATACTTTTGCATAAGGTTATGAAAAAGAGATGAGTGTAAACCTGGCATGGGCAAACTTTGGCCACCAGGTGTCTTGGACTTCAACTCCCACAAGTCCTAACAGCTGGTGTAAAACAACCTTTAATTACTCCCTTGGCTACTTTGAGTACCTAGTTAAATTAAGGCTGTATCTACATCATATAATTAATTCAGTTTGATACTACTTTAACTGCCATGACCCAGTGCTATGGGATCATTGGAGTTGTAGTCCAATAACTGAAAAAAATGTTTAGCTCCAAAGAAATTCTCAAATATCATGATCCCGTGGCCCTTTTTAGAGCAGGTAGATGTGGGTGATATGGGATCAGGAACAGTTTTATTGCAAAGAAACCAGTCAGGCCAGTTGGGACCATATGTGCTTATCTGTCAAAGACATTGAATGGGCCAAAAGGCAATTGACCGGTCTAGGAGAAAGAGCCTGCTGTTTTGGAGTCATTTCTTAGAGGGTGCATCCTGTAAGCAGACCATCACACTTTGGAGGAACTGAAAACTCACTGGAAACAGAGCTTGCCAACAGGTTAGATGGGTCAAATTATTTTATAAGTTCAAGTTCCAAATTGGCATCATGATTGATGCTTTATCATGATTGCTCCATCATCAGTGTCGGAGAGAGAAGGAGGTGGACGTAGTGTTCAACAACCCTGCAAGGTTGGTATAAAGAAGTTTGAATTCTTAAAATATGACTTCTTGCAGTTTGTTCGTTGGTAAGATTTAATGGTATTTCACCTTATTGGGCTGTAACGAGAGCAAGCAAGTTGTTTGCAGAACATTTTCCACATAAGATACAAAGTCTTTAAGAATTTGCTTATCAAGTCCTCAATTACTTGGTTTCTGCAGATGGTGAAGGCTGGTGACTTCTATGCCAGTGGGGCAGTCAAACCGCTCTGCACTTCCTGATCGAACTTTCCTAGATGCTGAAATCTTTCCCCTAAATCAGTGGTTTCCAACCTTTGGACTTCCAGGTGTTTTGGACTTCAACTCCCAGAAATCCCAGCCAGCTTAACAGCTGTTAGGAATTGTGGGAGCTGAAGTCCAAAACACCTGGAGGCCCAAAGGTTGGGAACCACTGCACTAAATAGATTTGGCATCTTGAAAAATTCAGTCCAAAACTCAGAATGGAGTCCCTACTCCAGTGGCTGGCCATAAGCCATCAATTATCTACAGACTTAAGATTGAGTTCGTCCTCCTCTGCTTCATCATCAGCTTTAAGAGAAAACCAAAATGACTTTGCCACCATGTTCATATTATAAAGGCACGTATTTCAGTAAGACTGGTGCTGATGGCCGTGGTTGAGAAACAATTATTCTTATCATCATCATCATTGTCGTCGTCATCCCTCTGGAGACACACAATGGAGTAAACTTATTAATGGGAGTAGGGGGTGTCTAGGCACTACATTTTTGTATCTGCCTTATTTTAAATGTTTATTAGGTATGTTATTTATTGACCGGGGACGCAGTGGCACAGCAGGATAAACCGATGAGCTACTGAACTTGCTGACTGGAAGGTTGGCAGTTGAAATCCACGGTATGGGGTGAGCTCCCATTGTTAGCCCCAACTTCTGCCTATCTAGCAGTTTGAAAACATGCAACTGTGAGTAGATCAATAGGTACCACTTTGGCGGGAAGGTCATGGCGCTCCATGCAGTCATGACCTAGGAGGCATCTAAGGACAATGCAGAAATTGAGATGAGCACCACCCCTCAGAGTCGGAGATGACTAAACTTAATTTAATGTCAAGGAGCAACCTTTACCTTTATTTTATCTATTGACCACCTTGAGTTCTTATAGGCAGGAAGGCAAGGAAGAAATACAGATGGTGATGATGATGATGGTGGTGGTGGTGGTGGTGGTGGTGGTGGTGGTGATGATAAGATGAAACAATAGATCACATACTCAGCTGCTGCAAGAAGATTGCGCAGACAAACTAGAAGCAGAGGCATAACATCGTTGCTCAGATGATGCATTGGAACTTGTGTTACAAATACCATCTGCTGAGACAAAGAACTGGTGGGATCACAAGCCTGAAAAACATACAGAAAATGAACATGTGAAACTACTCTGGGACTTCTGAATTCAGACTGACAGAGGTTTGGAGAACAATACTCCTAACCTCACATTCGTGTGAAACAACAAAGTATGGATCGTCAATGTTGCAATCCCAGGCAACAGCAGGATTGAAGAGAAACAACTAAATAAGATGACACAATGATTTAAAGATCGAACTGCAAAGACTCTGGCACAAGCCAATAAAGGTAGTCCCAGTGGTGATCAGCACACTGGGTGCGATGCCTAAAGACATTGGCCTGCACTTATACATAATTGGCATTGACAACATTACCATCTCTCAGCTGCAAAAGGGCACCCTACTCGGATCTGCATGCATTATTTGCCGATACATCACTCAGTCCTAGACACTTGGGAAGCATCCAACTTGTGATCAAATGCAAAAGCCAGCATAGAGATCTTGTTTGCTCTGTACTAATCTTGTTATGTATCTAGTAATAATAATAATAGTACATGGAGCAAAAGATTAGAATTACAAGTAAAGAGATTCCATTTAAGAAGAACTTCCTGGTGGTAAATGCTGTTTGACACTGAAATCTGCTTCCCGGGAGTGCAGTGTAAATAAAAGGAATTTGAAACAGAAGCTAGATGGCCATCTATCGAAAGTGTTTTGATTGTGTGCTCCTGCATGACAGAGATGTCCCTATGGTCTCTTCCCACTCTGTGATTCTATGAATAAACTATCTATCTTGAACTTTATAAACAATAGATTATATCAAATATTTCCAATAATAACAACAAGCCAATACAATGATAGGGAGGCTATTGAGTTCAAAGAGGACAAACACTTATTAACTTCTATGAAAGGTCCAACCTACAGGCTATTGCCAGTTTATTTGTTACAAATGACTAACCATTCAAAATGATGAGTTCCAACAGAGTATGGACTTGCTTCTTGACCCCTCATTCTAAGGTTCTGTGCACCTCCTTGCCACCTGAGTCAATTTTAGTTCAAATGTTATTGAGTAACCAATACAAAATTCTAGGTCGTAAGTGGAGCCACAACAAAATGTCAGAGCATGGAGAGCTTTTGTTCCTGGTTCCAGCCAGCCATGGCCTCTTCCTGGAGCCATATTCCTTGCCTCAAATATTTATTTTATTTATTTATTGGAAGGGGGGAGTTACAGACATAGCGTTAAAGCCCTCTGCCACCATAGTACTATAACTGTAACGACTTCATCACATGTCATAAAATAAGTGTTGCTACACATTTAAGAAATGGCTACTGACAGAGCCCATCACATGATGCAATCTAGTACCATGGGTTCCAGGTTTTTCACAATTTCTAAAGTGTGAGTTTTTTCCCCGATACTTCCTAAGCCGATTGGGAATTGACTTATTTTTCAATTCCCCATGAAGAGACATGTAAAAAGGCCCAATTTAACGTGTGATGGGAATTCCCCGTATCCTGCTTATAAACATAATGTTGACGTCATCATGGAGGTGTATGCTGAGATGGCCAATATTGATTCCTTTCTTCTGACATTACCATTTTTGAGACTGAGGAGGAGGGAATGGTAATTTATATCTCTTCTTAAGGTAAAGGTAAAGGTAAAGGATTTTCACTGACATTAAGTCCAGTCGTGTCCAACTAGGGGGTTGGTGCTCATCTCCATTTCTAAGCTGAAGAGCCGCTGTTGTCCGTAGACACCTCCTAGGTTATGTGGCCAGCATAACTACATGGAGTGCCGTTATGTTCCAGAGCAGTACCTATTGATCTACTCACATTTGCATGTTTTCAAACTGCTAGGTTGGCAGAAGCTGGGGCTGACAGCGGAAGCTCATGCCACTCCCCGGATTTGAACCTGCAACCTTTCGGTCAACAAGTTTAGCAGCTCAGCGGTTTAACCCACTGCACCACCGGGAGCTCCCCATCTCTTCTTAAACATTTACTGTAATAATAAATAGAATTATGTTGTGAATTGAGGACTATTTGTACATTAGATGAAATCAGATAGATAAAAAATGTTCGAATCAATGTTGAAGAGGTTGTCAGGAAATAGGCTCATATCATATATGGTAGTTATGTAAAATTATTTTTAAAATTGGGAAAGAGTGTCTAAAGAAATAAGAGCAATAATAGAAATAGAGATAGAGAATACACCAAAATCAGCCAGGCTTAGTACAGCAGGGTAAACTGCTGTGCTGCAGAAAAATCCTGCTGATTGAAAGGTCAGCAGTTTGATCCCAAGTCGGGGTAATCACCCACCGCTAGCCCCAGCTCACCTGCCTACCTAGCAGGTCAAAAGCAGAAATGCGGGTAGATAAATAGGTATTGCTTTTAGCAGAGAGATAATAAAGGTACCCTTAAGGACATCGATCGGAGGAAAGCTCCTCAGCATGGAAGATGGTGCGACAGCACTCTCCCGTGACTGGAATCTAGCACGACCTCCAAGATGCCGGAAATAAGATGGGAAAACTGCCTTTACCTTTGTTTGTGTTGTCTGTCCTTGTTAAATTGTATAATCGCCATTGCATACATGCCGTATGTGTGTCTGTATAAATACTCTAAATAAATAAATACGTAAATTACTTCTGCATGACAATATAATTTCCTCACAAAAGGAGAAAGAATTGGTCTCTAACCTACTAACAGCTGCAAAATTATTAATAGCAATATTTTAGGGAAAAGAGCAAATTAAATTAGAAGAATGGTACAGAGAAATTTGGAATATAGCTATTACTGTTAAGTTGATTTGCAATATAAAAATTAAAGAGGGAATATCGCAGCAAACAGCTTTTTTGAAAATATGGGGAAAATTTATTGAATATATCTTTAATGGGGGAAAGAGGTATAAGCTGGCAACAGAACAATGAAATTTTGGATATGTGAAACAAGATTTTTTTTGTGTATGTCAGGAGCAACTTGAGTCGCTCCTGGTGTGACAGATTTGGTTGTCTGCAATTACATTGCCCAGGGGACGCCTTGTGGGAGGTTTCTCTCATGCCCCCACATGGGGAGCTGGAGCTGACAGCGGGAGCTCATCTGCACTCTCCCCGGATTCGAACCTCTGACCAAAATAAGGGTGGGAGGGAGTTATAATAATAATAGTAATACTATAGAAATAAAACATGTATAAGTAGATCAAAGAGGAGTAATATGGATATATGTAGCATAATTTGTAACCTGGGAACGTTAAAAACAAGATAGAACATAAGAACATAAGAAGAGCCATGCTGTATCGGGCCTCAGCCCATCTAGTCCAGCATTCTGTGTCACACAGTAGCCCACTAGTTGTACACGGGGATCTCTAGCAGAAAGGAGGGCAAAACCCTCACCTGCTCCCGACCCCCCACAACCAGTAACCGGGGAAATCCTGCCTGCCTCCATCAACACAGAGGTGGCACTTGGATGTCCATTTCAGTAACTACTGATTCCCTTGGTATCCATGAATCTGTCTAGTCCTGCCTTGAAGCTGTCCAGGCTGACCGCTGTCACAACCTCCTCTGGAAGTGAGTTCCATAACCCAATGACCCTCTGGGTGAAGAAATATTTCCCTTTATTAGTCCTAACTTTCCTACCTTGGAGCTTTAGGGAGTGCCCCCTAGTCCTAGTGTTGTGTGACAGAGAAAATGGGCAAGGGTCTAGGATGCATGTGGTGGGTCTCGCTTCTCCAAGGATCTTGTCCACATCCTCGAGCTGAACCAATTGAAACGAATCCATTAAAACCTGACAAGCAGGTGCTCGTGTCACATCCTCAGAGACTGCCGTTAAAGTAGTATCAAAATCGGAACAGATCAGCACCACTTTATCCGCGAAGACCTTGGCAAATTCTTCACAGCGTTCCACCGAGCCGTCAGGGATCTCACACTGCGGCGGATTTAAAAGACCCCTGACGACTCAGAACAGTTCCGTTGGACAGTTCTTCACGGCGGCCACCTTGGCCGCAATAGAAGTTTTTTGTGCTGCTTTTGTTGCTGCATCATAGGTCCTCAAAAAGGAGACCAGGCGCGCATGAGCTGATCTGCTCCGCTTCCGACGCCACATGCACTCTAGCCTCCTCTTTTTTCGCTTCATTGCTGCCAACTCCTCAGTAAACCAAGGAGATGGTTTAGCTCGGTTACTCAAGAGGGGGCGTTCTGGAGCGATCGTGTCAATAGCCCTTGTCATCTCCCTATCCCAGAAAGACACAAGAGCCTCAACAGGGTCGCTTACCGAGGAGGCGGGGAAATCCCCAAGAGCCGTCAGGAATCCATCTGGATCCATAAGTCTCCTGGGGCGGACCATTCTAATGCCTGTTTGAGGGACCTTAAAGTGATGAGCCTCTTTGCGACGTTGTGGTTCTGGATAGAAAACAAACAACAACATAACATAACATTGTTTGAGTCCACAGTGCTCTCTGGGTGTAGGTGCACTACAACTTCCAAACTCAAGGTAAATTCCCAAGCAAACCCTTTCAGTACTTTCTGTTGGTAATGAGAGTTCAATATGCCAAGTTTGGTTCAATTCCATTGTTGCAAGAGTTCCGGATGCTCTTTGATTGTGTGTTAACTATAAATCCCAGAAACTGTAACTCCCAAATGTCAAGGTCTATTTCCCCCAACCTCCATCTGTGTTCACATTTGGGCATATTGAGTATTCATGCCAAGTTTGGTCCTGATCCAACATTGTTTGAGTCCACAGTGCTCTCTGGATATAGGTGAACTACAACTCCAAAACCCAAGGTCAATGCCCACCAAACTCTTATGGTATTTTTTCTTGGTTATGGGAGTTCTGTGTGGGAAGTTTGTGTCTTTCTGCCATTCCTGCCAGGATATTTGTTGTGTTCATCAAAACAGGTCCAGGTTTCACACTGAGTGTATAAATACATTTAAAAACATATTAACTATATGTATTACTGTGTTAGAGTGTCATTTTGTGTCATTTTGGTTGGTGGTGTGCCCCAGGATTTTGTAAATGTAAAAGATGTGCCGCGGCTCAAAAAAAGTTGAAAAACACTGGTCTAGAGAACAAGCCCTATGAAAAGTGGCTTGAAGAGCTGGGCATGTTTAGCCTTCAGAAGAGAAGGCTGAGAGGAGACATGATGGCCGTGTATAAAGATGGGAGAGGAATTCATAGGGAGTAGGGTGCAGGCTTGTTTTCTGCTGCCCTGGAGACTAAGATGTGGAATAATGGCTTCAAACTACAGGAAAGGAGATTCCACCAGAACATTAGAAGAACTTCCTGACTGTGAGAGCTGCTCAGCAGTGGAACTCTGTACTCTGAAGTGTGATGGAGTCTCCTTCTCTGGAGGCTTTTAAACAGTGGCTGAATGGCCATCTGTCAGCAGTGCTTTGAATGCAATTTTCCTGTTTCTTGGCAGGGGGTTGGACAGGATGGCCCATGAGGGCTCTTCCAACTCAATGATTCTATGACTGCGACATTGTAAAAAGGGGACATGATATATACTTATACATTTTGATTGATAAATCTATTTAAATTTTTTTTTAAATAAGTCACTAAAGCCAAAGTGGGCAAATTGTGATCTTGGAGCTTCACCAGTCGTCAGGGCACTTTTTACAAATCTTGGGTTCTCCAGGCTGCCAATATCCTGGCCCTCAAACAGGTCAAACTGCCCTTTCTGGTGCTCTTTCATCTGATATACTATGACCCCAATTCCTCAATTTATCACACATTGTTATGGCTTTTATTGTTAACAGCTTTGAGTGTCCCTTGGCAGAGAAAAAGCAAGGTATAAAAACAATAATAAACTAAAAATAATACCCCAGAAAAGGAAAAAGTGGATAATATATGGGCGCGGGTCAATAAGTCCATGATCTTTTGAATAAAACACAGGTTTCTTGGGGGGGGGGGATCATTTTATTTTTCAACGTAGTCTCATTTGAGCTCTATACACTTTGTCCAACGATTCTCCAATTTTTTTATCCCTTCCAAAAAAATAAGATTTGTCGAGGTCATCAAAATAGGTATTTGTTTGTGAGATGATTTCTTCGTTGGAGTCAAATTTCTTTCCGTCGAACCATTTCTTCAGGTTTGGAAATAAGAAATAGTCATTCGGGGCTAAATCGAGGATAGCACGGATGAGGGAGCAATTTGTATCCCAATTCATGGATTGTTGCCATGGAAACTGTACATGTGGGCATTGTCCTGGTGCAAAATAACTTTTTTCTTGGCCAAATGTGGTCGGTTTTTTTCCAACTCGTCATTAAATCGACCCAATAAGTTGGCATAATATTCGCCATTGATTGTTTTACCCTTTTGAAGGTAGCCAATGTGGATTATACCGCGTGCATCCCAAAAAACGGTCGCCATGACTTTATTGGCTGACAAACCCACCTTGGCCTTCTTTGGCGCCGATTCGCCCCAAGAAACCCACTGTTTTGACTGCTGTTTGGTCTCTGATGTGTTGTGGGGGATCCACGTTTCGTCCACGGTTACGAAATGGCGCAAAAACTCATCCATATTGTGGTTGAACAATGCCAAACACTCCTGGGAAATTGTCACACAATTGCGTTTGTGGTTGATTGTGGGTATGAGAAAGCGGAAAGTTTTCTCATACCCAAGTGATCATTTAAAATTGAAACCACTGAGCCATGTGAGATGCCTATGGCTTTCACAATCTCTTGCACTTTCAATCTCTGATCGGCCAACACCATATCGTGAATTTTTTCAATTGTTTCGGGTGTAGAGACCTCAACTGGGCGTCCAGCACGTTCGGCATCTTCCGTGCTTGCATGGCCACAACAAAATTCAGTGAACCACTTTTTTACCATTGAAATTGATGGTGCAGAGTCCCCATAGCATTTATCAAGCTTAGCCTTGGTTTAAGGGGTGGGTTTTTTCTGCAAAAATAATGCTTAATGAGCACACGAAATTCACTTTTTCCCATTTTCTCCTCAAATCATGGGGTAGTCTGCTATCAATGGCTGTCAAACAGAAATTAAATGATGCAGCTTGTTCAAATTTCGACAGGAGTCAACTGAGAGATGCCTGTTGACAGGAGCAGTGTTGCCCTTTCAGTGCAGAGACGGGAAATTCAAAAAGTCACAAACTTATTGACCCGCCCTCGTCAAAGTTTATTGAAATGAACGAATTCTGCTGGAATAGAATCTTATTGGAAAACCAATGAGATTTCCTAGAGGGGCATCATTACCAGGAATGTGCTAGACCGTCCAACATGACTCTATGGGAATTTCCAGCAGAAGCATACCATAGAATTGCCTGGAGGACTGAGAGAGGACATATATTGTTAGATCCAGGTAGATGAAACCATTGGTCCTGGTTCTATAGATATGCGGAGTCATAGTTTACAATCCTAATGTTGTTGAGCAATGGCACTCCCCTCCCCAAATATAGAGAATTCAAGAAAGAAATATGATTTATTTATTTTTACAACATTTTCTGCTAAGAGGGAAAAGGAAGGAGTATTGGATGTAGACATCCTGTGATAATGCAGCACGTTTCATTAAGAGCCACATCCACTGTTTTAATGTGGTGAGATGTATTCTACACTGGGCATGTGTATTCAGCAGCAGAGTAGCAAAGCGCAAGGGCAGGTGTCTTCACTGTGTCTGGTTGTGATCCTCAGGTTGTGCCAGTCAACTTTCATATGATATTATTTCTAGTGCCCACTTTTTGCTTGATATTCAAGCAGTGCTTCTTGTAGGTCAGAGCACGGTCCAGGGTCACTCCCAGGTATTTGGGTGTGCTGCAATGTCCCAGTGAGATTCCTTCCCAGGAAATCCTCAGACCTCTGTTTGTTCTTAAGATGAAAAGCACACATCTGCGTTTTAGATGGATTAGGAATCAACTGTTTTCATCCAAGCAATAATCCAGGTAGATTTATGATCAGTTTTAAAATGGGGAAGAAGAGCCTTGCTGTGCATTTCAAACATTTATTAACTGGGGGGGAAATGAGAAAGGGTGTCTTTTGTAAATCAGCATATCTCGAGTAGAAAGTTAACGTTTGATAGCACGAAAAAGTTCTACTAATGTGCAGCTAAATTTTAAGTGCATCATTTTCTGATTTAAAGTTAATGGTTCATTTATTTATGAAATACATAACATTCGCTTTCTTTAAGTCCTGTGGTTTTCCTTTCATTCTGCAATCCATCTACTATCGAGAGAGTGGAACCTTCCAGTCATCTGCTTACATATGAACAGGTAGATATTCTGTATTCTGTTCCTTGTGATTTAGAAAAACCAGATAGTGATCAAAACTGAGATTCTTGTTTTTCCAAGAGTACATCTACACCACTTTAACTGCCATGGCTCAAGGCTATGGGATCATAGGAATTGCAGATTTTTTGTGAGCCACCAGCATTTCGTAGCAGAGAAGGCTATAGACCAGGTACGGGCAAACTTAAGCTTAAGTGGCCGAGGAGGGAAAGGAGGAGGCTGAGGCTGTTTAGAATTACGGGAGTTAATGTCCAAAACACCTGGAGGGCCCAAGTTTGCCTGTGCCTGCTGCTAAAGACCATGTAAAACTCCAATTCCTGAGATTCCTTAGCACTGGGCCATGGCAGCTAAATTGGTGTCAAACTGTGTTAATTCTACAGCATAGATGCACTCCAAGTGTTTAACAGTATGTTTTACTCTGTATTGATGACAGCGTTTCTCAACCTGGGGGTTGGGACCCCTAGGGGGAGGGTCACGAGGGGGTGTCAGGGGGGTTGCCAAAGACCATCAGAAAACACAGTCTTTTCTGTTGGTCATGGGGTTTCTGTGGGTGGGAAGTTTGGCCCAATTCTATCATTGATGGGGTTCAGAATGCTCTTTGATTGTAGGTGAAATATATATATTCCAGCAACGATAACTCCCAAATGTCAAGGACTATTTCCCCCCAACTCCACCAGTGTTCACATTTGGGCATATTGAGTATCCGTGCCAAATTTGGTCCATTGGCTGCCGTTAATCTTCTGGTCCCAAGTCAAGGTGCAGGTTATTACCTATAAAGCCCTGAATGGTTTGGGACCCACCTACCTTCATGACCGCATATCCTACCACCAACCTGCACAGTCCCTCCGATCCTCCGGGAAAGCCCTCCTTTCGCCCCTTCCTCTATCACAGGTATGACTTGTGGGAACGAGGGACAAAGCCTTCTCCACTGTGGTCTCCCAACTCTGGAACTCACTGCCTGGTGAGATTAGACAAGCCCCCACCACAGCAGCCTTCAAGAAAGATCTGAAAACTTGGCTCTTTTGATGTACCTTTGGAGAGTGACCATGCATCCCATTTCTGTTTGTTCCATCTACACTCAGTGTTGCCCTTATGATGCACTTTCCCCGGTCCAAAACTGAAAGCCTAACCCCACTGTTCATCTCTTTTGGGCTCCTCTCAAATACGTTTTTTCCTACTCCTACCTCATCCAGGGTTTTATCATTTTACCTTTTCCATTTGGCCCGCCCATTGTGTTCAATTTTATATTATGTTATTTTGCTTTGTTTATTTTATTTTGCTACTGTATGTATTTTATTGTGATGCAATGTATGTTGTTTGCATTTTGTATTTTATTTTGCTGTATTATATCTTTGGGCTTGGCCTCATGTTAGCTGCCCGAGTCACCTTCGGGGAGATGGTGGTGGGGTATAAATAAAGATTGTTATTGTTGTTGTTTGAGTCCACAGTGCTCTCTGGATGTAAGTGAACTACAACTCCAAAACTCAAGGTCAATGTCCACCAAATCCTTCTCTTGGTCATAGGAGTTCTGTGTGCCAAGTTTGGTTCAATTCCATTGTTGGTAGCGTTCAGAATGCTCTTTGATTGTAGGTGAACTATACATCCCAGCAACTACAACTCCCACATGACGAAATCAATCCCCCTCCAACCCTACCAGTATTCAAATTTGGGTGTATCGGGTATTCGTAGCAAATTTGGTCCGGTGAATGAAAATACATCCTGCATATCAGATATTTACATGACAATTCATAACAGTAGCAAAATGGCAGTTATGAAGTAGCAACAAAAAGAATTTTATGGTTGGGGGTCACCGCAACATGAGGTGCTGTATTGAGGGGTTGCAGCATGAGGAAGGTTGAAAAACACTGCTTTATGATCTGATGAAGATAAGGTAGGCATCTAGATATCAATGTTTAAAATTTAAATGTCTAATGCAAATGAAAAAGAAAAAAGAAACAAGACTTATTGGAAAACATGGATGTTCCATGGTTCCAATTACAACTCATGCCATGTGGATTAATTGGCTAGTGAAACATACAAAGGTAAATTCCAGGGTTTGCAAGGCGTTTAGCTTTCTCTGCCAGAAAGTGCTGGTGCCTCACCAAACTACAATTGCCAGGATTTTATAACACTGCGCCATGGTAATTAAAGTGGTGTCACGTTGAATTCATTCTACAGTATATATGCACGTTTATTCATCACTAATGGCTCTATTCATTTGTCATAACTAGGATTCAAGCCTACAAAAAAATAGCACAGACACCAAGGCTCCTATATCCACAAGAGATGCATGTGGATACTTGAAACCATGGATAATAATGAACCCTATATTTTGACTATACATGCGTCAGAAGCATAATATAGGATAGCACTGGATAGGTCCACAAACACTATTGGGAAGGTAAAGTTGTTTTGGAGTGTGGGTAAAATTAACCATGGATACTGTGTCCTTGCATCAGGGGGTTGTACTGTAATGCATGGGGCTACTTCAGAGTTGTCATCACATGTAACTTCTGCAGTTCTCTATTCTCTGAGGGGCCCTCAGTGGCGCAATAGGTTAAACCCTTGTGCCGGCAGGACTGAAGACCAACAGTTTGGAGGTTCAAATCCAAGGAGAGCACGGATGAGCTCCCTCTGTCAGCTCCAGCTCCCCATTCGGGGACATGAGAGAAGCATTCCACAAGGATGGTAAAACATCAAAACATCTGGGCGTCCCCTGGGCAATGTCCTTGCAGACTGCCAATTCTCTCACACCAGAAACAACTTGCAGTTTCTCAAGTCACTCCTGACACAATTTTTTTTTATAAAGATGGATGATCTTGAGTTTCTACTTATGAAAACACAATAGGTGTAGACAAAATACCTAATTTCTTTGGAGTATTATTTATCAGTTTGCAATCAGCATCAGCCCTACTCATTAATTCATGGTATCTGCATTTGTTTGTTGTTTAACAGAATTTGGGATTATCCTTCGACTCTTACTACATGGGAAGGGATTTGTGCTGGCCGCAATGAAGTTTCTCTCTAGACTCCCAGTCTTAAAACCCACCTTTGCCCCCAAATGGCCTTATCATATCAAAAACCAAGCCTGCAGTGGATTACCATCTCTGGACTTCTCAGACTCTGAAGCTGTGCCTGAGTATTTCAATTTTGCCAAAGATGTGCTGGATAAATGGGCCCAAAAAGAGAAGGTATGGCGTTGTCAATATTCTTGGAGCATCATGTTGTCATACATAGATAAATCAGAAATAGAGTACCTTCACAATAAACTTGAGCAAATCGCTCCCATTTTGGAGTATGTATTAGACAAAAGTTATAGGAACTTGGAAATTTCCTTATACTGGAGCACACCATTGTTATATCTAGTCCGATGTCTAGCCTCCAAGATGCTGAAGCTGGGAAAGCCTGTATATACCTCTATCTATGTACAGTTGTCTGTCTTATCAGTGTATAACGACATCAAATGTTTGCCATATATGTGTTCTGTGATCTGCTCTGAGTCCCCTTCAGGGTGAAAAGGGTGGAATATACATAAACAAACAAACAAATATTGTCAGCCCTGACATGGTTTCATTAAGTATTCCTACTTATCCTCTGAAAAGTCTGAATCTGGAACCTTCTGAAACAAAGTATTGTATTTCATTGCATAATAGTCACACTTTCCTCCTCTTTTCTCATCAAAAAAGAGGTGATGCGACTATTATGTGAGGGGGAAAAATCTGCCTTTGATTCTTTAATTTCTGGATTTTAAAAAATAAACTGCCTTACCTCTGAAAAGGGAGAAAGGAGGAGGAATGTTCCAGCCTAAAGCAAAGAGCTCCATTAAAAAATTAAAATTGCAGCGCCATTTGGGGTTGACTCCTTCTTTCTTTCTCTGAAGTCAAGGCAGTTAAAAAACTGTAAAGTGGAGGTCTTTGAAGAGCCATTCTTCTTTCCTCCCTTCCCCCTCCAGAGAAAAGAAGTTTTAAAAACCTGAAATGGGGGAGGGGGGGTTGGAAGTCAGATCTTCCCTCCTTCCCCCTTTCTCCAAAGAACTCCATTCCAGGTTTTGTAAACTACTTGCCTCAGAAAAAGAAGAAAGGAAGGAAAAATCAGTCTCAAAAGGGTGCGACTATTATGTGAGAAGAACAAAAATATCATTTTGGCACCAATCATTTTGTTATGCACAAAGTGGGATATAAAATAATAATGGATACGTAGAATTGGGTAAGACTTTCAGAGAGCTATGTTGTTTGAATTAGCAGTAAACCCTCATCCACCTGAAATTATTTATTATCCCTAATGCACATATATACTTTATTTATGTTAAGGAATACAAGGACATAATGAAAGTCATCCATACCTGAGCAGTAGTAAAATAAGGCTTTGGGAGGCAGAGCATTATCCTGACACTGCTCAGTTATCGACATAGAAAAGCATAGAAAGTTTGCATGAACATACCTGCAAAATTGCCCTTTAAAAATTCTGAAAGTAACTATAAAACATTGCTTCTTACATCCTAATCAAGAAAACTTGCTTTGAATCCCGTTGATTAGTCTCTGGGCACATCCACACAAAGTGGAAAGCGCACAAGCTCCCGGGTATTCGTGGAGGGTGTCCAAATGACACCCCACAAAATCCCAAATGCTTTTGCCACAACGCAGAAAAACTGTTTTGTGGTGATATTATTTGTTAGCGAGAAAGAAGCAGGTCTTCTTGAAAGATCCACGTCTTTCCCGCTGTAGGCAGAGTGTGGACTGGGACTTCTGAAGGGGCCGTCCACACATCTGTCTCGCTTTTTCCGGGCTGAATCAGAGCCAGGAAAATCCACTTTAAAAATAACAGAACTCACTCGACCTCCATTAGCATGCTGCCAGAGCTCTCCTGGCACATAGGAGTGATGAACCAAGAGAAGGGGGGGGGGGAGGAAAATTGCTCCTGCCTCTCCTTTCTCCTGGCGTGTCATTCCTACGCACCAGGAGAGCTCCAGCACCATGCTAATGGATGCGAGATAAGTTCTTTTATTTTTAAAGGGGGGGGTTGGGGGGTTGGGAAGGGGGTTAGGGGGTCCAGGTGTCCTCTTGGAAGGTTCTGGGAACACATCTGGACACCCAGATGCAAAAGCGTGGGCTTTTGCAGCTGCTGTGCAGACTACAGTCCACCCCGACCCAGGTTTCTTAAACCCTGGTCGAAGTGGACTTACCTCAGTGTGGAACTCTGCCAAAGTAGACCTATTGAATCATTTGCTGAATGGTATGCCAACACATAGTTGACTTCCATTGATTCTATGGGTCTACTCGACTTGTAAATACCAATAGGATTTAGGCCTTTATTTTTACCTGCTACATTACTGTTGGGATAGGGATCCATCAAACTGCTGCTACACCCAAAAATAGTTAGTTACAGATAGCTGCATTATTTAAAACTTGTTTTTAGTTTTTCCCAGTTCTATTAATGGAAATAAGCCTGGGAAACAGGCAGACCTAATGCCAATGCTGTGAATGTTTGATGCATTTTATAGGCTTTTTTAAGGAGGGGGGGGGTGATTCATATTTATTTTTATTATCTAGCTAAAATACGATAGTTAAATGTTGTGGGATCATTGTTCCGGTTCTAGGCTGTTCTTACTGTACTGGATGTTCAACTTTATGTCTATCACCCTGAAACTATCTTTGGAATAAAGATGTGGTTTTGAAACTTTTAATGGGATGTGGTAGCACAGTGGATTAAAGCGCTAAGCTGCAGAACTTGCTGACCGGAAGCTTGGTGGTTCGAATCCGCGGGATGGAGTGAGCTCCCATTGTTAGCCCCAGCTTCTGCCAACCTAGCAGTCCAAAAACATGCAAATATGGGTAGATCAATAGGTACTGCTTCGGCGGGAAGGTAATGACACTCCATGCAGTCATGCCGGCCACATGACTGATAGCGGACAATGGAAAGCCCCCTGCGTTCAAGGTGATCTGACATGCAGCAGGGAGTTCCGCAGTTCCTGGTTGTCTGATTGGGCCAGCATCGCTGGGAATGTGGCAACAGCAGCAGTTTCAACTAAAACCCTTCTTTTTACCTCGCTCTGCCTTGCTTTCTCCCCTTCACCCTAACATTGTAACAAATCCCCCAATAAAGTATCATCAAATTGTAACTTTCTCCTCTCCATAGTGATACATTGTGTCCTTTTACTGTCTCTAACTCTCTCCAGCATGAACCTTCCCTCTCCCAGCATCCCGGGGCGGTTGAAACTGCGTTCCCCTGAACCATGGATAGAGAGACCCATGAGGCCTCTGTTTCCACGGGTTAATGGATCGCTTCCAAAACGGTGCCATTTTTCTCCTAGACTAATGCTAAGATTAACTGCTATCTCACTTTTTGCATTCTGGACTCCTACACTCTGGGAATAACCGTTTTCACCCCAACATTCCATGTGGAGATCAGCTGACTGCGATCCGTGGCTCCCTGCCACCACGTTGTTCCTGCCGCCATCTTGTCAATGTCCAGGAACTTGTTTTCCTGGGGAACCTGCTGCGGTCACCCCCTGGGAACCCCGGACCCCGGCTGGTCGCCCTGGACCTTGAACGATCTGGGATTTATAGTTTCCTTATTCCTTGGAGGATCTTGATTCTCAGTGCTCCCCATGAGCCCAGCATAACTCATGGGCCCTTATGAATGTCTTCCCTCTCTGCACCATGAACTTTGGAACTACTTTTTCTGCCTTATCAACTTTTGAAAACTTTTTTCCTGAAGAATTAACTCTCTATGGACTCTAAGGGGTGGGAGGGCTGATATGATTCATTTTCCTTGTTATATGAATTTCCCTTATGATTCCCTTGTATGTTTTCCCCTTTCTCATATCCCTACATGAAATATTAAAATATGAAATGCCACCCTTTCGCAAACCCAGCATTCCAGAGCTGCAGAAAAGGTCATATTTCCTAAAGCCAGCTGATTCCCTTGGCAAAGGACCCAACAGAAACCCTTGCATGAACAATAGGACAATGCGCACACACCTTTGGATGTCGGAGCATGCCCATCTGAAGGACATGCCCCATAGTGACTTAATCATTCCTCACAAAGGGGAGATCCTGCCTTCGGGAGGATTTGGATATCCCAACTGCCTCACTCATTGTTTCCATTCCCTTGGCCGATACCCCGGAGACAAGATATCATCAATTGATCCCATATCCAGGACTAAGGATTACCAGGGTCTGGCATCCATGCCAGACCAAGATGTTTATTTCATTCACTTAGAACAATACAAAAAGCTAGTTTGAGTACTCTTTGAGTTATCGCCGGCAATTGGACAAACATTAAGTCATTTAATCCACTCATCTTTTCCTCCCGGTTCATTGTTTCCCGTCTGGACCACCTCCTCTGCTCTCATTGGCTGAGAGCCCAAAGTGGCACTAGCTTCCTGATTGGCTGAGGTGCGGCAAAGCCGGCCGCACCTCCCTGCCATCCGATGACTCCAACCAATCCGTGCGAAGCCAGCAGAGGGGCGAGGGGTGGGAAGTTTGAACTTTGACAGCTCTGTTTCAATATTAAAATGTACCGTATTGCCTTGCATGGCATGTCGGCTTTGGCAAATGATTGCAGTTTGACATCCGCTCCAGCTGGAATGAAATAAAACAACTCGGTGGCATTTTCTTCAACTTTGGTGAGATTTATTTGGGAAAATTAGGGAAAATTACATCTGGTGCTTCTTTCTTGCCAGAGTTAAAACGGATCCTCTTTGGTGGGTCTGATTGGTCTCTGTCTTCAAGGCAAAGACCCCCAAATTCGTTGTTCGATATCATGACCATGGAGGTGTCTACAGACAACGCCGGCTTTTTGGCTTGGAAATTGAAATGAGCACCACCTCCCAGAGGCAGACTCGAGTCACTTGACTAGACTTAATGTCAAGGGGAAACCTTTAGCTGCACTTTAGAAACTTTCAAAACACTGGAAGCAATTAATATAATATATTGTGTCTGACAGGATGGGAGAAGGCCTTCCAACCCGGCTCTCTGGTGGGTGAATGACAAGGGCAAGGAGGTGCACTGGAGCTTTGAGGAACTGGGCTTCCACTCCAGGAAAGTGGCCAATGTGCTCTCAGAAGTATGCAGCATGGACAAAGGAGATGTGCTCCTACTGATTCTCCCAAGGGTCCCAGAATGGTGGATGATCTCAGTGGGCTGCTTGCGGACAGGTCAGTATAACCCAACTGATGCTAATGAACCGTAATAATCACAAAGAGGCGGCAGCAGTTTACTTTTTTTTTCCCATTTTTATTGCAATTGTATCCATCTAATACATAGAAATCTACTTACTTTACATTTTACCCCCTTTTTTCCTCCCTCCAGCTTTACAAAGCATTTTTTATGTGCAGCCAATCCAGGAGTCTGTCCATTTTCTCCTTTATCTGATCATTAGCTTTCCCTTCTTCAACCCATTTCACATATATTATCTAGTTCTCTTTGATTCTTTGTATTTTTATAATCCATGGAATATCTTTTTGTATCAATTCCATAATATCCTATTGTACTTGTTCATAAATGTATTCAATCCATTGGTCCATTGTCCATTTTTTAAATCCTTCCATCCCAATGCTATTACAGCAAGGGCAGCTTTAACCATTGCCATCCAAGTTTGTTGGTCTTCTTTCTTCAACGTTTGTAAACCTATCGTTCCAATTTCCAACAGCCCAGGTCCAATGTACACATTTATCTTAAATAATCCATTTATTTGTTCTAGTACCCTCTTCCAAAATATCTGCACTTTGCAATTTACTTTTGCCTAAATTGGTTAAGTTCCTCAAGTGCAAACCTCTTTTGCACTCTGAAATCAGTTTGCAGCAAAAGAAGTTAACTGAGGACCAAGGTGGGATTAGAAGCAATTTGACTATGCATTGAAACCAATAAAAGCAATGAAAGAAAACATTATTATATATTACCTTGATAGAGATTAAAAAAATGTTTCTGCACACTTAAGAAATTGCTGCCGATAGTTCTCTTCACATAACGCAAGCTTCAAATGTGGGGTAGAGGTGTTTTGCCATTTCTGAAATGTGGGGTTTTCCCACTATTCCTGAATCAATTGGCAAGCGACTTGTTTTTCAATTCTCCACATAGAGACGTGTAAAAACGCCCAATGTAACCTGTGATGGGTATTCCCCCTTGCCCGTTTGTAAATAAAACAATGACATAGTAATGGAGGGAGGAGCCGAGATGGGCCGTAGTATAGAATCCTTTGTTCTACCATAATCTTTAGAACCCAGGAGGTAATTTATATCTTTTATGTCAAATGCTTCTTCAGGTAGTGTGGCTCCACTGAAATAAGTGTTTTAAAAGGGTGTCTTAACTCAGCTTTATTGGAAGGGTGTTGAGGGCAAACAATCCCAGAAAAGATGGTTTCTTCAGACTGAGTCTAATTGAAGGATATGAGGGGAAACGATCCCAGAAAAAGTGGTTTCTTAAAATGGATGTCTTAATTCATACCTGAGGGCAAATGACAGGGGAGGAGACAGTGGCAGGAGACATATGTGTCCCTTGTGATGGCAAATCAAATGGATAAATCTTAAAGAAAGCAGAGAAAAAGATGAGGTGTGATGGTGGTAGGGAAATATTCCATTTCATTTCAAAATGAGGCATGACAAAGCTTAAGGAAAAACCAATGATTTACTTCATTTTACTTATCCCGTGGGATGAAGTCCCTTGACTTAACCAGACAATTCCAAAAGTCCACTTACATCCATACACCTTCTCCAAGTTCTGTGTCTGATGCAGAAGAGATATTCTTCTCTCCTTCTCGCCTTCTTTGCTTGTTCTTTTGTGTCCTGGGCATGTTCTTCTCTCTTTCCCATCCTGTTGCTTGTTCTTTTCTTGACTAGACATGTTCTTCTTTCCTTCCCATCCTCTTTGCTTGTTCTTTTCCTTCCTAGGCGTTGTCTGTATTCCAGCAACGATCCAGTTGACATCTAAAGACATCCTATACAGGCTCCAAGCTTCTAAGGCCAAATGCATCATCACAAATGATGCCTTGGCTCCATTAGTAGACTCTATTGCATCTGAATGCGACTCACTGAAGAGCCAGGTCTTGGTCTCCAAAGGCAGGAGGCGAGAAGGATGGCTGGACTTCCATGACCTTGTGGAGTGAGTATCCACTTTCCTGCTTCATAAGGCAAACAATCATCTCAAGATGAATGGCCGCAGGAGATGGCATTGGGTTTTCAGTCAGAACAATTATCCCTCCACATTTGTACTTTGGGCAATTGTGTATTTGATTATTCACATACTTGATTAAGACGTTCTCTTTCAGAATCTCTAGGTCCTCCAGTGTGGCACTATGGTCAATTTCTTCCAGTCATGCTGGAGAACCTAGGGATTTCTAAAGAAAGTATAGTTCTATGGTCCGCTTCCATCAGAAATCAACCATAGAATCATGGTGGAACACCTCAAATTTCCTAAAGAGGTGTTTTCTCAGGTAAAAATAATTAGGAATTTCTGTCTCTAGAGCAGTGGTTCCCAACCTTTTTTTTGACCAGGGGCCACTCACCAACATTAGTACCAAAAGGGCTATGAATTTTAGATTCAGTTTGGTTATTTGGGGTGCTGATTCAGAAAATTGCATTGGATAGACCACATCAGATCTAGTTTCTGATACAGAACATGTGCCATCCAGTAGTCACCATCTCCACACAAAACCATATTTAATAAGCCTCAGCTCCAAAAGAGGGTTTTGTGAGACCAGTCTCTTTCATTGCAATGGTGTTGTAATGGTGAGGCTGCAACTTATATTTTAGTTCTTGTGGACCACTGGTGGTCCGTGGACCACAAGTTGGGAACCACTGCTCTAGAGAGAGCCAATCGCTTTTGAAAAATAATTTTCTAAACTCTGTGTTGATCCTTTGTACTGATTCTTCGTAGCTCGTCCCTAATTTGCCTGCTCTCTGTTTTAAAGAGCTGCATCTGATAGCCATCAGTCTGTTAAAACCAAGAGTCAAGACCCAGTGAGCATCTTTTTCACAAGCGGTACAACGGGCTATCCCAAAATGGTGAAGCAGTCCTGCAGTAATTTGGGGATTGGAATGAGAAATGTTGGAAGGTATGTTTGTCTCTTTTTAAATCATTGGGGCAAATAAACATAACCATCCCAGGTCTCAGAGGGATCACTGCTTCCTTGCTTTCATCCCTTCTTTCTCATTCTCCCCCCTCATATCTTTCCCCTCTTTCCTTTCTCTTCTTTCTTTCTGGAGTGACCTTCCTTGGAGCCTTTCAAACAGAGACTGGGTGCTCGTTTGAGAGTGAGAAAGGCGGTATAGAAATACTGTAAATAAATAAATAAATAAAATAGTACTTTGAAGATATGGGGGGTCACGAGGGGGTTTCAGAAAGGTTGCCAAACACCATCAGAAAACACAGTATTTTTTGTTGGTCATGTGGGTTCTGTGTGGGAAGTTTGGCCCAATTCTATTGTTAGTGGGGTTCAGAATGCTCTTTGATTGTAGGCGACCTATAAATCCCAGCAACTACAAATCCCAAATGTCAAGGTCTATTTCCCCAAACTTCACCAGTGTTCACAATTGGGTATATTGAATATTTATGCCAAGTTTGGATATAGGTGAACTACAACTCCAAAACTCAAGAGCAGTGTCCACCAAACCCTTCCAATATTTTCTGTCGGTCATAGGAGTTCCATGTGCCAAGTTTGGTTCAATTCCGTCATTGGTGGTGTTCAGAATGATTTTTGATTGTAGCTTAGCTATAATCCCAGCAACTACAGCTCCCAAATGACAAAATCAATCCCCACCAATATTCAGATGTGAGCATATGGGATATTTGTGCCAAATTTATTCCAGTGAATGAAAATACATCCTGCATATCAGATATTTACATGACGATTCATAACAGTACCAAAATTACAGTTATAAAGTAGCAACAAAAAATAATGTTATGGTTGGGGGTCACCACAACATGAGGCACTGCATTAAGGGAGTCGTGGCATTAGGAAGGTTGAGAAACATTGGTCTAGATGCCCCTTGGGATATTCTCCAAATCTATGATTCTATAAAACAGGGATCCTCAAATTTTTGAACAGAGGGCCGACTCACATCCCTTAGACTGTTGAGATTCTGGGCTATGGTTTGTTGTTATTGGGTGCCTTCAAGTCGTTCATAATTAGGGTAACCCTAAGGCAGGCATGAACCAACTTTGGCCTTCCAGGTGTTTTGGACTTCAAGTCCCACAATTCCTAAGAGCCTCAGGCCCTTTCCTTTTCCCCCTCAGCTGCTTATGCGGCTGAGGGGGAAAAGGAAGGGGCCTGAGGCTCTTAGGAATTGTGGGACTTGAAGTCCAAAACACCTGGAGGGCCAGAGTTTGCCCATGCCTGCTCTAAGGCAACCCAGAACCAACTCGATGACAAATATCAACAAGAAACCACACCTGTGTTTGCTACCTTGTTTTTAACAGGACCTGGATGAATCTGAATCCCTCAAGCGTGATGTGGGGTTTGTCCGATACAGGCTGGGTCAAGTTTCAGTTTGGCAGTTTGTATGCTCCCTGGATTGAAGGGGCTTGCGTGTTTGCACATGGCAAAGCCCAATTCGACTCACTGGAAGTTCTAAACGTGAGAACAATATTCTTTTATTGGCGGTTATTTTTTCTTTAATCTATACCCTGTCTTTCTCCTGACATGGGAACCAAGGCAGCTTAAAACATGATGAAAACAGGAGCAAAGATTAAGACAAAGTATAGGCAGTCCCGAGTTACAAACAACCGACTTACAAATGGCTCATAGTTATAAATGGGGGTGTGACAACAGGAAGTAAGAGAAATGTATCCCTTGAAAGGGAAATTCACTCCTGGAAGAGTTATTATCATGGGGGAAAGGGGTCTCCACTGAAGGTTTATCTCAAATCCTTGTTTCCAAGACAAGCCAAACTTTTCAAAATCCAATTCCCACAGGGACAGAAAGTGAGAGGAAATCTTCTGAATAGGCATAGAAACAGCAAAGGAAACATCACAGGGATGTTAACTCTTCCCTATGATATCCAAAACACACACTCATAGACAGATAGACAGAGGCGCAGTGGGTTAAACCACGGAGGTGCTGAACTTGGTGACCAACAGGTCACCGGTTCAAATCCAGAGAGTGGGGTGAACTTCTGATGTTAGACCCAGCTCCTGCCAACCTAACAGTTCAAAAACATTCAAATGTGAGTAGATCAATAGTTACCACTCCAGCAGGAAGGTAAAGGCACTCCATGCAGTCATGCCGGCCACATGACCTTGGAGATGTCTGTGCACAATATCTCCAACCATATATATACAGAGAGAGAGAGAGAGAGAGAGTTACACTTAAAATGTACCTATTAAAATGTACCTTAAAATGTACTTACAAACAAATTCAACTTAAAAATTAACCTTGGGAACTGCCTTTACTGTGCAGTTACATAGAAAACAATGTTGGCGTCTGTACACAGGATTCCATATGCAAGAGGCCCCTTGCGTGGCCATACATACAAACAGAAACACCATTTCCGCACTCGCCAACATTTTACAGATTTAAAAGCAGGACCACATATGGCAAAACAACATTGTTTGGCGTATGAACAGGATGGTAAAAGTTCTTAATTATATACAAGAACCAAACTTGGAGCGGCTGCAGCAGTTTGCTTTTGCCTGAGGCTACTCTTTGTTCCTGAGAGCCCATTCATGCTGCAGATTTATAGCAGTTTGACACAACTTTAACTGTGATGGAACCATCATGTGGAAACTGGCGATTTGTAGATTTTTGTAGCATCAACTGACACAATACTACAAACCCCCAAATGCCATAGCATTGAGCTGTGACAGTTAATGTGATGTCAAAGCGCTATAAGTCTGCAGTGTGGATACTGCCAGAGGCCCCTTCTACACTGAGAATAACTCTATAGAGAGCTGTTATTATAAATGTAACAAACAAATACAAGCGCACTCTTATACATAAACAAAAGGCAAAGGTGGTGGAATGTGTAAATAACCCACAATCTAACAGTCCCGCTGGGTCCAGAGGGTGGGGGGACCCTTAGATAAGCCCTTACCCAGTAGTAACCGAATGTCCGCTAACATAAACGGAGTGCTCCAGGCATTGAGGAATGGAAATAACTCACTCAGTCACAGCGTGCCGTTTTTCAAAGGCTGATGCAAAGGGAAAGTTGAGACCAATGGCGGGCGGGATTAGAATCACCAGCGACACTGTAAGGGGCTGTTCCCAACGTCCTGCGTAGTGACGAAGCTGCTCCCGACGTCCTGCGTGATGACGTAGGCATAGCATCACATGACGGCACCCCGGGCCTCCTAGGCGAGCCACGTGATGACGTGAGGCAATGTTGTAGCATTGCTAGGGAACGCAGGGAGGGCCTCGAAAGCAGTGTCGTGTCTCCGTGCCTGCTTCGAGGTGGAAGGTAAAGCTGGCAGATGACGGGGTCGCAATTGCGGTGTGACGTGTGACGTGTTATAGTCTCAAGTCTGAAGACGGGCGAAATTCACCTGCGAGGTCACGAGTAGTGCCGGAAAATAGCCAAGCGGCGGCACCTCACGCCCCACGAAGGAGGGGGGAGGGGTAAAGATGTCCCCACCAGCTGGGAGTGAGAATGATCCCGTATGTATAACTTCCAGTGGTAAATTTGAAATAATAAATAAAAATAGGTCCACACAACCAAATTGCCACAAAATCAATGTTATTGAGGCTGCCTTAATAGGCTAGAGTTCAAGGAACACTTTGAAGCACAAACATGAGAGAAGTCTCCCGCAGGATGGTAACACAACTGGGCGTCCCCTGGGCAGCGTCTCTGCCGACAGCCAATTCTCTCACTCCAGAAGCAACTTGCAGTTTCTCAATTCGTTTCTGAAATTTTTTTTTTAAAGGCAGACGTTGGAAAGCAATGTAATGGAAACTGGAAATTACTCAGAAATGTCCAGGAGGGAAAATGTTCTAGGCCAAAGTTTACACATCACATGCAAAGCCTGCGATTCTCGATTATCCAAGTGACAATTAAGTGTGTGTTCTTTCTTCCCTCCTTAGTGTCTCTCCAAGTATCCAGTGACAACCTTCTGTGGCACACCAACGATTTTCCGCATGCTGTTGCAGCATGATGTTTGGAGGTATCAATAATAGCAATAATAGCCCATTTCTTTTAGTTTGCTAAATCCAAACTGCTTTTCCCCAGAAGAAATGCTCGTACTTGGAAATCTCCAATTGGTGCTATGGAGGAAATAATCCCGACAGGGCTGTGCCATCTGAACACATATAGATCTGATTTCATTGGTGAAGCCTCCCCTCGTGTTCATGGGTGGTGCTGAAGTTGTGCTGCATCAGCCAAACATCAGGGCAGAATTTAGAAAAGTTACTTCTCAGGGCCCCCTGGTGGCACAACAGGTTAAGCTGCTGAGCTGCTGAACTTGCTGGCTGAAAGGTTGGTGGTTTGAATCCAGGGAGCGGGGTGAGCTGCTGCTGTTAGGCCCAGCTTCTGCCAACCTAGCAGTTCAAAGACATAAAAATGTGAGTAGATTAATAGGGACCACTTCTGCCAGAAGGTAAAGGTGCTCCATGCAGTCAAGCTTAGAAATGGAGATGAGCATCACCCCCTCCCCCTAGAGTCAGACATGACTATTGACTAGACTTAATGTCAGGAGAAACCTTTACCTTACCTCTCAGCAGGGGCGGCCCTACAGGTAGGCCAAGTAAGCGGCCACATAGGGCGCCATCTGGGAAGGGGGCGCCATCCTGGCCGCATGGGACACCATCCTGGGCCTGTTGATGTTCCTGAGGCAGCGCCGCAGCTGCCTGCTTTTGGGCCCCAGCCTTATGCGCCCCGACGCCGCTTCTGGGCATGTGCGGAGATTTTCGCGCAGGCGCAGTTGCTCCAGAGCTGAAGTTGAGCGCAGGAGCAACTGCGCATGCGCGAAAACCTCCGTGCATGCCCAGTAGCTCCCTTGCGCAGAAGTCTGTAAGCAAATCACTCCCTATCGGGCAGGCAGGGAGTGCTTCCCCTCTCCCTTTGTCTCCGCCGCGCGCGCATTTGCGGAAAAGGAGAGAAGAATCAGTGAAGGAAGTGTAAGTGAAGGAATGAATGAAGGCCTTTCCTCCTCCTCCTCTGTGACCTCTTCTCTCCCTCCTTCTTTTCTTCGGCTCTATTTCTGTCTAGACCTGAGGGGCCTGAGGCTATGAGGAGTTGTGGGAGTTGGAGTCCAAAACACCTAGAGGGAGGGAGGGCCCAAGTTTGCCCAGGCCGCGCTGCCTGTATTCGGCCTCATTTGAACATTTTGGCTGTTTTTCTATTTACATTTACATTGGGATCCTAATTTTGGACTTTTGGGAGACTCCTATGAATTATGAGACGGGTGGTAGGTAATATATTCTGATTTTGATGCATTTACATTGCATTTCTTGTTGATTATTATACAGTTCTGCTTAATATTGTCATACAATATAATAAAAATACAATATAACAATAGAATAATGATATATTTTATATTACATGTAATACAAACAATATTGCAGTATAGTGGTATTGTACAAAATAGTAATATATAATATTTTATTTTACTTTATTTTTGGTTATGTGAGTTTTATAGGAGTAATGAAAATATTTAGTAGAGGATAATTTTATTTAAATAAATAAAATTATTTATTATTTTATAATAATAATAATATAGAATGTTATATAATATTATAATGTCAATATATTATAATATAATTATATTGTAATATATTATAATATAATTATGATATAATATAGTATGAGTATGGTATAATATATTGTATATACATTGATACAATATAGTACTACTAATGGTATTGTGATATTATAATTGTATATTTGCTTTACATGGGGGGGGCAAAATAATGTTTTTTTGGGGCGCCAAAATAATGTTCGCTTACCATTTAAAATTACCTCAGACCGCCCCTGCCTCTCAGGACCCCCGGGTGGTACAATAGGTAAAACTCTTGCGCTTGCAGGACTGCTAACTGAAAGGTCAGCAGTTTGAATCCAGGGAGCGGGGTGAGCTCCCATCTGTCAGCTCCAACTTCTTATGAGAGAAACCTCCCACAGGATGCTAAAACATCCATGCGTCCCCTGGGTAACGTCCTTGCAGATGGCCAATTCGCTCAAACCAGAAGTGACTTGTAGCTTCTCAAGTTGTTCCTGACACAAAAAAATCCTTACTTCTCAGACTATAGTTTCCAGAGTTCGCCAACCATTTTCAGAGTTGTAGTCCCCGAAGATCATTGCTCCAAGCTCTGGGTTAGGCCTTTGCTAATTTTGGAAATAGGAACTGGGACTCCGGCTTGCAAAACACATCCACTGTGGAGTCAAGATTCTCTTCCGGGAAGATTAATAGCTTTTCCTGCATTCGTCCAGATACAAGTTCAAGAGCCTGAGGAGTTGCTTGAGTGGTGGGGAACCCCTGCCCCCTGAAGTGATGGCTCAATGGAAAGCTCAGACAGGAATGGAGATCTACGAAGGCTATGGCCAGACAGAGACGGTATGTTCGTGCTCAGTCATCAATCTTGTCTCATCTTCTTTTATTGCTTTTATATTTTCATTAGTTATACCCAGAGAAGTCTGAGTTAGTCATTTTAAGAAGCAATCTGTCAATCAGCCAACAATATGCAACACAACCCCAGTTAATTCATGTGAAACTGGATTGGGCAAAGTGCAGCCTTGAAACCAAAATGCACCCCCTTAGTGTTAATAATATAATTTTAAGTAGGCTGCAAGGGGATCATGTTGTAGTACAAAGTGTTTTGAGATGGTTTGGAGTTGAGTGAATGATGAAGAACCATTAATATTACAAAAGATCTGCTCCTGGTGAAGACTGGAATTCCAATGAGTTTGTCACCCGTGAGGTTGTATCCATAGAGAACATCCACAGATGAGCATGATGAAAAACAAATAGTTATGAGTTTGGATTGCTGTGAGTTTTCCAGGCTGTATGGCCATGTTCCAGAAGCATTATCTCCAGACGTTATGACTTTGACTATCAGCCCTTGATAGACTGTGTGTAGTTATGTAAATACTTGCTTTTGTCTATCTGAATATCTGAACCCCAGTTGTGTTTGTGTCCATTTCAATAAATGCCCCTCTCTGTGATGTTTCAACAGACCTTGGTGTGTGCCACCACAAGAGATATGAAAGTTAAACCTGGATTCCTAGGAAAGGCCCTCCCACCCTATGATGTGCAGGTAGGTGCGCTTAGAGCAGATATTGGGCAACCTTCTTGGATCTGGAGCCAGGTTTTCTTCCAGACTTATATTGTTATTATGTGGGCATCGAATTGTGCCGTACTGTAAGCCGCTCTGAGTCCCCCCTTGGGGGTTGAGAAGAGCGGGGTAAAATCCCGAAATAAGGGCCACAGATACATGACAACAGGGCAAAAACATGCAGTCAATCAAATCAAGAAGTGGCCAAAAAGCACTTCAAAGCCCCATTTTGGCAGTGTCCCAGCCTTTCTTTGGTGTAGAGAAACTTACTTACTTTACTTAGGCGATCCCTCGTTGTCTGAGTACGATGGCCTTCCAAGTGTGGTGGTGGTGGGTCTGTAGGTGGCTCTGGGGCCCTATTCTTGGTCCGCATGTTTTCCCGCAGTGCGGACATTGCTTTCCAGGTGGAATAATAATAATAGTTTATTTATATTCCGCTCTTCTCACCCCGAAGGTGACTCAGTGCAGATTACATTACACACACGACAGACAATCCCTGTCAGAAGACATACAAATGACAATACACAGTACACAGTGCAATTTTAGAAGGATTTCTTCTTCCTGGCTGCGTCACAGGGTGTGCATCACAGGGTGTGATTGCTCCAAGTACGTCATTGTTGTTATGTCATTGCGTTGTTACATCACAAGGGGGTGCTGTTGTTCCATCCTCATGACGGGAAGCTTCTGAAGGCAGTCCCGGTCAGGATTGGCTTGATGCACCTTCCTCTTGGCACAGTTCTCCCTTTCACCCTCCATTCGTGCCTCTTCAAATTCCATAGCACTGCTGGTCACAGCTGACCTCCAGTTAGAGCACCTAAGGGCCATGGCTTCCCAGTTCTCAGTGTCTATACCACAGTTTTTAAGGTTAGTTTTAAAGCCCATCTTTAAATCTCTTTTCCTGTCCACCAACATTCCATTTTCCATTCTTGAGTTGGGAGTATAGTAGCTGCTTTGGAAGATGGTGATCAGGCATTTGGACAATGTGGCCAGTCCAGTGGAGTTGATGGCATAGGAGCATCACTTCAGTGCTGGTGGTCTCTGCTTCTTCCAGCACACTGACGTTTGTCTGCTTGTCTTCCCAAGAGATTTGCAGATTTTTTTCAGAGGCAACGTTGATGGAATTATTCCAGGAGTTGAGTGTAACATCTCTATACAGTCCATGTTTCGCAGGCAGTTGGGAGGACAATAGCTTTATAAACATGCACCTTAGTCTCCCTACGGATACCAAGAAATATATAGAGAAACCATTGTGTCTGGAACATGCTTTTATCTTCATTTAATGTGAGGCATAGGAAGTTTCCAGGCCTTGGGAACCCACAGCAGGATTTGACATAACACCATAGTTTATAGATGTGTAACATGTGGTCGAACAACATCAGAAGGTGTTATTAATGAAAAATGCATCAGTTTGGAGAGACTACAGCAGTTTGCTTTTGCCTGATTCTGTAAGGAAAGGCAAGATCTCTCCTTCTTTTTCTAAGCTCAGAACAAGACTGCCAGCCATGGGATTAACCATGAGGCAGGAGCGCCACCAACTGCTTCTTCATTGATCTCATAGCTGGTGCCTCATTCCAACCTCAGAGCAAGTGACTTTGCAAGCTGAACTCAGCTGGGAAAGTGCTTGGCAGGGAAGACAGTTGTCCCAAGGAGAAAGACACCGATTATTTGGCCTTTTCAATGGTGATCTACCCACCATTGGTCACATTCATGGCGGGGCTCAGCTGAGGAGCAGTTGGGAGCCCCAAGGAGAAAGGGGAACAAAACAGAATGGAAATATGTGACCACCAGGACAATGTCAGTGTGATGTATTATGAGTGGAGTTGGATGGTAGGGGGAATCTGGGAAAGAATACTCTGAAATGAACCTGATCTATTTTGTTGGTATACACAACTCCCAAGAGTAAGAAACAGCCTTCCAGAATTAGTAGACTACGGCTCCCAGCATTCCTCACCTGGCTTTGCCTGATAGGATTGGCAGTTAGCACCATCTAGTAGACAGCACAATTCCCACCCATGCTTTTGAGTTGATTTAATTCCAGAAGATCATGATTCTTTCTTTCCTTTAGAAGGCAAAAAGGAAGAGACAAAAATAAAAGTTTGAATTTGGTTTTCCTTCTCCTAGGTAATAGACAAACACAACAATGTCTTGCCTCCGGGAGAAGAAGGAGACATTGGCATTAGAATCAAACCCAAAAGGCCTTTGGGTCTCTTCCTTGGTTATGTGGTAAGGAGGAACACATTCAGTTTGAGTATGATATGATATGCTTTGTCTGGGGTGTTACACCTGGGAGGAATGGGCTATTTACACATGCAAGACATTGTGAGGACCCAAGTGAGGAGCATGCTTGAATGACTGGCTTGAGCGGAGGCTGTTTCGCTGTTTTTAGGATGATCCCCTGAAAACTGCCTCCACTGAACGCGGAGACTTCTACGTTACTGGAGACAGAGGGGTAATGGCTGAAGATGGCTACGTCCACTTTGTTGCAAGAGCTGATGATGTCATCTTATCTGCTGGGTACGCTCCTTTTCTTGCCACCTTGAATGACTTTTAACCAGCCGTGTAGCGCAACCTGGGCTTGCAGGGTCAGAGAACCTGGACTTTGCATTTAGCAGGGAGAGTGATGATGGTTGAAATCTCAACCAACTTAACATCTTCATAAGTTAATAAGTGTGCAGGAATTCTCCAAATGCACATTACAGTGCACTTTGTGCAACTGTAGCCAATGGACCGATGGATGCGCCATACTGTTTATTTTGTGTCTTCCATTTCATCGGAAGCATGAAACTGGAAGCTCCCTCACCACACAAAAATCTGCTCAATTTGCATCTGAACTTGCCTTCTTGCCTTGGAAAGAGTGTGTGTGTGTGTGTGGCGGGCCATACAGGCCAGGAGCTCAGCTGCAGGCACACTCTGGGCCTGCCTGCATGCACACATACGCACTCAGAGACTGTGGTGGGGTGTGCAGGTAGGCAGACCCAGAGCTCAGCTGCAGGCGTGCTCTGGGCCTGCATGCATGCCTCGGCTCACACACACACGCTCAGAGACTGTGGCGGGACGTGTGTGGTGGGGCATGCTGGTAGGCAGGCTCAGAGCTTGGCTGTAGGTGCACTCCAGTCATACCTGCACGCCCCACCACATACACACTCTTGCGGAGCACGTGTGGCAGGGCGTGCAGGCAGGCCCGGAGTGCACCTGCAGCTGAGTGCCACTTACTCTAAAGTAGAACAGCAGATGCCAGGTATAAAGAATGCATGTCGGGAAGGGGAGCCAGTGGGTGTGAAGCCCCCCCCCCATAATGGTCCGATTTGCGGCCCCCAAAATGAAAAAACTGAAAACAACCTGCCCAATTTCAGGAGACTAACAAAAAATGGATTGGAGTCCCCAACAAATGCCAGGAAACGAAACAGGACAAGGTTTCCCCCAAATGCACATGTCTACAGTATATTTGTGAGCAATTCCTATTGTCATAGAAAGTATTTAGAGAATAGCTTGGTCTTTAATGGAAAATTAAGAACCAATAGCTTTAGAAAGGATCTGTACCTTACAGAGATAAGTAATATGCAAGATTAGTCTTTTCCTTCCTAAGGATGCCTTGAACTTCTGACTTTGAAGAAAGTGGAGGAAGGGGCTCCCATGTTGAGTGGGATTTGAACCCACTCCTGCTTTTAGTCTGAATCATAAAAGGGGTTTATACTGTAGCGGAAATTTTGGGTTCTTGGTTGCAGAGCCCATAAGGTGGAAGAACTCAGCCAAGGCCAATGAATCCAAACAAGACTTTTATTTTCAATCTGATCCGTATTGAGGCAAATAGCCCGTTACCATGGAGGTAAAGGAACAAATTGGCTATCGCCCCAAGCTATGCAGTTGCACTATATATATACTCATTCTTATCAGCAAACAACATTCTTCACATTAACCCTTAGTATGGCTCTTTCTTTGTTCTGCTGTCTCTGGGCAGATTATTGCTGACATACGGGCACTTGGAGCATCTCCTCTTGGGAGGGGCACTTTTAACTTTTTAACCCCTTCAATACAAGGGGCTGGATCTTTTTGACTGATTCCACATTAAAGTTCAGACTAAAACTGGGAGTGAATTTATTATGCCACTGACACTAAAGCACCCAACTGTAAAGAGTGTACCACTGCTGTTGAAGTTCCCCAGCCCATCATTGCTATGGATTTATTTATCCACCAACTTGACAGATCAAGAAGAGTTAAAGAAAGCTATTGAATTTTTTAAATAATGTAAATAATAAATAGAGGAAATACATCACACTAACCAAATTCAATTTTTAAAAAGTAGAAGCAGGAACATGTTACACCTATTTTCACAAAGCATCTACACATTGTGCAATTATTATCGTGTACTTGGATTGTTTTAACTGTTTTAATTTCCACCCAATTGTTAATGCTATCTATGTGTGCAAGCTGTTCCCAAAAGTGAAACATTTCTACAGCGTTCCCACCAGGAGCCTGCCAAAGTGGGAAATTCATTAGCTGGTAAAGGTTTTCCCCTGACATTAAGTCCAGTCATGTCCGACTCTGGGGAGTGGTGCTCATCTCCATTTCTAAGTCAAAGACCTTAGATGCCTCCAAGGTCATGTGTCCAGCATGACTGCATGAAGCGCCGTTATCTTCCCGCCGGAGCAGTACCTATTGATCTACTCATATTTGCATGTTTTCAAACTGCTAGGTTGGCAGAGGCTGGGCCTAACAGCGGGAGCTCATGCCGCTCCCCGGATTCGAACCTGCGACTTTTTGGTCAGCAAGTTTAGCAGCTCAGCACTTTAGCCCACTGCGCCACCGGGGGCTCTCGGATCTTAACATCTCAAATTCTTTCCATCCTGAATATCAAGAGAGCGCTAAACTTTTGTGAATCTGATAAACAAGGACCTGAAGCGAAATTCTCCCTCCTGAATAGGTATCGTATTGGACCATTTGAAGTGGAAAATGCTTTGATGCTGCACCCAGCCGTGGTGGAAGCAGCCGTGGTCAGTAGCCCAGATCTCATCAGAGGAGAGGTAAGACATTTAGGACACAGGCTAGAATAACTGCAAATAGGAGCCTTCTCATGTCTCAAGACCTTCAGGAGAGGCCTATCTCACAGCCACATTAGTGGGAATACAAAGCAGTGCCCTCTTGGGGTGCATCTACACTGTAGAATTAAAGCAGTTTGGCACCTCTATAACTGCCATGGCTCGATGCCATGGAATCACTGAAGCTGAAGTCTGGAGAGGCACCAACACTCTTTGGCAGAGAAGGCCAACTACCGTGATAAACTACAACTCTCAAGTCCATAGCATTGAGTCATGGCAGTTGAAGTGGTATCGGACTGAAATAAGCTTCACCACGTTCCACAGGTTATGCTGTTCATTTTATTTGGTATGGCTTACTCTGAGGAAAGTGTGCACATAGCCTACTGCTATAGACCTATTCTACATATATTTATCTGGAAATTAAAACTGCATCTGATGTACAACTCCCAGCATCGCCCAGAAACTAGACTCATTGGCCATGCCAATTCTGGTTGTTGTAGCATTATTATGATTGCGCTGACATGTGATACTTCTTTTGAGTAAACATGAGCAGCCTATCAATCTTACTCATTGCTCCACTCATCTTGCTTTCCGGGTTTTGTTAAAGGTGGTGAAAGCCTTCGTCATTCTGTCCCCTGCCTACAAGTCGCAAGATAAAGACAAGTTAATTCTTGAACTCCAAGATCACATCAAGGGAATAACTGCTCCATACAAGTATCCCAGAAAGGCAAGTACAGTACTATTCAGAATAGTTATGCATCGGGCTAAGGGTTGACTTCAACATCTAGAACACTTCAGTGGTTATCTAGAATGGCATGTTGTTAGGATTCCTGATTTCCTGTAGGACTTAACAGAAAAATATCTCAATATACCTTGAGGTGTGTAATTCAGAAAGTATTTGATAAGGGACCAGATGTGGGTGAAGAAGGTAAAACTGTCACCACTTGTGAAGGTGTTGGTCCTGCTTAGCCAAGCTGAAGGGATTCAAAGGAGATGTGGAAAGAGATGTCTCTCGGCATTACTTTGAGAATGAAGATTCTTAGGAAGGACTTATCCCACGCTTTCTACAAGCGTGTTCATGACTAAAAAGGCCAATCTGAGATAAGCAAGTCCAGTTGCAGAAAGCACAGCAAAAGTCTCCTTGGGTGATGTTGTTTCCAAGTTGCGGTTCTTTCTGAGTTGCAGTTTCTCTTTGAGACCCGTTCAGCGTGTCTTCTCGAAAGAGGCCGCAGCATTGTGGATAGTGTGTCTCCATGCCTCCCGATGTGAGGCCAGGGTGGACCATTTTTGGTGATCAATCTGGCCGAGCCAGAAATGTTGTTTCAGGGAGTCCTTATATCTGTTTTGGGGCGCCTCTTGTGCTGACCCGTGGCGAGTTCACCATAGAGTAGTATCTTTGGGAGGCGGTGGTCCTCCATCCTAGAGTTGTGCCATGCCCAGCGCAGCTGTGTTTTCAATAGCATGGCTTCAATGCTGGTGATCCCTGCTTGCTCAAGGACAGCAACATTCGTCACAGTCGGTCCAGTGTATATTTAGGATTGTGCGAAGGCAGCACTGATGAAAGCGTTCGAGGAGTCGTAGGTGTTGGCGATAGGTGACCCATGTTTCAGACCCATAAAGGAGAATAGACTGTATGATAGCTCTGCACACACTGATTTTGGTGCTTTGCCTCAGGTACTTGTTGCTCCACTCTTTTGTGAAGCCTTCCAAATGCACTATATGCCTTTGCTAATCTGTGATCTATCTCTTTATCAATCTTGGCGTCTGAAGAGATGCTTCCCAGGTAGGTGAACTGCTGAACGGACTTAAGCACAGATTTGCCTATGCTGATGTGGGGATGATGGTGTTCTTCCTGTGGTGCGGGCTGGCAGAGAACTTCTATTTTCTTCAGGCTGACTTCCAGCCCAAAAAGCTCCGCATGAAAGAGTTGTAGGGCAGGACCATATATGTGGTTCTAGATAAGTGGCTCCCAACCTGTGGTCTGCAAGAATTAAAATATGGTCTGCGGCCTCACTGTTACACCGTTGCAATGAGAGCAACTGGTCTCGCGAAGTCCTCCTACAGTGCTGAGACTTATTAAATATAATTTTATGTGGTGATTACTGGGTGGCATATGTTCTGCATGAGAAACTACAGCTGATGTGGTCTATCCAATGCAATTTTCTGAATCAGCATTCCAAATAACCAAACCGAATCTAAAGTTGACCACAAACCGATTCATAACCCTTTTGGTGCTAGTGTTGAGAGTGGTTCCTGGTCAAAAATAGGTTGGGAACCACTGTTCTAGATCATAGGTCGCCAAGTTGTGATCAAGCCCAGGGTATTGTATCTTTGCAATGAATTAATACAAGCATTCAATAAATGTTGGTGTGTACTCATTCTCCCCCTTCCCCTTAACTGTTTTCAATTTAGATAGAGTTTGTTCAAGACCTGCCCAAGACCATTTCTGGAAAAGTCCGAAGGAAAGAATTGAGAAATAAAGAATGGGAGAAGTCCCACTGATACTCACAAGCAAATAAGGGAGAGTTTCTTTTTTGACCCAACGATCTCAAAAGAGTAGACGGCGATGAATTGCTTGTTATTGTAAATGTTATTGTGTTTATTAGATTCTAGTGGCACTGACATACTTTTGGAACATTAATGGAACTATGAAAGAGTGAAACATGGAATGGATGCTACTGGAAAATGAGATTAACAGGAAGACATTGGTGATTATATGTTATTAATGGTTTTTGTATGTATTTTATAATGTTGTTCTAAATGTTTTTAATTGCATACTGTTTAATTGTGGACTGTTATGGCATTGAATTGCTGCCAATTTATAAGCCGCCTTGAGTCACCTTCGGGCTGAGAAAGGCAAGATAGAAATATCCGATAGAGTAGATGTTCGGTTAACTGGTACCCATGTGGATTGGTAGATACCGGATAAGTGTAGTTTCTGGTTGCCTTTAACTGTCTTTTCTATGCTAAACATTCCCATACATTGCAACCTTTACTGATAGAAGAGTTGTTCCAGCTCCGATCATTTTTATTACCCTTTCCCTTCAAATTGATTTTTATTAATGAATATCAAGACACATCAACATTTGACACACTGGAAATGTGAATAGTAATAAGCTAATAAAAATACCCTACATATTATTGTGATTTCTTGAAAGTGGGTGAACATAATTCTGAAGGAAATTAGGAAAAAAGAGAAAACAAAAGCGGAAAGAAAAATGAGGAGCATAACGAGGGGCAAAAAGAGGAAAAGGGGGAAAAGAAAAGAGAGAGAAAGCAAAGGAGATAGTAGATGGGGGGACCAAGATAAGATAGTGGTGAATCAGGGTAGATACCCCCTACAAAAACCACATAAACACACATATATATTGTTCCTTTAACTTCCAGATCGCTTAATGTGATAATATCTGATATTCTTTAGATGTGGTTCGGTTTATATATGCCCCATACCATATAATTTCTAGTTGACCCTATGGGTTTCTCTCCCCCCCCCCCCCCATTTTTATTAATATTTATAGTTGCTGGGGTTTTTAAAAAAGAAATTGATGACATTGTTCCTATTTGTTTTGTTTGAAGTTAGTCTGTTTTGGGCATTGTTTTGAGCTAATAACATATTCATGTCCAAGGTTTTTTCTACCCTTAGACATTCTATTACCCTTTTCTATAGCTTTTCGGACTCGACAGTACATTTTGAGGTGCAATGATGAGAACCCAGTTGTAATTCCACAGTACTTATCTATAGCAGCAAAGACATGAAATTACGTATTTTCTTTAAGTACATTACATTCACCAGTAGAACCAAATTTGCACATTGGGTGTTTTTAAGAACTACTATGTGCTAATCCTTTCACTGACATCAGAAAAGGTTTCTGATTAGGAGATGTCTTTGTAACCAATTAACGTAGCAGATTGCTTTTCTGTGAAGTTATTCAACCCTTATTCACTGCAGAGGCATAAGTGGGAAAGCAACAACTCATTTAAACGGCTATTAACCCTTCCCCTGTGCTTGGGTGGTATAATAATACACCAAAACAATGTCCCTGCATCTGATAGGAATGTCAAGCAACAAGCTGGGCCAGAAAACCACCGCTCAAAGCGAATACAACTCAGTGGCTCCAGGTGACCAGTTTTCATGTGAACATTTTCCAATTTACTCTTTCTGATCAGTGGCATATTTCAGATAATGAGGAATCCTTTCTTAAACTGGGTGCCAAATATATTGCAGTTTAGTATTGAAAAGTAACCAAGAACCCCCTCACAAAATTACAGGGAAAGGCATTACAATCTGATCCACTCTCAAGTTAATTGTTAATTTTGCATAGTTGTGGAAAATCCAGAACACCACACAATGTTCTCAAGAAGACTTTTACTATAAAACTTTATGCAAATTTTAAATAAAAAACATTCAGGAAAACACCTGTTCCACATATACACATTTTAAATTGCTTTTTATTTTGGGTAGGGTTTAGGTGGACCGTCGTCTGGGTTGCTGAATCTGAAACAACTTCAAAACATGAAGTTTAGATCGTTGGCTATTCCAATGCTAGGTTGGCCCAAACTGGTAAGACTTATGCTGGATCACTGGCTCAAGTATCAAAGCCCTTGAATCAAAAAATGTATTCCATCTAGTTTTGACAGTAACATCAACTGCTACCAAGTGAGGCAACAAAAGCTGCCACAAATTTTTAGCAACTGTGGAACAGCTGTTAATGCACATCCAGATAGCAACACCAACTATAACATATAGTTTTGTTCTTTATATAGGGAGGATCCAGCAAAAGTCTCATGGTAACCAAATAAACTGAAGTCTTTTAACACACACTTCAATTTATTTACAACCAGGGGGTCCGAATTTGGCTAACTTTTGCTCAAATCTACGGCTGGGTTCAGCTCTCATGAATAAGTTGGGATCTGGATGCCGGAGGTGCATTTTGAGCCACTTCTAAAAGCTTCAGCTACTTTCACATAGAATTGGAAATTCATTTCAAACCATGGCTATCAGTCCTAGTTGGAAATTGTGGAATTTGTTTCCAAAAGTTATCAAATCCAAACAAATAAAAAACAAGTTATACATAGTAGCATACTGTTGGCTGGAGTCTTGTGCTGGTAGGACTGCTGACCGAAAGGTCGGCAATTTGAGTCCGGAGAGCGGGGTGAGCTCCCACTTGTCAGCTCCAGCTTCTCATGCGGGGACATGAGCGACGCCTCCCACAGGATGGTAAAACATCTGGGTAATGCCTCCCACAGGGCGGCCAATTATCTCACACCAGAAGCGACTTGCAGTTTCTCAAGTCGCTCCTGACATGGGGGAAAAAAACCTGTTGGCTAGGAATAGAATATTATGTTCAGATCAAAACTATCAAAATTTATCAAATCACTTCAGTACAACATTTGGGAAATTGCATTTTATAGCAAAAGAACACATATCTTCAGCACATTTTTTCCGATTCCTGTAAAATTTGTTCAGGTGGATTTGGTACCCTTTGGAAACAAGCTCCACAATTAAGCTCTGGAGGAACCACCATTCACACAATTTGAATGGCACACCAAAGTATAGTTCCTTTGGGCTAGGAAGCAATATAGAGGGTGCACAAGAGGAAAAAGAAATCATTGTATCTAGGAATGGTCCTGAATTTGGCTTAGACCCGCAGCTCCCAACTTGTCAGTTCCAAAATAAAAACAAATCATCCTCCAGAGTTTCTTTCCAGCAACTCAATTAATGGTTGTCATTGGCTTTTTCCTCAAGCTTATCTTCAGGCTGGTCTTGACTTCCCACATTCTCCACCACTGGTTTGTCTCCTTTCGAATTGCCTTCTGGAGATGCTTTTGACGCATCTCCCTGACAATCCGCTTTGCCGCTCTTCACCACCTCCTGGAGGTTGTACTTCCTGAAAAGCACATAGTCCCTCACCACACTCAAACAGCAGATGTTTTTGATGATCTCCACGACGATGGTGAATTCGGGGTTATTCAGATCGACTTTGTTCTCCGGATTGAGCTGGCCCACCACTCCTGCAAGGCCACAAAGAGAAGGGGTGGATAAAAGAGAGGTAGAAAGACATCTCATCAACCTTGAAAGGGGAGTTTCACCCTCTAGTTGTATTAAGCTTCACCTCCTAGAAGTCCCAGCTACTATAGTTAATGGTAAAAGGAAATATAGGGAGGCAAAACGTCTGGAGGACCACAAGATTCCCACTCTTGCTGCCACTTCTATATATTTCCAAGGTTGGGAAAAGGAACACTGGTCTTACCTGTGATACCTTTTCCAGTTTATGGGGGTAACATCCTATATGTTTAGGTTGCTCCTCCCACTTACAGGGATTTATGGGGGGAGGGAGCCACAGTAGCGCAATGGTTTATTGTGCTGGCTGAACTGTTGACCTGAAGGTCTGTCAGTTCCAGCTTCCCATGAGGAAACATGAGAGAAGTCCCCCACAAGATGACAAAACATCCGGGCATCCCATAGGCCAATTCTCTCACACCAGAAGTGATTTGCAGTTTCTCAAGTTGCTTCTAACAGAAAGAAAGAAAGAAAGAAAGAAAGAAAGAAAGAAAGAAAGAAAGAACCCTCTGGCATCCAACCCCCAAAGGCAGATGAGTAGCATCTGCTCATCTGAACAAATTGGACCCAGCTAAGCAGCCTAACCTTTTGTCTTATTCCTTTTCTTATCTTTAAACCTTCTAAGCATCTCCCCTACTTCTCCCACCTTTAGATCCCAGGATACATTCTTATTCCCTGAATGTCTTCATGTCAATAGGAGCCCCTGGTGGCGCAAAGGGTTAAACCCTTGTGCTGGCAGGACTGAAGACAGGTCGGAGATTCAAATCTGTGGACAGCACAGATGAGCTCCCTCTGTCAGCTCCAGCTCCCCATGCGGGGACATGAGAGAAGCCTTCCACAAGGATGGGAAAACATCAAAACATCCTGGAATCCCCTGGGCAATGTCCTTGCAGACGGCCAATTCTCTCACACCTGAAGTGACTTGCAGTTTCTCAAGTTGCTCCTGACTCGAAAAAAAAATTCCCTGATTTGCAATATTTATTTACCATATTTATATCCCATTCTTCTTAACCCCAAAGGGGACTCAGGGCGGCCTTACAAAGGCAACAATTCAATGTTGTATATTAATACATCGGTAAATAAACAGAAACATCAAAACCATTAAAACATAGCATTAAAATATCAATTAAAACCACATGCTCCAAATCGTATTCCAGGGCCGGTCCAAGTGGTCATTATATTAATTGTAGTCTCATATTGGACTACAGTGTTCCCTCGCTACTTCACATTTCACTTACCGCGGACTCATTGTTTCACAGTGTGTGTGTGTGTGTGTGTGTATATAAAATACTTCATGTCGTCCAAAGTATCCACTAAACAGCACAAGCAGACCAGGCAGAAACACAAAAATTAGCCACACAACCCCCCACCAGAAGAGGTATGCATACCAACAACCCCCCCCCCCAAATAACAAACGGGAAAAAACCCCAAAAACTAAATGGACTACAACTCCCATGATCCCCCACGCTTCATGCGCACAGCCTCCTTTTCTCCCCCCTCCCAGATGCCATACAGATAAATAACACATAGAGAGCGCGAGAGACAGCCAGGGAGCGCGCGACCACGGCCGTTGAAGAGGGAGCCGTTGGAAAGAAGAAGCGCGCGCAAAAGAACAAAAGAGAGACATACCGAGAGAGAGCGAGCACCGGAGCAAACCTTCCCTTCCTCCCTTCTTAGGAGGACGGCCCGAGGAGGAAGGAGGGAGGAGGGGCCTCCACGGACTGCTTCCGCCTGGGCGGGAGAACAGCCAGGAGGGGGAGGAGGTGGACAGGCCTCACTGCTGCTCCTGCCCCACTCCGGGCTCCTCCCGCCGCCCTTCCAAGCCCCCGCGGGCACCACAAGGAAGGCCCTGGCAGCTGTGGCAGCGGCGGGGAGGAGAAGGAGCAGGAAGAAGCAGCAGCAAGGAAGAGGGAAGCCGCCATGTCGCTGCTGCCTCCTCCTCCCAGAGCCAGACCAGACCCCTTCCTCCCCGCCGCCGCCGCCTCCTTGGGGCCTGAACCAGCTGATTCCCTTGGAGCTGCCGAAGGGCTGCTGCTACTACTGCTGCTGATCCTCTTCCTCCTCCTCTGCCACCACACCGTCCCGTCCTGTCTCCTCCTCTCCTTGGCCCTGGCTTTCCCCCTTCCCTTTCCCTCTTCGCCCGGGAAAAGGGCAGTTTCCCTCCCGTCTCCACGTCAACGGGGCGGAGAGGAAGCCACCTGACCGCCGGCAAGGCTGGAGGGAAGGGAGGGAGGGGGGAGGGTGCACCGTACAGGTGCCGCCTCCCTCCCTCCCTCTTTCCCCCTGTTTCAAGCACCCTCCTCCCTCCCTTCTCCTCAGGCCCTCTGCCTCCTCCTCGCCGCTGGGATTAGGACCAGCGGCGGCGGGAAGGGAGGGGGCCGGCCAGGGAGGAGGAGGCGGCTCCCTCCCTCATCCTCACGCCCTCCACCTCCCCCTCCTCCCGCCTCCCCCTCGCCGGATCAGGAAAAGCGGCGGCGGCGGGGAGGGAGGGAGCCGGCCAGGGAGGAGGAGGCAGCTCCCTCCCTCCTCCTCAGGCCCTCCTCCTCAGGCCCTCCTCCTTCCGCCTCCCCCTCACCTTACAGAGAGAGAGAAAGAGAGAGATAAAGAGAGAGAGACACACACACACACAGAGACACACAGAGAGAGGAAGAGAGAGAGAAAGATATAGAGACAGAGAGAGATAAAGAGAGAGAGAGACAGAGAGAGATATATAGAGAGAGACAGAGAGAGTGACAGAGAGAAAGAGAGGGAGATAAAGAGAGAGAGACAGAGATTGACAGAGAGAGAAAGAGGGACAGAGAGATTGACAGAGACAGAGAGAAAGAGACAGAGAGAAAGAAAGACAGAGAAAGAGATAGAGAGACAGACAGAGAGAAAGAGAGACAGACAGACAGAGAGAGAGATAGAGAGAAAGAGAAAGAGAGAGAAAGAGATACAGAGAGAGAGAGGGAGAATGGCGTATGGCACAGCAACGCATGCACGGGTCAGCTAGTGTGTATGTGTGTGTGTGTGTGTATATATATATATATATATAAGGGGTGGATATCTCCAATTAAAATACTTTGAAATCCATTAATATTTCGTATTTGAAATTATTCTGACCTTATATTGATCCGCGGCGTCCAACCGGGAAATGAAGTTTCAAAACCAAACCCGGGATCGCCATTTTTTGTAAAGGGTGTGTTATTAGGTCGTTTTTCCCTCTCCTCAGTTCTCAACTTGCGAGAGGAGACTGGAGAGCTGAGGCAGGTGCTTTGGAAGCAGCCCAGCCGAGCTTCCCTTCTGTTCCCCAGGCTCACAAGCGGAGGGAGAGCCTGAAGAACAGGAAGAAATTCCTCCGAATGTCGGCCCCAGCTGGACGCGCTTTAGATCTTAGCAGTGAGAAGGAGGGGCGGACGCCCCTCCTTTTCCCTGTTAAGACCTACAGCACGTCAAGGGTTGACGCGCTTTAGATCTTAGCAGGGAAAAAGAGGATTGTCCACACCTTTAGACCTTTAGACCTTAGCAGGGAGAAGGAGGTGTGGACACTCCTCCTTCCCTGCTAAGACCTAAACCGCGTCAAGCCTTGACGTGCGTTAGTTCTCAGCACAGCAGGAAAGGAGGTGCGGAGAACATCCCCACCTCCTTCGCTGCTGAGAACTAACAGGAAATAATAATAACGAATTTTCATTAATAATTACGTTTCTTTTTCTTTTTTTTTAAAGGTGGAGGGGTGTGGATGGTTGTGAGGGTGGAGGAGACACTTTCACAGTGCACTTTGTTTTGTTATGTTCGTTGTATGGTTGTTGCATTTTATATGTTAAAAAAATTAATAATTACGTTTCACTAACGAAATTTTAGGAACAATTTCTATATCGAACCACCGATGACAATTCCCCCCCCCCCCCCCCCGGCCCAAGCGGTGGCAAGAGGCCCATTCAGTGAGAAGGAGGATGAAGAAAAAGGTAAAGAGGGTGAGGATGAGAGGGGGAATCCCTACTTCGCGGTTTTTCACTTATTGCGGGTCGTCCTGGAGCGTAACCCCCGCGATAAGTGAGGGATCACTGAACTCCCATGACTGACTGAAAGCCTGATACCAGAATCATGTTTTCAGGTTTTTCCTGAAGGTCAGCGAGATGGGGCAGATCTAATTTCACTGGGGAGTTCTATAAATGAAGGGCCACAACTGAGAAGGTCCTGTCTCACGTCCCCACCAGCTGCGCTTGCGAGGGGGGTGGGACTGAGAGCAGGGTCTTCCATGATGTGTCATAGAGGGAGATACATTCGGCCAGGTAAGCTGGACCAGAACCGTTTAGGACTTTATAGGCTAAAGCCAGAACTTTGAATTTTGGTTGGAAACAGACTGGCAGCCAGTGGAGCTGACGTAACGAAGGTTGCATGTACACCGTGCTGGCTGTTACGACTACTTAAAGCTTCCGAACAGTCTTCAAAGGCAACCCCACATAGAGCATGTTGCAGTAATCTATTCTTGATCTAACAAGAGTGTAGACCACCATGGCCAACTCTGACTTCCAAAGGTATGGCCACAACTGGCACACAAATTTAACTGTGCAAAAGTTTCCCTGGCGACCACCGAGACCTGAGGTTCCAGCGAGGAGTTCAGGATCATTCTCAAGCGGCAAACCTGTGTCTACCTGTCTCTTCAGGGGGAGTGTAACCCCATCCAGCTCAGGCTGTAATCCTATACCCTGACTGCCCGGGAATACTTCTGTCTTGTCTGGATTTAATTTTAATTTGTTCGCCTCCATCCAGACCGTCAGAGCTGCTAAGTACTGGTTCAGGACCTGAACAGCCTCCTTAATAGCAGATGGAAAGGAGTGATATAGTTGAATGTCAACTGCTTATAGATGACACCAAACTCTAAAACTCCGGATGGTTTCCCCCAGTGGCTTGATATCAATGTTAAACAACATGCATACTGAGCCCTGCAGGAGCCCACAGAGCAACGGCTGTGGGGCCAAGCAGGTGTCCCCCACAACACCTTCTGAGAACAACCCTCCAGGAACAGACTGGAGCCACTGTAAAACAGTACCTCCAAGTTCCAATATAAACCAAGAGAGCACCCACCTGCCAGTTCAGTGATCACTTTTTCTCTGCTGAGGTGGCTGTTGTTACGAGCCTTATAAACAATCTGAAAAGTGCCTTTCTGGGGACTTTTAAACCAAGGCTCAAAAAAGGTCTCTGAGTAGTGTTTCATGTCCTCTACAAAGGCTTTGCAGGTGCCTGAAACAGGCAGCATACGCAGGATGACTCTGGTTTTCTTCTTTTTGGTGGCATGCATGTCCTTCAGGATGTGGTGCACCAGCTTTTCGGGTTCTGCAAAAAAAAAAGAAAAAAGGATTGAGTCATTTCCCACAAGGTTCCCCTTGGGACAAAGAAATGGCATTTCTAACAGGGTGCACGAAACTCTAACCAGACTTTCAAAATCTCGCTCTATAAGAATTTGAAAACACCTTGAATATAAATATTTCAAATATAAAACAACTCATAGATTAATATAAAATGTCTAATTTATCACAAAATACATAATAGGATTAATTTGGAAGGCTGGCAAAAATAATTATGTCTTTCCCATGCAGTTAAATATAAAGATTACTAAATGACAGTGATTTTTACCCTGCTTTTTCTCGTCTTAATAATAATAATAATAATAATAATAATAATTTTACTTATATACCGCTCTATCTCCCCATGGGGACTCAGGGCGGTTTCCAAGAAACAACATCAAAACATACAGTCACAACATTAACAGAAAGTAACAGCAACATAAGCATAGAATTACCCAACAGCACATGAATATTAAAAGAGAAAATCCTGTCTGCTCTTCATGTCTATTTGTTAGGGCATGGAAAAGGAATGGGTCAGAAAGAATTAAAAAGGCCGGGTCAAGACTGATACAAATTGAAATAAGATTGGACCGGCATTTAGGTACAGTACTGTAATAAGTAAGCGACAAAAGCATTAAAACCAAAACCATTAAAATATAGCATTAAAATATCAATTACAACATTTTATGCTACACGATTTAAAAAACCTTCAAAATATAAGTATTAAATTTAAGGATGTCTATTATTAAATAGAAGGGCCACCATACTTAGCGCCTGCCTTACTGGGAACACAACAACAACAACAACAATTTTATTGATTAGCCAGAAGCCATATCAAATACACACAGAACACAGACACATTGCAATGATTCTAAAACAATCTGAGGAGAATTCTAGACCATTACATCAATTAAACCCCTGTTTTGCCCAGCAGGAGGGATTCTAAGGGAGGTGGTAACAATTCACAGGTCCTCATCTCCAACACAATTTATTCCAATTGCATCTATGTAATCAGATCTTAGTTTCATGGCTTTACAGAGAAAACGAGCAGTAGCATCTGTTATCAGCTTGTTGGAGCCGGCCAGCAGAAGTGAGACTTTTGCTAGAGGGTCCCAATGATTTTTTCCCACGAGAAATATCTCTAGCAGTTGTTTTCTCTCTATTTGATAGATTTTGCAATAGAGCAGAAGATGAGTTAGATCTTCGATCTCAGGGGCACCACCAATACAGATACGCTCTTCATAGGGAATTTTCTTGAACCTCCCATATCTCACCATTGAATCTAATTGCTCAAACCTGGCTCTAGTGAAAATTTTCCTTAGGTGGTGTAACCTTCCTTGCTGTAAGTAAGTGGTTAATTGGAAGGATTTCTTAAAACCACTCAACCATCTCAGGGAAACAGTAGAACCCAAAGAGTCTATATCGGTTTGGGCCGCAATGTCATTAATTCGTTGGACGACTTCTTTGAAGTGCTTACTTAGCTCTTGACCAGATAGGTGGCCTGGGAATATTACCTGAATGCCGCACCTTCTGATGTAATCAAACAAATGGTCAGCCCCGATTTATAAGAACTGCTAGATTGTTCCAGCAAACATAATTTTGGGAGGCGAGACGCCTCCATCTCCATGACCTTGAGCCAGTAGTTAAAGGCTCTGATCTTAGATTGTGTGCTAATAGAGAACATTCCCAACTCCGCCCTAACTGCCGCTGCCGGGAGCTTCTATCGACCCCTAAAAACCACTTCAGATGTTGAGCTTGGGCCTTATCCAGGAGGGGAGTATCGTTTGCACCCCAGATTTCAGAACCATAAAGAAGCAGCGGGAGATTTTATGATTGTAAACTTTCAGAAGGGGAACGAGGGAGCCCGGTTGCCGTTGATTCAGCAGCTTTAAGAGTAAGCTCGTTCTGCCCTTGGCTTTAGTTGAACACCTGTGGAAATGATTGTGCCATAGACCATTTTCTGCAAAGTCTAATCCTAGGTAAGTGAAGGATCTAACTTGTTCTAATTGTTCGCCTTCTATTTTCCATTTCATTTTGGAGGGGCGTTTACCAAAGATCATCATTTTTGATTTGGTTTTGTTTATCTTTAGTGCATTTCTAAGGCAGTAGTCACTAAGTTTTCTTAATAATGTCCTCATCCCTATTTGGGTGTAGGAGAGTAGGATCATATCATCTGCATACAGAAGTGAGTTGATTTGCAAGTTAGCTACTTTAGGCATATGGACATCCGCCCCTCTAAGCGAATTTGGAAGGTCATTTACATACAGATTAAATAGCAGGGGGCAAGAATACATCCTTGTCTGACCCCTTTGCCGGTGTTAATAGGGCCAGTTCGGTCACCAGCAATACCAAATCTCACAGTCACCTGAGAATTATGATATAGGGCTTTGATCAGCAAAATCAATCTAGGGTCTGCATTCATACGTTGGAGTTTGTCCCAAAGGATTTCCCTATCAACTGAATCGAAGGCCGCTGACAGATCTATAAAAGCGGTGTATAGTCTATTACCCTTGGCTAGGTATTTGGAAATCAAGTGATTTAGGACAAAACAATTATCCATTGTCGATCTATTGTGTCTAAAGCCAGACTGCTCTTCCACCAAGATTCCATTTTCAGTTACCCACTCCTCCAGTCTACATAGAAGATACTTTGCATACATTTTGGCCACAATATTCAATAAACTGATAGGTCTGTAGTTGGCGGGATTTTTCTTATCTCCTTTTTTGTGAATGGGGATAATGATCGCCATATTCCAACCCTTTGGTATATATCCTGTATCATTTATATATGAAAATAAACCAGCTAAAACAGGGGCCCACCAGGCCTTGTAGGCTATAAACAATTCCGAAGGAAGATAGTCATCTCCGGGGCCTTGTTACGTTTCAGAGAAGTAATAATATTTAGAATTTCTTGTTCCGTGACCGGGGCCAGAGAGGTAAATTAGTCAACCCATCCAATTCCTGGGTGGATTGCCTAGAAGGTAAGTTATGGGAGGAGATTAGCTGCCCATAATACTCTTCCCACACATTTGCTGGAATTGGGTTATCAAAATCAGCCTTCCTTTCTTTTAGTACGCCCGCAACCTTATGCCAAAAAAGCACTGAATTTTTACCAGCCGCTGCAAGCTCCAATCCTTTCCATAATTGTTCATTGTAGTTGTTCTTTTTCAGTCTAATTAATTTTTTATAATTTCGCCTTAGCAGCAGCATGTTGGCATGGAAATGTGGGGCTGTATTCCTTTTCATTAGTCTTATAGCAGCCTTGAGCTGTTTTTTAACCTTATGACATTCCCTATCAAACCACAGAACAGAAGAACCCTTATTATCCCTACGTATAATTTTGGTAGACATAAGTTCTTTAAGTTTGCCACAGATGTTGGCGAATGCTCTGTCTATTGCAGGCCAGTCCTGGGAAGGAGTTTTAATGGTTATGGCCCATTTTGTAAAATCGTCAGAGTCGATAGATTTTTGGATATTGTCTAGGTTGACACAGGGCCATGCCAGACGTTTGTTTTTACAGAGCGTTGCCTGCGATAGCGGGCCTAAATTATTTGGAGGAATACAAGAAGGCAAGATTGCTAACTGAGTACTGACCGGTTGGTGGTCAGAGTCCTCCATAGTGTGCACTTTATGGTGAGAAAAAAGATTTACTTTACTGGGAACACAGTGATACCTTTTAACATCCTAAGTGCCATAAAGCCAGTGTATGAAATTGCAACCTATGGAACACAATATAGAAAACAGAGACAGATACTTGACAGATTATAGTGATGGCTGCCAGGCTATCATCTCTGACCAGTGACAATGTAACAGTGACTAATACCAGCTTAATTTGATTTATGGTAAAGCCCAAAGATATGGATTCGTCTAAAGTAGCTGAATATGTTTACAGTCATACCTTAGACCAGGCATGGGCAAACTTCAGCCCTCCAGGTGTTTTGGACTTCAACTCCCACAATTACTAACAGCCTCAGTTTAAGCAGCTGAGGAGGAAAAGAAAGGGGCCTGAGGCTGTTTGGAATTATGGGAGTTGAAGTGCAAAAACCTGGAGGGCTGAAGTTTGCCCAGGCCTGGTGTAGGGTCTGCAAGATCTTAACAGAGCTGTCTTAGAGTTTGAATCATGCCATTTCATTTGTTCATACCTACACCCAGTGTTCTAATAAAAACCACATTATTGGCACCACTCTCCACTGACTGGAACCGCCGCCTCTTCTGCTCTGTTGAATTACGAATCTGATCCACCTCCTTTTTCAAAGCGGCTTCAGCATCGTCTTCGTTGTCTTCGTACTCCTCCTCCTCCTCCTCATTTCCGGACACTCTGCTTTCCTCTTGATCTGTGAACTTCACACACACATTCATTTGTTTTATTTATAAGCTCCTAAAAGACATGACATTCAATAAATAAAAACAAGAAAAGTTTATTTCTGGTAACTGAAACAACAAAGGTATAAGGAACAAAGAAGTAGTGAAAAACAACCAGTTCTTAAAGTTGTGCAATCGGTCTTACAGAATGAATGGAAAAACTATGCTTATAGCTGGGTTGTTATAGGTTTTTTGGGCTGTATGGCCATGTTCTAGAAGCATTCTCTCCTGACGTTTCGTCTGCATCTGTAGCAGGTATCCTCAGAGGTTGTGAGGTTTGTTGGAAACTAGGAAAATTGGATTTATATATTTGTGGGAGGTCCAGGGTGCTTATAGCTATTAGCAATTCATAGATGCCCTTAAAGAAATATGCCTGGCTCAATGACGAAGACAAATCAGCCATCTGATGCTCACAAAGCCACAACCCAAGTCCAACAACCACACTACTAACAACCCTAGGAAATGTCAAAATCAGGACTGATCATGCTTTATGGGCTCCAAGGGCATCAAGGTGCAAGAAAAACAGTAAGAAACAGGAAAGCAAACATTATCAGGAATATCTGACTTGGTTTTTATCTACTTTTGCTTCTTTCATTGTTTTTTTTAACATATCCCTACTGGTTATTATATTGTATCTTCATTTGTTTTTAATGATGTTATTCATCTGAGTGTTATTTGGTCAGATGTCTGCTTGCTTTGTTTTTAACTGGGAAAGGGCAAATTATAAATATATATGTATCCACTGACTTCTATAATACTGTTTTAACTTAATGGAGTGTTGATTATTTGTTTAAATTTAAATGTTACTGTTTTAATGATGTATGTTTTTATGGTTTTATATTGTATACTGTGGCATCGAATTGTTGCCTTGTAAGCCGCTCTGAGTCCCCCCGCCCCCCGGGGGGTTGAGAAGGGCAAGGTAAAAATAGTGTAAATAAAATAAATAAATATAATATGTTATTGACAGTTTGGTCCATTGTAAGGATGTAAAACTGCTTTAAATAGATGTGGTGTCTGGAATTCCTCTGTTTTCCGAGTGTTGTTCTTTATTTGCTGTCCTGATTCTGTTGTTGTTTTTTAAAAAATACTGGTAGCCAGATTTTGTTCATTTTCATGGTTTTCTCTTTTCTGTTGAAATTCCCCACATGCTTGTGGATTTCAGTGGCTTCTCTGTGCAGTCTGACATGGTGGTTGTGAGAGTGGTCCAGCATTTCTGTGTTCTCCAATAACATGCAGTGTCCAGGTTGGTTCATCAAGTGCTCTGCCATGGCTGACTTCTCTGGTTGAACTAGTCTGCAGTGCAAAGAACCCCAAATACACTTATCAACTGATGGGATCAAAGCTTTCTGAGACAAACCAGGAAAGGGATCTTGGGGTTTTGGTGGACAGCTCAATGAAGATGTCAACCCAGTGCGCTGCAGCAGTGAAAAAAGCAAATTCTATGCTTGGCATGATCAGGAAGGGAATCGAAAATAGGTCGGCAAATGTTGTATTGCCTCTCTACAAATCTATGGTGAGGCCACATCTGGAGTACTGTGTACAATTCTGGTCACCGCACCTCAAGAAGGATATAACGGAACTGGAAAAGGTACAGAAAAGGGCAACAAAAATGATCCAGGGGATGGAGCAGCTCCCTTATGAAATCAGGTTGCAACGCCTTGGTCTGTTCAGCCTTGAAAGACGGCATTTAAGAGGTGACTTGATCGAAGTGTATAAAATCATGCATGGGATAGAAAAGGTGAATAAAGAAAAACTATTTTCTCTGTCACACAACACAAGGACTAGGGGGCACTCCTGAAGCTCCAAGGTAGGAAAGTTAGGACTAATAAAGGGAAATATTTCTTCACCCAGAGGGTCATTGGGTTATGGAACTCACTTCCAGAGGAGGTTGTGACAGCGGTCAGCCTGGACAGCTTCAAGGCAGGATTAGACAGATTCATGGATACCAAGGGAATCAGTAGCTACTGAAATGGACATCCAAGTGCCACCTCTGTGTTGATGGAGGCAGGCAGGATTTTCCCCGGGTACTGGTAGTGGGGGTCGGGAGCAGGTGAGGGTTTTGCCCTCCTTTCTGCTAGAGATCCCCGTGTACAACTAGTGGGCCACTGTGTGACACAGAATGCTGGACTAGATGGGCTGAGGCCCGATTCAGCATGGCTCTTCTTATGTTCTTATGTTCCTTGATTTGTGTTTGGGCAACGCTGCGTGTGATGGTCCATATGTAGACTTCTTGTCCACAGCTGCATAGTATACGGTAGACTCCTGAGAAGTGAGAGGGTTCCTTAGTCCATGCAGACTAAGGGGAATTCCTGACAGGAAACAATCATGACCAGCTAACATCTCCCAACAAAGGATTTCCCCAGGCAGGAAGCAGCCAAGCTTTGAAGCTACAAGGCTATTCAATGCTAATCAAGGTGGTCAATGGAAACATCCACACTTGCCTCAAGCAGACAAGAGTCCTTTCTCCCGCCCTGGACATTCTAAATATATACAGTGTTCCCTCACTTATTGCTGGGGGTACATTCCAGGAACTCGCGCAATAAGTGAAAAACCGCGATGTAGGGATGCTCTATTTATTTTAATATTTATACATTATTTTAGTAGTTATACACCAGAGGTGCTCATTATGGTGATCGGGAGCACCTAGGTGATCTTCAGCTCTCTTCCAGGTGATCTTTGGACCTCACCAGAGAGGTAGAGAGAGAGAGAAAGAGGTGAAGGAGGCCGGGCAAAGTGGGGCAAAGCCAAGCAAGCCCTGCCGCAAGCCCTGCTGCTGCCATCGGGACTCCCATTCCAAGCCGAGACCTGGGCGAGCGAGCTGTGTGGGGCTGCTTTCTTTCCTTGGTTGGGGGCGAGGAGGGAGGGCTCCGCCGTGTTCCTGGGGCTGAACCCAAGGAGGAGGGGGGCTGCAGGGATGGAGACTCCACTTGCTGCTGCTGCTTGTGCCCTCGCCGCCTTTCTCCGCCTCGCCCTCGAAGGAGAAAGGCGGCGAGGGCCCACGGGAGAGAGAGAGAGAGAGACGGCTAGGAAGAGCCACCCTCCTCTCTCTCTCTCTCTCCCGTGGGCATGGACTGCCACCAGTGGGAGGGGTCCTCCTTCCTGCCAGCTGTCCACTTGGGCGTCCTTTCTGAGTGACACCCTCGAAAGGAAAGAAGGAAGGGCGCCCCCCGCTGCACCTGTCACCTTGGGAAGCACCTCTTCCACTCTTCCTTCTACTGCCCAGGTAAGGAAACCTCGAGGGAGGATTGAGGGGGAGGTTGCCGTGGGGAGGCTCCAGCCTCACGTGGCTCCCTCTCTCGGTTGAGTTTCCTGGCCCAGGCAGCAGCCAGGCGGCCCCTCTTCCCAGCCCTGCGCCTTCTGAGCCGCCGCCGAAGCCATATCTGGCCAGAGCGCTGGCGGGTGTGCCTATAAATATCCTCCTGCTGCATGCATGGGAGGGGCCTGCTGTGCACGCAAGAAGCAGGACGGGATGGGGACTTCGCAAAAGCACGCAGCAGGAAGGCAACGAAGACATTAAGAGAGAGCGCGCGCAGGCAAGGAGGTCCCCTTCCCGGGTGCGTGCGGCGGTGAGTTCGTGGGCAGGCAAGAAAGAAGCCCTGCGCGGACGGAAGGCTGCAGTAGGAGCGTGCGCGCGCATGTGCGCACGCACGCTCACATGCACAACAGGTGATCTTTTCAACTTGATTGTTCATATAGTAGCTCGCATGATGAAAAAGTGTGAGCACCCCTGTTATACACTATACACTTTATACACTTAAAGTGAAGGAAAGGCCCTTCGAGGCTGGAAGGAGGAAGGACTGAGGGGGGAAAGCGCCTTGGAGAGCAGCGGCGGCAAAACCCCACAAAACAGTGATATACCAGGATATAGATTTTAAATGAATATTTTTTGAAATCCGCGAAGCAGTGAGTCCGCAATAAGTGAACCGCGAAGTGGCGAGGGAGCACTGTAACACTGGCCAGGTTTCCAACAGCTCTCCCAACCTCTGAGGACGCCTGCCATAGATGTGGGCGAAGCGTCAGGAGAGAATGCTTCTGGGACATGGCCTGGCAAACTCAGCGCAACCCAAAAGCCGATGGTCTTTCTGGAATGCTGGGATTGTGGCCATAAGGCTGGGCTGGGAGTGAGGACCCTGCCGAGGCCGCCCTGGCTTCCCCCTGCTGCCCTGCGGGCGAGGCCAGCTTCCCCCGGCGAGCGCCCTCCTCCTACCTGCTCGGGCCCGTAGAGCTGCTCGCCGTACTCGCCCAGCAGGCTGTAGGCCTCGGCCACGCACTTGCGCTCGTTCATGTTGCAGGTGATGAGGATGCCCCGCATGCCGGGCTCCAGCTGCCCAGAGCCGCCCGGCCGGGCTCGCTTGGCTGCCGGGAAGAAGGGCGCCTTGGAGCGGCGCTTTCGCGAGGCGTCTGCGGCGGCCATGACGAGGGAGAAGAGCCCGGCCCCTTCGCGCAGGCGCAGAGAAGACCCCGGCGGCTCCGCCCCCACAACAACGCCGCCTCCGGGACGTCACTCACACCGCCCGTAGAGGTAAGAAACGCTAGAGGCAACTTCTCTTTTGCGGAGTTGTTATCAGAGAGTAACTTCTCTAAGGTCTGGCTCAACAGGTCCCTATGGCTGCCAGGTACTCTAGAGCAGGCCTGGGCAAACTTAGGCCCTCCAGGGGTTTTGGGCTTCAACTCCCACAATTCCGAACAGCCTCAGGCCCCTTCCTTTCTCCCCTCAGTCGCTTGATTGTGGGAGTTGAAGTGCAAACCCCTGGAGGGCCTAAGTTTGTCCAGGCCTGCTCTAAATTTTCAAAGCAGATCATCCCCACAGCCATATAACCCAGAATATCATAACAGACAATCCACAATATCTGCTTTGAACCTGACTTTTTGAGTCCACACTGCGATACAACCTAGTTCAAAGCGGATAATCCGGATTTTATGTGGCAGTGTAAAGGAGACTTTATATTTCAGGATCTGATCCCAGATTGTCTGTTTATCCCAGACTATATGCCAGTGGAGACCCAAGGCCCCTTCTACACTGCCTTATATCCCAGGATCTGATCTTATATCTCAGAATCTGCTTTAAACTGGATTATATGAGTGCCCTTCCTTCCACACAGCCCTGTATCCCAGAATATCAAGGCAGGAAATCCCACAATATCTGAGTGTGGACTCAGATAACCTAGTTCAAAGCAGATATTGTGGGATTTCCTGCCTTGATATTCTGGGATACAGGGCTGTGTGGAAGGAAGGGCCCTCATATAAACCAATTTAAAGCAGATTCTGAGATATAAGATCAGATCCTGGGATATAAGGCAGTGTAGAAGGGGCCTTGGAGCCCTTCCAGACAGGCACTCTATCCCAGGATCTGATCCTAAGTTTTCTGCTTTAAACTGGATTATATGAGTCTACACTGCCAGATAATCTGGAATAGACAGGAAACCTGGGATATAGGGCCTGTCTGGAAGGGCCCGTAGCCACCACAATTAAAAGCTAGCTTCAAGAAACACTAAATAGTCAGTGTAGACAGAGCCATGGTCCCCTTTTCTGCAGCTTTTTAAGCAAAGGCTGGATGACCATCTGTCAGGATTGTTTTGGTTGTGGTTCTCTGCTTGGCAGACTGGAGTTGGATTGGATGGCCCTTTTGATCTCTTCCATGTGATTCCATGCATACATATAACATAGGGATTTAGAATGGTCCTGTTCAAACTTCCTTTTATGCGCTGTTGATTATATTTATGTCATTGTATTTATATTTATGTATTGTTGTCTGCATGTGGCGCTTGGAGTGCTTCTGTGAGCCACTCCGAGTCCCTTTGGGGAGATGGTGGCGGGGTACAAATAAAGATTATTATTATTATTATCATTATTATATGAAACACAACAAGGTGAGTCCACAGCAGACAAGATCACCCTGCTGGCTGTTGTATTGGATCACACATCGGACAACTCCCAAGTGCCTAGGACTATATGATGTATCTGTGAATAATGCATACTGATCCCAGTAAGGTACCCTTTGGCAGCTGGCAGATGGTAATCTTATCAGTGCCGATTGTGTTTAAGTGCAGGCCAAGGTCTTTAGGCACTGCACCCAGTGTGCCGATCACCACTGGGACCACCTTGACTGGCTTGTACCAGAGTCTTTGCAATTCGATCTTTAAATCCTCATATTGTGTTAGCTTTTCCCGTTGTTTCTCTTAAATCCTGCTGTCACCTGGGATTGCAACAGCTACGATCCATACTTTGTTGTTTCACACAATCATGAGGTCAGGAGTATTATGCTCCAAAACTCTGTCTGTCTGAATTCGGAAGTCCCAGAGGAATTTAACGTGTTCATCTTCTGTAATTTTTTCCAGCTTGTGATCCAATCAGTTATTATTATTATTATTATTATTCTCTGCATATTCCCCCAGCCATGGCTTTCAATCCTCACTCCCCATCAATCTACATTCTGTTCTCTTTCTGGTTTCTTTTCAGGTGCTGTTTACAGTTTGGACCCTTCTACCCGTGTTCCCTCTCTTCTTCTCAGCCAGGACCAGTGGAGGGAATGGCAAAAATCCAGTTTCAGCCAGAGGTTTGAAAGGTCTTTTGCCAAGAGTCATGCCTGGAGGGGTGTGACTTGGCCTGACTTTCTGCCTTATCGCTCTGTGCCTTGCTTCCCCCAGAGCTGGAGGAGGAGGGATTCTGTTGGGGAGGCCCACCACCTTCATTTGCAGCAGTGCATTCTTCAGCATTTCCAAGGAACCTTTGCCAACTCTTCCAGTGAGTCATTATTTGTCTTGATCTACTGTTGTTTGTCTCCTTAGTGTACTGGGCTTGTGTTTTTAATGGCTCAAAACAAAAGCAAGGGAAAGGGAGACGCAGCATGTCTCAAGGACTCCAAAAGAGAGTATTGTAATAATTCAAGAACAGCACGAAAAACATGGCAAAGTATTAACAGCTTTAACTTCAATACTTTCGTTACTTGCTTAGCTCATCCTTCTACAATCAGGCAATATAAACTATTCCCTTTCCTGCTTTATTCTTAACTAAAACTTTTGTGAGGCAGGTTAAGATGAAAGATAAGGATTACCTGAACAACACCACGACTAAAGGACAGAAAACCAAAACAGTATTTGAAATAAAGTATCCATGGCATCCTAGTCTGATTTTTAAAATCCCTCTTTGAAGTAGGGGATTGTTACAATGGCATGCCCCTTCAATCATTCAATGGTCATTTTAATTTGGCTTGAATTTCAAGTTGAATAAAACACATACAACTGCAATAGAAATGTTCCAAAAATGATTGCAAATGACATCATTTGTCTGTTTCTTACTTGGACTAGATATTTTCAACAAAATATGTCTTGGCAGGACTGGTATAACTTGTAACTCAACATAAACAGCATTCTTGTACAGTAGTGCTACTTTTGCATTTAGCAATGGCGAGATAACTATGCAACTAAAACAATGCTTTGGTCTGCAAAAAAATGATGCGTGGAAGACCAGACTGACCCATCTATTTACAAGTCAGTTGTAGATCAAATAGATAATTTTGAGTAGTGAATCTTGAGTTGTGGGATCAGCGGGGGGGGGGGGGGTGCCAGTGTGTGAGGGAGCAGCATAATGTTTGTGCCCACTGATGGCAATCGGTTTTTATTGCCAGACAGATAGTTATATAGATTGGAAGATGATAGATAGATGGATAGATTGATAGAGCACTGGGACTGTGGCGCAGCTGGCTGGGTGTCAACTGCATTAAGATCTCTACTGACCAAAAAGGTCATGAGTTCAAAGCCAGTCCGGGTCGGGGTGAGCTTCCGGCCAATTTTGTGTAACTTGTCGACCTTTGCAACCTGAAAGACAGTTGCATCTGTCAAGTAGGAAATTTAGGTACCACCAATGTATGGGGAGGCTAACTTAACAAATTTACAAGGCCATACAAAAATCTCCAGCAAAAAGCATGCGGGGAATGTGGAAAGTACTTCATCAGTGTCGCAGATGGACGATGAAGCAATAGCTCCTCTGGTGGCCAGAAAAAAGTTAAATAGCCTCTGATTGTCTGTCTATATGTGTTGTGTGTCTATGGCATTAAATGTTTGCCATGTATGTGTACATTGTAATCCGCCCTGAGTCCCCTGTGAAGTGAGAAGGGCGGAATATAAATACAATAAATAGATAGATAGATAGATAGATGGATAGGCAAGACAAATAGATGATTGTTAGATTCCCCCAGGCAGTAGGAAGCCAAACCTTGAAATTGCTAGGCCATTAAATGCTAATCAGGGTGGCCAATTGAAACATTCACATCTACCTCAAACAGACAACAGTTCTTTCTCCCACCCTGGACATACCACAGTTATATAACCCAATGTTCCTAATGTCCAACAAACCTCACAACCTCTGAGGATGCCTGCCATAGATGCAGACGAAATGTCAGGAGAGAATGCTTCTGAAACATGGCCATACAGCCTGGAAAACTCACAACAAGCCAGTGATTGCGGCCATGAAAGACTTCGACAATACGATAGATAGATAGATAGATGGAAAAATAGATAGGAAGGTAGGTGCTGGTTGTTGTATTGGATCACAAAGTGATTCAAAGTGCTGGTTTTAACATTTAAAGCTCTAAATGGTTCTGGCCCAGACTACCTGTCCGAACGTATCTCCTACCACGAACCATCACGAAGTTTAAAATCTTCAGGAGAGGCTCTGCTCTCGATCCCACCTCTATCGCAAACGCAGTTGATGGGGATGAAAGACAGGGCCTTTTCAGCAGTGCCCCCCCCCGCCTATGGAATGCCCTCCCTAGAGATATCAGATTGGCCACCTCCCTCTTGTCTTTTAGAAGGAAAGTCAAGGCCTGGTTATGGGACCAAGCGTTTGATCAATGAGCAGCAAATGGAAGAAAATCACACAACTTATGGCAATGAATTGACCCAGATTGGTTTTTGGATTTCGATTTTAATGGATGTGTCTTAATTAATTGTTTTAATTGTTGTTTCAATATTTTTAATATTTTGATTGTACTGTGATTGTTTTTATGATGCTATTGCTAGCATCGTATGATGCTTTTGTTAGGCCGCCCTGAGTCCCCTTTCGGGGGGAGAAGGGCGGGGTATAAATATGGGAAATAAATAAATAATAGCTAGATGGGTGGAAGGATAAATGAGAAGATAGATGGGAGGATGGATGGACGGACAGATAGACAGATAGATAGATGAGTTGATAGAGAAACAGGAGAGAGAGAATGTTAAGTATAATTAATAGATAGATAGATAGATACGCAAGACAGATAGGAAAATAGATAGGTAGATGGATGATAGATTGGAAGTTAGATGGGAGGAAGGATGGGTAGATAGATAGATGAGTGGATAAATAGGAGAGAGAGAGAATGGATAGAGAAATACACACACAGAGATATATTGAGAAAGAACAATAGATACATAGATACAGAAAGAAAGAGAAATATAATATAGTGTAATAGTTTTAATTCATAGTGTAGCAGTATTTAGGAGTCCCAAAACTCCCTAGGCAATACCTTTTCCCCAGGCGGCGCATTCGGGTGAGCGCAGTGACGGATAACGCAACAATTTTACTGCGGTTCAATGAAACCAGTCTTTATTGAGGCACATCAGCTGACGGGGTCCACCCCCTCTTTACAGAACGAGCTGCTGGAGGGTAGAACCTCGAGCATTCTTAGCATTCAGGTTTTATACAAGCAATGGCGACAAACCCTTGATCCCTCCCTTCTTCATGCCTTGCAACTGGCTGGCACCCATGAACTCATTTTATCATCCAATTAAACAAAGCATTCTCTAGCATCTCACTCCTATTTGTTAAGAAGCATTGCGCAGTTATTAATTCTGATTCCCATGGTATGTTATCTGCTTTGATGCAGCGTGTTCCCGAATTGTTACAATTCTATGCCACTTCTCCGGGAAATCTGCCAAGTGGAAGCTTTCATTTGCCATGCGCATTATCTAACCATTCAGAAACATTGTAAACAAAAGCACATGGCTAGTAGGCCAATCAGGGCCATTTCTATCTAAGAAGCACATTATGTTCTTTTGACTAATCACAGCCTGTGCTTGTGTACCAATCAGAGTAGCTTATTCTCGTCATTGTTTCTTGGCAGGCTACCCTGCTATTCTAAAGCCTTTGCTGAGCAGCACTCTCTCCTAGCATTATTTCTGCTAAAAGCACCAATTTCTCCTTTAATAGTAATATGTTATTGTTGATTTTATGTTTTGGTTTTTCACATGTATGTTTGGCATTATATTTTTGCCATGACTATTTTGGAAACCTATTTGAGTCCCCCCAGGGGTGAGAAAAGCGGTCTATAAATACAGTAAATAAAGAAATAATTTCCTGGAAATTAACCATGGACCAACAGCCAATGCTGGTTGACAACACAAGTCCACAGACCACCACTTTGGGTAGGAAATGGTTGGAAAGCTCTGCTTTAAAGCACAGAATTACGAAGTGTGGAGGTTTGAGAAGCCTAGTGCTTGACACAACTGAAAACAAAAAGAATGAAAATAGATAATGAGCTAAATTACTCACATTCACACTATCTTACTGTCCTTCCCTCTTGTTGACAAACCTGCTGTAACTGCTGTGAGCGTTTGGGAAATCTGTCCAACACTGTTTTCCTTGTACAGCAGAGCTGCATCTCAACTGGTTTCAGTGTGGTTGTGATATCTATGAGGTAGCCAAAAGAGCTTTGGTTATTTGGTCCAGGCCCAAACTCTCATAAGACAGTTCTATCATGAACATTTCATGACTATATTGTGAAGTGAGGTTAAGGTACCTCTACATTTGATCTAAAATATGACCTACAATTCCATTAAGGTGTAAGTATGGAAAACCTGACACCTCCAGACGTTTGAAAGACTAACTTCCTCCATCTCTGAACATTGATCATGATAGATAGAGATAGAGCAGGCATGGACAAACTTTGGACTGTTAGGAATTGTGGGAGTTGGAGTCCACACACTTGAAGGGCCAAAGTTTGCTCATGCCTGAGCTAAAGAGTTGTAGTCCAATAACACCTGAAGCCCATCGCTCTCTACGCCAGATCAGGGCATTGCTCAGAAGTTACTCTCAAGCCATTTAGGAATGACTTCCTCCCACCCCCACTCCTTATAAAATTAGAGGATTATAGACTGACCTTTTATCTTGCTTGCAGTATGCCTTTTTAAGTAGGACAGGAAGGGAATGTCAAATATTTCTGCATGTGGATGAGGCTAATGGTTTAGCTCCTAAAACGGTTTCCCTTATGCATTTCAGACAAGTGGTTCATGACAAATACACTGAATTTAAGACGTTGTGGAATAACACATTATGGCATGTATCACCTTAACCTTAACAACATGGTGGAAGGGATCATCTCTACGCACTTTTGGCGTAGCTTCTATCAGACGCTTCAGCAAGCATCAGCTGGCTCTGGCAGCCCAGAATTTTTTAGATTATGAATCCATCCAACGACAGTATAAGGCAGAGGTGCCAGAATACTTCAACTTTGCAAAAGATGTGGTGGACAAGTGGGCCAAAGCGGAAATGGTATGGTTTTCTGTTGCTTCCTCGTGTTTCATCTCAAATCTTTCAAATATGCTTGTTGACATTCTGTGTGGAAGGTCTTCCAAATTCTATGTAAGCAGACATCTTAACAGAGCAGAAGAGGTGATGCTGATCCAGAGTGAGGTTCTTATATATGTATCTTTTGTACATGATTTGTTCTATTTGATATGGCTTTGCGGCTAATGCAATAAAATTTGATATGATAAGAGTGAGGTTCTCTGGCATCAGCACTCTTTGGCAGAGGCTTCTTCTACACTGCCATATAAAATCCAGACTATCTAATCTGAACTGGATTAAATGGCAGTGTAGACTCATATAATTCAGTTCAAAGCATATTTATGTATTTATTTATTTATTATTGTGTTAGAAGCAAATTGAGAATACAGTTATAATGTATTTAAAAACACAAACAGAGTTTAAAACTTGGCATTATACTAAATTTCCTTGGACCATTAGCTGGCCACTTGAAGTGCATGTGGCAAGGTTCAGGTTACATTGTAGTAGGTGGTCTCCTCCACACTCGCATGTCATGGACTCCACTTTGTAGCCCAATTTCTTAAGGTTAGCTCTGCATCTCGTGGTGTCAGAGCACAGCCTGCTCAGCATCTTCTAAGTTGCTCAATCTGTGCACCCAGTAGGAAATTTCTCATTGGGTATCAGCCATGGATTGAGGTTCCGTGTTTTTGCCTGCCACTTTTGGACTCTCACTTGTTGAGGTGTTCCTGCGAGTATAGAGTCCTCTGTAGATCTTAGGAAGCTATTTCTTGATTTAAGTCACTGGCTTTCTGGCTGATATCCAAACAGAGGATCGGCCAGAGATGTTAATGCCTTGGTCCTTTCATTACTGGCTGCTACTTCCCGGCAGATGTCAGGGTGGTGCAATACCGGCTAAGCACTATCATTTCTCCAGTGTTGTAGTGTGTAGACATCATGTAATAATGTGGCATGTCTCATTAAGAGGCACATCCACTGTTTTAATGTGGTGAGATGTATTCCACACTGGGCATGCGTATTCAGCAGCAGAGTAGCAAAGCACAATGGCAGATGTCTTCACTGTGTCTGGTTGTGATCCCCAGGATGTGCCAGTCAACTTTCACATGATATTATTTCTAGCACCCACTTTTTGCTTGATATTCAGACAATGCTTCTTATAAGTCAGAACACAGTCCAGAGTGACTCCCAGATATTTTGGTGTGCTCCAATGCTCCAGTGGGATTGCTTCCCAGGTAATCCTCAGAACTCGAGATGCTTGTCTGTTTTTAAACTGAAAATCTGCTTTGGTAATCTGGATTATATGGCAGTGTAGATGGGGGTTTAGAATTGGGAGGAGCCACAAATGGTATCTGATCCAACCTCTGCAAAAAGCCCATAGCCAAAGTATTCCTGGCTGATGGCCATGTAAACTCATTAAAATCATTTTTGAAAACAAACTCAGGCCACTGCTACACTGCCATATAATTCAGATTATCAAAGCAGATGATCTGGATTTGATATGACAGTGTAGAACGGGCCTGATTCTGCTATTGAAGAGTTAATCTGAGGGACCTCTTTACAATCTTTATGGAATCATACACGTACTGGTACCTAGAATGCCTTGCCTGTGGTCTCAACATCAAAATGCAAGAATTTTTTCACAATTGATTCCATTGTCTCTTCAGGAAGGGAAGAGGCTTTCAAACCCAGCTCTATGGTGGGTCAGCGAACAAGGAGACCAAGTTAAGTGGAGTTTTGTGGAGTTGTCTTTCATTTCCAAGAAAGCAGCCAGAGTGCTTTCTGAGCATTGCAACCTGCAGAAGGATGACAGAGTGATGGTGATCCTCCCGCGGATACCTGAGTGGTGGCTCTTAAATGTGGCTTGTATCCGAACAGGTTAGCAGTAATAACATTCATCTATTTTTTTGAGATCAAAGTGGAGTGAGGAATGTAGATCTCTCTTCATAGGGGATAAAATTCCATCTTTTGTGTCATGACACCCAAGTCTTCAGTGATCTCACATCTAATGAAAATAAGATCCTCATTTTTCCTACAGCACTTGAAAGAATATGACATTATGATTGAGCTTCCTATTTTGACCATTGCCTTAGGAACCATAATTATTCCTGGAACAACACAGCTTACATCAAAAGACATTCTGCATCGTCTGCAGGCATCAAAGGCCAGGTGTATCGTTACGGACCAAGTTCTGGCCCCTGCTGTCGATTCCGTCGCTTCCAAATGCCCATCTCTAGAATTCAAGCTGATTGTATCAAGGGAACCTAGGGAAGGATGGTTAAACTTCAACCACTTGCTGAAGTAAGTGTCCAGATTTGCTTCTTAGATGGAGAGAGATGTGTGTTTCTAGGATCTTGTGTTGGTTAATGGCTAAAATGTTTTGACAGAACTAGAACAGAGCCTAAAAATACTTGATTGCTATAGAAAAAGGGATGAATAAAAGGTAGATTAGCATCTACTGGTAGATCACCTCGTTATTCACAACAGATCAATAATAGTTTCGGAGTCCTGCCTGTTTCAATATAACATTGACCATGATCTTTTCCCTCTTGATTACATCACTGAAATGCAGTGAAATACAGAGGATGGATTTTTATGTTGGAGGACTGCGAGTTCAGAGAGTTCTTTTCTGGTTTTGTTCTGTGAACAGAGCACCAAGGAGAATTAACTGCATTATCGACTGCCTACCTGTAATAGCTGGAATAATTAACATGGGCTAATGTGGGTGAAACATCAGGAGAGAATGCTTCTGGAACATGGCTGTGCAACCCGGAAAACTCACAGCAACCCAGTGATTCTGACCATGAAAGCCTTCGACAACACATTTGCTACTACGTTTGAAAGTTATGTTTGATTCCATGGATGTCTAATGGTTATGTTTGATTGCCTTCTGTGTCTTTCAGCCTTTCACCTGGGGAACACAACTGTGCAGTCACAAAGAGTCATGATCCGATGGCAATCTATTTCACCAGTGGCACAACGGGTGCTCCAAAAATGACCGAACATTCTCATGGCAGCCATGGAATTGGACTTGGTATCAATGGAAAGTATGGTTAAGTTTGTAGGTTCTTATATGTGTTTTTTCAGTTGCCTTTTGTCTTACCTGCCAATTCATGCAGGCAAAACATTATGAGATAAGAAGATTCTGCCTGCAGTCCTACATCAACCTTGAAAATAATGATGACATATTCACAAAGGCTCACAGTTTATTTACAGCATAATCTTTCTGCAATTCAGCATTATGTTCCCATCTGATGCTTCATCATTAATCTTTCAGATTGCATATATTCTGTGACTTGTAGGGTTTTGGAGTCATGGCCTGACCACATGGTAGCAATATTTGGTCTCCTCTGCTTGAATTGTGTCTCACTCTTTCTCTCCTGTTTCTTAGATATTGGCTTGATTTGACTCCCTTGGACGTTATGTGGAATACTTCAGACACAGGCTGGGCAAAATCCGCATGGAGTAGTGTTTTTGCACCATGGATTCAAGGAGCGTGTGTGTTTATACACAGCATGCCTCGTTTTGAGCCAAAGCCTGTCCTTGAAGTAAGTGCATGAAGTAGTCACATTTAGCTTTCCTTTAGCGTCATCTTAAAGGCATTCCACACAGACACATTGTTTGCTCAATGAGTGGAACCATAGCAATTGTGGTGATTGCACTAAATCCCATCCTGAACGGAAGCATCACCTTTGGGTCATCCTACATACTGAGGTTGGGTTATGCTGTGTTAAGAAGAACCGAAGATCTCTTTTGGACGTTGTATTATGTAAGCCTTGATAAAGCCCATGAGTTAGGTGAAACGGCTTTTTTGGCCATTGATAGTGCATTTTTGCACACTGTTGGCTGTGATTTGAAGCTCCTGCTACTATACGGAGACATTTACCGCGGCTTGGATTTAAACCTGGTATTATACGGAAATTTTGACCCCGATGTTGCCATCCAGTGGATCGTGACCATTTGGTGAAGGAACTTGTTCTCTTTATAGCTGAGCACAACTCCTGTTATCGTCCAAAACTGACCAGCACTTTTGAGCTTAGATTTATTCATTTGTGCTTCATTCTACCCAGTTCCATCTGGAATATATCCCGGATCATTTGAACTTTGCGCCCAAGGGCTTGGATCCTTGCATTTGTGGATTCAATCTGGACTAGGATATAATTTGGACTAAGTTTCTGCGACAGAATAGCTTTAGTTGTTTGTTTATTATTGCAATATACTGATATATATATATATATATATACACACACACACACACACACATACATACATGTATGGGTTTACTAACCTCGTATTGCATGTTCTCTATCTATCCTTGGGCTGTTTGAAATACATTAATTTCCTCATTGATATTCTATACTATAGTGCTGTTTACTATGTATTTTGATTAGATATATTTGAATGTAATTTACTGGTTTAGCTTTCACTTTTGTGTTTTTCTGTTTTGGTTCTATAGCCTGCCCCAGTTTCTGCTTCATATCTGTATAAATACCATTGTTCTCTTTTTGTTGATCATTACTGAATCATGGATTGCAAAAAAAAGATGGAGATTCACTTCCTCATTCTACATGGCATTACATCAGCCTCGCTCTTCTAAATCCTCTGTTTGTTTGTTTGATCACCATTCTAGACTTTGTGCAAATTTCCTATAACAACTTTGTGTTCTCCTCCAACTGCTTATCGAATGTTGATACAACACAAGTTAACCAGGTAAAGAGTTCTTCTAGTTTTAATATGCTTGCATGTTGGGACTATTTATGCTGGTGTATGGCTCAGATTATAATCTAAACCCGGGGTGAGCAACTGGCGCTGTCCAGGTATTTTCCAGCCTACCGTTTCCAGCATCCCTACCAATAATAACCAAAGATGTGGGACTTGGAAAGGAACAGCAGCTCAAAATTTTCTAGAGGGCCAGTTTCCCATTCTTTTTTCCCAGAATATTTTCTTAATTTTTCAAATAGATAAAATAACAATAAGAAAGAAGCAGAAAAGAAGCAAGAAAATAGAAAAAGAGATACAAAAAAGAAATAAGTAACTTACATTTTGCTTCTTTAATACAATAAATCAAACCTTTCTAAACATATACATATACAGATAAGAATAGGATCATAAAGGGGGGGGGTATGAGAAGGCAGCCTGCTTCTATTATTATCGTCTTTCATGCATGATAGAACTATATTGCCTACAGATCTACAGGGGTTTGTGATTTTTGTATGGTTGCTGGTACCCTAGGTTGTGTTTGTTGTCTTCTTGGGGTACTGCAGCTTCCCAGTGTGTTAGTCTTTTAGGGACCCAACACAAATGCAGAGACAAGAAGTTCTCCTATTTATTACCTCTCTCTTACATTTTTAATAAGGGCTTCCTGGGTAAACTTATTTGCAAAGAGACTGCAGCAGCCATTTTTAATAGAGCCTTACTGTGTTCTTCCATGATGCCTGGCCTGTTACTATGCTGGCTGCAACAGATGAGAGCTGAAGCTGACATACATCTGGAAGAGCTTAGGCTTTCCACCTTTGCAGTAAAGAGCATAGTTGCCTGCCTGTTCTTGACAGATTGAACTACGACATCAAATCATGATTTTAAAAATTGTAAACAGCCATGCACACACACACTGTAAACTAAACCAGCACTAAACTAAACCTTTATTATTGGGTTGCTGTGAGTTTTCTGGGTTGTATGGCCATGTTCCAGAAGCATTCTCTCCTGACGTTTTGCCCACACCTATGGCAGGCATCCTTAGAAGTTGTGAGGTCTTTTGGAAACTAGGCAAGGGGGGGGGGGGGTTATATATCTGTGGAATGTCCAGGGTGGAGGAAGAACTCTTGTCTGCTTGAGGCAAGTGTGTATGTTGCAGTTGGAGACCTTGATTAGCATTGCAATATTGACACTTGCCTCAAACAGATCAGAGTTCTTTCTCCCACCCTGGACATGCCACAGATATATAAACCTCACTTGCCAAGTTTTCAACAGACCTCCCAACCTCTGAGTATGCCTGCCCTAGATGTGGGTGAAACTTCAAGAGAGAATACTTCTGGAACATGGCCACACAGCCCGGAAAACTCACAGCAGCCCAATGATTCCAGCCACGAAAGCCTTTGACAACACTTTTATTTATGTTTGATAGTATCATTTTTAAGATGTTAACAGTCATCCTTTCTCTTTCTCCTCTTTGTCAAAAGTTGTAAGTTCCATAGTCTCAAACACTGTCTCAGTGCAGGAGAACCCATGAACCCCGAAGTGATGGAAGAATGGAAAACAGAAACCGGGCTGGATATTTACGAAGGCTATGGTCAGACAGAAACCGTAAGCTGAACTGTGTGCATGGAGGAAGAGCAGTGTGTTCTTTTTCTGTATTCAGAAAACTTCATTTAACTCTCATATTCTTGTATCAAACTGCAAGATAAGATAGCATTACATCCATACTATAAAGTGTATACATATTGTGTTGCTATTGTTATTATTCTTGCAAATATCTATTAGATAAGGTGTAAGGAAGTGGTTCTCAACCTGTGGGTCCCTAGGTGTTTTGGCCTACAACTCCCAGAAATCCCAGCCAGTTTACCAGCTGTTAGGATTTCTGGGAGATGAAGACCAAAACATCTGGGGACCCACAGGTTGAGAACCACTGCTGTAAGGATTACTGCACTGGTGTTTTGAACTTTAGCTCCCAGGAGAGTTGGCTACCACAACAAATAGTAAAGGCATATGGAAATGAAGTCCAAAGTACCTGGAAGGTCAAAGATTTCCCATTCCTGAGTTAAACATTTAATCACCTTATCAATATGTAACTGGGTTCATGTGTGACTTCAGTAAACCACTTTCCTCTGGCCCATTCTGAAATTTCTTGATAACTGACATCACCATACTGAATAGATGTATATGCAAATAGGCATTTCAGCCATGCTTTACTTTTCTCCTCTTGGAATAGGTGCTGATTTGTGGGACTTTCAAAGGGATGAAAATTAAACCAGGGTCTATGGGGAAACCATCTCCAGTCTATGATACTCAGGTACTGTATCAGCAATTCATCTTCAGAATTGGAACCCGAGGCTTTTGTCTTTCCTGGAGATGCTAGAATTTAATGCCATTTATCTCTCCCAAGTCTTAATTTGACCCAAATTTGTAATTCATAATTTCAGAAAGAATTAAAAACACCACTATTTATTATCCATTTAGTATGATTTTTTTGATTGCTTTCAGGTAATCGATGAAGAAGGTAATGTTTTGCCTTCTGGAAAAGAAGGAGACATTGGTATCCGAATAAAACCTACAAGACCATTTTGTCTTTTTACTCAATACACGGTAAGAACTCAAATAAAACATCCAGTAATGGGAAGGAAATGGAAACTGTTAAGTTGTTTATGTATTGTCCAATTCAGAACAAATTAAATCCAGTTTTAAAAAACAAAAAAAACCCCACTGGGAATTGAACCCCAAAAGCTTGTTGTTCCAATTCTGGATGCAAATTTGAACAACAGAATTATGGAGCCAAGGTTTATTGCAATTGCCATTTGACATGTTTCAGCAGTAGTTGTCCATCACCATTTTTGGCCTCAGAAAGAGAAACAAAAGCTGAGGTATAAGGATGAACAAATTGAAATTCAATCCAGACAAGACAGAGGTACTGCTGGTCAGTTGTAGGGCTGATCAGAGTATTGGGCTGCAACCCGTTCTGGATGGAGTCACACACCCCTTGATGGTGCAGGTTTACAGTCTGGGCATCCTCCTGGACTTAGTGCTGACCCTGGAGGCCCAGGTGTCAGTGGTTGCCAGGAGGGCCTTTGTACAGTTAAAGCTCATGCACCAGCTGTACCCATACCTTGAAAAGCCCGATCTGGTCATGGTAGTACATGCCTTAGTCACATCCAGACTAGAATACTGTAACACGTTCTACGTGGGGCTTCCCCAGAAGAGTGTTCAGAAACTTCAACTGGTATAAAGGTCAGCAGCTAGATTGCTCATGGGAGTGGGATATAGAAAAAGAACTACCTCACTCCTGAAGCAGCTACACTTTCTTCCAGTTTGTTTCCGGGCGCAGTCCTAAAGTCCTAAATGGTTCGGGCCCAGCCTACTTGAGGAACCACAGACCTCATCACACTAGAACAAATTTTAAATCCAGTTTCTGCCCCTTGCAGAATTCTGGGACTTGTCATTTGAGGAGGGGCTTGTAGTTTGAATTCTGGGACTTGTAGTTTGAGGATGGGCCTTTAAACTGCTCAGCCAGTCCTGGGCCTCACTAAAGTACAAACCCTGGGATTCTGCAGGAGGCAGAAACTGGATTTAAAGTGGACCTATGCTCTAGCGTGATGAGGCTGCACATCTCCTATCATCCCACACATGCTCGGAGATCATCAGGAGAGGCCCTTCTCTCAGTCCCACCACCATCACAGTTGATGGGAACGAGAGGACCTTCTCAGCGGTGGCCCCACAGCTCTAGAACTCCTTCCCCAAAGAGGTGCGCCCAGCCCCCTTGTTACTGGCCTTCCACTTCCAGGTTAAAACCTTTCTATGGAAGCAGCCCTTCCCCGACAATCCATAATAAGCTATGACTAGGCAGCCAGTGATTACTGCCAAGACTTATCACTGATGACTAGCAAGTCTAGCAAGGTTCACATGGCCAAAGATTTGGAACTTTTTTTAGTGTAATGTTTTAAGGCAGCCTCAGTGGCCTGAGGCCCAGGGATTTTTAATGATAATAAAAATGTTATTTATTATGCTTATTTCAAATGGTATATGTAATGTGTTTATGCAATGTGTTTGTCTATTGTTTACTTGGTTGGGTTGCGGGAGATGATGTTGTGCTCTTGTATTATGTAATTTCTGTTTTTTAACCATTTGTTCGCAGCTTTGAGTCCCACTTGTGGGAGAAAAGTGGGATAAAAATTAATAATAATAATAATAACAATAACTACTCTTGTGAGACTAGCTGGTGCTCAGAAAACACTTCGCATTGTAGCATTTAGCCAGTGTTAATGCCCATTTGTTCCTCTTTTTGAAAACAATGGAGAGGTGTGTAAAAACCAACACTGAAAACTGGCCACTTGAACTAATTTTTAAAAACCATAATTGGCAAAGGAGAAACGGATACCCCCACTGCTACATCCTATTTTAACCACATTGTCCTTCTGGTAATCAAATGAATATTACAATTTCAAATGCAGCTAGTACCGTGACTACTCATTCTCTTTCTTTAATAAGTTGCATACATAGCAATACCAAATGCAGTAGTATCCGCAAACGAATGCACTTTATGAATCACCACCTGTTCACATATGCCAGGATGATCCAGAAAGAACAGGCTTAACCATTCGTGGAAACTTCTATATCACTGGGGACAGAGGAATCAAAGATGAAGATGGCTACTTCTGGTTTGTAGGAAGAGCAGATGATGTCATCAATTCAGCTGGGTAACATAATTCATATGCACCATTCTCTGTGCTTTTACACATTTGGAATGGGCAAAATAGCCAAAGTATGTCTAAGCTCTCTTTTCTGTTTCAAAGATACCGCATTGGGCCCTTTGAAGTGGAAAGTGCATTGATAGAACATCCTTCGGTAGTAGAATCAGCTGTTGTTAGCAGCCCAGACCCCATCAGAGGAGAGGTAAATATACTTGTTTTTTTAAATAGCAGAATTAAATGCATTTAAATGAGGGACTTGCAATAATAGATGATATCTATTGCAACTGGGGGTGGGGGAGGGGGGAGCATTTCCTGTCCTGGCTTCTTTTCCAGGCTACACCATCCAAAGGGAACGTGACCAAAAGCTCTGTCCAAAATATAGAAAGATGCCTCATGTGAAGTTCACTTGACTTCTGCAAAATATCTAAAGCCCCCAGGCAGGAAGCAATTAGGCTTTGAAGCTGCAAGGCCATTCAGTGCTGATCAAGGTGGCCAATTGCAACGTTCACACTTGCTTCAAACAGACAATAGTTCTTTTTCCCACCCTGGACATTATTCCACAGATATATACAGTAAAACTTACTTGTCTTGTTTCCAACAGACCTCACAACCTCTGAGAATGCCTGCCTGCTGGAACATGGCCATACAGGCCAGAAAACTCACAGCAACCTAGTGATTCCAGCCATGAAAGCCTTTGACAAAACTTGAACTGCTGAACACATCTTATTCACATGTTTTTTTTTCTTGTTAGACTTGTAAATCCTACGCAGTCTACAAGAACTGCAGGCCCCAGAACATGATGACCTATGCTGAGCTGAGCATTTTAAGCTGGGATAGACAGGCAGCAATCTCCAAGCCACTTAAATTCGTCCGCTTAGGTTTAAAGTGGCTTAGTTCCTGGGATGTGCATGAATTCCATAATCTGGTTTAAGAGATTTGTGCTTGATGCTTAGCAACCCAAAATGCTGTTACACTTTAAGTGTTAGGCCTTTACAAACCTACTTTTTATAATCTGCCACTGCCAGAAACATACTTTTAACTTTTTAAGGTCGTGAAAGCATTTGTGGTTTTGGTACCCAACTATGTTTCCCATGATCAAGAAGCACTGATTAAGGAACTGCAAGACCATGTGAAAAATGTCACTGCACCTTACAAGTATCCAAGAAAGGTAAGCCATTATCATGTCAAATGATTGCTTCCTCATAAATCCCTGTGCTGGCCTCCTTTCTAGGCCAAGAACCTCCCTAAATGTAGTGCTCTTACTTCCCAAAGCCTTGTTGTCCTTTGACCTACGTTCAGACCCACCACTGGCCATTTCTCTCTCTCTCTCTCTCTCTCTCTGGGTTTTTTGGGGGGGTTGGTTTGGTTTGGTTTTTTTCAAAAGCTGGATTGCCCCTTCTCAAACTATTTTTGGAGGGCAGGTGCTAAAATCTCCACAACTTTGAGAAGGGGCAATTTATCCCTTGGAAAAAAATGGCCAGAAAAGGGGAGGGGGCTCTGATACAGGTCACGTTCATAGCTTAGAGAGCCATGTGTATCCCTGGGGCTGCAATGTCATGTCTAAACATCATATAAATTAGAGTTGTCGCAAAAACAGCATCAGATGGGAAACGTTAGCCCATTTTCAGTACCCTTGAGCTTTTCTGTGCCCATTGCAATTCTCAGATGTTTTGTACTGTTGATCATGACTTTTCTAGCTGTCGTGCCTCTTCTTGTCCAATAGGTGGAGTTTGTGCCTCATCTACCAAAGACAATCAGTGGAAAAATCAGAAGAAATGAATTGCGCAAGAAGGAGTGGGGGAAAAGTTAGAATGATCTCAGTTTACTTCCACTGCCACTTGATTCCTCTTGTGCCCTAGTAAGATCTTGTTGGGCTGACATCTATAGTCCAGGCTGCAAATCTTGATACATCCGACACATTGTTGAAGGCTTTCATTGCCAGAATCACTGAGTTATAGGTTTTTCGGGCTATATGGCCATGTTCTAGAATTGGGTTTATATATCTGTGGAAAGTCCAGGCAAGAAACAATCGGGGACAGCTAATCACCTCTCAACAAAAGATTCCCCCAGGCAGTAACAAGCCACACCTAAAAGCTGATCAAGGTGGCCAATTGAAACATTCACACCTACTGTACCTCCAACAGGCAAGAGCTCTTTCTCCCACCCTGGACATTGCACAGATATATAAACTCAATTTTCCTAGTTTCCAACAGACCTAACAACCTCTGAGGATGCCTGCCATAGATGCAGGTGAAATGCCAGGAGAGAATGCTTCTGGAACATGGCCATATAGCCCAAAAAACCTACAACAACCCACATCCAACACATTTAGAATGAATATTAGATATACAAACAGGGAAGAAGCAAACCCTCAGTAAGTACTTGTGGATGAGAATTTTCCCTCCACTCACCCCTACATTTGCTTTCTTTAAAATGCTAAAACATCTTGCCAGGCTAAGCAAAGCAAAGTGTCAACTGGATTCCAGATGTTGGATTTAAGAGAGAATAGAACATTGTGTACTCTGCAAGATGTCCCAAAACAGATTTGCTTTCAGAGCCCAGAAATTAGCAACATCATAAATCTGTAAGGAGTTGAAAAACCAACCTAGACATGTACTTGTCTCGCAAGGACTGAAGGATAAGTTAAATTCAGCACAAGATATATATTCATGAACAGCAAACTGTGGCTTCCAGGGCAATGATGATAAAGATTGTCAAAAGTCTACCGAAGTGAGAAAGCTAGTCATTTTAAGTAGACAAAATTGTTTCAGATTGTTTTTATTAGATGTCTACCCATTTCCCTATTTCATAGATTACATATTACTGAATTATTTCAAGTCTAAGACTCACTTTTTTCTATAGAAACATCCCTAAAAATGAGGTGCGTCTTACAGTTTCAGGTGTATCTTACGTATTTTTGTTGCTGTTGGGACCAAAATTATGGTGTGCCTTACAATTGATAGCATCTTACAATTGAAGAAATGTGTGTGTGTGAACTTTCTTTTGGTAATGCTTTAAAATACATTTGGAAAGTCAAATGAGTCGCAAGTCTATGTCACAAATAGCAGTCCCCGAGTTACAAACATCCAACTTACTGACTCATAGTTAAGAACCAGGGAGATACAACAGGAAGTAAGAGAAATAAGCCCCTAGGAAGAGAAATCCATTCCTGAAAGTTATCAAGGGGAAAAGGTGTCTCCACTGAAGCTTTATCACCAATCCTTGTTTCCACAACATTAGCATATTCCAAAATCCAATTCTCACAGGGACAGAAAATTAGGTGAAATCTTCTGAACAGGGGCACAGACAGCAAAGAAAACACCACAGGAGAGTGGTAACCCTTCCCTATGCTAACCTAAAGCTTAAACAGTTACTATTTTTGGCTGAAGTTACACTTTAAAAACATACCTGTTCTGACTTACATGCCAATTCAACTTAAGAATAAACCTACAGAACCTATCTGGTTTGTAACTTGGGGACTGCCAGTATATCTATATATTAAATGAAATCTGTGTAATTTTACATGTGTATGATTGGAATCAATAGACTGGACAAGTTGCGGTGTTCCATCAGCCCTAGCCAGGGAGTTAATGGTGAGATAAGGGGAGCTGATGTCCAAGAGCATCTTGTTTTGGTGTGCCTTTAAGTTGTTTCCAACATATGGTCATCTTATCATGGGGTTTTCTTGACAATAAGTTGTCCAGAGGGGATTTGTATTTGCTGAGAATGTGACTTGCCAAAGGAAAGGGGGTTCCAACCTTGATCTCCAAAGCTATATCCATTCCAACTATCAAACAGCTACACTGTGCTGGCTTCCTCAGCAATACCTAAGGGCTGTAAATTGCCCCTTTTCAATGGTTCACTAGTGGCAGCCATTCAGATAACTATGTTCAATGTGAGGAAGTTCAGCTGACATTTCAAAATCGCACGGGTTCCTAAAACGATTCCGAGTCTTCGCAGTGCCTTTGCTGTGTACATTTAGAAATTATGTTACAACATTATCTGCCAGTTCACATACTACTGGGCTGAAAATATTCAGATGCTATGATTAAAAAGGAACTGGGTAGATAAGAAGACAGACCAGTATTGATCACCTGTGTTTAAACAAGTTTTCAGTAACAGATTTTTGGTAAATGGATTTCCTTCCTCTCTGACTCTGTTTAAAACAAAGTCAGTTCAGTTTAACAGACAAGATTTATTACAGTCAATGACCAGCATAAAAATGTACAAACATCAGGATGTACAAACATCAGGGTACACATACATGTACAAACACATGCACACAAATGTACAAACATCAGGGTACACACAGGCAAAGTTTAAAACCCAATATTGAATAAGATAGTTAAAATGGTATTAAACATTTAAATGCTAAAAGGACAATGGTAAAACCGAAATAAATATGAAAACTTTCTAAGATTGTGACAGCATCTTGCGCCGACAAGCTATTGCTGCTGCACAGAAGCTGGCGACCCTGACAGTGACCTTGGGGTGGTGGTTAGGCAAGAGATAATCTGTATAAAACCTTACAGATCTCCCTGGTAGACTTTCTAAAATTGGATTTATAAAATGTTTACGAAGGTCCCGGTAAAAAGAGCAATACAACAAAACGTGCTCCACAGTTTCCACTGCCTCTGCCTCACAGGGACATAGCCGTTCATTGTATGGTACTTTGTTGTATCTTCCCTCCAATACAGCAGAAGGGAGTACGCTGAACTTAGCTAAAGAGAACGCCTTCCTATGTTTAGGGATGGTTAGATTCCCTAAGTACTCTGCGGAAAGCAGCACCCTTCCATTATCTTTGAAGATTGGAAGAGTAGAGGCTGTGTTTAGGTAGTTTTGCAGCTCTGTGTCCCAGATACGCTGTCGTATGTTTTCTTTGGCTTTTGTATAGCCCATGGTCAGAATGGTATTAACTGAAAATCCAAGGTTTAGGATTTTCTCATGAACTGTCTTTTTCCATCTTGATTGGAATGGATCACCGAGGGTCAATGAGGCCAAACCTTTAGGCAAAAACATTAGTTTTAACCAAAGATTTAGTTTATAGATCCAGATCCTAGACTCAACAGAGATCTGACCTGTCTCTAGAAGTAAAATTACATTAGGCACACAGCTTGGGAGGTTCAGGATGCTTCTTAGGAATTTTGTCTGGATGGTTTCTAAAGCCTTAACACTTTTAAATGCAAACAGTTGTGCTCCATATAACATTTGAGGCAAAAACTTAGCATTAAAAACTTTAATTGCTGAAGGTACATGCTGGCCACCTTTCCCATAAAAAATGAAATAAGTGAGTTGTAACTCCGCTGTGCATTTGCTATAGAATGGGACACTTGAGCATTCCAGGAACCGGTGGACTGGAAAATGACTCCTAGATATTTATAGAGTTTAACTTGTTCTATTGGGTGCCCATTGATTTGCCAGCGGTGTATACATCCTTTCCGAGTAAAAACTAGCACTTTTGATTTGTCACAATTAATTGCCAGCTGTTCAGTATTACAGTACACATCTAACCTTTTTAGGAGCCGTCTCAGCCCAACACATGTTAATGATAAAAGTATGGCATCATCTGCGTAAAGTAAGACCGATATTGCTCTCCCAGCCAATTTAGGGAGGTGAGGGTTTATATCTGAAAGTGAGTTCACCAGGGAGTTAATATAAATATTAAACAACGTGGGAGCAAGAACACAACCTTGCTTTACTCCCGTAAATGAGGGTATTGGTCTAGTCAGATGGCCTTCACGGTTACATCTCACTTGCAGATGTGTTTTTTCATAAAGGCTGCGAATGAGAACCAGCAGGCGCCTGTCTATATTGGTAGCCTCAAGTTTGCTCCAAAGTCTGTTTCTTGAGATTGAGTCAAATGCAGACTTAAAATCTATAAAAACTGCATAAAGCGCTTCCCGGGAGGGAGAAGAATATTTTTCTACTAAATGTTGCAATATTAAGCCCTGATCAACAATTGAATGTCTGATTCTGAAACCTGCTTGTTCCTCTTCTAATAAGTTTTCTTCCTCCAACCAACTTAATAGTTTGTCTAGGAGATGACTAGCATGCAATTTGCTGATGATGCTTATAAGACTAATTGGTCTGTAGTTGGCAGGATCTGATCTGTTGCCTTTTTTGTAAATGGGGACAATTATTGCAATCCCCCAGTCAGATGGTATACAGGCAGATCGATCAATGCATGTGAACAAGACCAAGAATGTGGACTAGCAAGCCCTGAACTGCTAAAAAAAAACCTGTGTCTAAATCTGGTTGTAGTTTAGTATTACAGAACATTCCCCTGTAAATGTATGTATCATCATGCATATGTGATCAGTAGATGCTTTCCAGTGGTAGGCTACACATAATTCATGCCAAATCATACATAAACAAGGCAATGTTTAACCATCTGGGATCAAACCCAAGGGAAATTCTTTTAGATACCATTTATTGCAGCGAGATAATTAAGAACATGCATAAAAGTGAGACCTAGGATTCTCAACAATGGCAGGTTCACCTCCTTAAACATCAAGTTTTCAGAACAAATATACAGTAGAGTCTCGCTTATCCAACCTTAACTCATCCAACGTTATGTATTATCCAACGCAGTCTGCCTCCCGCCCGGAATAATGTCCAGGGTGGGAGAAAGAAAGAACCCTTGTCTGTCTTGGTGCTAAATTCATAAATAGAATAATTACTACATAACATTACTGAACTGCTTTTTCTGTCGATTTGTTGTAAAATATGTTTTGGTGCTTAATGTGTAAAATCATGTGATTTGACATTTAATCGGCTTTTCCTTAATCACTCCTTATTATCCAACATTTCCGCTTATCCAATGTTGTGCCGACCCGTTTATGTTGGATAAGCGACTCTACTGTACTTGAGACATCTTTGTTTCATATTTTACATCTCTTATACATACAGGGATTACAGCTATCTGAGAACGTGGTTGTTTTTCAGACTTCTTCATTTCCTTGCCCATTTACTTCAATATCTCTTTAAGTAACTACTTTTTAAAAAATCTTTATTGATTAGTAAATTTTGACCATATCAAATCATAGAGAACATACACATACATACAGTAAATGCCAATGTGAATACAAAACTTACCTACATACTATCGTGCTAAACCCACTCCTATCTACAAAACTTCTTGTTTAAAAGATTAAAAATTAATTAATTACTTAGAATAAAAGTTGAGAGAGGACAAGGGTAAGTAACTAGTAAACATATCCATATTAAATTACATTGATGGCAGTGATGTCAGAGCTCTCTGCTTTCACCTTCTCGCGGATGGCCAGCGCTTTTTGTAAAAAGGGTCAGTTTTAAAATAGAATTTTTATCTGAACCCTGTAGGAGAATGTCCAGTTTCTCCTTGTTCTCCAGATGAGTATAGTTCTCCAAAAGAGGCTCTAAATAGTAAAGTCAAATCCTGTTGTAATAGGGCATTTGAGAGAGAAATGTTCTGAGTCCTCCACTTCTGCCTCTACCTCACGACACCCACAGGTTCTCCTCATATAGGGAATTTTCTGATGTCGCCCCAGCTTGGACATAATGTCGAGCTGCTCGAATCTAGCCCTGGTAAAACGTTTTCTGATATATAGAGGTAGCATGAAGGAAAGATAAGTTTCCATGCCCACATTACATTTAAATCTAGCCAGGTATGGGGTGACCCTAGTTTGCATTATGATCATTAGATCGTTTTGTGCAGCAATGTCGAGAGCTCTTTGATATACAATTGAGCACACTTTGGCCCCTAATTTTTTTAGCTCGTGGGGTGCAAAACCTAGCCTGCTGACCGTGTGGCCAAGTCTGCTCAGCCATGATGACCACTCTTTGTGGTCTTCTTGTTCTAGTAGGCATATAACTGGTAATCTATGAGGTTGCATTTGTCTTATTTTGTACCACCAATTGACCTGCCTTTTCAGGATTACAGTGGAAATTGGAGGTACCCCCATCTCTGCTCTCACTGCTGCTGACAAGGATGATTTATCCACTCCTAAACGATTTTTCAGGTGACGAAGTTGGAATCTCTCTACCATTAAAAGATCTTGGTCACCCCATATTTCAGCTCTGTACAAGGCAATGGGGAACACCTTTGCCCATTTACTTCAATATCTCTTTGCATATTCCATTACTTTGAATGGACTTATATTCTTCTCCTTCAATTTGTTAAGGAACTGGTCCCATTACTTTTTATCTAAATATGGTTTATTAGTTAACTGTTCTACAGCAATAGAGATTCTCTAAACTGTCCTTGGGGCCCAACCTGAGGCATAATTTATTGACAAGATTCTTCCTTCTACAGCAATAGTTTCCAACCTTTTTTTGATCAGGGACCACTCTCCAACATTATTACCAAAAGGGTTACAAAGCAGCTTTTGGTCAACTTTAGATTCAGTTTGGTTATTTGGGGTGCTGATTCAGAAGATTGCATTGGATAGAGCATATGAACTCTAGTTTCTGATACAGAACATAAGCCATCCAGTAGTCGCCATCTGCTTGTCCACAGAAAACCATATTTAATAAGCCTCAGCACTATAAAAAGGGTTTTGCAAGACTAGTCACTCTCGTTGCAACAATGTAGTAACAGTGAGGCCACAAACCATATTTTAGTTTTTGCAGACCATGAGTTGGGAACCACTGTTCTACAGTGATAGGTGTAAATTTCTCCACAATATCCATCTATGCAAATACTGCAGGAATGTTCATACAAATTGATGGAAAACATCTGAGGATTAGAAATTCTGATAGTTTTACTAGGGAGGGATTGAGCAGCTTTCCTGGAAACCCAGCCAGCAAATTCAGTTCTAAAGCCTGTGATACTTTTATTTCATTTCAATAAAGAGAGAGATAAGCTTTTTAAAAAAATTAAACCACAATACTTTATTTCAATTTTTTCCAAAAAAAGGTCAAAATTTCAATAGGTTCTACACATTATAGTTATCCAGCAATAGAAACATAATTCACGAAGTGCTTTAAAAATGTATACATAGTTAAAAATTTACAAAAATAAAAAACAATGATCAACCACCTATAATCCTAAAAGTAGAAAAAGAGCAAGGACATATTTTTAAAAAGCAAGAGAATGGGAAACCAACAAAGATTAGAAGCTGATCAGATTTGCTCCAAAACTCAAACCCTTTCAGGGCCATAGATCTCCCCACTGCTTCCCTCAATTATGTTTCTTGATTTTTTGCATTTTTTAAAACTTTCATACAGGCTATTCATTCACATGATCTATAGAAGTAGAACATGCTCGGGACACAACATTAACAGTCATTGATGGTATGAGCCAACGGTTAAAGGGATGTAGAAGTGGAGATGTTGAGCTACATTCGCATAGAAGGCCGGAGACCCAGGCATTTCCTTTCAGAATTTTCTGAAGCCGTGCAGTTTGTTCTATTAGGTAAAAGCCCCGCAGCATTTGAGCAATGAGGCAGAGGTGTCAACTTCTCCTTCAGAAGCACGTGCTCCCATTTGAAAAAACCACAACCCTTTCGATCCCTCTCCTGCTTCCGCACTGGACAACTATAAAACACTTTGCCGTGATTTGGACCCCCATTTGAAACATTTAGCCTCCTGGCCCTCCGGCCGCACTTACACATAGGAGCAGTCACTCTGCCAGTTTCCCTAGCCCTGAAAGATTGGTTGAAGTTAACAGAGGATTTTAAAATACCAAAAGATGTGCTACGTAAACCTGACCCTAATGGTAGGGAGATGTTAGATGATGTCCCTTTATCTTCATTTACTGAAAAGGTCGATTTTTTGGATGGAGGCAGAGATTTAGGACTGGAAGGCTTCCGCTTAGGAAGGTTGGGTAGATGTGTCAATTGATTTTTTCCACTTGATACATTTGTATAAGTAGTATTTGCCTTTGAAGGGGGGAGCTTAAATACAGAATTATTTAAATGCTTATTTGGGACTATTTCTATGTTAACAGTAGGTGGGTTTATTTCTGTGTTATAAATAGTAGTACCAGGACTTTTATACACAACAGATCCTAATGGTCCATTTTGCCCAACATTTTCAGATACTATGTTCATGACAGTTGAGTCGTTTACATCCATTCTCTCTCCAGCCACACACAAAGTCTTACTATTTTGCTCATCCATAGGCTGTAAAGATCCTGAACTCGGATCATCTTGTGATTCTATTAATGCAACATCCTCCCAATCAGTCAACATTGATAAGCAATCGGTAGTAGTGCTTATGTCTGTATCAGAAATATTGACAGTAGTGAGAGTGGTAGGGACCAAAACTAGTGCTGAATTGGATGCTGAAAAATTCGAAATGAAATGTCCATTATTTAGCCCATGCTCGATGCCTACAGGGTTACGACAGGAAGACTGAAAAGAGCCAAGAGGAGAAAGGAGTCTTCCGGTACAGGTTTTGTTATGTTCATTGCCCTTCTTGCTGTTGTTTGGCAGAACATGGGTGTTCTCGTGTAACTGTACAGAGCTGAAATCTGACCGTTGATTCAAATGTTCTGGACTGAATTCTTGCTGGTGATTTTTCTTATTTTCCATCTGGCCGGCAAATTCGCCATTTTTGGTTTTGTCCAGACGTGATGCCTGTGCCCCATCACTGCTCGACAAAGGTATATCGACACAAGATTTTCCATTAAAAAAATTGTCAATAGAATTCTTTGTAGGAGGGACCTAGATTCCACAAATAAACGAAAAGATGGTGGGAACCAAAAATAGAGAGGCCAAGAGCAAGTCAGAAACATGGGGTGCCTTAAAATTTTTCAGTTCGGATTTGTTTCAGTAAATAGTTGCTTCCTTTATATTCGTCAGTCACATGTGCCAAGCAGAAAAGCCACTAACCTTATCTAATGTTTTGGTGATTTTCATCACACATCCATCACGAATCAACCTCCAGGCCAGGTGAGCCGTATTCCGGGAATCATCCAGCCCTTGGGATAATAAAACCTTTGTTAGAGATAGACTTGTGTGCATTACTTTGAAGGGCTACCACGGTCACTGAGAATTCTAATCTAAAAAATACACTTTTCCAAGGTCTATCATAAAGAAAGGAGCCCCCGGTGGCACAGCAGGTTAAACAACTGAGCTGCTGAACTTGCTGACCGAAAGGTTGGAAGTTCGAATCCAGGGAGTGGGATGAGCTCCCGCTGTTAGCCCCAGCTTCTGCCAAGCTAGCAGTTTGAAAACATGCAAATGTGAGTAGATTAATAGGTACCGCTCTGGTGGAAAGGTAATGGCACTCCATGCAGTCATGCCAGCCACATGACCTAGGAGGTGTCTACGGACAATGCCAGCTCTTTGGCTTAGAAATGGAGATGAGTACCACCCTCCAGAGTCAGACTAGAGGATACTTAATGTGAAGGGGAAACCTTTACCTTTACATCATGAAGAAGTCAAGGGGCAGATTAATCAAGTTGTTACAAAAGAATTCGTAACTGTTTATTCCTACCACCCAATGTCAGAAGCCTCTACAGACTGGCATCACTTCCCCCACTCTGTGACCTTGGAGATAGGTTGTACTACACAGCTATCATCCCCATCCATTATGGGAAATTCTATTTTAATAATACAGGGTGTTTGAAAAGGATGGACCCAATTTATTATTTTATTATTTATTAATTCGTTCTTGTTTACTGCCCTTCCCGAAAGGGAATAGCAGTATTTTTCACAATGGCAACATGTTGCAATTACCCAAAAAGTTACAAATGGTTTACTATCAATTTTGAGACAGAAACAAAAATTTAAAAACTGCAAATGGAGAATAACTCTTTAGGCCTTGTGACGCGGGGTCACCATCTTGTGAGTGTATGGGGCAGGTGCTGTTTGAGGGCTGGGAGAGGCATCTAATGGTAATCATTTGAAACACCATGCCTCATGTTTTCAACTGGTAATGGTTTCATCCATGAATAGTTCATGGTTGCAAAGATATAGCGATTTCAAATCGAGCCCATCTTTTTAAACACTCTGAACTTTAAAAAAACTCACCCGAATGCTCTCGGCCTGCAAATATAATTCCCACATCCTGAAGAGCACCCTTTAATCCTTGTGGCTTCCTACAGTAAAAAACCTAAGAGCAAATATATGTGAACACATTAGCCAATCTGTTATATTTGAATAGCCTCAGAGTCTTTGTTCCAGAATGTAGTTTTTCACATAGACAGCTCTCTTTATTGAGACAAAGAACAACTTAAAGCAGTTACAACCATGTTTTGAATGGCTACTCTTGTACTACTCTCCTACCGACTATAGATTACTATTGCTCTTGAATATTTGTTAAACAGAATCAGTATACTCTTTTCTTAAAAACTGGCTTTGCATATTAAAGAACAAACTGTAGTATTGAGATCGTTTTCATTGTAGGGGCCACAGTGGCGCAATGGGTTAAACCTTTGTGCTGCTGAACTGCTGAGCCCATCTGTCAGCTCCAGCTCCTGCCAACCTAGCAGTTCAAAAACATGCAAATGTGAGTAGATAAATAGATACCATTTCAGTGGGAAAAGGCAAAGAGACGGTCCAAGCAATCTTGCCGGCCACACAATCAGGAGGTGGCAACACAGGCTCCTCGGCTTGAAAATGGAGAAAGCACCTCCCCAGAGATGAGCACCGCCTCCAGAAACCAGAAATGCAAGGAGAAGCCTCTGCCTTTGTTTGTGTGTAAAGGCATGACTGTAAAGGCACTGAATGTTTGCCTATGTATGTAAATGCTGTAATCCACTCCAATTCCCCTAGGGGAGAAGGCCAGGATATAAATAAAGCGCATTATTATTTTACTATTTGTCCATTTCCATTTTTTAAACCTTAATGTTATCCATAACTGACTGTAAACCGCCCTGAGTCGCCTTCGGGCTGAGAAAGGCAGTATAAAAATATGACAAATAAATAAATAAGCAAGCTCATTTAAAATGTGGGATGGGGACTACAAATTAATTACTATACGTATTTACATCAACTGATTTCCTAGTTTGGAACATGACAGATATAAATGCAACAGATGGATATAAATTCAAAAAATTACAAAGTTATTACAAAACAATAATAAAGAAGGTATGTGGATGACTCAGACTGAGGAAGCCTATGTAAATTGTAATCCAAATATGTCAATAGGGGAGGAAGACATTAATGAGTAGATGAGGAAAAGATAGAAATAAGTGAGAAGTCACAATATTAGAAGCAGCAAAAATATTTCTATACATTTCATCTAAATAGGTTTCTCATTAAACCATGAACAGTATATTGCCATAAACAAATTCTAAGATAGTAATGCATACAAGGAATACACTTTTTTTTAAAAAAAATCTCATCTCAGAGAATATAGTTATACTCCATCTTGTTAGTACATTCACCTTGTAAGTTGCTCGGAGATCAATCCAAGAGTTTAAAATGTCAGGTTTTCGCAGCTGTTTCCGCTTACATTCATAATGCAAACAAACTCCTAGGTCCCAATCTATACAGGAAACAAGTACAGTAGTAACTTCTTACATTTTATGCCTACTATAGTTAGGCTGAACTGTATCTATTGTTTCTATAACCTTTTCAGTGTGAAATCCTTATATTTTATGCTAGAAACATAAGGAAATGATCTAGTTAGCATCTGGTCCTGGAGATAACCTGATGCATGATAACCTGCCAAGGGACATAGTGCAGTTGTGGAAGTCTAAAACTGTATCTGCCGATTTGGCTGGTGTGGATTCAACAACCAGAAGCAAGGTAAGCAGGTATAATATGTAAGAAATCCAACCTACAGAAAGCTCTTGTGTTACATGCTGCAATTATGGAATGCATGAGGCAAATTACACTGCTCCAGCAGAAACTCAAAGCTGTGTGTGCATTCTAATGCACAAGCACTTTTCTGCATACAGGAAATCTCCAATTTATTTTTTCAATGCAAATATAAAGGTTCTCATGAAAGTGCATGGCAAAGTACCATCAAACTATTGGAAGACACTAGATGAGTCATCCAGAAAAGCACAGTCAAAGCCCCTCTGACGAATAACCATATAGCCTCTGCTTAAAAGCCTCTAAAGAAGGAGCTTCCACCACACCCTAAGGCAAAGAGTTCGACTCCTGAACAGCTCTTACAGTCAAGAAATTATTCCTAATGTTCAGGTGGAATTTCCTTTCCTATCATTTGAATCCATTGAGTCCTAGTCTCTAGGGCAGCAGAAAAAAGCCTGCTCCCTTTTCCTTATGACATCCTTTCAAATACTGAAATATGTCTTCTCTCAATCATATTTTTGCAGGCTAAACATGGTAAGATTTATAAGTACTTTTTGCGCAATTGGCTGTTTCTCCCCATACCTTCATATCTCTGGAGTGAGAAGAAATTATGGGGCAGGAACTTTTTTTTGAGGCCACAAGTCTAAGAAAGACCCTGAATGCTAGCTCTTTCTATCTGCAGTGTCTCCATGAAACCACTGGGAAGTGATGAGAGGATGAAATTCTTCAGCCCAGACTAGATATTCCAAGGTGTCTGATGTAATTCATTCAATCCCATTTCATTTCCTGCTGAGCCTCCCCACTTCTTTTTTGAGACACCACCAATTACCTGACCATGTAACAAAAGCACACAGTTTGCCTTCCGAAGCAGCACAACTTGAATGGCCTGAGGCAAAAATGATGTTTTTCTCCTTTTGTATCTTTTGAATCCATTTGGAAAATTGAGATAAGCATATATGCAAAGGGACGCCGTCATCAACTTGGCTCTTTAAAAAGACAGAAGAAACACAAAACCAATCTTAATTCAATGCAGCTTTGACACAGATAATGTTCATGCAGCTTCAACACTAACTGAAATGATAAACTCGTGCACAAATTGTAATACAAAATGTGAAACGGTACCTGTTTTATGCCAGTTAGCTCAGTGCAAAATTCAGAAAGAATTGGATGTTCTTGCGGCTGGACGTACATATGAAATTCAGTTTCAATCTTGCCATCTGAGGTGTTTAATAAAACTGCTGGAAATTCAACTAATGAAAAAATGTATATTTTAATAATTATTTCTATTTAGAATTAAAATAAAGCTAATTTATGTGAAAGTATTGTACAGCTATATTGCTGAGGATGACAAGATAATTTTGTGTTTTGGTATTATCTATAATGATATAGCTATTAGGAGCCCCTGTTGGCACAATGGGTTAAATCCTTGAGACGGCAGGACTGCTGACTGAAAGCTCGGCAGTTCGAATTCGGGGAGTGGAGTGAGCTCCTGTCTGTCAGCTCCAGCTTCCCATGTGGGGACATCAGAAGTCTCCCACAAGATTGTAAAACATCTGGGCATCCCCCTTACATCAGAAGTGACTTGCAGTTTGTCAAGTCGCTCCTGACAAGGAAAAAAAAAGCTATTTTGAAAGCCTTCATCCAGAGGCTATTTTTAAGCAAACTCCCAAGGGTCAACCTTTCCTGCTGTTCTTTTCAAAGAATGTATAAAATCTCCCAATTAGTATAGACAAGCTCTGTGTATGGGTGAAGCTACATGTCACAATGATTTCTGGGCAGATCCAGAAATGACAAAGATTTGGCTTGCTATAAATGAAAACCATGACAAGAGATTATTTGAATGATCAAATCTAATGAAATAATTTGATAGGCGACACATACATACAGTACAAACACCTCAAATGCCTGCTTCAGTTATCCAAATCCAGGCTCTCATATAAATTAAAATAATATCTTATGCAAAAATAAATGGGATAAATATGATTTCCCCAATTTATACAGAAACAATTCCCCCAGATTCTAAACCTTTACTTACTTATTTCTTGGCTGTAACATTTTTGCCTGTCGTTCCAGCAGGTAGACTCAAAGTCAATAATGATTAAGTAGTCAAACAACTGTCCTGGATAGGCCAAAGGAATAGTGAAATAAGATTATTTATAACAACAGGAGAACACTGGCCTTGCAAAACAGACCTAATACTCACGTAGTTTGGGTCTAGTGTGACTTTGGCCACTGGCTGATGTTTTACTGATTCTTCTGATGATACCAAGCTGCCTGTAAAAATAAAATCAAGGAAATACAAAATGAGCCAGCAGGACAGCCATGCTGAGAAACCAGTATAACAAAAAAAACCCCATAGTTTCATTAGGTACATAGCAAACTCATAGTAATTGTGGCGAAACTCATAGTAAGCAGGAGTATGTTGGAGACAGCAACCTTCAAAAGCCTCCTCTATTTAATGTTTTGTCTGTTTATAATGTGTCGTTTATTTCCTAAAGTGTATGTCTTCTTTGGTTTGCAGTTTTCTTAGCTCTATGTACTTGAGGCAGTGGGAGGGGCTGAAGACCATGTGACTGGTTCAATGACTGTTTAGAATGCAGTTTAAAAGGATGACAGTTGAGGATTGAGTCACTCAGAGTACAGAAATCAGTGTAGGAAGTTATAAAAACTGTTGCGGTTTGAGTCCTTTGAAAGTAGACTGTTATGAAAGAGAGCTGTACAGAGCTGAAGAGACTGATAAGGACTAGAAGTTAAAGATACAAACTGAAACATTTAAAGTTTAACCTGACAAAAATGTGATGTTTATTTAAATACATGAAGTTGTGAGTAAAACAAACATGTTATCTTAAAGAAGTCTACTTGAGTCTTTGTCTGCCGAGAGCATCAAATAGAAACAAGATATTTATGAGCTGAGCAATCATCCATTTCCCAATAAATTAAAGGAACACTTCTGAAACTCTACTACCCAATAGGTTATGACCCTAATAGGTCATAATCCATATCCCAATACAAAAAGAGTACAAAACAAAAAAAACTACAAACATAAAGGAGATTCCACCTAAACATTAGAAAATATGTCCTGACTCTAAGAGCTGTTCAACAGTGGAACTCACTGCCTCAGAGTGTGGAGGAAGCTCCTTTCTTGGATACTTTGAAACAGAGGCTGGATGGGCAACTGTCAGGGGTGCTTAGATTGTGCTTTCCCTACATAGCAGAGGATTTATTTATTTATTTATTTAGTGTTTATATTCCACCTTCTCATCCGGCAGGGGACTCAGGGTGGATTAAAATGTACATAGACATGTCAAACATTCAATGCCATAGACACACAACATATATAGACATACACACAGAGGCTATTTAACATTCCAGCTTCATGAGGATATTCTGGCTGTTGCTTTACCGTACGTTTGTGACACTGATGAAGAACTTCCTCATTCTTTGCTTGCTTGCTGGAGATTTTTATGGCGTCGTAAATTAGTTAAATTAGCCTCCCCGCATAATCGGTACCTAAATTTCCTACTTGACAGATGCAACTGTCTTTCGGGCTGCAAAGCTTGACAGCAAGCTACACAAATTGGTTGGAAGCTCACTCCGTCCCGGGCTAGCTCCGAACTCATGACCTTTTGGTCAGTAGTGATCTTAATGCAGCTGACACCCAGCCAGCTGTGCCACAGTCCTGGACTAGATGATCCATGTGGTCTACTCTATTCCAACTCTATGATTTTGTGATTCAATACCAGGCCTGGGCAAACTGTGGCCCTCCGGGTGTTTTGGACTCCAACTCCCACAATTCCTAACAGCCTACCGGCTGTTAGGAATTGTGGGAGTTGGAGTCCAAAACACCCGGAGGGCCACAGTTTGCCCAGGCCTGCTTTAAACATTTTGAAATCCACGCACAGAAAGTCTGAAAAAGAATCCTTCAGAACGCATTTCATCTAATCCAGGGAAAGGGCCTCATGCCAGGCCCAACTCCCACCTGGGCCTTCTTTGAGGCCTTACCTGGCCAACTCCTTCGTCGCCATAGAAACTGCCCCTTCAGGCCACGTGACTCCGCCGCAACGCCTGCCCTTCGCTTGGTTCTCCGGAGAAGCTTTCAAACGGCCCGCCACGCTCCCAAAAGGATGACGTCAGGGCCCACGTGACTCCGCGGCCACTTCTACCCTTCGCTTAGTACTGTACTCCGGAAAGGCTTTCAAGTGGCCCGCCACGCCTCCGGCCACGCCCCAAACGATGGCGTCCAGGGCCACGTGACTCCTGGGCAACTTCTGCCCTTCGCTTGGTCCTCCGGGGAGGCTTTCAAGCGGGCAGCCACGCCCACTTTATCGAGGTCATCGGGAGCTCGGCTTCCGAGGCCTGTCTTTGGGAGCCGCCCCTTTCTCTTCCTCTCCGCCCGAGGCCTTGTCTCCATCTCCTCGCCCAGGCTCAGGGAGCCGAACGAGGGCCTTTTCCAGGAGGCTCTTCTCGAAGAAGGAAGAAGCAGGCAGAAGGTGAGACCCGGGGGCCTCTCATGCGAGTCATTTCGAGGGGGCTTTCTCTGTGTTTCGGGCCAGAGAGGCTCTGAAAGGTTGCCTCCAGAGGGTGGGAGGGGGACCACTACACGTGTACACCCGTTCACACGTGTTTTCTCTCTTTTCCCAGTTTTCAGAGAAGGAGAGGCATTGAAACCGGAGTAACAATAGTATAATAGTTAAATATATATAGAGAGAGTGTTATATAATATATAATGTTATATCTTTTATATATAATAACTGTATATATACAGTATATATATATATACACACACACACACAATAAATATATTCTGTATTATCTGTATATTAGTATTATTGCTTTGTTGTAATTTTCCAAACCATGCTAGTCTTCCAAGGCTACCAATATACTATATAATATATGCATATTTTATATATACACTAACTTGGTTATCTGGCATTGTTCTGGTTATTTTGAAAAGTAACAAAATGCATAAGGTTGTGGGTGAACTACAACTCCCATCATGCCAGCTTAATAATAATAATAATAAACTTTATTTATACCCCGCCACCATCTCCCCAATGGGGACTCCAGGCGGCTTACATGAGGCCAAGCCCAAACAACACATTACAACAAAATAAAAATCAAAACACCAGCAACAACCTAGTAAAATACAAATATAGAAATAAAAAGAGCAATATACAAATACAATATCCACCAGGTCGTCAAGCTCTTGCGAAAGGTGGGGAGGGATGGGCCTGTCTTATTTCTCTAGGAAGGGTGTTCCATCAAGGAGAAAGCCCTCTCTCTCGTCCCCACCAACCGTGCTTGTGACGCTGGTGGGAGCAAAAGGAGGGCCTCCCCAGAAGATTTTAAAGTTCGCGCCAGTTCATAGAAGGAGACGCGATTGCGAAGATGTAGGTGAACTACAACTCCCTTAAATCAAGGTGAATTTTCTTTCTCCAAAGACCTCCAGTATTTTTTTCCCTAGTCATCGGGGCTCTGTGTGACAAGTTTGGTCCAATTCCATCTTTGGTGCAGCTCAGAGTGCTCATTGATTGCAGGTGAACTATACATCCCAGTACCTACAACTCCATACTGTCCAAGCCAATTCGCTTCAAAACCCACTAGCATTCAAATTTGGACATATCGGCTATACATGTCAAGTTTGGTCCAGATCCATCTTTGTTTGAGGTTCATAGTGCTCTCTGGATGTAGGTGAACTACAACTCCTATAAATCCCTCTAAAGACCTCCAGTATGTTTTCTTGGTCATGGGAGTTGTGTGTGCCAAGTGAGTTCCAGGTCCATTATTGGTGGAATTCAGAGTGCTCTTAGATTGCAGGGAAACTATACATGCCAGTACCTACAACTCCTATAAATCATGGTGAATTCTTCCCAAACCTCTCTAGTATGGTTGCAGATCAATTCCTCTGTTTGCTGCGTGTCATAGAAAATAATAGGAAAGGGTTAAGGGAGAGGCAGTGGGTGCGGTCATGCAAACTCTCCACCAATTGAGAGAGTCAGAAACACTGGGATGTCTGTGGTGGAGAAAGCACATATAATCTAGGAGGAAATTGTCCCCATATGACCTGCAATGCCATTGGAGTCTCCTGAGTAGTGGGAGCTATAGCTATTTGTGGAAATGGGAGCTTATGTGTGGAAGTGGTCATCCCAGCCACACACATACACATATATTTTTACTTTTATTATGTGTATAGAATTATGTGTGTGTGTGTGTATATATATATATATATAGCCCTAGAAGACTAGCATGTTTTGGAAAATTGCAACAAAACAATAACCCTTTCAGTGACAAGGCACAATCCTAAAAATCTTTGTTATTATTATTCAAAATAATCTTTATTTAAATGTTGTTCTTATTATTATTTCTGTTGCACTTTAACTTGCTAAAAAGAGACCTAAAGCAGTGAACACTAGCAGTGCAATACATAGTGTAAAAGCTAAAAATGCATACTAATATTAATATAGGATGAAACATCAAAGCTATTACAAATAACCAAAATAATCCCAATGCAGACTAAACACGCTGAGCAGGATGCTAAGGGGTGCATCTACACTACAGAATTAATGCGATTTGACACCATTTTACCTGCTCTGGCTCAATGCTATCAGATTCTGAGAGCTGAAGTTTGTTGAGAAGATTGCAGAACTACAAATCCCAGGATTTCACTGATCCCTAGCATTTAAAGTGGTGTCAAACTGTATTCATTCTATCATATAGAAGATGCACCCCAACTGTTATGGAGCAGAAATTTTGTTTGTTTATCAGATTTCTTCTTTTTGACCTTTATTTTCCTTTTATTTTATTATTTTATTTTTACCAGTTAACCCAGTGTTTATAACATAATGAGTCCTGAAACTCAAGTAGTTAAAAACAAAAGACAGTGTGAAGATAATGAAAATGAAGAAGAGCCCCAGAGGATTAAAAGGAAGAGGAAGATTGCTGAGAATGAGATTTACCAAAAAGAGGGGAAAGCTCTAACCCTGAGCAAAGTAAGTGACTATGAATATTCTCCACATTGTATATTTTGATCCTTTGAAGCATTATTTTTCCCATGTTTCCTTCAGTGTTACGTCCTATGTATCCATATTATAGTATTAATTCAGTTTTGCTATGGCTCAATTCATTGGAATCATGGGAGTTGTTATTTTACAAAGTCTTTAGCCTTTTTTTACACTACTTTTTTTTACTACATTTATATGCTGCTTTTCTCCCCCTAAGGGAACTCAAAGCAGTTTCCAACATTGTAAAGGAAAAATTAAATGCCGTACATACATGTGATAACCAAAAGATAATAGCAAGATAATAACATATACCAATAAATTAACATATAACAATAAATTAACCTAACCAAAGTAAAACATAAACATTTAGACATAAAGCATAAAAAATTGATAATAGAATACCATTTATATTAAAACCTATATACAGTAGAATCCCGCTTCTCCAACCTTCGCTCATCCAACGTTTTGTATTATCCAACACAGTCTGCCTCCCGCCCGGATCCACAGCTGTTTCAATACATTGTGATGTTTTGGTGCTAAATTCATAAATACAGTAATTACTACATAACGTTACAATGTATCAAACTGCTTTTTCTGTTGATTTGTTGTAAAACATGATGTTTTGCTGCTTAATTTGTAAAATCATAACGTAATTTGACGTTCAATGAGCTTTTCCTTAATCCCTCCTTATTTATCCAACATTTCCGCTTATCCAACGTTCTGCTGGCCCATTTATGTTGGATAAGCAAGACTATATACTTCACAATTAAAGCGCTATGTCTTTACTTTAGATGCCATAGCTCCATCCTGTGGAATCCTAGGATTTGTAGTTTGGCAAGACACTAACACTCTCTACCTGAGAATCCAAAATGTTCTTACATCAACTACAGATCCCAGATTTCCATGGGATGGAACCATGGCAGGTACAGTGGAATCATTGCACTATAATTGTGTAATGTGAAGAGGGCCTAGATTTCTAACTTTTGCAAAAATGAGGTTAAAACGTGCAAGTAGAGTTTAACATGTTTAGAGAAAAGTGGGAAAGCCAGACTTTGAAATGCTTTCCCACCATTAGTAATCCCAGTTTTTCATGGGCCAGTTTTCTCCCTTACAGTTAGTTGGCTAATTCCAGGCTGATACAGGCAGTTCCTGAGTTACAAACATCTGACTTACAAATGACTCTGAGTTACAAATGGGGGGTAAAACAAAAGGAAATGTGAAAAATCTACCCCTCAGAAGGGAAAGTGACTCCTGAAAGTGTTATTATCCTGGGGAAAAGCTGTCTACTGAAGGCTTCTCCAATCCTTGTTTCCACAACAAGCCACATTTCTAAAAATCCAATTCTCACAGGGACAGAAAGTGAGGGTAAATCTTCTGAACAGGGGCAAAGAAAACCAAACAGGAGTGTTAACCCTTATCTATGCCATACCAAGTATGCATGCATGTATATGTGCATGTGTATGCATATATGTATTTATGTGGGGTGGGGGGCTGGAGTTACACTTAAAAATGTACCTGTTCCAACATACATACAAACTCAACTTAAGAACAAAGCTACAGAACCTTGTTTGTAACTTGAGAACTGTATTTTTGCAAGAGGCCATCCCAGCTGCAGTTGTTTGGCATTTATGTGTTGATGCAAATGGATTCCAAGTAATGTTAAGTTATGCATAACTAAAATATGGCACATTTGCTGCCTGTCTGCCCCCTTCTCTCTTTCTCCTGCTCATGGTGCCCCTGTGTCTTGTCCCCTTCTGGATTTCATTACTTGCCACAGTGGCTCCAATTCTTAAAACGGTCTGGGTAAACAAACAACTCTGAGCTCATTGTGTCTTATTTTTCAGGCGAAGAATCCTCACTTGTCTGATGCATTGTTTGGGGGAGAGTGCAAAATCAGCTATGACCAACTGTATGAATTCCTCAAATATGCTGCGTTAGGGAAACAACATGGAGCAACACAGTCCAGGTAGACCTTCTGTTTTGTCATGTAAGGCAGCCTGTCCTATATGTTCAGTGGAAGGGAATGTAAGGCATGTGAACATGGGCCACTCTGGATCAACACTGTGGGAATTTGCATGGGTAGCGAGAGGGTGTCCGCACAGCCAGGCACTGTAACCAGGCTGGCTGGCCAAGCCCAGGCAAAGCAGGATGGCCATGTACACAGTGAGGGCCAGTTCTGATTCAGAAGCGGTCTAATTATTAATGCATACCCAAAATGCATGGAAGTTCCAGGGCGTTCCCTGACTTCAAGTAACACGGGACAAGGCCATGTTAAGTGGCCTTCCCTTGTGTATTGAACCAATCAGTTCCTTGGGTCATGGGGGTCACAAAATCCATTCACCCTTGTCCCACCTCATTTGACCCCCAGTTAAAGCTAATTATCTGATGCTGTTTTCACATTTTCTAATGAGCTTTTGATACTTGCTACTATTAGCCATATGGTTAGAGCACTGAGATAAACCAATAAGGGCTGGCCATACTGGTTTAGATATAACAGCAATTGTAATTTAGCACACTTGGAAGGAACCAAATTTGGGGAGGTGATCCTAAATATGTGCCCATTTTTCATTCTGCACTTTGCTCTAGTTGGTGGGTTTCAGAGGGAAAGAATGGATTTCACAGTCTTTACAATATGTTAGGCTTTTTATCGAGTCACTTCAGAATGATCTAAATTGTGCAGTTCAGTTGTTACTGGACTACAACTCCCAACTACCCTAACTGACATAACAGATGGGGAAGAACACAGTGAGTTACAGTCCAGTAATGTCTGAAGGACTACATTATTTTCATCTGTGTATATGTTCTTTTTAAAAGGTGTTGTATTTGCTTTAAGGTGTGTTTTACCTCTTTGTTGTGCATCATCCTGGAGGCCCTTATGGTCTGAAAAGTGGTAAATTACAGCTTGATCATCTCTTATTCAGAATTCTTTAAAAATCCAAAAATAACAATTAATAAACATGGATGGCCAAGATAGTAGCATCTATTATTTCTTATAGTTTAATATACACAAACTTTGCTTCATGCAATATATATATATTAATTGTGCATAAAATTATCTCCAATCTGTGTGTATAAGGAGTATGTGCAACATATTATCCTTTAATGTGTTTTATGGATTGCTGTGAGCTGCCCCGAGCCACTTTGGGGGGTTATAAGTACGAAATAACAAATAATAATAATATTTAACATAAATGAATTTCAAATTTAGACTTGGGTGCATCTCCAAGAGACCTCATCATATATGTAAATCCAAAATCTTAAAATATTTCTGGTCCCAGGCATTTCAGATAAGGAATACTCCACTTGTACCTTTGTTAAATAAATATGTTTTACTTCAATCTGTGGTGCAGTTGGTGCCGAATTCATCACCGCAGGCGTCTGGCTGGTGTGTCGGTTGTAGTTCTATGCGAAGTGAGTCAGCTCCATTTCTATCTGTTCTACTTACAGTTCAAATTTCTGAGGAGGATGTTCAGACATGTAAGTTTCTTTCTGTGATCAAAAATGGCTGAGGTGGGGGATAGCCATGATCTGAATTAGTAATACTTGTAGGAGGCAGATCCTTCCATCCATATGCAATGTTAATGAATGCAATGATGTCGTTGCACTTCTTGTTGGATTGGGGGAGGTTAGAACCACATGAGAGGTCATCTTATAGATCCTTTCAACCCTCAAAGTCATCTGGAAAATCCCTCCTGTTTGATACCACCTGCTCTGGAGGTCCGCAACACAGTACTTCGGAGCAGTGTATTGTGGCTCCTTCTATGCAGAATTCTTTTCCATCTGAAACTGGGCATGCGATAACATTATAGATGTGTGCCAAAGACTTGTTTTCCTATGCTTTCTCTGTATAGCCTAACCAGCCATATATTACAAGGATAATATAAATATTATAGGCTGAGTCCTGTTTGTATTTCCCAGCCAAGATTGAATAAATTAATTGGTAAGCCAATTCTTATGTATCATATATAATCTAGTATAAGCCAAGTTTTTCATCCCTTTTTAGGCTGAAAAAGCCCTCCTTGACTTATACTCAAGTCAAAGTTATTATTTTACTTGTTGTTGTTCTTCTTCTACTACGACTACTCTGTTTATTATTATTATTACATTTATTATTTTATTCTATTATTACTGTTATTATATTTATTATTTTTCTCTGTTTATTATTATTACATTTATTATTTTTCTCTATTATTGGAAGGATACGTAAGCACATTTACATTGAAGAAGGTTAGAATAATGATTTAATCAGAGTTGGACAGTCTTATCTTAAATTACAGTTTTCTGTAAATATACAAAAACATTTAACCTACTGATGCCTCAATTAATGTAAATTTATTGGTATCTATTTTTATTTTGAAATTGACCAGTAGCTGCTGCATTTCTCACCATTGGCTTATTCTCGAGTCAAGGTTTTCTCAGTTTTTTGTGGTAAAATTAGGCACCTCGCCTCATATTTGGGTCAACTTATACTCGAGTATATATGGTAAACCCCAAAGATTCAATATAATTGCTCTAGTGCAGTGGTTCTCAACCTGTGTGTCCCTAGATGTTTTGGCCTTCAACTCCCAGAATTCCTAACAGCTGGTAAACAGGGTGGGATTTCTGGGAGTTGTAGGCCAAAACACCTGGGGACCCCCAGGTTGAGAACCACTGCTCTAGTGGGTCTGCACATAAGATCATTTTGTATTTTTAATTCTACATATTACCATATTTCTTCAACTGTAAGTCACAATCGATGGTAAGACACACCCTAATTTCAGTACCACCACCAATAAAAATACATAAGAAGCATCTGGAATTCTAAGGTTTATCCCATTTTAGATATGTTTATATAAGGGGGAAAGTACATCTTGGATGCAAAGAAATAAGGTGTGTGTATATTGTATGTTGTTGTATATGTTTTGAAATCTAATGATTTAAGGAGTCCATAACTATTAACTCATAAATGTCAACCAATTTACAAGAAACATTCAGCTTCCCTATCCCCAATTTTACGCAGCTCAAATCCAGCTTTGAGGATCGTCAGGGAAAGGTTTCCTTTCTATGCCTCAAACCATGTTCATATGTCTGATAGGGACATGGAAGATTGCCTTCTGGCATTGAACTGTGGAACTTAAAGTGATTTCAAATTACATTGATTCTACAGTGTGGATGTATCCTGAGTTTCATGACTTGGCAGAGAGAAGAAACTGTAATTCCCGAGTCCAATTCAACACTGTAAACACTACACATCACACTGCATCGGTGTTTTAGCTTCACTTCCTAGGAATTTCCTCTTTGAGGCTTTTGGCTTCCACATAGGTTTAGTCCAGATGTGGGTTTCCTTTAGCTGTGGGGTGCTTTTGGATGCAAACAGTACATTCTGTTTTCTGGGAATACTGTTTTTTCTGTTCCAAATGAAGGCAATCTTAACTTTCCCGGCACTGTTTTTGTCTCCCTTCACTTAGCAGGATGCTTTGAATGAGTAAATCCTGTCAACTGTGGTATTGGGGGGGGGGGGAGAGGTGGTTTTTCCAGTGGCAAGAAAACATGTGTCTCTAATTTAGAGCACATTTAGGACTTTCCAAGAATGACCCACCACCAGTTCCTGCCAGCGAGACACAATAATGAGTTTTTTCTGGCTCCTGCCTGGAAGTTGGTGCCATTAAGATGACCACTAGGTCTGCACAAGGGAGACCTGTGTTACAACAATTTCCCTAAAATTTTATCAGTCTCTCCCACCTTCCAGCTTTTAAAGTAACAATTACAGGATGAAGAATAAAGAATTGTGGGAAATGGGTTGCTGTGAGTTTTCCGGGCTGTATGGCCATGTTCCAGACGCATTCTCCCCTGCTGTTTCGCCTGCATGTATGGCAGGCATCCTAAGAAGTTGTGTGGTCTGTTGGAAACTAGGGAAGTGGGGTTTATATATCTGTAGAATAATGTTCAGGATGGGAGAAATAACTCTTGTGTGTTCGAGGCAAGTGTGAATGTTGCAATTGGACACCTTGATTAGTATTGAATGGCTGCTTCCTGCTTGGGGGGATCCTTTGTTGGGAGATGTTAACTGGCCCTGATTATTTCCTGTCAGGAATTCCCCTGGTTTTTTTTAAGTGTTCTTTAGTTACCGTCCTGATTTTAGCGTTTTTTAAATTTGGGTAGCCAGATTTTGTTCATTTTAATTGTTTCTTCCTTTCTGTTGAAATTGTCCACATGCTTGTATATTTCAATGGCTTCTCTGTGCAGTCTGACATGGCGGTTGTTAGAGTGGCCCAGCATTTCTGTGTTCCAAATAATATGCTGTGTCCAGGTTGGTTCATCAAGTGCTCTGCTATGGCTGAGTTCTCTGGTTGAATTAGTCTGCAGTGCCTTTCATGTTCCTAACACCTTCCAACAAAGGATTCCCTTGGGCAGGACACAGCCAAGCTTTGAAGCTGCAAGTCCATTGAATGCTAATCAAGGTGGCCTATTGCAACATGCACACTTGCCTCAAGCAGACAAGAGTTCTTTCTCCCACCCTGGACATTCCACAGATATATAAACCACACTTCCCTGGTTTCCAACAGACCCCACAACCTCAGAAGAGAATGCTTCTGGAACATGGCCATACAGCCTGGAAAACTCACAGCAACCCAATGATTCCAGCCATGAAAGCCTTCAACAACACAATAACATTTTTTCGAGGCTTGAGGTGGGGTACAACATTGTTAAAATGCAATTAAGACACATACATTCAAAGACAGAGTAGACCTAACACTAAAACACCTTAGAACTACTTATAACCGATACATGCTAATTTAAAACCAGTTACAATAAAAAAAAAAAATTAAAGTGAGTCTAAACATGAAAAGCTTCCTCTTTTGTACTCTTAAACCCATTATCCCTCAACTAGGATCTTGGGAGCTATCATTTCGAAGAGTAGTTATGCTGCGGTCTTTGTAATTGTGAACAGACCTCAGTTTTATGAGATCTATGCTCAGTTTTGTTTTCTAGGAGTATTTTTTTACTAGAATCCCAGAGTCGGAGCCTAAATGAGAAGTAGACCTAAAGAAAATAACACGAAGCAAAAGTTCAGCAAAAGAATGCTCTTGGCTTTCTTCCCTGTATTCTTTTTCAGCGATGTAATTCTGGGAATAAGGAAAGTTTTCTAGTGTTAGACAGTTATAATGCACATACCTTGCTGATCTGCTGCAAGTCACATGGAGATTTATTTTTAAAAATCTATTTTCTGTTAACTCGGGCTTTCCAACTGAACTGGGAAGACTTTTGGCTTGTTCAATCTACAGGCAGTTCCCAAGTTAAAAACAAGATAGGTTCTGTAGTTTTGTTCTTAAATTGAATTTGTATTTAAGTTAGAACAGATATATTTTTAAAGTGTAACTCCAGCCATATAGATTTTTTTGTGTGTGTCAGGGGCAACTTGAGAAACTGCAAGTTGCTTCTGGTGTGAGAGAATTGGCCGTCTGCAAGGACATTCCCAAAGGAATGCCCGGATGTTTTACCATCCTGTGGGAGGCTTCTCTCATGACCCCGCATGGGGAGCTGGAGCTGACAGATAGGAGCTCACCCCGTTAGCCAGATTTAAACTGCCAACCTTTCGGTCAGCAGTTGAGCTGGCACAAGGGTTTAACCCATTGTGCCACCAGGGTCTCCTGACGTTTCGCCTGCTCTTGCACATTCAGAGAAGAAGTGGTTCTCATGAAACTTTTCCTTCCTTTGAGCCATGAAGTGGAGAGCTTTCACAGTGTTCACCGCACATCATGGGGAGCAATGCCAGCTAGCTTGGAGAGTCTATCAACAGGTGTGGGTATGAGACAGCCTGTGATTATTCTGAATGTTTTGTTCAATGCTATGTTCACCTGCTTTGCGTGGGCAGGTTTATGCCAGACAGGGCAGGCATGTTCGGAAGTTGAGTAAGACAATGCCAGGGCTGATGTTCTTATTAATTTTGGGTCAGCTCCCCATGCGCTGCTAGTAAGTTTCCGCAGGACGTTATTGCATGCAGCTACTTTGTGCTTGGTGTTCATGCAGTGTTTCCTAAATGTTAGTGTTCGATCTAAGGTGACACCAAGATATTTAGGATGGAAACCGTGGTAGTATCTAATGACCAGAAGGCAATAGGAAAACTTTGTTTCTGTCTGGATCCCCGCTTCTAGGCAGGGCAGAGAATACTGGGTCAGATGAGTATAAAGCATCATGCTTTCCTCATAGTATAGTATGAATAAAGCTGCCAAAGATTTTGCTGTTGCTTTCTATTGATGTCACGAGATTTGCCAGTTTAGGACATCCTGTATTTTGTACAAGGGAAAAGAAGCCCTTTCTCACGTCACAATATGTACACAGCTTATTGGAAGGATTATAGGATAATTACCCCAGGCATCCTCAAACGGCAGCCCTCCAGCTGTTTGGGCCTTCAACTCCCAGAATTCTTGTCAACTGAACAAGCTTTTTAGGGCCCCTGGGAATTGGAGGCCCAAACAGCTGGAGGGCCACAGTTTGAGGATGCCTGCATTACTCCTTCATTCATTCTGCTTTTCTTTCCCATGTGACATCTTTTATTTAACACCTGTCCTGTATCTTTTAATAGCATTTCTCTCTACCACCTGCATCAGGTGATTTTATGGATAGGCTTTGTGGAGCAGGAAAAAAGAACCATCTGCAAATCAGCAGCCTAGGTAATATTAATGTTATATTTATTATGTGTTCTTAAATACAATGTATGCATCCTTGAGTGCCTGAAAATATCCTCCTGTCCTAGCTTGATCTGTGTGTGTGAATGAATATTCCCAGTGATGATACACTCAGATAAGCTGACCATATAGCTGAAGTTCGTGAGAATCTAATTGTTTAGTCCCAGATAGGGCAGACCCATTGAATGAATGGTGTTTACATAAGTATGGACTTATAATTTAGCAGTTTAATCGCTGGGTCCTATTGTTTTTTAAACCTTACTTAATTTTCTCAAACTTTCCAAAGGGATAGCAAGTTTGTTCTTGGAGGAATCCAGCAATTTTGAAAAATAAAGTGAATACAGAGACATAAAGACTTTCAAGCAGGTCCCTGATGATCATTATCATAATATTAGTGCAGTTTACCAGCTGTTGGAATTTTTGGGAGTTGAAGGCCAAAACATCTGGGGACACAGGTTGAGAACCACCATATTAGCATCTGCTAATAAAAGCAGGATTTTTTTCAACTATGTGTGTGTGTATATAAATATATACACACACACACAGGTTTCCCTAAAAGTCATTCCTTTTTATTTATCAGTTCCTTTTTTTCCCTTCCCATATCCCCTTCCAGCATAATAAATAATTATTTATGTCCCTCCCTATCTCCCTGAAGGGACTTGGAGCAGCTCACAAAAACACTCAAGATGCCACACATGATAATAAAATTATTTAGCACCAGAACAATACATAAATGAACTGAATTAACTAAGCTAATTAACGCCACCGAGAAGGCCACTCTCTCATCCCCACCAATTGCACCTGTGATGGTGGTGGGACTGGGAGAAGGGCCCCCCTAGCAGATCTCAAGGCCCACACCACTTCATAGGAGTTGCAGTCTCAAAGATAGGTTGGACCTAAAGCGTATAAGCTGTGTCCTCTGAAGAATTTGGAGATCTGTAGTCTGAAAATAAAGTTTTCCAAGCTATTGTTTTTCTGCCTTCATTCTCCATTTGCCCTTCTCAGTTCTTGCAAGATGGATAGAAAAGGTTCTGTGAGATAACTAGAGTAGAAATGTTTTCAATAATTCCCTTTTGGATTTCAGACTTGGAGAAAGATCCTGTCATTCAGAAATATGGAAACGAGTGTCGTGGGCTCTCAGGTTACATTTTAACACCGAAGGAGTTGCGTCTTCATGATTACCCCATAGAAGGTAGATTTCTTCATAGGTGGTGAGGATTAAGCTGCAAATCCTCATGATTTGAGAGTGGAAAGCTACAAAGGGTACGAAGGGCAGTATATGACTTTTCTGATTATCTGTATCAGAGTAGACTAAGAGCGCAAGGCTCAATACAAACTACAGAATCATGCAAACATAGTTTGAAGGCGTCTCATGAGTGACAAAGTCCAGCCCCCTGCTCACTGCAGGTTCTGCAACTAAAACATCCCAAGCAGGTAGCTCTCCAGACACGTTTTGAAGACCTCCTGAGAAGGGGATCCCATCATCTATATGGACAGTTGGTTCCATTGCTGAACCACTCTTACCATCAAGAAGTGATACTTACTTATTTAAAACCATTAGGCCTGGTCCTACCCTCTGATGCAGCAGAGAATATGATTTGAGTTCACTGGAATCCAAACTATGATTGGAAAACTCCTTACCCACTTTCGATTACTCTTCCCTTTACACTTAGGTTTAGAACATTAGAGAAGACCATGAAGCAAAGTCCTGAAGCACTTCAGTCCATGCTTTAGATCAAATAAATTATTTTGTGAACGCTCTTGCTACCATATTTATTTATATATTTATTCTAGCATTTATACCCCGTCTCTTCTCAACCCCAAAAGGGGGGACTCAGGACAGCTTACATAGGCAGCAATTCGATGCCATCATATAAACAGTTAAAAGAATAACCATCACACATAATCATTAAAATGCAAGAATTACATACAACATTCTTTAAAACAGTATAAAACCTTAATCATCAATAAAAACCATAGACTTCTTTCTCTTGAACTCAAAGGTGTTACAAGGTCCCTCTGCATATCCACTCTGTAGTAATCTGCATTTGAATGACACATACTGTATCTCATTGTGGAGCTTGTTTACAAATTCACCTGGATAAATTTTACAGGAATTAATATTTTTTTGCTGGGGATATGCATTCTTTTGCTATAAAATACAATTTTTCAAGGCTTGTACTGAAGTGATTTAATACATTTGATATTTTTGATTTGTACATAATATTCTATCCACCTATAACACATTTTCATTATTGTTATTGTTTATTATTGTTGCTGTTATTATAATGGAGGCCCCAGTGGTGCAGCAGGTTAAACTGCTGAGCTGCTGAACTTGCTAACCAAAAGGTCAGCAGTTCAGATCCAGGGAGCGGGGTGAGCTCTCACTGTTAGCCCTAGCTTGTGCCAACCTAGCACTTAAAAATATGCAGATGTGAGTAAATCAGTAGGTACCGTTTTAGCGGGAAGGTAATGGCACTCCATGCAGTTATGCCAGCCACATGACCTTGGAGGTGTCTGTGGATAACGCCGGCTCTTCGTCTTAGAAATGGAGATTAGCACCACCCCTCAGAGTCGGTCATAACTACACTTAATGTCAAGGGAAACCTTTGCCTATACTGCCTTCATTTTGGTGGATTGAAAAGCAGTAGGCACTGTAACCAGGGGCGGTCCTACAAGGTAGGCCAAGTAGGCGGCCGCCTAGGGCGCCATCTGGGAAGGGGGCGCCATCCTGGCCGCATGGGGCACCATCCTGGCCCTGCCGATGTTCCTCAGGCAGCTTTTGGGCCCCGGCCTTGTGTGTTCCGACGCCGCTTCTAGGCATGCGCGCATGCCCAGTAGCTCCCTTGCGCAGAAGACTGTAAGCAAAGCACTCCCTATTGGGCAGGCAGGGAGTGCTTCCCTTCTCCTTTTGTCTCCGCCGCGCGCGCGTTTGCGGTGAAGGAGAAAAGAATCAGTGAAGGAAGTGTAATTTTATATTACATGTAATATTACAAACAATATTGCAGTATAGTGGTATTGTACAAAATAGTAATATATAATATTTTATTTTACTTTATTTTGGGTTATTTGAGTTTTATAGGAGTAATGAAAATATTTAGTAGAGGATAATTTTATTTAAATAAATAATTTTATTTATTATTTTATAATAATAATATAATAGAATGTTGTATTATAATGTCAATATATTATTATATAATTATATTGTAATGTAGTATAATATAATTATGATATAATATAGTATGAGTATGGTATAATATATTGTATATACATTGATACAATATAATACTACTAATGGTATTGTGATATTATAATTGTATATTTGTTTTACATGGGGGGCAAAATAATGTTTTGGGGGGGCACCAAAATAATGTTCGCCTACCATTTAAAATTACCTCAGACCGCCCCTGACTGTAACGTAACAGTGTTGATGTGAGAATATGGCTCATTAGCCAATGAGACCTCACTGACTCCTGGACTTCTGAATAGAATTCAAAACATAGATAACCAAAAACTGCAATCAGTAGTAAAATAGGTGATCATGATTATTACTATTTTATGTGTTTTAAAATAGGGAGAGGTGAAAGATACATTGCTGTATTATTTATAATAAATAATAGTTTTAACAAAATGGCTGCCACACCTCTGTTGAGACAAAGAAATGAGGCGCTCAGCTCTAGCCCAGAGATCACACTCTTGGTTTGAGCATGAAATGGAGTGTTTTCTGAATTAGGGCAGAGAAAAGATTGCTCAGGTTAGATTGGTAAACCGTGGGTTGTTGCAGGCAAGGGACTGAGTTTTTGAGCCCTTCAGCCACAATGGCTCTCACGCTTTTCACTTCCAGGGCACGATGACTGCATCCATTTTGTTCGCACTCCCTGCAAGGGTCCCGTAACAGACAGTAGCCCTCTCTTTGGACTGGACTGCGAAATGGTATGTTAAAAAGGGGGACTTCAGAAAAACTTTCACATCTTTCTACACCATCATCATCGTCATTATTTTATTTCTTTCCCATCTCTCCTCGTGGCTTGAGGTAGGGCTCGGGCTTTAGCACAGCAGGTTAACCGCCAATTGCAGTAAATCTTGTCAACTGAAAGGTTGACAGTTCAAAGCCTGGGTCAGGGTGAGCTCCTGACCTTTAGCCCATCTTCTGCATGTCTAGCAGTTTCGAAAACAGCAATGTGACTAAATAGGTACTGCTTAAGCGGGGAGATATTTAAGGCACCCATAAGGAAATGACAGAAAAATGCCGGCAATTTGATCAAGGAGATAGTTTACAAACAAATATCTTTGGCAGGGAAGTTGGAGTGACATCATCCTATGTGGCCAGAACTGAGCAGAGCCTCCAAGATGCCGAAAATGGGAAGGCCTATATATACCTCTCTATACAGTTATCTGTTTTGTCAGTGTATAACAGCATTGAATGTTTGGCATATATGTGTTCTTTGATTCATTCTGAGTAAAGACAAAACCAACACGGGGCTAACTGCTGTACAGTAAACAAACAGAAGAAAGGGAACAATATTCAAGCTAAATATCATATAATCTATTCAAATAATGTACCTATCATAATGGTGTAACACAAGTGTTAGTACCAAACAGCATGAAGCAATCTATAGTTCCTACCAGGAAGGAGTAGTTCTGTGTCCACACAAGTAAATCCCGGTTTAATGTAAAGCATAACAATTATTCGTTTTCATTGGGTAATATTCCAGTAGAGAAACATAACTTCAAGTGCATTCCATAGTTTGTGTGAACTCAATACAAAGTAACACTGATAATTGTAATCCACAATAGCGGTGCTGCAAAGGGGCCACTAAAGACGCCAACAGAGATCCGTAGACATTAACGGGGAAGGCAAACAGGACTGGGAAGCCCAATTATGATGACAGTAATTCCTGGCCGACGAGGCTGTGGATACCCAGGAATTCCTTCTCACTTGTTTCGACCCATGAGGTCTTTTTCAAGGCCAAAGGAAATTGTAGGTGCCTTCGATTTAGTCCAAAGCGTCAAGGAACAAAGCGGTACACAATATCTGTAGTATAATACAATAATAAACCAAATACTATCACATAGTAATAGGTTCCAAAAAAGCAGTCCGGTATATTACACATATAAAGTTAATATAGATTTATAAATATCGCAGTGTGCAGAACCTCTAGTATCAAGAGAGCATATTTACCTGAGCCTTGAAGTTAGATGCTTACTTTCATGGAGGCTAACCGGCAAATGCTGGTCATTACAGTAAGACAAGGTAATTATACTCTAACGAAGTTGCAACCTTCAGGTGAGTATGATGTTTCACATCAGAAGAGTGTTGATACTTAATTTCTCGTTGAGGCCAAGTGGAATTTCAGTTTTGAGGGTGATTATCCAGTGGGTTTCGGCTTTGATTAAAGCTTTATTGATATCACCATGAGTTGGTGCCTTTACTCTTTCTATGCCAAAGAATTATAAAGAATGGCTCTGAATAATCATCCAAATGGAACAAATTGAAATGCCTGAGAGGTTCAGTACCTGTAAGTATTAAACACTCTCTGTGCTGTCCCTCAAGAATTTCGGGGATGATATCAATGGTTTGGAGATACTATAGATATTATAGTAAGTGTGGAGTTAAAGGATATTATGACACTAACCTACTGTACATTACATGAAATTATACACTTAATCCATCCAAATGTCTTCTCCCAATGGTTAGTGCAACCACCCTCCATTAAGGTAGAGGACTGTGATCCCCTTTGATAATGGACGTGGACCACATTTGGCATGCAGAACACTAAATGATATTACCTAACACCCCAAAACAAACTATGCCTTTTTGAAATAACCTGAGCACCACTGAGTACCCAAGCGAGTGATGAATAAACACAAGCCATATGCAAAAGGTCAATGCATATAGATTTGTTGCTACCAGATAGGATGAGATACTGGGATATTGGAGGTGAGAAGTTGGTGAAAAACTCCCTGCTTGACATGGCCCCTGTTGAACCTTTCTCTGTTTCTACTCTTTCATCCTCAGTGTCTCACTGAAAAGGGGTCCGAACTCACACGGATCTCAGTGGTGGATGCCAGTGGCCAGTGCATTCTGGATGAACTTGTCAAACCCAAATTCCCAATAATAAATTATCTCACCAGGTATTTTACTTATATATATATGTTCTTTGAAAAAGAGTACCCAAACACTGCCTGAATTCAGAAGAGTTTCAAGAGCACTTATCCTCCCAAAATGTGTTCTCCTGTTTTTAGAGCCCATCCACACATAATGAAAGGGTGAACGGATGGGCCTCTGCTTGCTTTAAACTTTGTACAAATAGCAAGTCTAATTCTATGCTCAAAATGTGGGACAGGGTTTTGTAAGATGCTGATGCTAATCCCGAACTTCGACGCCCCACAACATTTTTGAGATGATCTATCTGTTTCTATCACCTTGACCTCTCAGCAGCCTTCAATACAATTGACCATGGTATCCTTCTGGGACGCCTCGCAGAAATGGGCCTCGGAGGTACTGCCTTGCAGTAGTTCCAGTCCTTCATAGAGGACCGTTCCAAGATTGTGTTATTGGGAGACGCCTGTTTAGCCCCTCATCCATTGTCTTGTGGAGTTCCTCAGGACTCAATATTGTCTCCTATGTTGTTTAACATCTACATGAAGCCGCTGGGGGAGGTCATCCGGAGTTTCGGGGTGCGGTGTTATCTGTACACAGATGATGTCCAACTCTGTCACTCCTTCCCACCTGCTACTAAGGAGGCTGTTCAAGTCCTGAACCGCTGCTTGGCCGCTGGGTCAGACTGGATGAGGGTGAACAAATTGAAATTGAATCCAGACAAGACAGAGGCACTCCTGGTCAGTCGAAAATATATATACTGTGTGTATATATATATACACACACACACACACTTGTGTATAACTCTAGACAATTTAGTCTAAAAATTGCTCTTAAAAAACGGACCCCAACTTGCCCTCAACTTACACATGAGGTCAAGTTAAACATGAATATATAGTAATTCGTAAGTTTTTTGTGAGGATAGAAGAGTGAAGTTACTGTATATACCCAAGTATAAGCCAACCCAAATATAAGCCGAGGCACCAAATTTTACCACAAAAAAACTGGGAAAACGTATTGACTCGAGTATAAGCCGAGGGCGGGAAATGCAGCACTACAGGTAAATTTCAAAATAAAAATGAATAATCTGTTCTCTTTCAAAGCTACTGTGGCATAAATAGTTTAGCAGTGGAGAATCAACCTGTAGTCAGAAAGGAAAGGAAACTTGGGACATCTCCAAATGGCATGTCAACAACCAGCCAAGCTCTGACTCCCCTAGCATTACCCAGTCTTGAAAATGCTTGATTTCTCAAAGCCCTGAATGATCTGTTCTGTTTTGAAGCTACTCTGGCATCACCGAGAAGCTCCTCCTTCCAGTTGTGACGACCCTCTCTGACATCCAGGACCAATTAAAGAATCTGCTCCCTGCTGATGCTGTTCTAGTGGGCCATTCCTTGAATTTTGACCTTCGGGCCCTAGAAGTGAGTAGATCCATTTAGTGGTGCTTCTTTCTCAAGGGACTAAGCCTCTCACCCAAAGGATGGCGAGAGCAAAATAAAAATGTGGGGCTGTGGCCTCGGAGAGGGGCGCTCTTGCTCTCCATTTCCTGTTTTGTTGGCAGCAGGTCAGCTTTATTGATTGGTTGTACTTTTAAACCACTGGGCAACAATAAATCTGGGCAGAGGGCAAAGCATTTAAAATATAAAATCAATAAAGGCTTACTAGAAGCATCGGATAACAAAACTAAGAGTCGGCAGTGATTTGAAACTAGATGATCAAGCAATATTATTTATTTATTTATTTATTTATTTATTTATTGGGGCTTCTTCGCCGCCGACTCCCGGGGGCTCGCGGCGGCTCACAGAGCCAGTGGCACAACGCCACAGGTTAAAACATAAAAACAGTTAAAAACAGTTAAAACAATTAAACAGCAAAATGCAATATAACAATTGAGCAGCAGGAGATATCACAGCCCAGAGAGTATAGACGAGGCCTACTCGCGAAGGCCTGCCTAAACAAATGAGTTTTGCAGGCCCGTCTAAATGGCAGCAGATCTCTCAGGGCTCTGGCTTCGGCCGGGAGGGCGTTCCATAGTGTGGGAGCTATAATAGAGAACGCCCTCCGGCGGGTCGATGTTAGATGTGCCGACTTTACAGATGGTACTACCAACAGGTTGGCCTCTTCGGACCGAAGTGATCTCGCTGGGCAATATGGGGTGAGACGGTCCCTCAGATACGCTGGCCCCAGGCCGTGTATGGCCTTGAAGGTAAGAACCAGCACTTTGAAGGCGACCCGGTGCTCAATAGGCAGCCAGTGCAGATCCTGCAAAATTGGTGTTATACGGCATCCTGCTGGTGCCCCAGACAGGAGCCGGGCGGCAGTGTTCTGCACCAGCTTGAGCTTCGGATCGACGACATAGGCAGGCCAACGTAAAGCGCGTTACAGTAGTCTAGCCTTGAGATGACCGTGGCTTGGATCACCGTGGCTAGGTCGCTCCGGGAGAGGTAGGGGCCAGCCTCCTTGCCTGGCGGAGGTGGAAAAAGCAGCCTTGCTGGCCATGGAGACCTGGGCCTCCATGGTCAGCTGGGAGTCCAACTGGACACCCAGGCTCTTCACAGACGGCGCTGGATGCAGCGCCGCACCGTCCAGGGTCGGAAGCCGGGCACCCACCCCGCCCGGGCCGCCCAGCCACAAGATCTCCGTCTTCGCCCGGATTCACCATCAACCTACTGGCTCGCAGCCATCCAGTAACGGCTTCGAGGCAATGTTGGAAATTATCGGGGACGGATTCCGGCCTGCCCTCCATCCTCAGAATGAGCTGGGTGTCATCGGCGTACTGATGGCAGACCAGCCCATAACTCCGCACCAGCTGTGCAAGCGGCTGCATGTAGATGTTAAATAATAGAGGGGAGAGAATGGCCCCCTGAGGGACTCCACACACTAATGGGGAGCCCTCGGAGACCTCCCCCGCCCCTCCTCACACGCTGAGACCGCTGGCGGAGGAAGGAGGACAGCCATTTAAGGACAGTCCCCTCACTCCGGCCATGGCCAGGCAGTGGATCAAACGATTGTGGTCGACCGTGTCAAACGCTGCCGTGAGGTCCAATAACACGAGCAGCGCAGACCCGCCTTGGTCGAGCTGGCAGCGGAGTTGGTCTGTGATGGAGACCAGGACCGTCTCCGTCCCATGCCCCGAACGGAAGCCGGACTGGAAGGGGTCAAGCCATGTTGCATCATCTAAGAAGGACTGCAGCTGCTCCATTACTGCCCTCTCAACTACCTTGCCCAGGTATGGAAGATTCGACACTGGGCGGTAGTTGGAGGGAACCGCAGGGTCCAATGATGGTTTCTTCAGTAATGGAGCCACCACCGCCTCTTTTAAGCACTCTGGAAAGACTCCTTGCTCAAGGGAGCTGTTTATGACATTCAACAGAGGCCCACGTAACCCCTCCAGGCAAGATCTAACAATGGAATAGATAGAGCTTGGCTTGGGTACCACTTGTTAATTGTTTCCACTTGTTCTTTTCATTCTTGGTATTCCATTTTTGGCTGGAGCCCCTGGTGGTACAGCAGGTTAAACCACTGAGCTTGCTGACCAAAGGATTGGTGGTTCAAATCTGGGGAGCAGGGTGAGCTCCCGCTGTTGGGCCCAGCTTCTGCCAACCTAGCAGTTCAAAAACATGCAAATGTGAGTAGATTAGTAGGTACTGCTCCAGCAGGAAGGTAGTGAAACTCCATGCAGTCATGCTGGCCACATGACCTTGGAGGTGTCTATGGACAACACCGGCTCTTCAGCTTAGAAATGGAGATGAGCACCAACCCCCCAGAGTCGGACACTACTAGACTTAATGTCAAGGGGAAACCTTTACCTTTACTTATCCCACTTTTATCGATCTACAAATGTTAGCCTTCCCATCTGGCAGACTGGGGCAGGCTTCTCATGCAGCAAACCTGAGGTGTTGTGAAAGAATAGTGAATTTATGGTTGTTTGATTTTTATTTTTACTGCAGGAGGTATTGTGGGATTTTCTCCATCCTGGTTGGATGCTGTAAATGTTCCAAGAATACTTTTTTAGGAAGGAGGTGAAGTTGCACCCATGACATTGCAATGTTAAAAGAGTTATCTTTGCAACCACCATTCCTAAAGGAACCAAGAAAGACCCATGGACTAATCTACTCCAGTCAAACCAGTTTGCAGGCTTGACATAGCCTTAAAATCACAACATGCAAGTAAATACCATTTTTTCTGATGTCCTTTTCACCTCTTCCAGATGGTGCATCCAAATGTTATAGACACGTCTGTTCTTTTTGCCAGGAAACGGAACAAAAAGTTCAAGCTCAAATTCTTAGCAGAGGCTATTTTAGGGTAAGACTGGATTTTTTCCCCTCTGAAATAATTTTGTGCCCCCAAATCAATCTGTACACATAATAAAAGTGAAAATATGTATGTGTGTCTGGCTGGGGGACTTACACAGACAATCTCCCACTTCCACAAATAGCTATAGCTCCCAATGCTCAGGAGACACCAATGGCCCTCCCTCCAAGGACATTGCAGCTTATAGAGGGCGCTGTAAACATGGCCAAGAGCCCTGCCAATGTCCTCCACAAACACCACATTGCCCATCACCCAAGTGAAGGCTTTCATATGGGGACAATTTCATCCTAGATTTTATGTGTTTCCTCCACCACAGACATCTCAGTGTTTCTGACTCTCTCAATCGGTGAAAAATTTGCATGACCCCGCCCACTGCCTCTCCCTTAACTCTTTCCTATTCTTTACTATGGCACACAGCAAACAGGAATTGATCAGCAACTGAACATACTAGAGAGGTTTGGGGAAAATTCACCATGATTTATAGGAGTTGTAGATACTGGGATGTATAGTTCACCCGCAATCTAAGAGCACTTTGAACTCCACTAACAATGGACCCGGAACTAACTTAGCACACAAACCCCTATGACCAAGAAAACATACTGGAGGTCTTTGGAGAGATTTATAGGAGTTGTAGTTCACCTACATCCAGAGTGCACTATGATCCCAAACAACAATGGATCTGGACCAGACTTGGCATGCATACCCAATATGCCCAAATTTGAATACTGGTGGGTTTTGAGGGGAAATTGCTTGGACATTTTGAAATTGTAGGTACTGGGATTTACAGTTCACCTGCAATCAATGAGCACTCTGAACTCCCATCAAAGATGGAATTGGACCAAATTTGGCACCCAGAGCCCCCATGACCAGCAACAAGTACAAATCCCACAATTGTGTCTAGACAATACTGAAACTACAGAAGGAAGCCAACCCTGCTTTGGGTAGGGGATCTTTTTTCATACCATGTTAGTCTACAAAAATATTACAGAGTTCATCTATCAAGGATTGACCTTTGTGTGTTTCTTTTCTCTACCTTATAGGAAAGACATTCAACGCATGGATGGAAGAGGTCATAATCCAACAGAAGATGCTCTGTGTGCGCTGGAATTGGCCCAGTATTTCATTAACCAGGGACCCAGAAAGGCATGGGACATTGCTTATTCTTTTACACGTTTTACATGTTTGTTTTCTGTTTGCAATGGGAACAGTCATTGGAATTGTGGCCTCATCAGTGGAGGGGTTCACTGGGCAGGAAGCATGAGCTTGCATGAAGCCAGTGGTGGAGCCCGAGGGCCAACTTCCATTGTACAGAAGTTCTTTGGAGCCACTCTCCTATTGTGGCGGAGGAAAAGGCAAAGATAAAGAGCTGGGGCCAAAAAAACTAAAATATTTTAGCATAAAGATCTTTCAGTAAGATTTAGGCGAAGCAATAAGACACAGAAAAACCAAATCCTGGGAACCTATCAATAAAAGGTAGTTCAGATAGTAGTAGGGCTGGATTTGACCCCGAGTCCTGAGCTTCCCCCTCTCTTCTTTAAACTGTAGACCTCTTTAAGCAGGAAACTACTGTCCTGTTGCCGTATTTTTATGTAAATTGCTATTTGCATTTTTTAAATGTCTGGGGTGACTTGAGAAACAGAAGTCGCTTCTGGTGTGAGAGAATTGGCCCTCTGCAAGTACATAGCCCAGGGGACGCCAGGATAGTTTACCATCCTAAGGGAGTCTTCTCTCATGTCCCCACATGAGAAGCTGGAGCTGATAGACTGGAGCGCCCCAGATTCGAACCGCTGCCCTTTCAGTCAGCAGTCCTGCCAGCACAAGGGTTTAACCCATTGCATCACGGGCTCCATTTGCATTGATGGTTCAATTGAATCAAATAGGCCTTTACCTTATCTATCAATCTATGCAGAGCCAGTGGAGGGTTGCAGAGGGACAAGTTGATATCAAGCTTCTGCCTCATGACACTTGTAATCTAAAGTTTGGCCCAATGGTGGCAGGGCAGGGAGAGGGAGAGAGAGAGAGAGAGAGAGATGGAAGGTGGAGACACAGAGGAAGCATAAGCTTTGGTTCAGTATAAGGAGGGTTATGATCATTATGGCAGAACTTGGAAAACTGTTTTTTAGACTACATTCCAATTACAGTTGGAACATTTCCAAACACTGCAATATCCAGTTAAGATGGCTGTGTGCTAACTCTCGATGTATGGGACAGCATGCCTCTGTGTACTAATTGTAGGGAACCTGAGCATTTTCCCAGCAGAACGCTGACTCTGCAACTTGACTTTCAGAGAGAAGAACATTCTGGTAACATCTGTTGATTTCCTGCCAGGTAGCAGAGATGAACCTGGAAGCCCAGTTGCTTGATCCAAGGAAGACAGGAGAGGAACAGAGCTGTGCCTTGCCAAACCCCCACAATGGGGTCCAGAAACCCACTCAAAGGTAAATAGCCTTTGTAGTTCTGAGTACTCCTTGTAGGAAAACATCTTGAGGGCAAAATGCTTATTATCCTAGCCTCCTGCAGTGCCTTTCTATATAATGCCTTTCTATAGCTCTCTATAAATACTGACTGTGTGTCTCATTATCTAAAATGCTTCTGATCAAATTTTGATCCCCCCAGATTTTGGAATATTTGCCTATACATACTGTAGTGAGCTATCTTGACTATCCATGCCTCCTGGTGTCTCACGCTGGTCTTTAGAATATAAAATCACAGAGTTGGAAGAAACTACACAGCCTGTCCAGTCCAACCCATGTCTGCCATACAGGAAAAGCCCAAAGCATCCCTGACAGATGGCCATCCAACCTCTGTTTAAAAGCCTCCAAAGAAAGCTTTTAAACAGACGACGAGGCAGTGAGTTCCACTGTTGAACAGCTCTTATGTTCAGGATGTTCTTCCTAATGTTCAGGTGGAATCCCCTTTCCTGTAATTTGAACCCACTGAGTTCTAGTCTTCAAGCAGAAAACCAGCGTGCTCCCTCTTCCTTATGACATCTTTTCAAATATGGCTCATGTCTTCTCTCAGCCTTCTCATTTTGTGTAAGAGATGCAAGGCCAGAGAGACACTAAACATAGCATGGATCATCCCTCCTGCTATTCCACGGATCCTGGCAACCACTTCAGATTTCCAAATGAGGGATGCTCGCCCTACACTTCCGTAAGCTTCTATGACCAGAGGTTAGAGTTCATGACCCTTGCAGTTCCTTCCGATTTTATAATTCTGCAATTGTGTTCGAAGCATTTGGTAGCATCTATGAAGAGTAACCAGTATTAAATACAGAATCAGGTTTGTTTAGTTTTTAAAAAGTGATTCCACTTTCCTTTTTGTTTCGTAGCCTTCTAGACATCTTGCACTTTGTGGGTCAGAAAGTATTGCTTCTCAGAGGATGGGCTGAAGCCGCTTCCAGCAACGTTCAGACTCAAACAGGGCTTCAAAATAAGCAAGTGAGTTGCATCCCCCCCCCGGGGGGGGGCTTCATGATTTTCCTATCACAGATTTCATCTGAAGAATCTGAGAAGCACACAGTCTCAGCACTTCCCAAAGGAAACACAAAGAGTTCATTGTGTTGTCAAAGTCTTTCATGGCTGGAATCACTGGGTTGCTCTGAGTTTTCCGGGCTGTATGGCCACTTCAGGAGAGAATGCTTCTGGAACATGGCCATACAGCCTGGAAAACTCACAACAACACAAAGAGCTCATTTAGGGAAGTAAATACTAGCAGTGCCCCTGAGGGTCAAGCCCTGATGCTCATGGTACTGGTGGGAGCTGCAGCCCCAAATAGTAGGATGGCATAAAGCAGCCTCTCACTGACCTACAACCATCCAGGTGTGGAAGTAGGAGCTGCACAGGGACCAGAGACCGGTTTCCCTGAAGGGATTTGGAAGGGGAGAGCAGCTCTAAAGCAGTGGTTCCCAACCTGTTCTTCATGGCATCCTAAGGGCTCCGCTTGCTCTTCCCAGGGGCTCTGCAGCCACTCCAGGAAAGTAGTACAAAATAAATAAAAAATGAATAACATTAAAGAATAAGAAACAAAAAGGAGAATCAAAATAAGAAAGCTAGAAATTTCATTCTGAATGGAAATTTGCCAAGTTGAATTTTCCGCTATGCAACCACAGGCGTCTCATTAAATCAGTGGTTCCTAACCTGTGGTCCGCGGACCACTAGTGCTCCGTAAGAACGAAAATATGATCCGCAGCCTCACCATTACTACACCATTGTAATAAGAGCGACTGATATCACAAAACCCTCTTTTAGTGTCAATGCTTATTAAATATGGTTTTCTGTGGGCGAGCAGATGGCAACTACTGGGTGCCATATGTTCTGTATCAGAAACCAGAGCTGATGTGGTCTAGCCAATGCAGTTTTCTGAATCAGCACCCCAAATAACCAAACCAAATCTAAAGTTGACCAAAAACTGATTTGTATCTCTTTTGGTACTAATGTTGGAGAGTGGTCCCTGGTCAAAAAAAAGTTGGGAAACACTACATTAAATGCTTATATGTTACTTTCTGTTTGCCTTAATTTAGGCCTACTGTTGCGCTACGGTGCACTCTAGTTCTATTGTAACGCAAACAGTTTGAGTTATTGAAATACGATTTTTTAATGTATTGCCAAGTTTTGACAATATTGTGTGTATTGGTGGTAGTTGAGAATAAATTGAGATATGGTAAATTTCAAAGTTTTTAAAGTAGTTTAATTACAAGGGCAGTGAGCAATTGGTTTGATGTCTCTTTACTCTCTCCTTTACTATCCATTCCTTCTTTCTCCCTCCATAATGCTATTCATAAAAATCATTAACTTATAATGTTAGGCCTAAGGGGTTCCACCATAGAAATAAATTGTAATGATTGATTTTGCATATTTGGAGGGCTCTTTGCACAAGTTGCAGGTGGAAATCGCCTAAAATCTTTCTAAGGTGGATCCAACATGGCGGGCGTGGACAACATTTGTCCCCATGGCCTAACCCAAACCGTCAGTAAAACCTCCAGAAAAAAACCTGAGTGTTAAGTCTTTGCACTTAAAGTCTTTGCTTTTCTTTAGCTCTAAAATGACTCTTCCCTCCCTGGCTGTCCATTGCTTCTTCCTGACCTCAAATCCTACAAAAAGTTTCCAGGTCAAGGAGAAAATCCAGTGTATCTGTGTTATTGGCTTCTGTATTTCGACCCAGTTGTTCCAAAGTTCCTTACAACCCCATGTTGACTCTAGTTTTCCAAGGATCCTGATGTTCAGTTGAAGGATACAGCAATACCTGAGCTTGGATGTCTTATATTTAATGTTGTCATGATTTAGATTCTCCAGAGAGCCTTGGAAGAGGTTCCCACATCCTCCTTCAGTGTGATTCAGTTTGGTCTGGATTCAAGGCATGATACATCTGACCTCGTTGCAAAAGTAAGTTCAGAGGTAAACGGTGTTGGCTAGGGTCAGGTCTAAAATAGTGGATCCCCTGAAGACATCTTGGGAGTGATCCCGGACTCATTGCTGAGCCTGGAACCCCAGGTTTTGGGGGTGGCCAGGCAAGCATTCACACAATTAAAATTTGTGCGCCAGTTGCGCCCATACCTTGGGAAGTCAGACTTGGCTACTGTGGTCCACGCTCTCATTACATCCCGAATAGATTACTGAAACACACTCTTCATGGGGTTGCCTTTGAAGACTGTTTGGAAGTTCCAAATGGTCCAACGGGTGGTAGCCAGATAGCTCATTGGAGCACACAACCCCTGTTATGTCAGCTCCATTATCTGCCAGTCTGCTACTGAGCACAATTCAAAGTGCTGGATTTAGCCTATAAAGGCCTAAATGGTTCCGGCCCAGGTTACCTGTCCAAATGAATCTGCCACTATGAACCATCTCAGATTAAGATAATCCGGGGAGGCCCTGCTCTGGGTCCCACCTCCTGGTGGGAACAAGAGACAGGACTTTCTCAGTGGTGGCCCCTTGGCTGTGGAACCCCCTTCTCAGCGATGTTAGATCAGCCCCTCCCTCTTGTCCTTCAGAAAAAGAGTGAAGATGTGGCTCTGGGATCAAGCCTTCGAAGAAGAACCATAGTGCAATAGATTAACTGGAATTATGTGCAATGACTACCGGAATGACCTGGATTATGATGCAGATTGCATGGTTTTATAGTGAATTATTTTTTAAAATGTTTTAATGTACTTAAGTTCGATTTTAATTTTAATATTTTAACTGTATATTATTGTTAATGGCATTGTATTATTGCCTAGCTGTAAGCCAATAGAGAAAGGCAGGATTTAAATATAGTAAAATAAATAAATAAATAAATAACCCTTACAGTCCCTTCCAATCATGTGAGAAGTATATGGTAGAATCTACGCTGCATATACTTCAGGTGGATAGAAGATAGTTTGGGATCTCCAAGTAGCTCTCTGGGTGATTCATTGTAGGCCAGAAAGGATTTCTGAGGCCCCTGTGGGATGGTTTGCTTGGGTGGTTTTTAACAAGCAGCCACAACAAAAACCTTCCTTTCTTCCATCCTTTGTATTTCTTTCCTTAGATGAGGACCAAGCTGGCCAGCCTGCGGACAATCTATGCAGGCCCATTTGGTAAAGACATATGTCTGAAGCCTCTGAAGAAAATCTTTAAGAAGTATGGCCACATTCAGTCCTTAAGGATCGTTCCAGACACATCGGAGGTAAACAGCTGGACAAAAGTAGACTCTGCAAGACCCTCAGCCTCTTTCTAGCTTCATATTTTCTTTCTTCATTTTGGGCTTTGGAGCACTGTATTGTTGTCTTCCCCAGAACATAGAAAAGTTACTTTTGGGAATTCAGTTTCCTGAACAAAGCAACCTTTTCTTTTCCAAAGCCACACATCTGTATCCAGTATGAAGTCCTAGAAGCTGCTCAGCTTGCTGTGGAGAGTCTAAATGGGGCAGAAATTGGTGGCTCTTCAGTCAAAGTAAGACTTTTTTGCTGCTTCTGTGTATGCAGCAGCTTTTTATTTATTTAGTGTCAAAAGCATTGCATAAATAGTTTATCTAAAACTAATTGATAAAATAAAGAGATCACAAACTGCTAGATAGATTTTAGACTAAAACGAGCAACAGTGATTGCATTGTCTGTAGCTTTAAACGGTTCTTCCTCTGTGCATGAAGCAGGGCATTGTGGGCAAGCATGCAGATGCTGAGTTGTTTGTTCTGCTCCACAGTCACACAATGTGGAGGATTCTTCTAGGTCAGGGCTGTCCAACTGGTGGCCTGCGGGGCGTATGCGGCCCCCCAGCTCCTTCCCTACGGCCCCCTAAGCTTTTTAATAAAAAAAATAATTGAAAAATAAAATAAATAATACAAATTTTAAAAAATACCTACTTCCGGGTTAGGAGCAAGTATCGCGAGAATACGCAATCCACATGGGATTTCGCTGTCAACGCGAGATCACGCCGGCGTTGACAGCGAAATCCCATGTGGATTGCGCATTCTCGCGATGCTCTTCGGCTACTCTACTACTGGATCGCTGAGGCCCACAGACGCGATTAGGACCTTCTTCGACTCAGTCGGTCGTCGCCTCTCTCGTCGTCCGGGTACTCCTGGATCCTACGGCGTTTGCAAAGGTAGGCCAAAGCAGGGGCTCCTCATTCTCTCCCCCATCTCCCCTCATGTATTAAATATAAAATTAAATATATTTAAAGATGAAATAAGGGGAGATGGGATACATTAAAATAAGGGGGGAGGGGAGGATGGAATTAAATATATTTAATATTAAATAAAAATAAGGGGAGAGGGGAGAGGGCGCCGGGAGAGAGGGCGGAGCCGGGGGCAGGGGGGCAGACCCTACGGCCCCCCAGGTCATCAGTGACCGGAATTCAGGCCCCTGGGCCGGTAGAAGTTGGACAGCCCTGTTCTAGGTGGTGCCATTTTGCCAGGTTGTATTTTCATTTGCTCACTCCACTTCTAAATCTGTTCAGGGATTTCCACATAGCCCATTCTTGCTGTTGCTGGAGGAACATTTAGAGGAGAGGTGGTTCTCATGAAACCTTTTTTCCTTGATTTAAGTCTACTGGTAGGAGGCTGATAGACATATAGTGGGTGGCTTTCAGTGTTCAACCTTATTGGCAGCAACTGTTGGAACTTGTAGCTTCCCTTTCAACTTCTGGTGGGATGGACTCTTAGGAAGCTGCTCTATGAAGATGCCTGGATGTGGCCTGTTTCTGCTTGATGCCTTCAGGTTCAGAGACCCGTCACGGAGGGCACCTTGGATTGTGAGATGCTTCTGAAAGAGCTGGAAAAAGATGCGGACAATGAAAGTGTCATTTACTTGGCAGGCCTGAGGAAGACTCAGAGGGAGGCAGATCTGCAGCAAGAGTTGGGTTATTTGAAAGACTTAACTTCTTTTTTTCTGCCAAGGGATCCCAGAACAGGCAGAAGTCGAAATTACTGTTTTCTGAGTAAGTACAGTATGAACAAGAGGCGCAAAGTGCAGGGAAAGCCAAGCACAAAAGCAATGTAAGAAATTGGGTCATAAAACTGGGAGCCTTGATTTGATTCTTCTTCCCTGTAAAGCTGGATCTCTGAATCCTTGAATTCTGTATCCATCAATTCAACTATCCACAACTTGAAGATATGCCCACTCCCATAAGAAAAAATCAGAAAAGCAAATATAGGCATTTTATATTAGGAATGCCATTTAACCATGTCATAGGATGTAGTGGAATCTGAGCATCTACAGATTTTGGTATATTGTTGTTGTTATTATTTGTATACTGCTTTCTCTCTCTAAAAACAGACTCAAAGGGATTCACGATAAAACCAATACGTACTTTAATGTTATACAAACATTAAGATAGAATTAAATATTGACAGTATTCAAAAGAAACATGGGAAGGGGTCCTGGAAATCAACCCCAGCAGATATCAAGGATCCTGTCAATCTTCATGACTGCAACTCCCTCTAGGTACCGGCTCAAGTGATAAGATCTGCCGGGGAGGCCCTTCTCTCGGTCCCACCATTGTCACAAATGCAGTTGGTGGGGACAAGGAAGAGGGCCTTCTCGGATGTGGCTCCCCGACTTTGGAATGCCCTCCCCAAGGAGATTAGGCAGACCCTCACGCTGTCCTCCATCCATAGGGATCTGAAGACTTGGTTTTAAACAAGTCTTTGATAACATCTAGCCCAGTGGTTCCCAACCTTTTTTTGATCATGGACCATTCTCCAACATTAGTACCAAAAGGGTTGCAAATCAGTTTTTGGTCAACCTTAGATTCAGTTTGGTTATTTTGGGTGCTGGTTCAGAAAATTGTATTGTTAGACCACATCAGCTCTAGTTTCTGATACAGAGCATATGCCATCCAGTAGTCGTCATCTGATCGCCCACCAAAAACCATATTTAATAAGCCTTAGCACTATAAGAGGATTTCACGAGACTAGTCACTCTAGTTGCAACGGCGTAGTAACAGTGAGGCCGTGGTCATATTTTAGTTCTTGCGGACCACTGGTGGTTTGTGGACCACAGGTTGGGAACCACTGGTCTAGCCCAATGGTTCGCAATCAATGACACAGCACTGCACTTTTATCCCATGCCCTGTTCCTTAGCTACAATTTGCACGATCCCATTCCCTTGTGTTTACAGTTTGACCATGTCTTAAGGTAGTTGTCACCACGGGGTAGAAAAATAAAGTTAGTATTATTATTATTACTTTTATTACTATACATTATTATTACTACTACTATACATACTTTGATTTATTTTAATGATGTTTTTGTATTTTACTGTTTTAACTGTAATTAGATTGTCATATGTTTATTGTATTTTTAATGTGTTTTTACTTGTCTAACCTTGTTATTGGGGTTGGTCCCGCTTGTAAGCCACCTCAAGTGGTGGCAGGATATAAAAATAAAGCTGTTGTTATCATTACACAGGGTGTGTGTATGTATGTATGTATGTATGTATGTATATGCATACATACACACACACACACTCCTAACACTTGTGGGCATAGTGGTGTTTCAGCCTGGTTCTCAAGCCCATGAGGCTGATTTCAATGGAGATGATCAGCCTTGTTCTCAGGCCCATGAGGCTGATGCTGACAGTGAACTAAATCATCATCGCTTTGCTCCTTCCATTTAACCTATTTGCTGGAATTGGTTAATTGCTTTAATAAAAGAACTAGTTTTTCAAGTACTGTCTGGTGTGTGGAGTGATTCCAGAGGGGCTTCTCTTGTCTGAGGTGCAACAGCAAGGCTGGAATCTCCGAACCCTCTGAATCATCACTACCAGACTGGACTCATTGTTAAGTTGCCAGCATGTCTGCTCCCACCATGGCAGATTACCAGCAACTCCAGGCCACGTTTACAGCTCAACAACAAGAACTTGTGGATCTACGGGCCAGGGCCGGAAGGCATCCCTCCCTGGCATTACCGGGCAAGTTTGGCGGCGACCACACAACAGTAGGCTCTTTTAAGGGACAATGCCTATCATACCTGGAAGCCAGAGGAGCTGAGTTTCCAACGGAAAAGATTAAAGTGGCTTTTATTTACAGTCTCCTGGAAGGACCGGTGGCTTCCTGGGCGACCACATTGATCAATGCTGCAACAGCCCAAGTGAACTCCGCACAGGCGTTTTTGGACTACATCAAGGTCACCTGGGGAACTCCAGTAAACCAAGAGTTGACCGATCGGAAACTACGGCGGCTGTTACAAAGGGACACTGCTTTGGCTCAATATATTTCTGCTTTTCGGGTGTTAGCCTCCCAAGTGGGATGGAATGATGCCGCGTTGCGTGGACAGTTTCTAGAAGGACTACATCCAGAGCTACAAGGGAAGGTATTCCGGACGGCTGATCTCCCTGCTACACTAGCTGGACTAATTACCTTAAGCCTGCATCTAGATGCCAACCTCCAGGCTAGACGCCAATGGAGCCGTGGATCCTCAGAACTGCCTGCTACCAAGAGGGAGATGCCGGGACCGCGAGATCGTGTCGTATGGCTGCCACCTCCACCAGTAGACCACAGGAACGACGTGGAGCCGATGCAGCTGGGCCACACTCGGTCCAAGATTGATGCGGCAGAGAAGGCCAGGCGTCAGAGACTAAACCTCTGTTGGTATTGCGGGACCCCTGGACATTTCTCTCGCGAGTGCCCGGCCAAGAAGCAACCTCAACCAAGGGTGACGACAGCGACCGTGGAGTTTTCAGAGGCGGGAGAAAGTGTCAACTAGACAAGGGAGGATCGGTACTGCTGGTGTTGCTCGACCTCACCGCAGCTTTCGATACAGTAGACCATGATCTACTGATCCAACAATTAGCTGCTATTGGAATTCATGGATCAGTAATAACGTGGTTCAACTCATTCTTGCGAGGGCGTAGCCAACGAGTGGAGTGGCTGGGCCAAGTATCTGAGAAATCCCTTCTCGACTGTGGAGTACCCCAAGGCGCTATTCTATCGCCAATGCTGTTTAACATCTATGTTCGACCTCTCGCCAAGCTAGTCCGGAGATTTGGATTAGAATGTTTCCAATATGCTGATGACATCCAGCTTCTCCTAAAACTAGAACCTGGAACAATCTCAGTACCGGATAACTTCACCCGGTGTCTTGGAGCGGTGACAAGATGGCTACATGCCCATAAATTGAAAGTAAATCCAGCAAAAACTGAAATCTTGTGGCCTGGCTGCCCATCAGAATTGGTGTGTCTATTCTGGGCCCGCCCAACAGGCGGCCCGCGGCCCGTACACGGCCCCCCAGCCCCTTTCCTACGGCCCCCAAGCTTTTTAATTAAAAATAAAAATAGAAAATTAAATAAAATAATAAAAATAACCCACTTCCGGGTTCCGGAGCAAGTCTCGTGAGACTACGCCAGCCACACAGGATTTTACTCGCAACGCAGGCGTGATCTCGCGTTGAGATCGAAATCCCGTGTGTAGTTGGCGTAGTCTCGCGAGACTACGCCAGCTACACACGGGATTTTGATCTCAACGCGAGATCACACCTGCGTTGCGAGCGAAATCCCGTGTGGCTGGCGTAGTCTCGCGAGACTTGCTCCGGTTGCCGAAATCTCTGCTACAGAATCCCTGCGGCCCACACAGTCGTGATTTAGACCTCCTTCGGCTCCTGGCTCGGTCAGTCGTCGCGTCTCTCGGGGTCTGGCTACTGGAAGGTAGGCTGAGGTGGGGTGGGCTCCTTTCTTCCTTTCTTTAATTCTTGCTTTTATGTTATTTATTTATATTTATTTCCCTCCCATATATATTCCTTCCCTCAATCCATCTCTCTTTGTGTGTCTAAGAACCATGTCGTATGTCCTCCCATACCCTGTGTGGTGATGTAATGTGTTTTAACGTGCCTTTATGTTTTTATGCTTTTATTGTAGGGCCACATGTCGACATGTTGTGACATGTTGCCCGTTATATCTGCTGTTATCCGCCCCGAGCCTGCTGGGAGGAGCGGAATACAAAAATGAACAAATAAATAAATAAAAATAAATATTTATTTACATTTATTTCCCTCCCTTATGTATTCCCTTCCTCAATCCATCTCTTTGTGTGTGTCTGATATTTATTTATATTTATTTCCCTCCCCCTTATGTATTCCCCCTTCCTCAATCCATCCCTCTCTCTTCTCTTTGTGTTTCTGATATTTATTTATATTTATTTCCCTCCTTCCTCAATCCATCTATGTATTCCCTTCCTCAATCCATCTCTTTGTGTGTGTCTGATATTTATTTACATTTATTTCCCTCCCTTATGTATTCCCTTCCTCAATCCATCTCTTTGTGTGTGTCTGATATTTATTTACATTTATTTCCCTCCCTTATGTATTCCCTTCCTCAATCCATCTCTTTGTGTGTGTCTGATATTTATTTATTTTATTTTTATTTCCCTCCTCAATCCATCTCTTTTGTGTGTTTCCCCTCCCATTCCTCAATCCATCTCTCTTTGTGTGTTTATGTTATGTATTTATATTTATTTCCCTCTCTTATGTATTCCCTTCCTCCATCCATCCATATTTCTTTGTGTTTTATGTTATGTATTTATATTTATTTCCCTCCCTTATGTATTCCCTTCCTCCATCCATCTTCCTTCCTTCCTCTCTTTTATTATTTTATTTTATTATTATTACTGTATAATTGTATTGTAATTGATGTTAAAAATATAATTAAATATAATTAAAAAGGGGGAAGCAATAAAAAGCAGTGGAACTCTCTGCCCAGGACTGTGGTGGAGGCACCTTATTTGAGGCTTTTAAACAGAGGCTGAATGGCCATCTGTCAGGGATGTTTAATTCGATTTTCCTGCTTCTTGGCAGGGGTTGGACTGGATGGCCCATGAGGTCTCTTCCAACTCTATGATTCTATGAAAACATGTTTAAATCTGAAACACAGCAACATGAGGGGGTGGGGGAAGGTGCCTTTGCAGCCCCTTGTTAGTCTCTTCTACTCCTGAAAAGGGTTCTTTCAATGCACATAAGACCCTCTGGAATGGGATGAGCTCTGGCACAGGAGCCTATGGGGAAGATGGGATTGCTGGAAATTTGAGTCACCTTTAGTAACTGGATGGGCCACAGCTACCCAAACTTTAAAGCTGCAAGGCTATTCAAAGCTAACCAAGGTAGTCAATTGCAACATTCACACTTTCCTCAAACAGGCCAGAGTTCTTTCTCCAATCCTGGACCTTCCACAGACATATAAACCCCACTTGCCTAGTTTCCAAAAGACACCACAACCTCTGAGGAGGGGGCGGGGCCAGGGAGAGGGCGGGGTGGAGCCGGGGGCGGAGGCAGACCCTTAGGCCCCCCAGGTGATCAGTGACCGGAATTCCGGCCCCTGGTCTGGTAGAAGTTGGACAGCCCTGGTCTATTACCATCTTTTGAAGGGGAACTGTTAGCTCCATCCCACACTGTGAAGAGTCTCGGTGTTATCCTGGATTCCAAAATGACGATGGAAGCCCAGATTGCCTCCACTAGTAAAAGGGCCTTCTTTACAAACAGTACTGGCGCGCCCGCCAGTGACTGTGAGGGCCGGGTGAATCCCTTACGCAGATTTGTATCCAAAAAGTCTCAGGGAGTGGCCTGCTCTGGTTCCGAGAGGTAATACAAACGTCCGTGTGGAATCGGCTCCCCCAGCACTAAGTCAATGGGTCCAAGAGCAACTGGTGCGAGGGGTTCAGTTCCCTTTTCATATAAAAGAAAATGTGTTGTGCCGACGCGCTCAAGTCTATGTCTCCCCGGGACCGGAGAGAGAAGAGATCCTTAAGTTATGTCATGATAGTCGGCCTGCAGGACGTTTCGGACTGTTCAAAACCATGCAATTGATTTTACAAGATTTTTGGTGGCCAAAGATCCGCTGAGACATAGAAAAATATGTAGCCATTTGTCCGGTGTGAGCCAGCAGGATTGTGGGCAAGCCAGCAGGATTGTTACAGCCATTACCCATGCCTAACCGGCCATGCGAGATTATCTCGGCCTATTTCATCACGGATCTACCAACATCCAAAGATTTTACTACTGTGTTGGTAGTAGTGGACCTATTTACCAAGATGGCCCATTTCGTCCCTTGTGTCGGTCTGCCGACGGCCAAAGAAACCACAAATTTGTTTCTACATCATGTATTTCATCTACATGGACTACCAAAGAGTCTTGTCACAGACCGGGGAAGTCAATTTACCTCTCAGTTTTGGAGAGCGGTCCAACGACTGTTGGGTATCGAGTCCCAAATTTCATCTGCTCATCACAGACAGATAGGCAAACTGAAAAGACTAATGCTACCTTAGAACAATACCTACGTTGTTACGTAAACTACCAACAAGACAATTGGTCGTGCTTGCTCTCTTTGGCTGAATTTGCTTACAACAACTCTACACAGGGGTCCACCAAGGAAGCCCCATTCTTTACCAACTATGGATACCATCCGCGTTTCTATCCAGCGGTGGTGGACCCAGGAAAAGTTCCAGCGGCAGAAGATTGGCTATAAGAACTGACTAGTTCAAGAAGTTCTCAAGGCACAGTTAGAACAAGCCAAATTGGATTACAAACATGTGGCTGACCAGCAGGAGGGTCCAGAAATACAAGTGGGCGACCGAGTGTGGCTATCCACTAAACATCTGTCCCTACAGAGACCATGCCGAAAGTTAGACGCCCGTTTTGTGGGCCCCTATCAGGTGGTGGCTCAGATCAACCCTGTTACATTCAAGCTACAACTTCCTAAGGGAATGCGGATTCACCCTGTGTTTCATCGCTCTCTACTCCACCCGGCGAACAAGGTACGTCTGGATGGAGTTAAGAGGCCCCCACCTCCTCCAGTGTTGCGTGATGGTGAAGAAGAATTCGAGGTGGAAGATATACCTAATAGACTGGACTGGGTTTGGTCCTGAAGAACGTTCTTGGGTAGATGCCTGGGACTTACATGCCCCTGATCTAGTGGCTCACTTTCATAGAGCCTATCCGTCGGGGGAGGCTGGGGGGCTTGGGGGATGGTGTGGTGTTTCAGCCTGATTCTCAAGCCCATGAGGATGATGCAGACAGTGAATTAAATGTGCAAAATGATGTTGTGATTCCCAGGGACCCATATGGAAATTCTTTAAATGAGAACTCTTTCACTCCCAAGCAAGCTCTAGGTGAGAATCCTCAGGTCAAGGATAGGGGGGAACTGGCTTTAGATAAAACAACAGGTGAAAAGGTTAATGAGCAAGGAGAGGAGGCTTGGGATTCTGAAGGGAGGTTTGATCCCAAGAAGGATATCTCTGTGAGAAGACAGATGGCCGTGGAGCAGCACCGAAGTCAGAGAATCAGGGAAAAGGCAAAAGCGAAACCAAATTGGTTTCCTTCTTAAGCTGCAAAGGCAGAACCAAGTCAGATTCCAGCCTTCGTTTAGTTTAGGCAGCATTGAAGAAATCTTGCTCCTGGCTCATGCTTAGAGTTTTTGCCAAGTATTTTGTTCCTGTGATTTTTGGACTGCTTTGCCTTGCTTTGTCACAAGTTATTGTATTGGATTCATGGATTACGTTGCCTTGCTATGCTTCAAGTTATTTGAATAGCCCTTTTCACTGTATGCTTTTTGATTTGATTGACTTTGTTGGATTGATCATCATTGCTTTGCTCCTTCCCTTTTAACCTATTTACTGGAACTATATTGCTTTAATAAAAGAACTAGTTTTTCAAGTACTGTCTGGTGTGTGGAGTGATTCCAGAGGGGCTTCTCTTGTCTGAAGTGCAACAGGCACAAACAAGAAAATGAAGCAAGGAGTGAAGCATCATTTCTGATCAGAAGTCTAGTTTTAATTTTTGTTAGAGTGCTATGGAGGAAGCAGTTTGCAAGTCATTTGTTTGTTTTGTTCTTCCTTAGAATTCAAGACACCACAAAGTGCTGTCAATGCGCTTACAGCCATAGAGGAGCACAAGGTCCAAGGCAGCAACCTCCAGGGCCGGTGGGCCCTGACCCCTCCCCACTTGCACCAGTGGGCATTGCAGATCGGTGCAAAGGGCAGCAAGTTAGCAGAACCACCGTCGGGCCTTGAGGCTCGTCTGCAGGAAGTGCAGCCACCCTTTGCCATGGTGAGGTTTGTGACCGGCATCCTCTGTCCCTCTAAAGTTCACTAAATCAGGGTTTCTTACACTTTCCCCACACTTTTCCACCCGAGGAAGTTTTCCCTGAGATGCAGGAATAAAAATCAAACATTTACTGATGAAAAGGAAAATCAGCCTGATTTGTTATGAAGTACAGCTGAAGCATTTTCTTCAGAGTCTGCACATTTTTGCTAGCCAATTTATGTACCATACAGTAAATTTCTAGGTTCTTTTTCCTCTTACATTTTTTTTGCAACATTAAACTAAAGGTACTTACTTCTTTAGGGGATCCCTCGTTGTCCGAGTATGATGGCCTTCCAAGTGCAGTGTCTTGACGGTGTATCGTAGGTGACTGGAGCCGTATTCTTGACCCGCATGTTCTTCCACCATGGGAACATTGGTTTCCAGGTGGAAAGTGGTCCCGGTTAGGTTTGGCTCGATGTTCCTTCTTCTTGGCACATTTCTCCCTTTCGTCCTCTATTTGTGCCTCTTCGAATTCTGCAGCACTGCTGGTCACAGCTGACCTTCAGTTAGTGCGCTCAAGGGCCAGGGCTTCCAAGTTATCTGTGCCTATGCTACAGTTAGCTTTAATCCCATTTTTAGTTCTTTTTTCCTGGACACCAACATTCTTGAGTTGGGAGTATAGTAACTGCTTTGGGAGATGGTGATTGGGCATTTGGGCAACGTGGCCAGTCCAGCAAGTTGATGGCGTAGAAGGTCCCCATTTGGGGTCAGGACCCACAGTTTAAGAAGCAGAGCACTGGATCACCTGGAATATCTCTGATCCATTTCAGGTTCCATCTCTCAAATAGTAACATGGCCTCATATAGGATTTGGGGAATTGTAGTCCAAAATGTTTCATATTAGTGCCTAAAGGCCAATGAGGTTGCTGTATCGCCAACACTTCCGATTGTATTCTAGTCGGCGGCTTGCTTTTTTCCTCCTGATTTGTTTTCATGTTATACCCACACAGGAGCAAGAAGTTCAAAAACAAATGAAAGCATTGGATCGCAAAATCAAAAAGCTTTTCCAGCACTTGCCAAACCATACGCTCTGCGTCATCCTGTTGCCGGGCTCAAACAGGTAATATCTGCTAGGGTTGCTTTCTTGAATGAGTTCCTCCTTTCTCTTGAAAATGAAGTCCTAACCCAGAGGATGTGCCTCTCATCTTGAGCACCCTCTCACTTTGTCCTCATAGCGCTGGCTTTCCTATTTACTTGGGTTATAAGTGAAGAAAACCTTACTTAAAGCTTTTCTATCCAGAGCTTGAGAACTTGAATGTTTCCAAGGGAAATAATAGTGTTTAAACAGTGCAGGCAGCCCACAAGTCACTTCAGGTTTGTTCTTAGGTTGAAGTTGAAGTCGGAACAAGGACAAGGGAGATGTTGACAATCTGAAATGTCTGGGTTGTTGTAGGTTTTTTGGGCTATATGGCCATGTTCTAGAAGCATTCTCTCCTGTCATTTCGCCTGCATCTGTGGCAAGCGTCCTCAGAGGTTGTGAGGAATGTGTCTAGAGGAGGGTGACTAAAAGCATCTGGAGAGCAAGCTCTATGAGGAGCGGCTTAAAGAGCTGGGCATGTTTAGCCTGCAGAAAAGAAGGCTGAGAAGGAGACATGATGAGGGCCATGGATAAAGATGTGAGAGGAAGTCATAAGGAGGCTTGTTTTCTGCTGCCCTGGAGACTAGGATGCAATGGAGCAATAGCTTCAAACTACAGGAAAGGAGATTCCACCTGAACATTAGGGGAAAAAATTCCTTTGAGAGCTGTTCAGCAGCGGAACTCTGCCCCAGAGTGTGGTGGAGGCTCCTTCTTTTGAGGCTTTTAAACAGAGGCTGGATGGCCATCTGCCAGGGGTGCTTTGAATGCTATTTTCCTGCTTCTTGACGGGGTTGTTCTGGATGGTCCATGAGGTCTCTTTCAACTCTATGATTCTATGATTTTTGAAGTGTAACTCCAGACATACATACATACATACATACATACGTGTGTGTGTGTGTGTGTGTAGATAGATAGATAGATAGATAGATAGTTAGTAAAGGCTTTCTGTATATATTTCAGATTTCAATATTAATGTCAAAAATACGTAGTATGATCTATATATATAAAAATCGAGTGGTCGTGGGTTGTCCGTTATGCACGGCCAAACTATACGCCCCACTCACACAAATCCCACGAAACACATTCCCCCAGACCACGAGGTACATACATAGCACAAAAAAACCCACCTCCCTACCTTACAACCCCCCCAAAAAACAGCCCCCAAAAACCGCCCATTGCCTCCCGTTCTGCGCTGGCCGCGAGCGCTGGAAAGAGGGAGAGCAATCGCGCAGGCGCACTCTGACCCCCCCCCAACCCATCCCTCCACACTCACCGGGACCTTCGCAGCCACACCGACGGTGCCCTAACCGCCTCCTCGCCCGTGCCCACACGTCCCCGGTCCCAGAGCAGCTCTGGGGCGACGCACTACACTTCCCAGAAACCTCCGCATAAACCGGAAGTGGCCATGCGGGGCCTTCTGGGAAGTGTAGTCAAAGGGGACTTCCCGAAAGGGGCCTGACGCCACCCAGCACAGCCAAAAGGGGCGGGCGCGGCCAGCTGGCCATGCGGCGGGAGGCAGGCCGGAGATCCCCAATCCACCCTCCGCCGGGTCCCCCGCGGTGCCCGCGGCCGCGCCTGAAAGAAGGTAAGCTCCCGGGCTTACCTTGCTTCACGCGCGGCCGCTGCAACCGCGGGGGACACGGCGGAGGGCGGATCGCCGATCTCCGGGCCTGCCTCCCGCCCTGCCGCGCATGGCCAGCGTCGTACGCGGCCCGCCCCTTATTGGGAGACAGAGAGGGAATGAGAGAGACAGAGGGGAGGCCTGAGAGAGGGGGGAGTGAGACAGAGAGACGGGGGAAGGGAGAGAGAGGAGGGGAGTGACACAGAGAGAAAGGGGGTGAAAGAGAAGGGGGGGGGGAATCAGACAGCGAGAGAGAGGAGGGGAGAGAGAGGGGGAAAGTGAAACAGAGAGAGGGGGGGGGAGAGAGAGAGAAAGGGGGAATCAGACAGAGAGAGGGGGGAAAGTGTACATACACACACATACATAAACACACACATACATACACACACATACATACACACACACATACATACACACATACATACACAAACACATATACATACACAGACACACACACATGCACATACATACATACACACACACCAACGGACACAGACACACACACACACAACACACACATACATACACACACACATACAGACACACATACACATATATACACACACAAAACACATTGTCAAATCATTTCCAACCCTTACATACCCACACTTCCACACATCTCCTAAATAGGGCACAGCAATGCGTGCCGGGTTCAGCTAGTTTTACATAAAATTTGTGCTACATTAGAACAGTAAAGACAAATATCACTTAAGTAAAATAAACATTACATATTAAATAACCAGAAAAATAAAATAAGGTGTAGAGTAAAAAAAAGAAAGATGTAGAGTAAAAAAAAGTGTAGAGTAGGCTTGGATGGCATAGGGAAGTGGCACAACACCCATGTGGCGTTTCCTTTGCTGTCTGTGCCCCTGTTCAGAAGATTTCACCTCATTTTCTGTCCCTGTGAGAATTTGATTTTGAAACCTTTGGCTTGTGGAAACAAGGATTGGGAATAAAGCTTCAGTGTAGGCCTTTTTTCCCCATGATGATATTTCCTTTCCTACGGACAGATTTCTCTCAGGGTTGCTCTGAGTTTTCCAGGCTGTATGGCCATGTTCCAGAAGCATTCTCTCCTGCAGGAGTCTACCATATCCCATTCAGCTGTGGACAAACCTACATAGCGACCACAAAAAGCAACATTGCCCAAACCCGAATCAAAGAACACGAAAGGCACTGCAGACTAATCCAACCAGAGAAGTCAGCCATTGCAGAGCACTTGATGAACCAACCTGGACATAGCATATTACTTGAGAACACAAAAATGCTGGACCACTCTGACAACCATCATGTCAGACTACACAGAGAAGCCATTGAAGTCCACAAGAATGTGGACAATTTCAACAGAAAGGAGGAAATCATGTAAATCAGAGGTGCTCATTAGGTAGCTCGGGAGCTACTAGTAGATCTTCGGCCCTCTTCCAGGTGATCTTCTGGCCTCACCAGCCAGATGAGGCTCTCCTGCCATGCGCGCGCACGCGCGCTCCTGCTGCTGGCTTTTGCTCTCGCAGTGCTTCTTTCACCTGCAGGGCATTTCAGGAAGAAGGAAGCACGAGGCGGGGCCTCTGGAGGGAGCGCCCTGCCTCTGGATGCCCCGCCTTGTGCTTTCTCCTTCCTGCAATGCCCCGCAGGTGGGAGAAGCACTGCGCGGGTGGAAAACAGCAGCAGGCGCAGGCGCACAAGAAGAGGCGGCGAGGCGGCGGGCGGCGGGGGCAGGTAGATCTTTTGGACTTGGTTGCTTTAAGAGTACCTCGCATGCTGAAAAAGTGTGAGCACCCCTGATGTAAATGAACAAAATCTGGCTGCCAGTATTAAAAACTCTAAAATCAGGACAGTTCAATAAAGAGCAACACTAAAAAAAACAGGGGAGTTCCTTACAATAATCAATCAGGGCCAGCTAACACCTTCCAACAAAGCATTCCACTAGGCAGAAAACAACCGGTTTTTGAATCTGCAAGGCTTTTAAATGCTAATCAAGACGGCCAATTGCATCATTCACACTTACCTCCAACAGACAAGTTATTTCTTCCACCCTGGACCTTCCACAGATAAATAAACCCCATTTTCCTAGTTTCCAACAGACCTCACAACCTCAGAAAATGTCTGCCAATGATGTGGGCGAAATGTCAGGAGGGAATGCTTCTGGAACATGGCCATACAGCCCGGAAAACTCGCAGTAACTCAGTGATTCTGGCCACGAAAGCATTTGACAACGGATTTCTCTTACTTCCTGTTGTTTCAGCCCAGTTCTTAACTATGAGTCATTTGTAAGTCAGATGTTTGTAACTTGGGAATTGCCTGTAATACCTTGCTATTATGATGATTACCTTTTCGACACTTTCAGTTACCTGTTTTCAAAGAATTACTGAGAAAACGGCCATTGGAAAGTCTTTTCACAGGCCTAAAATGCCTTTTCAAAGTCTTAAAATGAGTATAAAGTGGTCAATTCCACAGATTTGCTCTAGTTGGGATCAATACAATGCAGGTCAATAAATTTCTTTTAAAATGCAACATCATTATATGCACCTCCAAAAAGCTCTCTGACCCAAGGTGACTACATTACCTGTAACTCCTTCCAAGTTCTTTGTGCATCATTTCTATAAAGCTTCATTAGCTTTATGGTTAACTAACAATAGATTTAACTACATAAAGATGCTAGTTGTCTGCCTTGTGAAATTTCAACCAGGAAGCAAACTGGGCTGTTGGGCTATCAAGTGCGTCTGCTTATTGACATGTCAGATGGGGTCAGCGTGAACCTTGGCCTCATCTGACATGTCACTCTTTCAGGAAAGGTCATGGCAATATCCAGTTGACGGAAACAGATAAAAGCTTTTCCAGTATTGATCAGGAATTGATTGCTAATGGAGCAGGATAGGGTCCAATGCACATACATACATCAACAAGGTCTCCATTAGACTCCCTGCTTAGAAGAAAGAAGTGCGTAGGAATTGCGCAGGGTGCTCACCGCTTGTTCACTAAACATTCAGAACCATAAGGTTTCCAAAAAGAATGGCCGTTTTTTACCAATGACCCTGGGCCACGTTTCGAGCCTTTGGGAGTGTTGACGATCTCTATACCCCTTTGCAAGTGTGTGTTTTGAATTCCTAATAAATGGTTTAATACAGGTCCCTTGGTGATGCAGCGGGTTAAACCGTTGAGGTGGTGAACTTGCTGACCGAAATGTTGGCAGTTCAAATCGAGGGAGCAGTGTGAGCTCCCGCTGTTAGCCCCAGCTTCTGGCAGCCTAGTAGTTCAAAAACATGCAAATATGAGTAGATCAATAGGTACTGCTTCTGCGGGAAGGTAACGGCGCTCCATGAAGTCATGACCTAGGAGGTGTCTATGGGCAACGCCGGCTCTTCAGCTTAGAAATAGAGATGAGCACCAACCCTCCGAGTCGGACACGGCTAGACTTAATGTCAAGGGGAAATAGACTTAATGTCAAGAGGAAACCTTAACTGTCACTTTACATGATTTACTTTCTTACATAGTCGAAGAAGACTTAAACTTCACCCCATAGGAGTAAAACAAAGTGAAAGGGGGAGATATAAACAGGAGTCTTCAAACGCCCCTTTTAGTATAATGCTGCAGAAAGAGGGGTCAAAGGGATCCCACATTTCTTGCCCTGATACTTTTTCCTTATAATGGAAAACACAGGGTTTTCCTACATTGCCTGCAGTAAGCCCTCTCTTGATGGAAGCAAGCCCTCAAATACGATTGCGTTCCTATCAGCTGAGCTGTCTGGCATCTCCTTAGCTGCTCTTAACTCACACTTACAGCTGCAGACAATCCGCTCCGTGGTATTGAGAAGCTTTACGGCTTTTCTGTATCTTCTCGATGCAAGGGATATGTGGCTTCAGGCCTCCTTTTATTTTTCAAGGGCTTAAAGAGAGACTCCAGAGACTAGACCGGCTTGGTTATTGTCCTCCGGCGCATGCGGTGTGTATTTAAGGAGTCTGCGGCTGCACCTTCATGCGTGCCATAATCCTTTTAACAGGCCGTGGCGGTAGCTAGAGGTCTTCTCTCCCCTGCTTTGAGTAAACTCCACATGCAGCCACTGCATTCGCTTCCCCAGCCATGGGAGAGACCTGGGCACAAGGGAGAAGGCACAGCAGGCCTTTCTAATTGCCTTCGTTTCTATCCCTTTGATCCGAAGGCGTTGAGGGTCCATTGCTTTCCAATTGTCCTTTTGCCTGTTCTCTTTTCGCAACTGAAATCATGCCAGTACATCCCATTGCACTCACATAATAGTGGGGATGAAGGTTAATTTTAACTAGTCTATCTCCTGTTTGTACCTATCCATGTGTAGTTGGTGCAGATGGAAACATTGTGACCTATAGCATGGATTAATCCTGCCTACAGTTGCAGTAGCCTATGTTTCAGATGAAGGAACTGAGTAGAGTTTTAGGAAATATAGGGTTTCCTAAAACAAAACCCTATAAAGCCTTGCGCTGGCAGGACTGAAGACCCACAGGTTGCAGGTTCAAATCCGGAGAGAGTGCAGATGAGCTCCCTCTATCAGCTCCAGCTCCCCATTGCGGGGATATGAGAGAAGCCTCCCACAAGGATGATAAAACATCAAAACATCTGGGCAATGTCCTTGCAAATGGCCAATTCTCTCACACCAGAAGCAGCTTGCAGTTTATCAAGTCGCTCCTGACACGGAAAAAAAAATAGGGGTTCAGCGTAACTAGACATGCGACTTTAAGGCACAAACACTCATTTGTTTCTTTAATCAGCAGCATCTTCACAACTGTCGTATCTTTTGAAGAAAAGTAATGTTAATGTTTCTTTCTTTCCCTCCAGGCCTTCTGAATCTCACCCGGGCTTTGGCCTGATGGGCATCAAAGAAGAAAATCCACTTCTTAGCTCATGTGCCTGGTGCTGACACTTGAAAAACATGGCAAGTTTTATGAAACCCTATCATGTTTCAAATATTTTTAATCATCTCAAGATATTAAACCATTTAAAAATACCAATCTAGTGGTCAACCCTGTAAGGAAGTGGCTCCCAACCTGTTGTCCGTGGACCACCAGTTTTATAAAGAGGTTTTGAAAAACTGTAACTGAGTTCCCATACAGTTCACTTTCAGACCTGTGAAGGAGCCACGAGGCTTCAGAGAGAGGCAAAAACATTCTCTGAAGCAGACGTGATTCCCACATTTTCCCAGCCCTTGCTGGAGCATTGCGTGACTGCGACTCTGTAGAAAGCCAACACTTTGAAACTCCCCATTTAGAGATACTTTCTATGCTGTCTGAAAATATTAAGCACTGCTCTGTTAAATCCTATAGAGGTGAACATGGAGTTCCCAGAGATATAACCGACCGTTAACCTAGAAATCATGGCAGGTGATTTACTCACAGAGACATGAAATTATATTATTGTAAGAGTACTAACGTACCATGTCAACAAGAACTAATGTCTTAACTCCTCCAAATGGATACTTCGCCACTTCACCTAAAATAAGTTTTTAATTTGATGATAGAAAGAAATGGCTTACCACCACCAGAGACTGAACATACTTTTCAAAGCTGGTGGCCTCTCCACAGCTACATTTGATATCTATGCACATAATAAAAGTAAAAATATATGTGTGTGTGTGTGGCTGGAGTGTCCACTTACGCAGACAAGATCCTGCCTCCACAGATAGCTATAACCCCTACTACTCAGGAGACACCAATTGCCCTTCCTCCAATAACATTGCAGGTTATAATAATTGCCATGAACATGTCCAAGAGCCCTGTTTCCTCCACCACAGACATCCCAGTGTTTTTTACTCTCTCCCTTAACCCTTTTCTTTTTTTCTATGGCACACAGCAAACAGATGAATTGATTAGCAACTGAGCATACTAGAAAGGTTTGGAGAGAATTTACCATAGTTGTAGACACTGGGATGTATAGTTCACCTGCAATCTAAGAGCACTCTGAACTCCACCAACGATGGACCTGGAACTAACTTGGCACACAGAACCTCCATGACCACCAAACATACTGGCGTTCTTCAGAGGTATTTATAGGAGTTGTAGTTCACCTACATCCAGAGTGCACTATGAACCCAAACGATGTTGGATCTGGACCAAACTTGGCATGCATTACCTGGAGTAATGCAGTTCCACCAAGGCAACCACTTTCTTCCCCAATGCAAGGAAGACGACCTCTGCTTCTTTCTTACTGCTCCACAAATTCCACAAGTGTCCTTTATTTGCCAGTCTGAGGCTTTAGAAGTGGAAGAGCAGCAGGGCAAAGGGAAGACTATATATGAGACCAGGAGAAAAGAACAACTGATGTGCATTTGGAAGAAGGGTTGCTCAACCAGGCTCCCTGTCTGGTCACAGCCCCAGAGGCGCACCTAGCCCTGGGCATTTTGCAAAGGCAACAGCCAAAAGAGCGAGACAGAAAGAGACATGCGCCAGGACTCAGTTGGCAGGCCCCCCGCCTCAATTAGACTTTTGTTTTGGACGATGTTGCAAATGTTAATATTGTTTTTTAAAATGAAATCTGGAAGCTGAATGTATGCATTAAGAAATGGAAGCCACAGACTAATCTGAAATGCAACAAAACATGTGGTTCTGTTTCCTTTCCTCTTTTTTTAACATAGATGCTTTGGCAGGGCTTATCCACCCTGGAGGACATTCTCTTCAAGGCATCTGAAAAAGTGGATTACTATCCAGGAAAACTTCTGCCAACATAGATCACTTAGGGTCATAATGCTGCTGTTAGAGTCCATTGAAGTGATGCTCCCCCATCAACTCCGCTGGACTGGCCATGTTGTCTGAATGTCCGATCACCATCTCCCAAAGTAGTTACTCTACTCCAAATTCAAGAACGGGAAACGGAATGTTGGTGGACAGGAAAAGAGATTTAAAGATGGGCTTAAAGCCAACCTCAAAAACTGTGGCATAAACACCAAGAACTGGGAAGCACTGGCCCTTGAGCACTCTAACTGGAGGTCAGCTGTGACCGGCACTGCTTGCAGAATTCAAAGAGGCACAAATGGAGGGCGAAAGGGAGAAATGTGCCAAGAGGAAAATGCGTCAAGCCAACCCTGACTGGGACTGCCATCTAGAAACAGATGTCCTCACTGCGGGAGAACTTGCAGATCATTAATACGGCTCCACAGCCACCTACAGACCCACCACCAAGACACCAGATCTGGAGGAACATCATCCTCGAGCTATGAGGGATCGCCTGAGTAAGTTAGAGTCCTCTCCCCACAACCACTTCTTTTGCTGTTTATCTTCTCTCTCTTCAGAGAAGATACATATCTAACCATTGGCCATCACATATACAATGGCTTGTTGCAAGGAAGCTTGTCACAACCTATTGAAAATGGGACATTTAAGATGGCACTTTGGACCAAGCTATGTTGGCACATAAACGATGTCGCAAATGCATTTGCTAGTTCCTAGTAGACTCACTGAATCAATGGTGTATCAATCAAGGGCAGGTTTGGGAGCCAAAATTATGGTTTTGTATATAACGGGTTAAGCCACTGAGCTGAACTTGCTGACTGCAAGGTCAGCAGTTTGAATCCAGGGAGTGGGGTGAGCTCCTGCTGTTAGCCCCAGCTTCTGCCTAATTAGCAATTCAAAAACATGCAAATGTGAGAAGATCAGTAAGTACCGCTTCTGCAGGAAGGTAATGGTGCTCCATGCAATCATGCTGGCCACATGACCTTGGATGTGTCTACGGACAATGGCAGCTCTTAGAAATGGAGATGAGCACCAGCCCCCAGGGTCAGACACAACTAGACTTAATGTCAGGGGAAACACTTACCTTTACCTAAATAATCTGTAAATAAAATGGAATCTGTGAAGTTTGTAATGGTCTCCTTGCTGCTGTGTTCTGAAATAAAACTCAAAATGCTATGTTCCTGCCATGTTCAAGTGGCATGATCAATTCAGACTGTCAGAGAAAATGCCACTTTCCCTTCCCATTGATCTGGACCCACTGCCCACATGGCTTCTCAGTACCCCTTTACACAAAGAGCCCCAAACACCGAATTGCTGTCGTTCATCATGCGTTTAATAACCAAGGCTTCTTCGCCTCTGGGCTGAACTTCAAGCAGGCAGTTAAATATGTGGCAAGATGAAGCTGGAGGGGGTTTGGGGCCTTTGAGGCTGGTTTCGCCATACTAAAACAGGAGGCTCCCCCGCCTTTTAGGCACGAAACTTCCTTTGTAATTAAAACCAACAGACAAAGTTAAACAAAATGCACATGTAGTTGTAACAATAAAGGATTTCCTATCTGGATTCAAGAGCAGGGGCCCACAAGGCTACAGCCTTCAAACACAAAGCCACACTTGCAAAACAGCACCTCTGGTAGCATTGAAAAGGGTAAGTGAAAAGGGATGGTTTTCAAGTATTTTCAACCGGGTTCAGGTTTTATCGGAAATTCAAAAGCCAGATGACATTTCTTGTCCTGACAAAATGACCCAATTCGTCCTATTCAAGGGCACCCTTAGAAATTCCTTCAGGAGAAAAGAAGAATGCCATGGACAGGAGGCTTCTCTTCGGGGTTGTTCTCCAACCCAAAACACTTGCATACTCCCCACATCGCAGTCGCAACACAGCAGACGTAGGTCCCCATAACATGGCAACAATACCTACAGATATGTTGGGTTACAACCCCCAGTATCCCCAGGTTACCTGGTCTTTGGATGATGAGACTTGTAGTGCAACACAATGGTCAAAGACAATCTCTGACATACTTGCTGCTCGGCCCATCATGCAGAAAACTCAGCCCTCCATCTCAAAGTAGTTTCATGCTCCCAACAGTGAGTCGCAACTCATTTCAGACTGCAGCCTAAGGGGCCAGTGACTTTACTATGATGGTAGTGCTATTCAAATTAAATCTGCTCTGAGAGACTCCGCATAAAATTTAAAACAGTAACATGAAGGCCAGGATTGTTTTGGGTGAAAGCCTCAGCAGCTGTCCCTTTTGCCAAGTTGTACAATGCTATTAAGTGCAGTGAGTTTGGTTTCTTGGTTGGCTGGGTCATTTTTGGACGTCATGACAACACATTTAGTCATTAAATAAAACTCCCTCTTTTTATGTTCCAGGAAAATAATCCCAAATGTACGTAAAAGGTTAAAGACCTAGAATATTCATCCTGTTAAAAACATTGCAGTATCAATGTATTTTCAAAGGCTTTCCTGGCTGGAATCACTGGGTTGTAGGTTTTTCGGGCTGTATGGCCATGTTCCAGAAGCATTCTCTCCTGACGTTTCGCCTGCATCTATGGCAGGCATCCTCAAGAGGTTGTGAGACCGCATAACCTCTGAGGATGCCTGCCATAGATGCAGGCGAAACGTCAGGAGAATGCTTCTGGAACATCGCCATTCAGCCCAGAAAACCTACAACAATCCTCTGAAGAGTCAGTCCAACATGAGTCACCTACCCTGTTTCCCTGAAAATAAGGCAGTGTCTTATATTAATTTTTGCCTCCAAAGATGCGCTAGCTCTTATTTTCAGGGCATGTCTTATTTTCAGGGAAACAGGGTAGATATGCCACCAACTTTGACTTTTAATCACAGCCTTTCCTCACCACTGTGAAAATCCCATCCATTTTTAGGAGGGAATGACAGGGAGAAGATTCTGGATTTTAGAAAACAGAGATAGCACTGCTCATTTTTACCTTTCCATACAGCAAGGGATGCTCAGAGTTTGGCCACCAAACCACATGAGGCCTGCTATGTGGCCCTTCTTCTGCCTTAGGAGCCTGCATCGGAGAGGAAACTGCTTCAAAGTGAATCATGTAGAGGAGCTTGTGCCAATTTTCCCATTTCTTAGCAACATGTAGAAAGCCTTCACACCTTTCCATTAATACTGAACCCTTTGCCAGTAGATTTCTTATTAAAAAGAAGGCAGAAAACAACAAAATTTTGGAAGCTTCCTTTCCAGTGTCCTGGAAAGAAAGCACTCCCCTTTCCAAATCTGATCATATAGCTGCTGTGACTTTGCCATGAAATCGAAAAAGTTATTAAGGGTCCCAGACTGGCAGGTACAGTATATTATTTCAAACAACAATGTTTTTTTAAAAATGTTGTCAAAGGCTTTCATGGCTGGAATCACTGGGATGCTGTGAATTTTCCAGGATGTATGGCCATGCTCCAGAAGCATTCTATCCTGACATTTCGCCCACATTGATGGCAGGCATTCTCAGAGGCTGTGAGGTCTGTTGGAAAGTAGGCAAGTGAATGAGAAGAACTCTTGTCTGTTTGAGGCAAGTGTAAATGTTGCAAATGATCACCTTGATTAGTATTGAATAGCCTTGCAGCTTCAAGGCTTGGCTGCTTCCTGCCTGAGGGAATCTTTTGTTGGGAGGTGATTAGCTGGCCCTGATATTCATGGTTTCATGAACAAAATCAATAGCAGCCTCCAGTGGCGCAATGAGTTAAACCCTTGTGCCAGTAGGACTAAAGACCGACAGGTCGGAGGTTTGAATCTGGGGAAAGCGTGGGTGAGCTCCCTCATTCAAGGGGGTTCTCATTCAAGAAGTGTAACCACTGGTCCAAGATGGGGGGCTTGTTCTGTGTGAAGACCAGTCTCCAGAGAGCAATGGCTATTTCCCGATGCAGCGACCGCTGCCCCTCCTCGGAGTCCAGGCCAAAGCTTTAGCTCCCCATGCAGGGACATGAGAGAACCTTCCCACAAGAATGGTAAAACATCAAAACCTCCGGACATCCCCAAGGCAATGTCCTTGCAGATGGCCAATTCTCTCATACCAGAAACGACTTGCAGTTTCTCAACTACTCCTGACATGAAAAAGAAAAGAAAAAAGAACAAAATCTGGCTATCAGTATTTTTTAAAAAAAAACAAAACTCTAAATACGGGACAGTAAATAAAGAACAACACTCAAAAACAGGAATTCCAGACAAGAAACTATCAGAGCCAGCTAATCACCTCCCGACAAATTATTTTCCCCAGGTAGGAAGTAGTCAGGCCTTGAAGCTGAAAGGCTATTTATTGCTAATCAAGGTGCTCAATTGCAACATTCACACTTGCCTCCAGCAGACAAGAGTTCTTTCTTCCACAATGGACATCATTCCACAGATATGCAAACCCCATTTGCCTAGTTTCCAACAGACTCCACAACCTCTGAGGATGCCTGCCATAAATATGGGTGAAACATCAGGAGAGAATGCATCTGGAACCTGGCCAGACAGCCCAGAAAACTCTCAGCAACCCAATAATGTTTTATCCATTAAAAAAACCCTGCCCATGCCACACGTACAGACACTAAAAAAATACTGCTGCTTTCATTGGCTTTCAAATTCTTCTTTACCTGGGATTTAAATGCTTTTTGTAGTTAACAGTTAACACTGTTATTCATTCATGGTATAAACTTTAAAATTATCACAATCTTTAAAAAAAATCCAACAATGTAAACAGCACTACACACAGTATAGACCTGCCCTGAAAACATTAAAAAAGATGTAACTTTGCAGAATTTCAATCTGGCACTGGATAATTTAGCAATATTAATGTAACCAATGGAAAATTCCTTCTTTTTTAAAAAAAGGTTGTGTAACCAACATTGAGACGTAATGATACCAAATCTCAAATATTTTTTTTAAAAAAACCCAAAAATTATTGAACTTGCAGCCAGGGTCAAACATTTCAGGAAAAGAAGAAACAAGAATAACCCCAAATTTTAAAGAAAGTGCCCAAAATATGGATACAGCATTTTAGAGCCCTTTCGAAATACAAGGCAGAGAAAGGTGGAAAGTAGAAAAATCTGGAGCGTCTGTAAATTCCAGAGGAGTCCAGAGCTTACAGATCATGAAAGGTTAACAGGTCGCAGCAGGTCGGTGCCAAGTTCAAAGGGCGCTAAGGACAGTGGTCCACAAAGAGATTCGCTGTCTGTGAAGCTGCTGCGCATTTGGTGTCGCCTTCCTTCCTCCGCTGCTCCATTTCCCACTCCACAAAGGTGTCAAAGAGACTGGGCCAAGCCTCGTCTTCGCTGTAATTGCTAAGGTCCGGCCCAATGACCTGAGTAAAATTGAGGAACATGTTCCACGTGTCCCGGGATATTCCCTTGATCCCTGAGGGGTTCTCATTCAAGAAGTGTAACCACTGGTCCAAGATGGGGGGCTTGTTCTGTGTGAAGACCAGTCTCCAGAGAGCAATGGCTATTTCCCGATGCAGCGACCGCTGCCCCTCCTCGGAGTCCAGGCCAAACTGGAAAGTGAAACGGTAGAGATCTTTGAACTTATCCTCTTGTTTGGCATCGTTTAACAGGCTGGGGAACCGGGCACAAATCCCATCAATGCTGTCTGCGTTTATTGCTTTGCAGCCTTCAAAGAACTCTGTCCTATGAAAAGAAAGAAAGTGAGACCAGTTTTACTATTGTCCTTCAAGTAGTTGTAACACGCCAATGACTTAAATCAAGAGACGCTAACTGGAACACCTCAGCAAGCGATAGTCCAAAAGTGGCAGGCTAAAACCCAGAACCTCAATCAATGGCTGATACCAAATGAGCGACTCCCTTCTGGGCACACAGAAAACTGGGTGACTTGGAAGGCGCTGAACAGACTGCTCTGGCACCACGACATGCAGAGCCAACCTTAAGAAATGGGGCTACAAAGTGGAGCCCACGACATGTGAGTGTGGAGAAGATCAAACCGCAGACCACCTATTACAATGCAACCTGAGTCCCACCACAGGCATAATGGAGGACCTTCTTATAGCAACACCAGAGGCACTCCAAGTGGCCAGCTACTGGTCAAAGGACATATTTAAAAACTTTGTGTTTCTTTAAAAAAATACAGTACAACTGTTTGGTTCACTCCTGATATGATAAATTAGTAGTAGTAGTAGTAGTAAGGAAGTAAGTAAGTAAAGGAAAGCAAAGAACAAATACAATTAAGGCTAGGATTGAAAAATCAGCTGATGACCCAAAATGCAGACTGGGCAAGGAAGCAGATGCAACCATTGATCATATCCTCAGCTGCTGCAAGAAAATCACACAGACAGACTACAAACAGAGACACAACTCTGTGGCCCAAATGATTCATTGGAACTTATGTCACAAGTACCAACTGCCAGTAGTAAAGAACTGGTGGGATCATAAACCTGCAAAGGTAGTGGAAAATGAACACAGAAAATACTGTGGGATTTTTGAATTCAGACTAACGAAGTTTTGGAACACAGTACACCAGACATCACAACTGTGGAAAAGGACAAAGTTTGGATTATTGATGTCGCCATGCCAGGGGACAGTCGCATTGAGGAAAAACAACAGGAAAAACTCAGCCGTTATCAAGACCTCAAAATCAAACTGCAAAGATTCTGGCATTAACCAGTACAGGTGGTTCCAGTGGTCATTGGCACACTGGGTGCCATGCCACAAGATCTCAGCCAGCATTTGGAAAGAATAAACATTGATAAAATCACGATTTGTCAACTGCAAAAGGCCACCTTACTTGGATCTGCACACATCATTCGAAAATACATCACAGAGTCCTAGATGCTTGGGAAGTGTTTGACTTGTGATTTTGTGATACGAAATCCAGCATATAATATCTCGTTTGCTGTGACATACTGTGTTTTTGTGTCAGTAAAATAATAATTTAAATCCTCATCTGACACGATATGGAGGTTTAAAGATCGAACTGCAAAGACTCTGGCACAAGCCAGTAAAGGTGGTCCCTGTGGTGATGGGCACACTGGGTGCATGGCCTAAAAACCTTGGCCTGCACTTAAACACAGTCGGTGCTGACAAAACTACCATCTGCCAGCTGCAAAAGTCCACCCTACTCGGATCTGCACACATTATTTGCCGATACATCACACAGTCCTAGACACTTGGGAAGTGTCTGACATGTGATCCAATGCAACAGCCAGCATACTGATCTTGTTTGCTGTGTACTAATCTTGTGTTTCTAATAATAATAATAATTTATATTCCACTTTTCTCCCAGGAGGGACTCAGAGCAGATTATGGTATACATGTATAAGGCAAACATTTCAATGCCCTTTATACAGTGAACAGCAACAACATACAATATACAGAGGTAAAGGCCTTTCCCTTTCATCTCCGGCGTCTGGAGGCAAATAAGCAGCAAGCACATTAATTGTCCACTCCCCTTTTTCCCAAACGCTATTGTGACTACATACATTCAGGCAGAAAAGGAGGGTGCTGGTTGTTTTAAACCAAAATGGAAAAATCCTGAGGGAGTCTGAGTATGTCTCATTGCTGGTAACACCGGATGTAATGTTTTCCATTTTTGAAGATACAGTCTCATAACATCAACAAACTGCCAGGCAGGTTGGACAGTGGCAAAGCCATAATTAACTTCCCTCACCCCAGAAAGCCTATGTTAGCTATACTGAATGCTGTTATTTTTGTAGGGGTTTTTTTTCATGTCAAGAGAGACTTGAGAAACTGCAAGTCACTTCTGGTGCAAAAGAACTGGCCGTCTGCAAGGACGTTGCCCAGGGGACGCCTGGATGTTTGATGTTTTACCATCCTTGTGGAAGGTTCTCTCATGTCCCCGCATGGGGAGCTGGAGTTGACAGAGAGAGCTCAACAACTCTCCCTATAGATCAGGAGTTCTGCCAGCACAAAGATTTAACCCACTGCACCACCAGGGGTTCCATTGTTTGCAGTAAAATGTAAACATTAAAGGACATGAATATAAGACATAAATCATCCAGTCTTTCAAATGTTTACAATTCTGATGCAGTTACTTATATTCCAATATATATAATTTCCAAGTGGTGAGGGGAGGAGATAGCGTGCCCATTTCCCTTTCCAATCACCGTCTCCCCATCTTTTCACCTCCCTTAGTTGATTTCTCTTCTGTACTGGGGAGAAAGGTCATCGCCTTGTCTATTGTTCTAAATTTTCTTAGTTTGTGGTTCAAAAAAACCCTACTCTATATCCAAAGTGATGCAGGTGCATCTAACAGACAGACCAACATAACAAACTATACAAGGGTCTCCAAATGGCACACGCACTACTAACCTTGTGAATTTGCACATGGTAGCTGCTTGGAATTTCCATGCCAGGACTAGCACTTTGAATTCGGTGGGGTCAACACAGAGATCGTTGCAAAAACGCTCCATGCCTTCCTCTAATATGGCATCTTCTCGCTCATCTTTGTATCTCCTAAATAATTCCTCGGTCTTGTGAAGAGAGGACTCCTCCATGCCGGAAACAGGTTCTTTTTTGGAATCCCCGGAGGAAGAAGGAAGCTGACTGGATTCTACAGCCACCTCCATCTTCTTAGTCCCATTAACCAGGATGTCGCCAGACGATTTCCCGCTGCCGGTGCTGTGTTCCTCCTTGTGGATTGTGCTGCGCTTGCTATGAGTCTTGCTGCTTGACTCTCGATCACCATTTTTGCTGCCCAGGGTCGATGAGGGATTCTTGCACTTGGTGACACACTGGCCCATATTGTTGCGTGCCAAGCTGTCAGAGCAGGCCTCTTGCGGTCACACACCGACTCCACCGCTGCTCAGTGGGCCTCAACATGCCATCAATGGCAGTCAACCAATCTAGAAGAGAAGGGTTTGGGGAGAAAAAGATAGGTGTAGGAGAAGGATTAGTCGAAGAGAATGTGTGAAGCTCTTCTGCTGCTTACGATGACTACGGCTCTACCTCATACCTGCAAAGCTGGCACGCATAGTTTCATGTACCCTCAAGGGTCTGGAGAACAAGCCCTATGAGGAGTGGATTAAAGAGCTGGGCATATTTAGCCTGCAGAAGATAAGACTGAGAGGAGACATGATAGCAATGTATAAATATGTGAGAGGAAGTCATAGGGAGGAAGGAGCAAGCTTGTTTTCTGCTGCCCTGGAGACTAGGACATGGAGCAATGGCTTCAAACTATAGGAAAAGAGATTCCACCTGAACATTAGGAAGAACTTTCTGACTGTGAGAGCTGTTCAGCAGTGGAACTCTCTGTCCCAAAGTGTGGTGGAGGCTCCTTCCATGGAGGCTTTTAAACAGAGGCTGGGTGGCCATCTGTTGGGAGTGCTTTGTACACAATCGCCCTGCTTCTTGGTAGGGGGTTGGACTGGACGGCCCATGAGGTCTCTTCCAACTCTATGATTCTACGACCTGCATCCAACAAAAGTATGTCCTCTCTGGAATTTTTCTAAGTCCCCCAGGCACTTTTGTAGTATACTTCTTCTGGAAGTTACAATAGAGTAGTCCTGAAGGACCTAGAACATTTCTAGAGAGAAATGTTCTAGCTCCAACATATTTTTCAAGCAGGTCCCAATATTTTTCTCCATTGGCTAAGGTTGCTGAGATATCTCAATGGCCTCATGCATTCAGCCCTGTTCCAGATGCAAAGCAGTAGCCTTCACCTGATTGGCATCATAAGCAACAGCTTGGAGAAAGTACATAGAGGCTTAGCACAAGCTGTTGGCCCTTCAGTTCTAGACTGTTCCCCACACCAAATCCTCCAGAAGGAAGTGAATGCATAACAGGGCATGAAACGTGGTTTGCCTGTACTACACACTCACACTCACCCTATGCTGCCCCCAATGCACTTCCAGTCTAATGCTCCTAACGCATTTCCAGGAAATATGCACAGGATCAATATGTCCTTGCATGAACTGGGGGAAACATGATTATACCCCCATGCATGTAGAGACAGTATGGGTCTTATACATGTTTATGTACTGCCTACCGGGGGGGGGGATCATTTTACCTGGAAGCCCCCATAGATACAACAAGTAATGTTTCTCAGCTCTACCTAGAAAGCAATGTAGCGAATAAAAGGAAATTCCTAAAATTTCTTCCATAACATCAGGTTACAAAGGAGCAGTTTCATGTGAATCTGTCAAGGCCTACTGTCGTGACCAAAACTATTCTCGCTCCCTCCTGTTCAGAAGCTATTAAAAAGCTATAAATGCATTTCAATACTAAAGCATACAAAAGATACCACTGTTGTATCAAGCTACTGCCAAGTTAGGACTTCTGGCTCTAGCCACCATGCTCTCTCTTTGACTGCTCTTGCATATTTTGGATTTCACAACGGAAATCTAAACTCTTCTAAAATATGCTTGAGAGAATTGCCAAACAAAGTGAGAGAATAAGCAACAACTTCTCTATGTCCCCTGGAGACCCTCCACGGAGGATCTACAAATATTAAGGGCTGCTCAATCTGCCTCCTCCCCAGAGCAAGGGCAAAGGCTAGCTGGGTCTGTGATTTGCCTATCATATGATTGCTTTGCTGCAAGGAGGAGACCGGTTGAGCAGCTCAGTCCCTCTGCTGATCATCCAGAGCAGGTTAGGAGAACAAGCAATGGCCAAGGCGGTGCAGCCATGGACTTCTCTCCTTCCCCAGAAGGAAGAATTGGGTAAAGCAAAAGAAGTGCAGGGGAGTGCAAAGGCGCATGGTGTCACGCACAGCATGCCGAGGATGGAAAGGTGGGCAGGACGGTTGGGGTGGACAAGGAGCTGCTGCTGCTTCTCCTTCCACCACCCCTTTCCTTCTCACTGTCTTCCCACAGTACTCTGCATTCTCCTATGCCACAACTGCTGGTCAAAACTAAAAGTAACATCAAGTGCAACACAACTAATGGATAAAGATAATGGTGCCCTCTCGCTGGGGCATCAAATCTAGCTCTCAGTCCAGAACTACTGTTGTATTACATTGCACCCCATACACACTTCTGAGCAGACTTCTGAGCAGGTGTTCAAGCTGAAACAATCCCTTCTTTTTGAAGAATAGCCAACAAAAAGAGCAAAAAAAAACCTGCAGTCCTATCTACATAGAATGTCATTTCGACATTCAAACAATGCAGTTTCGTAACAATACACAATACGGGCAGTCCCTGGGCTACAGACATCCGACTCATAGTTAAGAATGGGGGTGAGACAACAAGAGGTGAGAGGAAATCTGCTGCTAGGAAGGGAAATTCACCCCTAAAAGTGTTATCATGGGGAAAGGGTATCTCCAGCTTCAGCACCAATCCTTGTTTCCACAAAAAGCAATTTTTTTTTCAAAATCCAATTCTTACAGGGACAGAAAATGAGGAGAAAACTTCTGAACAGGAGCATAGACATCAGAATAAACATCACAGGGGTGTTAACCCTTTCCCATGCTATCCACGTGATGCAGTAGGTTAAAATGCTGAGCTGCTGAACTTGCTGACTGGAAGGTTGGTGGTTCGAATCCGGGGAGCCCAGCTTCTGCCAACATAGCAGTTCAAAAACATGCAAATGGGAGTACATCAATAGGTGCTGCTTTGGCGGGAAGGAGGCGTCTACCTTGGAGGCGTCTATGGACAATGCTGGCTCTTTAGCTTAGAAATGGAGATGAGCACCATCCCCCAGAATCAGACATGACTAGACTTAATGTCAAGGGGAAACCTTTACGTTTACTTATGCTATCCAGAGCTAGCTAGCTATATTGGGGGGGGGGGGGGGCTTGAGTTACACTTAAAATGTACCTGTTCTGACTTAAATACACATTCAATTTGAGAACAAACCTATATAACCTATCTTGTCTGCAACTTGGGGACTGCCTGTACCAAGTCAGCATGAACTTAACAATATAACAGATGGTCTCTATGAGAACAATCAAACGAGGCTGTTGGATCCCAGTAGGACACTGGAGACATCAACAATGAGGACTGTGAGATCTAGAGGGTAAATCTTACATCTTGATACTTCAGTGAGGATTCCAAGATTTCCTCACCCAAAGCAGCAGCCAACAAGCAGACTTGCTATCGGTATCTGACATATTATTGTCTGTTCTGAGTGAAAAGTGTCCTGAAACTATTCGCATGAGTGAAGGGAAAATTAGGGTCTGCTTGCAAGGACACAAGCCAACGTTGTGACCTTCAACCAAACAGAGCAAACACTTGGAGTGCCTGCTTTTCTCTGGGATTTTCCACCCGCAGACCATACATTTTTTGAATAATGAGTATGCAATTAGTAACACCTAAGAAAAGGAATAGCCAAAGACAGGCTGAACCACAAAAACCTTCACATATTGCCATAGTCAAAGGAAGACCAAGGCATACTAAAACTTAACAAGAAGACAAAGACAGAGCCAAAGAAGAAAATCCATATCTAGTCAAGCTAAAAGTTAAAAGGTGATAGTCAATGCAAAGCGTTTCTAGCAGTGCAGCTGCAAAGGGGGGGAGATGGGGGTTTATGCTGGAGGTTTAAGATGGAAAGGCACTGAGTGTGGGTCTGTTACCACTAAAAAGCTATAGTAAAAATCCAGACTATTCCTAACAATGCACTGCTCGAAGGCATAGATTACACATTTGTGTGAGCCACAGAAGCAACACAGTAGAATCGGTATTTCAGCCTTGATCATTATTCCGAAAAGAAGTGGCACAACCTTCCTAGAGGAAGCTGGAAACAGTTTCAAAGTAGTAATCCTTAAGCAATTGTGAAGACCTGGAAGCAATTTTTATGCAAGAGATCAGAGCAATCAACTCTGGATCTCTGACAGGTTTGTTGGTTTATTACATAATGAAACAATCAACCAAACTGACTCTGCAAATTTCAAGTTAATGGGGCAAAAGGCACAGGAAATCCCACCTGAGCAGATAAATCAGCTGTCAATGTAGGTAGGTACTTTATTCCACATCAGAAGTGCGCCATAAGAGGAACCTTAGGATCACAATTCCCAAAATTCCAAACTAACGTGGCCACAAACTATGTTTCCTGGAGGATTCTGGGAGAACCAAGATCATCTTTGAGCACCCCATAATTCACCTGCTCCAATAAGGTATACTCACTCAAAAAGACATTTTGAAATAACAGTCAGTCTCACTCATAGGAATAGTTTTGGTCAGTTTTGGTCAGTTGATAACAGTTTTGGTCAGTTGATAACAAGGGTCCTCCAGTTGTTGTTCAGATCCCCAAATCCTACAAGTCCCAGCCACTGTGGCAATAGTCGAGAAAAGTGGAAGGGAGGCAGCCAGCAAGACATATCTCCATCCTGTCTCATCCAGCAGTTGTTGGGAGCCCCTCCCACTACCTTCAACTGCCGTTCTACTGGTCATTGAGTGAGTGGGTGGGAGGCAGCCAGCCAGCAAGACACAGCAGCATCATGTCTTGAGTTTTACAGAGAACAGTCTGAGGAAGTCCTTAATGACAGAACAAGAGAAGGATAATAACATGGTGCATGTTGGTTCTCAACCTGTGGGTCCTCCCAGAAATCCCAGCCAGTTTACCAGCTGTTATTTATTTATTTATTTTTATGGTATTTGTAGCCCACCTTTCTCAGCCCCAAGGCAACTCAAGGCGGCTTACAGAACTCTCTTCACTGGGGTGTGGTGGAGGCGCCTTCTTTGGAGGCTTTTAAACAGATAGCTGGATGGCTATCTGTCGGAGGTGCTTTGAATGCGATTTTCCTGCTTGGCGGGGGGTTGGACTGGATGGCCCAGCAGGTCTGTTCCAACTCAACGATTCTATGATTCTATGTTACAATAACTCTGAAGGCTGTAACAGGTTAGGAGCCTCCAATCGTTGTGCTATCCATGCCACTGGAGGAGAACCTCTTTCTGCAAAGATTCTGTGTTGGTCACTGTGCACCATTCCCCACACATAAAACAAACTCATGCATAGGCATCTTCCAATCTAACCAAAGCCAATGGAAGTCCCATGACAATCGGCAAATGACAACAGGGGCAGGACTGTGAAATCTGGAAGCCCCTAACCACACACTGACCCATGGACAGTGGGAATGGATTCAGCAATTCTTACCAAACTCTATATTTGGAAGACAATCATACTGGGCCACAAGTGATGGCCTATGGTGATGGTGATTAATCAAGAATGAAGGGAGCTGTTGTCCAACCAAAATTGAAGTCCCCCACTATATCTCAATTTATCAGATATAAAGGGGGGGGGGGGAGGTTACTTACGCAATATCCTCCAAAATGCAGGAAGGCATTGCACCATTTAGTCCCACTCTCCTTCCAAACATCTAGGTCTCTCCATGGAACTGGTGTGGAAACAGGAACAACGGCTTAGGAAATTCAAGGAGTCTGTGGGTCACAACCATGAGCAGTTGCTGTAAAGCAACTTGTAAAGATTCTCCTGTAAAAGACAGTAACCATGTTAGGCCTCATATACACAGTTCTTGCTTACCACCTCCATGCCAATACCTACCAGACATATATATATAGAAGTCCTCAGTGGCACAATGGGTTAAACCCTTGTGCCAGCAGGACTGCTAACCGAAAGGTTGGCGGTTCGAATCCAGGGATCGGGGTGAACTTCCGTCTGTCAGCTCCAGTGTGGACATGAGAGAAGCCTCCCACAAGGATAGTAAAACATTAAAAAAACATCCTTGCAGATGGCCAATTCTGTCACACCAGAAGCAACTTACAGTTTCTCAAGTCAATCCTGACACACACAAAAACAAAACCCAGACATATATGAAAGGCAGCCATTTGGTTCAGACACCAAACTACTGAATCCCATCTTCATGAACAAGGTGTTCCACACAGAGGATCTGCATCCATATTAGATGCCATCATCCAGGCCTTTTAAATGCCTTTAAAGAACTTCATCATATTTCTTCCCAGGATATTTTCAGAATTTACCTGGTGCCATTTTAACGACTGTTTCTTATTTCTTTTTAGTAAATGCAATATTTATCATTGCACTGAATATTCATACTGTCTGGGATTTATGAAAAGCAGAGGAATTAATCTTTTAAAATACATGTGGTCCAATTCTTTGATTGCATTCGACCAGGGTATGAAGAATATTTTCAAAACATCTCCCTTGGTGCAAGAGCCTGGCTGGCTGAGAAATTGCTTGGCTTTTACTGTAAGAGTTCTCACCTCCAGGGTAAGAAAAACTCAAGGAAAGCTCTGCTTTTCATCAAGGTTTCCATCCTTTGTGCAAAAATGTCTCTGCAGACTTGCAGACACATACAGAACAAGTACAAAATTGCCTTATGCCAAAAAAGATGCAAACATGTTCAGTATTTCTGATTCCAGTACTTCTATACAGTGTTAACACCTCACAGTTCATTTTTCATGATACAACAAAAGTTACACACACAAAAGCCGCAATCTCAAGACTTAGAAAAGTCAATTGTTTGAATCCCAACTCCCAGAATCTTCAAGCACTAGTTGTGCTAGATTAAACAACTTCTGGTAGGTGCAGTTGAAAATCAACTTTCTCCCTCTCATGTCTATATGTGGCATGGATTTGGTTTTTGGTATTAAACTCCCTTGTGTTATCGAAGGCTTTCATGGCCAGAATCACTAGGTTGCTGTGAGTTTTCCGGGCTGTATGGGCATGTTCCAGAAGCATTCTGTACTGATGTTTCGCCCACATCTATGGTAGGTATTCTCAGAGGCCGAGGTCAGTTTGCAACAGGCCCCTCAACCCCTGAGGATGCCTGCCATAGATGTGGGTGAAACATTAGGAGAGAATGCTTCTGGAACATGTCCATACAGCTCCGAAAACTCACAGCAACCCAGAAACTCCCTTGTATTAGAAATATAGATACTTTCTACATTAGATACTTCCTACATTAGCTATGGAGGACAATTTATATCAAACCTGTACAACTAGTGGCACTCCAGGTGTTTGAGGCTCCAACTCCCAGAAGCCCTAGCCAGTGTATCCAATTGTCAGGAATTCTGGGATCTGAAGTCCAAAACATATGGAAGGCCACTGGTTGTATAGGCCTGGCTTATATGAATAGGTTTTCTAAGGATATGTAAGTATTTGATTGATCTTTACAACTGTTTATTTGCTTTGATTGCATGTTAACAACACCTGGTCTTATAAATTGCGAATTCAACTGTTGCCTTGAGTTCTCTTTTTTATCATGACGGCAGGCAGGTGACGAGATCTAGTGTGACACAGCTGGACTAATGGCCCATGTGGTCTCTTCCAACTCGGATTCTATGAAGCATGAAAACAAAGGAAATACTTATAAAATGCAGCCTGGAATTCTAATGAGGAAGGGTACAGAATACATCAAAATGATGTTGATGGTGATGCCACCACTGTCCAACCAGCTAGACTACAGCCAATCTCAACTGAATAATGTGAAATAGCAGGCCCCCAAGATGACTCTACTTTCTACGCACCTCCAACCTGTTTTGCAATTGAGCCAACCTGCTTGCCAAAGATGACAAAGAAGTGCTCTTCTCTTGGTTACCGAAGCTGGCTGTAAACATGCTGCAGGGGACCAGGTGCCAGCAATTTGAACATCTGCTGTTAACAGACAACAGCAAACTCTCCCAGACTATTTTGGAATCAGTTGGGTTACAAATTGTTCTGTAATCAGGTTGCAAGGTAGCCCTGATCGTATTTATCCATAAATAGCAACAGACCTGAAGAGGGGGTGGGAGAGAACAAAAGGAAAAAGAAGTCTATGTTCACAAGTATTTTTAAGGGCTAGTGTTCGGGGAGAAAGGGGAAATACATTTGCTGGGAATTTGGGGTGGGGGGGAGGCAAAAAAAAAACCCTAGCTAGCCAGCTTTGCTCATTTGTAACTAAATAATCACTCTGCAGCATAAACAGACAGACAGAGGCCTTCAGTGTTTCTCAACCTGTGGGTCCCCAGGTGTTTTGGCCTACAACTCCCAGAAATCCCAGCCAGTTTACCAACTGTTAGGATTTCTGAAAGGCCAAAACATCTGGGGACCCACAGGTTGACAACACTGCCTTATACTAAGTCAGGCTGTTGGCTCATCCAGTTTAGTACCAGCTTACACTTAACTTGATATTTCCCAGAGCCGACATAGACCCTGTTGTAGAAAAGCTAAGACTCTGAAAAGTGGAAGGCAGTAGAAGACGAAGACTGAATTACAGATAAGGTAAAGATAAAGGTTTCCCCTTGACATTAAGTGTAGTCGTGTCCGACTCAGGGGTGGTGGTGCTCATCTTCATTTCTAAGCTGAAGAGCTGGCGTTGTCCATAGACCCCCCACACCCCAAGTCATGTGGTCAGCATGACTTCATGGAGCGCCGTTACCTTCTAGCAGAAGTGGTACCTATTGATCTACTCATATTTACATGTTTTCGAACTGCTAGGTTGCTAGAATCTGGGGCTAACAGTGGGAGCTCACTCTGCTCCCCGTAGGACCATTACAGATGGACTGACTCATTAACATGAAATGATGGTCTTCAAGTTCCAAAGACCTAGGCAGGGCTCTGGGAGGCTTCCCATCCACCAGATCCCTCAAAGTAAATGCAAACTTACTGGTAAAAAAAAACAGAAACAAAATGTAACTGAAATTATCATAGTTCAATTCCTCTTGCTGCTGTTTTCCCCTCTATGTCCAATTTTAGACAGTGAAAAAAAATACTCGGAGCAAGAATCTGTCTTGTATCCTAGTATCCACTAACTTGGGATTCTTTAAGAACTGTACTATAATCATCTTTGGTCCAAGTCAGTAGGGCTATCATTGCTGCAGGTGACAAGAGATCTAGTATGACACAACTAGAGGATTCCCAGTTTGGAAACTTTGTGATCAAGTAACATTGTATTAATGAGATTGACTGGGCACATTGCTTTATTGCTTTCTACTTTGGAAGGGTATTGGCTAGGCAAAATTTGGAAAAGTGAAAAGGCATGGCACAGTTGTGCAATGTTTTCCATTTACAATGGCACATTAAAAACAATCCGACGGACTTATCCAGGGACTAGAAAATCTATTCCATGGTCGTTTCCATACATCTCTTTAACTGTTCTATAAAAAGAGGAACCACAACCAGACTAAAGCCTCTCTATTTCCCCAAGTTTCAACAGATTATTTAAAGGAGAACCACCAGTTCCCATTTTTGCAGACTAAAGGAATGACAGCGTTTAAAGCTGCTCTGCAGATCCAGTTGCAACCACTGTAGAAGATTCACAAAAGAGACTTGCTGCCATGAAAAAAAAGATTTGCCACAGTGCATTGCACAGTCCGTTTGTGGCTGTGGAGCCCTATTCTTGATTCGCATGTTCTCCCGCAGTGAGGACATTGGTTTCCAGATGGAAGGCGGTCCCAGTCAGGGTTGGCTTGACATGCCTTCCTCTTGGCACATTTCTCCCTTTCGCCCTCCATTCGTGCTTATTCAAATTCTACAGCACTGCTGGTCACAGCTGACCTCCAGCTAGAGCGCTCACAGGCCAGGGCTTCCCAGTCCTCGGAGTCTATGTCAGAGTTTTTAAGGTTGGCTTTGAGCCCATCCTTAAATCTCTTTTCCTGTCTTTCAACATTCCGTTTTCCATTCTTGAGTTCAGAGTAGAGCAACTGCTTTGGGAGACGGTGATCAGGCATTCGGACAACGTGGTTGGTCCAGCTGGATGGGGCGCTCCTGCCATGCACACGCACAACCTGTACGCATGCGCGCTCCTGCTGCTGGCTTCTGCTCTCGCGGTGCTTCTTTCGCCTGCGGGGCATTGCAGGGAGAAGGAAGCACGAGGCGGGACCTCTGGAGGGAGCACCCTGCCTTTCTCTCATCCAGAAACAGCTGTGCAGTCTCCGTTGCCGGCGAGACAGGCAGGGCGGAGCGCTCCCTCTGGATGCCCCGCCTCGTGCTTTCTCCTTCCTGCAATGCCCCGCAGGCGGAAGAAGCACTGCGCAGGCGGAAAACAGCAGCAGGAGCATGTGTGGTGGCAAGAGTGCGCGGTGGCGGGAGCGCGCGACGGCGGGGGCAGGTAGACCTTTTGGACTTGGTTGCTTGAAGAGTAGCTCGCATGCTGAAAAAGTGTGAGCACCCCTGTACTACAGGGATCTATTCACTACATGGAGGAGTCATTTCTTCTTGAACTTTGCCCCATGTATCTCAAGGACAAGTGGGGTTGCTCTGTGCCTTTAAGTTATTTGCAACCTAGGGCAACCCTGAGGCAATTTTCGCATGGATTTCTCTTAACCAGACTTGTTTAGAGCGAGGTTTCCCTTTGTCTTCCCCTCTGAGATAGTTTTGGCGTGCCCATTTTTAAATTTCTACTAGGAGTATCTATTTGATTCAGCCAGAAACAGCAAAACATTTTGTGGGATTGAGAGGCCAGCACATTTTATTTTATTAGCTTTGTGGATTGTGGCCTAATAAGATGTATTGTCTTTCATGTTGATAGTTTTTCTTGTTGTTTTCTGAGAACTGCTTTTCCTTGGGAGAGAGACAGCACAGTGTTGTGGTTTGGGCCTTGGACAATGACTCTGGAGAGCAAATTCAAATCCCTTCTCAGCCATTTTGTTGTCTCATCTCAGTTCTTAACCAAGATTCATATGTAATTCAGATATCTATAACTTGGGGACTGCCTGTAGATAGGTGGATAATACCAGAAGGATTATTGAAATGGATTATACAGAGGTTTGTCTGCAAGCATCTTGATGGCAATGAAGTAAGCAGTAGGAGTCAGCTGTGATTTGACAAGAAATCTTGCCAAATCAATATTATATACAGTGTAATTTTAATCCAATCATTAGTTTACTAGATGGTGGGAATGCTGTGGATATCATTCATTTAGATTTCAGCAAAGCATTGGATATTTCATTTAGAAAATTGATTAAATGTGGAATACATGGAAACTCTGTCAGATGCATCTATAATTGTACTAGCTGTACCCGGCACGCGTTGCTGTGCCCTATTTTGGAGATGCGAGGAAGTCTGAGTATGTAAGGGTTGGAGTTGTTCTTAGTTATGGTGTTGTTGGGGTCATGGCTGTGTTGTTGTGGGTTGTTCTGGTGGGTGGGATGTTGGAGTCCTGTGGAGTTGTTGTTGTGTGGTGTTGCTGGCGTTCTGCATAGCTTTTGGATATACAATGTTTTTTGTCTTTCCGTCTGCTGTGCTGATGTAGAGGTTGATGCGTGTGTGGGTGGGGTACTTTGGAAGTGAGTGGAGGTACTTGAAATCCCATTATCCTTGGTGTGTCCTCCTCTAATCTGCAGTCGGATGGAATGTGGGTCATGGGGTGCATTGTTTGCCAAGTTTGGTCTTTATCGGTCTTGGTTCTGGGCCACAGTGGTCTGTGGGGAATGATGGGTTTTGAAGTATTACAAATCCCATTATCCATGGAGGCACTTCAAGTCCCATAATCCATGGTCCACCCTCCTCCAAACTGTAGTAGAATGTAGCGTGGGTCATAGGGGCTCTGTGTGCCAAGGTAGGTTACTGTAAATTCAGGCCATACACAATGTCCCATGAGCTGAGGCCTAGTCAGGAACAGCAAGTTAATGAAGCCTTACTGTCAATTCAGGCCATACACAATGTCCAATGAGCTGAGGGCTAGTCGGGAGAATCAAGTTAATGAAGACTTACTGTCAATTCAGAGCGTAAACAGCATTCCATTAAGTGAGGCCTAGTCAGGGAAATTAAGTTAATGAAGCCTTACTGTCAATTTTGGGCGTGGTCTGTGATTTGGGTGTTTGTGTGCCTCAGCCCTTTGCCTTATCCCCCTCTGAGTTTATTATGGGTCGGAATGTTCATGTTGGCTGGCCAGTACAGGAGTTATGCAAATCCGCCCTTATTGGCAGCCAATCATGTTGTCAGAATGTAGAGGCTGGGAGAGTCGTTGGCAGCCCCGGAGGATGCTGGGAAATGTAGTTTTTTTTACTCGTTGTTTTGGGGGCCTTTTAGGTTTTGGGGGGGAAAGTTTCTTTGCTACAAACCTACCTTGTCTGAGGCCTATTTCTGTTGGCAAGTTTGGTGTCTCTGCGTTGTAAGGTTTCTCTGTTTGGGACGCTCTTTCCATGACGACTCTTCCTTTATATATATAGATTGTCAAAGGCTTTCATGGCCAGAATCACTGATGAACCAACCTGAACACAACATATTATTTGAGAATAGAGAAATACTGGACCACTCTAACAACCGCCATGTCAGACTACACAGTGATCTTTGAAATCCACAAGAAGCATGTGAACAATATCAACAGAAAGGAGGAAACTATGAAAATCAACAAAATCTGGCAACCAGTATTTTTAAAACTCTTTAAATCAGGGGTGCTCACACTTTTTCAGCATGCGAGCTACTTATAAAACAACCAAGTCAAAGTGATCCACCTACTCACTACTCAAAGCCATAAAAGCAAAATATTTGGAAATTTATTTCAGTGAGAGCCATATAATATATTTTAAGACTGAATTCAACTAAATGTGAGTATAAGCCCCTGAATTTATTCATAATAATAATATTCATTCAGCCTCTGCTACTACTGCTACTAATAATAATAGTAACAACAATAACAATAGGTTCCTAGAGTAGAAGGAGACCTCCAAGGGCCATCCAGTCCAACCTCCTTCTGCCATAAGGGAAAAACACAATCAAAGCATTCCTCACAGATGGCCATTCAGCCTCTGATAATAATAATAATAATAACAACAACAATGGATTCCTAGAATAGGAGGAGACCTCCAAGGGCCATCCAGTCCAACCTCCTTCTGCACCTGGGCGGCGTCAGGAGCCTGCGGGGTGGGACTGAGCCTTCCTCCCGTCCTGCCTGCGATCTACCAGTACACCCTATGCGATCTACCAGTAGATCGCGATCTACACCTAATGAGCACCCCTGCTTTAAATCATAACAGTTTATAAAGAACAACACTCACCTACCTCAAACAGACAAGAGTTCTTTCTCCCACCCTGGACATTCCACAGATATGTAAGCCCCATTTTCCTAGTTTTCAACAGACCTCACAATCTTGGAGGATGCCTGCCATAGATGCAGGTGAAACCTCAGGAGAGAATGCTTCTAGAACATGTTCATACAGCCCGGAAAACTCACAACAACCTGGATCTATAATTGATATGAAAATTAGGCTCAAGGAGTCATCATCAATGGCTGCCCTTTAAACATGAAGGGATTAATGCCTCAGTGTTCTCCTTGCGCCATTACTCTTCAGTATTTTTTTCAATAACTTTTATGCGGAGTGCAGGATATCCTTACCAGTTTTGCAAATGACACAAAGCTGAGAGAGGTAGTTAGCACATTGGAAGACTGGGGCAGCATTCAAAAGGACCTAGTTAAACTAAAGAATTGGACAGAAATCAATTAAATGATATTTCAATGAGATAAATGCGAATTTTCGGGCACACAATCCAAATAGAGTATACAGGTGGGCACCTGGCTCAGCAGTAATACAATATGCTGTATATCCAAAACGGATCTTGGGGTTATCGTTGTTTATGAGTTGAATATAAGCCAGCAGCATGATCTTGGAGCAAAAAAGCTAGATGCTATTTTAATCATCACAACAATACATTTTTATTTCTTACCCTCCTCTCCCCACGGCTAAAAGCGTACGTTTCTGGGCAGAAGGAAGTGATAATCCCACTAGATTCTGTGCCAATCTGTGTTTAGATCTGGAAGTTTTATTTTGAGGAGGATATAAACAAGTTGGAGCAGGCTTAGGGAAGGGCAACAAGGATGATAAGAGGTGTAGAGATTGGAACGCATAAGGAAAGGTTGAAGGAACAAGGCTTGTTTAGCTTGGTAAAGAGAAGGCGCAATTGTCACATGTTTCTATTCTTTAAATGCTTCAAGGACTGTCACAAAAAGGACAAGGAAGGCTGTTTGCTACTTACCCCGATAATAAGACCAGATCTAAGAGTTTTAAGTTACAAGAAAGGAGATTTCAATTCAACATGAGAAGCAACATAACAACAGGAAAAACCATTCAGTAATGGAACCAATTGCCTAGAGCAGTGCTTCCCAACCTTTTTTGACCAGGGACTACTTTGACCAGGGACCACTCTCCAAGATTAGTACCCAAAGGGTTATGAATCGGTTTTTGGTCAACTTTAGATATAGTTTACTTATTTGGGGTGCTGATTCAGAAAATTGCATTGGATAGACCACATCAGCTCTAGTTTCGGATACAGAACATATACCACCCAGTAGTCGCCATCTGCTCGCCCCCAGAAAACCATATTTAATAATCTAGAGCTGATGTGGTCTACCCAAGGGGTTGGGCTGGTCAGTGACAGGGAAGGTGTGGCAGGCGGCATGAAAGGAGTGGAAATAAAATAAATAAAGAGGAAGGAGGCTCATGGACCAGATTTTTGTCCTTGCGGCCCACAGTTTAAGAACCACTGGCCTAGAGAGAAGGCGAGGTCTTCTTCTCAGGATGTCTTCAAAAAGAGGCTGGTGGTCAGCTCCTTGCTGGGGAAGCTTTCACTGGAGATCCTGTACTGAGCAGAAGGTTGCACTCCATGGTCCATGAGCCCCTCCTCCAACGATATGATTCTAATTAAGGAAAGGTATTTTTCATTTTTCTCTTGGCAACTGCACTGAAATACCTGCCCTGTTAATTCAATTATGATTTTATTACAGTGTTCTCTCATTACTTCATGGTTTGTGTTTTGCGGGTTTTTGCCTCCCAGTTTATGAATGTTTGCCGTTGCCCAGAGCGGTGTTGTAATCCCGCCTCCTGGCAATGATGGAGTGTGAAAGGGGGTTTCACTTTCCCACTCGGGAGAGAGGCAGTCAATCAAGAAAGATTGCAAAGCAAAGCAGAGACAGCTAGCAAAAATAAAGTGTATGGTGCCTTTGAATCTCTCCTCGCTTCTGCCTCACTCTCGGAACTCGATATACATATATAGCGTCCCTACTTCACGGATTTTCACTTCTCGCGGGTGGTCCTGGAATGTAACACCCACGATAAGTGAAGGAACACTGTATTATTAAACTTTTTTTATACCCCACCACCATCTCCCCACAGGGACTTGGGGCGGCTAACATGAGGCCAAGCCTGGCAAATACAATAAACAAAATAAGATACATACAGCAGGGATTAACTCAAATAAAATACAAACAATTAAAGAAAAAATACAGTGGGATAAAACACAAGGTATGAGGTAAGATAAAAAGAAGTTAAAAACAAAGAATTGAACAAAGTGGGCTGAGCCAAATGCAGGGATAAAAACAGGAAACTTTGGGTGAGATAGGAAAATGGAATAGTTTATCTGGTGAGAGATAGGGATGGGACAAACTATGGGGTTTAATTTTCCGCTAGGGGGTGAGGTAAAGTGCATCAAGAGGACAAATTTAAGTTTTCAGTAAACAGCTTGGTGGTTTAGTTTTGGTTTGCTCCAGTAGGTTCACTTGCCTATTGTGAGCCATGGATGATGAACTAGTGGCTCAATTAACTAATGCATTTTTGATATCATGAGGAACAGCTTAGGGAAATGGGAACATTCAGCTTGGAGAAGAGAAAGCTGAGAGGGGACATGATACCCATTTAAAAATATTTGAAAGGCTGTCATATTGAGGAGGCAAACTTGTTTTCTGCTGCTCCAGAGACTACAGCACGGAGCAATAGTTTCAAACTGCAGGGGGGGGGGGGGGAATTCCACCTAAATATTAGGAGGGGCTTCCTGATATTAAGAGCTGTTTAGGAATGGAATATGTTGCCTCGGGGTGTGGTGGTGTCTTCCTTCCTGGAGGTTTTTAAGAAGAGGCTGGATGGGAGGAGGACTTTGATGGTATCTTCTTCTTGAACTGGTGTTCTCTTCCAAATCTCCAAATCCTGCTCTCTGCAGCAAGAGGGGAGACCATGTGGCCCTGCAATTGTAGCTGTGGCCAACAGTAAGGAACATTGAGAATCATAGTCACAACAACATCTGGATACCCATGGAAATGTATTTATTATTTGGAGATGCAGCTAAGCTTAATGTTTATGTAAGAAATCCAACTGGAACCAAGAATCAACACCAAGGAAAAATTAGCTGTGTGTCATAATATGTGGAGCCCCTGATGGCACAGTGGGTTAAACTGCTGAGCTGCTACACTTGTTGGCTGAAAGTTCGCAGGTTCGAATCCAGGGAGCGGCGTGAGCTTCCGCTGTCAGCCCCAGCTTCTGCCAACCTAGCAGTTCGAAAACATGCTAATGTGAGTAGATCAATAGGTACCGCTTCAACGGGAAAGTAATGGCGTTCCATGCAGTTATGCCGGCCACATGACCATAAAGGTGTCTACGGACAATGCCGGCTCCTTGGCTTAGACATGGAGATGAGCAACACCCCCCGCGAATCAGACACAACTGGACATAGTGTCAAGGGAAAGCCTTTACCTTTACCATAATATGTAGCTTAGTCTACAATTGTTTCAGCTACTATTGGTCTTAATGTTTATGTATTATTTCCTACATGAAGGAATGCATCAAACTATCACTCCAGGGAAAGAAAAAAAAGAAGTGTGATTATGTTGAAGACTGTTCTTTTTGTGTATAGCCTCTGAAGAGAAAGAAGACACCTGTTCCACTAGATTCATTAAAAAGAATGCGACAATGAGGGAGGAAAGGGAGGAATTCATGTACAAAAGCTGTAAGATCTCACTATAAAAATGAAACTGAATTTGTTACTAAGAGGGCCCAACACCCTTGCAAGCTATGTTAATTACAGAACAGATTTAGCTGCTGAGAACAGATGGAAGATCAAAGTGAAAAATGGGAAAGAAGACTCCTCCAAATGAAGAAGGAAAGAGGGACATCAGATTGACTGTCAAACCTTTTTGTTGTTTTGCATTCTGCCAATGTCAACAGAAACACCACCACAATCTTCTTGCCGGCACAGTTCCCTTGGTGAAACAGACCAAAGCCTTCTGTTTCCAGTTATTCCAAAAAGAAAAACAGGGGAATACTAAACATAGCTCCCAGTCTTCTTACTTTTTCGTTTGCTCACTCATGTACACATTAATTGCTAGGCAGCCTAATTGCAATATCCCAAAAGAAGATACTTGCTGTGAAGTTATGAGGGCGGCAGTTTGGCCCATCTGGAGAGCACCTGGTTGGCAAAGGCCATTCTAAAAATGTCTGGTAAAAGCACCATGGCTCACAACTCCAATTCCATCTACTTTCCAGGTTTGCTGTATTTCATGTGTATCTACAATATTTCCATATAACATGATGGAGCACCCACTGTCTATTGGTCATGTTGGAATTTGAAGTCCAAACAATTGGAGGACCACACATTTCTTAGCCCAAGTTCTGTATGTCACACAATACAATGGAGCAGAAAAAAACAACAGGAAGAGCTCCACCTCCACAACACTGTGGTTATGGCTGCACAGTGAGCCTTTGGTGGTACATTGTGCCAGCTGGACTGCTGACCTGAACGTTGGGTTGCTGATCTGAAGGTTGCCAGTTCAAATCCATGAAATGGGGTGAGCTCCTGTCTGTCAGCTCTAACTTGCAGGGACATGGGATAAGCCTCCCAGCAGGATGGTAACACATCCGGGTATCCCCTGGGCAATGTCTCTGTAGACGGCCAATTCTCTCACACCCGAAGTGACTTGCAGTATGTTCTCTCTACGTGGGAATGATGAGAGGAGCTGTCATGAGGAAGCATTTTCACTGGATATCTTCAGTAAGAATATTTTGTATCTTCATATCATACGTATACTGAAGCATGTGTCGTTTTTAGAACATGCTTTCCGCATCTTTTCTCACATAGCAACATGGGGTCTCAGATGGTGTTCATGACTAACAGTTTCATAATTATCTGCATGAAAAAGTACTTTTTTAAAAAAAATGATAGCCTGGTTAAAATTAGGGACACCTACTTAGTAATTCAACATTTATTGAAACATTTTGAATGTGGGCAATAAGACATTGCAGCTTAAAAGAGCAAGGAAAGGACATGCTGGATATTTTCTTGTATAGGTTGAAGCCAGGTTTTGGGGAGAAAATTATGACTTTTGACATGAACCATGGATAAGTTGAAGATTATTCTGCAGAGAGGGGAAAGGACCAGTTCTCTGAGGGGCAGCAACAAAGAGTGTTGTTATTTTCCAGTCCAGCCATTGAAAAGGGATAGAAGCAATGGGTTAAACCCTTGTGTCGGCAGCACTGCTGTCCAAAAGATCAGCAGTTCGAATCCGGGAAGTGGGGTGAGCTCCCATCTGTCAGCTCCAGCTTCTCATGTGGGGACATGAGCAGAGCCTCCCACAGGATGGTAAAACATCTGGGTGTCCCCTGGGCAATGTCCTTATAGACAGCCAATTCTCTCATACCAGAAGCGACTTGCAGTTTCTCAAGTCACTCCTGACATGGGGAAAAAAGTGCTGAGGCTAAGAGAGTAGAGAAAGTTGGTATCATCGTGCCCAGCTTTTTCTCTCTATAAAAGAGACACAAAGCAGCTTATTTTAGGTTGTCCTGAAAGGAACTCCGTTCTCAACTTTTACCACTTTATTCATATAAGGAGGGTTTCTATTTTATATAAGACATAAGATTCAGTATTTACAATGATCTGTGGATAAGTCAACCTAATATTGGGGGCATTGATTTTTTAATTAAATTTTCCAGACTTACACATTAGTATTTATTTATTTGGGACATTTATATCCCATCCTTCTCACCTCCGAAGAAGGACTCAGGACGGCTAACAACAGGTACTATTCAATGCCGACACCATATAAAACATAACATACAATATAGTTAGCAGAATTGAAAACAGTTATAAACATTAAAAACAGTTCATTTCAAATCATCATTCTAATCAGTCCATTGCAGTCCACTAAAAAAATTACCTTTCCCAGCAAATCATTCTGTTCTGCAAATGCTTGATTCCACAGCCAGGATTTAAGTTTCTTCTGGAAGGTCAAAAGAAAGGGGGCAGATCTGATCTCATTAGGGAGTGAGTTCCACAGCCGAGGGGCCACCACAGAGAAGGCTCTGTCTCTTGTTCCCATCAAAGGCGATTGCGATGGCGGTGGGACCAAGAACAAGGCCTCCTCGGATGATCTTAAAGTCCTTGATGGTTCATATCGGGAGAAATGTTTGAAAAGGTAAACTGGGCCGGAACCATGTAGGGCTTTATAGGCAAAAGCCAGCACTTTGAATTGTGCTCGGAAACTAATAGACATCCAGTGGAGCTGGCGTAACGGGAGTTGTACGCTCCCTGTACCCCGCTCCAGAGAGCAACCTGGCTGCCGAGCATTGGACTAGCTGGAGTTTCCAAGCAGTTTTCCGAGGCAACCCCATATTTAATTATACTATAATTAAATCCTGGTTCAGCTGTGATGCTCATTGCAAAGCCCAGCCATCATCTTTCATCTTAGCTTACAGCACCGTTGTACTGAAGTGAAAGCTAGAATGGGGGAAACTAGGTATGCAACAATAAAAAGGTACCGTAGACTATAACCCAAATTCTGTTATCTTTCTTTTCTGTCTCCCATAAAACATATACTCACTGGCAACAACTAAAGTACAAATTTGGCAGCTGAGAAGTGCTACGCTTTTTTAGAGAGAAATCAGCATCTTCAGAACTAGTCTTATGGTATACTGTAGGGAGATGGAGAAAGAAATATTACAATCTGCTTATTCTGTAAAGTAGCTTGACATTTGCCTGATATTTCAGACCCAATCCCATCATTCTTCGCCATAGGGCATGCTGATGGGATCTGTGGTCCAAAACTCAAGGGGGACGCCATATAGGGGAAGGCTGCAATAGACATCCAAATGTCCCATTTCCCATATAACCTTTTATACCACCTAGTCAAATATTTTGTTTTGAAATGTACACCTAGTCAGAAAACAGTAATTATTCCATTCCTCCCCTGCATTAGCTACACTACTGGATCTCTTCTCTTATGTCACTATAATCCAAGACCTAAATAATTCCCTTTCATGTGTATTACCATGAAGGTCCTTCTCAGACAGAGTGTGTCTCCACTGATTTCTCCCCTCTATGAAGGAGTTTGTCTCTCCCACTGTTCCCCCTCCTTCCCAGCTTCCATTGTGTAAAGGCTGGCCCCCAGCGTGCACCATGGAAATCCAAATCCCAGGCTCTGAATAAATTATGCATATCCTCATAGGTTTTGCATAAGCAGATTTACATAGATTCTGCCACATCACAATGTTTGGGTTTTCACATAACACTATGCCTAGATGGCATAGAAGACTGAAGATGGAAATGAATAAATTTGATGGAAAGAGATACACACCTGATGAAGCAAAGGGACAAGACAGGCAACCCTTCCCAACCAGAGCTGTGCACGACACCCACAACACCACTTGTGAGCAGAGGTCAATTACCTATCTGTGTCAGCACTAATTTCTAGATATCACGAAGGTTGTATTTGCATCTATGTGCATTAGACATGCATATGCACACACTCACTCTAAGGCCCTCAGGAAGCCTTTCTCTCAGCTTGCACATTGTGGTGTGCACAAGACTTACCATGAGCATCATTATCTCCACCTCACTATAAAATTATTTCCAGACCACAATATGAGTGTTTGAGGTGGGTCGTTCTCAAATGGTGAAGCTGGAGGACACCTGCTCGGACCCCTGGCCTTTGACCTGTGGGGTCCCGCAAGGTTCAATTATGTCCCCTATGCTCTTTAATATCTACATGAAACCGCTGAGAGAGGTCATCTGGGGTTTTGAAGTGAGGTGCCATCTCTATGCTGATGACACTCAACTCTACTACTCCTTTCCACCTAATTCCAAGGAAGCCCCTCAGGTACTGGACGAGTGCCTGGCCGCTGTGACTGACTGGATGAGGCTGAATAAGCTAAAGATCAATCCTGACAAGACAGAGGTCCTCTTGGTCGATCGTAAGCCGGATCGGGGTATAGGGTGGCAACCTATATGCTTGATGGGGTTGCACTGCCCCTGAAGTCACAGGTCCGCAGCTTGGGTGTCCTCCTAGACTCATTGCTAACGTTTGAAGCACAGGCATCTGCGGTGGCTGGGAGGGCCTTCACACAATTAAAACTTGTGCGCCAGCTGTGACCGTACCTCGTGAAGTCGGATCTGGCCATGGTGGTTCACGCCTTAGTCACCTCCAGATTGGATTACTGTAATGCACTCTACGTGGGGCTGCCCTTGAAGATGGCCCAGAAGTTTCAATTGGTCCAACGGGCGGCAGCCAGATTGCTAACTGGAGCGACTTACAGGGAGCGGTCAACCCCCCTGTTTAAGGAGCACCATTGGCTGCCTTTCATTTTCCGGTCCCAATTCAAGGTGCAGGTTCTGACCTACAAAGCCCTGAAGGGTTTGGGACCCGCCTACCTACGTGACCGTATCTCTGTCTACGAACCCAGGCGATCTCTCAGATCATCTGGAGAGACCCTACTCTCGCTCCCACCGGCCTCGCAGGAACGGTTGGTGGGGACGAGGAAGAGGGCCTTCTCTGTAGTGGCGCCCCGACTCTGGAATGCGCTCCCCAAGGATATCAGACAGGCCCCCACTTTGGCAGTCTTTAGGAGGAGCCTGAAGATGTGGCTGTTCCAATGTGCCTTCCCTAAATGAAGTAAATGACGCCCTGCCGTGTTCATTCTCTGCAAAAGTTCTTAGAAGCACTTTAATTACCTGTTTTGTGTCTGCCCCATATTGTCCTTGAAGCGTTCCTGCTATATGCAAATTACCACTATCTGCACCCAGTGTTTATTTATTTTAAATTTTAACGTTCACATTTGGCCCGCCCGAATGGTTTTAAATTGTCTGTTACTCCGTGTGTTCAGTTTCATTGATTGTATTGTTTTTATAATTGCTATTGTTTTGATATTATGTGTTATTGGACTTGGCCTCATGTAAGCCGCCCCGAGTCCCCTTGGGGAGATGGGTGCGGGGGTAGAAATAAAGCTAATAAATTAATATGTGGTCCACTGTAAGCAGAAACCAAAATGAATCACTTTTAAAATGGCATGGCTTTATCACAAAGGAAGACAGGATTTTTGCTATAGGGACAAACACCAAAGGGTGAGCCAGGATGCAATGTGTCAACCACAGATCATCAAGTGCACCATGAGTAAAAACACAAAGTTCTCATAAATTGTTCATCAATAGAGAAGTTAGACAGCCACATCTCTGCAGGTTGTTTTTATCTCCCTCCAAAACAACAGGGGAAAGGTACTGCTATTATTATTATTATTATTATTATTTGATTTGAAACACAAGATGAATCCACATCTGACACTCTGCTGGCTGTTGTATTGGATCACACGTCGGACACTTCCCCTAGTGTGTAGGGCTGTGTGATGTATCTATGAATAATGCATGCAGATCGCAGTAAGGTGGCCTTCTTCAGCTGGCAGATGATAATTTTGTCAGTGTCAATTGTGTTTAAGTGCATGCCAAGGTGTTTAGGCACTGCACCCAGTGTGCCGATCACCACTGGGACCACCCTGACTGGCTTGTGCCAGAGTCTTTGCAGTTCAATCTTTAAATCCTCATATCGTGTCAGCTTTTCCAGTTGTTTCTTTTCAATCCTGCTGTCGCCTGGAATTGCAACATCGACAATCCATACTTTGTTTTTTAACACAATCGTGAGGTCAGGAGTATTGTGCTCCAAAACTCTGTCGGTCTGAATTCAGAAGTCCCAGAGTAGTTTGACGTGTTTATTTTCTGTAACTTTTTCCGACGTGTGATCCCACCAGTTCTTTATCACAGACAGATAGTATTTGTGGCACAACTTCCAATGGATCATCTGAGCAACAGTATTATGCCTCTGCTTGTAGTCTGTCTGTGCGATCTTCTTGCAGCAGCAAATAGAGTCTACACTTGAGATCTGTCGTCGACGTTTCAATACTGGCTTTGACGGCATTTGTTCTAATTGTCTATTCTTGGGTTGCAAGAATCAGGCGCTCCATCTTCTTTTTAAAAGTTCTATGTGTGAACTACATCCATGTTTTTTCTTTGTCAATTTTGCTCTCAATTTTTCTGACGAACTGTCCATGAAGAGCCTTTGTTTGCCAGAGCTGTTCTGCATTGTATTTTTATGGTATTCACTCTTTGTCTTTTGCACTTTAAGCAGGTCGGAGGTTTGAATCCGGGGAGAGAGCGGATGAGCTCCGTATGTCAGCTCCAGCTCCCTATGCAGGGACATGAAAGAAGCCTCCCACAAGGATGGTAAAACATCAAAACATCTGGGTGTCCCCTGGGCAATGTCCTTGCAGATGGCCAATTCTGCAAGCGACTTGCCATTTCTCAAGTTTTCTATTAATATTATTATTATTATGCATTTACAGTTTACTCTTTTCCCAATATGAAAACTCAAAACACCTTACAAATTTAAAACATAGATTAAAATATATACAACATCAGTAAAAACATATAATATGTATTTTCTAAATCCAATTCAAAAAATCATAGAATTAGATTGTTAATGGCAATTAGAATTGGGCATAGAAAGATCTTCCAGTTCCATTTCTTCTCATATTTTTAAAAATGTTTGCTAAATACAATCTAACTATAGAAAGGTTTGGAGAATATGATAAATTCTTCACAAATAATATAAAGCAAATTTCTTCTCTCTCTTTTTCAGCCAAACTGAACAGGTACAGCTGTGAGAAAGAAATACCTTTGCTATACAGTGTTAAAGGTGAGGTGTATCTCAGAATCAGACATGACAATCCAAATTCAACACCAAACACACAGATACAAACCCAGGTTTCTAAAAGTTAAGTACTTAAAACTCTGGCACTTCAACATTTAGGTTCTAAGACCTCAAGCTCTTTCCAGTTTTTGAGAACTTTGTAAATTTGGGCATATTGTAATAGAAAATGTGCTGAAATCTATGTTCTTACCTCTACCCCCTTTTGAAAATCTTGCTTCTGAGATTCTGAGCACTTCTCTCTCAGTCTCTCATTCCCCAGGAATTTTGTGTAGGCTTCCCCTTGAAGAAGAATACTCACAATCTTCAACTGAATGTTTTTGCAGTAGTGTTACTCCCACTAAGCAAGCAAAGACAAGGCAACTTGGACATTAAGAGTTCTATAAATATATGTGAACTTCTATGGGACTTGAAAACACATTGTTGGCTGTCAACTTCTGTCTTTCCCCCTACACCATCATCTGACCCAAAGCTCCCTACATACCAATGGTCCCCCTATGCAATACAGCAAACAGGGCTCTTGGCTCTTGAAAATGCATGCAAATACAAGTCAAAATGAATCATTACTATTTTGAGTTGCTATACTCCTGATTCACAAGATGGGGCACATGTGCCTTAAGGGGCAATTTGATTTTTAAGGGGGGAAATTCGAGAATGAGGTATTAAAATTGCATTAAAAGCATCCCTGACTAATGGCCATCCAGCCTCTTACTATGATGGCTAAGGTTCTCCTGAGCCTTCAATCTGGCAATCTCTGGAGGGCCATTCATTCCCACCCCTGGTTAGAATTATACTACTGGGCCACATTCCAGATATTGAGAGACCTAAATTATAGAGTTGGAAGAGACCTCGTGGGCCATCCAGTCCAACCCCCTGCCAAAAAGGAGGAAAACCACATTCAAAAAGCACCCCTGACAGATGGCCATCCAGCCTCTGCTTAAAAGCCTCCAAAGAAGGAGCCTCCACCACACTCCGAGGCAGAGAGTTCCATAGATGAACAGCTCTCACAGTCAGGAAGTTCTTCTTCATGTTCAAGTGGAATCTCCTTTCCTGTAGTTTGAAGGCATTGTTTCGCATCCTAGTCTCCAGGGCAGCAGAAAACAAGCTTCCTCCCTATGACTTCTCATGACATATTTACTATCATGTCTCCTCTCAGCCTTCTCCTTTTCAGGTTAAACATGCCCAGCTCTTTAAGACACACCTCATACGGCTTGTTCTCCAGACCCTTGATCATTTTAGTCACCCTTCTATGGCCACATTCCAGCTTGTCAACATCTCCCTTAGTGAATATTTTGCATTTCTCATGGTTCTAGAGGCCTCATATACAGTCTAAAAATATAGATTGTGACATACGGGACTGTGCCGCAGCTGGCTAGGATTCAGCTACATAAGATCTCTACTGACCAGAAGGTCATGAGTTTGAGGCCTGCCCGGGTCGGGGTGAGCTCTCGACCAAATTGTGTAGCTCGTTGTCGGTCTTTGCAACCTGAAAGACAGTTGCATCTGTCAAGTAGGAAATTTAGGTACCACTTTGTGTGGAGGCTAATTGAACTGATTTACGAGGCCATTAAATCTCCAGGAAGTATGAAAAAGAATGAAGGAATGCGTCAGCTCCCCCTGGTGGCCAGAAGCTGGAATGTTAAATTGCTTCTGAGTGTCTGTCTATATATGTTGTATGTCTATGGCATTGAATGTTTGCCTGTATATGTGCATTGTAATCCGCCCTGAGTCCCCTGCGGGGTGAAAGGGCGAAATATAAATGATGTAAATAAATAAATAAATACATAGCGGTCAACTGGTGACAATGGAGAGGAGCAAAAGCTCTGAGAGAAGGAGAGTATAGAATGATCTAGAAAGTGCATAAGACCTGAAGAGGGAGGCCCCATTCATCCCAAACAGACCTACTCCTCTCAAGGTTCTTTTCACATTACAAGCTATGCAAAACATATAAAAATGTGTTTTTGTTCTGCATATGAATGTAGCAACAAATCTGTGGAAAAACTCCAAAGCATAATTATTACTTTCATAGGTAAGTCAGTATTTTTGTACGAAAAAAATAGATGATCAGCTGCAAGAAATTTAATGTCAGGTGACAGGATCTTCCCACAGATTCTCACCAAAGACACACAATGATGTTGGACACTTAGATTACCCTGAATTCAGAGCGAATGACTCAGATCCATTGTGCCTCAGATATTATTATGCCTATGTGATAGTTGTTCTGTTTCGTTACTTAACTTTATCAAGCACAAAGTGTTTTAATTAGCAAAAAAAGTATTCATTAGGTTTCAGCATAGAAATCTTGCATTTTCAATTCCCATTATTTTTTTCCTGATATCCTGCTGGCTATTTAAAATACTTGTGTTGTTTTGATAGAGAAAACAGCTTTTGAATAGATAATGGGCATAGAAAGAACATGCATTAATGTATCATTCACCATCAACAAATGGCACCAACCATAACGTTATAAACACCAAAAACCTTACATTTTGAACCTCGCTTCACTGTTTGTGTCTCTTTAGGATGAAATAATACCAAAGGTGCCATTGAATTGCTGACAAAAAAGTCTTCCTTCACATGAATAGGAAGGAGTTCATTCCTTTGAATAAGAGGAATTATATGTCACGGGAGGGGCATCGGGATTTTACAGATGCTTTGTGAAGCAAAGCCAAAAAAGGTTAGAAACCACTGCGTAAAGGTAAAAGTTTTCCCTTGACATTAAATACAATCGTGTCCAACTCTGGGAGTTGGTGCTCATTTCCATTCCATAGACACCTCCAAGGTCATGTGGCCAGCATGACTGCATGGAGTGCTGTTACCTTCCCGCCAGAGCGGTATCTATTGATCTACTCACACTTGCATGTTTTCGAACTGCTAGGTGCGCAGAAGCTGGGGCTAACAGCAGGACCTCACCCCGCTCCCCAGATTCGAACCTCCGACCTTTCGGTCACCAAGTTTGGCAGCTCGCGCTTTAACCCACTGCGCCACTGAGGTAACAATTATTACCCGCCACTTAGGACAGATCAGGCTTAAAGGCCAATGCTATACAAAGAAAAAAAAGTGTGATACCTAATAAAAAACACACTTTCCATTACCCCATAAACGATCAAAGGGTGAAAAGGTAACCTCTCCACTTCTGCACTGCTGTACATCTGCCAGGGAAGTGACAGGCAATTCTAGGTTAACTATGAGGGTGGCTTGGAGTTGCTATTTGAGGACCAGGACATTCTGCTTCAGCCCTTTGCCAAGCACATCTTTATATGAGTCTAAATCAGTTGTTCCCAACCTATAGTCTGTGGACCACCAGTGGTCCCTAAGAATGAAAATATGGTCCACAGCCTCACCATTACTACACCGTTGCCTTGAAATCATGCCACAAGTAGAGCGACTGGTCTCGTGAAATTTTCTTATAGTGACAAGGCAACAGGAATGTCGGGAGGGGAGAGGCTGACTACCCATGAAAGATTACTACTACCACACCAGCTCTAGATTATTAAATATGGTTTTCTGTGGGCAAGCAGATGGTGACTACTGGGTGGCATATGTTCTGTATCAGGAACTAGAGCTGATGTAGTCTTTCCAATGCAATTTTCTGAATCAGCACCCCAAATAACCAAACCGAATCTAAAGTTGACCAAAAACCAATTCATAACCCTTTTGGTACTAATGTTGGAGAGTCAAAGTGGTCCCTGTTTTTTTTAAAAAAAGGGAAACACTGGTCTCAATGATCACGCCTGATAGTGGCAGCTAAGTTTGTACTTGGATAGGCGACCTCCAATGAACACCAAGTATTGTAGGCTAAGCTTCAGGAAAAGGAACTTGAAAAACTACCCTTTGTGCATTACTTGCCGAAGAAAATTTATGAGGCCACCATAAATTGACTGGCTACTCCAAAGTCTGTGCAAATCTACAGAGTGGCTACCAATGGACTACACTGCGGGAAACTACTCCAAAAATCTTAACTTACAAGAAAGTTTTCAAGAATCCCTTTCCTGCTACTTACTGAATACTGGATGGTGAGGACCAAGTTCATTGGAATGCAACTACCATATATTCCGGCATACTAGGCGGCTTTTTAAGCCTGGAACATAATATGAAAAGTTGGGGGTTGTCTCATAAGCCGGGTATAAATTAAAATAATAAGTTAAAGAAAAAAATAAAATCGCCCTTAGTGGCACGGCTTGAGGAGGGAGGAGGAGGTTGGAGGGAGAGAGGGCATGGGTAGGAGTGGCAGTCCGCATTGCCACAGAGACCGGCTGGGGGTGATGGCCCACTGGGCTTTCCCAGCGGCCCCTGCCGCCCTCCATTCAAGGACCTCGTCTGCCCTTGCTGCTTACCTCCTCCGAAGGCTTGCCTAGGCCCAAGGAAGTGCCTCCAGACGCCAACTCCTAGCAGCGCTGGGTGATGGCGTGCCTTGGATGTGCTCCCAGAGGCATGCTGGGAGCAGTAGGAGTCACGGAACTACTGCTCCCAGCATGCCTCTGGGAGCACATCCAAGGCATGACATCCCCCAGACCTGCTAGGAGTCGCCGTCCGGAGGCACTTCCTTGGGCCTAGGCAAGCCAAGTGGCCTTCGAAGAAGGTAAGCGGCAAGGGCGAGGAGCTCCTTGAACGGAAAGTGGGGGGCGCCGTGGGGGCAGAGTCTTGGAAGAGGGGGATAGTCTTAAACACCGAGTATATCCCTAACTCTGTATTTTATCTTGAAAAATACAGAGTTATACCCCCAGTCACCTTGTATTCCGGAATATACGGTACTTTTCTACTAGTGTTTAGCAATCCCTGTGACACTTTCATTTGGTAAAGTGTTTTATAATCTTTCGCCTTCACCTGACAATCCTGTATTTTAGACAATGACAAAAAAGCATGACCCAACCACATACACACTAAATCCACAACAAGGTGGAATTTGAACAGTGTTTTCCTAGATCAAGCATTTGATCTTAGTTGGCCCTTTCATGCATGGAATCATGGAAGAGACCACAAGGGCCATCCAGTCCCAACCCCATCTGCCAGGCATAGAAAACACAATCAAAGCACCCCTGGCAGATGACCATCCATGCTCTGGTTGAAAACCTCCAGAGAAGGAGACTCCACCACACCCCTGGAAGGCAGCATATTCCATGGTCAATAATAATAATACACTTTATTTATATTCCGCTCTTCTCACCCCAAAGGGGACTTAGAGCGGATTACAGGTACACATACTTAGCAGACAATCTCTGCCTTTTCCACATACACACATATAGACGAACATATGGTCAAACAGCTCTTATCATCAGGAAATTCTTTGTACAGTTTAGGTAGAATCTATATTCTTGCCATTTGAATCCATTGCTCCCTCTCCTAGTCTCCACAACAGTCTCTCTATCACATTCCCTCTCGGCCTTCTCTTCTCCAAGCTGAACGTACCCAAATTTCAATCTAATTCTCATACAGCTTTTAATTTCTCAACTTATGGCCCAAAATAATAAATGAAATAGTCAAATTAGCATTTCATTTTCTCTTTCTCTCACATTTAGGATTTCCGAATGTCAGCATACTTTAATAAAAAACATGCAAACAAAAAATATCCACTATCCTTTGTTTTGAGGCAATAAGCCACTGAAACTGAAGTGCTATCAGCAGTTCTGCAATGGGGACAGAATGAGAGAGTGCATCTACACTTTAGAATGTATGCAGTCTGACATCACTTTAACTGCCATGTCTCAATGCTAGTTGAGTTTTGCAAGGCACAGCCTTTCATGGCAAAAAAGCTAAATGCCTTGAAAAACCAGAGTTCCCATCGTTCCATAGCATTGAACCATGGCAGTTAAACTGATCTCAAACAAAATACTTCCATAGTATATATGCACCCAGAGACTTTATTTAATCATATGTCATCCTTTCTCTTAAAAATGGAACTTGATGATGGGAAAATGAATAAATGTATATAGAGATTTTGACAGCTTTCTATTAGCATAAAGGGGAAGATTAAAAACCCTATTTACATTCAACCAATGTAACTGTCAAAGGCCTGCCTGGTTTTTTATTTTTTTTAAAGTCTTTGCTTGCCAATGGAAAGACAACGTGGAATCCCTTCATTGGGAGTTTCAGAAGCCTTACTAGAAATCTCCTAGGTGCTATCATTCTCATTACTTGACTGTTAATTACTCACCACTAGTCACAGTCCTTGGTCAGAGGAAACAAAGCGTAAACATGTCACCTATAGCAGGGCTGTCCAACTTCTACCGGACCTGTGGCTGGAATTCCGGTTACTGATGACCTGGGGGGCCGAAGGGTCTGCCTCCACCCCCAGCTCCGCCCCTCCCCAGCTCCGCCCCCTCCCCAGCTCCGCCCCCTCCCCGCCTTGGAGGTGTCTGTGGACGACACCGGGGCTTTGACTTGGAGATAGAGATGAACACCAAAATCCCAGACTCAAGTCCCAGTCCCTGCTTTGAACTGGATTATATTGCAGTGTGGACTCAGGGCCCTTCACACAGCCATATAACCCAAAATATCCAGGCAGGAAACCCCACAAAACCTGCTTTGAACTGGATTATATTGCAGTGTGGACTCAGGGCCCTTCCACACAGCCATATAACCCAGAATACCTGCTTTGAACTGGATTATCGGAGTCCACACTCATATAATCTGGTTTAAAGCAAATAACATGGGATTTTATTCAGATGTGTGGAAAGGAAGTCAAATAAGAAGCCAGGGCCCTTCCACACAGGCCTATAACCCTGAATGATAAGGCATAATATTCATTCTGCCTCTGCTAATAATAATAATAATAACAACAACAACAACAACAGGTTCCTGGAGTAGGAGACCTCCAAGGGCCATCCAGGGCCATCCAGTCCAATCTCCTTCTGCTATAAGGGGAAAACACAATCAAAGCATTCATCACAGATGACCATTTAGCCTCTGATGATGATGATGATAATAATAATAATAATTACAATGGGTTCCTAGAATAGGAGACCTCCAAGGGCCATCCAGTCCTACCTCCTTCTGCCATAAGGGGAAAATACAATCAAAGCATTCCTCACAGATGACCATTCAGCCTCTGATGATGATGATAATAATAATAATAATTACAATGGGTTCCTAGAATAGGAGACCTCCAAGGGCCATCCAGTCCTACCTCCTTCTGCCATAAGGGGAAAATACAATCAAAGCATTCCTCACAGATGACCATTCAGCCTCTGATGATGATGATAATAATAATAATAATAATTACAATGGGTTCCTAGAATAGGAGACCTCCAAGGGCCATCCAGTCCTACCTCCTTCTGCCATAAGGGGAAAATACAATCAAAGCATTCCTCACAGATGACCATTCAGCCTCTGATGATGATGATAATAATAATAATAATAATAATAAATGGGTTCCTAGAATAGGAGACCTCCAAGGGCCATCCAGTCCTACCTCCTTCTGCCATAAGGTTAAAACACAAACAAACCATTCCTCACAGATGACCATTCAGCCTCTGATGATGATGATAATAATAATAATAATAATTACAATGGGTTCCTAGAATAGGAGACCTCCAAGGGCCATCCAGTCCTACCTCCTTCTGCCATAAGGGGAAAATACAATCAAAGCATTCCTCACAGATGACCATTCAGCCTCTGATGATGATGATGATGATGATAATAATAATTACAATGGGTTCCTAGAATAGGAGACCTCCAAGGGCCATCCAGTCCTACCTCCTTCTGTCATAAGGGGAAAATACAATCAAAGCATTCCTCACAGATGACTATTCAGCCTCTGATGATGATGATAATAATAATAATAATAATTACAATGGGTTCCTAGAATAGGAGACCTCCAAGGGCCATCCAGTCCTACCTCCTTCTGCCATAAGGGGAAAATACAATCAAAGCATTCCTCACAGATGACCATTCAGCCTCTGATGATGATGATAATAATAATAATAATTACAATGAGTTCCTAGAATAGGAGACCTCCAAGGGCCATCCAGTCCTACCTCCTTCTGCCATAAGGGGAAAACACAATCAAAGCATTCCTCAGCCATGTTGAATCAAACTTGGCAGATTAAACTCTCATGAGAGCAACAGAAAGTACTGAACCTTGAGTTTGGGAGTTGTAGTTCTCCTCCATCCAGAGAGCACTGTGGACTCAAATAATGATGGATCAGGACCAAACTTGGCACGAATCCTCAGAAGAGGAGGAAGCCGGAAAGGGAATGGATGAGCACCCCCGGCGTGCTCCGAACTCGGCCCCGCCCCTTTTTCGCTCTGGCCACGCCCCCTCTTGCTCGGTGCACTCTCTCTCCTCCTTCCCTCTTTGTTCAGGTGGTGGAAGGGGGAAGGAATGAAAGGGGGAAAGAGAGAGAGAAGGGAGGGAGAGAGAAAGGGGGGAGGGAGGGAAGTAGGAGGAGGAGGAAGGGAGCCTGCTCCTCCTCCCTGCCCCGCCCCTCACCCCCCGCCACGAAAAAAAATATTCAAAAAAATATTCAAAAAATAATTTAAATTTTTATTTAAAAAATCTTAAAAAGCAGATATCTTGCAGGAGGGTAGGTAGCCGTGGGGAAGGGGCTGGGGGCCGTATACGGCCCGTGGGCCGTCAGTTGGACAGCCCTGACCTATAGGAAACACAGGCTCAACCTTTACATCTCTTTTGTGTAGGATACATTTACCCATGCAGATTGCACCACACCACCCTCATTGTGAATGGTGAAGTTGCACAACCGATTGCTTAACTCCAAATAAGATTGCTTATTGCGCCATTGCATAATAAGGGATGTTCAATGGCATCCAATCGGTAATGAAGATACTGTTTAGCCTGTTTCTTCAATGTCGGTGAATCAAACTGAAGAAACTAACAAAAGATGACACATCAGGTAAAAAGGTTCACCTATTGCACAACTGAACTGCACTGTGGCCAAAATGAGTGCATCTCCATGCTATGGGAACTTATGCATGAATATGACACCAACACAAATTCCGACAAATCATAATGGGCTATAAGACTATTATACTGTATTAATGATTCCAAATGTGTATCTTCACCAACTATAGGAGGAGCCCCCGGTAACACAATGGGTTAAACTCTTGTGCCAGCAGGACTGAAGACTGACAGGCTGCAGGTTCGAATCTGGGGAGAGCGTGAATGAGCTCCCTCTGTCAGCTCAAGCTTTCCATGTGGGGACATGAGAGAAGTCTCCCACAAGGATGGTAAAACATCAAAACATCCAAGCAACGTCCTTGCAGATGGCCAATTCTCTCACATCAGAAGCGAGTTGCAGTTTCTCAAGTCGCTCCTGACATAAAAACAAACTATAGGACTTGCACTTCTTGAAACCCAAGCTAGCCGAGTCAAAAATCAGGACTTCCAGGTGTCAAATCCCCTCAACAGATCCCTGTTTGGGAACTACTGATACAGACCCTGGGAAACATGGAGAACTGTATGACATTCAGATCAGGACATCTCTATTGTGAGCAATGACTATTATATATATATATCATGCCCCTATGAGGCAAATGCTCCGTTTTGTCTTGAGGCATGCCATTTCTCCAAAGGAAATGTCTGCCCCTGCTTTGAGAAAAAAGAGCAAAGTCATTCCAGCCTGTTCGAAATGTTACTCAAGCTAATTTGCACAGTGCTGTTTATATTAAACATGCAAAAATCGTGAAACTATTGCTGTTAACTTGCCAATTTTGCAAGTTTGCAGCAGTTTTTTCTTTCATATAAGGAGGAGAATGTTGTTTCTGGACAAGGAAGAAAGGGAGACAGGGGCCATGGATGGGTGAAGGCATCAGCCAGTCTAAACTATTTGCCAAACTCACGCAAGCATCAGCTTTGAATGTAGAGCTGAGTGGCAGCATCCTAGCAGAGTTTATGCTGCATTCCAACATCTTAAACTGCGTTGTGGAACTTGTGGTCTTTCAGATGTAGTCAGATGGTGACTCCATAATTCTTGACCTTATTTGCTAAGTCTGGAGAGGGTTGGCATCCAACAACATCTGGAGGACTACAGGCAAAGGTCTTCCTAAAATGCTTCAGCTGTAGGAATGTAAGGCCGGACCTAAGAGAATCTACATCTAAGAAAGCAATGCAAACCTAGATTATCTAAGTGCCTCAGCCATCACACTACAAAAAGAGACAATTGTCTGAATGGCCTCAGAATGAAATCAAGGTTTTCCTTAATTCTACACCGAAAGATACCAGTCCAAGCAACGGGAACCAAAATCACTGGTTTAACCTTTGCTGTCCATATGTCTGACACTCAGGACAGGCATAATTTCATTTGTTTTTCAGTTCCCCAGTCACTTTAAGAAGCTGATGATGGGAGATGTCAGGCAGCTCTCTGCCATGCAACTCACCCCACATCTACTAAGTCAGAGCTTCTTAAACCTTTCCATTTAGGACTCTATTTGTCAAAAGAACCCTGGGTATATAGGCATATAAAATAGGCATACAATCAACCATTTACTGATAACAAATTAGCACTTGCAAGGCATGCTAATCAAGCGAATTTCCCTTTTCATGAAGTACAGCTGAAGCATCTTCTGCAGAGTCCCCTGTAAACACTGCATAATGGATTCATGTAAATCAGTGGTTCCCAATCTTTTTTTTTTGACCAGGGACCACTTTGACCAGGGACCACTCTTCAACATTAGTACCAAAAGGGTTATGAATCGGTTTTTGGTCAACTTTAGATTTGGTTTGGTTATTTGGGGGTACCGATTCAGAAAACTGCATTGGACACTTCACTTCCTTCACTTCACTTTATTTCTTGATTAGTTGCTCACCACCAGGTGCTCCGAGCGACTTACAGTTTAAAATACACCACATCAGCTCTAGTTTCTGATATAGACCATATGCCATCCAGTAGTCGCCATCTGCTTGCTCACAGAAAACCATATTTAATAATCTAGAGCTGATGTGGTCTATCCAGTGCAACTTTCTGAATCAACGCTCCAAATAATCCCAGGAGCAGGCCTAAAAAAGAAGACACCAAGATGCCCCCACATGGAACGGTTCCGCTCAGGGGGAGGGATGGGGAAAAGAAGCAGCAGTCAGGAGGCTTGTTGTCACGCCTTTCATGGGTAGTCAGCCTCTCCCCTCCCAACATCCCCGTTGCTTCGGCACTATAAGAGGGTTTCACAAGACCAGTCGCTCTTGTTGCAACGATGTAGTAACAGTGAGGCCACAGACCATATTTTAGTTCTTGGGGACCATGGACTACAGGTTGGGAACCACTGATGTAAATGCTTTTAATAGCCACTAGGTGGCATTCAGAACACTTTTTAGGGCCTCAACGTTGAGCTAAATGGGGCCCAAATTTGGGATTGAGACCCAAGCTACTTTACTGCACCCAAGTGTGGCGAAAGATAATGTTGTACCATCTATGTCAACTCCCAATACAGTAGCTGTCATAAACAAAATGAAAAGGAGCTAAATTCACAATGTGTTATTTGTTATTTTATTTTTGTTTTGCATTTTGTTTTAAACTATAACCAAAGTATGGGATTCTTAGCCGCCTTGAGTCCCCATGGAGATAAAATGGGGGTATAAATAAAATTATTATTAATAATAATAATATCTTATTCAATCTTTTCCTCAACAGATCCAAGGGATATTAAGTTGAGAAGATATTTTCATTTTCATTAGGCATAGATACTGAGACCTTTTCCCTTGCAGAGATGGGTCTCCAACTGCATAGGAACCTGAGAATTTTAAGAAAACATAATTTCACAACTATGAATACCATGTGATTTTCACGTTTTAATTAAAATTACTTCCATTTACACCTTTCTTTTCACTTGCTGCTTCTATACTGCTCTAATTAACTTCTACAAAGTGCTGTTCTCATTTACAAGTAGTTGCTCAGGGTTCACATAGTTCCAGTCCTTCAATCGCATATTATTTTAATTATTAACTTTACTTATATCCTATCTTTCTCCCCAAACAAGGACTCAAGACAGACTGCATCTTTACGGACCACACAATTCTGTTCAATGATGAACAAAGAATCCTGAATAGATGTAGCTAGATTTTGGAAGTGAGCACGGACGACTCTCCGATTCATGCAGTTCTAGGAAACATAATATAGGTCAAAGTAGAAATCTAAATTTAAAACAACAGCATTGTACTGAGGAACACTAGTGGCTCTTTTGGCTCATTTTCTCCTGCATCCTCCATTCACCTTGTATGTCAGGGTATACAACCCATCATACGCCAACAGGTTGGTGGCAACTGCAAGCCAAGAAAAACTAGAAAACTATATACTGCCTACCTCTGAGTTTTATTTCAGGAAACTGGTACACAAAAGGTTCTCATTTTCCCTAAAATAGCCATAGAAGTGACGCTACTAAGAGGCAAAAAGGAGGCATTGTGAGGTAGAGATTCTTCTACTACTTTACTTAGTAGAGGCCTTACATCACCGCTAGTACACTTTCCACGAACTTGGCACAGGCCTGTATATATCTTGGACTACAATTCCCATCAATTTACCCAGCATTCTGGTTGAAGATCGTGGATCTTATCTGAACATATTTGCAGGCATGGCAGATATCGGAAAAGGTTGTTTTAGTACATCACAACATGTGCTGGGAGACTTACAGCCAAGCAAAGTCAGTTGAGGCTGATTGCATTAGATAGGCACAAATGGGCAAGCCTCAATCTGTGCTCTCAGTGCACCAAATCTGGGATGCGGCCTCCCAAGATTCCACAGCACTGAGCGTAGATGCACCCTTTGGGGAAGTCACTCTCTCTCTCTCTCTCTCTCTCTCTCAACCTTAGAGGGAGGCAAAAGCAAACTCCCCTCTGAAAAACTCATGATAGGTGTGTCTTAAGGTCGTCATCAGCTGGAAATATACTGAAGGTATACTACATCAAGGAACACCCAGAGCCGAGAGGAACATTGAACGTAGCCCAACCTATCCCTTGTTGGATCCTACAAGACAGGGACAGGCAACCATGGCTCACTGGATTCTGTTGAATTACAACTCCAAACAGCCTTTGCCAACACAATTAATGATGAAGAATCATGGGAACTTCTGTCACATCCGAGCCTCCAATCTCTGTTTTAGGATTTACAGTAGCATATTAACAGGATACATCAGCATTTCTCAACCTGGGAGTTGGGACCCCTGGGGGCGGGGTCACAAGGCAGTGTCAGAGGGGTCACCAAAGACCATCAGAAAACACAATATTTTCTGTTGGTCATGGGGGTTCTGTGTGGGAAGTTTGGCCCAATTCTATTGATGGGGTTCAGAATACTCTTTGCTTGTAGGTGAACAGTAAATCCAAGCAACTACAACTCCCAAATGTTAAGGTCTATTTACCCCAAACTCCACCTGTGTTCACATTTGGCCATATTGAGTATTTGTGCCAAGTTTGGTCCAGATCCTTCACTGTTTGAGTCCACAGTGCTCTCTGGATGTAGGTGAACTACAACTCCAGAATTCAAGGTCAATGCCCACAAAACCCTTCTAGTATTTTCTGTTGGTCGTGAGAGTTCTGTGTGCCAAGTTTGGTTCAATTTCATCATTGGTGGAATTCGGAATGCTCTTTGACTGTAGGTAAACTATAAATCCCAGCAATGATAACTCCCAAATGACAAAACAACCCCCACCCCACCGCGCCAATATTCAAATTTGGGCATATCAGGTATTTGTGCCAAATTTGGTCCAGTGAATGAAAATACATCCTGCATATAACATATTTACATTATGATTCATAACAGTAGCATAATAACAGTTATGAAGTAGCAATGAAAATAATATCATGATTGGGGGGTAACCACAACATGAGGAACTGTATTACGAGGTCGTGGTATTAGGAAGGTTGAGAAACACTGGAATACATGATCTATAGGGCGCATGAAACCTCAACTTCTGCATGTCAACAGATGGAGAAAGGAGCAATGCATCTGATGCATTCCTGATGCCATGGAAACCCACTAGGTTACCCTAAGCAAGTCACTCTCAGTCCCAGAGGCAGACAAAGGCAATCCCCTCTGAACAAATCTTTCCAAGAAAATTTCACGAGTAGGATAGCCTTAAATTGGATATGACTTGAAAGTATACTGTATACAGGAACTAAAACTCCTTCCAACCCCAATGAGCACAGCACTACAGAGTGAGACTACCTTAATTTAAAGAAAGTAGAAAAGAATATATCCTCATGATATTTTAGTAGTGGGGAGGTAAAAAATATGTATCTGTAGGCTCTATAGAGCCTAATTTTGCCCAAAACACCCCACCAGACTAACATCAACATCACCTCTGAGCACATACAGAGAACCACCAGCAAATAATGCTTTGATAGGTCTAATGGTCAGAAATTTGATATCATTATATTCTTAAGAGTAGCAATATCCTGAACTTTCTGAACTGCTGGTGCTAAAAATTAACTGCTGATTGGTTTGTTTATTAACATACAGAAATCAGTTTACTCAGGAGAGTTTCATCACATCTGACTCCAGCTTATTATGTTTGAGTAACCAATACATATAATTCAGTTTTTAAACTGTCAATGTTGTAATGAACTTGAGATATATTACACCATTATGACTGAAATAATACTAAATGTTTCAGAGCTGAGAAAATGTTATTTGGATGGCTGTATCATGTTTCGAAAGGAATTGTAAGGTATTTACTGTAAAGATGCTTCGACAGGTGTATCACTACAAATCACATTGGATACGTAGGTGGAAAAGCAACATATAACATTATAGTGAGTGGTGCTTATGTCCCAATTAACTTTTCCCCCCGATACCCAACTCTCAGGATATGCTGAAATCTGTTTCATAAAACCCTGACAGCTAAAAGGAAAAGTTTTTGAAGTCAAAAATATTTAGACATTTAAAAAATCCAAAGTAAATATCTAGATTTCTTTGACTAATTGCTTCCATAACAGAAAAAGCTTTCCGTTGGGAGTACTCAATAGTCTTAAAAACATAGCGCATCAGCAACATTTCCAAAGTTTTCTTGGAAATATTCCTTTCCAAAATATCTATTAAATATCTCTATGCAGTTGACACTCAATTCTATTACTCTTTTCCATAAAATTCCAAGGAGGCACCCAAGATCCTGGATCAGTGCCTGGCTGCTATGATGGATTGAATGGGGGCTAGCAAATGGAAGCTTAATCCAGACAAGACAGAGGTCCTCCTGGTCAGTTGCAAGGTTGATTAGGACATAGGGTGGCAAGCTGTACTCGATGGAGGTTACACTCCCCTTGATGACACAGGTCCGCAGTCTGGGGATTCTTCTGGATTCAGCACTGACGCTTGATGCTCAGGTGTCGGCAGTGGCTGGGAGGGTCTTTGCACAGTTAGAACTTGTGTGTCAGCTGCGACCGTACTTCAAGAAGCCAGACTTGGCCATGATGGTTCATGCCTTAGTTACATCCAGGTTGGATTACTGCAATGCACTCTATGTGGGGCTGCCTTTGAAGACGGCCTGGAAACCGCAACTGGTGCAACCAGGTTACTAACTGGAGCTAATTATAGGGAGCGGGCGACGCTCCTATTAAAACAACTCCACTGGTTGCCAGTAAGATTCCGGTCCCAATTCAAAGTGTAAGTCATCACCTACAAAGCCCTTAACAGCTGGGGCCCTACCTATCTTCATCACCAACCCCCCAATATTCTTGCATGAGCATTAAAGTCTGCCGGGGAGGCCCTCCTAACAGTCCCACCCTCTGAACATTAGAAATAACTTCCTAACTGTGAGAGCTGTTAAGCAGTGGAACTCTGTCCCAGACTGTGGTGGAGGCTCCTTCTTTGGAGGCTTTTAAACAGAAGCCGGATGGCCATCAGTCGGGGATGCTTTGTCTTGCTTCTTGGCAGGGGGTTGGATGGCCCATGAGGTCTCTTCCAACTCCATGATTCTATGATAGTAGGGTTTGGATTTAGATACAAGACTTCTGAATAGGATTTCTGACTTTAAAATGCCTTTAACCTTTCCTGAACCTCAGAGCCACAAGGGTTGTTGGACTGCAATTCCCATTATCCCCAATCTGCATAGCAGATAATAAAAACTGATGCAAGTTGTCATGCAATAACATCTGGGGACTCAAACTGAATAAAAACTAAAGAGTACTGACCACTATATAGACAAATTATAGTGGGCCCTCTATATCCACAGATTGAATGGCCCCTTTAAACAACCAAAAGGTTGAGGTGGCTCTCAATGAAAATGAGTTTGACAACCCTGCCTTAATATGAATGCCAAAATACATCTTTAAGTTCCAGTTAGAGGAGACTCATTCATTCATCTGCTGAATGGCAAATCAACATGGATGAAAATTCCACCAATTCAGCTGATCTACTTGGCACGAGCAATTGGATATAGGATGGCCATTCTTAGTAACAAATTGATTTCTCTAGACCAGGGTGGGCATTACCGAGGTGTTTTGACTCAACTCCCAGAAATCCAGCTGGTAAACTGGCTAGGATTTCTGGGAGTTGAAGTCCAAAACACCTGGAGGGCTGGTAATTGTCCTAGATCCTTTTAAATTTTCTTCACTTTCTTTGTACTTCCATAACAAGCAACTCATTATGTTTGGGAACTATGTGTAACTCTTAAGGTTGCTTAACAGAATAGAAGTAAACATTTTTCAGTGACAGATAGGGACGGGTGGGGAAGCATGAGAAAAGACAGAACATGTATTGTTATCATCATCAAGTATATATCTGAGGTAAAAACAAAACCTGAAAACTTTTCAACAACTTTGGGATACTGGAAATCCCAATAACCTTTGGGAGATTTTATGGTCTTTGGAAAGGCATGACCTTGTCACAACCTTTTGAAAAATAATGCCGTAACGTCTTGGTAAAAGCATGAGCAGTTAAGAGTCATAACCTTTTGGGAAAATGGCATTCACCCACATGCATGCAAGGCAACTAGGTTTCTCAGCTGTTAAAACAATGTACCTAGGTATGTCTTTGAACTGTCAGGGACAATGATATGCCAAAACACACACACATATAGCAGAGTTTCAGAAGTGTTCATTTTAGTTGCCCAAAAACATCTACTTTCCCTGAAAACATATTTGCCTTTAAATCATGCTCTCAAGAGACAAAAATAAGTAGAGTTCTTTAAAAGTAAAATGGTTGGTTTACTGACAAACTTCATGTATTCAGTATACAGGTACATTGCTTATCAATCCAGTTACAAAGATGACGTGACTTAGTTTCTCTGTGTAGGTAACACAAGGCATCTTTCTTAGAATCAATAGTCCAAAGCATCTCTCTGTTCTGAGAATCTAACAGAGTCTCTGTCTAGTCCAAAAGTTCAATGGAGTCTAATGGCTTCTGTATATCATAGTGTCCCTACTGAAGTCTGTAAATCAAACTTCTCTACTGAAGTCTAAACTGTACTGTTCCTGCAGTCTTCTAAAGGCACATCTAGATCTAAAATGGAGTCTGAGTCCTGACCAAGCCCAGTTCTGATCACATGGTCAGCCCCTCCCACAACAAAGAAGTTAAAGAAAACTGCAAACCAATATACACACATAAAATACAGTTAGCAATTACATAGCCTACGTAACAAATAGCTAGTGGAGACTTGAGAAGGTTGCGATTTCCAACAACAACCATTAACAGCAGACACATCCTGGAAACATGCCCACTGTAACTATAAGCCAATACAGTGATCAAAAGCTAGAGCTGTTAATCCACCAATGCTAACAATAACAGCTAAGACTTCTGAACCAGGAGCCTGCTTCTTCAGAGCTTAAAATCACAACATTGCTTTCCTCCATTCATTTCTACAGACCCAGCAGTAGTTCCATAAATCGCTGGTTCACTATGTATGAATGCCCTAGACCAGTGCTGTCCAACTTCTGGCGGGTCCAGGGCCGGATAAGAGGTCACTGATGACCTGCGGGACCGCTCGGCCCCACCCCAGGCCCCGCCCCCAGGCCCCGCCCCCAGCCCAGGCCCCGCCCCCTCCTAAAGCCATCGAAAAAGGAGGAGTCGGCGGCGCCAAGAGCAGCGCGTCACAGGCCTGGCGTGACGCGCTGCTCTTGGCACCGCCTACTCCTCCTTTCGCGCCCCCTCCCTTCCTAGGCCGGGGGCCGCGAAAAAGGGCAGATGGCGGCGCCTTCGGCAGCGCGTCACTGGCCTGGCGTGTCGCGCTGCCCCTTGGCACCGCCTACTCTTTTTCGGCGCCCCCTCCTTCTGGGCCGGGGCGCCGCCGGAGGAGTAGGGCGGTGCCAAGAGCAGCGCGTCACGCCAGGCCTGTGACGCGCTGCTCTTGGCGCCGCCTTCTGCCCCACCGGCGGCTCCCGCCCTAGGTAGGGAAGGGGGCGCCGAAAAAGGAGGAGCTAGCTCTCTTCCTCCTCCCTGCCCCGCCTCCCCCTCCCCCCCGGCCGCCTTTTTTTTTTAAAAAAATCGATTTTTAAAAAAATTTAAAAATGGCGGCTGAGGGCATAGGTGGGGCCGTGTCCAACAGGCTACGGGGCCGGATCCGGCCCCGGGGCCGCCAGTTGGACAGCCCTGCCCTAGACTATAGGCCATTCACCTACAAATACAATACAAAACAATATAAAAGTACTACATAAAACAATTGTCATATGGATCTTGCCTAGTACAATTTTATGTGACCCTCCTCCAGATACTGGACTACAACTCCTTTATTCCTCATCAGCAGACATCATGACTACAGTTGACAAGAGCTGTGATGCAGTAACATCTGGAAAGCTGCAGTTTGTTCTGTCTAGCCAGGATAGTGGGTCTGAATTTAGATACAAGGCTTGTGAATATGTCTTACTTCAAAAATGTCCTTTCCCAACCTCAGAACCACAAGTGCTGCTGGGTTGCAATTCTCATTATCCCCAATCCACATGGCAGATAAGAAAAGGTGATAGGAGATATCATTCAATAACATCTGGAGACCCAAAACTAAAAAGAGCACTGATCACTACATAAAACAATTGGCCATCTGTATCAGCGGATTCTCCATCCTCTTAAGGCAACCACAAGGCTGATGTGACTCTCTATGAAAATGAGTTTGACACCCCTTATATAAGGTAAAATTCATTTAGCATATCCACAGCAATCAACTGCAATATCAGTAATAAATTTAGCTCACATTTTCATAGTTCCCAACACCGAAGCTTTCTCAACCACTAGCAATGTTTGTCTGGGATTCTGGAAACTGAACTCCAAATTACACCTGAGGAACTGAGACTGAGTATCAAAGCTCAAGCATGAGAAGTTCCAATCTGCATACATACCGAGTGTGCTTTGATAGGATGTCCCAAAGGTGCTTTTTCTCCCTCAGTCAACACACAGACCACGAGCCCCTTGGTGTAGATCTAGTCCTTTGCAGCTCAGCTGAGTATTCACGCAGTCCAAAACCTAAAGGTTCATAATGATTATTTTAATATATGTAAGTGTACAGATTTAGATTAATAAGAGTAATTTAAAAAGCTCAGAAAGGTGTATGACCATTGGTGATAGTCCAGTGTTACCAACCCATACTCCCTACCATATGCTATTCCTCCTGGCAAGTGTTTCAATCTTGCTGGCTTCTAATATAAGAATCCTAACATCCTGAAAGTGTTGATAAAGATTATTGATTTACTTGATAAAGAAAAAATAAGCAGACAAATGCAAGAAAATTGTTTGAAAATTGACTGAACATGGTGATTTCGACAATTTTGAGATTATTACTTCCATATTCCTTGACTATTGACTGGAGCTGCAATCCAACACATGCAAGAGTCAGGAGATGGCTCACTCTCATTTGAACTATGGTAAGCAAATCATTAATGCTATGACATGGGGCATTATTTCTCACTCTCCCTAACTTACATACACCCCCACCTCAAGATGATTTTTGGATTGTGGTGAGCACCCAGAAATACAAGCAGTTCACTGTCTTGTTTTCTTTCCTTCAGTATTATTCCCATGCCTTTAACATTTACTTTAAGTTGTTTTTGTCTACTTTTTATCCATTGCTTCCACGTTTTACTGTTCAAGAGATTTAAATTTTAGTTTGTTCTTATTTTCAGTTGAGTAAGCAACTCAGAGAACTATTGTTTTTAAACAGAATGGAAATGTGTATGCCTCTCAATTTGTGATTACCCCACTAATTGTAAAGGTTTTTCTCAAACAAGGAAAACTCAGAGGTGATTTTGAAGGTCCTTCTTTTAAAGTATAGCCTACAGCATTACATATCAATTGCAGGTCTCCCATCCAAGTACTAACCAGGGGCGACCCTGCTTAGTTTTCAAGATCAGACAGGATCTGATACCATTAGGGTACTTTGGCCTTTGACGGACTATGAAGTAACAAGGTGGTCCATAACTAAATTATAGGGATAAGCCTAAAAGTGCATTGTGCTTTTAAAAGAATCAGAAACATATGCATACAAACAAAAGGGATGGGGAGTTCCTATGCCACAGTGTCTGGTTATATGACAAAGCAGAAAAAACAACAACACGGGGCTGTGAGACCTAGATGTCATTGAGACTTATTAAGACTGTGGATTAGACAGTGCTACAGAGTACACAGAGAGCCAATTCATCACAAAAAGGAGGTAAAGGTGATAACTGCATATGATTTGGTGTTCACACTGAGTTCCAGAGCTGGAAACGCTTCACTTGGATGTTGAAAGGCCTGTGCTTTCCAGATCCCATTAATATGAGTTGCTAATGATGGGGAGGGCAAAACCAAGAATATCGTATGAGTGCAATGCATGTATCTGTTGCAACATGGCACCAGTACATCTGTGAAAGTGACCTACAAATTATGGAAATTATGTGCAGCTAATATATGCAAGTTACTCCAACCCTCTGGCTCCAGATACATCTGCAAAGAAGCCCAGCCTCTCCTTAATGTGTGACACAAATTGTTAAGCATTCAAATTAACCCCCTTCCCCAAGGCTACCCAGCATGGGATGGGAAAGAGCAGTCAGGATGCAAGGCCAACTGGGAAAAGGAATGCCAGCTGGAAAGTGCAGAGAAACATGGCACTAATATCTAAAGCAGTGTTTCTCAACCTTCCTAATACCACAACCCCTTAATACAATTCCTCATGTTGTGGTGACCCCCAACTATTGGTTTTATAATGTCGTTTTATGTGTTTTTATCTGGTATATTTTATGTGCTGTAAACCGCTCTGAGCTTCGGATAGAGCGGTCTATTAAGCCGAATAAATAAATAAACTATAACATAATTTTCCTTCCTACTTCATACTGTAATTTTGCTACTGTTATGAATCGTAATGTAAATATCCGATATGCAGGATGTATTTTCATTCACTAGACCAAATTTCGCACAAATACCCGATACTCCCAAATTTGAATACTGGTGGGGTTGCAAGAGGGATAGATTTTGTCATTGGGAGTTGTAGTTGTTGGGATTTATAGTACACCTACAATCAAAGAGCATTCTGAACCCCATCAATGATAAAATTGGGTCAAATTTTCTACACAGAACCCCCATGACCAAGAGAAAATACTGTGTTTTCTTTGATGACACCCCCCCAAGGGTCTCGACTCCCAGGTTGGAAAACACTGATTTGAAAGAAGATGAAGCTGAACACCTTCCCTAAGAGATAAGTGTTAGGCTTTGTATCTAGAAGTCCTAACTAATACAGCAAGGTAACCACTGAAGAAAAAAGCCTCCAGGAACTTTAGAATAAAACTGTGTTCCTACATGATATTCAAAGAATTTAAAGGGTGGATATCCCAGTGGACTCCAAAGTCATATTGGAAGAGACAGAGCATCAATTGTTTTAGTCGAACTGCCCAAAGAGTGCAAACATTCTTCTCAATGGTAGCCGTAAAAGGAAACAGCTTCCAGTTAATGTTTGTTTAACCAGTGCTCACAATTGCTAGCCATTTTTCATTGAACAAGCAGCCTTCTATGACTCTCTACAAAAAATTATTAACTTGCACTAAAGTTTCTGAATCAACCATCACAATATATACATTTTTAAATAAACTGTAGCCAGTCTTTTTTAAAAGAGCAGCACTTCCTAATAGAAGCCTTAACTCCCTTCAGTAAAAGCGCATCCTTCCAAATACAACTGATAGAATCAATAAATAGTTTTCTAGGATCTACAGAGATACCCACAGGAACACCTCAGCAAGTGAGACTCCAAAAGTGGCAGGCTAAAATCCGGAACTTCAAGCTATGGCTGATACCGAATGAGATACGCCCTCCTGGGCACACAGAAGACTGGGCAACTTGGAAGGTGCTAAACTGACTGTGTTCCAGCACCATGAGATGCAGAGCCAACCTTAAGAAATGGGGCCACAAAGTGGAGTCCACGACATGCAAATGTGGAGAAGAGCAAACCGCAGACCACCTATTACAATGCAGCCTGAGCCCTACCACATGCACAATGGAGGACCTTCTTATAGCAACACCAGAGGACATTTAGTATAATGCCAAGTTTTTAAAACTGTGGGTTTTTAAAAATACATTACAACTGTGCCCTCGGTTCACTTAATGATAAGATATATATATAACTGAAAGAATTTTCTGTTGTTTTTTTATTTAAAAAAATAGAAAGCTATTGGTTACATTTTAATCACAATTGTTATGGATTACACTTCATGAATCTGCCTATCCATGACATTATTTAGAAAGGCAGCAGTTGAGAAACAAAGGAATATGCTGCATGAAGGAAGTATTTAGGATATTAGAAAGCTGGATCTTTTTTCCCAAAATAAAAAGGATTGCTTCATGAAACACACCTCTGAACTCAGAACTCACATAAACACTAAATCCCTTGGGGGCAGGGCGTTATGCTTTTGAAAAGGCTGCCTCCACACCCTTCAGATAGGAAGAGAATATGAATAATGACTGGAAAAGCAAACCACACTGGAATGTGGCATTTTGTCGGCACGTTTCCTACCCAGCCAATTAAAAGCAGGGAGGGACGGAAGAAACATTTTCAATAGTTAGGGAAATCCCACTCCTTGTTTTACTTGAGCAACAAAACAAAGCATATTTTTACCATTATCCCTGCACATGAAAAGCAGAGGAATTCTGTCTCTATACCCTAATAACCATGTAATAGTACTAGAGCCTAATAAACTGGGTTCCTTCTACTGATAAAGAAGCTCATTTGGGTGCGGAATGGCTTGGCCTTCCAGGTATTTTGGGCGACAGTTTCTACAATCTCATGTCATTAATCATGCTAGAAAGGGCCAAAGGGAACTTGACACTAAAATATCTGGATGGCCAAATATTTCTCAGGCCTGGTCTATATGCTTCCAGTATACTTTTGCAGAGATTACTCCAAAACAAGAATTAACGTAGATGTCAATATGCACCTAACTCAGTGTTTCCCAACCTTATTTGAGCCGCGGCACACTTTTTACATTTGCAAAATCCTGGGGCACACCACCAACCAAAATGACATAAAATGACACTCTAACACAGTAATACATATAGTTAATATGTTTTTGAATGTATTTATACACTCAGTGTGAAACCTGGACCTGTTTCGATGAACTCAACATAGATATCCTGGCAGGAATGGCAGAAAGACACAAACTTCCCACACAGAACTCCCATAACCAAGAGAAAATGCTGTAAGAGTTTGGTGGGCATTGACCTTGAGTTTTGGAGTTGTAGTTCACCTATATCCAGAGAGCACTGTGGACTCAAACATTGTTGGATCAGGATCAAACTTGGCATGAATACTCAATATGCCCAAATATGAATGCAGATGGAGTTCAGGGGAAATAGACCTTGACATTTGGGAGTTGTAGTTGCTGGGATTTATAGTTCCCCTACAATCAAAGAGCATTCTGAACCCCACCAATAGAACTGGGCCAAACTTCCCACACAGAACCCCCAAGAGGCAAGAGGAGGTCTCTACTTGGGGAAAGGGAGGCGGGCCTTCCCAATGCATGGAGAGGGAGAGACCAACTAGACAATGGGTGGGGAGGGGGGGTGTTTATCAAGGTAGGTTTCTTAGGGTTTTTATACCTCAACACACTAGACCCCCCTTCCTGGAGGTTCCAATTTCCCACGGCACACCTGATGATCGCTCACGGCACACTGGTTGGGAAACACTGACCTAACTGAGGGATGACGAAAGACAGAGTGAGCCCACACCTGCTTTAGACAAAATACAGGCATACAAAGCAATGGGATTGAAATAGATCAAGTTATAACTATCTCCACCCCTTGGATGATTTTTTAATGCCTGATTTTAGAAGAAACTCCTAGAAAACTAAAATAAAAACCAGACAAAGTCCTGACTCACATTTCCAGAACATCTGAGAAAGTGGTGCACTTGGGGTGAGTACTTGCCTGCTCTAAACCAGGCATGGGCAAACTTTGGCCCTCCGGGTGGTGTGGACTTCAACTCCCACAATACCTAACAACAGGTAAATTGCTGGAGTTAAAGTCCAAAACACCGAAAGGGCCAAAGTTTGCTCATGCCTGAGATGAACGGCAGTTGAAATGGGAGCTCCTGCACTCACTGGTTCAAATCAAAGAATAAAAGTCTCAGTCGCATATGTACTGACTCAGCAGTAAGCACCCCGCTTAGATTTAATAGCACCTCAAATTGGATCCTGTGTGATCATTTGACACTTAGCAAAAAAGAGAAGGGGGGGGGAGAAGTTCCTCTTCCACCCAAACAAATCTGTGTTTTGAAAGGAAAAGTAAAAGACATCTTCAAATCATAGAATCCTAAAGTTGGAAGAGACCCCAAGGGCAATCCAGTCCAACTCCATTCTGCCATGTAGGAAAAGCACAATCAAAGTGCCCTCAACAAACAGCCATCCAGCCTCTGTTTAAAAGCCCCTAAAGAAGGACACTCCACTGGACTCTGAGGCATAGAGTTCCACTGTTGGATAAACTCTTCTTATGGTCAGGAAGTTCTTTCTGGTGTTTAGGTGAAATCTCCTTCCCTGTCATTTGAACCCAGTGGATGTGACTCTTAATGACACATGCCGCATGATCACAGGATATCTACGCCTAACATCACTGGAGAAATTATACTGTTTAGCCGGTATTGCACCACCTGATATCCACCGGGAAATAGCCTGTAATAAAAGAACCAGGGATTGACATCTCCGGCCCATCCTCTGTTCGGATATCAGCCAGCAAGCCAATAACTTAAATAAAGAAATACCTTCCTAAGATCTACAGAGATACTCATAGGAATACCTCAGCAAGCGAGAGTCCAAAAGTGGCAGGCTAAAACCCGGAACCTCAATCAGTGGCTAACACCAGATGAGAAACTTCCCCCCTGGGCACACAGAAGACTGAGCAACTTGGAAGGCACTGAACAGACTGCGCTCTGGCACTATGAGAAGCAGAGTCAATCTTAAGAAAGCGAAGTCCATGACATGTGAGTGTGGGGAAGAGCAAACCACAGACCATTTCCTACAATGCAGCCTGAGCCCTGCCACATGCACAATGGAGGATCTTCTTATAGCGACACCAGAGTGGCAGGCTTCTGGTTAAAGGACATTCAGCATAATGCCAATTTTTTAACTTTGTATTTTTTAAACATTATAAATGTATTCTCAGTTTGCTTCTGCCACAATAAATACATTTGAACCCATGGCTCCACTGAGTCCATCTCCACATCAAAACAACAGGTGAGCTAGAAGTGGGAGCTACTGACCCTGCTACCAGCCACACAGGCTCACCAAGGGCCCTTCCACACAGCTATATAACCCTGGGCAAAAGTATGATAGCTGGGTCCCAATGCTGGTGGCCCGACACGGGTCAGAATTAGAGAAGTGAAGATGTTACTTATTTGAACGTGTTTGCATATGATATCCGGATAGCCTAAAGCAGTCTTTCTCAACCAGTGTGCCGTGGCACACTAGTGTGCCGTGACGGACCTCCTGCTGTGCCGCGAGAAAAGCTCTCTGCCCCCTTCCTCCCCCTCCTGCCGAACTCCTGCTGCTTGGGGAGGAGGAGGAAGGGCCAGTCAGTGGCGAAGAAAAAGAAGAAGGGGCCGGGCACCGCCTCATGGCCATTTCCCCAGCCAGCCTCAATCCACCATGACTCCCACCATGACTCTCGCCCTCGCTCACTGAAGCCACATGGAGGAGCCCCACCCACTGAAGGGGCTCCTCCTCCACGCGGCTTCAGTGAGCGAGGGGCAGAGTCATGGTGGGAGTCGTGGTGGATTGGAGGCTGACTGGGGAAATGGCCTCCTCTGCTCATGCTCCTCCTCTGTAGGGAGCTGAAGCTGGGGAGGGGCAGGCCATGGCGCGGCCTGGCTCTGCCCCTCCCTGGCTTCGGCACTCCAGCAGCTGCTCCAGCCTTGAGGGGACAGTGCCAAGCCAGCATTGTGCTGGCTCTGGCACCGCTGGCTTGGCACTGCCCCTCAAGGCTGGAGCAGCTGCTGGGAGAGGTGAAGCCGGGGAGGGGCGGGGCATGGCACAGCCTGGCTCCGCCCCTCCCCAGCTTCGGCACTCCCAGCAGCTGCTCCCAGCAGGCCACCAACCCCCAGCCGTTCTTTACTGTGCTAGAGTGTCATTTTGTGTCATTTTGGTTGGTGGTGTGCCCCCGGATTTTTTTAATGTTAAAAGTGTGCCGCAGCTCAAAAAAGGTTGGGAAACACTGGCCTAAAGCACTATGCTTGGCTGTTTGTTGTGTGCCCCCCCCAAAAAACAATCTGGCAAACTACTGTATGTTGCCATGACTATGTTGCACCTGCGTCTCTCACTCGCTGTGCTCTCTCAGTATTGGGTCCCAGTTATCCTCCTTTTGCCTAACCCAGCATATCAAGGCAGATAATCCACAATATCTGCTTTGAACCGGGTTTTCCGAGTCCACACTGCCATATAATCTTGTTCAATGTGGATTTTATACAGCTGTGTGGCCTTTCCAAGGCTTCTTGCCTTTTGACAAGGCTGCTTGCAGTCACACACACACTTACTTGGCTTTGCGCCTCATACTACTTCACCACATTAGAGAATGCATCCACTTTAAATCCGGTTTCTGCCTCCTGCAGAATTTGGGGGTTTGTTGTTTAGTGAGGCTGTTAAAGGCTCCCCCCTAAACTGCAAACCCCAGAATTCTGCAGGAGGCAGAAACCGGATTTAAAGTGGATTCATTCTGTAGTGTGATGAGGCCCTTTGTGAGAAAGCTGGCCTTGAAGGGCCCGTTTTGACATCTCAGGGGCCCAAGTTGTGGCCTAGCCTGGCCATGCCAGCTGGGGCTGCTGGGACATGCAATCCAGCACCACGAGAAGGTCCTGGGCTGCCCTGAACAAGAGGGAAGGAAGCTTTCTCCAAGAACACACCCTCCAAGGGGAAACGCTTGCCTAGGTACTCCCTCGAAACTCACCTTCGGAGAGGAAAAGGGACCCTTCCCCGATATGAGAGATCTATCCGCCGAAAGAGTGTAACATTCTCCCAACCGCTCTGTTATGGGCCCGGGTTCCCCTCAGCTGGGCAAAGAGGAGCCTCTCCGAACTGCTGCCAAGTCCCCGCAGAGAACGAACGAACTTCCTTCCGCCTCCACCTTCCAGATGAAGGAAGACAAGGGAAGCGAGGCGGCGGAGGGGCCCCGAAAGCGGCGTGTGAGGAGAAAGGCGGCGCGGAAGGGCCGCCCAGCCCCGAAGCGGACGGCAAGCGAGACGGTCCAATTCACTCACCCCATGCACACCAACCGCCTGCCTCACAGCAACCAGGACTCCCACTCCAGCGCAGCCTCCCTGCATCACTTCCGGGGGGTGTCGCCACGCAGGAGAATCAGCTGGCAGCGCCGTGACGTCAACACGCTCCACGCAGCGTAAGGGCAGAAGTGGCTCTCTTTCACCTCCTCCCCTTCTGTATGGCATCTCCTGGCGGCTGAGGTGAGTCATGGTCAAAGCGGAGGTTGGGTTGAACCACTCCGGTGAAGAGAGAAGAACAAGGTAAAGAGGGGAATGCTTAGGACGGAGGCATTACACAGCGAGGTGTGTTATACAGGGAATATGGAAGGTTTTCAAATGAGAGGCTGTTGACGGCGCTTGCCACCATCCAACCCTCCCCCACCGCATATTGGTACATTCCGGAATAGCTGCGCATGCGCGCGTCTTGCCCTGGCCGGTAGGGGGCATTGGAGCTCGCGCCGGGGCTGTCAAAATGGCGGCGCCAAGGAGACGTCAGGGGCTACACAGGTAGAAAGGGTCCTGCCTGGGCCTTCAGGGCCTCCTCTTGGAATGGTGGGCGGGCTTGAGAGTCTTTCTTTCTTTCGACTCAGGGGGGCTTCCATCCGGCAACATTCGATGCCTCCATATACATAAAATAAAATCATGAACTGTAGTTCAAACATGTGGTCAGTACAATTCAAACCTACGACTCCCAGTCTGCTGGCCATTCTCTAGCCCAAGGTTGTAGTTGGAGACTCCATCAAACTTGTCCATAGTCGATTACCATAGCAATTGTCACCATTGGCATTGTCCCCATCCTTCCCCAAAGGCCTGCTCCCACGCCCACGTTTGGAACGTCTTTCTGAAGGAGAGGAGGGATGAAGATCCCCTCCTTCTCCCGGGAGCGAATCCCACAGGCGGGGGGCCGCCGGAGGGGCTATTACTTGCGTACTTGACAAGCAAGGCTTCCTTCTGTGCCCTCTCCCACACAAACCTTGGGCTGTGGAACATATTCAGTGTGGCAAGTGCTTGGTGGGATGGGGATGCCAAGGCACCTTGCCTGTCTCCTGAGGAATCTGTAGAAGGACCAAGTCGCAACAGTCAGAACAGACCAGGGAACTGCAGACTGGTTCAAGATTGGGAAAGGAGTAAAGCAGGGCTGTTTACTCTCACCCTACCTATTCAACTCGTCATGCCACATTCAGGGCTTAACAAACCCTAGGCTTGAGTTTAAATTGCTGGAAGAAATATTAACAACCTTAGAAATGCAAATACCACTTTGATGGCTGAAAGCGAGGAGGAGCTGAGGAGCCTGATAACCAAGGTGAAAGAAAAAAAGTTCAAAACCTGGGTTGCAGTTAAACATCAAAAAAACCAAGATGACGGCAACCAGACTGATTACTGGCAGATAGAGGGAGACATTATGAAGGCAGTGACATACTTTGTATTTCTAGGAACGAAAATTACTGCAGACTGCTGCCAGGAAATCAGAAGACTTTGACTTCTTCAGAGGAGAGCAATTATCAGTAGAGACATCACACTGGCAACAAAGATCTGCCTAGTTAAAGCAATGGTATTCCTCATAGCAACCTATGGATGTGAGAACTGGACCATAAGGAAGGCTGAGCAAAGGAAGATAGACGCTTTTATTTATTTTATTTATTTACAGTGTTCCCTCACTTATTGCAGGGGTTACATTCCAGGACATCCGCAATAAGTGAAAAACTGCTATGTAGGGATGCTATATTTATTTTAATATGTATACATTATTTTAGTAGTTATATACTATTTTAAGTCTTTATAAACTTAAAATAAAGTGAAGGCCCTTCAAGGCTGGACGGAAAGTGCCTCGGGAAGCGGCAGTGGCAAAAACCCACAAAACAGCGAAAATACTTCGATATATATTTAAAATTAATATTTTTTGAAAACCACAAAACAGCAAGTCTGCTAAAAGCGAACTGCTAAGTAATGAGGGAACACTGTATTTACCATATTTATATACCGCCTTTCTCAGCCTGAAGGTGACTCAAAGCAGTTTACAGTTGGCACAGTTTAATGCCCCAAACATCATAAAATACAATTTAAAAACATTTAGTAATTAATATAAAAACCATACAAAACCAATAAAAACATAAGTCCTCAGTGTCTCCTTACTAAAATAATTTCCCAATTTTTGAACTGTGGTGTTGAAGGAAAATTCTGAGAGTGCCTTGGACCGCAGGAAGATCAAACCAGTCCATACTCCAAGAAAGAAAGCCCGACTGCTCACTGGAGGGAAGGATATTAGAGGCAAAGATGAAGTACTTTGGCCACATCATGAGAACACAGGAAAGCTTAGAGAAGATAATGATGCTGGGGAAAATTGAAGTTGGGCCGACCAAGGGCGAGATGGATGGATGTTATCCTTGAAGTGGCTGGCTTTGACCTTGAAGGTGCTGGGGATGGTTACAGCTGACAGGGAGCTCTGACATGGACTGGTCCATGACTGGTCTACTAAGGGTCCGAAACAACTGAACAAATAAACAACAACAACAAACCATACAAAAATTTTAAGTGGAACCTGACTTCTGATTCCTCTGAACTGAATTATATTCTTCCTTCTTTGATTGTTGTTCAAGACATGGAAGAAGTTCCTTGTCTTTGGAACTTCGGGTTCCTATTCTTGTTTATAAAGCTATTCTTCCAACTTTGTTGTTCGCCTGAAAAACATGGACCATCTATGGAAGTAATTCTCTACTTCTGGAAAGATTCCAACAGCTTTGCTGCTGAAAAATCCTACAAATCCCATGGGAAGAAGACAGGCAGAGAAACGTTAGCCTTGTAGAAGAAGCAAAGCCCACCATCATGGAAGCCACAATTCTCCACTATTTCCTTTGCTGGACCGAATGCTATATGGTCCGAATGCCCCATTACCATCTCCCAAAGCTGTTACTGTACTCTGCTCAAGAACGGAAAATGGAATGTTGGTGGACAGCAAAATAGATTCAAAGATAGGTTTAAAGTTAAGCTTTAAAACTGTGGCATAGACACCAAGAGAGAACTGGGAAGCCTTGGCTCTCAAGCTGGAGGTCAGTTTTTACCAATAATATTGTGGAGTTTGAAAAGGCATGAATGAAACGCAAAGGGGAGAAACATCCTAAGAGGAAGAAGGCACATAAAGCAAACCCTTCCACCTGGAAATGTATGTCTTCATTGCAAAGGACCATGCAGATTCAGAATAAGAGTTCACAGTCACTAATGGACCTACTTTCAAGAGACGGCAATTGGAAGACAATCAGACTCAGCCATGAGGAATCACCCATGATGATGATCCCAGGCAAAATAGTTGGCTCCTGTGCTTTTAATGGTTATGTAGACAATACAAATTTCAACAGGTGCTACAAGCAGCACCTACTGAAATGCCATTTTCTACACAACCATTATTTTACCTGGCAACCCTATCCAGACTATGTGTCTGCTTTTTGGAATGTGTAATATCTGAAGCCCCTGGTTCCCGCTCCGGAATTGTTCTCTGGAGAAGGTGGAAACATCAGTTGTTCTGGGACTTGAAACTGAGAGACGAGGCCTTGGCTACGTTTCTTTGGTAAGAAAGGGCCTCCCTCCATTTCAATGTGGGAAAAATCAAGCGACCTAAGGGAATCAAGGCATTTGTCCTATATACTAAACAAACCAAATAGCTCACTGTGTATACACTAAACAACAAAAGGCTATGAGTGCTGGTCTGTATGGCTGCCTAATGCCGAACTTACAACTCTATTATACTCTAATGTACTACACAACACAAGAGTTACAAAAGTATCAAAATTATATTGCAGCAATCTATAGCTCTTAATTCAAGCAACAGATACATACAACTATGTCTATGTTTCAAGTGTATATACAATATGCTGATTCATACAAGAGCACTTTCATATTATAGAACGTTCGTAGGTGGGGCACTCAGTCCCAAGTCCCGTGGATAATTCCACGTTGTGTAGTACAAAATAAGAGTCAAAACCCTCTTGGGGTGGTCCAAAGTCTACGGACTTACGGGTACGATGCTTTGGGGGCTTATTTCCCCCCCAAAAAAGAAAACGAGCTGGTTGAGGCAAGTTGGTTCGGAGCGCGTCGCTAGTGGGCTGGAAACGTGCCAATGGCTGGATGTACACGGACGCCACACAAGGGCCGTTTCACTGTGTTCTCCTGCTTTCTCAGGGCGCTGCGACTTTGGGACGCTCCTCCTTGGTGTTGTAGTAGCTCAAATCACTTTATCTTTACTAGAGGTTTATCGCATTTTCATAAATCAATTACATCACAGAATGTCATCCTCTAGGGCTGGATGCAACGTATATGCACTTGAAACATAGACAGTTGTATGTATCTGTTGCTTGAATTAAGAGCTATAAATTGCTGCAATATAATTTTTATACTTTTGTAACTCTTGTGTTGTGTAGTACATTAGAGTATAATAGAGTTGTAAGTTCGGCATTAGGCAGCCATACAGACCAGTACTCATAGCCTTTTGTTATTTGTCCTATATTTATTTATTTATTTATTCAATCTTGTATTCCGCTCCTCCCTGCAGGCTCGGGGCGGATCACAAACATACAATAAAGCATACAGCATATAATAAAAACATATAACATACAATAAAACATAAAACATTGTCTCAATAGTAAAATTCACAGAACCTGTGGGTTCCATTGAACTCAAGGTATAAAACACGCCAGGCCAGAACAGATTAATTAAAAGCCAATCTAAAAAGGGCGGTCTTGCAAGCCCTCCGAAAGGGGACGAGCTCTGAAATCGCTCGAGTATCATCTGGAAGGGAGTTCCACTTTTTAAAAAAAAGTTGTTATTGGTTTTTTCCCCTGGAAGGGAGTTCCACAACACAGGGGCCGTGGCAGAAAAGGCTCGGTGCCTAGTTGTGGAAAGGTGGCCCAACTAGATAACCAGATGTTTCCCAAAATCTGGTCTTCCAGGTCCCAGACACCTGATTATTGGTCAAGGCAGTTCTGGGGGCTAGAGTCCAAAATACATGAAGAACTAGAGTTTGGGAATTACTAATCCGACCAATATTGCAGGGGTCTTGGTTGCTGTGGTTTGTATAGCTTTCTTGTCATAAGGATTTTGAATACAAATGTCAGGCAAGTGGTCACAGTGAAACCATTCCGCGTTTAAAGACGAATATTGATATTTTCCTCTCAGTTGGTATTCTCTGTCTTTGAAGGGCTGCAACAGAGTCAACTTTAAAAAGTGTTGCTTTCTCTGTGATCCAATCTATCATGCAGTTTAATAATCCAGGTTAACTGCATTGAACTGCTTTATGAGTCTACACTGCAATATCATGAAGTTCAGTGCAGTTAAACTTCATTATATGGCAGTAGAGAAGGCATCTGTGAGAAATTGCAAAGAGCAGGGCTTTTCCTAGTACATTTCAAGGTTGAGGAGTGTTGGGAGGACAGAAAGTTGGCATCCTTTTATCCTGGCCATATACGGAATCCCATCCATCCCTGCTAATATAAAATGATCATGATGATTTTATTTATATCCTGCCATCATTTCCCCAGAGGGACTCAGGACGGCTTACAGCACACAATGGTGCCATAAAATACAGGCAGAATAACAGCATTGCAATTAAACAATATCACAGAACATAGAACAACACTTATGAAATATAAAAGCAACACATATATCCAAATGAACAGTGACCTCTAAATCAAAGAGGTACTTTGGGCAGCTCCGTTGACATAGAAACAGGTTTGGTGTTTAAAAATGATTCCATATATTATAAACTGGAGAATCATGATGTATTACTCTGCTTTAATTCAATTCAGTTCAATTTCTCACTTATTAATCGCCCTCCATTAAATGCTCCAGGCGATTTACATAAAACATTGCATAAGAGCGTACAGCAGTAACCATGTAGACTGTATTAAACATTAAAAGCTCTGCTAAAAAGCCAAGTCTTAAGCGCCTGAGCAAAGGGCCTCAAGTCGCGTATGACTCTCATGTGGGGAGGCAAAGAGTTCCACAGGGCAGGGGCAGAGATGGAGAAGGCCCTACGTCTTGTGGACTCGAGGCATACTTCTCTGGGGCCCGGGACATGCAGTAAGTCTAGTTGGAGGAGTCTTGGCGACCACTGGTGCTGGAGAGGGGAGAGGCAGTCTCTTAGGTATGCCGGACCCTGGCCATAAAGTGCCTTGAAGGTCAGAACCAACAGCTTATACAGGGCTCGGGATTCTTTTGGAAGCCAGTGCAGATGTAGTAGAGTTGGAGTTATGTGGCATCTCAGAGGTGTCTTTGCGAGTAGCCTGGCTGCTGCATTCTGAATAATGCGAATCCTCCGAGTAGTCGACAGAGGAAGACCGACATACAAGGCGGTACAATAATCCAGCCTATAGATGTAACTGTCGCATGGATGCTAAGGTGCCAGTTGTCTTGCCTGTCAAAGGTGGAAAAAAGCTTGCTTACTAACAGCAGCGATCTGGGCCTCCATGGACAGCTGTGAGTCCAGAACAATACCCTGGCTCTTGACAGTAAGGCCTGACTTGTTTCTGAGATCTTTGGGGAAGTGGCCTAATCCGTTTAATTCAACATTCTTGAGACTTAGGTACCTAAAGCAATGCCACTCCATAAAAATACAGTACAACCCCTGTATCCACCTGACTGGTATCCACAGTTCCGTTTATGCACATATGGCAAAATACATCCTCTGTAGGCATTTTCTGAATCCAGTAGGACTCTGGTACTTCTGGGTCAAGAAGCCCTTCACTTCAATAGCATTCTCTATTGTCCACAGTTTTATGTATCAACACAGCCTCCGGGGGCATATCCCTTGTGGATATAGAATCCTAAAATATGCATCTGCCCAAGATTTAAGGTTTTTGAGGGCATTGGATTGAGAAAGTCAGGCTTTGAAATCCATAGCTGTAGAAATTCTACAACAAGCCCGGGGCTTTTTGATGTTTATCTTTTAGCACACCTGTGTAACTTGCAACTGACACCAGCTTGCCAAACACACTGGTTCCTTTGAAACCTATTGTATTCTCCTTTGACTTTATACTAGGAGCATGAATCCTTGGCTATTTCAGTCTTGCACATGAGAAGATGAAGAATTACCGTAATTTCTCCCTGCTGCATGGATATTGCCTTACAGTATTTTCCCTATATTCAAATGTCCAGATATGTTGGCGACTATTTTGCATAGAAAAATATGTATTTTATGCACATGAAAAGTGTTTTCTATGCAGAGAATAGGTGCTTTGTTTAAAAAATATGATTTATCCGGAATATTTATATCACAACGCATGTTCAAGTACTGAGAGGAAATTGAGTAGGCTTCTCCCTTAAATTAAACTGTCTTTCAACCTGGGAACATTTATTCTTTTCATTATAGTATCCATTTCAGCAGTCAAAAGTCAGACTCTTGCTCCTCTTTATTCAAGCAAAGAGTGTGCACACACATAGGAGATATGTTTGTAATGCCCTCCCAACCCCTGTGATGTTAAACCAGATTGACTCTTGCCCAAGATGGGAAATAAATTTGGGGAGTTGAAGATATTGAGCCTGCAGTGGCTGAAGAGATCTTTTCAAGGAGGCAGCAAATCCTTCCTCAGTGTCACAGGAGCTGAGCACACAACAGTGTTTGGTTTTCATTGCTGATGTTACTTCAGGGATGAATTCGACCCACTGACTTGTAGTTACTGCATCTGGAGACCTTGTGGCATAAACAATCCTTTGCCACCTTTTCCCAGCTGCAGAGCAATTGGGGGTTATCACTTCAGCTAAATGTTATAATTTAGTGGCGAAGACAGCAAAATAAGAATGCTGTAATATGTGCCTTTGGAACAGGAGCTCAAGGATAATAAAAATAGACACTGAGTTTGAAGGTTAGGGGTTAGGGTTAGGGTCCAGAGTGAATAGTTACCTTGGAATTGAGATCCAAATTGAAATCAACTGAGTGATCATGGATCAATCAGCCTGTCTTAGCCTGACCTACTTTGGAGGCTTGGTGTAAAGACAACAAGAAGGAAGACCATCTATGCCATCCTGAGTTCCTCAGAAGCAAATTGGGATATCAGTGCTGCAAATCAATAAATATTGGACATATCCACACTGCACAATTATAGCAATTCCTAATACTTGGAGAAGATAATGATTTTGAAATATTCACCCAATTATAAATCCCAGAATTCCATAAAACAAAGCCATAGAAATGAAGTGTATCAAAATAACATAATATTGTAACATGAATACCTACATTCTCTGTCAAGCCTACTAAAGTATTTCCTTCACTTATGGATTACGACAGGGGAAAGGCCACTGCAATGCCTCCCCCTGTCCCTGACCATTGAAAGTTGAAGCTTGCAGAAGAGCAATAGAAACCATCAGGAAGCCATCAAATTCCTGCTGGAATCTGTCCCTTTGCTGGCAGTTCACGGTGCAAGGAGAAAGAGGGATATGAAGGCAAAAAGAAGTTAGAGAAACCTGTTACAGAGTTCATTGCTACCCACTGTGGCCTTGCATAGCCTCGGTGGTTTCCCCTATCAGAATGTGGCCCTTGACCAGGAAAAAGTAGAGCTTTTGCAGGTAGCCCAATAGACAACTGAGCTTGAAAGCTAAAAATGTGTTCTTGAGATGAGATGACATGACATCAGAATGGCTGGCTCAGTCACTACACTGACAAATCAGCATAAAAATAACACCAACCTCCCCCTCTAGCCTCCCAAAGTCATCAACATCTATTTAAACATTTGCCATCTGTTCCCCTTAAACAACAATTGGTAGTCTTCTGCTCAGAAGAGTCAGAAAGAGAGCATTATGTCCACTTAGGAGGGAAGCACTGAATTGACAGGCTACAAAAACAGCCCTTTGCTCACAGAAAACATTGACATGGAAAGATCAGCAGCTCCAGACAACAGGAGAGGGTCTGTTCTGGGTTGTAGGATGGTTGTGAGTGACTGTTTTGTGTGTGGGTAGGCTTCCTCCCCGGCCATTGGACTGTTGGCCTGGATCCAGTGCATCCCCTGTACAAGTGGAAAGCACATCTGCTCCCATTTAGTGTGGGCTAGGCTCTCTCAAATATTTGACCATTTTTTTCTTTCCCACCATTTGGTTTCAGAACTAGGGATTCTTTAAAAGCAGTCCAAGACATGAGTACCCAGAATTAAGTCCTGCATTCATTTGCCAATCTGGCCGTGCCATATCTCACCTCTAACTCCAGTGCATGAGCAACAGCAAAAATGTATTGTTGAAGGCTTTTACAGCTGGAATCGCTAAAGTGCTGTGTGGTTTCAGGATCCTCTGAAGATGCCATCCACAGATGCAGGCGAAACGTCAGGGAAAAAAGCTGCTAGAACATGACCCATACTGCTCGGAAACCACACAAAACTCCAAAAAAATTACAGGACTTAATCTAGATCTTCAGAGAATTCCGCTGTTTACATGTGCCACCCTCATTGCAGGAATTGTCAGTGTATTCTTTCTGTTCCATTACTCTTCAACCAGCTGAGTTGAGGTTTTACTTTCAATCCATTTTTTAATATTCCCTAGCAGATAATTTGCCTTTTTCACCTGGAAATTGACTTCTCAGTGACCTACTTATTTACCATGTACACTTTTTTGTTCACATTTCCTTGCCCTGCTGGCTGTTTGGGTGGGAAAGTTGGCCCTTGGAATTGATGGAGTTTCAAAGCTTCAGAACCATAGATTTGTGCATGCTTTAATATTTACTTTACCATGCAACACACCCCCATCCTTCCATTGGTGCATGGTAAACAAAACTGTAGATTATAGAAGTTGGCAGATAATAGTGTTTTGCTGCCTCTTCTGGTTCTTTTTGTGCTCAGCCAGAGAGCTAATAAAATATTTGAAAAATAATTAAGGCGTGTGTGAAAATGTCCCATCTGTTTGAAGGATCTATTTTTCTCTGGACTCAAATGTTTATGGGTTATGTTCCCATTTCTCTAGATGACGCCAGTCTCCCGTCAAGAAGTTCTTGGCCTTTACCGTAAGATATTCCGCATCGCCAAAAAATGGCAGTCGGCATCTGGGCAGATGGAAGAGACCATAAAAGAAAAACAGTATATTATAAATGAAGCCAAAACATTATTCCAAAAGAATAAAAACGTGAGTGTATGCTAGGCTTTTCTGTTATTGAATAATTGTGGCTTCGCATTCAAATTTTGGTTCCGTGTTTAAGAGACTGTTTTTCTCCCAGCTGATGGACATGCGTGCCTTTATACAAGCTGCTCCTTCTTTTGATTCTTCCAGATAAGACAGGATGTTGTAGTCAGAGCTTTATTCCTTGGCCAGAATGTGATAAGACAGTTAAGTGGCCAAATAGTCTACTTGACTGAGTACAGTCTTCTATTTCAAGAACTGTATGATGACAGTGCTCTATTTAAAGGGCTGTTTAGTCCAAATCCAGTTTAAATCTGAAAGAAATCCATTAGAAATCTTTTCGACAATTACTTGTTGTGAACCTCTTGTTGTTGACTACTTTCAGTAGATAAAAGTTTTTTTTTAAAAAAAGAAAAAATACCTAAGTGAGTATATTGCCAACAATGCAACAGCGAACAGAGTAATTTTGATTCACAGGGCTATTTGCTGCATTTGTCTGTTTAACTTTTTTCCTCCTGTTTTGTATGTTCAGTTAACAGATCCTGAATTGATCAAAGAGTGTATAGAAGAGTGTAAGGCAAGAGTAGAGATCGGGCTACACTACTGCATCCCATATCCAAGGCCTGTAAGTTGGAATGTCAGAGGAGTGGATTTATTCATTTCAGACATTTTTCTCCCTGTGGCAGATCAGCACATAAGGTTTCTCCAATTTAAGTTTTCTTGTTTTTTTACAAATATTTAATTAGCTAAAATCTGCATATCCTAACCCTTAAAATGAATAATGGATACTACATAGAAAACATAGCACGCACTACCCATTACTAACCAATTATCTGCTAACTTATGTGGTGAAAGAATTGACTGTCTGCAAGGACGTTGCCCAGGGAATGCCCGGATGTTTTACCATCCTGTGGGAGGTTTCTCTCGTGTCACCACATGGGAAGCTGGAGCTGACAGGCGAGAGCTCATCCCGCTCCCCAAATTTGAACTGCTGATCTTTCGGTCAGCAGTCCTGCCGGCAAAATACACACAACAAGTATATAGTAAATATAGTAAAAACCACAAAAGACACAAAATATAGAGAATAAGTGAATTTAAAGTTGACTTCCAACTTTCCTACTGATGGTGTATGATACTAAATCCTGCTTCTCCTACGTTCATATTACTTCAAGCTGCTCATTCTAAACTCCAAATTCTGGAACCCCACAGTTAATATTTTCTCACTTTTTTCTAAAGAAAAAAGAAACAATTCCTGTGTTTGAATTTTTATATTCTTCCATTTTCTTTGCATATAATTCTGCCACAATAATCATATATTGTATCATTCTTTTGTGTTTCTATGTGATCATCATAAGTTTCAATAACAAGGTCCTGTTTCTAACTAGATGTTTCTCATAAATGTCTTCTGATTCAGATAATGCATCTGTTTCCTCCTCCCCCCTGCCCCATTGATTTGCCCCTATTGTAGTAAACTCGATATTTGAGTCAAATAAAAAGATGAAGACTGGTAAAGCACCAAAGCTGGATGAGCTTAGAGCTATATATTGTAAGAGCTTCAAGGAGGAGCTCTATTTACAATTACAACAAACTTCTAACTCAATTTTGCAGAATGGGAAAGCGGAGCCAATAAATTTAATACAGAAGGGTTAACATTTGATAATTACTAGTAATTATAGACCTGTTCCATCATTGAATAATGGCTATAAGATCTTTGCTACAATTCTGGCAGAATGAAGTTTATAATATTTCATTTACAAAGTCCCAGATTTGGGGGTACATGAATTGAACTTTGAGTGACATGTTTATTTATGGTGTGATAAAATAAAATATCTTAATATTATTTATTTATTTCACGTCGACAGTATTGCATAAGTAAACAAGTTTAAAACTGATAAAATAAAGGGAGCACAGGCAGCTAAATAATTTTAGACCAAAAACAGACAACAGCAGCTGCATTGTCTGTAGCTTTAAACAGTTCTTCCTCTGTGCATGAGGCAGGACATTGCAGACAAGCATACAGATGACGAGTTGTCTGTTCTGCTTCACAGTCACACAAGGTATGGGATTATTTTAGGTAATGCCATTTTTGATCTGCCCACTCCACTTCTCAGACTGTTCAGGGACTTCCAAGTTGTCCATTCTTGGTTTGCCCCTTGTGGGGGGCCATCCATTCGGGATTTCCTGGTTTAGCTGCCCAGAGGGATACTTTTGCTGTTGCTGGGGGAACAACATTAAGATAAGTGGTGGCTCCCATGAAGCTTTCCCTTGATTTGAGCCCACTGAGAGGAAGCTGATAACCATATAGTGGATGGCTTTCAGAGAGTATAACCTTATTTCTCTCACAGTTAGCAGCAACTTTCTGTTGCACATCAGGGGGGGCAATGCCAGCTAGTTTGTAGAGTTTGTCAATAGGTGTAAGTTTGAGACATCCTGTGATTATTCTGCAGGTGCTATATTCACCTGCTTTGTATGGACAGGCTTGTGCCAAACAGGACAGGCATTCTCAGCAGTTGAGCAAGACAAGGCTAGGGCTGATGTTCTTATTAATTTTGAGTCTGCACCCCGTGTGCTGCCAGTAGGTTTCCACAGGATGTTATTGCATGCAGCTACTTTATGGTTGGTGTTCATGCAGTGTTTCCTAAATGTTAGTGTTTGATCTAAGGCAGGGGTGGGCAATCTACGGCCCGCGGGCCGGACCCAGGCGGGCCCCAGCAGGCAGGCCGGCGGGCAACAGAGGGGAAGGGAGGGGGGAGAAGAGGAGGAGGCGAGGAGCAAGCAGCACCGCAGAACATGGCTTCGCTGTCCTCCGCCTCTTCCCTTCCCTTTCCTTCCCTCTCTCCACTCCAAACAGCTGGCAAGGGTGAGGGTTTTGCCCATGCGCGCTCATGCTAGGCGCGCCCACCCGTCGGCAGGACTTTTCCGAGGCACGCTGAGAGGACGATACCAATTCTCTCATCGTGCCTAGGAAAAGTCCTACCGAGGAGGGGTGTGCCCGCCTGGTGTGAGCGCGCATGGGCAAAACCCTCACCCTCCCCAGCTCTTCAGGCAGGCTCCTCTTCGCCCCCTCCTTTCACCTTCCCCCCTCCCTCCCTCTGTGGTCGCTGCTGCCCCAGTGCATTGTGGGTGCACTCCCACAATGCACTGGGGCGGAAAGGAAGGCAGGAAGGTGCTGTGTTGCCTCTCTCTCTCTCCCCCTTCCCTCCGCGTTTTCGCATCACAGCGGCAACGGAGGTGAAGGGGGGGGGAGAAGAGGAGGAGGCCAGGGAGGGAGGAAGCACCGCCGCCGCCGAGCATCCTTAATGTAAGTGCTGAGCATCCTTAATGTACATCCCAGCAGCTCCAACTCCCAAATGTCGATTTCCCCCAAACTCCACCAGTGTTTCCATTTGGGCATATTCAGTATTTTTGCCAAGTTTGGTCCTGATCAAACATTGTTTCAGTCCACAGTGCTCTCTGGATGTTGGTGAACTACAACTCCCAAACTCAAGGGCAATGCCCACCAAACCCTTCTAGTGTTTTATATTGTTCATGGAGCCCTGTGTACCACGTTTGGTTTAGTTCCATCATTGGTGGAGTTGAGAATGCTCTTTGATTGCAGGTGAACTATAACTCCTAGCAACTACATCTAAATGACAAAATCAATTTTTTGAGTGATGGTCACTCCTTGGGTGTTAAGTAGGTGTCTTGTGGCAGCAATTTGTCCAGTGGGTTTTGAGTTATGTTAATCTCACAAATGAACATTACATTTATATAATGTATAAATTGTTCTCAAGAGTCTGGAGAACAAGCCCTATGGGGAGCGGGTTCAAGAGTTGGGCATGAAGAAGAGAAGGCTGAGAGGAGACATGATGAGGGCCATGGATAAATATGTCAGGGGAAGTCATAAGGAGGCGGGAGCAGGCTTGTTTTCTGCTGGCCTGGAGACTAGGACACAATGGAACCATGGTTTTAAACTACAAGAAAGGAGATTTCATCTGAACATTAGGGAGAACTTCCTGACTATGAGAGCCGTTCAGCAGTGGAACTCTCTGCCCCAGAGTGTGGTGGATTTTCTTTCTTTGGGGGCTTTTAAACAGAGGCTGGATGGCCATCTGTCAGGGGTGCTTTGCATCTCCACCTCTGACATTCAACCTGACTTTGATGCACTTGTTAAAGACCAACAGAGACACAAATGATACAAATGTTCACATTTTGTTAACCATTGTTTTGTAAAATTTTAGTGAATAAATGTCATTTTTCCTATGACAACCTCTCTTCTTCATTGCTCATAACATGTACTCTTATCAGTCTTATTAATATACTAGCTTGGGGACCCGGCCCTGCCCGGGTTAATTGAGAAAGGCATTTTGTGCCAAGGTTGGTCCTTATCAGTTTGGCTCGCAGTGGTCTCAGGAAGTGAGTGAAGGTAATTCAAGTCCCATCATATGTGGTCCAATGTCTTCCAAACTGGAGCAGGATGTGGTGTGGGTCATGGGGGCTCTGTGTGCCAAGTTTGGTCTTGGATCAGTCAGTGGATGAGGGTTGCAGCGATCTCAGGAAGTGATTAGAGTTACTTCAAGTCCCATCATCCATGGTCTGCCCTCCTTCAAACTGAAGAAGGATGTAGAGTGGGTCATGGGAGCTCTGTGTGGTAAGTTTGGTCTTTATCAGTCTTTGTTGGGGGCCACAGAGTTTTGTGGGAACCGAAGGGTGTGAAAGTACTACAAATCTCATAATCCATTGTCTGTCCTCCCCCAAACCTCACCAGGACAGAAAGGGGGTCATAGTGGTTATGTGTGCCAAGCTTAGTCGAGATCAGTCATGGTTCATCCTATTCGAAACTGCACCAGGATGTAGAATGGGTCATGTGGGCTCTGTGTGCCTAGTTTGTTCTTTTTTGGTAATTGGATGAGGATCGCAGTGGTCTCAGAAAGTGAGTGAAGGTACTTCAAGTCCCATCATCCGTGGTCCGTCCCACTCAAAACTGCAGCAAGATGTAGAGTGGGTCATGGGTACTCTGTGTGCCAAGTTTGGGCCTGGTCTGTGATTTGTAGGGGCTTCAATGTTCTGTGGGAAATGAATCAGGTGAAGGTACTGCAAATCCCATCATTTGTGGCCCATCCTGCCCTAAACCGCACCAGGTTGTAAAGTGGGCCAGTGGGCATCTGTGTGCCAAGTGTGGTCCTGATCCTTCTATGGTGTGGACCACAGTGCTCTAAGCAAGTGAGTTAAAGTACTGCAAGTCCCATCATCCTTGGTCCATCCTCCCTCAAACTGCACCAGGATGTAGAGTGGGTCTTGAGGGTTCTGTGTGCCAAGTTTGCTCTTGTTCTCTCATTGTTTGGGGTCGCAAAGGGGTCTCAAAGTGTTTTGGCCTTAAACTCCCACCATGACTGACTGCCTCAGGCCTTTTCCTTACGCCCTCTGCCACTTTAGAGCGTCGGAATGTTCGTGTTGGCGACTGCCTCAGGCCTTTGTCTTATCCTCCTCTGGCAGTTTAGAGTATCGGAATGTTCGTGTTGGCTGGCCAATTAGAGGCGTTATGCAAATACTCCCTCACTGGCAACCAATCATGTTGTCAGAATGTAGAGGCCAGGAGCCAATCGGAATGCTGCCACATACATACATACAAACATACAAACATTCCGCTTTATTATATAGAGAGAATAGAGATAGAGATATCAAAAACGCAATTTAGTGCCTTTTTATTATTATTAAATTCAATTGATATTATGTAGAATGCAGTTCAGCCTTTAGGTGCGGCCCTCCATAATATTTTTTGGCTCTCGTGTGGCCCCTTGGAAAAACTAATTGCCCACCCCTGATCTAAGGTAACACCGAGATATTTAGTATGGAAACTTCGCAGGTAACTTTCAATTTCCTGTTGGCTTCATGGTCACATAGGTGGAAAGCACACTCTTGGTAACATGTATAAACTGTTATTGAAAGTTTATGTGGATGAGTAGCAACATATTGTATGGTAAAATGGCCATACCATTTTGGATATTGTATACAGATGGAATAGTGGGGAGAATGTGGTTGAAGAGTCTGAAATTTACTTTATGTTATGATCCTAAGGAGAATTTCTATCAAGTGATGTAATCTCGGTTTCTGACTCCAGGAAAAAAAAGTCTATAAAAAGTATAAAGTTCAGGAGGTCCTATTACTCCCCACTATCAATTGTCTAAATTGGTTGTCTCATTCTGTCTAATAGTAGGCCAGCTTTGATTTATATCCAATACGTGGGAGACAGAACCAGCAGGAGAGTCTCATTTGAAAGCCATCTTGCAATTAGAGTTTAGCCCATGAGTCACGCTGAGTCAGGACTGTAATCTTTAAAGCAGTCCCACTTTTAAGAATCATTAAAATCAGGCTTTTCATCTTTGCTTAATGAATCAGGATGGTAATAAGATATCTGTTTACGCTGAAGCATTGATTCTTAAACTTTTGAGATTTCAAATGATAATTACTGGCCTTCAGTTTCTAACAAATTACCAGTGATTCGCCATTCATGTTCCTATAAACAGCATACAATACAATGGTGATGTCCAAACCTATACCTGCTCCTTCCTTGCAGAATACTTCCCATGATGCACCCAAAGACAAATAGTCTTGCAAGTCAACATATTGTTACTAAATAGTAATGAGTCTTCTCCAGCATGGTATCCTTCAGGTGCATTGGACTATATCTCCCACCCACCCTGTCATCCTAACTATAAGCTGTGGTCTTAATGTTTCTCTGTCCTGAATTTCCCATCATTCAGTGTCAATAGATGGCTCTAATTTCTAGTATTAGAAAGGAATGAAATGTTTCCCATTCCAGCCTCTCTTCGGCATGCATAGTTTCACACACTTTTATTGTATATCTCCGTTTTGAATAAGCAACAAAACTCCAAACTTTGGGGCAGCTCCAGCCCCTCAACAATTTTGTTGGGTGTTTTTCAGAATGCTTTCCTGCTCTAAAAGCCTCATGAGAAAAGGGGTAGAAGACACAGAAAGTAAAAGCTCTGCATCATCATCTGTCATGTCTTCTGCTTCCACATTGGGTGTTGTTTAACTAATTTGATTTCCTTCTTGGTACATGCAGATTCACCTGCCTCCCATGGGTCTTGCTCAGCAACAAGCCCGAGCCTTTCGACATCAAGAGAAGCTGAGGAAACTCTCCAAACCGGTCTACTTGAAATCCTATGATGAAGTCTCATAACCCAAGGGCAGACTTTTGCCCCCGTCACCCTGGACTGCTTGGCAAATGCATTTCACTTCTAAACAGAACTGGGCAGTTAACCCTTCATGAGACATTTCTCCAAGCCCTAATTGGCAGTAAGTAACAACATAAGGAAACTGTCTTGGAGTTGGTAAGAGTCTACCACTGACTCATCAATAAAAGTCTTAAAAAGTCAATCATCAAGCACAAAGTAATGTTGTGAAAACTGTCTGGTAGGCATTATGCAGAAGATGGGTGTATCATAGTATCACTCAGTGTTTACAAAATTTCAGTTTCATCTTAGAAGTCTATCACAGGATACAGAATGCATACTTCTAGAGTCTTGAACTGAAATTCCCAATGGTCATACCCAGCTTAGGTAAAACATAATGGGAGTTGCAGTTCAACAATATCTGGAATTTCAAATGATAATTACTGGTCTAACAAATCACCTGTAATTTGCCATTCATGTTCCTGCAAACGCTGTACAATGCAGTCGTAATGATCCAAACCTATGTCTGCTCCTTCTGAATGAACCTCTAAGGATGCTTGCCACCGATGCAGGCGAAATGTCAGGAGAGAATGCTACTGGAACTTGGCCATTCAGCCTGAAAAACTAACAGCAACCCAATATCTGGAATGTTGCACTGTCTCTAGTCTGATGAAATCATCACTTACCAGAAAGCAAGTCCCACATGGGACATAGTCCTAAGCAGACAAGTATGCATAACATTGTATTGTCACCTTTGAAAAAGAAGTAATGTTCCTCATTTTTTTTTTTCAGTCTTTAGGTTCAAGATTCATGCCTGAAACTGCTCAGTTGTTTCCAAAGCAAGAGTTTGGGTAACATTACATTCCGCTCATGTGGCAGTTAATACAGGGAAGCCCAAGCCCCTTCCCTTGATTGTAGTATGGTACAATCTATAGCATCTTCTCCACATGGACTCTGCTCCTCTGCCTTTATGATAATAATATCTGTCAACAAGACCTGGATTAAGTAGGCAGATATTTTGAAAGCAGAAGTTGTAATTGCTCACCCTGTCCAAGATTTCTATATAGAGCTTTGGAAAGTTATCTTTTCATCTACCATTCCTGGAACCCCCAAGCCAGCATGCTTACTGGCTGTGGTTTCTGAGAGATTCGTGGAACTGTCTTCCAGAAAGGGAACTTTTCCAAACTCTGTCCCTTTGGAAAACCTGTTCTTTATTAAGGCAGATTTCTTTCTTGCATTGCCTTTGTGAAATCAAATTAATTATGGGAAATTTCCATGGGTCACATCAGTAGATCGGTTTCCTTCATTGTTGTTAAATTAACTGATACACACTTCGTTTATGATGCATATAGCCACAGTTGGGGATGCAAAAGTTACTGAAATCTTTCTCTTTTGAGCTGTATTAGTCAGCTAAATGGTTGGACATACTGCACTACAGGTAGAGTAAATGAGTAAATGAAGGGAGTGTGTGGCCTCCTTTGCTGACTTAGTATTACAAATGAGGTACAGCACATGCTGGGGAGGAACGCCCAGCTCTGCAAGCAACACACTGAATGGCTCCAGGCAGTCATGAGGGATCTCTCTGGAGCCTCCAGAGCATGTAGCTCCTGGGAAAATGTCATTTCACTGTTAATATTCTTTTGTTTGCTACTCACTCTCATAAATAATTCTACTAACATTTAGAAACCAAATGACTAATTTCATCCGAATGATTAATTGCATTCTATAGGATCCAGCTCAAACTAGCCATAAGTTTGCTGCTGTTTGATGCTGTATAACCCACATTATATAGAGATATATTTTCTTTTGTTTGATGTCATACATTTTGTCAGGGCTTCCTCAAAGTCTTATTCTTTGAAAATGGAATTAGCTATTGAATTTGCAGCTGTTCAGACATTGCATTTGAGAAAAGACTCTACCTAAGCAGGAAATCATCTTACAATTAATTAAAGTTATGAAGGAGGGAAGGCAGAACCAAAAATAGGCACCTACAGACAGACCAAAAAAGAGGAAGTGGTGCACAGAAGCCTTCCCAACCTGGTGCCTTCCAGATGTATTGAAGGTTACCTCCCAAAATTCATTAGACGGCACTCCCAGAGTAGACTGAATGGTACAAACACAGCTGGCTTACTTTGAAAGTAGTTGAGGGCACCTGCCATAGGTGAAACATCAGGAGAGAATGCTTCTAGAACATGGCCATACAGCCCGAAAAAAACTTACAACCCTATGATGAATTGGCTGAGGCTCTAGAAGATGTTCATTGAAAAGCTATAGGAAGTTTTTGCATTTCAATAAACATTTTCCATGTTTTTATGATAGAACCAACTAGAAAATGGCATTTATAACCCAAGAACAATTGTGTTACAAAGCGTAACCATCAAGCAGTTATCTTCTTCTATCATTGTTCATGTATCTGTTGTATATTTAAGTGATTAAAAGTTAATATGTCACCTTATTAAAAACTACAGGCTCCAAGAAAGTGTCCTGGGGAGACTGACTATGTATGCTAAGTCAGAAGAGCAATCAGCCAATGCTTTGGATAGTCTTCTATGGCACCTAATAGGCAGAAGCTGAGTTCCTCGAGCTGGAGCTTTGTTCCAAAACATCTGGGGGAAGCTTGGAATAGATAACATTGTGCCAGAAGGACTTGTAGTAACACTAAGACAAAGCTATCACAGAGTTTTCTTGGAACGATCTGCTCGGGGGGAGCTTGCCCTTGCCTTTTTCTCAACCTGAGGCAGTATGACTTGCCCAAGGTCACCCTGTAGGTTTCCATAAGCAGGTGGGGATTTGAGCCTTGGTCACCCAGTGTCCAAGGAACCTCTGGTGATGCAATGGGCTAAACCCTTGTGCTGGCAGGACTAAAGACCAACAGGTCAGAGGTTCGAATCTGGGGAGAGCAGGGATGAGCTCCCTCTGTCAGCTCCAGCTTCCCGTGCAGGGACATGCGAGAAGCCTCCCACAAGGATGGTAAAACATCAAAACATCTGGGCATCCCCTGAGCAACGTCCTTGCAGATAGCCAATTCTCTCACACCAGAAGCAACTTGCAGTTTCTCAAATAGCTCAGGACATGGAAAAAAACAGTATCCTATTCCAGCCATTACACTATGCAGGCTCTATGGAAGATCTAGCATTGTTCTTTATGATGCACATTCATTTTAGAAATGAATGCCTATTGAAGCAGGTTCTGTGTCAGATTTTCAGTCCACAGACTTTCCCTGGAAGTATGGGAAAGCCTTTTAGGCTTCCCAGCTTCTCGCCTGTCTTCCTTATTGTTAGAGATATAGTTGCATGCAGACATCTAATCTTTTTTATCTTGATTCATCTTCTTTTTTTTGTGTATACAAATTGTTTTCCAAATTGTTTTCTTCATAGCATTTCTCTTGTTTTCATTATGCCGTGGGTATTTGCTGTGTAAAATACCTGACACAGTATAGGCATGAAATGCACATTAACTTGCTGCAGCACTGACAAAGCCTTATTGCCTTGTTCTTTCCCTGCAAGGGAGGGAAGCAATCCCCTTAAAACAGCAGTTTTTCTATTGCACAAAAGTGAAAATACTACAGAGTTCCAAAACGACTCCGCAGAATGAGTTTTAAAAGGACAAGAAATGAAAGAGGCCAGAAGGAGGAGTTGGTCAGACCACAGGCCCCTCTAGTGGCCAGCTAGAGACTTTTGACTTTCATAAACTGAACACTTCTTAGCAACTGCACTGATTTGGTCATGCTCTGAGTGCAGTGTGGTGGGTTCAGACTGTGCATAGCACATGGACAGGCAAACAGTCTCTCATCCTGGAGCTGACGTCCAGCCATTGTAGCTGGAGGCCAATTATAGCTTCATCCTCCATGAATCTGCCCCATCCTCCTTTCATCACATGGTGGCAGCAAAGTCCACAGTTCATTATGTGATGTATGAGGAAGTACTTTCTGAATTTTCCCCTAATTTCCCAACACTGGTCGTTTGCATTATGAGAGAGGTAGAAGGAAAACAATTCGCTATTAACTTCCAGCCATGAATACCATTATGCACCTCCATTCAACCAGATTGATTGATAACTGGCAAATAGAAGGAGAAAACTTTGAGGCAGTGACACACTTCGTATTTCTAGGCGCAAAGATTACTGCAGACTGCAGCCAGAAAATCAGAAGACGTTTACTTCTTGGGAGGAGAGCAATGACCAATCTTGATAAAATAGTGAAGAGTAGAGACATCACACTGGCAACAAAGATCCGCATAGTTAAAGCAATGGTATTCCCCATAGTAACCTATAGATATGAGAGCTGGAACATAGGGAAGGCTGAGTGAAGGAAGATAGCTTTTGAACTGTGGTGTTGGAGGAAAATTCTGAAAGTGCCTTGGACTGCACAAAGCTACAACCAGTCCATACTCCAAAAATAATGCCCTACTGCTCACTGAAGGGAAGGATGTTAGAGGCAAAGATGAAGTACTTTGGCCACATAATGAAAAGACAAGAAAGCTTGGAGAAGATAGTGATGCTGGGGGAAATGGAAGTAAAAAGGAAGAGGGGCCAACCAAGGGCCAGAGGCATGGGATGGTATGCTTGAAGTGACTGGCTTGACCTTGAAGAAGCTGGGGGTGGCAGCAGCCAACAGGGAGCTCTAGCATGGGCTGGTCCATGAGGTCACAAAGAGTTGGAAAAGACTGAACGAATAAACAAAACAACAACCTCCATCACATCTCCAAATCAAACTAGAACGGGGGTGCTCAGAATGGTGATCGGGATCACCAGAGTGATCTTTGGGCCTCATCCTGGTGATCTTCAGGCCCCTGACCAGGTTTTTTTGCTGTTGGTCCTCTTCACGCGCCCCTGCACGCTGCAAAGAAGTCCTCCGTCATTGCTCTTCACCGCTCCCTGCTTGCGCGCCACTTCCAAAATCTCCAGAGTCCAAGAGGCAGAATGGGACCCCTCTTTTGGATTCGTCCTCCTCCCTCCGTCCTTCTCCAGCCACTCAGAGTCGTAGGAGACCAAAGGGGGCAGGCCTGGATGACGCGATGCATGGCTGGCCCCGCGCGCATGCGCAGAAGCGCCCATTCTGCCTCTCAGACTTCTCGTGAGCTCTTGGAGGCGGCACGCATGCTGGCGGCATGGAAATAGGAGCAACGACGGAGGAGAAGAAGGACGCTTTGGGGTCATTTCCTTACCGCATCTCAAAGGTCGGTCTTTTACTTTGGGGCGGGTGCTTGATTGGTCTGTGGCATGTCTCTTTGTTTATTTTTAATGTTTAAAAATGGCCTGTTAGCTCCAAAGCCTCTCTGCTTGCTTTGTTCCTTGAGAAATATATGTTGGGGAATATGGAAATGTGGGAGAAATGGGGTGGTTGGTTGTATTTTTGCATGCCCCTTTGTTTACCTTGCTGCGTATTAAATGGCCTTGCAGTTCAAAAGCCTCTCTTCTTACTTTCTGGCTGATAATGTGTGTGGTAATATGGCAGTGTGGGAGAAATGGGGTGGTTGGATGTATTTTTATGCTCTGTTTTATATTGTTGTTATTAAATTGAAATGTTGATGTTTTATAACTTCATTTTATGTAAACTGCCCCGAGCCTGCTGGAAGGAGCAGTACATAAAAATGAATAATAAATATAAATAAATAAATAAATAAGAAAATAGTTATACGTTTTACATTTCTGGGTAGGTGATCTTTGGGACTTAGTTTTTTAATCAGTAGCTCCCATGCTGAAAAAGTGTGAGCACCCCTGAACTAGAACCTTCCCTAGAAATCAAAACAACTAAACTGAAGCCATTCTGTGTGTGATGGACGTACTATGAAATTACGTGATTCACTGGAAAGATGGTGAGGCTTGGTAAAGTTGATGGCAGTAGAAACAGAGGAAGACTGCATCATTGATGGATAGACTCAACCAAAAAAGCCACCATCTTGAGTCTGCATGACCTGAGCAGGGCTGCTCACAAACAGGGTCTCTTACATGTCTTTCATTTAAGGAGTCACTATTAGATGAACCTCACTTGACATGACATCAACAACAAATTATATTTCCCTATGACTTTCCCTCCCAACTGGAAATTGCTCCACATGCGCAACTGTTCCTCACAGGAAGCTGCTGCAGCCTCTTAATACCTTTGGTTAACCTTTCTCAAATGTCCTTTTTGGGAAGTGGTCCTTTCACATTCTTTGTTTGAGGACAGCATCCTGATAGACTGCTGGGAATTAGAATACTGTGAAGAAAGGCTTTGCATTTATACCTCTACCATGAAATGTTTGTGAAACAAGAGGAACCACATTGTTTGCACCACAACTTGTAAAGGTTATGGGGGCACTGAGGGTTTGAGAGCTATAAACTTTTATTATGAAAATGCTGTTGTATGCCGTTAATAAACTATTCAGTCATCTAGCTGGCAAAGTGCAGCTACACCCCTATTTATCCAGTGTATCTGTGGAAGGTCAGACGAAAGCTCAATGGAAAGAACATAATTGGTGGAGTGGCCGGTCGTGGACAAGATGCCCCTCCTGGCACTAGTTTTGTAGACGGGGCACAGGTAAATCCTTTCATGCAAAAACTTGGAACTCTCTCCTGGTTTCAGCCAAATGATGGGCAAGGTATCATACAGAATTTTTGGGAAAGACTCGTCAATCTGCTTGGTTTTCCTGTTCCATCGAGCTCCTTCCAAAAAGAGACCTTTCACGTAGGCCCCATCAGCCGGTATTTCCTCAATATAGGTCTCTTGGCTCATCACCTAAATTGGGAAGACAACAAGAAGATACAATGGATGGTTTAGACATGAACTAGTTCTTGTTGAAAGAAATGGTTACCACTATGTATGCCATGATTATTTAAGGTTTTTGTACCTCGACCTTCTCACCTCTATAGAGGGACTCAGACCGGCTTACAGCAAAATTCAATGCTATACAAATTAAAAACCTGTTACAACAATATATTAAAAACATAAAACACCAAAATACATACATACAAATCACATAGCAATTTAAAACAAGTTCAACTTGATCTGTGAACATGGTCACTCAATTCATACTATAATCAATCACAGCCTATTCTGGGAAAGCTTCGTTCCATATCCAAGTCTTCACCCGCCTCCTGAAGGACAGCAGGGAGGGGGCAGATCTAACATCACCGGGGAGGGAGTTCCACAGCCGAGGGGCCATCACACAATTATTCCCTAAAGGCTTGTTTTGAGAAGGGCCTATGAGTTTGCAGAGGTCTCTTCCTTGCTACCCCACCTTCAGCATTAATAATATTAATATTAATTATTCAATGTTTTACCAACTATTTTCTCCCAACACTCAGAGATCAATTTGGTAGGGAAAATGGCCTATATTGATCCTGGTTTTTGAAAACTCTGAATGGGCTCTAGAGAATGCAGCTTACAAAAATCTGATGTTTTGAAGAATAATAGTTTTTAAATTTCTGTATAGCAACTGTGACTTTTTATAATAGGGATGCTTTACTGTTCCTTGGGTTCTAATTCTATCCAGCAATAAATGAAATCTGTAAAAATGTTTGGTCAATGATGACAGAGGGAAAACAAACGTTTGCCACTGATCAGAAGTTGCTATGGCAATTTCTTGTCTGAACTCTTTAACTTCCTCTTCTACTGCCAAAGGCTGTGGATAATAGTTCCTTCTGTCCCATCACAGCCAATATGCTCTGAAGCCTTTGTATTGACACAGGAAACAGCTTTACTCAGGATCAGACCATCTGTCTACAATACTCTACTTCAGCCAAGGAGCAAACTAGGAGCCCTCCAGGTGTTTTGGACTTCAGCTCCCACAATTCCTAACAGTTTCAATGGTCGGCAGCCAGATTTCTCATCTGAGCACAGTACAGGGAGCATACAACACCCCTGTTATGTGAGCTCCACTAGCTACCAGTCTGCTACTGAGCATAATTCAAAGTGCTTGCTTTAGCCTAGAAAGCCCTAAACAGTTCCAACCCAGTTTATCTGTCCGAACATACCTCCCTCTATGAACCAGCTAGGAGGTTACAATCTTCTGGGGAGGCCCTGCTCTCGGTCCCACCTCCTTCGCAGGTGCTGTTGGTGACAGGGTCTTCTCTGTGGTGGCCCCTTGGCTGTGGAACTCCCTCCCCTGTGAAATCAGATCTGCCTCCTCCCTCCTGACCTTTAGGAAAAAAACTAAAAACATGGATGTGGGACCAAGCTTTCAGTTAGTGACAGTGCAATAAGAGAACGTAGAATAGTGCAATGATAATTGGAATGGTCTCGGAATATAATATCAGATTGCATGATTTTCAATAAGTGGTTTTTAATGTTTGATATGTTTTTAGTGATTGTTTTAATTGTTTAATCGAATCCTTGCCTATATATGTGAGCTGCTCTGAGTCCCCTATGGGGTGAGAAGGGTGGGGTATAAATATGGTAAATAAAAATATACATACTGGCTGTTAGGAATTGTGGGAGTTGAAGTCCAAAGCAACTAGAGGGCCAAAGTTTGCCCATGGCTGCTCTACTTTTATTAGTGGAGTCTGGGTGAAGTGAGTTATTCCCTTTCTCCTGGTGCATACTATCTGAGATCCAATGTCCTGCCTTGGGTAACAAATGACACCTGTCCTGAACCACCCTTTAAGGAAAAAAAATAGGCACGTACAGGAGGAATTGAGCAGCTCTGTCTATCCCAGAGCCCCCTTGGCAGAGTTTTACTGACAGTGGGATTCAAGAGCAAGGGTAAATTGGTATAAACCATTTTCCAAGTTCTACTCTGCACGTCACTGAATCCCTACCTTACATTTGCCATGATCTCAATTGAAAATTCCCAGTCAGTTCTGCACATGACTCAGGAATTCTTCATCAAGGAATGAAGTGATTGCAAATACGATACCTCAAATTCAAATCCAATGTGATCTATCGGGATCGTGTATTTTCTGGCGTAGTTCTGAGAAACACCCGTCAAAAAAGATTGGGTGAAGTAGAAACCAGATATCCAAAAAACATTTGGAGCTCCGTTCTTGATCCACTCCTGAGTTTCATGTAAATTGATCAACAAACAAATATATTTATTAGATGGGATACTGAGTTTTCTGTCCCACTACATAAATTAAATACTGTAGGTTCTGAAATTAATAACTGTATTATTGTCAAATACATGTTGCACTGTTGTGAAAAATCACTTATTTTGTATATATTGATATATTGATGTTTTGTAAAGAAAATATCTTTGCATTGCATGGTCCTATGAAAAGCATGCTTACATTACAGATGACGAATGAGAGGTCCTCCAGATGTTGTAGGACTTCAACTTCCATTAGGCACAATGGCTATAGCTGATGGGAGTTGGAGTTCAACATGTTGAGGACAACACTTTCCCCATTCCATGTTATTCCCACCTACCTATCTCCCTATATCTGTCAATGCAGAACAACACAATAGGGCACCTAACCAAATGCACTCTTGTCTATTAAAGTTAGTCTACAATAAATATTTTTTAAGACTCTACCAGGGTCATGTGAGACTCTAATAACTAATCCTCATAATCCATGTACAAATGTTTTGGGCAAATATAACCAGCAAACTAGATTTAAGGGTTAAAGTATACCTGGAAGAAGACCAGCCGAGTCACCAAGTCTGACACGTAACTGCCCAAAGGCTTCAGCGAAGGGTAGGACTTGGCTGCCCACATAACTGGCACTTTGCCCACCAGCATGCTATTAAAAACATCATCAAGTTCTGAAGACATCAACACCAGGCCTTTGATGGCTTTCCCAAGGTTGTTAAGGCTGCTTCGGACAACTTCTGTAAGCCTTAAGGCAAAGGAAATGTTGACAAGAATATTAACTTATTGGAGTGTTGTGTGTTTTCCGGGCTGTATGACTCTTCTAGCATCTTCAGATAATCATCTGAAGATGCCAGACACAGATGTAGATGAAACATCAGGAAAAAATGCTGCTAGAACACGGTCATACAGCCCGGGAACCACACAACACTCCACTGATTCCGGCCATAAAAGCCTTCAACAATATTAAGTTATTATCCAGATACTGGTATAAACGAATATCTGCACAATGCTCGTTCTATGTTTGGTGGAAAGGGACAACTTTCCTCTTTGTGTCACAGCTGCTATTAGACACCAGCAACTTGATCCATAACCCTTCCTGTGGGAAATGATAATGTGGGCACAGACAGGCCATGGAAAAATTACTTCTAAGAATACAATGTCTGAAATCCCCTAGGCAGCATAAGAAACTGGCTGGGAGAGGGAGGGTTTGGGGAGATTTGGTCCAAAAAAGGGAACTTTTCCAAGGTCTTCGCAAAGGGTACTGCAGCTTTTCTCTCATTTTCTAAGCTGGTTAGGACTGAATGGAATTCTATCTTGCAATATAATGTGTTGATGATATATGTCAGATTACACAAACCATTGAAAACCACAAGCATGAAGAGAATTTCAACAGAAAGGAGGAAACTATGAAAATGAACAAAATCTGGCAACAAGTAAAAAGGTTGTGAGGTCTGTTGTAAACTAGGCAGGTGGGGTTTATATACCTGTGGAATGTCAAGGGTGGGAGAAAGAACTCTTGTCTGAGGCAAGTGTGAATGTTGTAATTGGCCACCTAGATTAGCATTTAATAGACTTGCAGCTTCAAAGCTTGGCTGGTTGCTGCCCATATACCATGCAGCTATGGACAAGTCTACAGAGGGACCACCAAACGCAGCATTGCCCAATCACATAACAAGTAACATGAAAGGCACTGCAGACTAATTCAACCAGAGAAAACAGCCATAGCAGAGTACCCGATGAACCAACCTGGACACAGCTTATTATTTGAGAGCATAGAAATGCTGGACCACTCTAACAACCACCATGTCAGACTACACAGAGAAGCCACTGAAATCCACAAGCAGGTGGACATTTTCAACAGGAAGGAGGAAACCATGAAAATGAACAAAATCTGGCAACCAGTATTTTAAAAATCCTCTAAAATCAGGATAGTAAATAAAGAGCAACACAAAAAAACGGGAATCCCAGACAGAAAAGAACCAGGGCCAGCTCCCAACAAAGGGCTCCCCAGGCAGGAAGCAGCCAGACTTTGAAGCTGCAAGGCCATTCAATGCTAATCAAGCTGGTCAACTGCAACATTCACACTTGCCTCAAACAGACAAGAGTTCTTCCACGATGACATTATTCCACAGATATATAAACCTCACTTGCCTAGTTTCCAACAGACCTCACAACCTCTAAGGATGTCTGCCAGAGATGTGGGTGAAACGTCAGGAGAGAATGCTTCTGGGACATGGCCATACAGCCCAGAAAACTCACAGCAACCCAGTAATTCCAGCCATGAAAAACTTCGACAACACATTCTACATTATACTGTCTTTTTCCAACCTGGTGTCTCTAAGGTATGCTGGACTACGTATATATCCTGACAGCCTCATTTTAGGTGAGGCTACATTAGACCCATAGTATAAAAATTTCTGACCCTTTAGGCTTGTGGTGGCCTATCGGTCTTCATTTTCTATTAATATTAGAGGGTCGGGTAGAACTGCAATCACAGGATTTTACCTGTTGAACCTGATGAGCTCTTGCCGAAGAACTGTGTTCATGGACTCTTCATAAAGTACTGGGTACTTTTCCATTACACTTTCTAAATCGAAATCTGGTGGCAACTTGGAGAGGATGTCCTTTGCTAATTCCTCGACAGTTTCCTGAAATCAGATGATCAAATCATCTGGAAATGTCATAACCTTTTAAAACAATGCACTGTGGTTCTCATTAAAACAGACATCTTCACATATGGTTTTCTTGTAGATTTTTTCTTACTAAATAATACCATTGACATCGTGAAACATAATTTGCTTAAGCAGCTAAAGGTTAAAAGGAAGTGGTTTATAAACCTGTGGAATGTCAAGGGTGAGGCTGTTAGGAATTGTGGAAGTCCAAAACATCTGGAGGGCCCAAGTTGGCCCATGCCTGCTCCATATTCACAGATTGAACATCCAAGAGTTCTTATTGGCAGTCGGAGTTTGGAACTGTAGTTCTGATAGATTGTGCTTTACAAACACCACACCCACAACATGACAGCCACACAACTCGCGATGCCTACCTCTACAGACCCACAACACAACAGACACACAACACACACAACGCATACATACCACTGCTAAACAGAAACCTACACAGTACAACCAACTAACACACCCCATCTACACTGTACATCCACACCACACTACCACTGTACACTCACAACAACAAACTACACGCTCAACACCACAAATTCTTCTCCAAGCACCATCCCACCCACACACCACCAATCCTCCACTTTACAAACACCACACCCACAACATGACAGCCACACAACTCACGATGCCTACCTCTACAGACCCACAACACAACAGACACACAACACACACAACGCATACATACCACTGCTAAACAGAAACCTACACAGTACAACCAACTAACACAGGAGGACATAACAACTACCAGGAGGACATAACACTAACACAAAGAGGGCACCAGGGACACAGGCACCACTGACAAACACATACCGCCGGAATAACACAAACTTGCAAAACCCACCAAAAAAAACACAATCCTGCAACACAAAAACCCACCCCAACCAAAATTCACAACAAACACCACTGGCAAAAGCAACACCCCCTCCACATCACAACCAGCACACAGCCAGACTGAGACAACTATGTCACCACAACACACACAAAACACACCCCACAAATACCTGACAACTTCCCCAACACAAAACCCAGAACTCCACTCACTACTCACCACACACACACACACACACACGTCCCAGGCACAATACTCCAGCAATTCCTACCCACACAACACAACACAACTTCCTATCACAACCCATCCCCCCAACCACTACAAATCTGTGGCATAGACCTTGACACAGAATGCTTCTCCCACGGACAACTCTACGTAGCATGCTCCAGAGTTGGGAAACCACAGAACCTCTACATCAACACAGCAGACGGAAAAACAAAAAACATTGTATATCCACAAGCTCTGCAGAACGCCAGCAACACCACACACCGACAACTCCACAGGACTTCAACATCCCACCCACCAGAACAACCCACAACGACACAGCTATGACCCCACCAAGACCATAAGTAACATCAATTCCAACCCTAACATACTCAGACTTTCTCACATCTCCTAAATAGGGCACAGCAACGCGTACCGGGTACAGCTAGTTTTATAATGAAGGAGATGCAGTTTTACAAGATCTTATAGGTGCAATATAGGACTGGAGGTCCCATCATTAGAGTACATACAGGCACAAATAGAGTTTTGAAACTTAGCTGCCACTGCAGTTTCCAGGGAGAGATTCATGCATATCCTCCCTTTCAGTTCTCATCGCATTCTTGCCTTTCTTTGTAACTGAATGAATCCACTTTAAATCTGGTTTCTGCCTCCTGCAGAATTCTGGGGTTTGTAGTTTAGTGTGGCTGTTAAAGGCTCCTCCCTAAACTACAAACCCCAGAATCTGCAAGAGGCAGCAACCAGATTTAAAGTGGAGTCATTCTCTAGTGTGATGAGGTCCATAAAACTAGTGCCTGCCAAGTGTGTCTCTGCAAGTCAGGATCACTTGATACAAATTTCCATTTTAATCCAGTTACTGTTGCTTTCCACCTGCTGGCTTGCTTAGCAATAGACAGCCCATCGAAATGCATTAAGTAAGCATAGCCCAATTGAATGGACAATGTATTAATACCAATCAAAATGTGCTTTTCGGATTTCTGTAGAACAATAAAAGATCACAACCCTGTTCAAGGGATGTGGCAGACTTTCATTGCCTAGCACGCATTTGCTTTGGCCGGCAAATAAAGCTTTTCTTCAGAAAGATTCAACTAATGGTGTGTCCTTTCATGCCACCCTCCCAACGAGAAGGGGACTCCTGAGAATGTGCAAAGTGCATGCCCCTTCAATATAAGGAATGCCATTTTATTATGCCACTGTATACAATGGGACTTGAGCACCCATGGATATTGGACCTAAATTCCACTGAACTTCATATTGATTTTAATGCAATACCAAAAAAAACTAATCACATACACGTATAAAAACAATTTTAAAACCACAACCAAAAAAATGAGAGCAGCAAATAACAGTGATTAGACTAAAGCGGCCTAGTTAGAATTGAGGCAGTTTGTAGCATATGTTACCTGGGGGGATTTCCCAGCTCCCCCTGCTTGTCTGGGCAGCGTCAACAAGATGCCATTAAAAAGCAGGTTTGTTTCTTGGTTGTCTTTCGTAATATCAGCATTCTCATGGAGCCCAAATACATCAGGGTGGGTCGTAATGGGTAGACTTCTCAAGTAATCTATGTAAGACTGAAAAGAGGCACAGTGATTACTACGGTACACCTGGAAGTACACTCAACTGGGCCATTGTAAACAAGGATAGGGAACCAGTCCATTCTATCAAGCCAGCTGACCACCCTCCTCTATCTAACGACTTCAATTATAACAACTACACAAGACAACAAATTGGAGGGCAGAGATTGTCTTGTGTAAACTGCCCTGAGTCGCCTTCGGGCTGAGAGGGGTGGTATAGAAATGTGATAAATAAATAAATAACAAAATTTGAAAATGGGTTGCTGTGAGTTTTCCAGCCTGTATGGCCCAACAGACCTCACAACCTCCGAAGATGCCTGCCATAGATGTGGGTGAAATATCAGGAGAGAATGCTTCTGGAACATGGCCATACAGCCCGGAAAACTCACAGCAACCCAGTGATTCCGGTCATGAAAGCCTTTGACAACACAAAATTTGAAAGATTTTCTGTTCCTGGTTTGAAAGTGTTATTTCCAGTTTGATTGTGTGGTACTTACTTTGAAAGTAGTTGTTCTGCTCAGAAAGTTCATTTATGTGGCTGCCAAAAACTACATTGAATTGGTTGAGATATTCATTGAAAAAGTACAGCAAAATGTGCTGTTGGGTGTCCCTCTCATTTTTTTGCAGTTTAATAAACTGTTTCCATGGGTTTAAAAAAATGATAGAACCATTTAGGAAATGACATTTATATCCCAGGAACAAAAAAAATGTGTTACATAGTGCTATAGACAACGATCATACCATCCGACTGTAATGGGGAAAATTGAGCCATTCCATCTACTCTGCGGACAGACCAGCTCCATTAGACTATTCTCCTTCCTGATATGTTCTCAGGTCATAAATAAGAACTATTATTTTGTTATGCAAATGGAGAATAACCTGTTTGCATTGACTATGTGGAAGCCTTCATGTCTTAGATGATAGATAGATAGATGGATAGATAGATAGATTTTCACAACCTGCAGCTAAGCAGTTTTCTGGGTATAGTGAAGATATAAGACAGCCAATGAGGATTAAAGTGTTGGGTGGGACCTGAAAGACCCAGATCTAGTCACTGCTCAGTCACCCCGTCAGTATTCAGAATCCGTCTGCAAAATGTCGCAGAAGCAGATTATTTGCAGACAGATTTCTAATTGTGTGTTTTTTTAAGAAATACTGTGTAATCTTCCACTGCTGAAGTGCTGTTTTTGTGTGTGGTAGGAAATTCTGTATGCATCTCATCAGCAACAATACTTTTTAAAGGCCATAGAATGATGTAGGGGGTGTTTTGAATGTATTGGGAGGAGCCAGCCTTCTGTGATGTGATGAGTCAAAGCACAGTATTTTTAAATCTTAAAAATTGGTGTGATGAGGAGAGTATGCATCCTATCTCAATACAGTATGCACCCAATCCTAAAAACATATGGAATTTATACTGATGTAAACAGATTAAACCTTGGCAGCCACCTCTCCACAAAAGTCAACATTGACACTAAAATACAACACCACCTGAGCTCTGCGCGTGCAGCATTATTCCAAATGAAGCAGGGAGTGTTTGAGGACTGGGACATCCATAGGGAGTCCAAGGTGCTTGTTTATATAACGCTATTGTCTTCTCAACCCTGTTACACGTCTGTGAAATGTGGATCATCTACAGACGTCACACTCAACTCCTGGATCAATTCCATCAGCATTGCCTCTGAAAAATCCTGCAAATCTCTTGGGAAGACATGTGGACAAATTTCAGCGTGCTGGAAGAAGCAAAGACCGCCAGCATTGAAGCAATGCTCCTAGGCCATCAATTCCGCTGGACTGGCCACGTTGTCCAAATTCCCGATCACCGTCTCCCAGAGCAGTTACTATACTCTCAACTCAAGAATGGAAAATGGAATGTTGGTGGACAGGAAAAGAGATTTAAAGATGGGCTGAAAGCAAACCTTAAAAATTGTGGCATAGACACTGAGAACTGGGAAGCCCTGGCCTTTGAGCACTCTAACTGGAGGTCAGGTGTGACCAGAAATGCTGCGGAATTCGAAGAGGCATGAATGGAGGACAAAAGGGAGAACCTGCCAAGAGGATGAAGGCACATCAAGCCAACCCTGACCAGGACCACCTTCCATCTGGAAACCGATGCCCTCACTGTGGAAGAACATGCGGATCAAGAGCAGGGCTCTACAATCACCTACGTATCCACCGCCAAGACATTACACTTGGAAGGCATATTACTCGGACAACAATGGATTTCTAAGTAAAGTAAGTAAAGTGATACGGTCCTAAAAGCATCCTCACCTTTTATTCTCTTACCTGGTATGGCCCGCAGGGTGGGATATAATATTCCCCACTAGGGGAAAGTTTATAATTTTCTTCTGTTTCTAATTCTTTGCAATACACAATGGAAAGAAGTGAGAGGAGGAGGCGCCTATCCTTGTCATCTGTCACTCTCCCACCATAGTTACATTCCCCTAGGAACATAAACAAAACAGTCAGACAAGAATGGCATGATGTTTTACACAGGAAGGGACATGTCTTCTTTGAAACACAAACATTGTAAAGCTCTACTCATGAAGGTGACAATGTGTTGGCATATATGCTAATATTGCTCTATTTCTAGGGCAATGCAGACAAAATCTGTCAGTCTCCAATGCCTTCATGGTCACTGTACCTGCAGCCTTTACTCTTACTTCAGTTTCAATGATGGGACAAATACCTACAGTATCTTAGAGAGTACAGAACAGGGAGTTATGGCACACGGCATCCTCTTCTCCAATATCTACTGTCTGATGTGTCTACCATTCTTTTCCTAATGATAGAGCTGGACCTACGCATTAAGTTAAGCCCTTTAATCATCACACAAGGCTGCAATGCATTCGTACCTGTAAGATATGTTAGAGCTTCAAATGGGGTTTCTTCATACTCATTCAGAAACATCTGGATCTGCCTCATACTGATTCTGAGATCAGATTCGTTGAATTCATATGGAATGTTCCAACCTAATCAGTTCAGAAAGAGAGGAAAATTGAACATTATTTTGATATACATTTGTCCTAAGAACAATTGTCAATGGGAAACAAGAAAATGCTATTTAAAGCTTATTGGGGTTAGTCTTGTAAAATAATATTGTGACCTAGCCCAGGCAACATGGAGGCATCTCTCCTTCATTATCTCCTCTTCTAGCACAATTATATATTTCAGGTCAAACAGTCATCCAAACTGCCCCTTTTATATGTTATTTATGTGACTCTTGGATATTATTTTAGAATGACTGAACTCAAAACCAAGAAGCTGCCTTCTGATGAACATGGAAAAGGGGAGCAGGGAGAAAATGGTTAGTTAATGTGAACATCAGCTGCTTGTCTGACCACCAGAATGACAGATTCAGGTTTATCACTGCATATGAAATTCCCCCATCTGTTATTCAAGGTGTCTCTGGAAAAAAACATTCTTGCAAAAGTATATCTCTGCTGACTCACAGAAGGGCTATGCGCTAATGCTGAACCAACCCATGGGATCCAGAGCCCATGTTGACACAATTATTGTCCCAATGGATGTGCCACGATTGCCATGGACTCAAATCATTACCAGTGTCAAGTTAAACCTGTCATGCCATCAAAGGTATCCTTTTGAAGGATTTTTCTGGCTCAGGCACAAGTCAAGATTTCCCCTACTTTAAATATGCAATGCCCAGTTGTATTGGTACCCAAATCCTATTTCAACACAGGTAATAGGGGTGGGGAGTAGCTTTGGATCAACAGAGGGACTTGTGGAGAGGGGCACAGGGACAAAAAGACTGGGACAACTACTGGAAAAATCTACAACAGTTGATCTACCACTTCAGTGACTGTTTAACTATGTAGCGCTAACCTTAATTTTCGAAGTGTATTGCACAGAATATTGGACTCAGAGTAGAATGAGACAAATTCAGTTCACAATACACTTGCACAAAATACAGGCAGTCCCCAAGTTACAAAAAAGATAAGTTCTGTAGGTTTGTTCTCCAGCCAAATATATATATTTGGAAAGCGACTCCCATGCTGCAGCAGCTCCACTGGTTGCCGGTCCACTTCCAGACTAAGTGCTGGCCGCTACCTATAAAGCCCTAAACAGTTCGGGTCCAGGATGTTTGTCTAATCGCATCTCCCTATACAGACCATGCCATGCACTGTGGTCAACGGAGGAGGCCCTCCTCTCGGTCCCACCTCCGCCACAAGTGAAATTGGTGGGAACGGGAGAGGGGGCCTTCTCCATGATGGCTCCCCGACTCTGGAACTCCCTTCCTAAGGAAATAAAAATGGTTCCCACCCTCCTCTCCTTTAAGAAACTTCTGAAAAAGCACTTATTCACTTTAGCATATGGAGAGGAGGAGGATTAAGACATTTTAACCCATTGGCAGGCTGACTAACCCACTTGTATTTTATGGCTGCTATGGTATTTTATGGCTGCTAAAGACTGGTGTTAGCCATTTTAAAGTCAATTTAAAGTAATTGTATCATCATTGCTTTCATTTATTTATTTATTTATTTATTATTTGCAGTATTTGTATACCACTCTTCCCAATCCTGAAGGGGACTCGGGGTGATTCACGGTGTTGGGTATATGTTGTAATGTTTTACTCATGCTTTAGTTTAATGTGTCTTATTGAATTGTTTTTTATTACTTTCATCTCAAGGCTTAATTCTTTGTGGTAAGTTTACTGTTGTTTCTGTGCATTATCTTGTATTATTTTGATGTGTTTGTATTGCCTTTTGTTTTGTGTCTGTAAATGGCCCTTTGGGGAGAGAGGGCAGTCTAGAAATATATTATTATTATTATTATTATTGGGTTGTTGTAGGTTTTTCGGGCGATATGGCCAAGTTCTAGAAGCATTCTCTCCTAACGTTTCACTTGCATCTATGGCAAACATTCTCAGAAGTTGTGAGGTTGTGAACTCACAACCTCTGAGGATGCTTGCCATAGATGCAGGCAAAACATTAGGAGAGAATGCTTCTAGAACTTGGCCATATCGCCCGAAAAACCTACAACAACCCAGTGATTCCAGCCATGAATGCCTTTGACTATTATTATTATTAGCATAGGGACGGGTTAACACCCCCTTGGTGCTAGTTTTGTTGTCTGTGCCCCTGTTCAGAAGATTTCCCCTCACTTTCTGTCCCTGTGAGAATTGGATTTTGAAACATTCGGCTTGTTGGGGGAAAAAAGGATTGGTGAGAAAGCTTCACTGGAGACTCCTTTTCGCCATGATAACTCTTTCAGGATGGATTTCCCTTTTGAGGTGTCGATTCTTCTCACTTCCTGTTGTCTCAACTCCATTCTTAATTATGAGTCATATGTAAATTGGATGTTTGTAACTCGAGAACTGCCTGTAAGTATGTGTTTTCGAATATCTAATACTTTTCTGTAACTTCCTGTTGTTGGTTGCTTAAAAAAACATGTCAACAACACTGACTGATGTTTTCCAACCTGATGGCTAGAGCACACTCATTGACAGAAACCCGTACAATACATGGTGTCATGTTCCAGCCTTTGGGGTGTTGCTGATGCTTGAAAGTCAAAGACTGTACTACCGTAATGCAAAATCTAAGGATTTAGAAAGTAATAACACAATCTCAACTCTACCCAAAGGTCCATAGTTTCTTCTTTCTTGTACAAGTGCATGGAAGAAACAAAGGCCAAACAGTAGTTTCTGCCAGATTTCTGTCTTTTCACAACTGTTAAAGAAAGTGGAATCAGAAATTGGATCATTAAGGTAGGATCGAAGGAGATTGGCTCTCAGTCCTTTTGGCGGCTCATTGGTCATTTTAATTCCGTTCTGGAGGATGCTCACAGGAAACTTTTCAGATGGGTAACTGGTTAACCACAACCTGCAAACCAAGAACGGAAATAAATTTGATTACATGGATGTCGTGATCAAGATGGAGATACCAAATGAACAATGATAAAGTTATTCCCTCATCGTCAGCTCTCTGTATCCATGGATTCTGCATTGATGGATTCAACCACCCATGGCTTGAAAATGTGTATTTTTTTAAATCCAAAAAGCAAATTTTGATGGTACCATTTTATACAAGGGAAAGCAATTTATTATACCAAACTATATAGTGCAATGTTTCTCAACTTTCCTATTGCTGCGACCCCTTAATACAGTTCTTCATGTTGTGGTGACTCCCAATCGTAAAATTCTTTTCGTTGCTACTCCATAACTGTAATTTTGCTACTGTTATGAATCGCAATGTAAATATCTGATATGCAGGTTGCATTTTGATTCACTGGACCAAATTTGGCACGACTACTCAATATGCCCAAATGTGAACACTGGTGGAGTTTGGTGAAAATAGACCTTGACATTTGGGAGTTGTAGTTGCTGGGATTTATAGTTCACCTACAATCAAAGAGCCCCTTGAACCCCACCAATGATAGAATTGGGCCAAACTTCCCACATAGAACCCCCATGACCAACAGAAAATACTGGAGAGATCTGGGAGGAATTGACAGTGATTTAGGAGAGATGCAGTTCACCTACGTCCGGAGAGCACTGTGTTTCTAAGACCATCAAATATATGTTTTCTTTTTTTTCTCCATGAAATGTTTTATTATAGTTTTCATATTTTTCAAACATACATGATCACAATAGGAAAGGGGATAGGGGAAAGGGGAAAAGGGGATATGTTGACTTCCGTTCTTGTTCCATACCATTTACATAGATTCATCAAGCTTACATTATAACACAGGAGGCATCCCCGGTGCTCTTAATTATCCTAGTCAATAACTGACAGTGTTCCTTTCCTTATCACATATTCTTAATAAATTCATCAATCAAAGTCCAATCTGTCTTTATAACGCCTTTGCCATTATTCTGTCTTGGCCAATAAGTTAATTCGTCCATGTCTTTCATGTCCATAATTTTAACGAGCCACTGCTCTTTCGTGGGTAGGAGGTTTTGTTTCCATAACTTTGCAAATACTATTCTTGCCGCTGTTGTGAGGAACAAGAAAAGCTTTTCTAAATTGTCATTTTAAAACGTTTCTTCATCTATCATTCCTAACAGGTACAGTTCTGGTCTCATCCCAAACTCTAATTTTAGCATTTTTTTACATTCTTCATGTACCATTTGCCAATATTCTTTTCCCTTAGGGCATGACCACCACATATGAAAAAAAGAGCCTTCCTGACTCTTACATTTCCAACACTTGTTTCCCACATTTTTATACATTAGGCTTAATTTCTTAGGGGTAATGTACCAACGGTGTATCATTTTCAGCCAGTTTTCTTTCAAATCAGTCGCATACGTAATTTTCAAATGTTTGCACCAAATTCTTTCCCATTCCTTAAATTGGATCGGTCTTCCAATATTTTGCGCCCACTTAATCATTGACTGTTTGATTACATCTACCTCTGTTACCCAGTTCAATAACATGGAGTAAGTTTTAGATATTGTTTTCTTTTCCGTTCTCATTATAATGTCCCAGGGTCCATTGGTATCACTAAACCCTTTAACCTTATCAATGTTGAACCACTCTCTGAGCTGGAAGTAATGGAGCCATCTTACATTACTAAACTTCCTTGAGACTTCTTCTTGTGTTTTTAGTACATATGTACCCTCTTGTTTCCTTATTATGTCCTTATACTTAGGTCACTCGTTCAACCCAGTAGTCTTCTTTGGTTGGCTTCCAAGGGTGAAAGCCATGTCGGTGTCTTGACATACATATCATCTTTGTATTTGTTCCAAATTTTTATCAAAGAGGAGCGGATAAAATGGTTCCTGAAATTCTTCTCCTTCTGGGTCGCTCCATACCACAGGTAGGAGTGCCACCCTTTGCGTAGATCAAATCCTTCTAATGTTAAAATCTGCTTAACAGAGTCCAGTCTTTGATCCATGATAGTGCACAGGCCTCATAATAAAGTTTAAGATCCAGGAGGGCAAAGCCTCCTTTCTCTTTCTGCATTATCATTACATTATAATTTATTCTTGGTTTTTTATCTTTCCAAACAAAGCTCATTATATATTTTTTCCATTTTTAAATATCTCCATATTCCTTATTATTGGTAAATTCTGAAAAAGGTAGAGCATTTTCGGTAATAAATTCATCTTGATAGCCGCGATTCTTCCTAATAGGGAGAGATTCAATTTTTTCCATTTTTCTAATTCTTCTTTCACCTTTGTCCATTGAGTTGAATAGTTATTTTTTAATAAATGTAAATTTCTTGCTGTAAGCCAGACTCCTAAATATTTGATCTTTGATGTAATTTCTATTCCTGTTATTTCTTGCAATCCTAACTGGTCTTGTTTTGATATGTTCTTTGTTAGTATTTTCGTCTTCTTTTTATTCAATTTGAACCCGGCCACCTCTCCAAATTCTTCGATTATCTCCAACAATTTCAGGATATTCTTCTTAGGATTCTCTACTATACAGATCACATCGTCTGCAAAGGCTCTTACTTTATATGTTTCTTTATCAATCTTTAATCCTCTTAATTCTTCCTTTTGTCTTATTTTCATAAGAAGAATCTCTAACGCAAAAACGAAGATCAATGGAGAAAGCGGGCATCCTTGTCTAGTTCCTTTCTCAATTTTGAATTCTTCTGTCGCTGTCCCGTTTATCCAGATTTTCGCTTTCTGTTTTTGGTAAATTGCCTCAATTGCATTCTGAAATTGGAATCCTATTTCTATCTCCTTAAATAATAGTTTGAAGAAGTTCCAGTTCAAATTATCGAATGCTTTCTCCGCGTCAATCGAAAGCAAGGCCAGTTCTTGCTGGTGGTGCATTTCATAATATTCAATTACATCAACAATTACTCTTACATTGTCTTTAATGTTTCTATTTGGTAGGAATCCGTTTTGGTCTTCGTCAATCCAATCCAATAAAAATTCTTTGAACCTATTAGCTAGAATTGACGCAAAAAGTTTATAGTCCGTGTTCAACAATGAAAAAGGGCGATAGTTTTTTATATCTTCTGGATCTGCTCCCTCTTTATGAATCATCACAATATCCGCTGCTCTCCATGAATCCGCTAATTCTTTCTCTTTTAATGCCTTATTCAGAATCACCTTTAGAATAGGTATAATTTCTTCTTGAGTTGCTTTGTAGAAACAGGCGGTATAACCATCTGGCCCTGGTGCCTTATCATTTTTCAAGTTCTTAATTGCTCTTTTGATCTCTTCCTCTGTTATGTCTTTATTCAAATTGGATTGTTGTTCCTCTGTTAATTTACTCAATTTTAAATTGCCTAAATATTCTGCTGTTTTCTCTTCCTCAGTCTTTTTTCCCGAGTATAATTGTTGATAAAAAAATTGAACTCTTGTCTTATTTGTGTGTCTTCTGTTATATCTCTCTCCTATCTTAATTCTCACAATTTGTTGGGATTGTTTCTTTGTCCTTAATCTTCTTGCCAACCATCTGCCAATTTTATTAGCGTTTTCAAAGGAGGTCTGTTTAATATATTTCATCTGTTTTGCCATTTGCTCCATCTCCAGGTTATGTTTTTCTTTCCTTAGTATTTCTAATTTCTTTGGTATTTTCTTATTCCCTGGATTTCCTTTTAATTTATCTTCCAGATCTTTTAATTCTTCTTCTAATTTGGACAGTTTCAGCCTCCTCTGTTTGTTCCTTTTAGAATTTTGCTGGATCAGATGGCCTCTCATTACAGCTTTAAATGCATCCCACACTATCTGTATTGGAGTCTCATCTTTTATATTTTGTTCAAAATAATCTTTAGTCTTGTCCTTGTAAATCTTGATATCTTCAGGGGTTTTCAGCAGATTTTCATTCAATCTCCATTTTCTCATCCCTCTTCTCTGGTTTATCGTCATTGTCAAAGCACCGTGATCTAATATGTCTCTGGGATGGATCTTTATTTCTTCCACTTTCGTTGACAAAGTCTTTGTTACCCATACCATATCTATCCTTGGCCAGCTACTGTGACGAGCAGAGTAGTAAGTATAGTCCTTTTCTTTTCCATTTCGTAGTCTCCATATGTCCTCCAGATCATATTCTCTCATCCATTTGATCAGGCTATCGGGTAGTGTACTTCTGTCTTCCGGATTTGATTTTTCCCTTAATTTTGTTTTGTCCATTAATTTGTCCATTACTCCATTGAAATCTCCTAGGACAATTAGGTGATCGCCTTGTTCATTATTCATCTTCCTCTTCAAAGTCTCCACAATTTTTTTCTTAGATGCGTTGGGGGCATATATATTACAAATTATAATTGTCTCAATTCCTACAGTTATTTTCACCGCCAGCATTCTTCCATCTTCATCTCTGAAGAGGAATTGTGGATCTAATTTCTCGTCAATATACATTGCAACCCCTCTTTTTTTCTCCGAGGCCAAGGAGTAGAATACTTTTCCAATTTTTTTCTGGGTTAGATGGGAAACATGTTTTTGTTTAATGTGTGTTTCTTGCAGCACCACAACATTATAATTGCCATTCTTAATTTGGTTGAAAATTTGTTTTCTTTTATTGGGAGAGTTTAAACCGTTCACATTGTTAGAGTAAAATTTCAATTGCTGCACAAAACTAGACATCTCGGGGTTTATTTAATATATCATCTATATCCAAATCAATGTTCTCTTCTTCCTCTTCTTCTAATTCTTCTTCTACGCCTTCTGGTGGGTCTGTGAAGGCGGATGATGGGGCGGCCGCTCCTTGGGACTCAGGTGTATTGAAGCGTTTCCTTTTAGCTTTTTTCTCCTTTTCCAGCGAACTGAGTGGGGTCCTAATTTTCCTATCTTTCTCTAATCTTCTGTAAAACTCCTTTGCTTTATCTTTGGAAGTTAACCAAATCTTTTCTTCTTTGTATGTTACCATAATTCCCTCGTTTCTCTCCCATCTAAACCTGATATTCAGCTGCTTGAGTTCCTTGGTGAGAAAGAAATATTTTCTTCTTCTATTTAACATAGTAATAGGGAACTCTCGAAGCACCATTACTTTAGCATCTCTGAAATTGATGGGATTGATATCTGTTCTTCTCCACACCTCTTCACGCACTCTCTTCCAAATAAAATTAACAATCACATCCCAGGGGACCTTGTTTTTCTTTGCATAGTTTGTCTGGATTCTAAAGATCTTGTCGACTTCTCTATCCACTTCTCTCTCCGGCATTTCCATTACTTTAGAGATTAGCAAAATTACTGTCTCTCTAATATCTTCTCCTTTCTGCTCGACCACGTTCCGGAATCTAAGCTGGTGCTCCATCTCACCATATTCAAGTCTTTCCTGTGCTCTTTCTGTAGTTACGCTCTTTTTCTCCATCGTTTCCACCTTTTTCTGAATCTTCTTCTGAGTCTTTTCCATTTTACTTTGGTCAGTTTTAATTTAGCTTATATCTTGTAATGCATCTGACACTTCCTTTTTCATGGTACTCCATTCCTCCTTTAATTCTTTTTTCATCATTAGCATTTCTGCCCGGGGTTACTTTCTGTTGTGATTCATGTTTCTCAGCCAATTTCTGTAGTTTATCTTGTTTACCTGCCAATTCATCTTGTTTTACTGCCATTTTTTGTATATCTTTCTGAATTTCTCTAAGCAACTCTTTCATTCCTCCATCCTCTGGCCCCTGGCCAGAGAATGACCCCCTTCTGGGTGGCACCTTCATTTCTTTATCTTTACCTTTGGGCGCAGCCATAGTATTACTCCTTCCAACAACACTCCCTTCCAAATATTTTTGAACAATAATATTCTACCTTCCCTCGCACAATTGATCACTGTTATTATAATTAATTCTCCTATAATATATCCTAACTTTTATAATTTGTCCCAGTTAATTGGATACTATAGTCCTAATCAAGCAATCAATCAACTCATCAGTTAATCAATTCCTGCCAATTAATAATTTCAAAATGGATTGAAATGCAATTCCTCCAGTTGCCCAAACCTCTAATCAATTGCTTCCCCCTTTACAATTAATTCCCCACAATCCAATTTCCAGGCAGTGATTAGTTCCCTCCCAACCTTTGGCCTTTCCCTTCTATTTCTGCTCCAGTCTTTATTTTATTTGGTTGCTTTACTCTATATTCCAAAACGCCAGTTCCATGGAATCAGAGTTCAGTGCTTACAGATACTTCAATCAGTTAGTCAGAATTAGCCCTCTGCTTGGATTCTGTCTACTTCTCGTCCTAGTCCCGTCTTCTTCTCGTCCTGTTCTTGTCGAAATCGTCTGCTTCTCCTCCTGGTCCCATCGTCACCCCGTCTCGCCACCCTGCCACCGTCACGGACCCTCGTCCTTCTCAAGAAATTCCCCGTCTGCTTCTCGTCCTCGATCTCAGTGTCTTACTGTTGTTTTGTAGTTTTGTATTTTTATTTTAAGTATTTCATTCTTTCTCTATGGTTTTCCCTTCAGTTCTCTATGGTTTTCTCTCCTTCCGGCTTCCGGTTCCGGCTTCCGGTTCCACCGCAGTGCAGTCCGTCTCCCTTCCTTCCTTCCTTCTTACCCTTAGTCCTCCAAGCTCTTCTCTATGGTGTGTGTCACTTCGTAATTCTTCCCTTCCTCCTTCCTCTTTCCTCCCTCGTGTTCACCCACCGGGAGGAGCTATGGAGTCTTGCAGCTTGTTTATGAAGAAAGGGAGACTTAGCCAAAACAATCCTGTTCCAAGGTCAGTGCCATCTTGTTTAATTCCTTCAATTCTTCTCCCTCTTGTACTTGGCTTTGGATCTCTTTTCCACAGTTGCGGTCGCACCCAATCAGTCCGGATGAATTTATTTAATGAAATAGCCCTTCCGGCTCCTCACTTTCTGCCTCCCTCCGTCCCTCTCCAGCAGTAGCTTAGTAAAAGTCTGAATTTCTTTCCCTTCTTTTTCTTAGGTTTCTCGATCCTAAATTTAGTTGAATTGCGAATGGCAAGGCTCAATCAATCCTATCTTTCTTTTCGTTATCTTTGGGCTTCTGCTGTTTAGTCTACCCTTTCCTTTAGGTAACGCCTCTCTGGCATGGAATTTTGAACTTCTTCTCAATTAATGGAGAGACTTACTTTTGGCCCTCCTTTCTTTCTTCCAATTCTTCTGTATGTAGATGAGCGTGGAGTAGTTGGTGGAGGGGGGATTCCCCCTCCTTCCCAACCTTCGGTCCACTTGCCGTGGTCTACCTTCGCACCCCCTCGCCCCCCTCCTTGAGGGATGGGGACATTTAGGGCACCAAAGGGACCTGCTGGCTATGCGCCACTAGATCCACTCGATCCAGGACCTGAGGGGGGACATTTGAGTCCACCGCACCAAAGAAATCGGGTGGCTTGCTTGGGAGCTCAGCAAGCCGTGCCTACCACCTTGAACGCTCACCGGAAGTCTCAAATATATGTTTTCTGATAGTCTCTGACGACCCCTCTGACCCACCCCCCCCCATGACCCCCCAGGGATCCCGACCCCCAGGTTGAGAAATGCTGATATAGTGGCATTTGAAGGATCCTGGTACCAAACCACAGTATATACTGAGGGTCCACTGTATTTTAATAATAGTAAAGAAACACTGAAAATAAGGTCACAAAAACTCATTTTTAACCAATTTTGTAAGAGGCCCATGCTTCTATACTGACATGTTGGATTTAGTGTCATGCTTTTATATTTTATTTCACATTTTAATTGTTTCGTTGTTTTTGTTTGCCTATTGAAGGTGTGCCCAGTAGGTAGATCGTGATCTACTGGTAGATCTCGTAGGGCGTCCTGGTAGATCGCAAGCAGGATGGGAGGAAGGCTCAGTCTCGCCCCGCAGGCTCCCGAGGCTGCCCAGGTGCAGAAGGAGGTTGGACTGGATGGCCCTTGGAGGTCTCCTCCTATTCTAGGAACCCATTGTTATTATTATTATCAGAGGCTGAATGGCCATCTGTGAGGAATGCTTTCATTGTGTTTTTCCTTATGGCAGAAGGAGGTTGGACTGGATGGCCCTTGGAGGTCTCCTTCTACTCTAGGAACCTATTGTTGTTGTTGTTACTATTAGTAGTAGTAGTAGCAGCAGAGGCTGAATGAAAATTGTCATCATTATTATTATGAATAAATTCAGGGGCTTATTATACTCACATTTAGTTGAATTCAGCCTTAAAATATATTATATGGCTCTCACTGAAATAAATTTCCAAATATTTTGCTTTTATGGCTCTCTGAGTAGTGGGTAGATAGATCCTTTTGACTTGGTTGTTTTATAAGTAGCTCGCATGCTGAAAAAGTGTGGGCACCTCTGGGCTATTGCAAGTTGAAGTCAGTGGTTTCAACAGGCAAATATCTGTGCAGTTTCTGGATTGTTCCCCTGCCCCACCCTGAGAAGGCATTTCATTCTCACCTGAATTTAATATGCGTGTTTTCGGGCACAATCACTTCTTCGCAGATTTTTTCCAAAGCAGGCATCCAGCTGGTTGCAAGGTGGCAGTTCTGCAACACCACCCAAGTCCCATCCACAATTGCCTTGTTGATCATCTTGGCTGCGAATGGGCCTTGTCCTTGTCCAAGGGAAATGGTCTGTATGCTTTCCATGCCAAGGTCTTCAGCAAACTTCAACAAGCCTAGGGTTGAACATTTCAAGACAGATGGTTATCAAAATCCTCCACAAAGCCCTGCCCCTATTTGTGAGGTGGAGGTGACCTTAGTCCAGGCATGGGCAAACTTGGGTCCTCCAAGTGTTTTGGACTTCAACTCCCACAATTCCTAACAGCCTCAGACCCTTTCCCCCCCCCTGCTTAAGTATTTTATGAGGCTTTCAGTTGTTGGTTTTTTTTGTCTGTTAAGTTTAATTAGGTTGTGTTATATTGTCAAATGTGTTTATCCTGATGTAATTGTCTGTATGGTTTCTTTCTGGAAATTGAACGTTTGTCTTACATGTTGGAAACCGCCCTGTGTCCCTTCGGGGAGATAGGGCGGTATGCAAATGAAGTATTGTTGTTGCTGTTGTTGTTTTATTGTTGTTGTTCTCCAGAGTCATACTCTAAGGGCCCGTCCAGACAGTACCTTTATCCCAGGAGCTTCCGCAGCACACAGAAGAGTGGCCAGATGCCATTCCCTGTAAACATGGAAGCAATTGCTACAAAAAGCAAAAAACATGAGATTTCCAAATGCGGGAATATTGCAGTTTTGAGCCGAATGTGCAGATCTTTGCATGTCTGTATGTCCTTAAAATTGGAAATCACAGGATATTTTTATCTGGGTTTGTTCCCAAATTTTAGATGTTTGTTCCTGATTGGTCGGTTCCTAAAAAGAAGGTAATAGTTGAGTAAAACATGAAAAATTTGTTTGTGTGATAGGAATTTCATGAAACGTGTAGAGGGCACATTTTCTCTGGCCAGGACAAAGTTGTGGCCCCTTAGTCAACATGGTACATCTTTTCACAATAAGAACAATCAGGAACAGACATGTATTACCCAGGAACAGCACCCTGTTTGCACAGATGGCTCTGCAGCTTATATCACCCAGGAATGGAACTTATGCAATGTTTAGCATCTTCGTATGTTCGCATCTTACAACTTTTTATTTAAAAAACCTGACAAAATTTCTGGCGGAAGTCCTGCGGTGGCCATCTCAGGAGCCTCCAAATCCCACAATGAAGCATCAAATCTGGACAACAGAGGCAGAAATCCCGGGACCAACAGGTCAGTATGTGGACCTCTTCTGAAGTCCCGGGATTTTTTGCCCCTGTTTAAAACTCTTGATTTAGTACTGTCTGGAAGCTCCCTAATGCTCAAAAGTCCTGAAAACACTGGTAACTTTTTATAATTTCATCTTAAGGTGTTTGCCTATTCTTTTGATGAACAATTTGTAACATTTTAGTTCATTGTGTTGTTTACGATTCTCACCTGCCATTGGATCTGCACCTGGAGATAAGATGAAAATGAGTGGTGCACAACAATTAGAATCATTGTAACTTCCTGCCAGATCAAAAGTTGGAGGTTCAATGTAGGTCCTTCCCATATTTTCTGTGATAAAGCACTGGGTAGCTGGAATAATTTTATCTGGCCTCAGGCATCGGAGGATGACCATGCGATCGAGACCCATGGACAAGTTCCACTCTCCCGGAAAGAATTCTTCATGTGGTCTGGCAGAATCGTAAATCATTTTCCATGACCAGATGTTGGCTTCAAAATGATCCATCAAACCATGCAAGTTTTCCAGGCTTGACGCACGCACAATCTCAGCCCATGACTTGTCTGTCAGCCATTCAGAGCCTGGATTGGGATATGGGTTATCAAGAGCAACACCTCCCGTCAGCAAAAAGCGCCAGACCTCATCATCTATCTCGCCTTTCCCCTTCATTATGCCTATGGTCAGGAGAAGAGAAAAAAGAAGCTTGTCCTTCTCAAACAGGGACCGGCAGACATTGTTGTAAATGCTTATTGTGAAATGGTCAATGATGTTTTCAATCCTTTCTTCGAGGACCTCGCTTTTCCTGCTATTAGCAAGAGACTGGACATATAGGTTAATGAACCATACCAAGGAATACTGATACATGGGCTCAATGTTTGCCAAGTCAGAAATGCAGAAGAAGACTGTTGCTGAATGAACAGCGACGGGCTTGTATCCCATCCGAGTCGCATCTATTTCCATCTCCGTGGCGGTGGCAATTTCCTGCTTTTCGGAGATTTCTTCAGACAGCTCTTTGGAAGAAGAGAGAACTTTAATGGCTGTTTCATCTTCTAAGATATTTCCTTCTGATTTGGAAAGGACTTCGAGGATTTTGTCCTCGATCTCCTTCAGCTGCTTCTTGTTAGCTGCGCTCTCCACAATCAGTTTGTTTTTCTTTTCCTCCAGATCAGGTTTCTCCTTTGCGGCCACGATCCCCAAAAGCTGGTCCTGAAGACCGAGAGGTGTGATCATGAAGTTCAGCAGGCAAACTTTCACAGCCACTTCAGGGAGATAATGAGGATTCCTCAAACGCGTTGTAATGTACAGTTTGAAATCATGCGAGAACTCAATAATGTTTTCTCCTAGTCGCATGTACTCCACGCCTTGTTGCTTAAACGTGGTCTTGAGAAACACCGGCTCCAAAAAAGCATCCAGTTCCTCACCAATGTTTTCAAGCAAGATGGGTGTTCCAAACTGGATGGCGTTTTCCAATGATCTCACATAGTTTGTGTCAGACAATTTGATGACGGAGAGCTTGTTGCCCTTTTCCATATTTTTGACCCACTTGTTGGCTTGTCCTTGAGGGTCAATCATTAAAGACCATCGCCTGGAATTGGAAACAATGATGCCATTGTCAATGGAGAAAGAATCAATGGGCAACCCTGCAATCTGCCAGGCACGGATCTTGACTGGATCCCCCAATGTGTTACTCAGGCTGAAATCGTTTGAACATGGGATCTTCTCTGCCTTGCAAAGGGCCAACCATTTCTCCTGACATTCTTGGCGATAATCAACAGTAAATGCTCCCAAATAAGCTACTGTGCCTGAAGATAACAAGACATCCCCAGTAAGGTCTGTATAGCGAATCCCTAGTAAACGGGCTGCTTCGGTCCACCTGTCCTTCTCTCCTCCCAAGCCACTGATCAGTTTCTCAGCACGAATCAGCTTCTGGGAACAGATTTCAATATTATTCTCCAGTTCTCTCTTTCGGTTGTTCATTTCTTCAAACTCGTCATTCAGGGCTTGGAGGCGATCCATCAGCATCTTGAGTTCGGCGCGCTTTGTATTCAGCTTCTGCATCTGGATTTCTAGCAAGCCTTCTGCTCCCCGCAGCCGTTCGCGCTTTGGGGCCACCACCTTTGCGACACGGTCATACACCTCCATGGCTCTCACCCATTTACACAAACCCTCACAGGCAGATGACACGTTTTTGATGACAGCAGGTTGAAAGTCCGGGTGATTGATAAACTTCTCTCTAATCCTCTTCATGACAGCGTGAGGAATATTGTCTTTGTCATAAGTCTTCAAGCCCTCCAGGAATTTCAGATCTCCTAATACCTTTTTGGAACTGCCCCAGTAATCTTCTATCATTTTACCTGCACAAAAGCGAATGGGAAATATTTATACACATGTTAAAATATAGATTTCTATATTTTAAAGTAACTGTATATCTATAGCAGGCGTGGGCAAACTTTAGCCCTCCAGTTGTTTTGGACTTTAACTCCCACAATTCCTAACAGCCTCAGGTCCCTTCCTTTTTCCCCTCAGCCGCTTAAGCAGAAAAGTAAAGGGTCTGATGCTGTTAGGAATTGAGGGAGTTGGAAGTCTTGCCCATGCCTGATCTATAGCTCAGATGTTCCCAGTTCAGATGTACTGAACTACTACTCCCATAGTTTCCAGCCAGCAGTTATTGGCTGCTTGATAATGGGAACTGTCATCCAAAACATCTGGAGAGCACCAAGCTGGGGAAGACTAAAACAGTCACACAAAATTATAGGAGACTATTATACCTTCTTTTATTACATTATTAACTTTGGAATTCTTATGGTAAACGCAGAAAAACATATTGGGACTGTCGATCTATATCAGTCATGGGAAAACTTTGGCCCTCCCTCCAGGTGTTTTGGACTTCAACTCCCTACATTCCTAACAGCCTCAGAACCTTTCCCTTTCCCTTTCAGGCGCCTAAGGCTTTCAGGGCCAGAATCACTGGGGTTTTGTGTGGTCTGTATTGGTGTATTCTAGCAGCATTTTATCTGACATTTCACCTGCACTTGTGGCTGGCATCTTTAGAGGATCCTGCATGATGTTCTGCCTGCATCTGTGGCTGGCATCTTTAGAGGATCCTGCATGCTTTTTCACCTGCATCTGTGGCTGGCATCATCAGAGGATCCTGCATGATGTTCTGCCTGCATCTCTGGCTGGCATCTTTAGAGGATCCTGCATGCTTTTCCACCTGCATCCTCTGAAGATGCCAGCTACAGGTGCAGGTGAAATATCAGGAGAAATGCTGCTAGGACACATTGGCCATGCAGCTTGGAAACCACACCACACCTCACTACACAAGACATGTTTGCAGCCTTGTGAATGGCAAAAAAAATCCCAACCAGTTTTCATAAGAAAAGAATCTATAAGATTTTAGGTATTTATGCTTTGTTCTCTGAAATCAGTTTTGAGCATTCACTTAATACTTAAGTAAAACACATAAGGAATAAGCTGATCTAACAAATCATTGCTATGTATTGTCGAAGGCTTTCATGGCTGAATCACTGGGTTGTTGTAGGTTTTTCAGACGGAATGGCCATGTTCTAGAATTATTCTCTCCTGACATTTCACCTGCATCGATGGCAGACATCCTCAAAGGTTATGACAGCCCGAAAAACCTATGACAACCCAAATCATTGTTATGTTTCATCATTGGTCAGGATCCAATTATAAGCTTCCATTAGAACCCATTGTCCATCCTGAAACTCTGCTCTGGGGGGAAGGAAAACCATGTAGGAATGCAAAAGGATGGGGAGGGGGGGGGAGTCCCTATATGATAAAATTGGATGCTTAAGTTAATAACTAGATTTGGGCTCTTATCAGTCAATTGAAGCACCCGAAAGAGAAGAATATGAGATAGTGAGCCAGGCCATTGCACTAGCCAAACAATGATTGGTTTTTTTCCCCTTTTTGACCACAAGCCTGTACTGATTATGTGCAAACTTCTTTATGACTAAGGAATGGGATGCAAGTGTTTCAACAAACAGAAGAGCATATGGGGTGGACATTTTAATAATTAGGGGTTTTTTTCTTGGTTGTATGTCTTTTTTTACCACTTCCACTTGGATCAGGCTTTCTCTCCGGTTTTATTCCTTTCATGACACAAATGCTCTCCATGACAAGCTTGACAGGCCCCGGAGGATTCTGCATGGATTTGACGAGGGAGATATCCGCAGGATTGAGAGTATCAAGCGCCGCAAGGGCAGCCTCCAGAGCTGGCATGGCCTCAGCAAGGTCCCCCTCACACTCTTCCTGAAATCACATCAAACATAATCCCACTGCATTGACAACACAGCTCTGCATGCATTCAATCATTTGGAAGGAATACATTATCTTGTTCACTTTCCCTTTTAGCCATTTCTTATCTTCAAGGACTATGGGGCATGATACATTGTGTTTTTTCTCCCCAAAACATATCTTCCTAGGATTACTGATCCAGACATGGAGGGTCCATGAATTAGGAGGCTGGATAAATTAAAAGCAAAAGTTCCACCACCTATGATCATATGATCATAGTTGGTGGGTTCATAGGTGGTGGGTTCATATGATCATAGGTGGTATGATCATAGGTGGTGGGTTCATGGGTGAGATGAAGGAGGCAAAGGCTTAGTTAAGATGTTGTAATGTACATTTTTGCCAGTTATTGTAATTTTTGTTTTGGATTATCACTTGCATATCATAAAATAAAAAATTTGAACACATTTTTTAAAAGAGCAGAAGTTCCAGAAGAGTTAAACAGCCATTGAAGAACATCTGCCTTTGCAGGTGTCAGAAGCTGGATCTACACTGCCCTATATCCCAGGATCTGATCCTGGATTATCTGCTTTGAACGTGATTATATGCATCTCCATTACCATATAATCTGGGACAAACAGATAATTTGGGATTGTGTGTGTGTGTGTCAGGAACGACTTGAGAAACTGCAAATCACTTCTGGTGTGAGAGAATTGGCCATCTGCAAGGACGTTGCCCGGGGGACGCCTGTATGTTTGATGTTTTACCATCCTTGTGGGAGGCTTTTCTTAGGTCCCAGCATGGGGAGCTGGAACTGACAGAGCGAGCTCAACCCACTCTCCCTGGATTCGAACCGCTGACCTGTCAGTCTGCAGTCCTGCCAGCACAAGTGTTTAACCCATTGTGCCACCGGGGGCTCCACCTGGGATGAGATCCTGGAATATAGGGCAGTGTAGATGAAGTCAAAGTCTTCAGCTCCCAGGAGACTTGGGAAATACTATATAGGCTGAGTATTCCTCCTCCAAAATGCTAGGGACTAAAGGTTTTTCCGATTTCAGGGGATGAGAGTTGGATTGCCAGTAATTAAATATAATGAATGAGGGAGAGGGGATGGGGGCTAGCTACACATTCAGCATCCATTGGGTTTTTCTCCAGGAGCCACTAGGAGTCACAAACCTGAGGAAAATGCCTCATTCTGCCAGACTAGACTCCTTCTCCAATGACTAACCTTGAATTGTAAAAATAAAACCCAAAAAACTAGTCTCAGGATTAATCACATCATTACCATATACTCTTATCAGGCATTGGAGGGAGGATAAGAGGCACACTTCTGGAGAGGTGGGATTTTTGGGGAATGGTAGACTTTGAATGTCATGTTAATGATATTTTAACTTTGGTACTCACCCACAAATGTTTATTTTTATTTTTGTATCTGTCTTATTAAAAAAAATAGGTGTGTTTAGTTGTTAACCACCTTGAGTCCCTATGGGGAGAAAGACAGGATAGAAATAAAGTTAAAAGAAGAGGAGAAGAACAAGAGAGAGAAGGAAAAGGAGATTGAGAGGGTGAAGGAGAGGGTAAAGGTGAAGATGAAAGAGAAGGACAAGGAATTCTTTCCTCAATTTTAAGACACACTTTTTCTATATAAACATCTCTAAAATGGAGTGTGTCTAAGAATCACAGGTATATCTTACGTATTTTTGAAGACATTCAATAATATTCAATAATAGTAATAATAACAACAACAATCCTATGCATATCTACTAAGAAGTAAGCTTTAATGTAACAAAAGGGTGGGGAATCTTTGGGCCTCCAGATGATCTGACCTGAGTTCCCACAGGTTCCAGCAGCCTGGATGGCCAAATGACAAGGGTTTGTGAAAACCGTAGTCCAACTTGAAAGTCACCAATTCTATATTCTGATATTACCTCTATTGTGAGCCCTAAGAATCTGGGGATTCAGAACTCGAGGGGAACAGAGTATTTATTACTCATGCCCAGTAAAACTACCTTAATGCCCTGCGCAACAGCAGCAGCTTCATTGGCTTCCTTCTCATCAGCAGCCACCAGTTCTTTCTTAGCATCCACCTCAACTGTTTCTTTTTCTATGTGAATCATCATTTTATCTGTTTCTTCAGAGGTTTTTATCAGTTCAGGCTGAAGAGCTGTCAGCTCCTTCTGCATAACTGCAACCTAAAGAGGACATCAAGGAAGGGAGAAAACCATTGCTATCATGTAAACATACAGGGCATTTGCTAATTCAGAAACATAGGCATAAGGAAACATAGCAATGCAGTTGAAATGGTGAAAACTGGAAAGGAGGCTGATAGAGGCCCCCCTTCTTGGTTTTTCCACAACGAACACCATTAGCAAGATGGAATTGTTTAGGATTAAACAGCGTCGCTTAGCAAAAGGGATTTATATAGCACTAGCCATCCCCGCCACACGTTGCTGTGGCCCAGTCTGGTAATCAGGAAAATAAAGTAATGAGAAAGTGTTGGTTTCTAATATACTGTATGTAATATCTTTATGCTTGTGGGTAAACAGTATTTCTTGTTGCTTCTTTGTCAGTGTTGATGTGGAGATTGTCTGGCTTGCCTACTCTGGAACATGCAACATATAATTGTCCTTCTTTAGGGCTCCCTTTCAAAGCTATGATACTATCTCTGTCATATACGTGTGTGTGTGTAAATCATATATATCTATCTATATCTATGGCTGCATGGCTCATTGTCAGGAGGGCTTTGATTATGTTTTCTTGCCCTGGTGAAGGGAGTTGGACTGGATGGCCTTAAGGTAGGGACCCCTGGGGAATCGCCAGTGGGTGTCAGAAGGGTCGCCAAAGACGATCAGAAAACACAATATTTTCTGTTGGTCATGGAGTTCTGTGTGGGAAGTTTGGCCCAATTCTCTCGTGGGTGGAGTTCAGTATGCTCTTTGATTGTAGGTGAACTATAAATCCCAGCAACTACAACTTCCAAATGTCAAGGTCTATTTTTCCCAAAACTCCATCTGTGTTCATATTTGGGCATATGGAGTATCCGTGCCAAGTTTGGTCCAGATCCATCATTGTTGAGTCCACAGTACTCTCTGGATATACGTGAACTACAACTCAAAAACTCAAGGTCAATGCCCACCAAACCCGTCTAGTGTTTTCTGTTGGTCATGAGAGTCCTGTGTGCCAAGTTTGGTTCAATTCCATCATTGGTGGAGTTCAGAATGCTCTTTAATTGTAGGTTAACTATAAATCCCAGAAACTACAAGTCCCAAATGACAAAATATTTTTTTTGAGTGATGGTCACTTCTTGGGTTAGTAGGTGTCTTGTAGCCAAATTTGGTGGAAATTAGTCCAGCAATTTTTGAGCTATGATGTCACTCAAAACGAACAGAGCATTTTTATATTGGTTGCAAGTGGAGGAACTGGGGAAGGAGAAAGGAGACACAGTGACCCAAGAGTAATCTACATCTTAGTTTCGGGTGACATAATAATTTATCACCTCCAAGTTGATGTCTTCTACTTGTATGAAGGTAGGTGCAGGATGAGCATAATCTAGGGTTCTCCACACCAGCACACTCCTAATTCACAGCTAGATCTCAGAAACATAACCATTAAAAACCATTATACATATTTGCATGTTCATTGATTGCTATCCATACTTACTTGTGAAGCAGCGAAGTCAAGTTTTTGAAGGCCCACAAGATAACGATTTCTCATCATATCAACTTCGTGCCTTTTGCTATTTAGCAGTGCCTTAAAAGTCAGAATCAATTCCAGGTAGGATGTAGGTGTCACATAATTGTGTCTTCGAAGAGTATTGTAATAGTTGACCGAGATCTCTCTAACGCTTTCTTGGAAGAATTTGCACATGCCTACAACCCTGGAAAAGGCAATAGGGAGTGAATGGATGTTAGTAGGCAAAAACCACAACTCAGTGAGACAGGCAATTCATGAAATCTGTTCAGCTGTGTAAGAATCATAGAAGACTTCTGGTTAAACCTCTTCTGATCGGTAGCTGAAAGTAGCTGCTTTAGCCTCGAAACTGTTTTATATTCTATGCTATGTAACCATGTCAATACAGCCATGATGGTGATCATAGAATCACAGTTGGAAGAGACCTCATGGGTCATCCAGTCCAACCCCATTCTGCCAAGAAGCAGGAAAATCGTATCCAAAGCACCTCTGACAGATGGCCATCCAGCCTTCATTTCAAAGCCTCCAAAGCAGGAGCCTCCACCACCCTCCAGGGCAGAGAGTTCCATTGCTGAACAGATATTCCTAATGTTCAGGGGAAATCTACTTTCTTGTAGTTTGAAGCCTTGTTATTCTGCGCCCTTGTCTCCAAGACAGCAGAAAACAAGTTTGCTGTGATGGATTAGCCAATGATTAGCCAATGTTTTATTCATAAACAATCATTCTAATACAGTTCACAGGAATGGACCCACGTGACATCAGTCATTGATCATCCTCATGTTGAGCCAAACCCAACAAAATAAAATCCAGATTCAAAGTAATAGCTTTTTAATACATCAGGGCCACACTACATTACATAGGTTCTGAATAAAAACATATATAATTTAGTCACCCTGGCATATTAAAAGCTAAAGAAGAGAAGCTTTTCAGAGTTATGTATTCAGAGTTATGTATATAAGAAAAAGCATGCTGAGTCAGACCCAGGGACTGCTCAATCCAGCATTTTCTCCCTGCAGTGGCCAACAGGTAGGACATGAGGAAAATAGCCTCCTCCTGGAAATGTTCCCCAGCATCTAGTATTCATAGACATATTACCTCTAATATTGAAGGTTAAACCCTTGTGCCAGCTGAATTGCTGACCTGAAGGTCAGCAGTTTGAATCCGCGAGATGGGGTGAGCTACCATCTGTCAGACCCAGCTTCCCATGTGGGGACATGAAAGAAACCTCTCACGGGATGGTAACACATCTGGGCCTCTCCTGGGCAACGTCTCTGCAGACAGCCAATTCTCTCACAACAGAAGTGATTTGCAGTTTCTCAAGCCGGTACTGACATGATTTTAAAAAAATACCATTGACAATCTTACCCTTACCAATATCAGTCTGAGTGAATTAAGCTTGATGCTAAAATAAACCAAACATAATTTACTTTTTTTTTACGATTTCATTTGAATTATAATTCAAATACTTTGTAATCAATTTTGTAGATGGTTCTATCTTGAAAGGTTTGTGTGTGAGAGAGAGAGAAAGAGAGAGAAAGTCAGAGAGATTTTTATGACATACGATTTTCTGACTTCATCTTCCAGTTTCACATCCTCTAAGAATTTGTTTGCAACCAGTTCCAAAGCATCCGTGGGCCATCGTTGAAACCAATCAATAGTACAGCAATTGATCAGTGAAGGGAACATCCGTAAACGATTCCGGAATGCATCTCCAATGGGACTCATTGCTGAAAAATATAGGGTGCTTAATGTATTGTCAAAGGCTTTCATAGGGTGCTAGTTTTCCAAATCTGTTCACCCAAATCCTATCATTTCCCCATCTTGGTGCACTCCAGATCACTTGTAGTATAGACTCCACCATTCCCAGCCAGCATGGCCAACGTTGTTTAATCGTTCAGTCGCTTTCCACTTTTCATGACTCCATGGACCAGCCACACCAGAGCTTCCTGTCAGCCATCACCACCCCCCAGCTCCTTCAGAGTCAAGCCAAGCATGGCCATAGCAAGCCATAAACCAATTCATTTACAGGGGAGGCATTATCAGAACAAATTCAGAACAAAACAAAAAAAACTCACATTTTATTCCTACCTAAAACAATATGCAGGTTTTTCCTCACACGTTCAATAAAAAAGTTGTACATGGCCAAAGGTGTAGCTTCAATTCTCCTGCCTTCAGTTCTTGCAGCACTCTGCATTTTTTCCACAATGTCAGCTTTCTCATCAGCGGCAAATATGTTAGGTACGTCAGCTGTGTTCAAAAGCATGTTGATATCTTCCACATATGACTCGTCCTTTATCTGGTTATCGCTGAATAAGAAGACCGTGCTTTTGTTGGCCACTCCCGATTGCATCATGACTTTCTTGAGATCTTCCCTCCAGTCATTTGTGGTATAGAACTTGGTGATCTCAATCATGAAGAGCTCGTAGGCATTCATGAAAGTGCCCAGTTTGGTGGCACTCTGTCGGCCGCTCCCACCAATGCCCACCAGCAACAAGTGGCCGTTGTCTTGCTTCAGGACTCGGCAGATCCGGGAGATGTGCTCGATGGCAAAACCAAACATGACCAAAGACATGGGGGCTTTGCTGATGTTATTGAACTCCTCCAGATAGTACTCCATGACAGATGTCAGCTTCTTTAAATCTGTGATTTCATCATAGATTTTGGCATCACTGGACGGTTTAAAGAAATCCCCAAAGAACAGACGCCGGATATTTTCATCTTTGATCTTCCCAGTGCGTGACAAATGGCTTAATACCTATGGAGCAGAGAAGACTATCTCAAGGTTCCGGTGTCAACCTTAAAAGCCCTAAATAACTGGGTGTCATTCCACAGAGCCCTATATTTCAGGGTCCTTCCACACAACCATATATCCCAGAATATCAAGGCAGGAAATCCCACATTATCTGAGTGTGGACTCAGATAACCCAGTTCAAAGCAAATATTGTGGGATTTTCTGCCTTGATGTTCTTGGATATAGGGCTGTGTGGAAGGGCCCTCAGAATATCAAGGCTGAACAACCCACAATATCTGCTTTGAACTGGGATATCTGAGTCCACACTCAGATAATGTGGGATTTTCTGTCTTGATATTCTGGGATATAGGGCTGTGTGGAAGGGTCCTGAGGCCCCTTCCACGCAGCTGTATAACATCCAGATTATCTGCTTTGAACTGGATTATCCGGCAGTGTAGACTCAATTAATTCAGTTCAAAGCAGATAATGTGGATTACCTGCCTTGATATTCTGGATTATATGGCAGTGTAGAAGGGCCCAGAAGATCTCATGAAGCTGCATCATCTCCCATGCCAGAGTGCAAAGGTAACTACTTAAAATTGCAAGTTATATCTAATTAATTCCTTCTTCTAACAGCCAAAACAGAACTGATGTATATTAGGCAATATATAAAGCAACACTGCCAAACAATTTTCAGGAACATCATGGGTCACAGAAGAAGAGAAGCGGCCAGTCAGATAGAGTCTAGAGTAGGATTGGTAAATATACTAGAAATCATAATATTCCATATCCATAGCAATTTCAAAAAATGTCATCTCACCACAATTTGCATACAGGGCAAGTTTTTAAAAAATGATGGAAGGTGCCATTTTGCTCCAACATTACAGGTAGCCATAAATATGTCATTTCTGTCTCTTTACCTGTCTGTTTGGAGATAAACATACCTTATCAACACTTTGCTTGAAACAGTCAGAGGTGGTTTCTTTCACCATGTTAAAAAACACCACCCTGTCCTCTGCATCGATTAAGCGGTCATAGAACACGCGATAAACTTCATGAATCCAAAGCCTGATCAATTTCTCTCCATCCTGCCAAATAAAGAAGGGACCAAAGAGGAAGGGATAGGACCGTCAGTGGCAAACTTACCTCTATGGGTATCAAATCTCTTACTCTTCATGATTGCAGACTATGCTGTCTGAACCGCTGATCAAAAGGTCAATGGTTTGAATCCAGGGAGCAGGGTGAGCTCCCATCTGTCAGCTCCTGCTTCTCATGCGGGGACATGAGAGAACCCTCCCACAGTATGGTAAAACATCTGGGTGTCCCCTGGGCAATGTCCTTGCAGATGGCCAATTCTCTCACACCAGAAGCGACTTGCAGTTTCTTAAGTCGCTCCTCACACACACACACACACACACACACAAACCTCTTCATGATTATTAATGGTGAAGAAATAGTGTTGTGCCAAAATCTCTTCCCCATTGCCCTGAAGAATACCTATTTGGGCCGGGCTTTAAGTACAGCAGATTAACCACCAGCTGCAAAAAATCTTGCCAATCAAAAAGTTGGCAATTCGAAGCCCGGGTCGGGGGTGGTTGCTCGACCTTCAGCCCACTTCACTGCCCAACTAGCAGACTGAAAACAGCTGTGAGTAAATACTGTAGGTACCACTTAGCAGAGAGGTATTTTAATGGCACCATAAGGAAATACCAGAAAAATGCCGGCGATTCGATCAAAAGGAGGAAGTCTGTGAACACAGCTCTTCAGCATGGTAGATGGAGCAACAGCACCCTCCATGGCCAGAATTGAGCACAACCTCCAAGATGCCGAAGATAGGAAAAGCCTATATACCTCTATCTGTGTACTGTCTCTGTCCTATCAGTGTATAATGGCATTTAATGTTTCCCGTATATGTGTTCTGTGATCCTCCTTGAGTCTCCTTTAGGGTGAGAAGGAGTGGAATATAAATACTATAAATAAATAAATAAATAAGTCTTTTGTTCTTCTATCTCATTCTCATGATGCTTTATAATTTACTTTGAATTTGTTTAAGTAGTGTGGGTTTTCTTTCTTTGTTTTCCCTTATGATTGAGAGGCAGCAAAAAGTAGACCACCAGCAAGATTTTTATATAATGAAAAGCATAACCCATATCAAGCACACTTATTGGTAACTTCACACTTAAGCACATTTAACTGACTTTTTCTTCTGTTTTCAATTGCATTATTTCCTTTCCAGATTGAAAAATAATGACATCCCGACTCATATCTCAGAAGAAGAAGAAAAGAAGCAGCAGCAGAAGGCATGTTGCCATTGCCTTGAAGCTACATTGACAGGAGGTTGAGCAACAAATGTAAATGACTTTAGGCCGGACCAGTTCTAATGCTTCAGAAACACAGGTATGATCACGGAACAAATGTACTGTATACAGTCACCTACTATATGGATGTTACAAGAAACATTACGGTTATAATTTTAGCTACATATGCTGACTTTTTTCTTTATTCTCATTTGTACTACATATAGATATGAAGCCAAAATTCAACAGTTTGACACTCACTTCTATCAGAAACATACATGGAATCTTACGAAAGCTTTGGGTTCCTTCTACACTACCATATAAAATCCAGGTTATCTGCTTTGAACTGGGTTACATGGCAATGTGGACTCAGATAATGTGGATTATCTGCTTTGATAATCTGGATTATATGGCAGTATAGAAGGGGCTTTAGTTTATATCCCCTGACCAACATGAGCTCCTGATGGTGCAATTGGTTAAACCCTTGTGCCAGCAGGACTGAAGACCGACAGGTCGGAGGTTCAAATCTGGGCAGAGCACGGATGAGCACTCTCTGTCAGCTCGAATTCTCCATGTGGGGACATGAGAGAAGCCTCCCACAAAGATGGTAAAAACATCAAAACATCTGGGCATCCCTTGGGCAACGTCCTTGCAGACGGCCAATTCTCTCACACCAGAAGCAACTTGCAGTTTCACAAGTTGCTCCTGACATGGAAAAAAAACCCTAATCAACAACCTCAGTGTGGGAATAACATGGCTGGTCCCTTAGAGGGTTGTGATTAATGAGCAGTTCCGATGAGGAAAGATGTGGCACAAAACCACTTCAGGTGATAGTCATGAGAAGAAGAACATCAATTTTGCAAAACATATTAAGCACTAGATTAGTAATGATGGAACATCCACTCCTGCAGCAAGAAAGAAAGAAAGAAAGAAAGAAAGAAAGAAAGAAAGAAAGAAGTATAATATACCTGCAAATGGGTATGTGGGCACAGCAGCACACCTCGAATCACCCGGGAGAAATCACGCAGGTTAAAGACATAGTGAGATTTGGAAGGCGTGGGGAGGAAGTTTTCCACAGCTTGCTTGTAAATATTCATGGTTGCCTGGACCAACATTTTTCCAAGCCTTTAAAAAAACAAATACAATATAGCTTAATGGAAACCCAAGGTTTTAGGGGGTGGGGGCTGCCTTTGCTCTCTTTTTCCACTTTGTTCATGCTGCTGGCTTCTTGACCTTCCATCTCGTCAACCAAATCATCTGCTTGAATACTCCTTAGAAATCCCCCGGGAAGTTTCCAAGCAAATAGGAGAACCCTGGCTGTGAATTATTTTTGGTGTCTCACTTATTCTGTAGTGCTGAATATGGATATATTGGCGAAACATTGGCAGGGAGAAGGGGTTGGGAAGGTTTGGGAAAGATGGGGAAGAGAGGTGAGGCTTCAATTCCATCTCCTTTTCTTGGTGTGCCGAAATTTCATTCATTCAAGTGATATTTTTAGTGTGCTCCTTGTAACAAGACCAATTACCTTAGAAATTGAGAGAGTCCAAAAGTGGCAGGCTAAAACCTGGAACCTCAATCCGTGGTTGATACCAGATGAGAAACATCCCCCTCGGCCAATAGAAGACTGGATGACTTGGAAGGCACTGAACAGACTGCGCTCTGGCACCACGAGATGCAGAGCTAACCTTAAGAAATGGGGCCACAAAGTGGAATCCACAACACGCGAGTGTGGAGAAGAGCAAAGCACAGACCACTAACTACAATGCAGTCTAAGCCGTGCGACATACACAATGGAGGATCTTTTCACAGCGACACCAGAGACACTCCAAGTGGCCAGCTTCTGGTCAAAGGACATTTAGTATAATGCCAAGTTTTTTCTTTGTGTTTTTTAATGCATTATAACCGTATTCTCAAATCACTTCTGACACAATAAATAAATACCTTAGGAATAACGTCTCAAACCCTTTGCTGAAGTGCCAGTCGACAATGGAAGAAAAAATCTTGGTTAAAACCTCATCATCAAAAGCACTGATGGAGATAATATTCAAGTGCCGCGTGAAACGCCCTGGAAGGTAAATGAGAATATGGAGTCTCAGTGAGCAGCTTGCTTTCCTCTCCGAAGAACTATCTTTTAATATGGAAAATGGAAATTTCACTAAAGTGACTCTTGTGCCTCTTTTTCCTCAACCAGATAGGCAAGAAATACACTGCACATCATCAACTAGTTATCAATATTCTCTAGACACTAAGTATGCTCAGTTGCCATTGGGCTCTTTTGGTAACAGCTCCATTTAGATTACTTTTTTCTCAATGCCCCTGTTTTGGTTGCAGTCTGTTGGCATTCACAACAGGTTGCTATTAGAGGGACTTAGTAAAAGTAAAAGTTTCCCCTTGACATTATGTCTAGTTGTGTGCGACTCTGGGAGGTGGTGCTCATCTCCATTTCTAAGCCAAAGAGCCTGCGTCGTCCGTAGATGCCTCCAAGGTCATGTGGCTGGCATGACTGTGTAGAGCATCATTACCTTCTCGCAGAAGCAATACCTATTAATTAGCTCACATTTGCATATTTTAAAACTACTAGGTTGGCAGAAGCTGGGGCTAACAATGGGAGCTCACCCCGTGCTGCAGACCTTCTGGTTATCAAATTCTGCAGCTTAGCAGTTTAACCCGCCGTGTCATTGCGGCCCCATATAGGGACTTACAATGCCTTAATGTACTTAAGCAATCCTCTTACCTGTAATATCATTCCTTCCACCACCTGGAGGCCCCATTGCTGAAACAAATAGAACATCAACAATATCGAGCCTGGAAGTGTCCTTCTTGTCATACCAGTGGCCGTGATCAATCCATTGCCGCAGGAGTTCTATAGGTGGCTGGGCTCCATAGACCTCCTTTGCTGGCATATTTAAGTCATCTAAGAAAAAATATTTAGACATCCGATTTCACTATGGCAAAGAAGATGCACAGGCACATCATTTTTCCCATCAACACAACTAAAGGAAGAAAGAAAAAACAAGGAAGAAAACAAGAGTGTTGCACTCTAGTCTGAATTCACCTTTGCACCCAACACCACACAAGAGTCCAATAGTATTAACTAAGCAGTTAATTCGCTCTTTGACGACAGTCCCTACCGTCCCAAACAATGATGATCAGGCCCTTACGGCTGCGGCTTTTCAGAGTTATTTTTCAGACAAGATCTCGGTGCTCCGCCGGGAACTCCCCGCAACAATTGATACAGTTAGTGAACTTGAGACTCTATGGCCTCTTGCTGGGCCCACTCTCAATCGGTTTGTCCCTCTGTACGCAGGGGCTGTTGATGAACTGTTAGCTGCAGCTAGACCGACCACCTGCTTCCTCGATCCGTGTCCCTCTTGGCTAGTGAAATCTTGCCTGGAGAGATTACGTGACCCTTTGTTGAAAATAATAAATGGCTCCCTTAAGCAAGGAGTCTTTCCAGAGGGTTTAAAAGAGGCAGTGGTCTCTCCGCTACTGAAAAAACCGAATTTAGATCGATCGGTTCCCTCCAATTACCGCCCGGTTTCGAATCTTTTGTTCCTGGGCAAAGCGATTGAGAGGGCAGTAGCGGGGCAACTGCAGCAGTTCTTGGAGGACACAGCCAGATTAGATCCCTTCCAGTCCGGCTTCCGTTCAGGGCATGGGACGGAGACCGTCTTGGTCGCCATTTCGGATCAGCTTTGATGCCAGTTGGACGAGGACGGATCAGCGCTGCTTGTGTTATTGGACCTCACAGCAGCATTTGATACGGTCGATTACAATCTTTTGGCCCACCGCCTTGCCGTTGTTGGAGTTGGGGAACAGCCTTAAAATGGTTGTTGTCCTTTCTGCACAACCGGGGACAGCAAGTGGAAAGGGGAGGTCTGGTCTCTGAGAGGGCCCCTTTAACTTGTGGTGTCCCTCAAGGGGCTATACTCTCCCTTCCGTTATTCAACATCTATATGCGGCCACTTGCTAGACTGGTTCGAAGTTTCGGGCTGCAATGTTATCAGTACGCTGACGACACCCAGCTTGTTCTGAAGATGGAAGGCCGGCCAGACTCTGTACCCTCTTGTTTCCATCAGTGCCTTGAAGCCATTACTGGATGGCTGCGTACCAGCAGATTTAAGGTGAATCCAGTAAAGACGGAGATACTGTGGCTGGGGCGACAGGATAGTTGAGTGATCCGGCTGCCTACCCTGGATGGCGAGGCATTATGCCCGTCATCCTCAGTAAAGAACCTAGGGGTTATTCTAGACCCTTTGCTGACGATGGAGGCTCAGGTCTCCACTGTCAGCAAAACCGCTTTTTTCCATCTGCGGCAGGCTAGGCGGCTGGCCCCCTATCTGTCTAGGGACGACCTAGCCACAGTGGTCCAAGATTAGACTACTGTAACGCCCTTTACATTGGCCTGCCCTTGCCTGTGATCCGGAAACTTAAGCTCGTCCAGAATGCCGCTCCACGACTTCTCGCTGGAGTGCCAGTGAGATGTCATGTAACTCCCATCCTTCAGCGGTTTCACTGGCCTTGTATGGTCTGGGGCCGATGTATCTGAGGGACCGTCTCACCCCCTACCAACCTCAGAGATCACTCCGTTCTGAAGATCTGAACCTCCTTGAAGTGCCCAGCTTTAAAACTATCAATCTGGCATCTACTCGACGCAGGGCCTTTTCTGTGGTGGCACCAACCATTTGGAACGCCTTGCCAGCCAAAGTTCGCGCCCTGCAAGACTTGCTGTCCTTTCGCAGGGCCTGCAAGACCCACCTCTTCAAGTTGGATTTCGATTGTTGAATTCTGTAACCCTGCTTAGTCTAGCTTACTTTTAGTTAATTTTAACATCTATGCTTTATTTGCTTTATGGTTTTATGTGCTTTTACGTGATGTGAGCCGCTCCGAGCCCTCGGGGAGTGGCGGCATACAAAAACAAATAATAAATAAATAAATAAACAAATAAATTGTGAAAAACAACTATAAAAAGGCAAAAGGTAATATAAAGAGCAATGTCCAAAGAGCAATAAGAAAAAAGCATTCAAAAAGCAAAAGCCCAAACAGCATAGTTCTGGTCAAAAGTAACAAGGTAAAGGAAAAAACCGGGAATCAAAACATAGGCATAAATCCAAAACCAGGAATACAGGAACTTCTTAAAACATGAATCCATGAACATGAGTACAAAACTTTCTCAACAATCTCAGACATAGACATGAATGTGGAACAAGACCCAAGATCCACACGGTAATGCAGCATTGCCTGATCTGACCCTTAAGAAAACAATCCTTTAATTTAAGGAACACAAAGCCATGAAGTCATGCCTTTGACATCTGCTCTGTTGCTTCAAGGATTTCTCACCCTGTTGTTTCTCACAAATTCACTGTGACCTCTGTAATTTGGTTCCCTCCTCCCAGAGACGGAGTCTTAAACTCCTACTAACTGCAGGTGTGTTCTCAGGGGAAATTTCTCTCCCTTTCAACTCCTTATCTTTCATTGCTAACGAACAACTAGGGGAAAGGTTCTCCCTATCATCCGATGCCATAGCATCTCCCTGTTTGCTCTGTTCTGAAGCTGTTTCACTCTCACTAGACACAGGCCCATTCTCCCATAATCCTAATCAAAAATTCCCTCATTTCCCTCAATGGAAAAACTCATCAGTCCTCACAACCTGTGATAAAACAATCCCCTTGTCTTCTGCCTCTGGCTGAACTACAACAAAGAGCATGAAAGAGATTTCTCAAAACCCAGGATAATAAAGAAAGTGTCACAATAGCTCTCTGAGAAACAGGCTAGTGGTTTGTCACAAATTTCCCTATATTTGGAGATATCATAGGTAGATTTAAAAACCTTACTACACTCAGGAGCAGAACTGGAACATCTGATGCAGAATATTAATGCTTGTATATTATACCAAATGAGTTGACCTTGACAAAGGCAGTCAGAATATGCACTGAACAAGTGTTTCTGGTCCCATATAGGGAGAAAGGAGGGGTTCGATTAAAATAAAAATTAATATACATCTTACCCACAAACACAATGGCCTTTTTCCCTGCTGAAGGTCCAAACAATCCCTTTCTTCTCCTGTCCAGCTTTGACATAATGATATCCTGTGTCTGATTTGCTGTGGTTCGGGCAGAAAAATTAATGAAGTTGGGGGTGAATTTTGCCTTTGGAAGCTGGATCAGGAAGCTATTGGTAATTGCAGATTTCCCGGTCCCAGTGGGTCCCACAAACAACAGTGGGATTTCATGGTCCACATAGGCTTTCAAGAAAAACGTCTGTCTGGCTGTTTCCACTGTTGGAATGATAAGTTCTGAAACCTATTATGCAAAGGTAGTTAGGTTAGGACACAGTACGAAGGAGGAAAAAGTCTTATAATTTTACTTCAAACAAAATGACCTCTGGGGAACTGGTGCATGTGACAGTATTTAGCCGTTTTGACTCCCCTTGTGAAGAGAAAAAACAGGGTATAAATAAACATAATAATAATTAATAACAATAATTGTGTGTGTGCATAGCTGGACACAAAACCTGAAGTTTGGGAAGAGCTAAAGTGCAAATGAAAGATAGGAGGGAAAGTAGTCAAAATATTGACAGCAGAATGTGTGAAATAGATCTTGGAGTCCTTGTGGGCAACAAGTTAAACATGAGCCAACAATGCGATGCAGCAGCTTAAAAGCCAATGGGATTTTGCCTTCATAAATAGTTTAGTATCCCGAGTTTAGTATCTATATCCAGGGAAGTCATGCTACCCCTCTATTCTGCCTTGGCCACACCACACCTGGAATCACACTGTGTCCAATTCTGGGCACCACAATTGAAGGGAGATGTTGACAAGCTGGAATGTGTCCAGAGGAGGGTGACTCAAAGAATCAAGGGTTTGGAGAACAAGCCCTATGAGGAGAAGCTTAAAGAGCTGGGCATGTTTAGCCTGCAGAGGAGAAGGCGGAGAGGAGACATGATGAGGGACACGTATACATATGTGAGGGGAAGTCATAGGGAGCAGGGAGCAAGCTTGTTTTCTGCTGCCCTGGAGACTAGGATGCAGAACAATGGCTTCAAACTACAGGAAAAGAGATTCCCCCTGAACATTAAGAAGATCTTCCTAACTGTGAGAGCTGTTCAGCAGAGGAACTCTCTGCTCCGGAGTGTGGCGGAGGTTCCTTCTTTGGAGGCTTTTAAACAAAGGCTGCATGGCCATCTCTTGGGGTGCTTTGAATGTGATTTTCCTGCTTCTTGGCAGGGGGTTGGACTGGATGCCCCACAAGGTCTCTTTCAATTCTATGATTCTATGATTCTAATTTTGTTCTTGCACAGAGAATTATTATTATTATTATCATCATCCATATCCCACAACCACCATTTCATGAGACTCATTGCGCAACAGCTTCCTGAGCTTTTACGAGGGCGGGTCAATAAGTCCATGACTTTTTGAATTTCCCGCCTCTTAACTGAAAGGGCAACACTGCTCCTGTCAACAGGCATCTGTCAGTTGACTCTTCTCAAAATTTGAACAAGCTGCATCATTTAGTTTGTGTTTGACAGCCATTCATAGCAAACTACCACGTTATTTGAGGAGAAAATGGAAAAATTGAATTTTGTGTGATCATTAAGCTTCTTTTTTTTGTGAAAAAAAACCATCACTCAAACCTAAGCTAAGCTTGATAAATACTATGGGGACTCTGCACCATCAATTTCAATGGTAAAAAGGTGGTTCACTGAATTTCATTGTGGCCATACAAGCACGGAAGATGTTGAACATTCTAGAAGCCCAGTTGAAGTCTCTACACCCGAAACAATTGAAAAAATTCATATATACAGTATATGACACCTGTGAAACTGGCAAAAATGAATAAAGAGATATCAAGTAAATGTTGAAAATGTAAAGAACAAGAGGTAAGTTTCTTTCATATGTGGTGGCATTGTAAAGCAGCCATGAAATACTGGACAGAAATACACAAAGAAACTCAATTTTTTTAAAAAAAATACACTTTAAGAAAAAACCGGAGTATTATCTCTTGGGAATCGCAGACTCAGACTTAATGTTAGACGAAAATACAGATACACTGTTCATATACATGACAACTGCAGCAAGAATGGTCTTCGCCAGACTTTGGAAACTGGAAGGAACTCCCGATGTAGAAGATTGGAAAACTAAATTGAGGGAAATTAAAGACATGGACAAATTAACTTTTTTTCTGAAGAGGTGCTCGGGCAATCCGATTAAAGAGACAAATTGGGAACTTTTCCAAAACTATGAAAAATCAATAAGAAAAAATTAATAATAAATGAGAAACAGTAATTTTATTTACAAAGAAATATAAGCAAAGTAAGCTTGGAATGGAAGTCAAAGATTTTATTCTCTTTTTTTATTCTTCATTTTTTATCTTTTTTCCTTTTTAAAGTCTTTTTAAGGGGCATATTTTTATTACTCTTATCTTTCTAACTTTCCTATCATCTTCATTGTTCCCACTCTTTCCGTGTATTAACACTATTTTAAAAAATCAATAAAAACTTCTTTTTTAAAAAAAAAAGAAAGAAGAAAAAAATCATGATATGGTGTTGGCCGATCAGAGATTGAAAGTGCGAGAGATTGTGAAAAAGCCATAGGCATCTCACATGGCTCAGTGGTTTCAATTTTAAATGATCACTTGGGTATGAGAAAGCTTTCCGCAAGAAGGGATCCACCAAAACGTGGATCCACCACAACACACCAGAGATCAAGCAGCAGTGAAAACAGTGGGTTTCTTGGGGTGAATCGGCACCAAAGAAGGCCAAGGTGGGTTTGTCAGCCAATAAAGTCATGGCGACCCTTTTTTGGTATGCGCGCGGTATAATCCACATTGAGTACCTTCAAAAGGGTAAAACAATCAATGGCGAATATCATGCCAACTTATTGGGTCGATTTAATGAGGATTTGAAGAGAGAGAAAACGACCACATTTGGCCAAGAAAAAAGTTATTTTGCTCCAGGACAATGCAAGGGTGCACACATGTGCAGTTGCCATGGCAACAATCCATGAACTGGGATACGAATTGCTCCCTCATCCACCCTATTCTCTGGATTTAGCCCCGAGTGACTATTTCATGTTTCCAAACCTGAAAAAATGGGTCGGCGGAAAGAGATTTGACTCCAACAATGAAATCATCTCACAAACAAATACCTATTTTGATGACCTCGAAAAATCTTATTTTTTTGAAGAGATAAAAAAAATGGAGAAACGTTGGACAAAGTGTATAGAGCTCAAAGGAGACTACGTTGAAAAATAAAATGATTTTTTTTAATCCAAAAACCTGTGTTTCATTCAAAAAGTCACGGACTTATTGATCCACCCTCATATGAACCTTGTGGTGCAATCGTCATACAGTAGTGCAGTAGTCAAGCCTCATCTCGAGGCTTGACTACTGTAACGCCCTCTACATTGGCCTTCCTTTGTCGGTAATCCGGAAACTTAAGCTAGTGCAGAACGCAGCGGCACGACTCCTTGTCGGAGTCCCGACGAGCCATCACATCACGCCGATTCTGCGCAAACTGCACTGGCTGCCTGTAGAATGTCGGATTACCTTCAAGGTGTTAGTGTTGACTTTTAAGGCCTTGAATGGTCTGGGGCCAGTGTACCTAAGGGACCGTCTCATCCCATATTGTCCCACCAGATCCCTTCGTTCTGAAGAACACAACCTCCTGGTTATTCCAAGCCCCAAGATGCTCCATCTGACCGTAACTCTACGAAGGGCTTTCTCGGTCATAGCCCCGGTCTTGTGGAATGCGCTGCCGGCCGAGATTCGATCTCTTAAGACCCTTCTCTCATTCCGGAAGGCCTGTAAAACCTTGCTGTTTCGGCAAGCCTTCGGAACATGAATGACCATAGCCCCCTGCAAATCACTTCTACTGTGTTCCTGGTTATGTGATGTAATTAAAATGCTTGTTTTTAGATTTTTTAGACTGAGCTGTGTTTTATTAAATTATGTAAGCCACCCCGAGCCACTTGGGAGTGGTGGCAGATAGAAATTTGAATAAATAAATAAATACATAAATAAATACCTTTGTACCAGCAGGGATGGTCTGCTCTTCTTTTGTTATATACTCTATCCACATGTTCCATTGTCCGCTAGCTTGCTTATGAAAATAAAAGTCGTACACACTTCCTGATTTAGAGTAGAAGGTAAAAACTTAATAAGGAAACAAAGGCAGCAAAACAGTTTTTACTTTTACTTTTCAGTTGCAGTACTTAGACCTGCTTCTGCTTTTTATTTCCAAGCCAAATGTAGATAACCAAATACCCCTCAATCTTACTACCCTTAGGTAAATATGTTCTGTTAAGTGCTTGCATTCATTGAATAAATGAATCTGGAACACTGCAAATTGGGGGAAGTCTATGAAAGCCTCAGCTTACAAAGCTTTGACCCTCCAGATACTTTGGACTAATCCACAGAAATGCAAAACAGATCTGGTGAGAGTTGTAGCCCCAACCATATGGAAGACAAAACAAATGGCAAGAAAGTCCTGCAACCAAATGCTGCCATATGGAGTTCTTGATTCCAGACTCTCCAGATCTATTGCATTCTATCATTGCTGTTGTCATCATCATCTTCCAACAAATTAAAAAATATATATAAAATAATAAGATATACAGGTTAAAATGAATTTAAACTATCAAAAAATGTCCTCTCTGTTGTTCCTTCAGTGACAGCTAAACACACTTGACTGCTAACTCATTGTCTTAATCTCTGGAAACAAAATGCCTCTAGTAAAATCATGATGTACCTTACTGTACAGAAACTAGTTCATAAAAAGTCACACAAATATATATGTAAAAATCTGCACCTCTTTCTGGGAATATATTATTTTTTGTGAGCTTCACACTTTTGGGACGTGGGTTGCCATCATCCATTCCCATCAGAAGATTTCGGTAAAAGCGGTCAAACTTCCTTCTGCTCTCTGCATTAATGGTGCCACCGATGGTCCAAACCAAGGCAAAAAGGAAGAGGCCTTGAAGCCACAAGGTGATTTGCTGACTGGACATGGTTTCTCCTTCTTCTTCACCGGAACGGCTTATTTCATCTAAAAGCAAATATAGATTTGAAAAGATGGTGATAAAGGCTGTTCCTAGAAGAAAAGCATAGTCAGCAGAGAAGCAGATGGTGAAAACAGAAGAATGGCCTGCCTCACGAGCGTGTACTTGCTCCATCAATGTTTAACATTTATCTAAACGATCAGCCACTGTCGGAAGGGACAGAGAGATTCATCTATGCTGACGATCATGCCACCAACATCCAAGCAGGGAACTTTGAAGTGGTTGAATAGAAGCTCTCCAAAGCTTATTACAGGGAAAACCAGCTGATTCCTAATCCATCTAAAACACAGGTGTGTGTTTTTCATCTTAAGAACAGACAAGCATCTTGATGTCTGAGGATTACCTGGGAAGAAATCCCACTGGAGCATTGCAGCACACTCAAATACCTGGACCGTGCTCTGACTTACAACAAGCACTGCTTGAACATCAAGCAAAAAGTGGGTGCTAGAAATAATATCATATGAAAGCTGACTGGCACAACCTGGGGATCACAACCAGACACAGTGAAGACATCTGTCCTTGCACTTTGCTACTCTGCTGCTGTATACACATGCCCAGTATGGAACACATTTCACCACGTTAAAGCAGTGGATGTGGCTCTTAATGTGACATGCCGCATAATAATAGGATGCTACGCCTCACACCACTGGAGAAATAATACTGTTTAGTAGGTACTGCACCACCTGACATCCACCGGGAAGTAGCAGCCAATAATGGGGACGCGGAAGGGAGACATGTGTCTCCCCCCCTACCGGAACTGGACAGCGAGGAGCTGAGGCGCAGGAGCACTAGACACCAGCACCGGCGCCGGAAGAGAAGCTCATCGGCGACCGCCCCCCCAGCCGGCCCATTGGAAGTCCCACCGGAAGCTCCGCTGGAGGGACATCGGCCCCTCCCCTCCCTGGTGGAGGGAGGAGGGGCGAAGCGAAAGCACCGCCGGCGACGCAAGCGGCGCAGACGTATCCAACGTGCAGTGAGTCCAGCCCCACTCCTGGTAGGCCCGCCCCCAAGTGTAGCGGAAGGCCGCCCCTTCCCCCCAGCAGGGGAGTGAACATTGTCAACAGGGCGGAAAGCACCAGCACCACCTTGGGGCCGGAGGACTTACTCCATTGCCATTGATCTTGCCGGGCGAGCGTCAAGAGGATAAATCGACCATCCACCAGCTGGTGACTCAACAGGTGGAACACCGTGGGGATTCACCTGCAATCCGAGGCCAGGAGCCGCGAATGGACCTAGCCAACACCGCCATGCAGCTTCAGGTCAGCAACTCCCACAGGGGGTTGGAAGGCAATCCTGGCAACCCTCTGGCTCCAGAATCCACCTTGGAGAGTCGGTGCTCAGGCTGGGGCCCATCAGGGAAACAGAGTGGAGGACGCAACGACACCAGCGACCCCCACCACTAAGACTCTGATGAACGTAAAGAGGGGCGTTTTAGGACAAGGACCTTTTGGGAGTGGGTTTTGGTGGTGGGAACCGGGAGAACCTCCCGGACCCATTCCTATACCCCCCCAACCCCAGTCGACTGGGGGGGCCCGGTGGACCATCAGGTACAGGGCAAGGTCCACCTTTACCACCATGGACAATGCAAGACCCTGTTGAGGGAAGGACATCCCTGCCTTTATCTGCAACCTGTTGTCCCCCGGGGAAAGAGGGTCACCACCGGCACACCCCCCCCTTTTCAGAGGGAGGGCAGAAGGCCGGACACCTAGGGATTCGGGGAGGATGAGGTGCGGGGCGGGTAATACGTGTGATCTCGGGAAGGGGCAATCGGGACAGTAGACGTAGGCCTCATGAGAGAAGGCGGAGGAGCCAAAGAGAGGCTCGTCCCCCTTCTGACCTACGGGCTATCCCTAGGCACGCAGATGCGAAGTTCCCTACTACCTCTCCTCCAACTCTGGTTCTGGCCAACACCAGGTCCGTGCGAAATAAGACCGGGACCATCAGGGACTTCCTCCTGGAGAGAGAGATCGATCTAGCCTGTTTGACAGAAACATGGCTCCAGGAGGGAGAGATGAGGTCGTTATGCACGAGGTGGCATCTCCTGGGTTTGTGGCCAGTTATCAGATGAGGACAGAGAGGCGGGGGGGAGGGGTCGCTATCCTCAGCCGAGACACTTTTAATTCCAGGACGATTCCGACGGCGAACATTCCGGGGATGGAGTGCGCGGGCCTGGTGTGGGATCTTAGTGAGAGCGTAGCCTTCCTGCTGGTGTACCGTGCACCCAACGCACCGGCGGGAGTCTACCTAAGCTGCGGGAGGTGGTCGCGGAGTGGGCATTGAGGTTCCCTAAGCTTATTGTCTTGGGGGATTTCAATGTCCACGCCGATACCCCCTCAATGGCAGCCGTGGACCTGGTGTCTACCATGGAGGCACTAGGACTCTCACTCTGTAAGACCGGTCCCACGCATCAGGCCGGGCACACCCTGGATTTGATCTTCGCCACCGGAATTAGCGTGACCCTAGCCTCCATAATGGAGGTTCCATGGTCGGATCACAGAGTCCTGGAAGTTCGGCTGGGGTGGCATCCCCTCTCGGTAAGGGTGCCGAACCTATTCTGGTTCGCCCGAAGAGACTTATGGAACCCACTAGGTTCCTGAATGCTCTAAGGGAATGGGAACTTCCCAGCGACTCAGTCGATGGGCAGGTGGAACACTGGAATACCAGTCTTTCTGCGGCCCTGGACGAGATCGCCCCCAGGCGCTCTCTCCTCCCCCGCAGAAATCGCTCGCCTTGGTTTACCGAGGAGTTGCGGGCGATGAAGCGGAGGAGGAGACAGTTAGAGGACGTGTGGCGGAATCTCCGTGACGAAGCGTCGAAATCGGCTTATAAACAGTTCAAAGAGGTTTATGAGCAAGCTATCAAGGAAGCTACAAAGGTCTTCTACTCTTCCTTGATAGAGTCGGCTAGCTCACGCCCAGCGCAATTGTTTAGGATAATTCGGTCTTTGACAGCAATCCCAACTGTCCCAAATGATAGGGGTTTGGCACCAACAGCTGAGGTTTTCCAGAGCTATTTTGCTGACAAGATTTCAACTCTCCGCCGGGACATTCCGGCCACGTTTGATACAGTTAGTGAACTCGAGACTCCGCCGCCACTCGGCGGGCCCACCTTCACCCGTTTCCAATTGCTGGACGCAGCAGCTGTCGACAAGTTACTAGCTGCAGCTAGACCAACTACATGCTCCCTCGACCCGTGCCCCTCCTGGCTTGTTAGGCGTGTCGGGAGGGCTACGAGGCCCCCTGGGCACGATCATAAATAGCTCCCTTGAGCAAGGAGTCTTCCGGGGGATTGAAAGAGGCAATGGTGAGACCGCTGCTGAAGAAGCCGAATTTAGATCCTTCGGCTCCCTCCAATTACCGGCCAGTTTCCAACCTGCCTTTCTTAGGCAAGGTGATTGAGAGGGCAGCAGCGGATCAGCTGCAGCAGTTCTTGGAAGACACAGCTGGACTTGATCCCTTCCAGTCCGGCTTCCGTATTGGGCACGGGACGGAGACCGTGCTTGTCGCCATTACAGACCAACCGCCGCCAGCTGGACCAGGGTGGATCGGCACTGCTCGTCTTGTTAGATCTGACAGCAGCTTTCGACACTGTAGATCACGCACTGTTAACCCACCGTTTAGCCGGCTCCGGGGTCGGGGGGACCGCCCTTAAATGGGTGGCCTCCTTTCTCCGGGACCGGGGACAACGTGTGGAGGGGCGGGGAGGTCTCTGGGAGATTCCCACTGGACTGTGGGGTCCCCCCGGGGGCCATCCTCTCCCCCTATTATTTAACGTGTACATGCGCCCCCTGGCCCAGCTGGCCCGCGACTTTGGTCTGGAGTGTTATCAGTACGCTGATGACACCCAGCTTCTGCTGAGAATGGATGGCAGGCCGGACACCGTACCCGATTGTTTCCATCAGTGCCTAGAGGCCGTGACTGGTTGGCTGCGGGCTAGCCGGCTGAAGGTGAACCCGTCGAAGACGGAGATCTTGTGGCCTGGTCGACCTGGGCGGGATGAGTGCCGGTTGCCTACCTGGACGGCGAACGGCTTAGCCCGTCGCCTGTTGTTAAGAGCCTAGGTGTCCACCTGGACCCCCTGCTGACCATGGAGACCCAGGTCTCCGCGGCCAGCAGGGCGTCATTTTTCCACCTACGACAGGCTAGGCGACTGGCACCCTACCTTTCCAGGGACGACCTGGCCACGGTGATCAAGCGACGGTCATCTCGAGATTAGACTACTGTAACGCCCTCTACGTTGGCCTTCCCTTGGCGACAGTTCGGAAACTCAAGCTAGTGCAGAATGCCGCTGCTCGCTTGCTGACGGGAACGTCGGTAAGGGAGCACATCACGCCCATCCTCCGGCAGCTGCACTGGCTGCCTATTGAGTACCGAATTGCCTTCAAGGTGTTGGTGTTAACCTTTAAGGTTCTACACGGCCTAGGGCCTGCGTACCTGAGGGACCGCCTTGCCCCATACATTCCCCGAGATCACTACGTTCTGAGGAGTCGAATTTGCTCCTGATTCCATCGGTCCGCGCCTGTCACCTGTCTGCTACCAGGCAAAGGGCTTTCTCTGTGGCGGCTCCGGTACTCTGGAACTCTCTCCCGGACGACGTCCGAGCTGCCACGGAGCTCATCCCGTTCCGCAGGGCTTGTAAGACCGCCCTGTTCAGACTGGCCTTCGGCTAGGCGAGTAAGCCGAATGTACTCATCTTCCTAATCAGCACCCTGGTTCAGGGAATGCCATGGCATGCACATAATTTTAATCTCGGGACCTATTGTATTTTGTTTTATTGTATGTTTTATGTTGCATTTTATTGTACGGCGACATGGATGTACATGCCTGCCGAATTTTATGATGTTATCCGCCCCGAGCCTGCGGGGAGGGGCGGAATACAAGATGGAACAAATAAATAAATAAATAAATAAATAAATAATGAAAGGACCCAGGCAATGACATCTAATGGCCCATCCTCTGTACTGATATCAGCCAGCACACCAATGCTGTAAATCAAGAAACAGCTTTCTAAGATCTACAGAGATACTCACAGGAACACCTCAACAAGCGAGAGTCCAAAAGTGGTAGGTTAAAACCCAGAGCCTCAATTAGTGGCTGATACTGAATGAGAGACTCCCTCCTGAGCACACAGAAGACTGCTTGACTTGGAAGGTGATGAACAGGCTGTGCTCTGGCACCACGGGTTGCAGAGCCAATCTTCAGAAATAGGGCTACAAAGTGGAGTCCATTACATGTGAATGTGGAGGAGAGCAAACCACAGACCACTTACTACAATGCAGCCTGAGCCCTGCCACATACACAATGGAAGACCTTCTCACAATGACACCAGTGGCCAGCTTCTGTTCAAACAACATTTAGAATAATGCCAAGTTTTTAACTTTGTTTGCAGTTTTTAAATACATTATAATTGCACCTTCAATTAGCTTCTGAAATGACAAATAAATAAATAAATAAGCAGTCATTACAGTACAAATTAAGGAAGCCTTTCCCTTTCCATCCTTGTCATTGTTTCCCTCATATACTCAGCCCTGCATTTCTTTCCTTCTGAATTTCATTTGAACAAGGACTGAAACAAATGTTATTGGAGTAATTCCTTTTAAAAGTAGCTTGCTAAGTTCAGAGTTGGGGTGACAAGTTGATAGGTGACAACGTTCACAAGATCCTTACCAAGCAAAGCAGTAAACAGGTTCATCATGGTATAGGTGAGATGGATAGGAGATGTCTGAAGGAAGACTCTGCATTGAAGGCGAATGAATTCCAAGCAAGGCTGAACTAACCACATGAACAAGTCTTCAATCTGCAAATTGAGAAGGCGAAGTGGCTTTCAAACTTAAAAGAAGTCATGTAACTAATTAATAATTAGTGATAGTCTATCAACAGCCAGTAACAAGAGTAAACAGGCCTCACAAAGGCAACACAATAGTGTTATTTTTATCAATAGCTGCCATTCTGAATGGCTACTATTGTGTAATTGAACTTTGCATAATCATTGTGTACAGAATGGGAGACTACTAGTGGAAAGGGCTGTTTTGTGTTCCATTTTGTTAAATTCATGTTTCCCAATGTAATGGTATTGTAAGAATTAGGACATTATTATCTAAGAAAATGCAAAGAGCTGAATTACCACCACAAAAAGGTCAGATTTAGCCCAAAGTTTCCCACCCACATCATATATAGTCATTTGATCATTTCCTCTCCATTTGCTTTCATATTTTAAAATTCAGAAGAAAACTACATTTATACACACCAGTTCTTTGTGTACATCTTGCAAGACTGAAGGCAATGTGTTCATATATGAATCTTTCAGAGGCTTCCAACCTAACTGATGAGGTTCCATGTAAATCATCCCACACCTAAGGAAGGAATGGATAGCACAGTTGTATGGATCCTCCTTGCTGAGGCAAATTAAACTGAATGGAGCTCCCATGTTGACTATAACCTATTTTCACTAATATAGATTTCCTTCTCAACCTCTCCCATGTGCTTGTATACATAACATGGTTGCTGGGCTTAGCACAGCGGGCTAAACCACTGTGTTGCAGAAAATCCTGCCAACTGAAAAGTCGCCAGGTCAAGGTGAGCACCTGCCATCAGCCCCAGCTCACCTACCCACCTAGCAGGTCGAAAGCAGAAATGCGAGTAGATAAATAGGTACCGCTTTTAGCGGTAAGGTATCAAAAGACAACTTTAAGGACATCGACTGGGAGGATCGGGAGAACCACAACAAACTCACAGAATCAATGGTAGAAACAGTGCAAAAATATATTCATCTATAGGTAAACAATCTGTTTTCAGTCCGGTTTCCATTCTGAGCATGGGACCGAGACTGTTCTGGTTGCCATCGCAGACCAGCTCCGTTGTCAGCTCGACCGGGGCGGATCGGCACTGCTAGTGCTTCTTGATCTCACTGCAGCGTTTGATACTGTCGATTACGAACTGTTGATACACCACCTTGCCGTGTCCGGAGTCCGTGGGCTGGCCCTTAATTGGTTCAGCTCATTTCTCCAGAACCAGGGACAGCGAGTGGAGTGGATGGGACAAGTCTCCGAGAGGTGCCCTCTCTATTGTGGGGTACCACAAGGTGCTATCCTTTCCCCTCTTTTATTTAACATCTATGAGATATATATATATATATATATATATATATATATATATATACACACACACACACACACACACACACACACACATTTATATATATAATTTTAACGCACAAAAATACATACCAAACACTCACAGAACATTTACACTTCCCACCACCAACACGAGGATTATTTCCTTTTATATATTCATTTCTTATGGAGACAATCTTTATATCTTTATCTTTATACCTTTCCATTCTATATACTATATGACATTTGTATCTTATTTCTTATGGCTTGATCTCCAGAATGATTCATAATATAGTTCTTTACCCTTATCCATCTTTCTTCCATTTCTCTCATTCTATTTACATTAATTTTTAAAACATTTAATTTCACATTCATGATTTCAAATTCCATTTGCTTCACCATATATTGATACCATTTATTTACTGTCCATTTTGATTTATCTTTCCATCCTAGTACTATTACTGCTTGTGCACATTCAATTATTGCTTCTTTTATTTCATTTTCCGTTTTCTCCATTTTCCCTATTACCGCTACTTCCTTTGTTATGACATAACAACGTCATAGTTTAACATCCATGTTCAACCGCTTGCTCAGCTGGTACAGAGTTTCGGACTGGAGTGTTATCAGTACGCTGATGACATCCAGCTGCTTCTGCGTTTGGAGACCGGGGCAGTTTCGGTACCCGATAATTTCACTTTATGCCTTGAAGCCATGACTGGATGGCTGCGTGCTAGCAAGCTGATGGTGAATCCGGTGAAGATGGAGATCCTGTGGCCTGGCCGCCCTGTGGGAATGGAGCGACCGTTGCCTACCCTTGACGGTGAGTGTCTTGTTCCATCTGCCACCATGAAAAGCCTAGGTGTCTTTTTGGACACCTTGCTGACGATGGAGGCCCAGGTCTCTGCCGTCAGCAAACAGACGTTTTTCCATCTTCGCCAGGCTAGGCGGCTGGCGCCCTATCTTTCCGGGGAGGCCTTAGCCACAGTGATCCATGCCACTGTCACCTCAAGACTGGACTACTGTAGCGCTCTATACATTGGCCTTCCTTTGTCAGTGTAACACCTCAAGGTCCCTGGAGATCCCCCTAGCAAACCACACAAGGCCAACTGCAGTTTAAAGCTTTATTTAGAATAAATGAAATAGGAAAGGCATAGAAATAATGCTTCAAAAATCTGGGAACAATACAGTATCAGAGCTCAGTCTCCTGCAGTTGCAAAGGCAAGGTAATCTAGTCCCAAAATGGGTTGTAGCAATTAAGTAATAAAGATCAGCCCCTAGAGGTTTTCCAGGCCAAGGTAAATAGCTCAAAAATGCTGTAGCAATATAGCAGTAAAGTAGTCTCTGGAAGCTCCAAGGGACTCAGCCTGTTGATGCCTCAAGGTCAATCCAAATGGCCACGTTGGACCCCACACTTGGTAAAGCAAAGTAAAGTCCCAAAATAAAGAGGAACTCCTTTGGTCCCTTCAGCAAAGCTTGGCAATGTAAATAATGAGAAAAGGTAATACTTAGCCTCTAGATGTTCCTTGGCGTCACGTGAAACAATAGCAAGTCCAAAAGCACAAAGCAAGGAAGGATCTTCTTGACAAAGGACAATTCCAAAAAAGTAAAAGCAACTTGGCAAACAGAATCCATATGCAGGCGGCTCCCAACCGCCGGCCTTGGTCTTAGTGTGCATCAAGTATTGCAATGCAATAGTCCAGAATAAAATGGATACACAAGGGATCTTCTTGCCCGAAAGGGCCAGTCCAAGGCAAGGTAAAGACAGCTTAGCAAACAGAGTTCAATACAGGGCGGCTACGATCCGCCTGGCCCTTTGTCTTGGTTGAACGTTACGTTGTCTCGAGATGCTTCTAGGTTCCCAGTCTCTCCAGTGATACCTTGGGGACCCTTTGAAGTCTCCGACGTACCCTACGTCGCATGTTTCCCAGCAGAGGCACACCATCTGGCTGTGCATCGCTCTTCCCACAGAGGAAAGGTATGCAAACCAATTATTTCTGGCAGCTGGGCTAGGGAGGAATCCACTTTCAGTTTCCCAGCATCTCTTATCACAGGAAAAAAGCCGCTTTGCTTGTAACAGCCTTGAACATAGTTTCTCACACACACAGGCCGCAGCTGGGTTTCTTGAGACTGGTAAACAGGGCCAGAAATCTGCCTGCCTGAGTTTGGTTGCCCCAAGGGATGCTGGGAACGGTGGTAGTGGATGGCTGGGGCCGGACAGTCAGTGACCCAGAAACTTGTATAGTTCAAAATGCAGCTACCAAGCTCCTTACAGGAACCCCTGTGCGATGTCATATAACACCTATCCTGTGTCAGCTGCATTAGTTACTGATTGAATTCCGGATCTCCTACAAGGTGCTGGTATTGACCTTTAAGGCCTTGTAAGGCCAGGGGCCGACGTACCTTAGGGACCGTCTCTCCCCCTAACAACCCCAGTGGCCACCTTGATCTTCCCAAGAAAATCTCCTCCATATACCGGGCCCTAGAGAAATCCGCTTTCTCAGCCTCCCCCCCCAAAACTGTGGAACTCTCTGCCACCCGACATCTGAGCCATACGCGAACTGAGATGCTTAACTATATACAACATATACTGTATAGACAGACAACGAGCTACACAATTGGTCGAGAGCTCGCCGCGACCCGGGCAGGCCTCAAACTCATGACCTTCTGGTCAGTAGAGATCTTATGCAGCTGACTCCCAGCCAGCTGCGCCACATTCCCGGTGCTGAGGGGGAAAAGAAAAGGGCCTGAGGCTGTTGGGAATTGTGGGAGTTCAAGTCCAAAACACCTGGAGGGCCCAAGTTTGCCCATGTCTAGTTTAGACTTATACCTATGCATATACAGTAGTTTAAGAAGTATAAACAAAGCTGCTTAGAATACCATTCTCTCTTCCAGCAATTTTCCTGCTGCATAATGCCTCTGGTGCCCTAGGCCATTGTTTCACACCGCCTAATGGTAGGGATAGCCCTACACACACCCATAAACACACATCCTCTTATCATTGTTGTCAGAAATTACCGGCTGACTGTGGCAGGAGATGCTTGTTCCAGATCTTCTGGCTCAAACATTAAGCTCATTTTTGCACTCATCTGAATGATTTCACCACTCATTAAGCACAGCTGGAACAGAAAATATCACGGAACCCAGAATCAGTCACATATTCAGAAGATATTGCATTTTGTATTGTAAATTTTTTGTTGTCAAAATATTCAAAATTGCAGTAAGTGGCCTGACAGAGTGAAGTAGTGGAGAAAAAATACCTTCTTATTATCATCTAGTACAGTGTTCATGTTCTCTATCCAAACAGCATCCACTGGGCCATCAAAGACAATCCACTTCCTGTCCTCTGACGTAGAGCAAGCCTGTTCCCTGAAGGTGTTTGCAAGGACACCATCTGTCCATTCATGGCTGACAGGGTCGAAACATCCATACAGCTGCCCCATGGTGATCGCTTTGGGATTGATAATTCTGAACTCGACGGCAGATTCCTCTGATGAACTATCTGAGAAAAGGGGTGGGGACGATTATCTCTGAAGAATCACAAGAGGAAATCAACAGCATGTACTGGTTATTGCACTCCATGCCTGGAGCCACCTATGACCAGAGTATAAGCAAACAGTGTGTTGTAAAAATACATAAAATATATGAAAAAAGCAGGAAATAAGAAAGGAGAGGAACAATCCAAAAAGATTTAGCAATAGGTGATAGCCATACAGGAACCCAAATGTCTCATAAAAATCCAAAAGTAACACAGTCCAGGAATAACCAAAACTCACAAGTATAGCATAAATCCACAAACAAAAGGTATATCTAGAAAAGTTTGAGCAAGAATCATAAAACCAGAATATAGAAAACTTCCACCATACTTGAATTCAAAACCAGGACTTGACTTGGCACAAAAACTCAAGCCTAGCTTATCCCTCAAAAGTCAACATTGCCTGAACTAACCATAAGGTAAACAATTACCTGTTAATAAGAACTCATGAAATCATGTCATTTCCCAAGAATTTTCTCTATTTCTTTCCCATGTACTCTCTCAGACCTACAGAGCCAATTCTCTGCTCTGAACTGTAAACAAAGACTTTTGCTTATCTCTGTAACACCAGGTGTTTTCGCTTGAGTTTTCCATTTTACTTACTTCTTCTTCAATCGACTCCATATCAAACAATGTTGTTTCTGGCTCCTGTGATTGACCTTGGAGCTTGCCACTGTCTGAGCCAGTTTCATTTCCCCGACCTGAATCTGCATAACTTTGAACCCCAGGAAATTCCACAATCCCTTCTGAATCATCAGTGAACCCATGATCAGCCTCTGGCTGAGGCTAAGCTACAACACTGGTACAAAAAAACTGCTAATTGGAAGCAATTTCTCACAACTTCATTTGCATACTAGTTGTGCATTTATTTTCCAATTGTGACTTTTTAAACCCAAAGCAGAAATTGGTAGCATATTGATCAGCAGAGCTCCGATTGGCTCAGACAGCTAGAAACACAAAGGTGTGCTATTATTAAAATGGAATAACAGTTTGAATTTTAAAAGAGAGAGGAATTTGTATACATTCTGCTTGATGGCTGCTGTAGAGATGGGTAGACTGATCCCCAACTGGATAGCTTTGGTTACACAGCTGGGACACAATGAGAATAACCTGAAAATTAATCTAAGGGATGGCTCTCCAGAGGTTATTGCATTACACCTCCCATCCTATCTCCCTATTAACTATTTTTCGATTAATTTAATACCTACCTTGGCTCAAATCCCCGAGTGCTGCAGCTAGGACTTTGTAGGCACTGGTTTTACCTCCCATGGGTTCCCCAACAATCATATAGCCATGGCGCACCATCATCATTTCATAAATCTGCACCAATAAGATAAGTGCTGCAATAAATATGTTGCATCAACAAATGTCAAAGTAATCATAGTAGATCAAACTCCTTTCACTGGTAAAAGAGATCCCACTGAGAGGTAGTGTGAAGGTTTCAGTCATAGCCAAAAGGTTAATGCATTTTGAATCACTAAATACAAACATGATGTATTTTATCCTGGGATAAACTCTGAACAAAGTTGTATATTGACATATCATCCAGTACATATGCACTTTCAACAACACAGCCAAATGTTTCCTCAAAGCAAGAGGGCACCTAAAGAAGTGATGAATAAGGAACTTTGTATTAGATGAGACTAAAGGTGCAGGGAAGTATGTGTTATAGAAGAATGGAATGTAACTGGGTTGCTATGAGTTTTCTGGACTGTATGGCCATGTTCCAGGAGCATTCTCTCCTGATGTTTCACCCACATCTATGGCAGGCATCCTCAGAGGTTGTGAGGTCTGCTGAAAACGAGGCAAGTGAAGTTTATATATCTGTGGAATAATGTCCAGAGTGGGAGAAAGAATGCTTGTCTGATTGAGGCAAGTGTGAATGTGGCGATTGGCCACCTTTATTAGCATTGAATGGTCTTGCAGCTTCAAAGCCTAGCTGCTTCCTGCCTGAGGGGATCATTTGTTGGGAGGCATTAGCTGGCCCTGACTGTTTCCTGTCTGGAATTCCCCTGGGTTTTTTTAGTATTGCTCTTTATTTACTGTCCCAATTTTAGATTATTTTAATAGCCAGATTGTGTTCATGTTCATTATTTCCTCCTTTCTGTTGAAATTGTCCACATGCTTGTGGATTTCAATGGCTTCTCTGTGTAGTCTGACATGGTGATTGTGAGAGTGGTCCAGCATTTCTGTGTTCTCAAATAATATGCTTTGTCCAGGTTGGTTCATCAGGTGCTCTGCTATGGCTGACTTCACAGGTTGAATTAGTTGGCAGTGCCTTTCGTATCCCTTGATTCGTGTTTGGGCAATGCTGTGTTTGGTGATCCCTATGTAGACTTGCCCACAGCTACATGGTATACAGTAGACTGCATGTTATACGATACAGAGAGAAGCCATTAAAATCCACTCTTTCCAAGGACAGTGAGTGTATGGCGTGGCGTGCAGGCAGGCCTGGAAAGCGCACGCCTACCAGTGTCTACAGCCAAGCACCTCTCACTCTAGAGTAGAAACAGCAGGTGCCAGGTAATAAGAATGGAAGCGCACTCTGGGAAGGGGAGCCAGTGGGTGGGAAGCCTCCCCCAGAATGGTCCAATTTTCGGGGGGGACGGGACACAAAAACAAATATCCACACTCCTGATTTTGGGAAGCTCTCAAAAAATGGATCGCGGGGCCCAATGAAAGCCAAGACAAGAAACGGGGCAAGGTTTACCCCGAAAGCGCAATCCTACTGCAGTGTTTTTCAACCTTTTTTGAGCCGCGGCACATTTTTCACATTTACAAAATCCTGGGGCATACCACCAACCAAAATGACACAAAATGACACTCGAACACAGTAATACATATAGTTAATATGTTTTAAATGTATTTATACACTCAGTGTGAAACCTGGGCCTGTTTTGATGAACACAACATAGATATCCTGGCAGGAATGGCAGAAAGACACAAACTTCCCACACAGAACTCCCATAACCAAGAGAAAATACTATAAGAGTTTGGTGGGAATTGACCTTGAGTTTTGGAGTTGTAGTTCACCTATATCCAGAGAGTACTGTGGACTGAAACAATGTTGGATCAGGACCAAACTTGGCATGAATACTCAATATGCCCTAATGTGAACACAGATGGAGTTTGGGGAAAATAGACCTTGACATTTGGGAGTTACCGTTTCTGGGATTTATACTTAACACACAATCAAAGAGCATCCTGAACTCTTACAACAACGGAATTGAACCAAACTTGGCATATTGAACCCTCATTACCAACAGAAAGTACTGAAAGGGTTTGCTTGGGAATTTACCTTGAGTTTGGAAGTTGTAGTTCACCTACACCCACTCCAACAATGTTATGTTATGTTGTTGTTTGTTTTCTATCCAGAACCACAATGTTGGAAGGAGGCTCACCACTTTAAGGTCCCTAAAACAGGCATGGGAAAACTTCGGCCCTCTGGGTGCTTTGGACTTCAACTCCCACCATTCCTAACAGCCTGAGGCCCTTTCCTGCTTAAGTGGCTGAGGGGGGAAGGAAAAGGGCCTGAGGCTGCTAGGAATGGTGGGAGTTGGAGTCCAAAACACCTGGAAGGTCCAAGTTTGCCCATGCCAGCTTTCGACAGAGACCTCTTCCCCCCCCCTTCCCCTTCGCGCCCTTTCTTCCCCCTCCTGCCAAACACTTACTTTTTCTTCTCAACTGCCGCTTCTGCCGCCATTTTGATCCGAGGGGGCAACGTGAGTGTGTTCAGGAGGGGAGGGAGGAGGGAGGAAGACGTGACCCGTGCGGGCGCTACTGTGCAAACTTGCCCCAGAGCAAAGCGAGGCAAAGTGAGCAGAGCAAGGCTGGGAAGAAGGGAGCCCGAGTGGAGAAGAAAAAGTGTTCGGCAGGAGGGGGAAGAAAGGGTATTGGAGGTTCCAATTTCCCACAGCACACCTGATGATCGCTCACGGCACACTAGTGTGCCACGGCACACTGGTTGGGAAACACTGTCCTACTGTATGCACTGAAGATTTACAGAAATACAAGTTGTATCACAAAAAGGGGGCAAATTTATTTCCCAAGTAATAGCCCAAGGAGACATTCTCAATGGTCACTAAAGGTAAAGGTAAAAGTTTTTCCCTGACATTAAGTCCAGTCGTGTCCCACTCTGGGGGTTGATGCTCATCTCCATTTCTAAACCGAAGAGCCAGCGTGGTCCGTAGACACCTCCAAGGTCATGTGGCCAGCATGACTTTATGGAGCGCTGTTACCTTCCCGCCAGAACAGTACCTATTGATTTACTCATATTTGCATGTTTTCAAATTGCTGGGTTGGCAGAAGCTGGGGCTAACAGCAGGAGTATAAACAAAGTGCAACTAGTTAAATACAAATATCTATATTAAAGATTATTCTGTGAGTACAATAAATCATAATCAAGTTCATAAAGACACAAGTGTGTGCGGGACACACAATCCCAGTCCTACCGCAAGTCCCAACAATGTTCCAAAATCAATAGAGTTCCTCTTAGTATTTTGGAACATTGTTGGGACTTGCGGTAGGACTGGGATTGTGTGTCCCGCACACACTTGTGTCTTTATGAACTTGATTATGATTTATTGTACTCACAGAATAATCTTTAATATAGATATTTGAATTTAACTAGTTGCACTTTGTTTATACTTATGGTAATTATAGCCAGGCTGTTTACTCTGTTTATGCATAGCGCTAACAGCAGGAGCTCATGCTACTCCCCAGATTCGAACCTGCGACCTTTCGGTCAGCAAGTTCAGCAGCTCACAACTTTATACCACTGCACCACCGGGGGTCACTAAAAACAATCAAATCTGGAGTGCCAAATGGAAAAGAATGACAGAAAGCTATACTTATGGAGAAAACATGAACTGGCCAGCTGAACCGCCAGTTCTGGATCTTTAAATAAAGGACTAGGGCGTAAGGATATGCTACAACAAATCCAATTATACTCTTATTAATGAGAATGTTATACTTAATGCTCTTTCCAATGTGTATATATGAAAAGTAAAGAAACCTGAATAATTTTTCCAATAAACCACGGCACTGGCTGAAGATTCATTTTTTGGATATTCTGATTCAGAGCCTGGATGAAGAGCTCATAATCGGGTTTGGGCAGAACCACTCCAGGAAACAAATCCGATATGATCCCCTGTGAAATGACAGAAAAGAATGTCATTTAAAACCATGGCTTCTCAGAGCAAGTTTGCTTTCAGTTGCAAAAACAAATGCACAGATCCCTTTCTTCTTGGTTGGTTTTTGACCATCTCATCCAGATTTGTCTGCCTGCAAGAATACAGAAGCTGCAAGTATTATCAGCACTGAAATGACAATCTGTTATCTTACCTGAAACAGAGGAACATCTTGTGCTAAAAATTTCGCTAAGTTGACATCCAGCAGTGCCCTCAGCAGCAATACGCTTTCGTTTTCATTCGGGTACTTTAGCTTCAGGTTTCCTGCTGCTGTCAGGACAGATTTAACTGCACGCATTCCATAATCATAATGATGCTGTGATGATAACTGTTCAGAACAAAGTCGATAGGTAGCAACAATTTTCTGGGCAAGACTGTAGAAAAATATAATACATTACCGTTTATGAACACCCGTTAAATAAGAGTAATATATATTCACATGACTAAATACCTGAATATTTAGAACAAACCAATTTACAAATGACCCACACAGGATGGTAAAGTAACTTACATCATTGTGTACAATGCTCAGTGTGGAAAAATTGCAGAAATTACAATACATAAAAGAACTGTTGGGAATAGTAATCTTCTTCAAGCCTCCACTAGTTATTTGTTATGTATATAGTTGCTTACTGTATTGTATATGTGCATATTGGTTTGCAGGGGTTTTTTTACTCTATGCTGTGGTCGGGGCTGCAGGCCATATGATCAGATCTGGGCTTATTCAGAGCTCAGACTCCATTTTAGAGCAGTATGCCTAGAGATTGTAGTAGGAACTGTATGCTCAGAGACTTCAGTAGGAACAGATGTATGCTTTCAGACTCTCAGGCTATACAGACTCAATTGGACTTTCAGACTAGATAGAGACTATATTACACTCTCAAAACAGATCCTTTAGAGTATGGACTATTGATTCTAAGAAATGATGCCCTATCTTACCTACACAGAGAAACTACTTCAAACCCTATTTGTAACTGGACTGATAAACAATGTACCTGTATGCTGAATACATGAAATTTGTGAGTAAACCAACTATGTTACTTTTAAAGAAGTCTGCTTTCTTTTGTCTCTTGAGAGCATGATTTAAAGGCAAATATATTTTCAGGGAAAGTAGATGTTTTGGGGCAACTAAAATTGTTCCTGGAACAATCTGGGATGAATGAGAAAATGTACTGAAAAGTCTCCGGGAATCAAAGCCAATATTCCAAAATCTTGCTTCATATTAACTTTGCCTCTGGCCATATTGAAGAAATGGGATTGTTGTGTACTGGTCCAGGTGCTCCTCTTTTGAACTTTCCCTTGACTCTTGTATCTAGGAGAGTACGAGGAATGTTCTGGGTGAGGTGGGGAGCACTTGGATTAGTACAGAAGGATTTGTATTGCTCCTGTATGGCCAGAGACAGACCTCGCTAGTTCCTTTGCAGATGGAAAACAAGTGTACTTGAGGAGAAATCACAAAATGGAGACTATAACCGATCACTCTGAGTACAACCTGTAATAAGGTGCTAGTTTTCATTCCTCAAACGCAAAGCATTTGCTTTACAACTCCATGGAAATTAATAGAGCCATTAATTCTTATGGAAAAGTGGTTTAATGTTTACAAAGTTCAGTTGGTGCTAGACTCTTGATATGTTTGATATGTTTTAATAGTTTGAAAGACTACTTAATTGATATGTATATGTTTTTACAGTTTTATATTATTGTGTTTTCCTGTTATTGTCTGAATCTGACATTGAATTATTGCCATAGTTTGTCAGCCGCCCTGAGTCCCCCTCCGGGGGCGAGAAGAGTGGGGTATAAATACAGTAAGTAATAATAAATAACAATAAAAAGAACATTTCTGAAACTCTGCTGAATATATATATATATATATATATATATATATATATATATACACAGTGTATATATATACTGTGTGTGTGTGTGTGTGTGTGTATATATATATGTGCATTGGCATGTCTTTATCCCTAACAGTTCAAAGACATACCTAAGTACATCAGTTTAACAACTGAGAAACCTAATTGCCTTGCATGAACACCATTTTCCCTAAAGATTATGACTCTTACAGTTCATACTTTTTACCAAGTGGTTATGTCAGCATTTTTCAAAAGGTTATAACTTCTAACAAGGTCATGCCTTTCCAAAGATTATAAATCTCCAAAAGGTTCTGGAGATTTATATTTTCCAAAAAGATCTCATATAGGCAATAAGTCTAAAACAAGCTCCGAATCCATGGGAAAGTCGTCCTTAATTTAGATATTAACTGGAGGAGCATCTCACCTCTTTTAAAATAAAGGGTTGAAGACATTCCTTTTTCATTCATCAGAAGAAGCTGCTAAGTTGTGCCTAAGGTTGTGGCTGGTGGAGGCTTTAGCCCCAAAGAGTAACTTTTCCAAGACAGAAAGGCATAATACATCCTGTTGAGAATGTTTAAACATGTAGACCAGGGCTGTCCAACTGGCGGCCCGGGGCCCCCGCATACGGCCCCCCAGCCCCTTCCCTATGGCCCCCTAAGCTTTTAAATAAAAAATAAAAATTGAAAAATAAAATAAATAATAAAAATTGAAAAAACCTACTTCCGGGTTCGGAGCAAGTATCGCGAGAATACGCAATCCACACGGGATTTCGCTGTCAATGCGAGATCACGCCGGTGTTGACAGCGAAATCCCGTGTGGATTGCGTATTCTCGCGATACTCTTCGGCTACTCTACTACTGGATCGCTGAGGCCCACAGATGCAATTAGGACCTTCTTCGACTCAGTCGGTCGTCGCCTCTCTCGTCGTCCGGGTACTCCTGGATCCTGCGCATTTGGAAAAGATAGGCCGAAGCACGGGGCTCCTCAGGGGGCTCCTCATTTCCTCCCCCCATCTCCCCTCATGTATTAAATATAAAATTAAATATATTTAAAGATGAAATAAGGGGGGATGGGATACATTAAAATAAGGGGGGAGGGGAGGATGGAATTAAATATATTTAATATTAAATAAAAATAAGGGGAGAGGGAAGGATGGAATTAAATATATTTAATATTAAATTAAAATATATTTAATATTAAATAAAAATAAGGGCGAGGGAGGATGGAATTAAATATATTTAATATTAAATAAAAATAAGGGAGAGGATGATGGAATTAAATATATTTAATATTAAATTAAAATAAGGGGAGATGGGAGGATGGAATTAAATATATTTAATATTAAATTAAAATAAGGGGAGATGGGAGGATGGAATTAAATATATTTAATATTAAATTAAAATAAAATAAGGATGGAATTAAATATATTTAATATTAAATTAAAATAAGGGGAGAGGGGAGGATGGAATTAAATATATTTACTATTAAATTAAAATAACGGGAGAGGGGAGAGGGCGCCGGGGGAGAGGGCGGAGCCGGGGCGGAGCCGGGGGTGGAACGGAGCCGGGGGCAGGGGCAGACCCTACGGCCCCCCAGGTCATCAGTGACCGGAATTCAGGCCCCTGGGCCGGTAGAAGTTGGACAGCCCTGATGTAGACCAATACCTGACTAACATACCTTCTGGAGTCAAGGAATCCCATTGAATAAAGTGATATTTCGCCAATCAAAGCATAGTCTGGAACCATCATAGCTACCGTACGGAACAAAGCCTAAAAAATTACAAAAGAGGGGGGGGGGGATCATAAACAACTTGTACTCAAGATAAAGAACTCTAGCAGGTTTCCAAGGTAGAAGGACTGTTACAGAATATTAATATTTCTGTATCCATGTATTACAGTTCTTGAAAGTATCTATGAAACATTGTACTTGATCTTGTCTGTTGTCCATAATAGATTGTTGCTTAGGAAGAGATGGAAGTAGATATTTTGTTCTCAAGGGATGATTTATTTTGATGGCGTAATATTACTTGTAAGTCTATTGTTTCATTGTGAACTGGTTGAGGAAAAAGAATTCAGCTTGCCAGACACTGCAATAAAGCAGTCTTAGGTGATGAGAGATCACATTAGTTAAAACAGAGTTACAAAAATACAAAGAACTGCCAGGGCACTGAAGATGTAAGAAGATGCATATGAATGCAAGAAGTGTGATGATTGCCAGCTCCAACTCTGGGGACACATGAGTGAATGCCTAAGATCCAAGTCACATGTTTAGAAAAGGACATATGATGCAGACCTTTCAGAGTTGTAACAATATGCAGACAAACAAAATAATTCCTTCTTTTTTGGTTGGAATTTTCTTTTAAAAGTCCATATGGACCATATGGACATATATTCATTACTTTGTTGTCATCCAACAGTATTTTAGGGTTAACCTGTAAACCCCACACCCCACCCCACACCCCCAAAGCCATAGAAAAGAGAAGAGGTTTGCATTCAAAGCAGAAATGGGAAGCTTTCTCCTCCGTGCCCCCCCCCCCCCGACTTTGGGATTCCCTTCCGGGAGAGATCAGGAATGCCCCCTCACAGGAAGCCTTTAAGGGGCAACTGAAAACCAGGTTTTTCGCCTAGCCTTTGGAGACTAGATCCTTCAATGCCCGTTTTTTGGGGGGTTTTTTTGTTTTTGGATTTCCTTCCCTTTTCCAACTTCTCACATTTTGGCCCTACTCCATTTATCTCCCCCAGTTTTTAACATTTAATATGTACATATGGCCTGCCCTCTCGTCTTCCTTTTCCCTCTGTTTTGACACATTTTTATTGTGTTTTTGTTAGACGTATTCATTTTATTGTGTTTATTGTTTTTATTGTGTTTATTGTTCTGATGTCTGATTTTTTGTGATTTGTAGTTTGGGCATGGCCCCATGTAAGCCACTCCAAGTCCCCTTTGGGGAGTTGGAAGCGACTTATAAATAAAGTTTATTATTATTATTATTATTATTATCATGGAGCCCTCCAGGTGTTGTTGGACTGTAGGTCCCAGGATCTCTAGCCAAATAATGGTAAGGCATACTAGGAGCTGCAATTCAAAAACAGTTGGATTCCCACCCGACTTAGAGCAACATCTGTGATCCCTGGCAGCTACCTGAGATCCTGAAACCTGTGTTTCATCTACTGTCTGGAAACCCACATTTAACATCAGATGCCTTTCCATTGATAGCACTATCTAAAGAGCTATCTAGATAGCTAGATAGACAGACAGACAGATATGGTAAAGGTCAAGGTTTCCCCTTGACATTAAGTCTAGTCATGTCCAACTCTGGGGGAGAGGTGCTCATCTCCATTTCTAAGCCGAAAAGCCGGCGTTGTCCATAGACACCTTCTAGATCATGTGGCCGGCATGACTGCATGTAGCACCATTACCTTCCTGCAGAAGCGGTACTTATTGATCTACTCACATTTGCATGTTTTCGAATTGCTAGGTTGGCAGAAGCTGGAACTAACAGTGAGAGCTCATGCTGTTCTCCAGATCCGAGCCGCCAACCTTTCAGTCAGCAAGTTCAGCAGCTCAGTGGTTTAACTTGCTGCACCACCAGGGTTTGTGTGTGTGTGTGTGTGTACACACACACACACCCCATTTGGTGTTTCTTTTGCTCTTTTGCTCAGAAGATTTCCTGTCACTTTCTGTCCCTGTGATAATTGGATTTTAAAACATTTGGCTTCTTGTGGAAAAAAGGATTGGTGATAAAGCTTCAACGGAGACCCCTTTTCCCAATGATAATATCTCTTCCAGGAATGAATTTCCCTTCCTATGGATAGATTTTTCTCACTTCCTGTTGTCTCAGCCCTATTCTTAACTATGACATGTTTGTAACTCAGATGTTTGTAACTCAGGGACTGCCTAAATCCAGATATTGATTTCTTTTCACACCTCCTCATTTGATTTCAGGCTCTGCCCAACAATTCATGGTTTTGTAGTTCCCCCAGAAGAGGACACAATTTACCTTCAGGTTATCAGGAAGTTCTGCCCGTCCAGCATATCCAGGATTCATAGTGATAAATACCGCACATGTTGGGTTAAGAGAAATCTCTGTGCCTTCAAACAGAAATGTTTTGAGCTTTCTAATAATGGCCTGTTGGATACTGAGAATCTGCTGTGCCACTACAGACAGCACTTCCACCTAATAAAATCAATAACATAAAGTTTTGTATTAAAATAAACCCTCTAAATCTACATAAAACTCAAAGATGTAGCTGGAATACCATGCAGATAAATATATCCACCCTGGGTAACAGTGTTCATGAATAAATCACGGTAGTCTGGAAATGTGTGATACATTAGTGATAAAGGACTGGAGCCAGACATTGCAGGAATATTGAAAACAGCTTTGTTTCAAACCAGTCTATTTGTCCACCTAACTCAGAATCATCAATGCTGATTGGCAGTGGATTCCCAGAACAATTGACATGGGCCTTTCTCAGTTCAAGATTTGACCCTAGGATATTTTTTTATCTGAAGCATGGAGTAGGTTCAGTGAACAGATGTGTCCGTATCTATAAGACAGAACCAAAATATACGAGGGTGGGTCAATAAGTCTGTGACTTTTTGAAAGAAACACAGGTTTTTTGATAAAAAATAGTTTTATTTTTCAACGTACTCTCCTTTGAGCTCTATATACTTTGTCCAACGTTTCTCCATTTTTTTTATTCCTTCCAAAAAATAAGATTTGTCAAGGTCATCAAAATAGGTATTTGTTTGTGAGATGATTTCATTGTTGGAGTCAAATCTCTTTCCGCCAAGCCATTTCTTCAGGTTTGGAAACAAGAAATAGTCACTCAGGGCTAAATCCAGAGAATAGGGAGGATGAGGGAGCAATTCATATCCCAATTCATGGATTGTTGCCATGGCAACTGCACATGTGTGCACCCTTGCATTGTCCTGGTGCAAAATAACTTTTTTCTTGGCCAAATGCAGTCATTTCTCTCTTTTCAAATCTTCATTAAATCGACCAAATAAGTTGGCATAATATTCACCATTGATTGTTTTACCCTTTTGAAGGTACTCAATGTGGATTATACTGCGTGCATACCAAAAAAGGGTCCAAATGGTAAACAGGCACAAACACCATTATGGACATTATTTACGGGCTTTTCCACCACTTATTGGGACTTTGGTGAGAATACAGACTTTGATATTGTGGACTCCTTATTGTTCCAACGTATGTCCCCTTGTATACCTTGGTTCTTAGGAATATATTCCTGATATTAGTCATCCCAGAGGTACACGTATGTACACTTTATTATTGATGATTATAGATTTTGATACAGTTCGATTGTGTTTGTGCCTGTTTACCATTTGTATCACTATAGCCCAGCTCTTTGTTTACACATACCAAAAAAGGGTCGCCATGACTTTATTGGCTGACAAACCCACCTTGGCCTTCTTTGGTGCCGATTCACCCCGAGAAACCCACTGTTTTGACTGCTGCTTGGTCTCTGGTGTGTTGTGGTGGATCCACGTTTTGTCCACGGTTACAAAACGGTGCAAAAACTTGTCCATATTGCGGTTGAACAACGGCGAACACTCCTGCGAAATTGTCCCACGATTGCGTTTGTGGTCGATTGTGAGCAAACGCGGCACCCATCTTGCGGAAAGCTTTTTCATACCCAAGTGATCATTTAGAATTGAAACCACTGAGCCATGAGAGATGCCTATGGCTTCCACAATCTCTTGCACTTTCAATCTCTGATTGGCCAACACCATATCGTGAATTTTTTCAATTGTTTTGGGTGTAAAAAACTTCAACTGGGCGTCCAGAACGTTCGGCATCTTCCGTGCTTGTACGGCCACAACGAAGTTCAGTAAACCACTTTTTTTACCATTGAAATTGTTGGTGCAGAGTCCCCATAGTTTTTATCAAGCTTAGCCTTGGTTTGAGTGATGGTTTTTTCTCGCAAAAAATAATCCTTAATGAATACACAAAATTCACTTTTTTCCATTTTCTCCTCAAATCACGTGGTAGTCTGCTATCAATAGCTGTCAAACACAAACTAAATGACGCAGCTTGTTCAAATTTTGACAGGAGTCAACTGACAGATGCCTGTTGACAGGAACAATGTTGCCCTTTCAGTTAAGAGGCGAGAAATTCAAAAAGTCACGGACTTATTGACCCACCCTCGTAGGTTACCTAATACGTTTAATTACCCATGAACTTTAATGGTATTTCAACTTATTGTTGAAGGCTTTCATGGCTGGAATCACTGGGTTACTGTAAGTTTTTGGGACTGTATGGCCATGTTCCATCTATGGCAGTCACCCTCAGAGGTTGTGAGGTCTCACAACCTCTGAGGATGCCTGCCATAGATATAAGCAAAACGTCAGGAGAAAGTACTTCTGGAACATAGCCATACAGCCCCAAAAACTTACAGCAACCCGGTATTTCAACTGTTCAAAATATCATTCTGACTGAAGATTAAAAAATGAACATGTTTTCAACCATAAACTTCAAGTTTTCAAGTCTAAACTTGTACTCCATGTTAAAAATTGACCCATGAAATAGATTAGGTTACAGTCCCACTAATGTCAATGGGATTTACTTCTGAGAGACTGTTGCACCCGAGGCCTGGAAACCCCTATGACCACAGCAACACACAAGACTCCAAAATATAAGCAAACGGTTTATTGAATAAACATATTTATTTATTTCGTACACTTCTATCCTGCTCTTCTCCCCACAAGGGGGACTCAGAGCAGCCTCAGAATAGCATCAGAAGATGCTAGCAACATAAATACCATAAAATTACAATTAACAATAAAAATCATTTTAAAAACATTCTACAACATCATTAATAGATTTAACAATAAATTAACGTGTCAGTAAAACCAAAAACCAAGCCGGGAGAATCCATGTCACAAAACCCAAAGTTCCTTTACCTATTGCCGCTAGCCTCTAATCGAACGCCTGGCCCCAGAGCCAGGTCTTCAGCTGTCTTCTAAAGGACAGGAGGGAGGGGCCCAACCTGATGTCTTTAGGGAGAGAGTTCCACAGACGAGGGGCCACTGCCGAGAAGGCCCTGTCTCTCGTTCCCACCAACTGTGTTTGCGAGATAGAGAGCAGGACCTCTCCTGACGATCTTAAGCTTCATGATGGTTCATAGCAGGAGATACATTTGGACAGGTAATCTGGGCCAGAACTGTTCAGGGCTTTAAAGGTTTAAACCAGCACTTTGAATTGTGCCCGGAAGCTGATCGGCAGCCAGTAGAGCTGCCGCAACAAAAGAGTGGTACGCTCCCTGTACGCCGCTCCGGTTAACAACCTGGCTGCCGACCGTTGGACTAATTGGAGCTTCCGAGAAGTTTTCAAAGGCAGCCCCACATAGAGAGTGTTGCAGTAGTCTATTCAGGATGTAACCAGACTTGGTGTGGACCACTGTGGCCAAGTCAGACTTCCCAAGGAATGGGCGCAGCTGGCGCACAAGTTTTAATTGTGCAAAAGCTCTCCTGGAACCTCGGGTTCCAGGCTCAGCGATGAGTCCAGGGTCACTCCCAAACTGCAAACCTGTGTCTTCAGGGGGAGTGTAACCTCGTCTAAAACAGGCTGTAACCCTATCCCCTCTTCAGCCTTTCGACTGACCAGGAATACCTCTGTCTTGTCTGGATTAAGTTTCAATCTGTTCACCCTCATCCAGGCTGACACAACAGCCAAGCACCGGTTCACGACCTGCACAGCCTCCTTAGTAACAGGTGGGAAGGAGAGATAGAGCTGAGCATCATCCGCGTACAGATGACATCTAACCCCAAAACTCCGGATGATCTCTCCCAGCGGCTTCATGTAAATGTTAAACAACATGGGGGACAGTATAGAACCCTGAGGGACCCCACAAGTCAATGGTTGTGAGGACAAGCAGGAGTCCCCCAGCAACACCTTCTGGGAACAACCATCAAGGAAGGACTGGAGCCACTGCAAAACAGTACCCCCAAGTCCCATTTCCCTGAGGTGTCCCAGAAGGATACAGTGGTCGATGGTATCGAAGGCCACTGAGAGGTCCAGCAGAACCAACAGGGACACACTCCCCCTGTCTAGTTCCCGGCGTAGATCATCTACCAAGGTGACCAAAGCTGTTTCGGTACTATGTCCCGGCCTAAGGCCAGACTGTGCCGGATCTAGATAATTAGTGTCTACCAAGAATCCCTGAAGTTGCGAGGCCACCACATGTTCCAGGACTTTGCCCAAAAAGGGGAGATTGGAAACTGGCTGAAAGTTGTCTAATTGGGTGGGGTCTAGTGATGGATTCTTCAACAGCGGCTTTATAATAGCCTCTTTTAGGCTCACTGGAAATTTACCCTCCCGTAGGGAGGTGTTAACCACCACCTTTACCCACCCTGCCAAACCCCCTTTGGCTTCCTTTATCAGCCAAGATGGGCACGGGTCTAGGATGCATGTGGTCGGCCTCGCCTCTCGAAGAATCTTGTCCACATCCTCGAGCTGCACAGATTGAAATGAATCCATCAAAATTGGACAACCAGGTGCTCGTGTTACATCCTCAGAGACTGCCATTAATATGGGGTCAAAGTCAGAGCAGATCAAAGCAACTTTGTCTGCAAATGCTCGGTTCTTTGCAGACAAAGTATATGAAAAACCAGGGAAAGGGAAAGGGAAAGAAGATGTATAATCCAAGAAAGGGTTAGCAAAAGTTGATAACCAGGCAGTAATCCGAATGTCTCATGCAAATCTCAAGGTAATATAGTCCAGGAATAACCAGAAAGTCACAAGTACTGCATAGGTGCACAAGCCAAGGTATACTTAGTAAAACTTGAGAAAGAATCCAAACACAAGAACATAGAAAGCTTCCAGGATACTTGAATCCAAAACCAAGGCTTGGCTTGAAACAAGAACCAGAGAACTCGGGCCTAGCTTCTCCTTTGAATGCTAAGTTGTCTGAACTAACTCTTAGGTAAACAACTTGTTAATTAATAAGCACCCATGAAGTCATTTCTTTTCCCACAAATTCTATCCTCAACGTTCCCACGTAAACGCTCTGACCAGAGCTGCCTATTTTCTGCTCTAATCTGTAAACAAAGATGTTTGTTGTTTTTCCGGGTGTTTTTCCCTGGGAGCCTTTTGTATCACTTAGCTCTGTGCCCAACTCCTTATCTAATGTTGCACTTTCTGGCTCCTCTGACTGACCTTGGAACCTTGTACTTTCTGAGTCAGGTTTTTCCCCAGAGAAAACATCATTTTTCTGACTTGAATTTTCATCACTTTGTGCCCCAGGAAATCTCACAGGAAATCCCACAATTCTCAACCATCAGTGAACTCGTCAGCCTCAGGTTCAGGCTGTACTACAACACAGACATAAATGTGCCTATACTGTTATAGTTACTACATAATGCACATATTCTTAGAATACATGTGAAAGCCTCACATCTTGCATATTATAGCTGAGGATTTTTTTATTAAATGCGGTTACCTCAATTCTGTTGAATTCATCAAAGCAGGACCACGCTCCAGCCTGTGCCAATCCTTTAAAGAATTTCCCCATGGCTTTGTAATCAAGCCCATCAGAACAATTGAAGACAACACACTAAGACAAAACAGCACAACATTTGGTTCAGATTTGTCGCAAAGTTGTTTCTTATAATAATTTCCATGAAAAGAAGTAAGTGTCCACATCTGATGGTCAGGAAGGCTTTTTCTTATAATGCTAAATCATGGTTTAGTGTTACAGCTGAACTGACCCACTATCTTCAATGGCATTTTCAACAACTCGCAATGGCATCCATGACTGGCTGAAGATTTTTGCTCTCTTTAACAATTTATTTAATAAATATTGTTCTCCAGATACTGCCTAAAGGTAAAGGTTTCCCCTTGACATAAAGTCTAGTCATGATGCATGGGGAGCCATTACCTTCCCACCAAAGCGGTACCTATTGATCTACTCACATTTGCATGTTTTTGAACTGATAGGTTGGCAGAAGCTGGAGCTAATAGCAGGAGCTCATCCCGCTCCCCGGATTCGAACCACAACCTTCCGGTCAGCAAGTTCTACACTTTAGCAGTTTAATCCGCTGCACCACTGCCTAAAGGGATCTAATTAATATGGGCTTTTCTAGTCTACAGAGAATAGGGAGGAGTGTAATTTGCACCAGAACTCTGACTTTCCACACACCACACTTATTACTATCACAGCAAGGGTAAGGGTTTTTGCCCTTGCAATGAACACAATTGTCAACCTATAGTTTTTAGATAAGAGCAAAAATGCATCAAGACATTATTATTATTAGGGTACCTGCTTGGCCAGGGCTTTTGCAAGATCTTTGGTTGTTTCAGTTTTGCCAGTTCCTGCAGGTCCTTCAGGAGCACCACCCAAGTTTAATTTCAAAGCTCCCATTAGGGTTCTAATGCATAGGAAGGATTTGGAAAATAAGCATCACATAGGTAGAGATGTAGACAGGCTAGCCTTTTTCAAACAATCAGGTAATAACAACAACAACAACAACTTTATTTATACCCTGCCACCATCTCCCCAAAGGGACTTGGGGTGGCTAACATGAGGTACCAATTAAAATATCTTAATTCTTCGTGATCTTTATTATTTATTTCTTGTTGTGAAACATCCAAATCATTTCCGACTTATGGTGACCCTAAGAAGAGGTTTTCTTGGCAAGACTTGTTCCGATAAGCTTGGGCTTTGCCTACCTCTGAAGTTGAGAGAATGTGATTTGCCAAAGATCATCTAGATCAGGCATGGACAAACTTCGATCTTCCAGATGTTTTGGACTTCAATTAACAGCCTAAGGCCCCTCCCCCCACCTCTTAAGCAGCTGAGGGGGGGGGGAGAAGGGTCCGAAGGCTGTTAGGAATTGTGGGAGTTGAAGTCCAAAACACCCGGAGGGTTGAACTTTGTCCATGCCTGATCTAGAAATATCAAACTTTGGTCTCCAAAGTCTTAGTCCAAACCACTATAACACGCTGACTCTCTTCTAAGTTACATTTACATCAATTTATTCTCCAGTGAGCTCAAGATGGCATACATTGCTTCCTCATACTCTCCTACTTTTTGCTCAAAACAATTATGTGAAGTAGACAAACAGAGGGAGACACAAAAAACAAATTAGGGCATTCAAGCAGAAAGAACATCCATTTCCAATGTTACTGTAATACCAGGATTCTCAAAAAGCACTGGTTCATTCTCTTTTGGAGTTACAGCCCTTTATCTATTCAACTTGGTGAACAGAGGCACCAGGTTAAGACAGCCAGCTCTAAACCAAACAAGTGATCTGTTTCCCTGGGATTTGTCCATGGTCCTGGAGGAAGTTCTAAAACTGGCAAAATCTGGGTTGTTGTGACTGTTCCGGGCTGTATGTGGGAAGTCCAGGGTGGGAGAAAGAACTCTTGTCTGTTGGAGGCAAGTGTGAATGTTGCAATTGGCCACCTTGATTAGCACTGAATAGCTTTGCAGATTCAAAACCTGGCTGCTTCCTGCCTGGGGGAATCCTTTCTTGGGAGGTGTTAGCTGGCTCTGATTTTTTCATGTCTGGAATTCAAGGTGGCCAATTGCAACATTCCGACTTGCCTCAAGGAGACAAGAGTTCTTTCTCCTACCCTGGACATTCCACAGATATACAAACCCAACAAACCTCTCAACCTCTGAGAATGCCTGCCATAGATGTGGGCGAAAACGTCAGGAGAGAATGCTTCTGGAACATGGCCATACAGCCTGGAAAATTCACAGCAACCCAGTGATTCTGGCCATGAAAGTCTTCAACAACACAGTGGCAAAATCCTTTCTGTGTCTTCCCCTTTGCTCCTACTCCAGACTATCTGCCAGGTTAGTGCACTCTGTTCACAAAGCTTTACTTTGTCTTGAGAAGAGTAAAACTACATCACAGAAACAGAGGAGAGGAAAAGTATAAGAGGTCAAGCCTTTCTGTGGTTCAATTTTATCATATGAGCAGGGAAACAGCTTGTGGCAGAAAGAAAAATAAATGCAGCAGAACCATTCAGACTAAGTGTTGAACTGTTATAAATATAAATCCACTTATTCCCACTGACTATCACTATTGGTTCTGTAAGCTAAGGCTGATGTGAGATATAATCCAGCAATAACTAGAAGATTCAGAAAAATAAATTGCAACTTTAATATTTCATGTGAAAATGCCCTCATCCTGTTGATATAACGGTTCCAAGTCTGATTTTTGGGTGACATGTTCTCCTCCGGATCTGGATTGCATTTTCTCCAACCTTTAGTTCTGCTTATGTATGACCCTGTGGAAAATGGGGGAATGGGTGGGAGGCATTTTACCTGTAGCATCGGTCTGTCAGTGGTGTTATCACCAAACGCAGGGAATTGCCAAGGTATTCATAGCCATATTTGGCTTCGGTAGTAATCATTCGGACCATCACTTCACCATCTTCCCAGTAATATCTCAGCTGAGAAATCCACTGGAAATCATTCAGATCTGAAATCTGGTCTTCAGCCAGTTTTGCAACAACATCACGTGCTGTAGAATCAAAGATACTTCATCAAGCACATTCTATATATGAGGTCAAAGATGAATCCCAACGCAACCAAAGGACTTCGGGTGCAAAGTTGTGAGTCAAAATGCAGGGTCAATTATTTGGTATATCTCATGAGGCAACAGGTAAAACAAGCCAAATTAATGACAGCTAAAGGAAAATGAAGAACACCCAAGCCCAACTTTCATATATGAATGCTAAACTGTATTCAGATCCTCCAAGTCGCTTCTGCTATGAAAGAATCAGCCTTCGACAAAAATATTGCCCAGAGAGTTTCATCTCTGCTGATGATTCTGCCATCACCGCTCAAGCAGGAAGCTTTGAAATGGTTGAACAGAAGCTCTCTGAAGCTTTAGGTGCTCTTACTGCCTATTACAGGGGAAACCAGCTGCTTCCTAATCCATCAGCAAAGCATCTCGAGCCCTGAGGATTACCTGGGAAGGAATACCACTGGAGTACTGCAGCACACCCAAATACCTGGGAGTTACTCTGGATCATGCTCTGACTTACAAGAAGCACTGCTTAAATATCAAGCCAAAAGTGGGTGCTGGAAATAATATCATATGAAAGCTGACTGGCACAACCTGGAGATTACAACTAGACACCGTGAAGACATCTGCCCTTGCGCTTTGCTACTCTGCTGCTGAGTATGCATGCCCAGTGTGGAATACATTTCACAACACTAAAACAGTGGATGTGGCTCTTAATGAGACATGCTGCATTATTACAGGATGTCTACGCCCCACACCTCTGGAGAAATTATACTGTTTAGCTGGTTTTGCACCACCTGACATCCATCGGGAAGTAGCAGCCAATAATGAAAGGACCAAAGCATTGACATCTCTGGCCCATCCTGTGTTCGGATATCAGTCAGCATGCCAATGCCTTAAATCAAGAAATAGCTTTCTAAGTTCTGAAGAGATACTTCCAGGAACACCTTAGCAAGTGAGAGTCCAAAAGTGGCAGGCTAAAACCCAGAACCTCAATCAGTGGCTGAAACTGGATGAGAAACTCCCTCCTGGGCACACAGAAAGCTGGGCAACCTGGAAGGCACTGAACAGGCTGTGCTCTGGCACCACGAGATCCAGAGCCAATCTTAAGTAATGGGGCCACAAAGTGGAGTCCACAACATGTGAGTGTGGAGAAAAGCAAACTACAGACCACTTACTACAATACAGTCTGGCCCTGCCACATGCACAATGGAGGACCTTCTTATAGCAACACCAGAGCCACTCCAAGTGGCCAGCTTCTGGTCAAAGGAAAACTAGTATAATGCCAAGTTTTAACTTTGTATGTGTTTTGTAAATACATTATAACTGTACCCCCAATTTGCTTCTGACACAATCAATCAATCAATAAATAAATTCAGATTCTCCAATGATGTCAACAGACAGGCTGAACAAATGATGAGGCTCAAAGCAATTTCAGAAATATTACAGATGGGTAGGGCTTCCTTCTTTGAATACTCATTCCACCCTTCATCTTAATCCATGCCTTATCCCACAACCTCAACACATTGTCAACTCCTTATTTCATCATACAATGCCTCTACTGCTAGCGTTGATTCCTCCCCAGCCTTTCTTTCTATTTACCATGGACATCGATGACTGTGAGGGCTCCCAGGGTCAATCGGGCTCCGCCTGACAGCTTTCCTCTCACCAGTTCAACAATTTCTGCAATTTGCTTGTTGCTTTTCTTCAAAAATACCTATAAGTAAAAACAGAAGGGGAGAATTTACAGGGGGGATTAATATAATACTGCACATCTCTCACTTGGTTAGAGGAGTGTTACTACTCAATATAAATATCCTGGAACAGAACTTGTGTAGCTCTCACCCAGTCATAAGTAAACATTATGTATTCATTTTATGAACATTCATTTTTGAGTAAAGAGATCTTGGAAATGTTACTTTTTGGACTACAGCTCTCAAAACCTTCCAAATGAATGACCAATAAATCCAAATGTCTTGTTAATTTGTATGCTGCAGTGTGGCTATTCACTCCCATATGGTATATTCATCAGGAAACCCATGTTTGTAATTCTGTGCTTCATTGTTTAGGAAAGCAGCTAACGACTAGCATTAAGCTCTGTTAAGCTATTAATGTACTGGAATGCATGTTAAATATCATTTATTCCCTTGGGGGACACAGTGGCACAGCAGGTTAAACCACTAAGCTGCAGAACTTGCTGATCAGACGGCCAACCATTCGAACTTAGGCGGGAAGGCAATGGCTCTCCATGCGATTATGCTGGCCACGTGACCTATGGACAACACCGGCAATTTGGCTTAGAAGTGGAGATAAGCACCACATTATAACAGCAAATACTATAGTTTAGTTTTATTCATTTTTAAAAGGTCTTACAGGTAAGGCTCTTTGTTGTATGGCTTCTGATACTTCTTTTGTCCAGAAGATTGTTGACACACAGATAACAATTTGTCCTGGCCATTGCAATACCCATTGATTCCGAGGAACCTTTAAACAAATAAATAATATCAACAAAAAATCCAAAATACAAGTACGGTATATGCCTGGGACACTATTTCTAGTCCAACACACTACAGATGTGTTGCCCACTTTGCCCCATATTCAAAATATGGTTGAAAACTAGTTTCTCAAGAATCAGGATGTCTCAGTAAAGAGAATTCTAGGGAATCTTCCCAGTGTGGTACTTAATCTACAAACATTGCATGTGGATCTATCTGCACAGGAAACAAACTGTGTTCTCTGTTAATAGCCAAACAAATAGACATACTGGTTGGGGTTTTTTAAAAGATATACTCTTAAAAAGTAAATTAGCCTAGATCTAAGTATTGTGGACTGGATACATGTCTTTGTATTTAAAAGAATGGCTCAACTGACATAAAACAGTTGTGGTTTTTTTTTTGAGAAGGCAATTAGTGCTGTTATCAACCAGAGGAAACCCAAGAAGTTGGTGAATAAGACAGGATAGCATGCCTTTATTGCAGTCAACAAATGGTAAGGCAAAGCAATAGTTATATACATCTTAAACGCATGTCAACGCATGGGCTGGGCTTAACACAGCAGGTTAACCACCAGCTGCAGTAAATCTTGCCAACCGAAAGGTTAACAGTTCGAAGCCCGGGTCAGAGTGAGCTCCTGGCCTTTAGCCCAGCTTCTGCCTACCTAACAGTTTTGAAAACGGCAATCTGAGTAGATAAATAGGTACTGCTTAAGCAGGGAGGTATTTAAGGCACCCATAAGGAAATGCCAGAAAAATGCCTGCAATTCAATGAAGGAGGAAGTTTACAAACAAAGCTATAGGGCAGGGAAGATGGAATGACAGCACCCACCACTCCCCTATTGCCAGAACTGAGCACAAGCCTCCAAGATGCCGAAGACGGGAAAGCCTATATATATATATATACCTCTAACTATGTACAATTGTCTGTCTTGTCAGTATATAATGGCATTGAATGTTCGCCATATATGTGTTCTGTAATCCACTCTGAGTCCCCTTCAGGGTGAGAAGGGCAGAATATAAATACTGTAAATAAATAGAAGAGGTGTGCATGATTGTATTGGGAAACAAAACAAGCCATGCAGGGAAGGAACAAGGCAAATAATGATAGGGATTGAAAGACATTGCAGAAATGGCTTAATAAAACATGTTTAAAATTGAATACAATTTTAAATATGGTGAATAATCATTATTCATCATATGTATGGTTATTAAGACTTATTCACCATATTTATTATGGTGAATAAGAATCACAAGCACATTGAAAGAGGGACTGTCAAGAGTGGCATATTTAGGAGCAAAAGTACCTTTATAAATAAGATTCCTAACTGTTGTTTTTCGTCTCCGAAAATGCATTGCTTGATATACAAGCATGCACAGTTCTAAACTGGGCAATTTAAAATGAATGTATTTGCATTCCGATCATATTAATTAGATTGAGTTCATGGGTCCAAGACTTCACTAGATCATTATAAGGTATCTGTGTGTGTTTTATTACCTCATCATATCCTTCAATGGCTTTTGATATGACATGCCTAATGCTGCTCAACATCATTTCTTCTACTTGTGACAGCCATTTCTCAACCATGCCCTAAAAAAGTGAAAATGAGCAATTATTGGGACCTTGGAAACATACAGTGGATGAAGGAGAACATTCAGAGTAAGAAAAGAAATATCTTGGCACTGTAAAGAAACCATAAAGATTTGTTTTCTATTACCCCATACCCTGTAAATATATTGAATGTACTGCCTTTACATGTTGTATGCCATTTCCTCTGCTGCTTTTCACTTTCTCATCAAAAAATAAAATAGAATCATCAATCAAACTTCAGGAGCATTTCTTCAAAAGCATATTTGAAGTTCTACTGACTTCCCTTGACCTTAGGTTTCCTAAAACTGGGCAAATTCATGGTGGCCAATTTCAACATTCCCACTTGCCTCCAACAGACAAGAGTTCCTTCTCCCACGCTGGACATTCCACAGATATATAAACCCCACTTGCCTAGTTTCCAACACACCTCTCAACCTCTGAGAATGTCTGTCATAGATGTGGGTGAAACATCAGGAGAGAATGCTTTTGGAACATGGCCATACAGCCCAGAAAACTCAAGGCAACCCAGTGATTCTGGCCATGAAAGCCTTCAACAACACACTGGCAGAATCATAGAGTCGGAAGAGACCTTGTGGGCCATCCAGTCCAACCCCCTGCCAAGAAGCAGGAAAATTGCATTCAAAGCACCCCCAACAGATGACTATCCAGCCTCTGTTTAAAAGTCTCCAAAGAAGGAGCCTCCACCACACTCCGAGGCAGAGAGTTCCACAACTGAACGGCTCTCACAGTCAGGAAGTTCTTCCTAATGTTCAGGTGGAATCTCCTTTCTTGTAGTTTGAGGCCATCGTTCCGCGTCCTAGTCTCCAGGCCAGCAGAAAACAAGCTTGCTCCCTCCTCCCACATCTTTATACATGGCCCTTGTCATGTCTCCTCTCAGCCTTCTCTTCTTCAGGCTAAACAAATCCCTTCTGGGTCTTCCCCTTTCCTCCTACTACAGACTACCTGCCAGGTTAGTGCACTCTGTGCACAAAGCTTTACTTTGCCTTGACAAGAGCAACGCTGCACCAGAGAAACAGAGGGGAGGAAAGTCCCCTTGGGGAGATAGGACAGAATATAAATAAAGTATTATTATTACTGTGGATGACAGTAATCAGATTGTGAAGAAAAAGTATAGAACAATTACTTTAGCATGTGCTGGGAAGATTTTCTTAATAAAAGGAACAACTTCTTTCTCCGAACTGATCATGCCTGTGATCTCCAAGTCCTCTGTAAATTCTAGTTTTGCAATGCCCTCAAAGCACTTCTTCAAGTGTGGCTGGACACGGAGAGGATCTTTGGTTTCAGACAGAATCTCCAGCAACTCATCATTAGAAAGGAAGAAGAATCTGTTAAAAAGAACATACATTAATGTTAAACTCGGAATCGCCGGCACATGGAGCATTATTATTTTGTGTCAAAAGCATTGCATAAATAAATTTAACGCTGATAAAATGAAGGAAGCACAAGCGGCTAAATAATTTTAGACCAAAAACAGGCAAGAGCAACCACATCGTCTGTAGCCTTAAACCAGGGGTGCTCAGAACGGTGATCGCGATCACCAGGGTGATCTTCAGGCCTCATCCTGGTGATCTTCAGGCCCCTGACCAGGTTTTTTGCTGTTGGTCCTCTTCACGCGCCCCTGCACGCTGCAAAGAAGTTCTCCCCGCTCCCTGCTCACGCGCCGCCTCCAAAAGCTCCAGAGTCCAAGAGGCAGAATGGGCCCCCTCTTTTGGATTCCTCCTCCGCCCTCCGTCCTTCTCCAGCCACTCAGAGTCGTAGGAGACCAAAGGGGGTGGGCCTGGCTGACGCGATGCATGGGTGGCCCCGCGCGCATGCGCAGAAGCACCCATTCTGCCTCTTGGACTTCTCGTGAGCTCTTGGAGGCAGCACGCATGCTGGCAGTGTGGAAATAGGAGCAATAACGGAGGAAGAGGAGGACACTTTGGGGTCATTTCCTTACCGCATCTCAAAGGTCGGTCTTTTTACTTTGGGGTGGGTGCTTGATTGTTCTGTGGCAGTGTGGGAGAAATGGGGTGGTTGGATGTATTTTTGCATGCCCCTTTGTTTACCTTGCTGCTTATTAAATGGCCTTGCAGTTCAAAACCCTCTCTTCTTACTTTCTGGCTGATAATATGTGTGGTAATATGGCAGTGTGAGAGAAATGGGGTGGTTGGATGTATTTTTATGCTGTTTTATATTGTTGTTATTAAATTGAAATGTTGATGTTTTATAACTTCATTTTATGTAAACTTCCCCGAGCCTGCTGGAAGGAGCGGTACATAAAAATGAATAATAAATATAAATAAATAAATAAGAAAATAGTTATACGTTTTACATTTCTGGGCAGGTGATCTTTGGGACTTGGTTTTTTAATCAGTAGCTCCCATGCTGAAAAAGTGTGAGCACCCCTGCCTTAAACAGTTCTTCCTCTGTGCATGAGGCAGGACATTGTGGGCAAGCATACAAATGCAAAGTTGTTTGTTCTGCTCCACAGTCGCACAAGGTGGAGAATTCTTTGAGGTAATGCCATTTTGCCAGGTTGTCTTTTATTTGCCCACTCCACTTCTGTGTCTTTTGAGGGACTTCCAATAATTGAGTCTCCTGGAGGAGGCTGGTAGCCATGCAGTGGGTAGCTTTCACAGTGTTCAACCTTATTTCTCTCACAGTTAGCAGCAACTTCCCATCACACATCAGCGGGGGCGGGGAGGGGGGCAATGCCAGCTAGCTTGTATCAACAGGTGTAGGTTTGAGACATCCTGTGATCCTGTGATTATTCTGCATGTTTCGTTCAGTGCGATATTTACCTGCTGTACATGGGCAGACTTGCACCAAACTGAGCAGGCATACTCAGCAGTTGAGTAAGACAAGGCACATGAAGTAAAATGACATCACAGCAAATGAATGAAAGCGACCTCTAAGTATGGGCAGTTTGCTGAGATGGTTTTTATTTATTATTTTATTTATTTATTTATTTTATTTCGGGATTTTACCCCGCTCTTCTCAACCCCCAAGGGGGGACTCAGAGCGGCTTACAGTACGGCACAATTCGATGCCCACATAATAACAATATAAAACCCCAAAACCCTTCAACAATTAAAATACATTAAAAATACATCAAAATACAACTACATTAGCACCATACACATTCACTCTGGATTAAAACAATGTTCAGTCCATAAAAACATTGGCCATAATCACCCACTTCCATTAAAAACCAATCTAAAATGCTGCCTTGTGCTGGTGTACAAATGCCTGGTCCCACAGCCAGGATTTTACTTTTTTTCCTGAAGGCCAGGAGGGATGTGGTGGATCGTACATCAATAGGAAGCGCATTCCACAGACGGGGAGCCACCACCGAGAAGGCCCTATCCCTCCTCCCCACCAGCCTCATCTGAGACGTAGGCGGGAGCGAGAGCAGGGCCTCTCCAGATGATCTTAGATTATGAGGTGGGACATAGCGGCTGATGCGTTTGGACAAGTAGGCTGGGCCAGAACCGTATAGAGCTTTAAAGGTCAAAACCAGCACTTTGAATTGAGCCCGGAATTGGACCGGCAGCCAGTGGAGCTGACACAACAGGGGGGGTGGTATGCTCCCTGTATGTAGCTCCCGTTAGCAATCTGGCTGCCGCCCGCTGGACTAATTGCAATTCCGAACTGTCTTCAAAGGCAGCCCCACGTAGAGTGCGTTGCAGTAATCTATTCGGGATGTGACCAGAGCGTGGACGACCGTAGCCAGATCAGACTTCCCAAGGTACGGGCGCAGCTGGCACATGAGTCTTAACTGTGCAAAAGCTCCCCCGGCCACCGCTGAGACCTGGGGTTCCAGGCTCAGCGATGAGTCCAGGATCACTCCCAAGCTGCGAACCTGCGTCTTCAGGGGGAGTGTAACCCCATCCAACACAGGCTGTAACCCTATGCCCTGTTCGGCCTTTCGACTGACCAGGGGACCTCTGTCTTGTCTGGATTTAGTTTCAATTTGCTAGCCCTCATCCAGTCCGACACAGCGGCCAGGCACCGGTTCAAGGTCTGGACAGCCTCCTTGGTGACAGGTGGGAAGGAGTGACAGATCTGGACGTCATCTGCGTACAGATAACACCTTACTCGAAACTCCGAATGATCTCTCCCAGCGGTTTCATGTAGATGTTGAATAACATCGGGGACAAAACTGAACCCTGAGGGACTCCACAGGACAACGGCTGTGGAGCCGAACAGGTGTCACCCAATGACACCTTCTGGGTACGACCTTCCAGGAAGGATTGGAGCCACTGCAGAGCAGTACCGCCAAGCCCCATGTCTGCAAGGTGACCCAGAAGGATACCGTGGTCAACGGTATCGAAAGCCGCTGAGAGGTCCAGCAGAACCAACAAGGACACACTCCCCTGTCGAGTTCCCGGCGTAGATCATCTACCAAGGCGACCAAGGCTGTTTCAGTACCATGTCCTGGCCTAAAGCCAGACTGTGCCGGATCAAGATAATCAGTGTCTACCAAGAACCCCTGGAGCTGCGAAGCCACCACACGTTCCATGACTTTGCCCAAATAGGGGAGATTGGAAACTGGCCGATAGTTCACTAATTGAGTGGGGTCCAGTGATGGTTTTTTCAACAGCGGTTTTATCACAGCTTGCTTTAAGCTGGCTGGAATTTTGCCCTCCTGTAAGGAGGCATTAACCACCACCTTCACCCACTCTGCCAAACCCCCTCTGGCTTCCTTTATCAGCCAGGATGGGCAGGGGTCTAGGATGCATGTAGTGGGCCTCGCCTCTCCAGGGATCTTGTCCACATCCTCGAGCTGAACCAATTGAAACGAATCCATTAAAACCGGACAAGCAGATGCTCGTGTCACATCCTCAGAGACTGCCGTTAAAGTGGTATCGAAATCGAACGGATCAGTGCCACTTTATCCGCGAAGGCCTTAGCAAATTCTTCACAGCGTACCACCGAGCCGTCAGGGATCTCGCACTGTGGTGGATTTAAAAGACCCCTAACGACTCGGAACAGTTCTGCTGGACAGTTCTTCGCAGCGGCCACCTTGGCCGCGATAGATGTTTTTTGTGCGGCTTTTGTTGCTGCGTCATAAGTCCTCAAAAAGGGGACCAGGTGCGCACGAGCTGATCTGCTCCGCTTCCGACGCCACACGCACTCTAGCCTCCTCTTTTTTCGCTTCATTGCTGCCAGCTCCTCAGTAAACCAAGGAGCTGGTTTAGCTCGGTTACTCGAGAGGGGGCGTTCTGGAGCGATCGTGTCAATAGCCCTTGTCATCTCCCTATCCCAGAGAGAAACAAGAGCCTCAACAGGGTCACTTACCGAGGAGGCGGGAAAATCCCCAAGAGCCGTCAGGAATCCATTCGGATCCATAAGTCTCCTGGGGCGGACCATTCTAATGGGTCCACCACCCCTGCAGAGGTGGAAAGGCACAGTAAGTCTAAACCTGATCAGGTGGTGGTCGGTCCATGGCAAAGGAATGATGGTCAGTTCCTCCACTCCGCCACCTTCATCCCATCCCTGGCAAAAACCAGATCTAACGTGTGTCCTGCACTATGGGTGGGACCTGATATTAGCTGGGACAGGCCCATGGTTGCCATGGCGGCCATGAAGTCCTGAGCCGCTCCTGATAGAGTGGTCTCGGCATGGACGTTGAAGTCTCCCAGCACAATGAGCCGTTGGGACTCCACGGCCAAGCCTGAGACCACTCCGGATAGCTCAGGTAAGGAGACTGTAGTGCAGCGGGGTGGTCGGTACACTAGCAGAATCCCTATCCTGTCCCGATCACCAACCCTTAGGCCGACACATTCGAACGTGGTTGATTGCGGGATGGAGCACCTGGTCAAGGAGATGGAATCCTTATAGACCACTGCGACACCCCCTCCCCGCCCTCCCGGTCTCGCTTGGTGCTGTATGGAATAACCCGGTGGGCAGAGCTGATTTATGACAAATTAAGCATTTCCTACCGAAAATTCCCAAATCCTGGGCTGAGATAATGGCACCTTTGCTTTCTGAAGGTTCAACATATGCACAATTTTTAAATGACATGTAATTAACTTCAGACCATATGTTTGAGAAATGGAAATAAAATCTGTGTTTAGATATGGATCTCACCTCAAAAATCTTTATTATGTGTACACAAATGTTTCAAAATCCAAAACAATTGAAAACGCTGCTGGATCTAGGCATTTCGGGTAAGGGAGGCTCAGTCTATATCTTCATAAAGGATAATTACACCATATATCAGGCATGGGCAAACTTGGGCCCCCCAGATGTTTGGGACTTCAACTCCCACAATTCCTAACAGGCACAGGTCCCTTGCTTTTCCCCCTCAGTCACTTAAGCGGCTGAAGGGGAAAAGGAAAGGGCCTAAGGCTGTTAGAAATTGTGGGTGTTGAAGTCCAAAACACCTGGAGGGCCCAAGTTTGCCCATGCCTGATCTAGATAGACAGAGCCTAGAAATAGGAGGTGGTCTTTGGTCGCACCCAGAAGGTCTCTTTTTATGTTCTTCTGTAAAGCTGGTTAATTCTTTTAACATCTGTAGACAGTTCCCCACGCAATAGATGGTACTGTGTGCATCCGTGGCTCAACAAGTCAATATTTTAAATTGATACTAATTTACAAACTGGGACTTGTCAAGGAGCCTACCTTGGGAAAAATAATCTTTTCTTTTCCAAGTATGTATTTAGGCCCTTCTGGATATCTTCCAAAAGAAGATTTGCTTCCTGAAGTCTCTCTAACATTTTCGGCTGTTCAGTAGCAATCAGGACTCTGGTGTCTTTCACCTGTTATTTTGGAAATGAACAAATAGTACTGACAAAAAGCAATTTCAATATCGCTCTACAGAACCTGTTGAACAGGGATTGGCAAACTAAAAGTGGAAAACGAAGGGGCACATCCGCTACCCAGAAATCATAGAGAACCACATGCTCACATTGCTTGCCACTGCAAAAAAAGAAAGAAAGAAAAAGAAATATCACAAAACATCCCAACCACTTTCTATGGGATGTGAGGACATTATTGTCATTTTTATTTCCCTGGGGCATTTTAGACCTAAGGAATAGCCCCTTTTAAGAAGTGAAAATGATCAAATGTCACTTCTTCTTCCTTCTTACATCAAAAGTAAGTGGCAGAAAGAGGCAGGTAATACACAAACACTCACAAACACACACGGCTGGGTCAAAAAGTAATGCCTCCATCGCTCTAACTTGTATTTCTTTCACAGCCGCTGGACTATCTATGCATGATATGATAGAGTTAACCTTACTCTACTGATTTAGTCTTTTCTTTTTCTGTTGACTGATTAGAACTATGTCTATGAAGCTAAAAGAAAGCTTCATCATTGAATTTCTGGCAAAAGAAGGTTGTGCATCTACGGAAATCCATAATCCTTTGAAGAATATTTATGATTTGGCCCCTTCTGACCTGTTCAGACCTCTGGAAGACAACCTAGGTGGTTTCAAATTCAACGACCTGAATGACATTAAAACAGCTTTAAAATCATGGGTCACGAAGCAAAAACCCGAATTTTTCCAAAATGGTTTTGATGCCTGGGTTAAACAATGGCGCAAAAGTGTACAAATTGATGGTGACTATGTTGAATGGTCATTTTGTGTAGAGGACAGTTCAGGTATGTACTCTGTAGCAACTTCTGTTGTTATATAGTAATTCATAATGTTTTTATGATGCAGAAGGCAAAACTTTTTGACCCATTCCTGTGTGTGTGTGTGTGTGTGTATATATACACACACACACACATACATATACCTGGTGATGGTAGTACTCCTGCTAGTATTAAATTAAATAAAAATGAAATAGAAATACTTACTGCTTGCATCATGATGTCTTTCCAATAAGTATCCACTATCCCAAACTTCCTCCCCTCCTCTGGCATCTGAGCAATGATGTCCTCCGAACTGAAGATGGGCTCCAGGTAAAGCCACGTTGCCTGGCATTTCAACCAGTTGTCTAAAATATCTTGCATTGTGACAAGCTTGTCTTCCCACCTCTGTGGAGAGAGTATTCCAAATGCAGGTCTCCAAGAAAACCTATTTCGAATTCACACTCAGAGACTAAAGGCACAGTTAAAAGGAATGAGTTATTTTCTCTTTTTTTCTCCCCAAACCATTGCCCAAGAACATTTACAAAATTGCACAATGACGTAACAAAAGGAAACAAACAAAAACAGGCTTGCTTTATGGAAAGGCAAACTTTGACAGGTTTGTTTTGATTTTGTGTCTATCTTTTGTTCCAAGGAATTCAACAGCTTGCAGTTCAGACGATATTGATAATAACAACTTTATGTCCTTTCTAATGTTCATATAGTCGCTGTATCTAGACATCCTAGCCAGGCTGAAAGCTCAGATGAACTGGCATATAGTCTAAAGCAGGCATAGGCAGACTTCGGCCCTCCAGGTGTTTTGGACTTTAACTCCCACAATTCCTAACAGCCTCAGGACCCTTCCTTTCCCCCCTCAGCTGCTTCAGTGAAAAGGAAAGGGCCTGAGGCTGTTAGAAATTGTGGGAGCTGAAATCCAAAACACCTGGAGGACCAAAGTTTGCTCATGCCTGCTATAAATAGTTGAATAAACGGAAGCATCCATGTCCAGTATCTTCTGTTTTATCGTTCTAGTATTACTAGAGCACCGTATTTATTTCAACCCATATACAGTATATGGTTATATGATATCAATGTTATGCCATTGGGGAGTTTTTAAAAAGCAGGGCCATGGTGATTGATACCAATAGTCTATCAACATAACATATATTAAAGCCAGGCAAGTCCTGGTTCTTCTTACCCGACACTCTGTTTCTATTGGTTTGATGAATGGTGAACCACACATTGTCTGGGTCTTGACAATGTGATCATCAAGCAGAAGCTGGATGTCATCAATCGCGGAGAGAATGCTGGTATCCTGTAAAGAAGCCACAGCTGGTTCAGTAGAAAGGTTCAAAACCCCATTGCTTTCCTCTTCAAACACTAGTATTCTTCTCTGCAATCATTTTCCTCTTTCATATCATCATCAAAGATATTAATCACAATCTCCATTCTAAGAATTTGGGCACATATGATGCTATAAAACGCGTATATATAAAAGGGTGCAACAACAACAACAGTTAGCAAGCTTGACAGAAGTCCAAGGCTTGGAACAATGTGAGACTGATCCAGGAAAAGGTGTAATGATTATTAGACTTGAAAGATCCATGGAGAAGTCCCATTAATCCTGATTCTGGGCCAGACACTCTCTTTCATCATCAACTAAGGCTAGGGCTAGAGAAGCAAATTGCGGAAACAGAAGAACGGTCTGCCTCAGGGGAACATGATAGCTCCATCAATGTTCAGCATTTACACAAATGACCAGCCATGCCAGAAGGGACAGAGAGTTTAATGTATGCTGATGATTGTGCCATCACCACCCAAGCAGCGAGCTTTGAAATAGTTGAATAGAAGTTCTTTTTTTAATGATAGTTTTTATTAAGTTTTTCACAATATACAGTATAAAAGAACAAGACAAATACAAAAAAGAACACCCGTAACCCTCCTCGCCTCCCCACCCCTCCTCCCCCTGTGCCCCATCTAACATAAAAGACAACTACAAACAACCAACATATTGGCTTCCATTTCCCTCAGTACGCCTTATAACTGATTTGTATCACCGATATAGGCTTAAAGAATCAAACCAAAAAGAAAAAATCCTATTCAGACTTTATATTCATGTAAACACTTATGATTTTGTAGCTAGTCCAGATCAATCACCCAGTTCATCTTTAAATTCTTAAAATAACCAATTAACAAAGTCCAGTCAGTTCTTTTCATATTTGGGTTCTCAGCCAGCGACCTTGTGAGACAATCCATCTGTACTATGTCCATGGTCTTCATTCTCCAATCTGTTATGTTGGGGATCCTTTCCTCTTTCCATTTTTTTGGCTTTAGGTACTCTTACTGCCTATTACAGGGGAAACCACATGATTCCTAATCCATCTAAAACACATGCATGTGCTTTTCATCTTAAGAACAGACAAGCATCTTGAGCTCTGAGGATTACCTGGGAAGGAATCCCACTGGAGCACTGCAGCACCTGGACTGTGCTCTGACTTACAAGAAGCATGGACACAGCATATTATTTGAGAATACAGAAATGCTGGACCATTCTAACAACCACCATGCCAGACTACACAGAGAAGTCATTGTAATCCACAAGCATGTGGACAATTTCAACAGAAAGGAGAAAACCATGAAAATGAACAAAATCCCTGCTACCAGAATTTAAAAAACTCTAAAACCAGGACAGTAAATAAAGAGCAACACTCAAACAACAGGAGAATTCTTGACATGAAACAAGCCAGGCTACCTAATCACCTCCCAACAAAGTCATTTTTACTTATTGCAATCCTGAATGTCACATGAACCTGTCATGGCTTTTTCTTGGCTAATTTGTTCAGAGTTGATTTGCCCTTGCCTTTCTTTGATGGAGAAAGACTTTCCCAAGGCCATCCATTTGGTTTCCAAGGCCAAGCAAAGATTCAGACTCTGGTTCAAAAGAGAGTTATTAAAAGTGAAGTGAAGGAATGTACTTGCCGTGTCCCTGTATTTTACAAAAGTGAAGCAGATGTTAACCCATTCCGATTTCATTTTCTCCATGTTTTTCTCTAAGGAATACTCCTTGCTAGCTGCTGCTCCTATGGGCTCTAACCTAGATGTAAATTGAAATTTTATAAAGTAAGATAGTGCAACACATCTTAAGAGTCCAAAGAATAGCAAAGAATTTAAATTTATTTATTAGAATTATTTATTTACAGTATTTATATTCCGCCCTTCTCACCTCAAAGGGGACTCAGGGCGGATCATAGAACATACATATGTGGCAAACATTCAATGTTGTTTCTACACTGAAAAGACAGATCATTATACATAGATAGAGGTATATAAAGGCTTTCCCCATCTTTGGCACCTTGGAGGCTTGTGCTCAGTTCTCACAATCTCCCTGCCGAAGAGTTTTGTTCGTAAACTTCCTCCTTGATTGAATCACCAGCATTTTCCTCTTATTTCCTTATGGGTGTCTTAATACCGCCTCACTTTTAACTGATACTTATTTATCTATTCACATTTTGCTTTCAAACTGCTAGGTAGGTAGGCAGAAGCTGGGCTTTGAACTGTCAACCTTTCGATTGACAAAATTTACTGCAGCTGGTGGTTTAACCTGCTGGGCAGGAGCCCCTGGTAGCTCAATGGGTTAAACACTTGTGTCGGCAGGACTGCTGACTGACAGGTTAGCAGTTCAAATGTGGGGAGAATAGGTTGAGCTCCCTCTGTCAGCTTCAGCTCCCCATGCGGGGACATGAAAGAAGCCTCCCACAAGGATGGTAAAACATCAAACATCCGGGCACCCCCTGGACAACGTCCTTGCAGATGGCCAAATCTCTCACACCAGAAGCAACGTGTAGTTTCCTAAATTTGCTCCTGATATGAAAAAAAAACCTGCTGTGCCAAAGCCTGGCCATTAAAATTAATGTTTTAAAAGAAGAAAAATCTACAGGGCACTGCTACAGCTCTCTGCTTCATAAGGAAAATTGCAACATTTTGGAATAGGGCTCAGGTACTGAGGGAGGTGCGTAGTTTCATTTGTAAATTTGGCTCTTATTTTCCACCAAGGTGACTTTGATTTATGACAGTGCTATGAATGAGAGGCTGCATGCGTCATGGCCTCCAATAGATTTAGTACTGGCAGAACTATGAAGGAGTGTCAGGCATCAAATAAGAAAATCCAGGCTATAAACCAGGCATGGGCAAACTTCAGCCCTCCAGGTGTTTTGGACTTCAACTCCCACAATTCCTAACAGCTGGTAGGCTGTTGGGAATTGTGGGAGTTGAAGTCCAAAACACCTGGAAGGCTGAAGTTTGCCCATGTCTGCTGTAAAAGATTCCTTCGATTGTGCTTTCAACATAAATAGGTTGCATCCAGGCATTTGGCTGGAAGCGTGTAAGATGAAAGCAGAAATGACTTCAGATGCCCTGCCAATTCCAAGTATTCAAAGTGCAGAGATGTAAACAGAGTAATTGCTAGGGATATCAGTATTGTGTATTGGTTACAGATAGTTCTGGAGCAAAATTAAGATCTTTCCAGGAAAATATCTGACACTGAAAAATCCCAACTACAACGTTTCCTGATTCTCCTTACAGATGAGCTGCAAACATTTGGGAAAACTCAAGACTACCATCCCTGTTTGAACGTATAGAGAAATATTCCTGAGATGAAAGCTTTGAGGGGATTCCTTACTTGTCAATAAATTTTGAAAGTCCATATTCCAACATATTCATGAGGGACGTTGTTTCATCAGGTCTGATCTCATATCCAACTACCTCACTGATCTGAAAATAAAAATGTGGGATACTATAATACAAAACAGTTCATACAGAGCCAGTCATTGAGTGTTGTATACCACAGAGATGTAATAAGTGTTAAGAAAAGTATATGAAACACAATAGTTTCAACAGGAAGGAAGGAAGGAAGGAAGGAAGGAAGGAAGGAAGGAAGGAAGGAAGGAAGGAAGGAAGGAAGGAAGGAAGGAAGGAGAAGCACTATCAGTATTCAGTATAAGTTTTCATGATCCTGCATTCCTCCTAAAAGAGAAGCTCCATGCTGGACATGGTAAAAAATTATGCCTTATAACCAGCCCTGTTCATACACTTAGATTGAGGAAAAATGGATGCAGTTTGTAAAAAATACATGCAAACAAAAGTTTGCAAGCATTCATCCATGCTGCCATTAGGTCTTTCTGGCTATTCAATGCTACACAAGGGGATGAGTTCCTACGGAAGACCACATGCTCCCTTTCCTAAGGGAAAAAGAGGCACTTATGAATTGTGTATGTTTGCCTCCCTACATTCTAGAACAGGCATGGGCAAACTTTCTAACTTGGGGGCCACATGCTAGCACTCCCTGCTAGAAGAACTGGCTGCCCTGTGATGAAAGGGAGGAAGGGAAGGATGTAAGGAGAACGAGGGAGAGAGGGAAGAAGGGAGGGAAGAGGGAGGGAAGGACAGACAAAAGGGAGGAAAGGATGGAAGGAGAAAGAAGGAGAGAGGGAAGAGGGAGGGAAGGAAGGATGGAAGAAAAGATGGAAGGAGAGGAGAGGAGAGGAGAGGAGAGGAGAGGAGAGGAGGAGGGAGAGAGGGAGGTAAGAGAGAAGAAAGGAAAGATGAAAGGGTGGGGGGAAGAAGAAGAAAGAGGGAGGGAGGGAGGTAAGGAGCAAGGAAAGAGAAAAGGAAGGTAAGACAAAAGGGAGGGAAGGAGGGAAGAACAAAAGGGAGGGAGGGCAGGAGGAAGGAAAGAGAGAAGGACAAAAGGATGGGAGGAAATAGAGGGAAGGAGAAAGAGAGGGGAAGGGGGGAAGAGGGATGGGAAAGAAAGACAGAAGGGAAGGAAGGAAGGAGAAAGAGGGAGAGAGGGAATGAGAGAGGAGAAAGAGGGAGGGAAGGAAGGGAAGGAGGAACGACAAAAGGGTAGAAAGGAAAGAGAAAGAGGGAGGGAAGAAGGAAGGAAAGAGAGAAGGGAGGATATGATGGTGTGAGAGAGGAGGGCAAGAAAAGAGCCCAAGGGGCCGCATCCAGTCTCCAGGCCTGAGTTTGACCATACCTGGTCTAGATTCAGTTAAATTGGCAGAGAGGAAAAACAATAGGAATAATGTAAAACCGTTCAATGCAAGGGAGGGAGAGAAACATAGTTCTCAAGGTAAAAACATCTTGGGAAGATGATGAATGAAAGATACTATCTGTCTAAACTCTAGACAAGACGGAATCTATTTTTTTCATTGCTACAGCAATAGTCTATGTTTAGGACTGTCTTCGTAACCTTTTTATTTGTGGTACTGATCCCAATACAGACTTCAGCTCTCAGAGGACCCTGTCATGATGGCCAGTGGTGAGAGGGTCTGGGAGTTGTTGTCCAACAACATTTAGAGATCCACAGGTTGGGAATCACTGCATTGAGTCAATTTACCCTTCTCACATATTCAGCTCAAATTCAGTCAACCTATCTGCTGGCACAACTTTGCAAATCAGATTCATGAGGAGATGAGAATATACCTTTCAATCAAAGTGACTCAAGTAACCGAATATGAAAACAATTCAAAGTACACAGTCTCTATTGACACTCTTCACCATGCAGTACCTGCTCCCAGTGTCTATCCTTCATCCCACGGTTGCAGGCAATTGAGAGAACAGGGAGGTGCTGTTTGAATTTGTCAATTTTAAATTTCACATTTTCTGCTAAACGCCGAGGGCCAGGATAGTCCACCAAGGACTTGGTCAACTTGTACATGGTCCTCCACATGTTTGCGACATCTTCCGTGATTTCTTCAGCATTCAGGTTGACCAAAGGTCCTGCATGCAGCATCAAAAAAGAAAAGAAACAAACTGAACATTTCAAAGCACCTGCAAAGATTTATGGGAAGCATGAACTGGAAAAAAGAAGCAATGAAGCAATATTACAATATTAGATGGCACAAAGTCCAGTCATGGAAGACTACCTCAGGAGGGTCCTGTGCTTTTAACGGCACTGTAGAAACATTTACTTAAAAGGAACAGATACTCTCATGCAACTAGAATAGTATCACAAATCCTTGCTGACAGATAAACATGGAACAGCCACCACTATTACCTATGGAGCTTAATTCCAGTCAGTATAAAGCAAGCATGGGCAAACTTGGGCTCTCCAGGTGTTTTGGACTTTAACTCCCACAATTCCTAACAGTGTTTTCTGAAAAGACAAGCAAATGGGTCCTAGAGCTAATCAAGCCTGTGTTCTCTTTAGACGTCAAAGAAAGTAAACTGAAACAATTGAATTTCGGACATAATATAAAAAGACATGACTCACTAGAAAAAGCAATAATGCTCGGTAGGGTAGAAGGCAATAAGAAAAGAGAAAGACAGCATGGCCCTGGCCCTGTGTCTGCAAAATCTGACCAGGATGATTTGCAAGTCTCTTGTTCATAGGTTATTGACAGCAGTATGACTCATGAGAAGCGCTGCTTTGCAGCTTGTGGTATCTCACCAAATAAAACAACATTTCCATGTTGAAGGAATTTTCTGGCCTATGTCAGCCTAAGTGTGAACCACAGGAATTTTAAATAATTCTTTAATATTCATGAACATATGGAACTCATATAACTCATAGAATCATAGAGTTGGAAGAGACCGCATGGGCCATCCAGTTCAAACCCCATTCTGACAAGAAGCAAGAAAATCACATTCAAAGCACCCCTGACAGATGGCCATCCAGTCTCTGCTCAAAAGCCTCCAAAGGAGGAGCATCCACCACGCTCCGGGGCAGAGAGCTTCACTGTTGAACAGCAGTCACAGTTACAAAGTTCTTCCTCATGTTCAGGTGGAATCTCCTGTAGTTTGAAGCCATTTTTCTGCATCCTAGTCTCCAGGGCAGCAGAAAGCAAGCTTGCTCCCTCCTCCTTATGACTTTGCCTCACATATTTATCCATGGCCCTCATCATGTCTCCTCTCAGCCTTCTCTTCTGAAGACTAAACATGCCCAGCTCTTTAAGCCACTCCTCATAGGGCTTGTTCTTGAGACCCTTGATCCTTTGAGTCGCCCTCCTCTGGACACATTCTATTGTGTTAACATCTCTCTTCAATTGTGGTGCCCAGAATTGGATACAGTGTGATTCCAGGTGTAGTCTGACCAAGGCAGAATAGAGGGGTAGCATGACTTCCCTGGATCTAGGCACTATGCTCCAATTTATGCAGGCCAATATCCCACTAGGTTTTTTTAAGCTGCCGCATTGCATTGTTGGCTCATATTTAGCTTGTTGTCCACAAGGACCCCAATATCATTTTTGCACGTAAAATATCTTGGAGTCCCTGTATTTATTTATTTATCATGTAGGAGCGAACCAAACAGTTGTATTGCATTAAAAACAAACAAACAAACAAAACACAAAGTTTGAAAACTTGGTATTTGATTAAATGTCCTTTGACCAGTAGCTGGCCACTTGGAGTGCATCTGGTGTTGCTATAAGAAGGTCCTCCATTGTGCATGTAGTAGGGCTCAGGTTGCATTGCAGTAAGTGGTCTGTGGTTTGCTCTTAAGAAATGGGGCTACAAAGTGGAGTCCCTGTGGACAAGTTAAACATGAGCCAACAATGTGATTAAGTGATTTGTTCAAGGTGTCCTAACATGAACAAATACTCACCATTCATCCATTCCTCAGACTTCACATGGAAATTATAAGCTGTCACCCAAAGCTGCTCAAATGGTTGCTTGTGAGTGATAATGGTCTGAAGCAGTGGAAATTGACTTTTCTCTCGTTCAAGTAATTCTTCTTCCTTATTAATAGCCTGTAATAGAGAAGGGCATTATTTCTGTTTTCAAAAATGATCTATACAACATTGGACAAATCATATAATGTACTTTATGGGAAGGTTTCAAACTTAAGGGGTTTTTTTGTAGACATTCCCTGATCCTGTGGTGGGCTACCAATGGGAGCCTACCATGCAGGGGGCAATGGTCCTCCTCACATCCCTCTAGTTCAGGCATGGGCAAACTTCAGCCCTCCAGGTGTTTTGGAATTCAACTCCCACAATTCCTGGCCTCAGGCCCCTTCCTTTTCTACCTCGGCCGCTTAAGCACAATGATACTAAATGACACTAAATGACCCTTTCCTTTTCTGCTAAATGACACTAAATGACATTTCCACCTCAGCTGCTTAAGCACAATGGCACTAAATGGCACAATGACACTAAATGACCCCTTCCTTTTCCACCTCAGGCGCTTAAGCACAATGACAGTAAATGACACAATGATACTAAATGGCCCCTTCCTTTTCTGCCTCAGCCGCTTACGCACAATGACACTAAAGCAGGCATGGGCAAACTTCAGCCTTCCAGGTGTTTTGGACTTCAACTCCCACAATTCCTAACAACCTAAGGGGGAAAAGGAAGGGCCTGAGGCCAGGAATTGTGGGAGCTGAAGTCCAAAACACCTAGAGGGCCGGAATTTGCCCATCCATGCTCTAGTGAGCCATGCTATTGCATTTCATCACACTGGAAGTGACACAGTATCATTTCCAGTTGTCATTATGCCTACTATTTAGCCCCCTCCCCTTTAAGGGTTGGAAAAATGGGAGGTAAGCAGCAATGTAAGTCAAATTTAGGGATTTCGGGCTCATTTTCAGATCAAAATTACCCAAAGATCATCACATTTTTTAAAAACTGGGGACTTTGGGACTGGAAGGAGTTTATGGGCATTTTCAAGTGTGGTCCCACACTTGGTTAACCCTGCCTTACCCAGAGATGGTAAAGGAACGGTTATCACTGGATTCCTTGGAGTCTATACATTCTTAGCTTAAATATAAAAATCACTGCCAAACAGAATGCAAAAACTCAAAACAATGGGGCAGTTCAGCAACAGTGAACAGCAGGCCAATCACTTGTGCTCCAAGATCCAAGCAAGAGCTACCCTCATCCTATAATGCAGAATGAGGCACTTAACACCACCATTACTTCTACTTGGCAACTTCTCTATGAATTTGTGTTGCTGTCATGCATGCGCTTTCATGCACAAACCTATTATGGAATTTTCTTGGCTAGATGTCTTTTTAAAGGGATTGGCCTTTGCCTTCCTCTGGAACTGAGACTGCCTCATGACGCTTGAAGAGTCGCAGTGGCACAATGGGTTAAATCCTTGTGTGCTGGCTGGACTGCTGACCTGAAGGTTGCCGGTTTGAATCCGTGAGATGGGGTGAGCTCCCTTCTGTCAGCTCTAGCTTGTAGGCACATGAGAGAAGTCTCTCAGCAGGATGGTAACACATCTGGACATGCCCTCTCACACCAGAAGCAACTTGAAGTTATCTCAAGTAGCTTCTGATACAATTTAAAAACAACGAATTCACTTTAAATCCAGTTTTTGCCTCCTGCAGAATGCTGGGGTTTGTAGTTTAGTGAGGCCCAGGACCTTCCTGCCAGAGTAGTTAAAAGGCCCCACCCTAAACTACAAGCCCCAGAATTCTGCAGGAGGCAGAAACCAATTTAAAGAGGATACATGCTTTAGTGCAGGCTTGGGCAAACTTGGGCCCTCCCTCCAGGTGCTTTGGACTTCAACTCCCACAATTCGTATCAGCCTCGGGTCCCTTCCTTTTCCCCCTCAGCCACTTAAGGAAAGGGCCTGAGGCTGTTAGGAATTGTGGGAGTTGAAGTCCAAACACCTGGAGGGCTGTTATAGTGTGATGAGGTCCTGTGAATCGCCTAAGATCATCCAGTGGGTTTCCACAGCCAAGTGTGGACTCAAATCCTGGTCTCCATAGTAATAATCCAGCACTCAAACTGGCAGTTCAGTAAACCACTTGCTCGTTTGTGAGAGAGAGGGAAAAATGTCTCTCTATCTTTTCTTCACCCCACGATAATAACTGCATAAAATCAAAGCAAATCCATTGCACATTCACCCCCATCCAGACTAACTTCATATTCAGCCAAGGCAAAGTCCAAATTCTTAGATAACTCATTGAATTTTTCCACGTTGTTCTTCATTTCTTCCATGGTCATGACATCTTTCTTTCGGAAACTATCAACTTCTTTATTGTAACCTTCCAGGATACCCTCAAACTCTGAGCATCTGTTTGGATTCAAAAGGAATAAAACTCACCGTCATGTTAAGGCATGTTCATGAGTTGAAATAAATCAAATATATACACACACTGAATGAAATCCTCAAAATCTTTAGAAGATGGTTCATCATACCGTTTGATCAAGGCAAGTTCTGCATGATCCCGTCGATTCATCAGCTGGATCCTACTGGTTTCAAAAATTATCTCAATGTCATCCGGCCAATGCAGAACGGTACTGTTTAGTTTTATATCATCATCTAGGGGTAAAGAAAAGTTTATCTTTCACAATCATCTTTAGGACAGAAGTTTAGTGCAATTACAATTATTTTCAGAATTGTTTTTTTTTATTTTCTTAATTGAATTTTCAATAAAATAACAACATATATACATAAAAAGGGGAAAGGAAAGCGTAGAAGAAAAGCAAAGCCAAATGAGAGAGAATAAGTATTACGAAAATATAAAAGAGAAAAAAAAGAAAAGTGAGCAGATGTGAAGGAAGAGCAAAAAGAGTATGGGGTGGGGGTGGGGCAAAGATAAGAGGGGGAAAGAAATACACATAAAACAGTTTTAAAACATAACGGTGATCTTCCTAGCTTGTGCATTGTGTTTTTTGTTCTTTCGTCTCCTCTTACTTTTTTGAGCTAAGAACAAGATATGTTACATTGCTTTCGGCTAGTTTTTATTAATTTGTTTGTTTGTTTTCCCTCTTCTTATTTTAACTAATCTGTACTATCTGTGCTTCTTTTTTATTATTATTATCTATATTAATTTTCTATTTCTAGATATTATTTATATTTTATGAGTGTATATATGTATATTTTTATTTTTAATTAAATTTATTTTGTTCAATTATTAATTATTAATATTTATTGACTTTAAATAGTTATCCCATGTTTCATAATATATGCCAACTTTCCCTTTGATTGAACAGGTAAGTTTGTCCATTAACGCTATGTCTAGTACTTTTTTGTGCCATTTTTCTTTCCAATGTCTTGCATATATTAATCTTGCTGCTGTGGTTAGAAATGTAAGTAAATTATTTTCAGAATTGTATCACCCTCTTCCTCTAAACAAGTTAGGGAAGTGCACAAAAAAGTTATGGCATTTGGGGTTAATCTGGGGATCACCCTTGCGCTTTGCTACTCTGTTGCTGAATATGCATGCTCAGTGTGGAAGACATCTCACCACGTTAAAACAGTGGATGTGGCTCTTAATGAGACATGCCGCATTATCACAGGATGTCTACGCTCAACACCACTGGAGAAATTACACTGTTTAGCCAGTATTGCACCACCTGACAGCCACTGGGAAATAGCAGCCTGTAATGAAAGGACCAAGGCATTGGCATCTCCAGACAATTATCTGTTCGGATATCGGCCAGCAAGACAACACTTTAAATCAAGAAATAGCTTTCTAAGACCTACAGAGATATTTGCAGCAACATCTCAGCGAGCAAGAGTCCAAAAGTGGCAGGCTACAACCCGGAACTTTAATCAGTGACTGATAACAGGTGAGAGACTCCCTCCTGGGCACACAGGAGACTGGGTGACTTGGAAAACACTGAACTGACTGAACTCTGGCATCACGAGATGAAGAGCCAACCTTAAGAAATGGGGCTACAAAGTGGAGTCCATAGCATGCGAGTGCGGAGAAGAACAAACCACAGTCCACCTACTACAATGCAACCTGAGCCCTGCCACATGCACAATGAAGGACCTTCTTACAGCCACACCAGAGGTACACCAAGTGGTCAGCTACTGGTCAAAACACATTTAATATAATGCCAAGTTTTCAAACTTTGTGTTTTTAAAAAATACATTACAACTGTACCCTTGGTTCGCTCCTGTTCCAATAAATGAAAAATAAAATCAGATGAGAGACTCCCTCCTGGGCACACAGACGACTGGGCGACTTGGAAGGCAGTGAACAGGCTGAGCTCTGACACCACGAGATACAGAGCCAATCTTAAGAAATGAAGCTACAAAGTAGAGTCCATGACATGTGAGTGTGGAGAAGAGCAAACCACAGACCACTTACTACAAGGCAGTCTGAGCCCTGCCACGTGCACAGTGGAGAACCTTCTTACAGCCACACCAGAGGCACTCCAAGTGGCCAGCTTCTGGTCAAAAGATATTTCGTATAATGCCAAGATTAACTTTGTGTTTTTAAATACATTATAACTGTACCTTCAATTCGCTTCTGACACAATAAATACATACATTAGCCTTTCAGACAAAATATAGCCAAAGACCTTGTTTCTGTGCCTGAAACCAAATTAAAATTGACAAGGTATTCTCCTTCCCATTGCTTTCAGTGGGAGAGAAATGCCAAAAACATACATTTGCTGAGGAGAAAGGGAGAAAAGTAACTCACTCTGCCTCCTATAAAACTTGAGTAAGCTAGCCAGCAAGGATCTGAAAGTGGCAAATGTCCCCCCACAAGATTTCTCATTCTACCCTACTCTGTAAGTTTTTTCTAACTGGGTGGCCATTCTAATATCTTAATGCCACCCTTTGAATAGACTTTTGCCATGGCTTCACATGGACAGACATGTTCAGCTTGGGTTGTTCCAGAACATACAAGGAAGGTCAGCATAGTCCAACAAGAACTCGAGTCTGTAGATAGCCTCCTTGATTTCACGGCGCAGTTTAAAAACGGTAACGTCGCTGGACTTTTTCAAATAGGCCGTCAACTCAACAAGCTCTTCAGTATTCAAAGGCACTTCACTGACTTTGTCCGCAATTATGTTGTACTGATTGCAAATGCTACAAACAAAGACAAAAGATTGTAAATTTTGCAGGCATCAAAGTACTTATTGCTGCTTCCCTTCCTCTTTTTTTGCTTTTGTTTTCTTTCAGCTATATATCTAAGAAGATCAGAGTGAAATTTTTTAGATGTCATGGCGAATCTATCCAGGACATTCATTGGTGTCATTCTGTCTGAGGGATCAGAGAGGAGGGGAGTTTGATGATACTAAGGAGGGAGAAGGCAGTGGTTCCCAACCTGTGGTCTGTAGACCACCAGTGGTCCCCAAGAACTAAAATATGGTCCGCAACCTCACTGTTACAACACCATTGTAATGAGAGCAACTGGTTTCATGAAACCCTCTTATAGTGCCAAGGGAACTGGGATGTTGGGACGGGTGAGGCTGACTAACCACAAAAGGCACAATAACAAGCCTCCTGGCTGCTGCTTCTCCTCCTCCTCTCTCCCTATGAACAGAGCCGTTCCATGTTGCACCTGGAACAGGAGCGCCTTGGTGTCTTCATTTTTTAGGCCTGTGTCTGGGGTTATTTGGGGTGCTGATTCAGAAAATTGCATTGGATAGGCCACATCACCTCTAATTATTAAATATGGTTTTCTGTGGGTGAGCAGATGGCAACTACTGGATGGCATATGTTCTGTATCAGAAACTAGAGCTGATGTAGTCTTTCCAATGCAATTTTCTGAATCAGCACACCAAATAACCCCAGAATCAGCACTCCAAATAACCAATCCAAATCTAAAGTTGACCAAAAACTGATTCGTAACCCTTTTGGTACTAATGTTGGAGAGTGGTCCCTGATTTTTTTTAAAGGCTAGGAACCACTGGTCTAAGGAGATTGCGATGCTCCCTCTCCCTTTTTTCTCTTGAAGACCTCACCAACTAAAGAGGGCACACAGGTCCACTGGAAACAATTCTTGATTATTCAAGGACGGCTCTTTTAAGTATACAACAGGTCTGCAAATTATGCAAGAGATCGGTTCCAGGACCCTTAATGTAATATAGGGAAGTCTTTCCCCTGACCATCAGGCCACTGAAAGCTGAAAATACTGTATAGTACATTGTCAAAATATGTCGGCCTAAGCCCTTGAAAATAACCCCTTCCTTTAGTACCTGGCTGTGCAAAACCATAACATCTATCTTTACCAAGAATGGAGCCTGCCTGCTTCCTCTGATCCAAGTCTAAACACAAAATCCATACCTTATACACACAGCCTGAAGATAAATTTGTAAAATATTTGTAAACATTGTGTGAAACAAAGTCTGTGGACATGGAACTACGAGAAAGCCAAGATGTCACTATCTCAGCCACCAGTATAGGCCACTTTGGATTCTGGAGTATTTTGGATTTCAGAATTCCAGGTAAGAAATGTGCAACTTGTACATGGTTTTCTCATTTCTAGTTAAATTCATAATTTCTTTAATTGAGCATACCTTTGGTTTAACTCCCTGTTTTCCTCTACTTCAAACTCTATCAGTCTGTCCTTCAGCCTTTGAGTCCGTTGGCAAAGCAATTTGTTCAGCTTTAATGCATCAAGGCAAAACATGGCCAGAGGAACAGTAATGTGCATGGAGGCTATTTCTTTTTTCAGTTTTGTCAAACCATCGATCTTCTGCAGGAGAACAAAATTACTGTAACAATAATAATAACAATGAAAAGAATTGTGCATCTGTGTTTTTGTGTTGGTAGATTAGGACTGTGCTATATGAAACCTAGATTATCTGCTTTGAACTTGTTTATATTAGTCTACACTGCCATACAATTCAGTTCAAAGTAGATAATCTGGATTTTATATGGCAGTGTAGATGAGGTCTAAATGGTGTCCCCCTCCCCGATGAAACCCAATCCAAATGTAATTATAGGTATATTATAAAACAGAAGAGTTTACAAATGTACTTATTTTCAGATCTGATGCTTTAGGGAACAGAATGTACAGGATATTTTCTCCTGCTTTTCCCATTCTTACGGTTCTTCTCATCCAGTCACTGCATGAATAAAGTAAATTCCTATGTACTTATATCTCAGTGTGCCATAGAAATCAACCGTGTTACTGCAGGTAGAGCCATTGGCCCTGCTAGCTAGTCAATTTTGGGGGTCGTAGTTAAGAAAAAGTAATATTTTCAAGTTCTGGGTACTTGAAAAACAAAACATTAACTGGTACATTAACATTTCTGGTATGCAGAAATTAGACTCAACTACTCAAGGCATTCTACTTGTACTGGGCTCTGCTTAGCTCTCTTAGCCCCCAGTGACACAATGGGTTAAACCTTTGTAACAACAGGACTGAAGACCAACAGGTTGGAGGTTTGAATCCAGGGAGAGCGCAGATGAGCTCCCTCTGTCAGCTCCAGTTCTGCATGTGGGGACATGAGAGAAGCCTCCTACGAGGATAGAAAAACATTAAAACATCCGGGTGTGTCCTGGGCAATATTTTTGCAGACAGCCAATTCTCTCACACCAGAAACGACTTGCAGTTTCTCAAGTCACTCCTGACACAAAAAAGCTCTGTTTATTGGCTTAAGATATCAGAAATTCAAATAAGTGGCATAGTTTTCATTGTAGGAAATGTGGAAAACAAACACCAAATCAAAATTGCCAAGACCTCCAAATTGCTCCAGCCCACAGAGATTGATGCAAAAGGTCACCAAAGCTGATAACATTTGTTGTTGTTGTTGGATCAAAGAACAATACTAAATGAAAAATATACATTTTAAAAAGAAATAACGGAATACAAAAGAAAGGAAGGCAGGTTCAAACATAAAACTGCTCCAACAAAATTGTGCCAGATTTCTATTCTGTTAATCCAGCCTAGGATGCCTCCTTGGAGACATGAATTTCAATCATAACTTCTCCAGAATAGAGCAACCAGTCTTTGCCAATATTGGTTCATTCCTCAGCAAGTATTGCTTGTAATCATATAATAAATGCCTACCATCATAAAATCGTCCAGATCATGCCGCTTGCTCAAAAAATCAGTCACATCTTCTTCTGCGTTGTTGTTCAAGAGATCACTGTATTTATCGTACACATTTAAATATCTTAAACATAGGAAAGAACAGGAAAACAGACATTCTCAAAACCAGTCAGTAAGAACAAATGTATGAAGAACAACATCTTTATTAATGATTTAGATGAAGGGTCAGAAGGCATGATCATCACGTTTTGGAGACAACACTAAATTAGGAGACAAGAGCAGAATTCAAAACGATCTTAACAGATTAGAGAAATGATTGACAAAAACTAACACAAGGAAGTTCAACAGGAACAAATGCAAGATACTCACACAGAAAAAATGAAGTGCAAATATAAAGAATGAGGGACACCTAGCTCGACAGAAGTACATGAGAAAAAGATCTTGGGAGTCTTTGTGGACAACAAATTAAACATGAGCCAACAATGTCATGCGGCAGCTTAAGAAGCCAATGGGATTTTGGCCTGCATAAATAAGAGTCTAGTGTCTAGAATAGATCCAGGGAAGTCATGCTACCCCTCTATTCTGCCTTGGTCAGACCACACCTGGAATCACACTGTGTCCAGTTCTGGGCACCATAATTGAAGGGTGATGTTGACTCTAAGCTGGAATGTGTCCAGAGGAGGACGACTCAAATGATCAAGGGTCTGGAGAACAAGCCCTATGAGGAGTGGCTTAAAGAGCTGGGCATGTTTAGCCTGCAGAAGAGAAAGTTAAGAGCAGACATGATGATGCCCATGTATAAATATGTGACACAATGCAAAAATTGCTTCAAATTACAGGAAAGGAGATTCCACCTGAACATGAGGAAGAACTTGCTAACTTTGTCGAGGGCTTTCATGGCCAGAATCACCAGGTTGTTCTGAGTTTTCCGGGCTGTATGGCCATGATCCAGAAGCATTCTCTCCTGACATTTCACCTGCATCTATGGCAGGCACATGGCCATACAGTCTGGAAAACTCACAATAACCCAACTTCCTAACTGCGAGAGCTGTTCAGCAGAGAACATAAGAACATAAGAAGAGCCATGCTGAATCGGGCCTCAGCCCATCTAGTCCAGCATTCTGTGTCACACAGTGGCCCACTAGTTGTACACAGGGATCTCTAGCAGAAAGGAGGGCAAAACCCTCACCTGCTCCCGACCCCCTACAACCAGTACCCGGGGAAAATCCTGCCTGCCTCCATCAACACAGAGGTGGCACTTGGATGTCCACTTGGAGGAACTCTCTGCAACGGAGTGTGGTGGAAGCTTCTTCTTTGGAGGCTGGATGGCCATCTGTCAGGGGTGCTTTGAATGCAATTTTCCTGCTTCTTGGGAGGGGATTGGACTGGATGGCCTGCGAGGTCTCTTCCAACTCTATGATTCTATGACAGCAGGCAACACTTGACTCTATGTTAGATTGACAGGATCTGCATTGTGTGGAAACACTCTAAAATTAAAAAAAAATCAGGGGATAGGTTGCAGAGCCTTCAGCCATGGAAGTTAAGGCAGTGTCAAATTGCATTAATTCTACACTGTAGATGCACCTTAAAATATGGAGCCTCATCCCAACATACTGCAAATCACCTAGATACTACCAAGAAAATATGGAATACATTCTGCCCTCTCTTGCTGGAATAGAATAATCAAGATAGATGCTTACTTTTGTGGACCAATTAGATTGCGATCAAATATCTCGGCCGTGTTCTGCAAATATTCGGAAACTAAAGATTCATCTGCTTGGACAGTGCGAAGAATTAGGTCATCCCCTTTTAATTCTGGGAAAAGTTTAACTTGTATCTAGAAATAAAGGAGAACATCCCACAACAAAAGTAGGTTTACACATATGATGAATATTATATTCACTGACAATACTGTAGCTCTGCAATGAGATTGCCCTTCAAAATGGTATATTAATTTCATACCTTTGGAAGTCCCTCAGAATTCTTCAGAATCTCCATGAAGCAACGATAGATTAAGTCCCAGCAAGCTCCTGTATCTGGCTCAAATATAATGTTGGGATCCTCCACATCCAGTTTAATGACTAGTATTTGTGGTATAAAGAACTGCATTTCATCGTATGTTTCTCCAAAGTCATTGCCATCCTGAAGACAAAGAAGAAAGATGTTGATATTGTGAATAATGCGGAGCCATTTTCTATCATCCATGGGCACACATGGTGGAAAACACTGGATTCAATATAGATCTGCAATTAAATGCTAATCTATCGTGGAATAGCAACAGTGAGGTTGTCCTATGACTATAAATTGAATCCATATTAGGGGAACATGATCTTCATGAAAGTGAGATAAGCACAAATTCAAAACACCTAGAACACCTCTCTAGGAATCTCCAGAGAAGGCATGGGCAAACTTTGGCCCCCAGGGCGTTTTGGACTTCACAATTCCTGGCCTCAGGACCCTTCCTTTCCCCCTCAGCTGCTTAAGCAAATCAAAACAAAATGCTCAGCTATTCATACCTTGTGTATCTTAAAAAAAGAAAGGAGGTCTTCAAAAGAATTAATGACCATCTCCCGTAGTTGTAATGACATAAGGATTGCTACTGAGGCAAAATATTCTTCTATCTGTTGAGAAGAGTCTAGATCGTTCTGTGGAGCAAGATGGAGCCAATGGTCCTTCTGATTGATAAAGAGATCTGCACATGTGGGAATCCACCTGTAAAAGGTAAATTATTTTTATCTTGTTCATATTGAGTGCTAATTTCTTTAAACAGTGACTTGGAGGCTGTCTTATTTATTTATTTCCTATTTTTATACCCTGCCCTTCTCCCCCCAAATAACTGTGCCGCCAAAAGTTTTTTGAAATTAAATGCAGTGCCAAATACAGATTCTTGCTATTGTGGTCTTCATAATAATAATATAGTTAATTTATATTCCACTCTATTTCCCCAAGGGCACTCAGGGCAGATTGCAGAACACATATACAGCAAACATTCAATGCCTTTATACAATTAACAAGGACAAACAGTAGGCATGTGCGATTCATTAAAAATGGTTCAAAAGTAGCCTACTTACAAAACTAGGGCTCTGGTGCTTTGTTTCTAAAGTGTTTCTAAAGTTTCAGTGGTGAAAATTTCAGAACTCTAATGAGACTAATGATATTTTGTTACTATTTTGTTACAGCAATTGCGCATATGCATTACTGCAATAATTATTACTATTGAGGAAACTTTAGGAGCTCCTATCTCCCTCATTTTAAAAGCGATTGGAGTGAAATTTGCTACAATGGTAGAACACATTTATCACTGTTAGCCCGCCAAATTTCAGACCATTTCATTTATCCACAGATTTTTGAAGAATTTTTTAAAACCAACATTTTAATAGAAGCCAGCTTCTTGAATTTTCAATCCAATGACACAAGATAACAGGGAATACTTCCCCTCGACTTTCAGAAATACTCATACATATATGGGTTTTAAGGAATTTTAAAAAATGTTTTGATATAAACAGACTGTTTACAGCTTCCTCTCTCCTCTCCTGATTGGTGCATTCTTGTTCTGATGCATACAGGGAAATGTAGTTTAAGGCAGAGCCTTTGGAATTCTTTCACATAGGGCTGCTCCCCTTCCCAAACTACATTTCCCAAGTTCTGTGCTGTTCCCAAAATGCAGCTCTCCCTGACTTCACGCCAAGAAGCAAGCTATGAAGTCTTCAAGCAGCGAAGCCATTTAGAGGGACAGGAATGGCAAAGGAGGCAGGTATAGTAGTTTTATGCCTCCTTTTACTAGTAGCAGCTTGCTTTCTTGCCTTACACTGAATGAAACTGACTGGGAGCCTTCCGAGCTTTACAAAACAGTAACAAAAAAGTACGGGGTCAGCTTCTACCCTTAAGTTTTTGAAGTGGGCCATTATATATATATATACTGTATATATATATATACACACACACACACACACACACATGTATATAATTTTTTTAAATATAGTTTTCAAATATATTACATACATTAAAATATTCTATCTTGGGATTTGGGAAAGGTAAATATAAGGCCCCTTTGGGATGGGAAAAGGGAGATAGGAAGGGGTGGGATAGTTTTAGGAAAATTAGGGATGGATAGGGGATCTGTGACTTCTGAATCAGCTTTACTGCGTGTAAAAATTTACTTTCTTCTAACATCTTTTTCTCCATAACGACTTCTCCTGTATAGCGTTGCTCAAATACCCTTATTTAATTCTAGAGGAATATCTTTTATTTAATTTAACTTCTATTTCCTGTAACGTTCCATAAATTCTTCATATAATTTCCAGTCAGTATTTTTATAGGTCTCCCATACGATATTTTCAAGGCAAAAGTTAATGTATCCATTTCTTTTATCTCATCTATTTTTTTCAACCATTCTTCTACTGTAGCCAGGGGGTTTTTTTGCTTCCATTTTTTTGCGTGTGCCATCCTTGTCGCCGTTGTCAAATATGTGAATAAAATATCTTGATTTTGATCTAATTTCATTTCATCGTCTATTATCCCTAGTAAGAAATACTCTGGTTTCATACTAATTTTTATTTTTAGTATTTTTTCACATATTTCTTGTATTTTTCTTCAAAAGAGGTTCACCTTTGGGCAGGTCCACCAAGTATGGTAGAATGTTCCTACTTCTTTTTTGCATTTCCGGCATTTATTACTTGCTGATTTGTACATTAATCCCAACTTATGTGGTGTAATATACCATCTGTAAAACATTTTGTACCAATTTTCTTTAATATCCGTGGCATGTGTATATTTTATTTTTCTCTGCCATATTTGTTCCCATTTTTTAAATCTTGTAGTTCTTCCTGTGTTTTTTTGCCCATGTTATCATGCATTCTTTTACTGTCTCCTTTTCTGCAAAACCTCTTTCATTGTCTTTATTTTAATATTATTTGATTTGAATATATTGCAGCCAGAAGAATTATTTGAATTGAGTATTTATTTCCTTCTTTGTCTTCAGGCAGAATCTTTCTTTTTCTTTGCTTAATAGATCCTTATAGGTTGGCCAATGAGACCACCCTAATAATCTTCTCTGTCCCGCTTCTAGTGAGGACAGCCACATTGGTGTTTTCATATATAGTTTTTCTTTATATTTCTGCCACGTCTTGAGTAAGGAGGCTCTTATAAAGTGATTATTAATTTTTTCCTCTTTTTTCTCTTGCCCATACCATAGATAGGCATGCCATCCTATTCTCAGGTCAAAACCTTCCAAAGCCAAGACTTTTTCTCTTTTCAGCGCTATCCAATCTTTGATCCAGGTTATACTCGCGGCATCATAATATAGTCTGAGGTCTGGTAAGCCAAATCCTCCTCTACTTTTTGTATCAATCAAATGATTGTATTTGATTTTTGGTTTTCTCCCTTTCCATATACATTTTAAAATGTCTTTATTCCATTCTTTGAATAATTTATTAGTCCTCAGAATTGGGAGATTTTGAAAAAGGAAGAGAAATTTTGGCAAGATATTCATTTTGACTGTAGCAATTCTTCCCATCAAAGAAAGATTTAACAAGTTCCATTTTTAAAAATATTTTTTGTATCTCCTTCCATTTTTCTTCATAATTATTTTTGACTAATTGGGAGTTCTTCGCAGTTATTTGAATTCCCAGATATTTGATCTTTGAAGTTATATGCATTCCTGTTTTTTCTTGTAATTCTAATTGATTTTTCTTTCTTATATTTTTTGTTAATATTGCTGTTTTTTCTTTATTTATTTTCATGCCGGCTAGATTTTCGTATTCTTCTATCTTATCTATCCAGTTCTTTATGTTTGTCCTTGGGTCTTTCACTATACATATCAGATCATCGGCAAAAGCCCTAAATTTGTAAGTTTGTTTTCCCACTCTGGTTGCAGGGAGGGATTGATCTTCTCTAATATTCCGTAATAAAATCTCTAATGCCATTATATAGATTAAGGGTGACAGGGGGTATTCCTGTATGGTCCCTTTTTCTATTTTTATTTCCCTTGAAGATTGGCCATTGATCCATTGTGTAGCTTTTTGAGTGCTATAGATTGCCTCTATAGCATTTGTGAAATGGTAACCGATATCCAGTTCTTTGAAGATTCCTTTTTTAAAAATCCCAGTTTAGGTTGTCAAAGGCCTTTTCTGCATCTAAGGCCATTAACACCATCTCTGTCTGATGCTGTTGTTCATAAAATTCAATAATATCCAATATGTTTCTTAAATTGTCTTTCAGTTGTCTTCTTGATAGGAAGCCTGTTTGTTCTTCTCCAATCCATGAATTAAAAAAAATCTTCATTCTTTCACTGAATATGTCCATGAAAATTTTGTAATGCAGATTTAGTAATGAGATGGGTCTATAATTTTTGACATCTGTACCATCTGTATAAAAATTATATTTGCCTCTTTCCATGTTTCTGGTATTGTAGATTTCCATAAAAGTTTTGGAATTCATCTATGATATCCTTATCTGTTAGGAGTTCTTTCTCTCCCATTTTTATCTTTATTATTTGATTTGCTTGTTTTTTTCTTTTTTAGTTTCCAGGCTAACCATCTCCCCAGTTTATTTGCATTTTGAAATTCTTTTTGTTTTATGAACTTTAGCTGTTTTGCTAATTCTTCTACCTCTAAGCTATTCTTTTGATTTTTCACATTCTCCAATGATTTTAAGATATCTTTATCAATTCAATTTATTTTCTTCTTTTTCTATCTCATTGCTTAATCTCCGCATTTCTTGTCTCTTTCTTTTGTTCTTTTTTGCCTTCTTCTGAATAAGTATACCTCTCATTACTTTTTTGTCTTCTTCTGAATAAGTATACCTTTCTCGGTTTGATCCTGATTCCATCTATTCTAGTTGTTAACATTTTAGATGTCCAAATCATGTCAACTCTAGACCAGCTTTTATGCCTATTTGAGTAAAATGAATGATCATTTACCCTTTCATTATGGATTCTCCATGAGTCTTCAAGATCAAGATCTGTTTTCAATCTTAGAAAATGTTTTGGTAATGAACTAGCATCATCCCTACCAGTATTTTGGTTTTATCTTTTCTCAGATTCATTACCCCATTAAAATCAAATTGTCATATTCTATCTCCTGTATTCTAGTCTCTAACATTGTGGAAAATTTGGTCTTCGGGCCATTTGGAGCATAGATGTTACAGATTAAAGTTCTCTCTTGTCCTTGTTTTATGGTTATCCCAATTAATCTCCCTTCCAAGTCCTTAAATGCTAACTCTGGCATTAAGGATTCTTTTTCATAAATTACCACTCCATTCTTTTTATTTTGGGCAGCTGAATAAAAAAATTTCCCAATTTTTCTTGACTTAAATAAGCCACATGTTTTTGCGCAATGTGTGTTTCTTGGATTGCTATTAGGACATAATTTCCTTTCTTTATCTGATTAAACAATTTTTTTCTCTTATGCGGTGCATTAATTCCATTCACATTGTTAGATAAACATTTTATTTGTCTTAAATTTTCACTCATTGTAGGTTTCTTCTTGTTCTTCCTCCGGTTCGTCATCATCGACATCGGCTGTCGGTGCTGCTGCATCACCGCTTGTGCTTGTTGTCTTTCTGGTTTCCGTTATGTCTTCAGGTGAATCGAATCTCCCTTTCATCTGTTTACCTCCTCTTACTGGAGGAGTTAATTCGTGGTCTTTTTTCAACTCTGCATAAAAATGCTTTGCCTTCTCTTCCGAGGTCAACCAATGCCTCTGGTCTTTGTACGTTACCATCACACCTTCAGGTTTCTCCTACCTGAATCTTATTTGTAATTTTTTTAGTTCATTTGTGAGGAAAAAATATTTCCTTCTTTTGATCGGCATTGTTTGAGGAAATTCTTTCATTATAATGACTTTATTTTCTTTATAGAGTGTCGGTGATTCACTGTATTTTTTTCAAAATGTCGTCCCTGATTTGTTTTTTTCACAAAATGCACGATGGTGTCTCTAGACGTTTTGTTTTGTCTTGAAAAATTTGTAGTGACTCTATAGACCCTGTCAATCTCCCCCTCCATATCTCCCTCTTCTATCTCCAATAGGGAGGCTGTTAATCTGGTTATTATGCCCCATATGTCCTCATTTGTCTCTTCCTTGATATTTCAGAAGTGCAATTGGAATTCCATTTCCTTTAATGGAATTAAATCTTTCTTGGGATTCTTCTGTTTTCGACGTTTTTTATTCTTATTTTTGAACTTTTTTCTCTATTTTTTCTGAGCTTTGACCATTTTAATCTTATCTTCCTTAGTTTCTTTTATTTCTTCTCTCATCTGTTTCATTACTTCTTTGATGGTTCCTACTTCCTTTGTTAAGTCTATCTTCATATTTCTCAATTCCTCCTGCATAATCTTCTGCTGTTCTTGTCTAGATTCCATCCTGTTAAAATTCTTCTGTAGGTTATCTTGTTTTTCTGATCGTTTTTGAACTTCTTTTAAAATATCTTTCATGGTGGAATCCTCTGTACCTGAGATTGAAGCTCTTCTTCCCACTGCCATTCCTTTTGTCTCTCTTGGATCTTTTAGGTCCCATTTAATTTTAGGTGTCATCATATATTATTTATTTACTATATTTTTGTTGATATTTTTCAATTTAAATCAAATTAAGTCTTTGGTTTTGGATTTGGTCCTCCTTCAAATTAGGCCCTTCTTTCCCCTTCGTATTTTCTCTATGGTTTTCTTTTGTTTGCACTATTTCCTTGTATTATATTTATTTCTGTTCTGGTCTCTTTGCCTTACTCACTTAAATTGTCTTTCTGGTGTCTTGCGTCGAACCCCTATATTCTTTTAATTATTTTAAATATATTTTTCTTTCTTTGTTTCTTTTCTCCGCCGCTCTAGGATCTCCTCTCGTTTGTTTCTTCTATCTTCTTACTTCCGTCTTCTCCTGCTTCCGCATCTTGTCCGTCCGGTCAGGTGGACTTCCGCTCCTCACTTCTTGCTTTGCCCTTCTTCTGATGTTCTCCGCTTCCGACCTTCACTTTAGAACTTGTGTCACTGGCGTCACTTCTGTCCTTCTGCAGCTTCCGGCGCCTCTGCCCTTTCTCCTCTCCTTACCTTCCGCCTGTAGCAACCCAGTTCTCATTCGTGCAAGGGGGGCAGGGGGCCGCCCCGGGGGTCCCATTTGCATTAGGGCCAATTGAGGGTCACGTAGATGCAGATGAAGGGGATGATGAGGCAGCTGGGCCTTCGTCTCTCACGGAGAGTTTGGAATGGGATCATGGCTGGCCCGATGGGTATGAAAGTTGGGAAAGTCAGGCTGACACTGATGGTACTGATTCAGATAATCAGTATGAGAGACCAGGTGGTTTCGGTTCGCAAGAAAGGGTCAGGGAGATAGTGGGGGATGAGCCCATGGAAGCTGAAAGGGAGTCAGGCTCTCACGAAGATAGCGACCCAGGTGCTGGGAGGCAAGGAAGGAGCTTTGATAGGAGACGGAGCATTGAGTCCAGTAGAAGGGAATGGCACCAAAGCCTAGAGCGCCGAAGGAGCGTTGAGTCCTGTAGCACAGATTGGCGCAGAAGCCTAGAGCGCCGTAGGTCTCACCAAGGGCATTAAGTATAGGATCCGTGGGAACGGATCCTCAGTTGCTCAGCCACTTCTGATCTGAAGGGAGTGAAGCGAATGAAGATCCACGGAGCCAGGACTGGGCTCATGTGACCAAGAAGCTTTCTTGGGCCTTGATTCCATGAACTTTGCTTTGTTCGAATTGCCACGGACCAAGTTTGTTTTGATCCGCTTTGTTTTGCGGAGACCTTGCCAAGTGTTTTGCCTTTGGTTTTGCTTCGAACTCTTTGCTATTCTTATTGAACTATTTGATGCTCTTATGGACAATTTACCTTTTCACCTGTTTTCTATTATTCAATAAATAGTTAGCTGATTATCGTCTCTGTGTGTGTGATTAAGGGGCTGGGCCGAGACCCTGCATTGTGACAGTTGGCCGAGCAACTCCACGAACCCCTTTTCACACCACGGGGCGTTCCAGGCGCCGGAGGCGAGTCGGCGAAATGGCTCAGTTAACCGCCGCCCAGATTATGGAATTACAGCAGGAGGTGATAGACCTTCAGGCCAGGGCGGGAAGGCATCCCTCCCTGACTGTCCCGGCCCGGTTCAGCGGAAACCCGGCCCAGGTCAATGTGTTTATTGGACAATGTGAGATGTACCTGGAACTTCGGGCCACGGAATTCCTCAGTGAGAGAGCCAAGGTGGGTTTTGTTTACAACCTACTGGAAGGGACAGCGGCTGCCTGGGCTACGACGCAGCTGAGGGCGGCCTCGCCACAAGTGGCCACCGTGGCACTATTTCTAGAGGCTATCAAGACTACCTGGGGAGACTCTGTGAATGCTGAGTTGGCTGAGAGGAAACTGGATCGGTTGTCTATGAAAGACATGACCTGGTCTCAGTACATCTCCCGGTTCCGAGTGTTGGCTGCCGAAGTGGAATGGAACGCCGCGGCGCTGCGCTACCAGTACATGAAGGGCCTGTCGCCGGAGATGCAACAGGAGATCCTGAGGGGGGCCACTCGGGCTGCCGACCTGGAGGAGGCTATCACCTTAAGCTTACGCATGGAGGCCGGGCTTCACACCCGAAGGCGGTGGGACAGAGGGTCCGGAGAGCGGCGTGGGAGGAACCCCAAGAGGCCGAAGAGGCCATCCAAACGGCGGGGGAAGAGGTCGGCCGAGTTTAAATGGGTTCGCTAACTCGGTCGCAGTCGCCAAGCTTCCCCCAGAACCCCTGACTGGACAATTGTTTTTGATCATGGTTGCCTTGTGGTCCCAGGAGAAAGGGCCGATGATGGTGCATGCGATGGTTGACTCAGGGGCCACAAACAACTTTATTGATGCAGACTATGCCAAGACTGTGGGATTACAGTTACATGATCTAAGGGAGCCCAAGGGTGTACAAACCATTGATGGGCGGCCGTTGAAAGCCGGGGCAGTGAGACACTATACTGCTCCCACCAAGATGTGGATGAGCTCACATAAGGAGGACATTTCTTTTCTAGTAACCAAGTTGTCGGATTTTCCGGTGATCCTGGGAATCGTGTGGTTAACTGTAGCAACCCAGTTCTCTTTCGTGCCTGGGGGGCAGGGGGCAGCACCGCGGGTCCCACTTGCATTAGAGCCAGCCGCAGCTGAGGAGGAAATGGAGGAAGGGGTTAACGAGTTAGCTGGGCCTTCCTCTCCCACAGAGAGCCTGGCTTGGGATGAGGGATGGCCGGATGCTTACGAGGACTGGGAAGGTCAGGCTGAGTCAGAAAGTGCTGATAGTGATGAATGTTATGTGAAACCGGGGTACGGATCTCAGGAGCGAATTTGGGAAAACATGGGCGACGAGGCCATGGAAGCTGAAAGGGAGTTTGACTCTCATGAAGATAGTGAGCCAGGTGCTGGGAGGCAAGGACGAAGCTTTGATAGGAGACGGAGCATCGAGTCCAGTAGGAGGGAATGGCACCGCAGTCTAGAGCGCCAGAGAAGCGCTAGATCCCGTAGCACAAACTACCGCCAAAGCCTAGAGCGTCGGGGGCCTCGCCCCGGGGTTTAAGTATAGGGGAACGGATCCTCAGTACCTCGGCCACTTCTATTCTAAGCGAAGTGAAGCGAGCGAAGGATCACGGAGCCAAGTTGCCGGCTCGTGTCTTGCCAAGAAGTTTTCTTGGACCCTGTTTGAATCCTGCTTTGTTTCTTGTTCCGCTTTGTTTTGCGGAGCCCTGTTCCTTGATCCGCTTTGTTTTGCGGAGACTTTGCCAAGCCTTTGCCAAGACCTTTGCCTTTGGACGTTATCATTGCTAAGCCCTTGTTTTTGGACTATTCTTCGCACTCCCTATTTTTGGATTGAACTTTCCTATATTTTAATGGACAATTACCTTTTCATCTGTTCTTTATTACTCAATAAATAGTTGGCTGATTACCGTCTCTGTGTGTGTGATTAAGGGGCCGGCCGAGTCCTTGCATCATGACAGTTGGCCGAGGTACTCCACGAACCCCTTTTTCACATCACAGGAAGCTCGAGGAAGCGCGGACGGCGGGCCGGCGCAATGGCCCAATTGACCGATGCTCAAGTGGCAGCGCTGCAGCAGGAACTGGGAGAACTACGGGCCAGGGCGGGCCGGCACCCTTCTGTGTCCACCCCGGCCCGGTTCGGGGGCAACCCGGCTCAAGTCAACGTGCTCATTGGACAATGTGAAATGTACCTGGAACTTCGGCCCACGGAGTTCGCCACTGAACGAGCCAAGGTGGGCTTCGTCTATACGCTACTGGAGGGCACCGCGGCGGCATGGGCGACTACGCAACTCAAGGGGGCATCCCCGCAAGTGGCCACGTTGGCGGCGTTTTTGGAGGCTATCAAGATCACTTGGGGAGACCCAGTGAATACCGAGCTGGCGGAAAGGGAGCTGGATCGTTTGTCGATGAGGGACATGCCCCTGTCTCAGTACATCTCCCTATTCCTGTCACGATGCACGGACTTGACCGGCCCCTTAATCACACACACAGAGACGGACTGAAGGCTAACTACTTTATTGAATATAAAAACAGTCCAAAGAGTAAATTGTCCATAGAATATAAAACAATCCAAAAGGCTTGAAGCAATCAATGTCCAAAACAGCTTGGCAAAACAATCCAAAGACTTGAGCAGGGCTTTAGCAAGGCTCCGCAAGGCAATGCAGGATCAGGAAAGCAAGGCAGGAACAATACAAGGCAAGACTTGAAGGCCACTAGCCAACTTAGCTCCGTGGACCCACTTCGCTTCACGTCTGTCCAAAAGAGACGTGGCCGAAGCACTGGGGATTCGTTCCCACGCCTGCTATACTTAATCGTTCGGCCGAGGTCCCCGACGCTCTAGGCCCCGTCGTCTCCAATCTCTGCTGACGGACCTCGGCCTGTCTAGGCTGCGGTGCCATCCCCTTCTCCCAGACTCAATGCTACTTCTCCTATCAAAGGTTCGACCTTGTCTCTCAGCAGCTGGGTCTCTATCTCCATGAGAGCTCTCCTCCCTAGAATCTTCCCAGCCGCTTTCATCCATGTTTTCACTCAGAAGCTCCTGTGACCCTCTCCCCCCCGGGTGCTCATAACTTCCGCTATCGCTATCTTCCATTTGCACCTGGTTATCTATGTCTACGTCAGGGCCAAAACAAAGTTCTTCCCATGCCAAACTTTCTGTGGGCGAAGGAGGCCCACTGATGGGAAACTGTCTTTCATCCCACCCTTCCAAATCCTCTTCAGAATCTGTCTCTGCCGCTGCAGGCCCCAATGCCAATGGAACCCCGGGTCCTAGCCCCTGCCCCCCAGGCACAAACGAGAACTGCTGTGCTACAATTCCGTGTGCTGGCCGCCCAAGTCGACTGGAATCCTGCCGCCCTGCGTTACCAGTACATGAAAGGCCTGTCTCCGGAGATGCAGCAGGAAATCCTGCGAGGGGCCACTCGACCTGCAGACCTGGAGGAGGCGATCACCGTGAGCATACGGATGGAGGCCGGAATGCAGACCTGGAAGCGATGGGACAAAGGGTCCGGGGAGCGACCGGGGGCGCGGAAGGAAACGGGAGCCAGCCAGTTCTTGTTTCGGCCGTTCGCACCGGCTCCCCAGGCCTTGAACGAACCGGAACCCATGCAGCTTGGGCATGTGAGGCCAAAAGTAGACGCTGACGAGAAAGCCCGGCGTCAGCGTTTGAATTTGTGTTGGTACTGTGGGGGAGCTGGACACTTTTCTAGGGAATGCCCCCAGAAGCCACGCGGCAAGACTCCCGGGCCTCTGCTGCGTTCGAGGCCCCAGGGGCTGAAGAAGCCATCCAAACGGCGGGGAAGGGGTCGGCCGAGTTTAAGAGGGTTCGCTAACTCGGCCGCAGTCACCGACCTCCCCCCAGAACCCCAGACTGGACCATTGTTCTTGGTAATGGTCTCCCTCTGGTCGCAAGAGAAGGGGCCGATGATGGTTCACGCCATGATCGACTCGGGGGCTACCAACAATTTCATCGATGCAGACTATGCCAAGTCTGCCGGATTACAGTTTCACGATCTCAAAGAGCCCAAGGGTGTACAGACCATTGATGGGAGAACCTTGAAAGCCGGGGCCGTGACTCAATACACTGCCCCTACCAAGATGTGGACGAGTTCCCACAAAGAGGACATTTCTTTTCTTGTGACCAAATTGTCAGACTTCCCGGTGATTCTGGGAATTGTTTGGCTGACTCTTCATGATCCACAGATCTCCTGGGTGAAGAGACAGCTGGTGTTTTCCTCTGAACATTGCCAGGGACATTGCATGACGGCCCGGGCTTGTCAGGCTCAGGAGGTAGAACAAGCCGCCACGATGCCCAAAAAGTACGCAGAATTTTGGGATGTGTTCAGCGAGAAGGAGGCGGAACGTTTACCTCCCCACTGACCCTACGATTGTGCCATTGAGTTGGAGCCCGGAGCCCCTATTCCCCGCGGAAGACTCTACCCTCTCTCGGACCCGGAGCAGCAGGCTCTCTGAGAGTTTTTGGATGAGAATCTGCGAAAGGGATTTATCCGGCCTTCTCAGTCCCCGGCCGGGGCACCCATCCTCTTTGTCAAAAAGAAATCGGGGGAGCTGTGGCTTTGTAATGACTATCGGGAGCTCAACAAGATCACGATTCAGAACCGCTACCCCCTGCCATTGATCCCAGAACTGTTAGAACGGATGCGGGGCGCCAAGGTCTTCACCAAATTAGACCTCCGAGGTGCTTATAATCTGGTGCGGATTCGCCAAGGCGACGAATGGAAGACCGCATTCCAGACCAAGTGGGGAAGTTTCGAATACAGAGTTATGGGATTCGGTTTGTGCAACGATCCCGCCTGTTTCCAACATTTCATGAATGACATTTTTCGGGACCTGCTGGATCGCTATCTGGCAGTGTATTTGGATGACCTGCTAATTTTTTCTCCTGACCAGGCGACCCACAACCGCCATGTGAAGGAAGTGCTCCAGAGACTCAGAGACCACGGTCTCTATGCCAAGCTGGAAAAATGCGCGTTTGATCTCCGTGAGGTGGATTTCCTGGGCTACCGCATCTCTCCCACGGGCATAGCCATGGATGATACCAAGGTCCAAGCTGTGGCTGACTGGGCAGCCCCTGCCAACAAAAAAGACATTCACAGATTCTTGGGCTTTGCGAACTACTACAGAAAGTTCATTCCTGACTTTGCCAAGTGGGCTGATCCCATCACTCAGTGCTTGCGGGGAAAGGTGCCTTTCCGGTGGACACCGGAGGCGGACGTGGGGTTCCGGAAGTTGAAGCAGCTGTTCACCACGCAGCCGCTTTTGCAGCATCCCAACCCCCGCACCCCTTTCATCGTGCAAGCTGATGCCTCAGATGTAGCCGTGGGAGCGATCCTGCTACAACCGCAGGGGACAGACCTCTTGCCCTGTGCCTACTACTCCCGGCAGCTGACGGCGCCAGAAAAGAACTATACCATTTGGGAGAAGGAGCTCCTGGCCATTAAAGTAGCTTTTGAAGTTTGGAGCCATCTGCTTGAAAGGGCCAAATTTCCGGTGGAAGTTCACACCGACCACCGGAACTTGGAGCACTTGAAGACTCAGCGCAAATTGAACCAGAGGCAACAGAGATGGTCCCTGTTCTTTGAGAGATTCAATTTCCGCATTCACTATGTGACACCCAAGCAGACCAAACAGGCTGATGCGTTGTCTCGGAAGCCGGAGTATGTCCGCGGAGGAGAAGGGCTCCCTGAGGCACGGCTGTTAAAAGCGGAAAACTTTGCTGCCACTGGCGCAGCCCCTGCGCCGCCCCCGGTGGTCAACCCAGCCCCGGGGGACAAGAGACCTTTGAGTGACCGGATTCACGCTCGACAAAAGGGAGACCCTTGGGTGCAAGAACAGTTAACCAAGGGGGTGCAATCCCCTTTTCAAGTCAAGAACGGGGTGCTCTACCACCGTGAGGGTGTTTATGTTTCTCCCGGGCCCGAGAGGGAGGAGATCCTCAGACTCTGTCATGATAGCCGGGCAGCGGGTCACTTTGGACTGTTCAAAACTTTACAGTTGGTGCTGCGGGATTTCTCGTGGCTCAAGGTGCGGCGGGACGTGGAGGACTATGTTGGCTCTTGCCCTGTGTGCCAGCGGGCCAAGCAGCAAGGGGGCAAGCCAGCCGGCTTGCTCCAGCCGCTTCCGACCCCGTCCGCTCCTTGGAAGATGATTTCGGCCGATTTCATCACCGACCTGCCCAAGTCCAAGGGGTTCACCACGATCCTGGTCGTGGTGGACTGTCTCATCAAGATGGGTCACTTCATCCCCTGTGTGGGGGTGCCCACTGCTAACGAGACTGCTGATATGTTTGTGCAACATGTGTTTCGCTTGCATGGACTGCCTCAGAGTTTGGTGATGGATCGGGGCACCCAATTCACTTCCCAGTTCTGGCGGGCTGTGCAGAAGTTGCTGGGGATTGAAGCGCGGATGTCTATGGCTCATCACCCGCAGACCGACGGGCAGGGGGGGTACGGATCTCAGGAGCGAATTTGGGAAAACATGGGCGACGAGGCCATGGAAGCTGAAAGGGAGTTTGACTCTCATGAAGATAGTGAGCCAGGTGCTGGGAGGCAAGGACGAAGCTTTGATAGGAGACGGAGCATCGAGTCCAGTAGGAGGGAATGGCACCGCAGTCTAGAGCGCCAGAGAAGCGCTAGATCCCGTAGCACAGACTACCGCCGAAGCCTAGAGCATCGGGGGGCCTCGCCCCGGGGTTTAAGTATAGGATCCGTGGGAATGGATCCTCAGTACCTCGGCCACTTCTATTCTAAGCGAAGTGAAGCGAGCGAAGGATCACGGAGCCAAGTTGCCGGCTCGTGTCTTGCCAAGAAGTTTTCTTGGACCCTGTTTGAATCCTGCTTTGTTTCTTGTTCCGCTTTGTTTTGCGGAGCCCTGTTCCTTGATCCGCTTTGTTTTGCGGAGACTTTGCCAAGCCTTTGCCAAGACCTTTGCCTTTGGACGTTATCATTGCTAAGCCCTTGTTTTTGGACTATTCTTCGCACTCCCTATTTTTGGATTGAACTTTCCTATATTTTAATGGACAATTACCTTTTCATCTGTTCTTTATTACTCAATAAATAGTTAGCTGATTACCGTCTCTGTGTGTGTGATTAAGGGGCCGGCCGAGTCCTTGCATCGTGACATTAACTCTACACGACCCACAGATTTCTTGGGCTCGAAGACAGTTACAGTTCACTTCTGAACATTGCCAGGGACATTGCATGACGGCCAGGGCGTGCCAAGCCGAAGAGGTGGAACAGGCGGCTACCTTGCCCAAAAAGTACGCCGCTTTTTAGGACGTTTTCAGCGAGAAGGAGGCGGAAAGCTTGCCTCCCCACCGGCCCTACAATTGCGCCATCGAACTGGAGGCTGGAGCGCCTATTCCCCACGGAAGACTCTACCCCCTCTCGGAACCAGAGCAGAAGGCCCTCCGAGAGTTTTTGGACGAGAATCTGAGGAAGGGATTCATTCGGCCTTCCCAGTCCCCGGCCGGCGCGCCGATCCTGTTCGTCAAGAAAACGTCAGGGGAGTTGCGGCTGTGTAATGACTATCAAGAGCTCAATAAGATCACGATCCGGAACCGCTACCCCCTGCCATTGATCCCTGAGTTGTTGGAACTGTAGCAACCCAGTTCTCATTCGTGCCGGGGGGCAGGGGGCCGCCCCGGGGGTCTCACTTGCTTTAGAATCAATGGAGATAGATTCTGATGATGGGGCCGATGAGGCAGCTGGGCCTTCATCTCCTACAGACAGTTTGGAATGGGATGATGGCTGGCCTGATGGATATGAGGGCTGGGAAGGTCAGGCTGACACTGATTCTCCTGATTCAGATAATCAGTATGAGAAACCAGGTGGTTTTGGATCACAGGAGCGCGTATGGGAAGCAGCGGGGGATGAGCTCATGGAAGCCGAAGGGGAGTTAGGCTCTCATGAAGATAGCGAGCCAGGTGCTGGGAGGCAGGGACGGTCTTTTGATAGGAGACGGAGCATTGAGTCGGATAGAAGGGAATGGCGCAGAAGCCTAGAGCGACGGAGGAGTGAGCCTCGAGATTGGCGCAGGAGCCTAGAGCGTCGCCGGTCTCACCAAGGGAATTAAGTATAGGATCCGTGGGAACGGATCCTCAGTTGCTCGGCCACTTCTGATCTGAAGGGAGTGAAGCGAGTGAAGATCCACGGAGCCAGGACTGGGGCTCGTGTTGGCCAAGAAGTTTCTTGGGCCTTTGATTCCTTGAACTTTGCCTTGTTTGAATTGCCACGGACCAAGTCTGTTTTGATCCGCATTGTTTTTGCGGAAACTTTTGCCAAGCTCTATGCCTTTGGATTGACTTCAGAACTCTTAACAATTTGATTGAACTTTTTGATACTTTTATGGACAATTTACCTTTTCACCTGTTTTTTATTATTCAATAAATAGCTGATTAATGTCTCTGTGTGTGTGATTAAGGGGCCGGGCCAAGACCCTGCATTGTGACAGGAATGGATGAGGGGAGCCAAAGTCTTCACCAAATTGGACTTGAGAGTTGCTTACAATTTGGTGCGTATTCGCCAGGGAGACGAATGGAAGACAGCTTTCCAGACCAAATGGGGAAGTTTTGAATATCTCATAATAGGATTCCATTTATGTAATGCCCCCGCCTGTTTCCAACACTTCATGAATGACATCTTTTGGGACCTGCTAGATCGTTATCTGGCAGTGTATTTGGACGATCTGTTGATCTTTTCGCCAGACCAGGCGACCCACGACCGCCATGTGAAAGAAGTGTTACAGCGGCTGAGAGACCACGGTCTCTACGCCAAGTTGGAGAAATGCGTGTTTGATTTGCAAGAAGTGGATCTCCTGGGCTACCGCATTTCCCAAACGGGCATTGCCATGAATGATACCAAAGTCCAAGCAGTAGCGGACTGGAACGCGCCTGCCAGCAAAAAGGACATTCAGAGATTCCTGGGTTTTGCCAATTACTACAGGAAGTTCATCCCCGACTTTGCCAAGTGGGCAGACCCCATCACGTAGTGTTTGCGAGGAAAGGCGCCGTTCCGGTGGACACCGGAGGCAGACGCGGGATTCCGGAAGTTGAAGCAGCTGTTCACCACGCAGCCGCTTCTGCAGCACCCGAATCCCCGCACCCCTTTCATTGTGCAAGCAGATGCATCGGATGTAGCAGTGGGAGTGATCCTGCTACAGCCGCAGGGGACGGACTTATTGCCCTGTGCTTACTATTCCCGGCAACTGACGGCACCGGAAAGGAACTATACGATCTGGGAGAAGAAGCTGCTAGCCATCAAGGTAGCTTTTGAAGTTTGGCGACATCTGTTAGAGGGGGCCCAGTTCCCGGTAGAAGTCCACAAGGATCACCGGAACTTGGAGCACTTGAAGAATCAGCGGAAGTTGAACCAGAGGCAGCAGAGATGGTCTCTGTTCTTTGAGAGATTCAATTTCCGCATTCACTATGTTACCCCTACCCAGACCAAACGAGCTGATGCTTTGTCCCGAAAACCCGAGTATGTCAGGGGAGGGGAAGGACTCTCTGAGACTCGGCTGCTCAAGGCTGAGAACTTTGCAAAGCCCCTGCACCACCCCCGATGGTCAATCCGGACCCAGGGGGAAAGAGGACTCTGAGTGAACAGATCCAAGTTCGACAGAAGGGAGACCCTTGGGTGCAAGAGCAGATAACCAAGGGGGTGCAGTTCCCTTTTCAAGTAAAAAACGGCTTGTTGTGCCGCCGTGATTGTACTTATGTTTCCCCCGGGCCTGAGAGAGAGGACATTCTCAAGCTATGTCATGACAGCCGAGCAGCGGGACATTTTGGGTTGTTCAAAACATTGCAGTTGGTGCTACGAGACTTCTGGTGGCCAAAGGTGCGAAGGGACATTGAGGCTTATGTAAGCACTTGCCCGGTCTGCCAGAGGGCCAAGAAGCAAGGGGGCAAGCCGGCGGGTTTGCTCCAACCGCTTCCCACTCCATCCGCGCCGTGGAAGATGATTTCGGCCGATTTCATCACTGACTTGCCAAAGTTCAAGGGTTTCACCATGATCCTGGTCGTGGTGGACTGCCTTACCAAGATGAGCCACTTCATACCATGTGTAGGGGTGCCTACTGCCAAGGAGACTGCTGATATGTTTGTGCAACATGTGTTTCGTTTGCATGGACTTCCACAGAGTTTGGTGACGGATCGGGGCAGCCAATTCACTTCCCAGTTCTGGCGGGCTGTTCAGAAGCTGTTGGGAATTGAGGCGCGGATGTCCACGGCGCATCACCCCCAGACCGACGGGCAGACCGAAAGGGTTAACGCCACGTTGGAACAGTATCTGCGGTGTTATGTGAACTATCAGCAAAACAACTGGGCGTCATTGTTGCCTTTGGCAGAGTTTGCATACAACAATGTGATGCAAGAATCCATCAAAGAGACTCCTTTCTTTGCAAACCAGTGGACAAGTCCGGAGACGTACCTGTGGCGGAGGATTGGCTACAAGAGCTCACTGCAATGCAAGACATGCTTCGCGCCCAGTTGGACCAGGCGAAAGCGGATTACAAGCGAATGGCTGATCGGCGGCGCCAGGAGGGTCCAGAGATTCAGGTCGGAGACAAAGTTTGGCTGTCTACAAAGAATTTGCCCACACAAAGACCTTGCCGCAAGCTTGATGCGAGATTTTTGGGACCCTACAAGGTGCTGGAAAGTGTGGGACCCGTAGCATTCAAACTACAACTCCCGGCGGACATGAAGATCCACCCAGTCTTTCACCGTTCCCTGCTGCGGCCGGCAAAGGGGGTGCGGCCTGATGTGACGCAGCCGCCACCCCCTCCCGTGATGCGGGATGACGAGGAGGAGTTTGAAGTACAGGACATTTTGGACGCACGCATCAGGCGCCGGAAGTTGGAGTATCTGATTGACTGGAAGGGGTTTGGACCGGAAGAGCAGGGGGGGGGGATAGTGTAGCAACCCAGTTCTCATTCGTGCCAGGGGGGCAGGGGGCCGCCCCGGGGGTCCCACTTGCATTAGGGCCAATTGAGGGTCACGTAGATGCAGATGAAGGGGATGATGAGGCAGCTGGGCCTTCGTCTCCCACGGAGAGTTTGGAATGGGATCATGGCTGGCCCGATGGGTATGAAAGTTGGGAAAGTCAGGCTGACACTGATGGTACTGATTCAGATAATCAGTATGAGAGACCAGGTGGTTTCGGTTTGCAAGAAAGGGTCAGGGAGATAGCGGGGGATGAGCCCATGGAAGCTGAAAGGGAGTCAGGCTCTCACGAAGATAGCGACCCAGGTGCTGGGAGGCAAGGAAGGAGCTTTGATAGGAGACGGAGCATTGAGTCCAGTAGAAGGGAATGGCACCGAAGCCTAGAGCGCTGAAGGAGCGTTGAGTCCCGTAGCACAGATTGGCGCAGAAGCCTAGAGCGCCGTAGGTCTCACCAAGGGCATTAAGTATAGGATCCGTGGGAACGGATCCTCAGTTGCTCAGCCACTTCTGATCTGAAGGGAGTGAAGCGAATGAAGATCCACGGAGCCAGGACTGGGCTCGTGTGACCAAGAAGCTTTCTTGGGCCTTGATTCCATGAACTTTGCTTTGTTCGAATTGCCACGGACCAAGTTTGTTTTGATCCGCTTTGTTTTTGCGGAGACCTTTGCCAAGTGTTTTGCCTTTGGTTTTGCTTCGGAACTCTTTGCTATTCTTATTGAACTATTTGACGCTCTTATGGACAATTTACCTTTTCACCTGTTTTCTATTATTCAATAAATAGTTAGCTGATTATTGTCTCTGTGTGTGTGATTAAGGGGCTGGGCCGAGACCCTGCATTGTGACACCACCCTTCTCTCCAGTGATGTCAGCTATGCCCGAACTGCCTCTGCGTCCTCCCTGAGCCTCGTCACTTCCCTCTGTGCTCAGCACAATCCTCCCTTCTTTGTTTTCAAAAATCTGGGTTCCGAAGACATAACAATACTCCCTCCAAGGTCAGACTCTTTTGCTCTTTTTTTGTCGCCATTTTTAACTTTGTCCAATACCCTCTGGTCGGATCTTTACTACTTTAAAATGTTGGTTTAAAGTAGGAGCCGGCACCTTTGGGTATTTTTTTGGGTTCTCAAAATCTAGCACAGGTTGGATCTATACTGCTTAAAAGCAGGAAACCCCTGCCTGTGAATTCTTCTGATATTCTAGGTTTTGCACACACTTTGGATCTTATATTTATTTATTTATTTATACAGTCAATTTGAATATTCCCTCTTTCTCTGTTCGAGTTTTGTTAATTTTCTTATATTTCTTGAATTTTCATAAATGATTATCTTTAGAGATAGCCCTCCCGCCGATCCAGATGATTTCCTTGTTTTAGAAACTTACGTTTCTGATCCTTTGCTGTTGCCTGCTGGTTTCCAGCTTTCTTAGTTGTTTCTTATCTTGTTAAAAGTGAGCAGGGCTGGCAGTTAGTGCCGGGTTTTCACCCGGCTTCCCGACGTTTGGACTGCTTGCCACCACACTTGCCAGACTTTCTAGGATCCCCCCCCCCCTTAACGGGTGGGACACCTTTAGGGTCTTTGGTATGTGTATTACGGCTTCGCAGCTCTTTCTGACCTCGATACGCCAGAAAAGAGGGGCACAAAGCACCCTTTGTGACCAAACAATCAGTTGGTGCCTCGAAGCTCCTTCGGCACCCGACCTGCCGCCATCTAGGCTCATTTGCACACCTCTAACAAACAGTACATAAACAGAAGTAAAGTCTTTTCCTATCTTTTCCATTTCCAGCATCTGGAGGCTGTGCTTGACTTTGGCAACAGGGGGTGCTGTAACCCCATCTTCCATGCAAAGGAGCTTTGTCGTCTTTACTCACATTTCTGTTTTCGATCTGCTAGGTGGGCAGGGAGCTGGGGCTGGCTCACCCCGACCTGGGCTTGAACTGCCAATCTTTCAATTGGCAGGATTTTCTGCAGCTTAGCGGTTTAGCCCACTGTGATAAGCCTGGCCCTCATGGGGGTGAAGGAGGCCATGAATTCAGCATTGGAGGGGTGTATCTTAAATCTCAGCGCCATGGGAGGAAATGTATGGTGGTGTAGGGATCTAAGCAGTGTGTACGTAAATCTTCAATGTATCAGGGTTAGGAAGGACTTAGCTCACCATGTGCTTGATTTTCATCCAGCATGGCTCTATTCCTGAACAACAGGCCAGATCCCATCTTGATTCACCCCAAATTTCCTTTCATGGAGTCTAGCTTTCCCCCAGTGTTGTAGAACATGGTCTAAGAGGTATTGCTCAGGAGGAGGTGAACACCCCCCCCCCCAACTGTAGATGAGTTGTTTACAGTGAAGAAGTACCTAATACCATTTCCCTGTTTTCCTGCCTCCCAACATCTTCCTCTAAGTAAAAGTCAATTCAAAAGGAAGAATATTAACATTAAAAAACTCTTTGTACTGGCTTTATAATACTGGCCTTTGAGCTGTGAAAATGCTTTTAAAAGCATTGACCTGAACAAATATTATAATGCTTTTAGAAGCCCAGGCTCATTTGGGCAAATATTGCCAACAGAAAATAATTGTACCAATATATGAAATGCTCTTCTATTAAACCTGAATAAATAAATGCAGCCTGTTTTAAGAATTGTGGAAGCCCATAATTCCATACACTCTAAAAGCTCAGAGCACACTAATCTGAAGTACGGAAAAAATGTTTTTCTTAATGAAAAATCAATTAGCATTGGAGCACTGATGTATTTTGGCGGTCTAACAAGCACGTTTACATCTTACACCACATTCCATGTCTGCTGTGGTTCTCATTATTGATAATTTGAATTTTATAAACATTAAACTAAACAAGTCCATAACACTGTCTTTTATTACCAATAGCCTCAATTCATTCTGCTCCAAAACCTTTTCTCTAATGGATTTGAGAAGTACTGAGCTCATGCAGGATTTGCTATTATATAAACAGAAATGAATATCTTTAAAAGGGTTTGGTTTTTACTATTCTATTCTCACACAGGCTCCTCTCTAACTAGGATAAAACTTCCATTCATTTAAGTTGACAAAGCCTGTATTCACATTGCACTTTAGCTGTAATGACAAGGAGTTGTGGTTTTATAAAACATTTCGAATTGAATGCCTGAAAGCTCTGATGCTATAGTTCAGAAGCACTGAACAGAAATTTTAAAGGGCTCATCGTACTACAAATCTCATACATTCAAACAGCCCTGCTGGCGCAACATGTTAAACCATTGAACTGTTGATTCTACTGACATACAGGTTGGCAGTTTGAAGCCACGGGTTGGGGTGAGCTCCTGCTGTCAGCCCTAGCTCCTGCCAACCTAGCAGTTCGAAAACATGCAAATGTGAATAGATCAATAGGTACCACTTCTGTGGGAAGGTAAAAAAGGCGCCCACGCAGCCATGCCAGTAACACGACCAGGAGGTCCATCCCCCTCCATACAGAACCAGGATGTAGAATGAGTCATGGGGGCTCTGTGTCCCAAGTTTGGTCTTGATCAGTCATTGGATGAGGGTCGCAGCGGTCTCGGAAGGTGAGTGAATGTACTTAAAGTCCCATCATCCATGGTCCACCCTCCTCCAAACAGCACCAGGATGTAGAGTGGGTCATGAGGGCTCTGTGTGCCAAGTTTGGTCTTGATCAGTCACTGGATGAGGGTCGCAGCAGGCTTGGGAAGTAAGTGGAGGTACTTGAAATCCCATCATCCATGGTCTGCCCTCCTCTAAACTGCAGTAGCATGGAGTCTGTGTCATGGGGGCACTGTGTGGCAAGTTTAGTCTGTATCGGTCTTTGTTCAGGGCCGCAGTGGTCTGTGGGAAATGAAGGTTTTGAAAGTACTACAAATCCCATAATCCGTTGAGGTACTTCAAGTCCCATCATCCATGGTCCACCCTCCTCCAAACTGCAGTAGAATGTAGTGTGGGTCATAGGGGCTCTTGTGTGCCAAGGTTGGTGACTGTCAATTCAGGCCATACACAATGTCCCATGAGCTAAGGCCTAGTCGGGAAAATCAAGTTAATGAAGCCTTACTGTCAATTCGGGCCTTAAACAGTATCCCATTAAGTGAGCCCTAGTCAGGAAAATCAAGTTAATAAAGCCTTACTGTCAATTTGGGGCCTGGTCTGTGGGAAGTGAATCGGGTGGAGGTACAGCAAATCCCATCATTTGAGGCCTATCCTGCCCTAACCTGTTCCAGGCTGTAAAGTGGGCCATTAGACCTCTGTGTGTCAAGTTTGGTCCTGATCCATCATTGGTGTGGGCCACAATGCTCTAAGGAAGTGAGTTAAAGTACTGCACATCCCATAATCCGTGGTGGTACTTCAAGTCCCATCACCCATGGTCCTCCCTACTCCAAACTGCAGTAGAATGAATCATGAGTCATAGGGGCTCAGTGTGCCAAGGTTGGTTACTGTTAATTCAGGCCATACACAATGTCCCATTAACTGAGGCCTAGTCAGGGAAATCAAATTAATGAAGCCGTACTGTAAATTTTGGGCCTGGTTTGTAATTTGTAGGGGCTACAGTGTTTTCTGGGAAGTTAATTGGGTGAAGGTACTGCAAATCCCATCATTCGTGGCCCATCCTGTCCTAAACTCTCTTTTGGGGCCTGTAATGTTCTGGCCTGCTCTGCTGGTAATTGGTAACTTTAAAAGGCCAAATGGCAGGCAGCCGTTTTCTAAAAGCTGAGGGGGAGGAGAAAACAGGAATCCATTTTGTTTTCACAGAGCCAAGTGGGGAGGGAATGTTGATGGTGCCTTTTCCCCCCTCAGTGGGAAGAAATCCTGTTGTTTGAATGTAGAGGCCTGGATTCTGGGATGCTGGCTAATCAGTGGCAATCAATGCCCTCTGTCTGGTGCCTTAGAATTTTGGAGTGGCGAGGCTGGCCAATCAAAGGACTTTATGCAAATAGCTGCCACGTATCCGCCCTTCCGACCTCCGCACACATACATACATGCATACATACAAACATTCTGCTTTATTAAGGTATACAGATAGAGAGACTAGCTGACTTACCCGGCGGTGCCCGGGAAATTTGAGAAAGGTATTGTTTGCCTGTGCAGCTCCAAGTTTAGTCTAAAGATCCAATGTTGGCTGGGTTCAGTTGGTGCAGGGGAACTACAATTCCCAAATGCAATTCCAGTCATCCATCCTCCTCCAAACCCACCAGGATGTAGAGAGGGTCATGAGGGTTCTGTGTGCCAAGTCTGGTCTTGATCAGTCATTGGCGTGGGTTGCAGTGGTCTCAGGAAGTGAGTGAAGGTACTGCAAGTCCCATCATCTGTAGTCCATCCTCCCCAAAACTGCACCAGGATGTAAAGTAGGTCATGGGGTGGGGGGTGTCTGTGTGCCAAGTTTGGTACTGATCTGTCATTAGTGAGGGCCACAGTGGTGTGTGGGAGCCGAAGCAATGAAAAGTACTGCAAATCCCATAATCTGTGGTCCATCCTCCCCCAAGCTGCACCAGGATGTAAAGTGGGTCATGGGGTTATCTGTGCCAAGTATGGTCCAGGTCTGTCGCTTGTGCAGGTCACAGTGGCCTGTGGAAGTGGGAGCCAATCGGAAAGCTGCCACATACACACATACCACATACCCATATACAAACACTGACTTTTATTATATACTAGCTTGGGGACCCGGTGGTGCCTGGGTTTTTTGAGAAACGTAGTAGTTGGTCTTTAGCAGTTATTTATGTGGCTCACAGTGGTGTCAGGAAGTTAGTGAAGGCAGAGCAAGTCCCATCATCTGTGGTCTGCCCTCCTCCAAACAGCACCAGGACGTAGAGTGGGTCATGGGGGCTCTGTCTGCCCAGTTTGGCCTTGATCCATCATTATTGGGAGTTGCAGTGGTATCATGAAATTACTGAAGGTACTGCAAGTCCCATCATCTGTACTGCAACCAGGACGTAGAGTGGGTCCCATCATTATTGGGAGTTGCAGTGGTATCATGGGTACCCACCCTCCTCCAAATTGCAGTAGGATGTAGATTGGGTCTTGGAGACTCTGTGTGGCAAGTGTGGTCTCTATTAGTGAATGGATGAGGTTGCATTGTTTTTAGGAAGTGAGTGAAGGTACTTGAAGTCCCATCATCCGTGTTCCCCCCTCCCTCAAAGTGCACCAGGATGTAGAGTGGGTTGTGTGTGGGGGCTGTTTGCAAAGTGTGGCCTTTTTATGTTTTTGGAGGGGGCGTAGTCAGGAGAAATAAGTAAAGTAGGTCTTACTGTGAAATAAGGTGTAGTTGGTCAAATCTGCTAAAGGAAGCCTCTTTGCAAAGTCCTCTCTGCGAGATGTAGAATAGGGATGGAGGAATGGCAGCCAATCAGAGCCGGTGTAGCAAATGCTCACTCTATGGCAACCAATCATGCTGTTTGAGGCAATGGTGGCCAATCAGAGGCGGTTTAGCAAATTCTTCCTCAGTGGCAACCAATCATGATGTTTGAATGTATAGGGTGGGAATTTAGAGGCTAGTAGCCAATCAGAACGCTGGCACATACATACATACAAACCCACAAACATACAAACATTCCCTTTTATATAGAGAGAGATATTATATTATATATTATATATAGAGAGAGAGAAGAGATACAGTGTTCCCTCACTTACTGCTGGGGTTAGGTTCCAGGACCTCTCGCAATAAGTGAAAAACCGCGATGTAGGGATGTTCTATTTATTTTAATATTTATACATTATTTTAGTAGTTACGGTATACACTATTTTAAGTCTTTATAAACTTAAAATAAAGTGAAGAAAAGGAAGGAAGGAAGGAAAGGCCACTCAAGGCTGGAGGGAGGGAGGGGGGACTGAGGAGGGAAAGCTCCTTGGAGAGCAGCAGCGGCAAAACCCCGCAAAACAGCAAAAATACCATGCTATATATATTAAATTAATATTTTTTTGAAATCAGCGAAACAGCGAGTTCGCAATAAGTGAACCGCGAAGTAGTAAGGGAACACTGTATACGTATAGATTTAGATGTATATCTATTATATAAAGGAGGTCCCGTCGTCGAACGACTGACAGAGACAGAGAAACCTTCCAAGGCAGAGACACCAAACTTGCCAACTCAAATAGGCCTCAGGCAAGGAAGGTTTTTGGCAAAGAAACTCCCCCCCCAACCTAGAAGGCCCCCAAAACAACGATATAAAAAAACTACATTTCCCAGCATCCTCTGCAGCAGCCAGCGAAACCCATTGGCCAACATCGGCCCACACAAAATGCAGGGAGGCTGAGTAACCATAGTAATGCTGGGCACAGCCAGCCAAGGCTAGGATCGAATGCTGAGTGATTTCAGTTCAGTCAGTTGGTGTTTGAAGGTTAAACTGTCAAAACCAAACTCTATGAGGGAGCAATTCTCCAGCAAGTCCTACCCACACAACACAACACAACTTCCTATCACAACCCACCCCCCCAACCTTACGGGACCCCGCACACACAACACCTACCACCACCACAAACAAAAACCAACTCCACCTATACTCCAACCACAACACAACACAACACTGCACTGATACTCTACAAACACACACAATCACCAAAACACCCCACCCACACAAGCATTCCACAACATACTACCACACACCCACTAACTCACCAAAAAAGTAATACCTACACACAACACAATACGCACATAACACAACCTTGCGTCTACTGCTCAACCCATTTGTATGCCATTCCTTCCTTCCACACAGGCAGAAACTGACCCAAAAGACAAGCCATGCCTTCTAAAAAGAACAGCATCGGACGACACACTCGCAACACTACATACATCAAACAAAAAAGGGCAGAACAAACGCCAGAACAGAAACACACTGCGCAGTAGAGACACAGACAACAGGTCACTGCACGAACGCCAGGAACACCACACACTGACAACTTCACAGGACTTCAACATCCCACCCACCAGAACAACCCACAACGACACAGCCATGACCCCACCAAGACCATAAGTAACATCAATTACAACCCTTACATACTCAGACTTTCTCGCATCTCCTAAATAGGGCACAGCAACGCGTGCCGGGTACAGCTAGTACATTATAATGAGAATGCTAGAAGTTCTGCTTGAAAATCTCTTGCCTGAAGGTCAAAGTCCACTTCTAAATCCCATGTTGGGAGAAAGCTGGATTACACATATAATAAAAACGAATGGCATTCTGACCTGTTCAGAAGAATATCATGGGCTTCCTGACAGTGCTTTTTGATTAACTCCTCAAATTCATTGGGAAGCAGTGGCAAATCACCTGCAAGGATATCCTTGGTGCGAACAAACCTCAGTTCACAAAATCTATTGGCGAAAGAGAGAATGAATTACAACAATGAATACAATATCATGTTATAATACAAAGAACACATGGAGTTATGATAATACCAGTGCTTCAGGAAAATAAGAAATTAGTTTGATTCATGTCTGGATTAGGAATGAGATTTAAACATGGGCTTAAAGCTAACCTTAAAAACTGTGGCATAAACATCGAGAACTGGGAAGCCCTGGCCCTTGAGCACTCTAGTGCTGCAGAATTTGAAGAGGCACGAATGGAAGGTGAAAGGGAGAAAAATGCCAAGCAGGAGGCGTGTCAAGGCAAACCTGACTGGGACTGCCTTCCACCTGGAAACTGATGCCCTCACTGTGGATGAACATGCGGATCAAGAATAGGACTCCACAGTAACCTACGTATCCATGGCCAAGACACTACACTTGGATGGCCATCATACTTTGACAACAAGAGATAGTCTAAGTAAGTATTAGGAATTTAATTCTGTGTTTTGTTCTGCAAGAAAGCAAGAAGCTACTGTGATTGTTTTCCTTCCACTTCAAAACTATGTCATTTTAAATACTTCACAGTTTTTAAAAAACTATTTGAAGCTCACAACTTATTCTGGATCAAATTTCTAAATAGCTTTTTTGCTTAAAAACAAGATATTTTTTGCAGAAATATTATTTTCAGGGCAAAAACTGTCCTTTCCTGTGTAGAAAATGTGATAGTTGCTTCTTTTTGCACTTAGGGCACAAATCACAGCATTTTGTGCATCTTTACTGGAAATATGTTGTACAAAAAAAAAGAATTTTGGACAAAACAAATCCCTAATTGCAAATATTCTTGTCAATCCAGAATTTTCAAATATACTTAACATTTTTGAATGTTTGGGTTTTTTAAAAAACTCACCAAAACATGAAAATGGTAGAAACACCTATAAAAACCTGGGAAGCAAGAGACAGCACAACCAACATTGCTTTTAAAACATGTGAAACAATCCAGCATCATTGCTATCATGTGACTTTCTCACAAGTTACCCTTTTACTGTGCTGCTTCCACTGCTTATTTTTCATTTCATTTTAATTTTTAATGGCACTTTGCAATTAATAAATTGCAAGTGCCTGGTATTTTTTGTGTAGTTTTTAGTGAGTGGAGTGGTGCCACAGAAGTACATCATTTGTTGTACAATGTAAATCCTGGAATTGTGGCATAATCTAGGTTTATTGACAGGCATTGCCTTCATCATAGGAAAGTGGATATCATATTACATCATGTGTAAGATTGTCAGATTTGATCCTGCTACTTTGCCCATTTGTCACTTTCAATCAGCTAGGTACATAAAACTGAAAGATTCTACTTTGCCCCCCTCATCATGAGAGACGACTTCCAGTCCACATGGATTAAAACAGTAGCAGCAAAGATCGCAACACTAGGTTTCTCCCAAGGACAATTGCTAAGCACGAGATGGGACCAAGCCAAGGATCTCATTAAGCAACGGATCCTGGACATAGAGCGCCAATCCGACCTAGCCTGTTCCCCAGCCTTCATTGTTAGGGAAGCCACTAGATACCTCACTGCCCCCATGGCATACCTAACAGACCTGGAGGTGCCCAAACACCGGAGGGCTTTTACCCTGGCAAGATGCCATGCCCTCCCATCGGCTGTATTGGAGGGGAGGTATCGGAAGACCCCCTTCAAGCAGAGACTATGCCCCTGTGAGTCTGGTCATGTGGAAACAACTGAGCACATGCTTCTTCAATGCATGTTCTACAGAGATCTTAGATCCAATCTCATTGGACCATGGCTTTTAAAATACCCGGGGCACAGTGAAAAATATTATTCCACCCTGCTGCTTTCGGACTTTAACACTACAATAACTTACAGTGTTGCTAAGTTCTGTGCTGCTGCTCTTAATATCAGACGGATGATGATTGACACCGTAAGGCAACAATATCCTGTCTTTTAAAATATATTTTATACTGATTTGTAATCTAATTTTAAATAACTGTTTACTGGGGAGTTGTCCTTCTCTTCTTAGGGCGCTTGTGCCCGCTTTGTGCTGGTCAGTGACCGTAATAAAGTTTTGTTGTTGTTGGTCAGGTGAAGATCATCCAAAAAAACAGAATGCATCTGAACTCAATCCAATGAGGTAATTATGTGGATTAAACCAGTTATGGAAACGATTTATTGATCAGCCAACTGGCTTTATCAAAACAGACAATATAAACACAACATACAGTATAATCTAGTCCAAGTACAATTATAAAACTATTACAGAGGGCTGAAAGTGAGGCTGAAATTTTGATGGCTGAAGTCATCTAGGAACCATTTATTTATTTATTTACAGTATTTATATTCTGCCCTTCTCACCCCGAAAGGGACTCAGGGCGGATCACAATACACATATACACAGCAAACATTCAATGCCGTTTTTGACATACAAGACATACAGACAAGCGGAGGCCTTTTCAGCAGTTCTTCCATTTTGGATCCTCCTGGAGGTTGCTCAATTCGGCCACAGGGGGAGCTGTCGCTTTGTCCAGTATGACGCTGAGCCTTTTTATTTTTATTTTATTTTTATTTTTATTATTATTATTATTATTATTGTAGTATTTCCTCCTTGCTTCTCCGGTGTCATAAATTAGCCTCCCCGCTTTAAGTGGTCCCTAATTTTTCTACTCACAGCTCATAGCTGTATTCGAACTGCTTAGGTTGACAGTGAGCTGGGCAATTTCTTTTTTAACAGCTTTTTTTTAACAGCTATTAACAATTGCGCTCAACCCCGACTCGGGCTTCGAACTAGCCACCTTTTGGTTGGCAGTGATTTATTGTAGCTGATTAACCAGTTGTGCTACCAGCCCGGCCCTTGGTGGTGATTTCCAAGCACCATCATTTTTATTTACGGTAGTTTTGTTTATTGTCAACTTGGTTTTGTGGGCATAAACATTAAGTTTACTCGGTAACCTCCTTAATCCAGTTTGTGTGTTTGACATCAGAACCATATCATCCACATATAAAAGTGTGTTTACATGTCTTTTGCCAAGGTTAAAAAGTAAAGCGGCTAATAGAAAGCCAAGTTATAATCAGTTATAAATTCAATGCTATAATTTCAGACAATGTATCAGAGGTGACGGATTTTGCTTTCTTGAAGTAAAGCTACTCACTCTTTAAACCAGAGGTGCTGTAAAGTAAGCATCATAGGGTTCACTGTAAAGAGGTGGTTCTCATTCCAGATTTTCACTTCTTGGTAGATCTTGTGCCATGGAACTGGTGCACGGATCATTCTTCGTGGGAAAGGCTGTGGAATGTTGCATATGAAAAGCCTTTTCCTCTCATCTGGGTCCATCAAGATGTAATCAACTAGGGTAAAACCATAAAAAGCACAGAAAGAATAAGACAAATGCAGATAATCTGGACCCCCTCAAAATATTCCATTCAATTACACTATGTTTTATTTGCAACCCTCCCACATTGTTTCATCCATCTCCCTTCCCCCGCCCAAAAAAAAGGTCTGTTAAGGAAAGGAAAGGTGGGATAATGGAAAAATGTCTTTTGATTGGTGAAGCAAACAGTATGCCATCTTAACTCCATTTGAAATCAAATCCTTTTGAAATCCACAAGCATGTCGATAATTTCAACAAAAAGCAAAAAACCATGAAAATGAACAAAATCTGGCTACCAGTATTAAAAAAACCCTCTAAAATTATACCAGTAAATAAAGAACAACACTCAAAAACAGGGGAACTCCAGACAAGAAACAATCATGGATAGCTAATCACATCTCAACAAAGGATTCCCCCATGCAGTAAGAAGCCACACCTTGAAACTGCTAGGCCATTAAATGCTAATCAAGGTGGCCAATTGAAACAACCCAAACCCTTTAAGTATGAGAAAAGTTTTATTTACTCTTCATGAGGTACCAAAGTATACTGGTTGATTAAAAGCTACATTGAATTACCCTTTCATATTAAGCCTTTCTAATTGGTTGATGTGCTTGTAATAGTTTTGGGTTGTTTTGGTATTACAAATAACATTAAGTCTAGACTAACAATGATTAAGCAATTACATTCAGGAAACAATGCTATTGTTTAGAAATCCAGGGAAGGCTGCTACAAGGAAGAACTGACACACACTGCCTTTTGACTGATTGTAGTAAGAACCAATGTCTTTAAAAACCCACAAATACAAATTAATTAAATTCATTAAATTATCTTCCCCAATTAATTAAAATGGTGAACACTGCATTCAACTGTGCTTACATGGACAGCCATGTGTAGGTATGGGGATATGAGTTCAAGATAGATAGATAGATAGATAGATAGATAGATAGATAGATAGATAGATAGATAGATAGATTCTACATTATACAAAACTCCAAGAGTGACTGCACATGTCAAATTACACTATCTTGCTCTTACCAATGTCTTTCATTAGCCAGATATGATAATCATCTTTAATCTCTTCTTTTAACCTTTTCTGTAATGCCTCCAGATATTGATTGGTGAGAAAATGACTTGGGATAAGATTTAAAATGTTCTCCATCACACGTTCATTCTGTGGTGCCAGCATGTCTTTCCGGATGCCTTTATGGATGTAGTAACAGTATCGCTACAACAGTCATCAAAAATCAGTAGACAGAATTACCATTATTGGTTTAAGTATAACACCAGGAAACCGAATGCAACTCAGGAGAATGGTTAATGAAACACTTGCTGCAGGTCTTCTTTGACACTGATTTTCTTGGTCCCATCTACACTACCATGTAATGCATTGATTGAAACTGCATTAAATGGTCATTGTAGACTCTTATGATGCAGATAAATAATAATAACAGCAGCAGCAGCAACAAAAACTATAATAAAATGTTGTTTATATTCCGCTCTATCTCCTCATGGGGACTCAGAGCGGATTACAACATGCACAGATAGGCAAACGTTCAATGCCTTTAATACAGTAGAATAACAATGACGTACAAATGCACAGAACATAGGTAAAGGCTTCTCCTTTCATCTCCGGCTTTCCGGAGGCAGTGCTCAATTCTGGCCATGGGGAGGTGCTCTTGTTTAATTTCTAAGCCGAAGAAACTGCTGTCCATAGACACCTCCTGGTCATGTTGCCGGCATGGCTGCACAGGCACCTTTATTACCTTCCTGCTGAAGCACTACCTATTGATCTACTCACATTTGCATGTTTTCAAACTGCTAAGTTGGCAGGAGCTGGGGCTAACAGCGGGAGCTTACCCCACCCGTGGCTTCAAACTCCCAACCTTTAGGTCAGCAGATTCAACAGTACAATGGTTTAACCCACTGCACCACCACAGTCCCAATGCAGTTAAACTGCATTATTATTGTCAGTGCAGTTAAACTGTGTCAACTGATCATATAATGCAGTTTCAACCCGTATAATATGGCAGTATAGATGGGACCTTAGTTTCAATTGGAAATTTCCAAGACGAAAACAGGAAAACCCTGCCTCTTTTGGAATGACTGTTCCACGTGGTGAGCCACGAAGACCAAAGGGCATAGCATTTCCCCAAATCATCCCATGCCAACCTGATGCTCTCTGCATGTTTTGGACAACAAATCCTTGATGGGATCGTTGGTCAAGAATGACAGAAAGAATAGCCCAGAATACCTGAAAGGTACACAATTGCGGAAGACTAGAGTAGTCTGAAGAGTTATTAGGTAAAGACCATCATTCACAAGGAGAGCTATTAAGGTGGAGAGATTGTTTTGGTATGACTATCATTCCTAGCTAATGGTCTTTATTATAGCTGTGTTAACTCTAACTCTTGGCTTCTGCCCTGCATGACTACTTTTTGCAACTACAGTAAACAAAATGAAAGGCTGGTTGCCTTTTGTAACCCCAAACTCCAAGAAGCAGGAAGTTATATTAGGAATCCACTTTATTGTTAATTAGGTTTAGTTCTAGTTCAGGTTCATATTGTTCTGGTGTTAATTCTGTTCCACTTTCTTAGCTGAGAAGACATTGCCAAGCTTTCACATAGCAATCTGATTGTGAGCAGTGATTAACCCAGCCCTTTGTTTACTACAGACTGCAAAACCACATGAAATCATTTAAGAACCAAATCAAATTGCTATATAATTGGGCATCCTGATTTGTCACTGTGAGAATACATGGTTATATAAGACTATTTAAGATAGTTCTTTCTAAATGTGAAGTGCTCAAATTTGGCATGCCACCAATTTAATTACTGATATGTTCTGAATTGCTTTTGTACTGATTAGCATTACCAGGGTCCTTTTAATCAACTACAAGAGTTATTTTCATTCCTGATAAGGCTGTGAGTTGCTTGGGTCTCTATCCAGAGGTTGCCCTAAGAGTCCACTATTCAATGACTCTATAAAATAGATATGCAGCAGACCAAAGGCAAAGCAAGACTAAGGCAACAGAAAAAAATGAAAACATTGTTGTTACATGTATATACTGCCCCTTAGCACTTTCTTCCCAGGTAGCTAAGATGCTTTGAGTTATTATGTTTCTCTGTCTCTTATGCAGATATTATTCATATATTTAACCCATGATCAACAATAATCTTAAACTCTTTCCCCTTTGTGAACATTCTCTCCTCCTCTTGCATTTTCAGTCATGTTAAAAATCACTGCACCGCATCTCTGGTTTTGGACTTCAATACCCCTCTCCATTACCTTCTGCTTTGTAGCTCTGCATGTCATAAATACCCTCAGTAACTTTTGTAGCACACTATGATTTCCCCCTTATTTTTCACTGCATGTATCTGCCTTCTACCGCTGAGTGTGTATGGCTACTCAAGTTACCTGTCAATTCGAAATGACCCCATGAATTTTCTACATTTTTCTTTGGCAAGGAATATTCAGAGGTCGTTTTGCCAGTTCCTTCCTCTGAAACACAGTACCTCCCATCCAAGTATTAACCAGCAATGACCCTGCTTAACTTCCAATAGTCATATACATGGAGATAAGTTCCTCTGCCAATGGAATCAATATTTTATTGCTCAAAGTAACAGTCTTAAATTAGGTTGCTTTTGATTTTTATATCACAAAGAAAAGTGATGTTTTGAATGTGTTGTGAAAGTCAAGGGGGTTTTTCTATCAATTTTGTCTTACTATTTATTGCTTGCTCTTGCATTTCAGAGGGCGCACACTAAGAAATCATTTGTTGGATTTTCTTGACTCTTTACTGATGGAGGTCACCCAAGGAAGATGTAGACCAGGGGTAGGGAACCTATGGTTCGGGAGCCAGGTGTGGCTCTTTTCATGATTGCATCTGGCTCTCCAGAACAGCCCGGGCCTTTGTTTCCCAGCATACAGCAGGGAAGAGTGACGCAAATGCGCAGCGACTCCCTTTCCTTCTTTCCTCCATTCTCCCTCTTCCTTCCTCACTCTTCCTTCCTTCCTTTCTTCCCCTTCACCCTTTTCTTCTCTCCTTCCTTTTCCCTCCCTCTCCCCTTCCTTCTTTCCTCTATTCTCCCTCTTCCTTCCCTTCTTTCTCCCCTTCACCATTTTCTTCTCCTTCTCTCCTTCCTTTTCCCTCCCTCTCTCCCCTTCCTTCTTTCCTCCATTCTCCCTCCCTCTTCCTTCCTTCCTCTTCTAGTCCTTTTCCCCAAGTCTTCCTTCTCCTTCCTTTCTTTTCACTTCCCTCTCTCCCCCTTCTTTCTTTTCTTCTTTTCCCTTCATTATTTTACTTTTTTCTTCACTCCCTTTCCTTTCTTTTCCCCACTCTTTCCTTTCCTCCCTTCCCATTTTCTTCTTTCCCCCCTCCTTGTCTCTCTCCTGCTTTTCTTTTCTTCCTTTTCCATAGTTCGTTCTTCTTTCCTTTCTTCCTCTCCCCGTCCCTCCTTTATTTCCTCCGTCTTTCTTTCTTTCTCTTTCTTTCTTTCTTTCCCCCTACCTTCCAAGAGTCCTGAGCATGACTTTTGCAGAGCCAGGTCTGAAGTGTCCCGTCATTCTGCCAGGAGAATCCTTTCCTCGTAATATGTACGTATATACTCACATTTAGTTGAATTCAGTCTTAAAATATATTGTATATATATTATATGGCTCTCACTGAAATAAAATTCCAAATATTTTGCTTTCATGGCTCTCTGAGTCAAAAAAGTTCCTGACCCCTGATGTAGACAGATAAGAGGAGATAAACAGCAACAGAGGGAGAAGGAAACTAGCAGATACTGGGCAATGTAGCTGTTTTGATATTTTTGTCCCCATGTTATATGTTATATGTTCAAGTCCTGAACCAGTGCTTGGCCGTTGTAACGGACTGGATGAGGGCTAACAAATTGAAACTAAATCCAGACAAGACAGAGGTACTCCTGGTCAGTCGTAAGGCCGAACAGGGCATAGGGTTACAGCCTGTGCTTGACGGGGTTACACTCCCCCTGAAGGCGCAGGTTTGCAGTCTGGGAGTGATCCTGGATTCATTGCTGAGCCTGGAGCCCCAGGTCTCGGCGGTGGCCGGGAGAGCTTTTGCACAGTTAAAGCTTGTGCGCCAGCTGCGCCCATACCTTGGGAAGTCTGACTTGGCCAGTGGTCCACACTCTGGTTACATCCCGAATAGACTACTGCAACGCTCTCTACGTGGGGCTGCCCCTGAAGACTTCTCGGAAGCTGCAATTAGTCCAACGTTCAGCAGCCAGGTTACTAACAGAAGCGAGGCACAGGGAGCATACAACTCCCTTGCTGCGCCGGCTCCACTGGCTGCCAATTAGCTTCCAGGCACAATTCAAAGTGCTGGTTTTAACCTACAAAACCCTATACAGTGCTGGCCCAGTTTACCTGTCCGAACAGATTCTCCCCTACGAACCATCAAGAACATTAAGATCCTCCGGAGAGGCCCTGCTCTCGGTCCCGCCGGCTTCGCAAGCGCAGCTGGTGGGGACGAGAGACAGGGCCTTCTCTGTGGTCGCCCCTCGGCTGTGGAACTCTCTACCAAGTGATGCTAGATCTGCCCCCTCTCTGTTGTCCTTTAGGAGGCTGGTGAAGACCTGGATGTGGAACCAAGCCTTCCCAGAATAGGCTGAGATTGGCTATTGTCTGAATGTATGACCACGTTTACAGATTGAGTGGAATTGTTTTAATGGCGATGTGGTTTTATACTGGGTTTTTATGTATTTTAATATGTTGTTGTAGTTGTTTTTAAATTGTATAGCATTGAATTTTTGCTGTTATGCTGGTCTGAGTCCCTCGATAGAGGTGAGAAGGTCAGGGTACAAAAGTTTTAAATTAAATAAATAATAAATAAATACAGAGAAACAAGGAGTTGTGCTGTTGGATTGCTGTGAGTTTTCCGGGCTGTATGGCCATGTTCCAGAAGCATTCTCTCCTGATGTTTCACCCGCATCTATGGCAGGCATCCTCAGAGGTTGTGAGGTCTGCTGGAAACTAGGCAAATTAGGTTTATGTATCTGTGGAATGTCCAGGGTGGGAAAAATAACTCTTGTCTGCTGGAGGCAAGTGTAAATGTTGCAATTGGCCAGCTTGATTAGCCCTGCAGCTTCAAAGCCTGGCTGTTTCCTGCCTGAGGGAATCCTTTGTTAGGAGGTGTTAGCTGGCCCTGATTGTTTCCTGTCTGGAATTCCCTTGTTTTCTGAGTGTTGTTCTTTATTTACCGTCCTGATTTTAGAGTTTTTAAAATACTGGTAGACAGATTTTGTTCATTTTCATGGTTTCCTCCTTTCTGTTGAAATTGTCCACATGCTTGTGGATGTCAGTGACTTCTCTGTGTAGTCTGACATGGTGGTTATCAGAGTGGTTTAGCATTTCTATGGCTCTAGCATTTCTATGGCTGGCTTCTCTGGCTGAATTAATCTGCAGTGCCTTTCATGTTCCTTGATTTGTGTTTGGGCATTGCTGCATTTGATGGCCCCTATGTAGACTTGTCCACAGCTGCACAGTATTCAGTAGACTCCTGCACATGTGAGAGGATCCCTCTTGTGCTTTGCAGCACATAGCATTTGTTAGATTTTCTTAGTGGGTCTGTAGATAGTTTGTAGGTTGTGTTTCTTCATCAGCTTCCCTATGCAGTCAGTGGTTCCTCTGATGTATGGTAAGAACACCTTTCCTCTGGGTAGATCTTTGTCTTAACTCTCGCGGCTTGCTCTTGGTCTTGCAGATCTTCTGATGTCTGTGGTGGAGCCTCCATTGGCCCGTAGAGCAGTGGTTCTCAACCTGGGGGTCGGGACCCCCAGAGGGGTCGCGAGAGGGTTTCAGAGGGGTCGCCAAAGGCCATCAGAAAACATATTTCTGATGGTCTTATGAAGCCCTTTGGCAGAGAAGGTTGAAGATCTCTCCGCTTGTCCTCTTTCTTTTTGGAAACAGACTGCGAATTCTCCCACCTAAAGCTCTCCTTTGCTGTGATTGGCAGGCCTTCCAGCCAAGGGGAGGGCTGTTTCTGAGACTCCAAGCAGGGAGGGGAGAACAGGAGTGCTTGGCGCATGGCAGCATGATACGCATGTGTGAGTGAGGGAGAGTCCGAGAGGTGGGATGGAGGCTCACACCAGCTAGTCCCTTCAAGGCATGAGGGTTCTGTATAGGAAGTTTGACCCAATTCTATCATTGGTGGGGTGCAAGGGGCTCTTTGATTGTAGGTGAACTATAAATTCCAGCAACTACAACTCTCAAATGTCAAGATCTATTTTCCCCAAACTCCACCAGTGTTTACATTTGGGTATATTGAGGATTCGTGTCACGTGTGGCCCAGATCCATCCTTGTTGAGTCTATAGTGCTCTCTGGATGTAGGTGAACTACAACTCCCAAACTCAAGGTCAATGCCCACCAAACCATTCCAGTATTTGCTGTTGGACATGGGAATTTTGAGTGCCAAGTTTGTTTCAATTCCATTGTTGGTGAGTTCATTTTTTTTTTTTTTTAAATTTTATTTTATGCATATAAAAAGAAGTACAAAACAAGCCAGAAACACCATCATCCCATTGTTGGTGAGTTCAGAATGCTCTTTGATTGTAGGTGAACTATAAATCCCAGCAACTACAACTTCCAAATGACAAAATCAACCCCCCCCCACACACACACACACACATCCACACACACAAAAATACAGTTATGAAGTAGCAATGAAAATAATGTTATGGTTAGGGGTCACCACAACATAAGGAACTGTATTAAGGGGCCACAGCATTAGGAAGGTTGAGAAACACTGCCGTAGAGCCCAGTTTAGGTGGTTCAGTTCACCTTGGAGGAGGTGGGGTTCGCAGATCCAGTTTGCGCAATCTGCCAATTGTGCTTCCTTTTTGACCTGGCTGGTGGCTGGAGTTTTTACGTAGGTATCTATCTATGGTTGGCCCAATTGTTGATTTAGTTTACAGATGACTTGGGCATCTAGAAATCGCAGTTTTCCTTCATTTTCAGTTGTGTTGTTGGTTTACTGCCAGCAATGCACAACTGTTAAAAATAATGATGATAAAATGACTAGAAATTAAGAAAATATTGGAAAGATGGGAATCAGCAAATCTTTCACTCCTAAGAAGAATTGCGGCTGTGAAAAAGAATATATTACCCGAGGTTATTTATTTATTTCAGACACTTCCTATAATAAGATCAAGGGTGACATGTACAAAATGGCACAAAGATATAAAGGAGTTTATGTGGCTGGGAAAAAGTCAAGGATAAGTTTTAAAAATCTAACAGATGACAGGAAAAGAGGAGGACTGGGGATTACCAGACTTTCAGTTATATTATGATGTGTCAGCCCTCAACTGGATAATAGACTAAATAACACTTTAAAAAAAGGAAAATATTAGCATTAGAGGGTCAAGTCTTAAGGAAAGGTTGGCATACTTACCTATGTCAAGGGAAATCTAAGATACAGAAAAAATTTAAAAATCATTTTATAAGATCGGCCCTTATACAGACATGGGAGAAATATAAAGAAAGACTATACTCCAAGATAGCGCTATGGTTTTCCTCAAATGAAGCAAACCACATGAAATAACTCCCAAGTGAAAAATGGCTAACTATAGACAATTGCTTAAGATTAATAATCAAGGAGTATCACTGAAATCACAAGAAGAAGTAAAACTACAAGACCTGACAATTACTTGGTTCCAATACTGGCAAATCAAAGAATGCTTTCACAAAGACAGAAAGAAAGGCTTTGAACTAGAAGAGACATGTATGGCCCAATTGTTTAGTTAGTTTATGGATGACTAGGACATCTAGAAATCACAATTTTCCTTCATTTTCAATTGTGTTGTTTGTTGTCAACCCTTTGGAGTATTATCTATCAATCGTATATGTCAGTTTGCAATATTCATTGTAAGATCATTGTTGATGGGTGGTGGGATGGATCTGGTTTTAAGTTTATATTAATGGATAAAGGGTTTCATTTCTTGCACTCTCCCTGGGTTTAATTCTTTTTAATTTCACTCATTCAATTTCAGTGGGTGGAATGGGTGAGAAAATAAGATTCATGTATTAAAAATTCTCCTTTATTCTCTACCAAGCACAAACCAGATATATGAGGAGGGAGGAGAAACATGGATGTGATTTTTCTCTTTTGTTCCAGATTTTAGTGCAGTAAAATTAGAATCAACATAAACATAACATAAATATTTTTGATATAAAAATAATTATGCGTTTCTAGCTTTTTAGTAAAATTATACTATACCAGCTCTTGTTTCACAAACCTTCCAATCTCAGGCTTTATAAATGGCGTACCTACCTCCAGATCAATATCAGTAGGTAACACTTCTTGCTTGCTTATATTGTCTTCATGGTGGAGCATCACAACCAGCTGTTCTTCTGGAGTCAGTGGGTGGCTGTCAGAATAATAAGGAATCTCTACCGCTGGAATTGGCTGATCCATCTGGAACAAACCTTGGGATGGTACTGTTGCACTGAAAATATAAATCACCAGTTTAGTGAGCTAATCGTCAGACAAGCAGGTTTAGACATCCGGTCATTTTATGCTTTTATCATCTTCTGATTCCGTAATGTAAGAACAGCAACTATATTAATGAATCAACAATGTGAATTTGAAAAATATGTATATGCTAACATCACTGGAGATTTGTTTGTTCTTTATTGGCCTAAAAAAGCATAGTTGCATTTGAGTGCAAAGATAACAGAAGAGAAATTTGATTTGCAAGAGAAGGAGGGTTCTATATCTGAGGATGCTTGCCATAGATGCAGGCGAAACGTCAGGAGAGAATGCCTCTAGAACAGACCTGGTCAACCTACGGCCCGCGGGCCAGTTGCGGCCCGGCAGCTGATTCTGTCTGGCCCGGGGAGAAGGCGTAGGGCAGGGGTGCTCACACTTTTTCAGCATGGGAGCTACTGATTAAAAAACCAAGTCCCAAAGATCACCTGCCCAGAAATGTAAAACGTATAACTATTTTCTTATTTATTTATTTATATTTATTATTCATTTTTATGTACCGCTCCTTCCAGCGGGCTTGGGGCAGTTTACATAAAATGAAGTTATAAAACATCAACATTTCAATTTAATAACAACAATATAAAACAGAGCATAAAAATACATCCAACCACCCCATTTCTCTCACACTGCCATATTACCACACATATTATCAGCCAGAAAGTAAGAAGAGAGGGTTTTGAACTGCAAGGCCATTTAATAAGCAGCAAGGTAAACAAAGGGGCATGCAAAAATACATCCAACCACCCCATTTCTCCCACACTGCCACAGAAAATCAAGCACCCACCCCAAAGTAAAAAGACCGACCTTTGAGATGCGGTAAGGAAATGACCCCAAAGTGTCCTCCTTCTCCTCCTCCGTCATTGCTCCCATTTCCATGCTGCCAGCATGCGTGCCGCCTCCAAGAGCTCACGAGAAGTCCAAGAGGCAGAATGGCCGTTTCTGCGCATGCGCGCGGGGCCACCCATGCATCGCGTCATCCAGGCCCGCCCCCTTTGGTCTCCTATGACTCTGAGTGGCTGGAGAAGGACGGAGGGCGGAGGAGGAATCCAAAAGAGGGGGCCCATTCTGCCTCTTGGACTCTGGAGCTTTTGGAGGCGGCGCGTGAGCAGGTAGCGGGGAGGAGCAACGACGGAGGACTTCTTTGCAGCGTGCAGGGGCGCGTGAAGAGGACCAACAGCAAAAAACCTGGTCAGGGGCTGAAGATCACCAGGATGAGGCCCGAAGATCACCCTGGTGATCGCGATCACCGTTCAGAGCACCCCTGGCGTAGGGGGCGGGGCCAAGAGGAAGGGGTGTTGCTGCCGCTATCCCATCGCGGGTTGTGGGGCCTGCATCGGCAGACAGCCCGCCGCTCCGAAGAACAATTGGAGGAGTGGCGGCTTTGGAGTGCCTGCCACCCCGGGAGGCGATCCGGGCCTGCAGAGGGAGCAGTCAGCGACCTGCGGCGGCTGATCGCCCTGGTGACCTGGAAGACTTGATCCTTTTCCAGGTCGCCCGGGCGATCCGCCGCCTCAGGTCGCCGACTGCTACCGCTGCAGGCCCGGATCACCTCCCGGGATGGCAGGCACTCCAAAGCTGGGATGGCAGGCACTCCATGGCAGGGCGATCAGCTGGGGAACGGCTGGGGACGAGAGTGGGCAGAGGTCTGCCGCCTCCGATCGTCTGCTGCTGTGCTCTGCTCTGCTGCGGAGGCTTTGTCATCCTCTGGGCTGGGTCCATTGGGCCATTCCATCTTGGGACCTTTCCTCTCTTGAGGATGTCAGCCTCTATCTTGGTTCGCACCTTGCCTTCTTGAATTCCATTTTATTTTATTTTAGTGGTTTTTATTATTAATTTATAATAATTTTATAATAATATAATAAATAATATAATATAATGTTATATTATATTATAATTTCAATATATTATAATGTCTATATATATACTATAATATAATAATTATGATATTAATACTAATAATATATGAATATTTATTAATATATTAATATGTTAATATTAATGATGTGTAATATATAGCAAATATAGTAAATAAATAAATAAATAAATAATGTAGATTAGAATGTAGTTCAGCCTTTAGGTGTGGCCCTCCATAATATTTTTTGGCTCTCGTGTGGCCCCTTGGAAAAAATAATTGCCCACCCCTGCTCTAGAACAGGGCTGTCCAACTTCTTCGGGCCCAAGGGCCGGAATTCAGGTGACTGATCACCTTGGGGGCCGGAGCGGAGGGCGTGGCCGCAGCGGGGGGTGGCCGCTCACGCGGCCCGCCCCTTTTTGGCCTGACGTCACCCAACCACGCCTGACGTCACCCAAGATACTGGGCTTGCGCACCAGGGCGGGATCGGCGAGCCGCCCTCCACCGTCTCCCTAGCTCTTGCAGCGGCCGCGCCTGAAGGAAGGTAAGCTCCCAGGCTTACCTTCCTTCAGCGCGCCGCTGCAAGAGCTAGGGTCACGGCGGAAGGCGGCTCGCCAATCCCGCCCTGCTGCGCAAGCCCGCGAGCGGCCCTGCGCGAGTGAGGAACAGGCGGGGGGAAGTCCCGCCCCTAGGGCATCTGACGTGGCTTCCCTCCGCCTCTTCCTCACTCGCGCCCCCGGACGAAATGTTTTTGAAATTTTTTTTCCAATTTTTTTTAAAAAATAAAAACTGATGTCTTGCAGGGGGTTAGGGGGGCGTAGGGAAGGGGCTCGGGGGCCGTACGTGGGCCCCGGGCCACCTATTGGACAGCCCTGCTCTAGAACATGGCCATATAGCCCGAAAAACCTACAACAACCCAGTTTATATTGTATTTTATATTGTTTTGCTATCTATCTATCTATCTATGCCAATAAAGGCTTATTTGATTGGATTGGAAGCCTGAGGCTGTTAGGAATTGTGGGAGTTGTAGTCCAAAACACCTGGAGGGCCAAAGTTTGCCCATGCTTCAGCTAGCATATAATTTTATCACTCATTTTATCCACTTGTGTGCTCTACAGAGGCATCAAAGGCTATCAAGACATATAAGAACTAAGCAGCAATTGCCCTCTTTTACATATTCCCTGTTGCAAATAAATAATTCCATACTTTTTCATGATGTAGTGCAGTTCTGTCCAACTTCTAACTGGCCAAGGGCCGGAATTGAGATCACTGATGGCCTGGGGGGCCGTTCGGCCCCGCCCCCAGGCCCCGCCCCAGGCCCCTCCCCCAGCCCCGCCCCCAGCCCCCTCCTAAACTGTCATTCTCCCTCCTCCTCCTCCTCTTTCCCCGCGCCACGGCGCATGGGACACCAGCGGCGCCGGGAAGGAGGAGGAGGCCCACCTCGCACCCTCCCACCCTTCCCGGCGCTGGGGAAAAAGGAGGAGGAGGAGGGAGAGTTCTCCTCCTCCTCTTCCACCGGCGCTGCGGGCGCACGGGCGCCGCTGCTGTCCCATGCGCCGCAGTGCCGTTGGAAGAGGAGGAGGAGGAGAAAGATGAGGCAGCTGACTGCCTTCTCCTTCGTCCCTCCTCTTTCCCCCCGCGCGCGCCGGCGCCCGGGATCCGGGCAAGGGCGCGGGCGGGGGAAAGAGGAGGAGGAGGGAGAGTTCTCCCTCCTCCTCCTCCTCTTCCACCGGCACTGCGGCGCGCGGGACAGCAGCGGTGCCCGGGAAAGAGGAGGAGGAGGGAGAGTTCAGGGAGGGGGCGGTGCAGGGAGGAGGAGCTGGCTCACTTCCTCCTCCCTGCCCCGCCTCCCCTCGGCCGCCATTTGTTTTTTAAAAATTAGATTTTTTTAAAAATAAAAAAATTTAAAATGGCGGCCGGGGGCATAGCGGGGGCGTGTCCAACAGGCTGGGGGGCCGTGTACGGCCCCGGGGCCGCCAGTTGGACAGCCCTGATGTAGTGGAATAATATCATTTTATACTGGTATTCCTTTATTCTATGTTTCATTTGCTGCAATTTTCTAATCTTTGCCCTCATCCATTTCTTATAACTACAAGTATATCTTGTAGCGACAGTCCTTGGATATTACTTCTTTTTAAAAAACAAAATAACATGGAAGGTTCTTAAAGGCACCTTGTGCCATGTGTAAGCCACCCCAAGTCCCTTCGGGGAGAGGTTGGAGGGATATAAGAATAAAGTTGTTGTTGTTGTTGTTGTTGTTGTTGTTATACCACTAAAATAGGAGCCCCTGGTGGCACAATGGGTTAAACCCTTGTGCTGGCAGCACTGAAGATCGACAGGTCAGAGGTTCGAATCCGGGGAGAGCGTGGATGAGCTCTCTCTGTCAGCTCCAGCTCCCCATGAAGGGACGTGAGAGAAGCCTCCCACAAGGATGGTAAAAGATCAAAACACCCAGGCATCCTCTGAGCAAAGTCTTTGCAGACAGCCAATTCTCTCACACCAGAAGCAACCTGCAATTTCTCAAGTCGCTACTGACACGAAAACCCCCCCCACTAAAATGAGATAGTCACGTTAATTAGGATTAGTTGTTGGGTGCCTTCAATTCCTTTTCTGACTTAGAGAGACTGTAATAACTCTAAATTTTAGGGCCCGGGTAAATGGCCATGGGCCATATCCCGCCCACAAGCCATAGTTTGGAGAGCCCTGCTTTACTAACTGATGTTTTTCTTATTGTGTCAAATACAAATTGAGAATACAGAACTGCTGGCTTTTTAATCGGATGAGCTTGAAATACGTTGAAAGGAAAACTGGAATTCATCCGTTACTTTGTTCTGCATATACTTTATCTTTTAATATCATTTTCTTTCTTTTTTCCTTTGTCCCTTTTGTATATTTATAGAATTTTAGTTTACCTGAAAACCTTCATTAGAAATGTTATTAAAAGGAGATAAGGCACAGGAAATTCCATAACAGAGGTTCAGGCATTCACATGCACATAGATAGACAAAGAATGGGTTGTTGTAGGTTTTATGGGCTGAATGGCCATGTTCTAGAAGCATTCTCTCCTGATGTTTTGCCTGCATCTTGTGAGGTTGTGAGGTCTGAGGATGCCTGCCATAGATGCAGGCAAAACGTGAGGAGAGAATGCTTCTGGAACATGGCCATGCAGCCTGAAAAACCTACAACATCCCAGTGATTCCGGCCATGGAGGCCTTCGACAATACAGAGACAAAGAATGCTTGGTTACATATACAAATGGAAAGCATTTATTTGTGGGTGAAGTGAAAAACTATGAGTTTTGGTTACCACATCCAGTTTTGAGAGTCTGTTCACCATTGTAATGGGTGAATGGATAAAAAGGAAGAATAGCAATAACTTACTTGGGTATGGCAAGTGTCATAGAGTTACAAGGTTCAAATATGGTGGAGGCACACAGAGGCATTTAAAAACCAAGGAAGTGGTGCAGTCCAATATTAGAGTCATGCCTACCTTTTATAGGGAAAACCAGCTGATCCCTAATCCATCTAAAACCCAGACATGTGCTTTTCATCTTAAGAACAGACAAGCAGAGGTCTAAGGATTTCCTGGGAAGGAATCTCACTGGAGCATTGCAGCACAACCAAATACCCGGGAGTGACTCTGGACTGTGCTCTGACTTACAAGAAGCACTGCTTGAATATCAAGCAAAAAGTGGGTGCTAGAAACTATATCATACGAAAGCTGACTGGCACAACCTGGGGATCACAACCGGATACAGTGAAGACATCTGCCCTTGCGCTATGCTACTCTGTTGCTGAGTATGGATGCCCAGTGTGGAACACATCTTATCACACCAAAACAGTGGATGTGGCTCTTAATGAGACATGCTGCATTGTCACGAGGTGTCTGCGCCCCACACCACTGGAGAAATTATACTGTTTAGCCGGTATTGCATCCACATCCACCAGGAAGTACCATCCAATAGTGAAAGGACCAAGGCAGTGACATCTCCGGCCCATCCCCTGTTTGGGTATCAGCCAGCATGCCAATGACTTAAATCAAGAAATAGTTTTCTAAGATTTACAGAGACACTCGCTGAAACACCTCAGCAAGCAAGAGTCCAAAAGTGGCAGGCTAAAACCCAGAACCTCAATCAGTAGCTGATACCAGGTGAGAAGCTCCTCCCTCGGGCACACAGAAAACTGAGTGACTTGGAAGGCACTGAACAGGCTGTGCTCTAGTCTAGCACCATGAGATGCAGAGCTAACCTTAAGAAATGGAGCAACAAAATTGAGTCCATGACATGCGAGTGTGGAGAAGAGCAAACCACAGACCACATACTACAATGCAGTAGGAGCCCTGTCACATGCACAATGGAGACCCTTCTTATGACGACACCAGAAACATTCAAAGTGGCCAGCTTCTGGTCAAAGGAAATTTAATGCCAAGTTTTTAAACTTTGTGTGTAGTGTTTCTATACATCATAACTATATTCTCAATCGTTTCTGACACAATAAATAAATAAATCAATAGAAAGGATCGCATTTCAGACCTATTAGAATTAGAATTTGAGGCTCTTTCTCCATCAATGGAAGTGTCCAATAAGTATGATTCCATCTATGGGTCTCATATAATAAATTTACAAAAGGAAAATTCACAGTACCTCTCTAATTCACCAACAGTGGTTCCTGTTGAAAATTTTGCCCTCTTCTCCGAAGGAGCATATTCTTTTAGAGCTAAAGGACTTAGTTAAGGATAAATAGTGGTGAAGAAAGAGAAGGGTTAATCAGGTTTAAGATAAGATTAGGGAATTCCTTCTTTACACAATGACTTGATCTACACTTCCCAGCCTAATAATGTAGTACAGGACTTAGTTATTTGCCAGCTACTATATTTTTCAAACGCTATAATATCAAGACAATATATATTTTCTACATCAAAAGAAAAGGAAAATGAGAAAGATTTATTTTAAATCTACTTTTTAGTGCAAATCACACATTAACGAAGAAACTTAATTGGCTTCTACGCGAACACAGAAAAAGAGGCAACAACTAGAATACGAAAGTTGTTTTCTATCCAGATTACTACAAAGGTGTTACTTTCAACCCACTGATAGGAGACCACAGGGTTGCAAGGCAGGCTGGATGTTGAAAAGCCTGATAGAACAGAGACCGCAATCTTCTCCCACAGAGTCTGAAGCTGAAAGATTTTATCCTTGGTCCAGATTGTCTCCGCTGGCTTTCTATCTTCCTACAAATATGGAACACGTGTATTTTTATACTTCTAACTCCACTCATAGCATCTCTGCTGTGAGTACACATCTGACATTTTTGCACAGCTCTCGGTGTCTCCAGAAGGCCAAGCCTTATGCTGCCCGCCACTGCCACCACCACCACCACCCACTGGCCCAGAACCATGCATGATATTCATGAGTTCATATTTAGCATATAGGATACATGAATATAAAGCTTTTTGTTTTGCCAAGGAAAGTGCCTTCTTTGCCTTCATGGCCGAAGCTATCTTCTGCAGATCCTGCGTTGTCAGGCTGCGTGCTGTGAGAGTATAGTTATTGGCAATGGTGTTGCTTGGGCTCCGGAAATAACGTTGCTCTTTGAATGGAGATGCCAAAGTCCAGGATGCTCTCTGCATCAGAGGGGGATAATAGCTGCTCTTTTGGATCAACTGAAATTGGAAAGAGGAGGAGGAGAAAGAATGAGCAACGCCAGCTAAGGAAGCACTATATTAACTGGGGCTTCCTTCACTGGAAAATCAGAGCTTGGAAAAATTACTTTGGTTGAATACAACTTCCAGAAAACCCAGCTAACATGATCATTGACTGTGATGGCCAGGGTATTATGGAAGCTGAGCAGCCCCTGGTGGCACAATGAGTTAAACCCTTGTGCCAGTGGGACTAAAGACCGACAGGTTGGAGGTTCGAAGTGGGGGAGAGCACAGATGAGCTCCCTCTGTCAGTTCCAGCTCCCCATAAAGGGACATGAGAGAAGCCTCCCACAAGGATGGTAAAACATCAAAAACACCTGGATGTCCCCTGGGCAATGTCCGTGCAGACAGCCAATTCTCTCACATCAGAAGTGACTTGCAGTTTCTCAAGTCGCTCATGACACGAAAAAAAACTTGCCTAGTTTCCAACAAACCTCTCAACTTCTGTGGATGCCTGCCAGAGATGTGGATGAAACGTCAGGAAAGAATGCTTCTGGAACATGACTGTGAGCTTGGAACACTCACAGCAACCCAGATTTTTCATGATGATGATGATGATGATGATAATTTTATTTGTATTCCCTCATATTTCCCCAAGGGGACTCAGGGCAGATTCCAACATCACATTGGCAAACATTCAATGCCTACATAAAACACACGATACTAACATAAAATCCCTGAAAAACCCCACATATAAAGGTAACATTAAAGCCTAACATCAAATTAAGACCTAACATCAGTAAATTAAACCTGACATCAACAAACGACATGTAATCAGACAAAATTCTATAATAACGTAACTCCTTGTAGACAGCCAATTCTGTCATACCAGAAGTGATTTGCAGTTTCTTAAGTCGCTCCTGCCCCCCCCCCCCCCCCAAAAAAAGGATCTGTCATTCTAAAAGTAACTTTATTACTTGAGCCTGGTCTCAGAGCGGTGGTGTTTCTCAGCAAAAGGGAATATACTGGCTGCATAATGGTTTGAACACAATCACCATCACACTTGTCTGCAATCACACTATCATACCCCCATCCTTTGCTCTTCCTCTTCTCTTCCATATTACCTGTAATCCCTCACTGCACCCTTTCTGTAAGGTTTATGAAACAGGTCTTTCCACTCCAAAAAAAGGAAATGGAGTATCCCTGATTCTTTTTTTTTTCACTCTATGTGAATATTCCTTGCTCTCTCTGTCAGAGAGGTGAGGGGTGAGGAGTGATGGGCCAAAAGGCAGGAGGTGCTGGATTATGTAGTCAGTAATATTGGAACAAGGAGAAGGTGCAGTAGGGCCTGTCTCCTTCCTCTCTGAATGGCTATGTAGACTGGATCTAGTGGAAAGCATGGTCTGGGCAAAAGCAACAATAGCTAGGAGGAAACACAAGGTCAATGAAAGACTCTTGCGCAACAGCTTCCGGAATTGATTTGACAGACTATTAGCAACATGGAAACGGAGAAACAGGTTCAGGCACTTGGAAATGCCTAATGACCTTTTTAATCATAATGGTTCCAAGTGTTTAGGTAACATTGATCAAGATGCTGGCAGAAACTACTTTGCACTGTTTAATAGAAACCTGTTCACGCCACATCCTGGGCTTTAAGTACTCATGTAAAGCACAGTAAGATTTGAGGCTGGAATGGAAAATCTTGCTCCTATTTTGTACAGATCTGTTTTTTCTGTGTCAGGAGCAACTTGAGAAACAGCAAAGTGACTTCTGCTGTGAGAGAATTGGCCTTCTACAAGGACATTGCCCAGGGGATGCTTGAATGTATTACCATTCTGTGGGAGGCTTCTCTCATGTCCCCACATGGGAAGCTGGAGCTGACAGACAGGAGCTCAGCCTGTTCCCCGGATCTGAACCACTGACCTTTCAGTCAGCAGTCCTGCCGGGGGGGAGGGGGGCTCCGAGGTCTGGTAGCCTTTACATATTGAATAACCACAGCCTTGGTTTTATAAGGAACTAGCTTGGGGACGCAGCAATGCCCGAGTTACTTAAGAAAGGCATTGTTTGTTTTGGGAAGTTTGGTAATATCTCTGGATGCAGGGTGAACTACAAGACCCTTGCAGGCAGGTCATTCCCCTCAAAACGCCTCCAGTATGGTGAGTTGAAAAAGACACTGTTTCTTTTGGGGTGTTAGGTAATATCAGTTTGGTAATCTGTAGCTCTATTTCTTAGAAAAAAAGTCAGCCTTTCCTGTTGTTTTTATGAATGCTCCCATTAGAAAATGCATAAGGATGTGGGTGAACTGCAATTCCCAAAATCATGGGCCAATCACCCCAAACCCCACCAGTATTCAAAGTTGGCCATGTTGGATCTGTGTGCCAGGTTTGGTCCAGATCCTATGTCGGTTGAGTTCAGTGTTCTCTGGATAAGAGTGAATCACAACTCCCAGGTCAGAGGTTAATAACCCTCAAAGCCAGGTTTGGTCCAGATCCAATGTCGCCTGTGTTCAGTGCTCTCTGGATAAGAGTGAACTACAATTCCCAGGTCAAAGGTCATTAACCCCCAAACCCTGCCAGTATGCATAGTTGGCCATGTTGGGTTTGTGTGCCAGGTTTGGTCCAGATTTGATGTCGGCTGTGTTCAGTGCTCTCTGGATAAGGGTGAACTACAACTCCCAAATCAGAGGTCATTAACCTCCAAACCCCGCCTGTATGTATAGCTGGCCATGTTGGGTCTGTGCAACAGGTTTGGTGAGAGGCAGTGGGCGGGGTCATGCAAATTTGGAGATGTCCATTCTAGAGAAAAAACAGAATATCTAGGATGAAATGGTCCCCAAATGTAAGCATTCCTTGGGGGTTTGGGGAGGACATGGCAGGGATTGGGCTACATGTTCATGGTGCTCACCATAACCTCCAATGTGAGTTGAGGGAGTGCCTTTGGAGGCTTCTCAACACTTGGATCTATAGCCTGTTTGTGGAAGCAGGAGGCTGTCTGTGAAAGTGGACACCTGTGCCACATACACACATTTTTCACAATGGGTTAAACCCCTGTGCCGGCAGGACTGAGGGCTGACAGGTCAAAGGTTCAAATTTGGGAAGAGCAGGGATGAGTTCCCTCTGTCAACTCCGGCTCCCCATGCAGGGACATGAGAGAAGTCTCCAACAAGGATGGTAAAACATCAAAACATCCAGGTGTCCCCTGGGCAATGTCCTTACCGATGGGCAATTCTCTCACACCAGAAATGACTTGTAGTTTATCAAGTCGCTCCTGACACAACCAAAAAAACAAACTTTTCTTATGTGTATAGATAGTCTCCTCACCTCCACTCAGATTCTCAGAACATGATGTGGTCCACCCTACAATTGGAGAGAAGGGGAACATACCAGACCCATTCTGGTGTGGTAATGAGATCAAAAGAAAAAGTAAAATTATAATCATTACATAAAGACTCATGTAAATAAAAGATGAGGTCTCAGGATGTTAAAAAAAATGTTTCCTTCCAGGAAATAGAAGAAAAGAGAACGGGGATGATTTTGAATAGGATTCCACATAAATCCCCCCTTTTTCTTCTGCTGCTGAGACAAAAGCACCCTTGAACTACAAAAGATCTCTCTGTACAGCAGCAGACCCACAGCTTGCAGGGGATCCATTGCTGAAACAATGCTGAAATCCCCGGTCTTGCTTCTCTTTGCTATTACTGCCTGATCTCCTGTTATTTTCAAGAGCAAAGAGAAGGAAGGGGCAAACAAATGACACCTTATGGTGGTTTAGCAGATGTGATTTAGTGGTGTGAAAAAAAGACCTTTCCTACCTGATACACTTCAGAAGGCTCCTCTGCAGCCAAAGGAGGCAAAGGTGGCAACTCTGGTATTTGTTTGGCATGGCTCATGTTATAGACAGAATCCCTATGAGCCTAGGAATCACAAAAGGTAACAAGATAACTTTCAGAAAACGTGTAAGTATTAGACAAACATAAAACAGGTCTAGATGCCAGTCAGTCAGTAGCCTTTATTTCAGTCAATAAACCTTTGGCTGAAGTCAAGTGGGAAGAAATAAAGTCTAGATGCAAAATATCAGTCTCCCTTGAAGCTACATTACTCCCTGGTCTTAGAGGCATTGTGTATAAAACATCCATATTCAAACATTTGAGAATGTGACAGAATACAAGGTAAATTGTGAATATTATTAAACAGAATAAAATAAGCCCTTGTCATTCTTTGAATTAATAATTTTCAAGCCTGACAGTGTTGATTACTATATAGCAGGGGCTCTCAAACTGTGCTCAGTGGAGCCCTTGGGTGACAGTCAGGGGCTCTGCAGCGCCCCACCTCCTCCTGAGAAATGCAGGGAAATGAACATTTTGATGACAGCAGCAGCATTCTCCTGGAGCACAGAGCCTTTCACGCTGCTTCCCTTGCTGCCCAGACCCTTTGCCTCCACTTCCCTCACGGCCCAGACTTTTTATTGCTGCCCAGACCCTTTCCCCCACCTCCCTCGCTGTCTAAACTCTTTTCCTTGCCATCCAGACCCTTCTCCCATACTTGTTTTGTTTCCAACACTCTATTTTCCTCTCACTACCCAGCAGGGGCTTTGATCGTGTTTTGCTGCATGGTAGACGGGGGTTGGCTGGATGGTGTATGGGGTTTCTATTATGATTATTATTGTGATTATTATTATTAAGGCTGGGTGGCCATCTGTTGGGGATGCTTTTCCTACATGACAGAAGGGGGTTGGACTGGATGGCCCTTGGTGTCTTCCACCAAAAGTTTACTGGTAAAAATTGTTTTTTGTTTTAAAATCGTATTGTTCGTTCTTTCCTATTTATTTATTTATTTGCACTATGTTAATTAGTTCACACAAACATTGGCAGTTCGAATCCAGGGAGCAGAGTGAGCTCTTGCTGTTAGCCCCAGCTTCTGCCAACCTAGCAGTTCAAAAACATGCAAATATGAGTAGATTAATAGGTACCGCACTGGCAGGAAGGTAACGGCACTCCATGCAGTCATGCTGGCCACATAACCTTGGAGGCATCTACGGACAACGCCGGCTCTTCAGCTTAGAAATTGAGATGAGCACCACTCCCCAGAGTCGGACACAACTGGACTTTATGTCAGGGGAAAACCTTTATCTTTACCTTACAGTATGTATTATTTATAATATAATATGTAATATGTTACATAAACATTTCTTGGGGTTCCACCATAAGCTTTTGCTTTAAAAAGAGCTCAGCGGCTGAAAATGTTTAAGAACCCTTACTACATATTAAAAAGATGTGTATGTTATTCATCTTCTCCATTATGTATATAAACATACACAGATACGCAAGTAAAGTTCTCAGGGAAACTAAGGGAGATTCAGGACTAGTCAAATTCATGAATGATACAACTACAACTGCCTGCTAGTCATGATAGCTATATATTAACTAATATCAGGGGCATTATGCTGTGGGACAAAAGCAGGAAGTTTTTCTTGTATTCATATTCTGCTTACACACCAATGGTGAGCATTTGGATAGCCAATGGAACATCCAACTTATCACATTCCACCCATAATACAATCAGCACACTTAGAATTATAGAATTATAGTGTTGGAAGAGACCTCATGGGCCGTCCAGTCCAATCCCCTGAGATGAAGCAGGAAAACTGTATTCAAAGCACCCCCAACAGATGGCCAACCAGCCTCTTTTTCAAAGCTGTCAACGAAAGCCTCAACCACTTCACATAACCCAAAGCTTCACCAATCCTTAACCATCAAGCTGTTAAATTTAAGACTGTTCATTGGAAATGAAGGCTTTCACGTTTTTTTCAAAACCCTTTGAACATGTTGTTCTCTTCCCAGCCTGATCACACGTATTCATACTTACTCTCACAACGTTGATAGTATCATTTGGATTCATGATGAATTTTTCCTTGGTTCCAGCTGTGTCGGGACTGTTTTCAAATGTGAGCCAATTTCTGTGAAAATTCCCTGTTAAGGCTTCGTTTGCAATAGCTGGAGAAGCAACATCAATTCAAAAAAATCATGTCAGGCCAAATCTGTACTTTTCAACATCACTCCAAGGCTGACAATTGTAAAGTAATAGCACCACCACCCCACCACCAGTTTCGTCTATTTGACCTTGACGAATCTATATTTTCTATCCAAAAATTACTCTTGGAGGGGGGCAAAATTTCCAAACTGTATTTTAATCTTTTATCTACTGTTTTTCACAACTTCTTCAGCATTCATTGGATATGCCTGCATTCTTTTTTTCAGAAATTTATTTATTTACAATATTTATTTCCTGCTCTTCTCACCCAGAAGGGGACTCAGAGCAGCCTTACAGATAGGCAACAATTCAATGCCATATAAAATAAACAATAAATTAAAAATAAACAGTTACATTAAAAGCATAGAATTAAAACATCTTAGCAACAACATTTGAAAACCATGCAGTCCAAAATCATAATCCAGAGCCATTCCAGTTGTCAGTTGCACATATTTCATTTCCATTTCTAGCAATGCATTACTTTACTGACCAAAGGCTTGGTCACAATACCATGTTTTCACTTTCTTTCTGAAGGCCAAGAGGGAGGGTGCTGATCTAATTTCACTGGGGAGGGAGTTCCATAGCCGAGGGGCCACCACTGAGAAGGCCCTGCCTCTCATCCCGTCCAACCACACCTGCAAAAGAGGTGGGACTAAAAGCAGAAGCAACACCCCCCCCCCAAGAAGATCTTAACCTCTATGATTATAGGGGAAGATGCGTTTAGACAGGTAAGCTGGGCCGGAACCGTCTAGCGCTTTATAAGCTAAAGCCAGCACTTTGAATTGTGCTCAGTAGCAGACTGGCAGCCAGTGGAGCTGGCACAACAAGGGGTTTGTGTGCTCCCTGTAACCTGCTCTGGTGAGCAGCCTGACTATCACCCGTTGGATTACTAAAAGCTTCCAAACAGTCGTCAAAGGCAACCCCACATACAGCCCACTGCAGTAGTCTATTCAGGATATAACAAGAGTGTGGACCACTGTGGCCAAGTCTGACTTCCCAAGATACGGGCACAACTGACGCACAAGTTTTAATTGTGCAAAAGGTCCCCTGACCACCGAAACCTGGGGTTCCATTCCAAGCTCAACAATGAGTCCAGGAGGACTCCCAAGCTGAGAACCTGTGCCTTGAGAGGGAGAGTAACCAGCCTGGGCCGAAACCCTATACCCAGGCATGGGAAAACTTGGGCCTTCTAGGTGTTTAGGACTATAACTCCCACAATTCCTAACAGCCTACCGGGAGTTGTAGTCCAAAACACCTGGAGGGCCGAGGTTTGCCAATGCGTGTTATACCTGTTTGGCCTTTCAGCTGACCAGGAGTATATCTATCTTGTCTGGATTCAGTTTCAATCTGTACTCTCAAAGAGTGGTCTGCAAACAATACTCCAGTTAGCCAGAAGCACATATAAATATGAAAACACGGTGTATGTTGATACATTATGTTATGCAAACATTTAAAGTTCTTGGAAATTAACACGGCATATGAATCAGCTATTTATGCAGGAAAGCCTGCTTTGAGCAAATTATTTTTAACATTTCCAAACTGTTTTCCACCCTTCATTTGCTGCCAGTATGCATAACATTACAGAACGTAACCCAATGATCAAAGATAAGAAGCATAAAAGTTATTCAATCAGCAAGCTAAATAATCAGTTCCAAATATTCTCTTTTAAATCTGGGTGAGAAAGAAAGATTCTGTTTTGTTGATGAAAAGAAAGTGAGCATGATGCTAGTCATTATTTTTTCCCTCAGGGAGTTTTCTTTAAAGCCTAACCTGAATCTACACTACTCAGATTTCATGCTATTTGTCCCAATTTCTCACTTCGATTGCCCGCTTAGTACAAAATCAACACTTTTGCTTCCTTTCCTGTTTTTTATGCAGACCATAGACAACTCGGATTGCTGTCTTCCTTTTCCAGTCGGCTTTTATCCCTGCCGAAACTGAATTACCCCACTCTGCAGGCAAGCTGTAAGTGCACTTTTAAAGAAGCCACCAAGGGGGTAGCTACGAAAGCAATGCCGCCTGCTTCTTCCAAATGCAATACCTTTACTGGATGCACGCACCCAGTACAAATGAGTAGGAAAAGGAGTGGATGGACGCCTTCTTCTACCTGTTGCTGCCCCAAATTACCTGTCTCTGTGCCTGGTTGCTTTTTGCAGCTCAAAAAGAACTTCTATGTATGACATTCTCTCTTTCACTTCTAAGCCTGAGTAACCAAGGTGACAGCATTATTGTCACTAAGCAACACAGCAAAGAGCCTTCTCTCCCTTTCCTTCCCTCCCAGCTCAACACCACCACCACCCCTCCCACCACCTACTTGGCTGGAGTAGCAACTTCAGCGACTGGTTGTGAAAGATAGCTGCTGTCACACCCGGAAAGCCACGCTGCTATGGTAGGATGCTTTTATTAATTCAGTGTAAAGCTGAATACTTCGTGACAATCTAGCAGATGGCAGAAGAACCTGATTGTCAGGAAGATAAACATTTTAGTTGTTGATACTTCGTGCTTGCGTGTCTCCAAGTCATTTCTGACTTATGATAACCATGTCAAGGGGGTTTGTTTCTGGGCAGAAGGCAATTGGCATTTCTCTGAGGCTGAGATAGTGTGACCTGCCCAGGGAAACCAGTGGGTTTCTATGGCCAAAAAAGCTAAAGGTAAAGGTTTTAATTCCAGTTGTGTCTGACTCTGGGGGTTGGTGCTCATCTCAGTTTCTAAGCCGAAGAGCCGGCGTTGTCCATAGACACCTCCAAGGTCATGTGGCCGGCATGACTGCATGGAGCGCTGTTACCAAGCACAGATTCAAATCCTAGTCTTCCAGTGTCCTAGGCCTGAGCTTCTTAAACTGTGGGTCCCAACCTCAAATGGGGGTCTCCTTAGTTCAATGCTAGGGTCTCAAAAAGCTTCCTCCCTGCTTCTATCAAAGGAGCTCAAGCTGCTAAGCAAAGGGAAATGGGCCTAATAGAGGCAGCCGGAGATCACTGTTAGTGGAGGTGGAGGAGGAGGAAGAGAGATAAGGAAAGGCAAAAAAGGTATGGAAAAGGAGAAAGATTGCTCCCAGCCACTCCAGGCATCTACTGCCTTTCCTTCTCTCCAACTGCACCTCCTTGCTTGAAGGAAATCTGATTTTTGTTATTATTATTTTAAGGATTGCATCTTAATTTTCCAGCAGATTTTGGTTTGCAATAGGATGGCCCCCTCCATCCATGAATTCAACCATCCAAAGATTTAAAATCTACAGCTATCTCATACGTTAACTTTGCCATTTTATTCAAGGGCATCATTTCACTAGAGCTGTATATGGGATTTCAGCATCCATGGGTTTAGGTATCTATTTTGGGTCCCAGCAAACACTGAGGTCTACTGTATTTTACTAAAGGGGGGTGATTTTTATGTACTTGGAACACAGGCATGCTCTAAAGGGGCCGCAGTGGCACAACGGGTTAAACAATGGAACTGTTGAATCTACTGACATCAAGGTGAGCAGTTAAAGGAGCGGGCCAGGGTGAGGTCCCGCTGTCAGTCTGGATCTACTCACTGGTCAGTGTGAGCACTGTACCTTAGTTCCTACAAAAAAGGAACCATCCCTTTTCTCAATACAGCAGTGAAAGGAAACATCTTAGTCCATCCCAGAAGCTAAATCAGGCATGGACAAACTTGGGCCCTCCAGGTGTTTTGGACTTTTCCCGTCGGCTTTTATCCCTGCTGAAACTGAATTACCCCACTCTGCAGGCAAGCTGTAAGTGCACTTTTAAAGAAGCCACCAAGGGTGTATCTACGAACTCCCACAATTCCTAACAGCATCAGGCTCCTTCCTTTCCTCCCACAGATGCTTAAGCAGAAAGGAAAAGGAAAAGGAAGGAAGGAAGGGGCCAGAGTCTGTTAGGAATTGTGGGAGTTGAAGTCCAAAGTTAAAGTCCAAAACACGCAGAGGGCCAAAGCTTGCCCACGGCTGAGAATGACTCCTTCTACTCTTGCTGCTGTGGGGCCACTTCTGGCTTTTTTAAATGCCTAGCAGGGAAATGGCAGTAAAGGCAAAAGGGCATCTGGACCCCTGAATCAGTATTTGTGTTTTCAGCTTTCTGCAGAACAACCCATAACTTATCCACAAGTCATGTCAAAATCCAAAGTTTGGGTCCCCAAATCTACTCTTGGAGTATATATAAAGTCATCTTTAAACGAGTATATATTGTACATATGAACTCACCTGAAATACTGTGTCCTGATGTGGCCAGCACAATTCAAGAAGATTGTTGACAAGCTGGAATGTGTTTGGAAGAGGGCAACCAAGATGATCAATAATTTGAAAGCCAAGCGTGGGGATCTGGGTATTTTTAAATGGGACACGAGATGACTCAGGGCCATCTTTAAACATCTGAAGGGATGGCATGTAACAGATGGAGTGAGATTCTTTTCTGCTGTTCCAGAGACTAGAACCTGAACCAATGCATTCATATTACAAAAAAAGAGATTCCTCTAAACATTAGGAAGAATTTATTGACAGTAAGAGCTATATGACTGTGTAATATACTATACAGTCATGTAGTATAGTAAAAGGTGATGGCCTCACCTTTTACTGAAATATTTAAACAGAAGTTGGATGGGCATCTTTTAGGAATGTTTTAGCTGTGTTTTCCTGTATGGCAAGGGAGGGAAGCACACCTTTGTTAACTGAGATAGGTATGTTTACACACACACACAGGGAGAAATTACATAACAGGTTACCCAAGTTAAAATTACAAAATAAATAATGTGTTCTTCAGTCTAAATGGAAGGGGAGACACAGCCTGCATACACTGCTGTATAAAATCCAGATTATCTGCTTTGAAGTGGATTATATTCATCTATACTGCCAAATAATCCAGTTCAAAACTGACAATCTGGATTTTATATGGCAGTGTAGATGAGGGCCCCTTCCCCCATAGCCCCCTAAACTTCCAAATGTCATAATCCCTGAACTATATAAATGTATCCATTCCATCAGACATATAAATATATTTCAGATCACCAGATCAGCTCCGATGCTAGCTTGACCAAGGTGCATCGGCGCTGCTTGTGTTATTAGATCTAACGGCAGCATTTGATGCGGTCAATTACAATCTACCGACCCACCGCCTTGCCATATCTGGAGTTCGGGGGACAGTCCTGAAATGGCTGTGCTCCTTCCTCTGTGGTTGGGGACAGCGAGTGGAGAGGGGAGACCTGGTTTCCGAGAAGTCTCCACTTGTTTGTGGAGTTCCCCAAGGGGCCATTCTCTCCCCCCTGCTCTTTAACATCTATATGCGACCTCTCGCTCAGCTGGTTCGGAACTACGGGCTGGAGTGTTACCAGTACACTGACGACACTCAGCTCGTTCTGCGAATGGATGGACGTACCTGATAATTTCCAACAGTGCCTTGAAGCCATGACTGGCTGGCTGTGTGCTAGCAGGTTGAGGGTGAACTCGGCAAAGGCGGAAATCTTGTGGCTGGGTCACCCTGGTGGAGGGGCTGTTCAGTTGCCTACCCTAGATGGCATACCTCTGTGCCTGTCATTCTCCGTGAAGAGCTTGGGAGTCCTGCTGGACCCTCGGCTATCAATGGAGGCTCAAATCTCCAATGCCAGCAGAGTGGCTTTCTTCCATCTCCAGCAGGCTAGGCGACTGGCTCCCTATCTGACCAAGGAGGATCTGGCCACAGTGATCCAGGCCACGGTCACCTTGAGACTACTGCAACGCCCTCTACATTGGCCTACCTATGTCGGCAATCCAGAGGCTCAAGCTGGTGCAAAATGCAGCTGCTAGGCTTCTCACCAGTACGCCGGTGTGAGATCACATAACACCAATATTGCAGCAGCTGCATTGGCTCCTTCAAAGTGTTGGTTATTACCTTCAAGGCCTTATATGGTCAGGGCCCAACGTACTTGGGGCACTGTCTCACCCCATATCACCCCCAGAGGTCACAGCATTCTACTGATCAAATTTTTTTGATGATTCCTAGCTGCCGCTCATATTGGCTGACATCAACAAGACGGCAAGCCTTTACGATCATAGCTCCAACTCTTTGGAATGCTCTACCAGAAGATGTGCGAGCTTTGAGAGATCTAACAAAGTTCTGCAGAGCGTGCAAGACATTTTTATTCCAGCAGGCTTTTGGGGTCTGATCTGGTTAATCAGCTATAAACAATTTTATAGTTTTTAGTTCAGAGTTTAATTCTTTTGGTTATTTTAAAGTGTGTTTTTATATTCTCTGTAAGCCAAACAAATAAACCAGCTACTGTTTTTATGGTGGGATTAGGTTTCAGTTGACTATTAGAAATGAATACTTGGTTAACCTACCTCTCTTTGACATTCTTCTCGTGGTGTTGTTGTTGTTAATTATTAGCAAGTTTGTTTCTGCTTTGGAATAAGGAGTGGCAATTAAATTAAAAATAACAACAATCATCTGACAACTATAGCAACACTGTGTTGTCAAAGGTTTTCGTGGTCAGAATCACTGGGTTGCTGTGAGTTTTCCGGGCTGTATGGCCATGTTCCAGAAGATTTATCTTCTGATGTTTTGCCCACATCTATCACAGGATCCCCCAGGAAGAAAGCAGCCAGGCTTTGAAGCTGCAATGCTAATCAAAATGGCCAATTGCAACATTTACACTTTCCTCCAACAGACAAGAATTCTTTCTCCCACCCTGGACATTATTCCACAGATACATAAATCCCACTTGCCTAGTTTCCAATAGACCTCACAACCTCTGAGGATGCCTGCCATAAGGTCCAGCTCTCGCATCCATAGGTTACTACAGAGAGAAAGAAGCACTAAGGGGTATTATTATTAATATTAATATACAGGTTGAGGAGCATGCCTTCTCCGCCAGTCTGAACTGCTCCAAAAGTGCCCTTGGTCTCAGACAGACCTGGTTGTTTTGCTTTCTTATGGCTTCCTGTCAGGAAACATTGCCTCATGCCGCTCTAAACGAGTTCAAGTCCCCAGGGCCAGATCAACTACACCCAAGAGTATTGAAGAAACTAGCAGAAGTCATTTCAGAACCAATGGCAATCATCTTGGAGAGTTCTAGAACGGGAGAAGTCCCAGCAGAGTGGAGGAGGGCCAATGTGGTCCCTATCTTCAAGAAGGGAAAAAAGGATGACCCAAACAGTTACCGTCCGGTCAGCCTCACGTCGATACCAGGCAAGATTCTGGAAAAGATTGTTAAGGAAGTGGTCTGCAAACACTTAGAAACAAATATAGTCATCGCTAATAGTCAACACGATTTATCAAAAACAAGTCATGCCAGACTAATCTGATATCTTTTTTCGATACAGTTACAAGCTGGGTAGATGCGGGGAATGCCGTGGATGTAGAATATCTGGATTTTGAGAAGGCCTTTGACAAGGTCCCCCATGACCTTCTGGCAAACAAACTAGTCCAATGTGGGCTAGGCAAAACTATGGTTAGGTGGATCTGTAATTAGTTAAGCGAACTAACCCAGAGGGTGCTCACTTGATCATCAAGTTTGTAGACGACACCAAATTGGGAGGAATAGCCAATACTCCAGAAGACAGGAGCAGAATTCAAAACAATCTCAACAAATTTGAGAGATGGGCCAAAACTAACAAAATGAAGTTCAACAGTGACAAATGCAAGATACTCCACTTAGGCAGGGGGAAAAAGAAATACAAAGATACAGAATGGGGGACGCATGGCTCGAGAGCAGTACGTGTGAAAAAGATCTTGGAGTCCCCATGGACAACAAGTTAAAACTCAGCCAACAATGTGATGCAGCAGCAAAAAAAAGCCAATGGGATTTTGACTTGCATCAATAGGAGTATAGTGTCTGGATCCAGGGAAGTCATGCTCCCCATGCTCTATTCTGACTTGGTTAGACCACACCTGGAATACTGTATCCAATTCTGGGCACCACAATTGAAGAGAGATGTTGACAAGCTGGAAGGTGTCCAGAGGAGGGCGACTAAAATGATCAAGGGTCTGGAGAACAAGCCCTATGAGGAGTGGCTTAAAGAGGTGGGCATGTTTAGCCTGAAGAAGAGAAGGCTGAGAGGAGACGTGATAGCCATGTATCAATATGTCAGAGGAAGTCATAGGGAGAAGGGAGCAAGCTTGTTTTCTGCTGCCCTGAAGGCTAGGACGTGGACAATTGCTTCAAAGGAGATTCCATCTGAACACTAGGAAGAACTTCCTGACTGCAAGAGCTGTTCAACAGTGGAACTCTCTGTCCCGGAGTGTGGTGGAGGCTCCTTCTTTGGAAGCTTTTAAACAGAGGCAAGATGGCCATTTGTCAGGAGTGCTTTAAATGTGATTTCCCCCCTTCTTGGTAGGGGGTTGGACTGGATAGCCCATGAAATGTCTTCCAACTCTATGATTCTATGCGCAAACTTATTGCAAAGCAACCCAGTATTGCAAAGGCTGCATAACATAAATCTGACTACCAGTATTTAAAAAACTCTACAATTATAACAGTAAATAAAGAACAACATTCAAACGCAGGGGAACTCCAGAGAAGAAACAACCAGGGACAGCTAATCACCCCTCAACAAAGGATTCCCCCAGGCACTAACAAGTCACACCTAAAAATTGTCAGGCCATTGAATGCTAATCAAGGCGGCCAACTGAAACATTCACACCTACTTCGAATGGACAAGAGTTCTTTCTCTCACTCTGGACATTCCACAGATATATAAACCCACATTTCCTAGATTCCAATAGACCTCACAACCTCTGGTTGGATTAGTCTGCAGTGCCTGCGGTGACTTTCGTGAACCTTGATTTGTATTTAGGCAATGCTGCGTTCCAAAAAACAGGGGAAGGAGGAAACCATGAACATGAACAAAATCTGGCAACCAATATTAAAGAAAAAAACTCTAAAATCAAGACAGTAAATAAAGAACAACACTCAAAAAAACACGGGAATTCCAGACAAGAATCAGTCGTGGCCAGCTAACACCTCCTAACAAAGGATTCTCCCTAGGCAGGAAGCATCCAGGCTTTGAAGCTGCAAAGCCATTCAATGCTAATCAAGGTGACCAATTGCAACATTCACACTTGCCTCAAATAGACAAGAGTTCTTTTTCCCACCCTGGACACCATTCCACAGGTATATAAACCCAATTTTCCTAGTTTCCATCAGACCTCACAACCTCTGAGGATGCCTGCCATAGATGCAGGTGAAATGTCCGGAGAGAATGCTTCTAGAGCAGGGCCATACAGCCCGAAAAACCTACAACAACCCAGTGATTCCGGCCATGAAAGCCTTCAACAATATGCTGCATAACATTCCTCTCAGGGAATGCCAAGAGTTGAAAGTGTATGGGCCTTTCCAAGGAGCCATGTTGTTGTTGTTCATTCGTTCCATCGCTTCCAACTCTTTGTGACCTCATGGACCAGCCCATGCCAGAGCTCCCTGTCAGCCGTGGCCACCCCCAGCTCCTTCAGAGTCAAGCCAGTCACTTTGAGGATACCATCCATCCATCTTGCCCTTAGTCGGCCCCTCTTCCTTTTTCCTCCCATTTTCCCCAGCATCATTGTCTTCTCTAAGCTTTCCTGTCTTCTCATGATGTGGCCAACGTACTTCATCTCTTCCTCTAATATCCTTCCCTCCAATGAGCAGCCAGGCTTTATTTCCTGGTTGGATCTTCTTGTGGTCCAAAGCACTCTCAGAACTTTCCTCCAACACCACAGTAAAAAAGCGTCTATCTTCCTTCACTCAGCCTTCCCTATGGTCCAGCTCTCACATCCGTAGGTGACTATGGGGAATACCATTGCTTTAACTATGCAGATCTTTGTTGCCAGTGTGATGTTTCTACTCTTTAGTAAAAGGCGAAAGATGTATATGATCTGAAGAGAAACCAGAGTATTCTCCTCTACTCTTCACTATTTTATCGAGATTGGACATTACTCTCCTCCCAAGAAGTATGCGTCTTCTGATTTCCTGGCTGCAGTCTGCGCCTGCAGTAATCTTTGCGCCTAAAAATACAACGCCCGTCACTGCCTCCACGTTTTCTCCCTGTATTTACCAGTTATCAATCAGTCCGGTTGCCATAATCTTGGGTGGTTTTTTTTACATTTAACTGCAACCCAGCTTTTGCTCTTTCTTCTTTCACCCTGATCAGAAGGCTCCTCAGCTCCTCCTCGCTTTCGGCCTTCAAAGTGGTATCATCTGCATATCTCAGGTTGTTAATGTTTCTCCCAGCAATTTTAACCCCAGCCTTGCATTTGTAAATCCCCGCACATCGCATGATGTGTTCTGCTTACAAGTTGAATAGGTTGGGTGAGAGTAGACAGCCCTGCCAGACGCCTTTCCCAGTCTTGAACCAGTCTGTTGTTCCGCGGTCAGCTCTTACTGTTGCTACTTGGTCCTTATGCAGATTCCTCAGGAGGGAGACAAGGTGGCTTGGTCTCCCCATCCCACCAAGAACTTGCCACAATGTATTATGATCCACACAGTCAAAGGCTTTAGAATAGTCAATCAAGCAGAAAGAGAAGGAGCCATACAAGGCAGAATACCCAGTGTCTGCTTTGAACTGAATTCTCTGAGCCCACACTCCCTCTTCCCTCAGCAGGGCCTGGCGGAGGGAGGGAGGGACGGAGCGAGGCTGAAGGAGAGGAGGCGGAGGCGGCGGAGGGAGCCGCCCGGCCTCGTGTTCCTCAGGTCTGGCGGCGAAGGGAAGCGAGGCCGCGGCTCGGCTGAGGTAAGGAAGGCCTTCGCCAGGAGGGAGGGAGGGAGGAAGGGAACGAGGGAGGAAGGAGGGCTCAGCCGCGGCCTCAGGCTCCTCTGCCTCTGGCCTTCCCCCTCCCGAAAGGATGCCAAGGCCAAGGGAAGCCTTTATGAGGCGGAAGAACAGGGAGGAAGGAAGGAAGGAAGGAAGGAAGGAAGGAAGGAAGGAAGGAAGGAAGGAAGGAAGGAAGGAAGGAAGGAAGGAAGGAAGGAAGGGTTGTAGGTTTTTTCGGCCTGTCTGGCCATATTCTAGAAGCATTCTCTCCTGACGTTTCGCCTGCATCTATGGCAGGCATCCTCCGAGGTTGTGTGTACCTTGATTTGTGTTTAGGCAATGCTGTGGTTTTTTAAAAAACAAACATAGGAAACAATCAGGGCCAGCTAACACCTTCCAACAAAGGATTCTCCCCCAGGCAGGAAGCAGCCAGGCTTTGAAGCTGCAAGACCATTCAGTGCTAATCAAGCTGGCCAGTTGCAACATTCACACCTGCCTCAAGCAGACACAAGTTCTTCCTCCCACCCTGGATATTATTCCACCGATATATAAACCCCACTTGCCCAGTTTCCAACAGACCTCACAACCTTTCCCACTGCACAGTTACAGTGAATCTAATGTTTATCTACCATGAATCCATTCCATAAAACCACAATATTTGTGGTGTAGAGTTCTTTGCCTGAGAGTTGTAGTGCCTCACTGAACTACAAAGTGCCAGGATTCCACCGGGCGCAGCCTTGGCAGCTAAAGTGGGATCATAGGGCAATAATTTTATAGTGGGAAAGGCCCCCAGGTTCCCATTGTTTCAATGGTTCTTCTTTAATTTGAAGTAGCACTTGAATTGATACTAAACCTAGTTAATTGGTCGGCTTGCAGCAACAGATTTGGTAACGTATTCTACAATTATTTTGGTCATAAACGTTCAGTATACAAATATGAATAGCTCAGATCAACCAGTATGATACAATACAGAGGATTAAAATAAGATAGCAGAAAAGAAGGCCGAGAGGAGACGTGTTTAAATATCTCTTATGCTGTTATAAAATTGGAATTCTGGCCTTCTATGAAGCTGTCCATTTTCTTATTGTGTGCCATTAACAATTTCCCATGCACTCCATTATCAATTGAATGCAGCTTTTCAGAAGGAAAGATACACCAAGCAAATGTTCTGCTTTCATTAATTGAGAAATTAGACGTGCAAATTTGAAATGCTTTGTCAGGAGCACATGATTTCCTTTGCATCCGTCACAGTTGATGAATTCTGCCGCCTGGATCCAAAGAGTTGCGCTCAGCTGCCACCAAAATGCCCCCATGCCTTCTAGGAGCTGCAGGAAACAGATTGTACTATTTCCCCCAATATAAAGTTGTTCCAAACTTTAGTCTTCAAAATTCACTTTTATTTATGCAGTAGTTTTTTTGTTTTGTTTATTTATTTCAGATATTTATATCCCGTCCTTCTCACCCCCGGAAGGGGACTCAGGGTGGCTTACAAACGGCAACCATTAGGTGCCAAAAACAATAATAAAAACATACTTAGACATTAATTAAAACATCATCAAAAGTTGGAAAGACCATTAAAAAAGGCAAATCCAAGTCCAGAGTGATAATCCAAAATCCATCCATTATCAATCACCTGAATTTATAATTGTTTCTGCTGTGACTGCTGCTCAAATGCTTGGTCCCATACCCATTATTTCAATTTCTTCCTGAAGGACAGACAGAGGGGTTGACCTGATATCATTAGGGAGTATGTTCCACAGACGGGGGGCCACCGCCAAGAAGGCCCTGCTCCTCGTCCCCGCCAAGGTTGCGGGATTGAGAGCAGGGCCTCCTCCAACAATCTTAACCTCCGAGGTAGATCATAGAGGGAGATACGTTCGGAGAAGTAAACTGTGCCGGAACCATTTAGGGCTTTATAGTCTAAAGCCAGCACTTTGCTCGGTAGCAGACCGGCAGCCAGTGGAGCTGACATAACAGGAGGGTGGTATGCTCCCTGTAACCCACTCCAGTAAGTAATCTGGCTGCAGCCCATTGGACTAGATTCCGCTTCTGAACACTCTTCAAAGGCAGCCCCACATAAAGCGTGTTGCAGTAACCTATCCGGGATGTAACAAGAGCGTGGACCACCGTGGCCAAGTCAGACTTCCCAAGGTATGGGCGCAATTGGCGCACAAGTTTTAATTGTGCAAAAGCTCCCCTGGCCACCGCCGAGACCTGGGTTCCAGGCTCAACTATGAATTCAGGATCACTCCCAAACTGCAAACCTGAGTCTTCAGGGGGAGTGTAACCCCATCCAACACAGTCTGTAACCCTATGCCCTGTTCGGCCTTTCAACTGACCAGGAGGACCTCTGTCTTGTCTGGATTCAGTTTCAGTTTGTTCGCTCTCATCCAGTCCAACACGGCTGCCAAGCACCAGTTCAAGGCCTGAGCAGCCTCCTTAGTGACAGGTGAGAAGGAGTGACAGAGTTGGACATCATTTGCGTACAGGTGACATATTCCGAAACTCTGAATTATCTCTCCCAGCAGCTTCATGTAGATATTAAACAGCAGAGGGGACAGTACTGAACCCTACAGGACTCCACAAGACAAAGGTTGTGGGGCTGAGCAGGTGTCTCCCAATAACACCTTCTGAGATCAACCCTACAGGAAGGACCGGAGCCACTTCAGAACAATACCTCCAAGTCCCATACCCGCGAGGCGCCCCAGAAGAATACCGTGTTCTACGGTATTGAAGGCCGTTGAAAAATCTAGGAGAACCAACAGGGTCACACTCCCCCTGTCTAGTTCCCGGCGTAGATAATCTACTAGGCTACCAAGGTGGTTTCCATTCCATGTCCTGGCCTAAAGCCAGACTGTGCCGGATGTCTTCCAAGAACCCCTGGAGATGCAGGGCCACCACACATTCCATAACTTTGCCCAAATAGGGGAGATTGGAAACCGGCTGATAGTTGACTAATTGAGTGGGGTCCAGTGATGGTTTTTTTCAACAGCGGTGTTATTACTTTTGAAAGAAACACCTTAGTTTTGTATAATTAGAGTCATAGAGTTGGAAGAGACCATAAGGGCCGTCCAGTCCAACCCCATTCTTCCATGCAAGAGAAGTACAATCAAAGCACCCCTGACAGATGGCCATCCAAAGACTGGATGACTCCACTGGACTTCGAGGCAAAGAGTTCCGCTGTTGGATAGCTCTTACAACCAGGAGGTTTTTCCTTGTGTTTAGGTGAAATCTTTTTTCCTGCAATTTGAAGACATTGCTTCGTGCTCTCATCTTCAGAACGGCATAAAACAAGCTTACTCTCTCCTCAATGGGACATCCTTTCCAATATTTGGGGATCCAAACTCCAAAACTTTTTCTGGGCCCAAGCATTTTGGATACATGAGTCACATCCTGTATTTTTAAAGGAACCTTGTTGCACTGCAGACGACACTAAATTGTTCAGGGTAGTTAAAAATGAAACTGATTGTAAAGAGCTCCAGAAAGATCTCTCGAAATTGAGTGAATGGGCAACAAAGTGGCAAATGCATTTTAACCTAAACAAGTGTAAAGTCATGCACATCGGGGCAAAGAACCCCAAATACACTTATCAACTGATGGGGTCAAAGCTTTCTGAGACAAACCAGGAAAGGGATCTTGGGGTTTTGGTGGACAGCTCAATGAAGATGTCAACCCAGTGCGCAGCAGCAGTGAAAAAAGCAAATTCTATGCTAGGCATGATCAGAAAGGGAATCGAAAATAGGTCAGCAAATGTTGTATTACCTCTACAAATCTATGGTAAGGCCACATTTGGAGTCCTGTGTACACAATTCTGGTCTCCGCACCTCAAGAAGGATATAATGGAACTGGAAAAGGTACAGAAAAGGGCAACAAGAATGATCCAAGGGATGGAGCGGCTCCCTTATGAAACCAGGTTGCAACGCCTTGGTCTTTTCAGCCTTGAAAGACGGCGTCTAAGAGGTGACTTGATCGAAGTGTATAAAATCATGCATGGGATAGAAAAGGTGAATAAAGAAAAACTATTTTCTTTGTCACAAAACACTAGGACTAGGGGGCACTCCCTGAAGCTCCAAGGTAGGAAAATTAGGACTAATAAAGGGTAATATTTCTTCACCCAGAGGGTCATTGGGTTATGGAACTCACTTCCAGAGGAGGTTGTGACAGCTGTCAGCCTGAACAACTTCAAGGCAGGATTAGACAGATTCATGGATACCAAGTGAATCGGTAGTTACTGAAAAGGACATTCAAGTGCCACCTCGGAGTTGGTTGAGGTAGGCACGATTTCCCTGGGTACTGGTTGTGGGGGGTCGGGAGCAGGTGAGGGTTTCGCCCTCCTTCCTGCTAGAGATCCCCGTGTACAACTAGTGGGCCACTGTGTGATACAGAATGCTGGACTAGATGGGCTGAGGTCCGATTCAGCATGGCTCTTCTAAAAAAAACAAACAACTGCATAGAACAGTGAAAGATAAGAGAATCCTGCCTGAAAGATTACAATCGGCAATCTTCCCTTGTACACATGCCAGTGAAAGTAGTGACACTATAATACAGTACACTGCAGATATTTTAAAAACAGTATCCATTATTGAAAGGGTGTTGCACAACATAGACAACCAAATTGCAGCATGCAAAATAGCAGAGTAGAGAAACCAGATTTGCAAAAGTTCTTTGTCTGCAAGTCTTGTTTTTGTAGCCTGTTGGAGGTGCAAGAGGAAGGGCAGAAAGCCCGGAACCTCCTCCAACAGCCCACTGCATGTTTGTGGAGGAGCAGGCGTTCCTCCCTTTGTAACCAGCTAGTTTTCTGTCCTGAGCAATCTATTCCTCCTTTGCGGAACTGTTCACTTGTCTGCATGAGACCGCGCCTCACCTGTGGCTACAAGGCAAGTACTTAAATACGAGGAAGAGATTAACAGGACAAGGGGCAGAGAAAAGGCAAGACAGAGATGGAAGTGGGACATTTATTATATTGTCTGTCTTATGGGTAAAATCATAAAATAATAGAATTGGAAGAGACCACAAGGGCCATCTAGTCGAATCCGCTGCCATGCAGGAAAAGCACCATATAGGTTCATAGAATAACTTTCTTTTTGTACTGAATATTGGGTATTAATTTCTTTTAGTACTGATTAAAGTTAACATGGTAAAAGCCTCATCAAGGAGACTGTCTGCAAACAAACAGGTAAATATTGATCTGTGAACAAAAATGGAAAGCTTTGTTGTTAGAATGATTGTAATTCTCTATTTGTGTATAGGGTGTATGTGTGTATGCATGCACATTCAAATCATCTATTAGTTTATGGTGACTCCTTGAATTTCATAGGGTTTTCTTAGGAAGTGCTCTTGCCAGTTCCTTCCTCTAAAACAGCATTTCTCAAAGTGTTTTAGAGCCCCCGAAGTATATGAGGGGCTCCTCATTGGCCCCTTGGGTTTCTGCTCTTGTTATTATTATTATTATTATTATTATTATTATTATTATTATTATTACAGATGGCTATCAGGCAGAAAGGGGTTGTACTGGATGGTCCCTGAGGTTGCTCCTATTATTATCATTATTATTATTACTGCCACTACTACTACTACAAAAGATGGATGGCCATCTGTTGGGGGTGCTTTGATTGTGCATTCCCTGCATGACAAAAGGGGGTGGGATTGGAGGGCTCCGTGAGAAAGTTTTGTTTCAAAAAGGGCTCTGCAGCTGAAAATGTTTGAGAACCACGCTCTAAAATGTAGCCTATAACACCTGGAATTAATTGGTGGTCTCTCATCGAAGTACACAATGGAGGTGACTCTGTTTAGCATCCAAGATCACACATAATCTACACGTTGACTTGTGTTTATCCGATAATGGTGTTGTGTGACTAATATCATTATAATGGGGATTAAGATTAGGGATTAGTTGAATGACCTGTTGAATTAGTCAGTGAAAAACACTGGCTAAAACAGTTGCTCCTTGTTAATCAGGTAATCAGATTATTTAATGTGAACCACTTTTAGTCAAAGATCTAGAGGAGCTCTAGCAGGGGAATGATGCTCTAAAAATATATTATCTCACAAATCATGTACACATTATTCCGAAAAGTAGAGATGATTGTGCAAATAAGATTTCCTGTCTCTTTCTTTCCACTGAACCCTATATCATCCCTGAAAACCCATTTTCATAGATCAATGTATTCTCTGGAAAGGTATAGAAAGGAGGCTGTGAGAGGACCATTGCAGGAAGGGGAAACTAGAGAAACCCAAAGGTTTTGTGCAAATGGAAGCATATCTCTTTTCATGCAGGGATGGATCGGGTCCCTTCACATATAAGAGATATCCCATGTAATTAACGATTGTGCTGCTACTCCTACCTTGTTTCAAAGTCAAGCAAACAGTGGTTTCTATATTATTTTCTAAATGTTGACCTATTAGAAATTTTTTTGTTTCCAAATACTTAATTGAGATGACAATGGTATTTTTCCTTTTTTTCTCTGAAAGATTCCTTGCTTTAAGAATGCACTAATTTGTTTATAAGAAGACCCCAGACGTGAACTAAAAATTCTTCGATGTCAAAAGAAATGAAGGAACTCCAGAAACGATGGAACTCCATGATGGAAAGTGTTCACAGCAACCCACATGTGAGTTATGGAATTTTTTTCAACATTGTTATCATGGTGCGCTTTTCTTCCCTTCCATCATGGAACTGACACCCCCCCATCATAACACTTTCAGTTGCTCACAGATGAGTGAGTAAGAAACCTTGTTCACTGTGCCATCTGCACCACTCCTTTTCCAGCTGTCTGTCTGGCACTTCAAAGTAGTTTTGCAATTTAGGGGTTGTCTTCAGGTTCTCTTCCGGCCATTGGAAAGAACTCCAATGGCCTTATAGACCTTCTTTGTAATGCTTCTCCACTTACTGCATAGCTATCCAGATTCTGATTTTAACCAATGCTACACTTAATAAGATAGGCTTACTGCATTATTAAAACGCCCTGCCATGGGATGATGAGCTTGACCTCCAAGTTACACTTGGTTGTTGTTTTCACCTTCAGCTGAAACCTGCAAATGATCCTTTGACATTAGCTCGTTGTCTCTTCTATTTTATTGGATCTCATCTGTTTTTGTAAACAAAATAACCTTGCTTGAATACATTTATCAAAGGAATAGGCATTCAGCAATATGCAGGGTAACATTTGTTATGTTTTGTCCTTTATTTAACAAGAAACACTACTCCAACAGAGAGACCTTCATATTTGAGAAGATCAGTTAGCATGATTGGATGATTAGTGCAACACTCCATGCAGCTGAAAGCTTATTTCAGACAGAACTCAACTTTCATGTCCTACTAGACCAGGCATGGGCAAACTTGGGCCCTCCAGCAGTTTTGGACTCCAACTCCCACAACTCCTAACAGCCTCAGGCCCTTTCCTTTTACCCCTCAGCCACTTAAGCAGTTGAAGGGGGAAAGGAAAGGGCCTGAGGCTGTTAGAAATGATGAGAGTTGAACCCCAAAACACCTGGAGGGCCCAAGTTTGCCCGTGTCTGTAGTAGACACTACTGAGAAAAACTAACAAACTAACATAGTTAACCCACTCCAACCCCAGAAATAACATAATTAATTGCAATTTCTGTGGAATAATGACACTTCCGCAATGGAGTACTTTTTTCAAAAGCATCTTCTTTCCTTCCATTTGAATCCCAGGTTGTTTCCTTTATGAACTCCCGAGTTGGACGATATTTAGATGATCACCCTTTTGTCACCCTGTCCCTGCTGATCTTCATGGCAGCCTCTGCAATTCCTGTTGCCTTCTTTTTGCTTTTTGTTGCTGTCACAGCTGTCACTGCCTGCGTTGGAGTGATTCTCATGGAAGGTATGGATTGCTTTTCCCCAGATTTGTTTTCTGTTTACTAACAGCATTCTTTAGTACTAGAGAATGTTTTCACTACTTGGCATGCTTCTCTGTTAGACAAAGGTAAAGGTTTCCCCTTGTGTCTGACTCTGGGGGAGGAGGGGTGCTCATCTCCATTCCTAAGCCGAAGCACCAGTGTTGTCCATAGACACCTCCAAGGTTATGTGGCTGGGATGACTGCATGGAGTGCTGTTACCTTTCCGCAGAAGCTGCACCTATTGATCTACTCACATTTGCATGTTTTTGAACTGTTAGGTTGGCAGAAGCTGGAGCTAACAGCGGGAGCTCACCTCGCTTCCTGGATTTGAACCGCCAACCTTTTGGTCAGAAAATTCAACAGCTCTGCAGTTTAACTTGCTGCACCAACCAGGGCCCCCCACTTTTCTGTCACCTTTTTAAAAAACTGCAGGAAAACAGACTGTTGGTGATCACAACTTTTATCTCCTAAGGCCCAGTCCAACAACCCAGCACTTGCAATGTTGCAATTACTTCACAAGCCCATTTGTCAATTAATGGAATATCCATTCTTTGCGAGAGTTGTAGCTTGATTCTTCAATTTTTCAGAAAATACTAGAAGTTATTCCTCCTGCCTCATGAAATCTTTTTCACACAAGAACAATCTTGGCACTTTCTGGCTGTAGTTTTCAATCCCTATGCATCTGGCCATAAATCTTTACTTACTTGCTTACTTACTTAGGCGATCCCTTGCTGTCCGAGTATGATGGCCTTCCAAGTGTAGTGTCTTGGCAGTGGATATGTAGGTGACAGTGGAGCCCTATTTTTGACCTGCGTGTTTTCCACCGTGAGGATATCAGTTTCCAGGTGGAAGGCGGTCCCAGTCTGGGTTGGCTTGACGTGCATCCCTCTTGGTATGTTTCTCCCTTTTGCCCTCCATTCGTTCCTCTTCAAATTCCACAATGCTGGTCACAGCTGACCTTCAGTTAGAGTGCTTGAAGACCAGGGCTTCTCAGTTCTCGGTGTCTATGCCACAGTTTTTAAGGTTAGCTTTAAGCCCATCCTTAAATCTCTTTTCCTGTCCACCAACATTCCATTTTCCATTCTTGAGTTCGGAGTAGAGCAACTTCTTTGGGAGATGGTGATCTGGCATTTGGACAACATGACCAGTCCAGTGGAGTTGATGGCGTAGGAGCATCACTTCAATGCTGGCAGTTTTTGCTTCTTCCAGTACACTGACATTTCTCTGCCTGTTTTCCCAAGAGATTTACAGAATTTTTCAGAGGCAGTGCTGATGGAATTGTTCCAGGCATTGAGTGTGATGTCTATAGACAGTCCATGTTTCGCAGGCGTATAGCAGGGTTTGGAGGACAATCGCTTTATAAACAAGCACCTTGGTATCCCTACACAATAAACAAATCTAAGCTGATGACAGAATGTGGCATACATCATCATCTCCAATATACCAATATTGCTGATTTTAATAACTGTTTTTAAATTGTGTTGTTTCACGAGTGGGTTTTAATATAAATGTTATTGTATTATCGATGTTTTATGTTTATGTGTATGTTCAAATGTCACTCTATGTTTTATGTTTAATATGGTTAGGCTTTTAATTTATAGTTAAATGTTATTGTCTTGGTTTTCATGTGTATGTACAGCATTGAATTTTGCCATTATGTTGGAAACTGCCTTGAGTCCCCTTAGGGGGAGAAATGCAGTAAATAAATAAATAACATGTCTGCCCCATCTGGCATAAATCTGCCCCCGCAAAGCAGGTGAATATAGCACTGAATGAGATGTATAGAATAATCACAGGATGTCTCATACCTACATCAGTTGATAAACTCTAAGTTAGCTGCCATTGCTCCCCCTGATGTGCAACTGAAAGTTTCTGCTGATTGCGAGAGAAATAAGGTTGAACACTGGGAAAGCTACCCACTGTATGGCTATCAGCCTCCTCCCAATAGACTTAAATCAAGCAAAAGTTTCATGAGAACCCGCACTCCTCTAAATGTTCATCCAGCAACAGCAAGAATATTCCTCTGGGCAGCAAAATCAGGCAAGTCCAACTGGATGGCTCCCCACAAGGGTCTTCCTCCAGGGGCAAACCAAGAGTGGTTAACTTCCAAGTCCCTGAACAGACTCAGAAGTGGAGTTGGGAATCAAAAGACAACCTGGCAAAATGGCACTACCTAGAAGTATCCTCCACCTTATTTATTTATTTATTATTTATTAACTTTATTTATACCCCGCCCCATCTCCCAAAGGGACTCGGGGCGGCTTACATGAGGCCAAGCCCAATAAGACACAATAACAACACAACAGCAATTATAAAACAATACAATCAATAAAACTTAACATAAGCAATAACAGACAAATTAAAACCATTTCGGGCGGGCCCAATGTGAATTAAAAGGTTTAAATAAATAAACGTTGGATGCAGACAGAGGTAGATTGTATAGCAGGAAGGTTTCAAGGACAAGGTGGGGCAGACACCCAACAGGTAATTAAAGTGCTTCTGAGGACATTCACAGGATTGCTCACTTTATTCAGGGAAGGCACATTGGAACAGCCACGCCTTCAGGCTCCTCCTAAAAACTGCCAAAGTGGGGGCTTGTCTGATGTCTTTGGGAAGCGTGTTCAAGAGTTGGGGGGCCACTACAGGGAAGGCCCTCTCCCTCGTCCCCATCAACCACGCCTGCGAAGGCGGCGGGAGCGAGAGTACGGTCTCTCCAGATGAACATAAGAACATAAGAAGAGCCATGCTGAATCGGGCCTCAGCCCATCTAGTCCAGCATTCTGTGTCACACAGTGGCCCACTAGTTGTACACAGGGATCTCTAGCAGAAAGGAGGGCAAAACCCTCACCTGCTCCCGACCCCCACAACCAGTACCCGGGAAATCCTGCCCGCCGCAATCAACACCGAGGTGGCACTTGGATGTCAATTTCAGTAACTACTGATTCCCTTGGTATCCATGAATCTGTCTAATCCTGCCTTGAAGCTGTCCAGGCTGACAGCTGTCACAACCTCCTCTGGAAGTGAGTTCCATAACCCAATGACCCTCTGGGTGAAGAAATATTTCCTTTATTAGTCCTAACTTTCCTACCTTGGAGCTTTAGGGAGTGCCCCCTAGTCCTAGTGTTGTGTGACAGAGAAAATATTTTTCTTTATTCACCTTTTCTATCCCATGCATGATTTTATACACTTCGATCAAGTCACCTCTTAAACGCCGTCTTTCAAGGCTGAAAAGACCAAGGCGTTGCAACCTGATTTCATAGGGGAGCTGCTCCATCCCTTGGATCATTCTTGTTGCCCTTCTTTGTACCTTTTCCAGTTCCGTTATATCCTTCTTGAGGTGCGGAGACCAAAATTGTACACAGTACTCCAGATGTGGCCTCACCATAGATTTGTAGAGAGGCAATACAACATTTGCCGACCTATTTTCGATTCCCTTCCTGATCATGCCAAGCATAGAATTTGCTTTTTCACTGCTGCAGCGCACTGGGTTGACATCTTCATTGAGCTGTCCACCAAAACCCCAAGATCCCTTTCCTGGTTTGTCTCGGAAAGCTTTGATCCCATCAATTTGTAGGTGTATTTGGGGTTCTTTGCCCCGATGTGCATGACTTTACACTTGTTTAGGTTAAAATGCATTTGCCACTTTGTTGCCCATTCACTCAATTTCGAGAGATCTTTCTGGAGGTCTTTACAATCAGTTTCATTTTTAACTACCCTGAACAATTTAGTGTCGTCTGCAAACTTTGCTACCTCAGAATTTACTCCTACATCCAGGTCATTAATGAATAAATTAAAAAGTAACAGACCCAAAACTGAACCTTGGGGTACGCCACTTCTCACCTCTTTCCACCCAGAGAAATGTCCGTTTATTACCACCCTTTGTTTCCTACAGTTTAGCCAGGTTCCAATCCAGGACAAGACCTGTCCTCTGATTCCATGGCTGAAGAGCTTATTTAGGAGCCTTTGGTGAGGGACTTTGTCAAAAGCCTTTTGAAAGTCAAGGTAAACAATATCGACTGGGTCCCCTTTATCTATGTGTTTATTTACACCCTCAAAGAATTCTAACAAGTTAGTAAGACATGATTTGCCTTTGCAGAAACCATGTTGATTTTCCTTCAGCAATGCCTGTTCTTCTATGTGCTTAGTAATTTTTTCTTTAATAATGGTTTCCATCACTTTGCCTGGAACTGAGGTTAGACTAACTGGCCTATAATTTCCTGGATCACCCCTGGATCCTTTCTTGAAGATCGGAGTTACATTTGCCTCCCTCGGAACGGAGAGATCACCTGGGTTCATAGACAGAAATGCGGTCACGCAGGTAGGCGAGTCCCAAACCGTCCAGGGCTTTGTCAGTAAGAACCTGCATCTTGAATTGGGACCAGAAGATGAACAGCAGCCAATGGAGCTCCTTAAACAGGGGGGTTGACCACTCCCTGTAAGTCGCTCCACTTAGCAATCTGGCCGCCGTAGTTGGACCAATTGAAACTTCCGGGCTGTCTTCAACGTAGAGTGCATTACAGTAATCCAACCTTGTGCGACTGGGAAGCAGAACAAACAACTCGGCATCTGTATGCTTGCCCACAATGCCCTGCCTCATGCACAGAGGAAGAATTATTTAAAGCTACAGACAATGTGGTCGCTGTTGTCCGTTTTTGGTCTAAAACTATTTAGCTGCTTGTGATCCCTTTATCAGTTTTAGGCTTATTTATTTATGCAATGCTTTTGATACTAAATAAGTATACAAATGTAGTTAAAAAGCATAAGAAGCTCCATAATCCAATTATACAAGGCAGATACAAGAATCTTAAAATATAAAAGGAAAACATGACATGACTTGTGATTCTGAATCAATGGAGTAGTTTTATAAAGCTGTTGATGTTGCTAATTGATTTTCTTTTAGGACCAAGACCCAAAGCAGCTGACAGCCTTAAAACCAAACAATTTCAAAACCTACAAAATCTAAATATTGAAAACTGAACGTGTAGAACCAACTGTTTCTTGCTTTTTGTAGGATTTTTAATCTCGCTGGGAGGTGTCACCCTGCTTTGTGTGCTTGGCGGATTGGGAATGCTGTCCCTCGCAGTGTCTGGAGTGCTGAGTGTTTGCTACATGTCTCTTACAACTCTGCTGAATTACTGGCTTCTTCCAAAGTAAGTTTTAAGAGATGGGGGTGACAATAAATTGAGCTTCCCATCTGCTTCAGTAGTGCCTGTAATTTTACAAGGCCTGTGCTATTATTGTTGTTTTCATCATTCAGATGAGTAGTTCAAATAGAATTTGCTGGGGGGCATTAGAAGCCAGGATTTATTTATTTATTTATTTATATATATATATATATATATATATATATATATACACACACACACACACACACACACACACATACATACAGAGAGAGACAGAGACCGAGAGAGACCGAGAGAGAGAGGAGGGGGGAAGGTCCAGTTGGATAGATTGTGGACCTGAGTTTGCAAGACTTGAGCAGGGCTGATGATCAGGATCTGTCATTCATAGGGTCATCATAAATCAAAGTATTTTTATTTATTTATGTACCACACTTTGATCCCGCCCTTTTCAGTCTGGAGGCGACTCAGTTATCCCATCAGTAACTAACAGCAACATTTTTACAGGAATTAAGCTACTCACAATGGTGAGTCAGTCCCTTCAAACTTCTCTAGTAGGTTGAGTTAGTCATGGGGGTTCTGTGTGCCAAGTGTGGTCCAGGTCCATCATTGGTGCAGGTCACAGTGGGTAAACTACAACTCCCAGAAAGGAAGGTCAGTTCCCCCCAAGCCCCTCTCCAGTAATCAAATTTCGGCATATCATGTATGTGTGCCAAGTTTGTTCCAGATCCATTGGCGTTGAGTTCACAGTGCCCTCTGGATGTAGGTGAGCTACAACTCCCCCAAATCAAGGTGAATTTTCTCCAAAGACCTCTAGTATTTTTGCTGGTCATGGGGACTCTGTGTGCCAAGTTTGGCCTAATTCCATCTTTGGTGGAGTTCAGAGTGCTCACTGATTGCAGGTGAACAATAAATCCCAGTACATACAACTCCAAAATATCCAGGCTAATTCCCCTCAAAACCCACCAGCATTCAAATTTGGGCATATGGTGTGCATGCCAAGTTTGCTCCAGAGCCATCATTGTTTGGGTTCATAGTGCACTCTGGATGTAGGTGAACTACAACTCCTATAAATCCCTCCAAAGACCTCCAGGATTTGTTGTTGGCCATGGGGGTTCTGTGTGCCAAGTTAGTTCCAGGTCCATCATTGATGGGATTCAGAGTGCTCTTCAATTGCAGGGGAACTATACATCCCAGTAACTACAACTCCTATAAATCATGGTGAATTCTCCCCAACCAAACCTCTCTAGTATGTTCAGTTGCTTATCAATTCCTCTGTTTGCTGGGTGCCATACAAAATAATAGGAAAGGGTAATGGGAGAGACAGTGGGTGGGGTCATGCAAATTCCACATCAATGTAGAGTGTGAAAAACACTGGGATGTCTGTGTTGGATTAAAAACAGAAAATCTAGGATGAAATTGTCCCCGCATGAATGCCTTCACTTGGTTGGTGGGCAGTATGGTGTTTGTGGAGGACAGTGGCAGGGCTCTTGGACATGTTCATAGCGCTCGCTATAACCTGCAGTGTCATTGGAGGGAGGGCCATTGGTGCCTCCTGAGTAGTGGGAGCTGTAGCTGTTTGTGGAGGCAGGAGCTTGTCTGTGTAAGTGGACACCCCAGCCATATGCACACATACATATTTTCACTTTTATTATGTGTATAGATAGATTACTGCAGCAGCATCTCTTCATGTAAATGCTTGCTATGCTCTCAAAGCAGAGGGGGGTCTTGGGATTTAATTATCTAGTAAACACTACATCTGCCAAACCACAAGCTGGCAACCTCTTAGCAGTCCATTTTTGTGTCAGTCCTTTGCACTAGAAAAAATGACGTCGGTTCAGATGTACCCTGACCTCTTTCAGGAAACCGTTTTGTGTTTCACCTGTAAGAATATTTATGCCAAGACAATCAGCAGGGTCTTGACAACCATCCTTATGCAGTTGAAACCTAAGGCAATTTTATGCCTAACATACCATGTGTAAGAATTAAAAAATAATAATACTGCTAAAATGCCATTGTTACCCATTGCTTCAAGCCAAAATACAAAAGCTGCTTTGGAAAAGCTTTGAGAAGCTCTGTGGACTGTGATACCTAAGAGAAATAGGCTGTAATGAGGAATCTTTTGGAAAGTCTAGGTAATAGGCATGCTCACCTAACATGACTTGGATTTTTCTGTGCCATGAAATCAGAAATCTTTTCCTTTTTTTGTCTGTCTTGCAGCAGCCTGTCAAAAAAAGAAATCACGAATGGAAGTGCTTTCTTACCAAGCAGTCCTCCTGACTTAGACCAAGATGCAGCTAATAAGAAGAGTGAATAGATTGAAGATTGGAGTCTGTTCCTGGAAAACACCCGGAACATTGTTGCATTTTAAAAACATTTAGAATGGTATAAAGGCTGGGTTTAGTGCTAAAGGAATTAGAGGATGATTTTTCCTCCTGGCAATGTTAATAATGACTGGGCCCTCGTTAAAAGTGTGAGTAACGCTTATCCGTTTAGGGTATGTCCATTTCTGCTGGTTTTACAGCTTGTTAAATGTGAGAGTTGGAAAGTCTTATACCTGGCAAGAGTTAAAACTCAATTGTGCAGGTCACCATGCTTTTCCAAATGTGGAAACTTAAATCCAAGCCTTAAGCTTTCTTATACGAGTATTGTAACAGAAAATGGAGCTTTTAACATACGATAAACAGCAAAAAGAATGCCTCTTTTATGAATATGGACCTTTAAAAAAATAGCTTAAGCACTTTTGTTCTGTATTTTAAATCATTCAGAAATGATGAACCTAACTTTATTTTCTTTTTGTGGTATTTTGGGTTTGCGAGCTTTGCAAAATACTAACTGGTTCAATATTGTGCCTTATTTTGTCTGTGTGAATTCATATATTTTGTGCCAGGTATTTCAACACCATCGAATCACTTTTTTAAATAAAAAAAACAACAAATAACATTATTATATTATTGCCTTGCATGAACTCATAACGTTGTTGTCAGATAATAAAAAAATACTTCTGGTTTATCAACTCGCTTCTGACTCAATAAATAAATAGATGATTCTTTAATGTGTTGTTGAAGCCTTTCATGGCCGGATTCACTGGGTTGCTGTGTGTTTTCCGGGCTGTAAGGCCATGTTCCAGAAGCATTCTTGCCTGACGTTTCACCCACATCTATGGCAGGATTCCCCCCCCCCCGACAGGAAAGCAGCTAGGCTTTGAAGCTGCAAGGCTATTCAATCCTAATCAAGGTGGCCAATTGAAACATTCACACTTGCTTCCAACAGAGAGTTATTTCTCCTACCCTGGACATTCCACAGATACATAAATCCCACTTGCCTAGTTTCCAACACACCTCGCCTCAGCCCTTTCCTATTTAGAAGGCAATCTACTCAGTGGGTACATTACCTTGTTACGGTTTGATGATGCGTGCAGACAAGCAGAAGATTACTCCTTTGTATATTCAGAAAAGAGCAACACCAGTAGAAGGAATACAAAACTTAAACTTTACTTTTGTGCAGCAGAGTTCATAGAAAAAACAGACACTTCAACACAGCAGAGGGAATCCATTGTTTTAATAAAACCCTGAGAAGTGGCCATCCTGTTTTGTTTTAAAATCAACAAGGGAGGGGCCACCACCCTCCAAGGAAGACTATTAGGGAAGATTGCAGAGTTGGGTTCTTCATTGTAATCTCTGTGACCCACACCAGTGGTTACACAATGGGTTACCTGTGCAGTACATCCCCTGGATGCTTCTAGAGCAGTGGTTCCCAACCTTTTTTTTGATTAAGGACCACTTTGACCAGGGACCACTCTCCAACATTAGCACCAAAAGGGTTACGAATCAGTTTTTGGTCAACTTTAGATTCGGTTTGGTTATTTGGGGTACTGATTAAGGAAATTGCATTGGATAGACCACATCAACTCTACTTTCTGATACAGAACATATACCATCCAGTAGTCGCCATCTGCCTGCCCACAGAAAACTGTATTTAATAAGCCTTGGCACTATAAGAGGGTTTCACGAGATCAGTCATTCTTGTTGCAACAGTGTAGTAATGGTGAGTCCGCGGACAATATTTCAGTTCTTGCGGACCACTGATAGTCCACGGACCACAGGATGGGAAACACTGCTCTAGAGTTATTACTTAAATGTTTGGTTTCACTTCCCACGAATCCTCAGTTCTTTTTCTGGCGCTGCCGCATCAATAATTTTTTGGAGCTTTTCATATTTCTTATCTGCCTGTAACTTCTGTTTTGTCTTATTTCATTATTTGGATTATGATTGGATTTGTTATTTTGCCTTTGACCGTTGTTTTGGCTTTAATTCAGACTGGACTTTTGATCAGTCTTGGGACTATGATTAAGCCAAAGAAGCATCGGTGGTGTAGGCTGCTCTTGCCATTTAAGTTCCGTAGCTTCGTTCAATTAATTTGCATCTTGCAAAGTGAAAACTTCTTAAAAGGGATTGCCACTCAAAGTATTTCCTCTTTTAAGGGGGAAGGTCACATAAGAGATACTTTTCCTCATTGTAGAGCCGTCGTAATAGGACTTTGAGGCTGAAAGCACTCTTTTATGAGAACACTTTGAGAGCAGCTACTGAGTGGCTGAGTCTGGGTCCCATGCCTCAGTTGACCATCACCTCTAGACCCACCAGTGTTGCCCAAGTTTGACTATCGAGTTTCAAAGATGCATTATTCAGGCACAAATAACCGATCTGTGTGAATTCAAAGATGTTCAAAGATCCAAAGTTATAGGTAAGCAACCTATGAATTGCAATCCTTGAAATTTGAATCTGCTGGTTTTTGTTCAACCTTTAAAGCAGGCATGGGCAAACTTTGTCCCTCCAGGTGTTTTGGACTTCAACTCCCACCATTCCTAACAGCCTCAGGCCCTTTCCTTTTCCCCCTCAGCCGCTTAAGAGTAATAGTGACTTTGGCTCATCTTCCATAAGGCAGCCCTTCAGATAGTGAAAGATGGCTGATATATCAACGTTCAGTCTTTTACTATCCAGGCTAAATAATACCCGCCCCCCTAAGCTTATAGAAAGTGGCTTTCAGAACTTTAGGCATTTGTATTGCCCATACCTGTCCATCCAGAGATTACAGGAATATCCCAAAAAATGAGGCACAAAAGAAAAATAGTTATTTGCTTTTGAGGAAAAGCCCGGCTTTCAGGCACTAAAACCATTAAATGCAATGCAAGCCAGCACAAAGAATTCTGGACAGAGGAAACAATGTAATGAGAATTATTGATAAGCAATAATTGCTTCTTGCCTGTGTCAAGAAAATAAATTTACCCAGGCTCAAGTGACATTTAAGCTTGGACAGTTGGAAATGTGAAGGTAGGATAGCTTTTGTTCATTTTGTTTCAGGGCTCCTAGATGGAGGCCAAATGTGTTGTGATGTTGTGTTTGTTGTTGTCGTTCTCTGGGGTTTTTTTAAATATACAGTAGAGTCTCGCTTAGCCAACCTTAACTCATCCAACATTCTGTATTATTCAACGCAGTCTGCTTCCCTCCCGGATCCACAGCTGTTTTGGTGCTAAATTTGTAAATACAGTAATTACTACATAACATTACTGTGTACTGAACTTCTTTTTCTGTTGATTTGTTCTAAAACATGATGTTTTGGTGCTTAATTTGTAAAATCATAATGTAATTTGATGTATACAGTAATTGAGGGCAGAGACTGCCTGTGTAAACCATCCCGAGTCGCCTTCGGGCTGAGAGGGGCGGTATAGAAACGTGACAAATAAATGACAAATAAATAATGTTTTGGTTATCCAGGATCTGAAATGCCCAACACCAGCTATAACTGGACTTGCAGGCCAGGCTGAGTCCAGGCCATGAAAATCAATGCCCAAATCTAAGAGAATGATGCTGGCGATGTTCCAAGGTTGATGTTTCAAAGTGACATGTACCAAAACCAAAATCAGTGTAGAACGCTACACAGGAACCCTATTATATAGCAAAATCAGTGTAGGCAGGAGTTTTTATTGTGCGTCTGTGAGTGTTACTTTTTAAATTAGAACAACACATTTCACAATTGAATACTCTTTGTTTTTCTTTCTTTCTGATTGCCCTGTACTTCTATGGAGTGGATTCAGTAGAAGAGAGAGAAGTAAATTGCCTCTACTGTGAGCAATTAATCCAGTAGAGAAGGAGAAAACAAAGTGTCAACTAGCTGTTAGGAGCATTGTGCTGGGTTTACTAGTCTGGAGAAAAAAGCTCTCCCAGGTACTAACTCTCTGTAGGACCTTATAGTCTAAAGCAGTGATTCTCAAACTGTGCCCCTGGGGCTCCGAAAGAGGTGCTCAGGGGCTCCATGGGCACCCCATCACCTCTGGGTTTTTTGCTATAATAATAATAATAATAATAATTATTATTATTATTATTATTACACAACAAGATGAGTCCACAGCAGATACTCTGCTAGCAGTTGTATTGGCTCACACGTCGGACACTTCCCAAGTGTCTAGGACTGTGTGATGTATCGGCAAATAATGTGTGCAGATCCCAGTAAGACGGCCTTCTGCAGCTGGCAGATGGTAATTTTGTCAGCACCAATTGTGTTTAAGTGCAGGCCAAAGTCTTTAGGCACTGCACCCAGTGTGCTGATTACCACAGCGACCACCTTTACTGGCTTGTGCATGGTTTGTTCTGCTTGATATAGCCTTGTGGCTAATGCAATAAACTAAACTAAACTACTGGCTTGTGCCAGAGTCTTTGCAGTTCAATCTTTAAATCCTCATATCGTGCCAGCTTTTCCAGTTGTTTCTCCGCAATCCTGATGTCACCTGGGATTGTGACATCGAGGATCCATACTTTGTTTTTTAATACGATAGTGAGGTCAGGAGTATTATGCTCCAAAACTCTGTCTGTCCGAATCCGGAAGTCCCAGAGGAGTTTGGCATGCGCATTCTCTGTAACTTTTTACGGTTTGTGATCCCACCAGTTCTTTGTCAGATGCAGATGGTATTTGTGGCACAGGTTTCAATTAATCATCTGAGCAACGGTGTTATGCCTCTGCTTGTAGTCTGTCTGCGGAATCTTCTTGCAGCAGCTGAGGATGTAATCTATTGTTTCATCTGCTTCCTTGCAAAGTCTACATTTCGGATCTGCCGTCAACTTTTTAATTCTGGCTTTGATGACATTTGCTCTAATGGGCTTGTTCTTGGGCTGCCAGAATCAGGCCCTCCGTCTCCTTTTTCAAAGTTCCATTTGTATGCCTCAACCATATTTTTTCTTTGTCAATTTGGCTCTCAATTTTTGCCAGAAACTCTCCATTGAGAGTCTTCTTTCGCCAGTTTTCTCTTCTGCTCTGGATTGTGTTTTTACAGTATTCACTCTTTGTCTTTTGCACTTTAATCAGTTTACTACTATTGACTTCCCTTAATGTTGGTTCTTGACTGCCTTTTACATAATCTGCCAGTTCATGTTTCTCTTCTTCTACTGTTCGTTTCACTTGCACTCTTCTACTGTTTGTTTCACTGCCTCCTGATTTTCTGGGCAGGTCAAGTCTGTCGACATCACAACGTGGGTGTGATGAGTAGTGGATTGTCATCAGTTTTCTTGTTTTTCTGTCCAGCTCTGCTTGTGTTCGGTTCACAATTCCAGCAGTGTATCTAATGACGGGGATGGCCCAGGTGTTGATAGCCTTGATCATACTTCCGCCATTTAATTTGCTCTTCAAAACTTTTCTGACTCTTTATGTTCTTTGTTGACCACCTTTTTCACATGCCCATGCTTGATATTGTCCAACTGTAGTATGCCGATATTTATGTGTATAATTTTCCCTTTCTTTATTGCCACTGTGGCACATTTGTCTAGGCCGGACTCCATACTGATGTCAGTGCTGAAGATTTTGACTGTGTTGGTCAGTGACTCGATTTCAGTTTCTGATTTTCCGTAAAGCAGATCATCCATGTACAGCAAGTGGGAAAATTTTGGTGAATTTTTTGCTGTTTGGTAGCCTAGGGTTTTTTTCTGTAGAATTACGGACAGTGGGATAATTGCAATGAGAACAGCAGCGGTGACAGTGAGTTGCCGTGGAAAATTCCTAGCTTGATGTTAATAGCTTTCATTATTATTATTATTATTATTAGATACACAACAAGATCAGTACACAGCAAACAAGATCTCTATACTGACTTTTGTATTGGGTCACACGTTGGACACTTCTCAAGTGTCTAGGACTATGTGATGTATCGGTAAATAATGTGTGCAGATCCCAGTAGGGTGGCGTTTTGCAGCTGACAGATGGTAATTTTGTCAGCCCTGATTGTTTTCAAGTGCTGGACAAGTTCTTTAGGCACTGCACCCAGTGTGTCGATCACCACTGGGACCACCTTTACTTGCTTGTGCCAGAGTCTTTGCATTGTGGAAGGCTTTCATGGCTGGATTCCACACAAAGGAAAGAAAATGTGTGTGTTTGTTCCATTAATTTTTGAAACATGAAAAAGGACCAAAATCCACCAAGATAATAGGACTGGCATGGATCTGAGATTGTTTTTTCCAAATGAGAGAAAACAAAATGATTAATGCCTTTTTGGCAGTGTTTGAAGCCTGGCTTCGACTCTCTCTCTCTCTCTCTCTCTCTCTCTCTCTCTCTCTCTCTCTGTCTGTCTGTCTGTCTTTCTTTCTTTCTTTCTTTATGCATGCCGAATTGTCACCAGCACCTCTCCCATTCTTTACAGGTGTTGATACCTCCAGTCCAACTGTGTCCCTTCCAAGTTTGGCACAGCTGTACCAATTCCCCAGGAAAATCGGCACTTGAGGCGGCTGTGCTCGCTGTAGAAATCTTTCTTTATTCTCCCAGCTCTGCAGTGATAATGAGATATGACTGAGAGCCCAGGCAAAAGTCAACTCTGCTCCCAGCCTTCCAAAGACAACCCTTTCCGAACACCAACGCGCAAAAGATGTTGCGTGGATGCTGGTCTCACTTTTTGTCTGCTTTTGGCTCTGGTGTCAGCTCTGCCCTGAGGGTGGTGCAGAGAGCACATCGAGAGGTGTGTGTTTGCGTAGTATGTGTTTTCTTTCTTTACAGCTCCGTTAACACGCAGGCTGTAGCAAGGGCATGAGAGCTGCACCTGCTTTTGCAAAAGGAAGCATCTTGGAGAATGGCAGCTTTAGAGCATCTTCGAGGGACCCAGCCTCCCTTCTGTCTCTCTTTCTTCCTTGTGCCTCTTCCAACCATTGATGGAATCTAGATTTTCCCCCCTGCTTGAAAGATGGATTTTCTAGGAAATCACAGCCTTAGTGCAAACAACTCCATGCTAAATATTTCTAACCCAGAACAAAACTTTTCTTACAACGGTGAGTACGAATGTGGGGGAAGATGCTGTAAGATTTGGAAATGTATAGTTACTCTTTCAACTGCAACTTTTTGAGATTTGCAGGCACTAGGGACCTAATATGTGGGACTGAATGACAATTACAGAGGACAAAATACTGCGCTGCCTTGATATAAAGAGACATAAATCTTTTTGTTATTTTGCTTGGTTGCTCACTTTTCCTTCTAGTTCTTTTCTGAAGCCTTCAGTTTAAGAGATCAGAAGCACCAAGTTAGATTTTGCGACATAGCAAGCCATTTGTGCAAATATATACATGTCAGGAAATTGTAGTTGCATTTGAACAGCTATGTAATTGTATCATGGAATATGCAGGATTGTTTTGATATGCAGTTTTATGAACATACACACTGCATGCCCCATTACTGCTATTCTATACAGCAGTAGGACTGTCAAGGCAGGATTATGGGGCAGCCCAGTATGAATGAGCAGTAAGGCTGGTTTGACACATTACAAAGCAAATGAACATACCTTTCTGCCTAAACAATTCCTAAGACTATTCATCCCAGTGTCTAGAAACACCTTGCTGTATCAGCAAGACATATGTATGTATTTGCACTACTGCTCTATTTCTGTGACATGCTTTTTCTTTCTGTAGCAGACATAAGCACCGTGCCGTTTCCTTAGAAAAATCAAGAAAGATGTTCTAACCCAGTGCCTCTTAAGCCTTCTGACGTAGGAAGCTGGGGATTTATTTCCACGAATGGATCAGGGAGAACAAAGTAACGTGTTTGTGTAGCTACAGTGGTTGCTTTCTTTGCTGGAAACTTGACAGGGGCTGGCACTGGACCATGGACCACCTCTTGAAGAAGCATTACTCTAATTGGCCTCTTGTGTCCCCAAGTCTTTTCAGATAGCTCTTTCTGAACAGAACTGAAATAATACAGAAAGGACAATTTGAGTCCTGCTGTTGCTTCTCTCCAGCAAGAGAACAAACAGGTAGAGTGGGTTCTGAATAAAGGAAGAATTATTTATTTATTTATTTATTTATTTATGATATTTTTACCCCGCCTTTCTCAAACCCGAAGGTGGAAGGTGACTCAAGGCTGCTTTACAACAAAGGCAGCTATTCGGTGCCAATTAAAACAATGTAAAAATTTCAATAACCATTTAAACAGAATTATAAATGACAAACATTAAAACCTATAAAAACCTATAAAACCACTACTTTCAAGATTAGCCTCGTCATCCAGAAACATCATCTAAGCCGTCCCAATATTCAATTTCACATAGTTCTGTGTTTATCTATTGCACTAGGTTCCCAAAGACTTGTTTAAAAAGCCATGTTTGAACTTTTCTGTGGAAGGTCAGGAGGGAGGGGGCTAATCCAATATCCCTAGGGAAGGAGTTCCACAGCCGAGGGGCCACCACTGAGAAGGCCCTATCTCTGCGAAGAAGGCGGGACAGAGAGCAGGGCCTCCCCAGATGATCTTAAGCTACTAGATGTTCAGACTGGTACACTGGGCTGGAACCATTTAGGGCTTTATAGGCTAAAGCCAGCACTTTGAATTATATTCCGCCGTTCTCACCCCGCAGGGGACTCAGGGCAGATTACAATGCACATATACTTGGCAAACATTCAATGCCATTTTGACATACAACATATATAGACAGACACAGAGGCAATTTAGCATTCCAGCTTTTCCGACTTTCATGAGGGCTCAATTCCGGCCACAGGGGGAACTGCCATTTCACCATCCATTTGTGACACGGAGTCCTTTGATGGAGTACTTCCTCATTCCTCTGCACGCTGCTGGAAGGTTTTATGGTGTCATAAATTAGTTAAATTAGCCTCCCCGCATAAATCGGTACCTAAATTTCCTACTTGACAGATGTAACTGTCTTTCAGGCTGCATAGGTTGGCAGAAAGCTAGACTATTAATGGTCAGAAGCTTACTCTGACCTGGAATGGCTTCAAACTCATGACCTCTCAATCAGTAGTGATTTAATGCAGCTAGCTACTAACTAGCTACGCCACAGCCCACCAGGAAATGACATGCTGGAACATACAATTATGGCATAAATCAGGAGGGAGGCAGACTGTGGATGTTTAGGTCCCACTTTGCTTTCAACATGAACCTCTCGGTCCACAAAGCAAAAGACAATGGCATGTGTGTGTTTTGTTTGTTTTTTTCATGTCAGTAGTGACCTGAGAAACTGAAAATCACTTCTGATGTGAGAGAATAGGCCCTCTGCAAGGATATTGCCCAGGGAATGCCCAGATGTTTTATGATACTGTGGAAGGCTTCTCTCGAGTTCCTGCATGGGGAGCTGGAGCTGACAAATGGGAGCTCCCCTTGCTCCCCAGATTTGAACAGCTGACTTTTCGGTCAGCAGTCCTGCCGGCACAAGGGTTTAACCCATTGCGACACCAGGAGCTCCATGGCTTGTGGTGAACATTCACTGAGTAGCATTAAGGGAATGGATGCCTCTCAAATGTAGCTGGCCGATACGGGGGACAGGGCCTTCTCCGCTGTGGCCCCCCATCTGTGGAGTGCGCTTCCAAGCGAAATACACTCACCCCTATCCCTCCTGACATTTAGAAAGAAATTTAAATCTTGGTTTTGGGACCAGGCCTTTGCACAATAGCTTAAGCAACATCTTGACTGGAATGGATTAGTGATGGCAACAGACTTGAGGATATGGCTTATTGTTCTTATCAATTCAGAACTGTGGACGGAGTATTGTTCTAATTTAATTGCTGTTGATTATTGTTTTAATCTTACTGCTATTGTTTAACTTTGTATTTATGGTTTATATTGTATTGATTGTGGCACTGGATTGCTTTTGTTAGCTGCTCTGAGTCCCCCCTCGGGGGTTGAGAAGGGCGGGGTAAAACGCTGTAAATAAATAAATAAATAAATAAATAATAAATAAATAAATGAATAAATAAATGTGGGGCTCAGCCTGAAATTCTTCTTCAAGTATCACAAGTTGAGCTGGCAGTAATTTCATACCAAAAATTACACTCAGATTTTCCTCCAAGCATCTATTTTTTAGGTAGCCCTATTGAGAAACAAGAAAAATAGGAGCCTTTTTGAAATTACTGTCATTAAAACAACAGAGAGTCACAAACACTTGTTGATTTATTTCAAATCGCCCAGGAATTCAGCAGCAGAGCAGTTCCTACATTCTAGTTATTTATGACTCAAGCTTTCCTAAGCCAAAGTCCCCTTCACGAGGTGCTCAAAAGACAAGAAACCTTTTCATACAAGTTGAGCATTCCTTATCCGGAAATTCATAATAAAAAAGACCCCAAAATCTGAAATGGTCCAAACGGGTGGCTGAGACAGTGAGACTTTCCGATAGTTCAGAGTGCACAATGTTCTGCACAAAACTACTGGTAGTAAAAAATATTGTATAAAATAATCTTCAGGCTTGGTCTCTATGAAAAATAAATACAGTTCATGTTAAGACTTGTGTCCCAGCTCCAAGATAAATCATCCATATATGTGAATACAGGTATTTTTAAAAAACCTAAAAAACCCTGAAATCCAAAACACTCCTGGTCCAAAGCATTTTGAATAAGGAATGCGTAATCTGTGTTTAAAATGCTGTGAGATGGAAAGCAGGAGAATACTGTATTTTTCTACAGAGTATAGAAACCGGCTCGGACAGCAGATGCATTAGGATAGTAGAGAACGTTCTCCTATTTCTGGAAGAGAACAGCCTTTCCTGTTTCCCTAAACCAGTGGTTCCCAACCTGTGGTCTGTAGACCACCATGGTCTGCGGCCTCTGTTGCTACACCGTTGCAACAAGAGTGACTGGTCTTGCGAAACCCTCTTATAGTGCCGAGGCAACAGGGATGTCAGGAGGGGAGAGGCTGACTACCCACCAGAGCCATTCCATGTGGTGCCTGGTAGCGGGGGCACCATGGTGTCTTCCTGGGGTTATTTGGGGTGCTGATTCAGAAAACTGCATTGGATAGACCACATCAGCTCTAGATTATTAAATATGGTTTTCTGTGGGCGAGCAGATGGCAACTACTGGATGGCATATGTTCTATATCAGAAACTAGATCTGATGTAGAATTAGCACCCCAAATAACAAAATCAGATCTAAAGTTGACCAAAAACTTATTCGTAACCTTTTTGGTACTAATGTTGGAGAGTGGTCCCTGGTCAAAGTGGTCCCTAGTTTAAAAAAAAGTTGAGAACCACTGCCCTAAACCAAAATGCAATACTTAATATTACTTTGTGTTTTTTCTATCTTTTCTTGGGTAGGTGATGCTCTCCACTCCTTTAGCTATTCTGCCTTTATCATGCCCACCCTCTTTGGCATCATTTGCCTCCTGGGCATTGTCGGCAACAGCCTGGTGATCTGCACTGTCTTTAAGAAGCCCAGCCCCAGCAGCAGCGTGTCGGACATCTTCATTGTCAATCTTTCCATGGTGGACCTCCTCTTCCTCCTTGGCATGCCCTTCCTCATACACCAGCTCTTGGGCAATGGAACCTGGCAGTTTGGGGAGACCATGTGCACCATCATCACCGCCTTGGATGCCAACAGCCAGTTCACCAGCACCTACATCCTCACGGCCATGTCCCTGGACCGCTATTTGGCCACCGTATACCCTTTCGCCTCTGCTCGCTTCAGGAAGCCCCCAATTGCCATCTCGGTCATCTTTATACTCTGGGCCCTCTCTTTCCTCAGCATCACACCTGTCTGGATGTACACACAGCTCATCCCCCTGCCAGGAGGGCTTCTCGGCTGTGGGATTCGCCTTCCGGACCCTCAGCGAGACATCTACTGGTACACACTTTACCAGTTCTTCTTGGCTTTTGCCATCCCTTTTGCCCTCATCACAGTGGCCTACAGAAGGATCTTGTTGAAGATGGCAAAGTCTTCCCAAGCGCTGACCGGTCAGAGATGTAACAGCCTCCGGACCAAAAGAGTCACGCGGGTTGCCATCGCCATCTGCCTGACTTTCTTTGTTTGCTGGGCCCCCTTCCATGTCCTACAGCTAGTCCAGCTGGCCATGCAGCAACCCACCTTACCTTTCTATTATGCCTACAATGTGGCCATCAGCCTGGGCTATGCCAACAGCTGCTTGAATCCGTTCATTTACATCTTGCTAGGACAGAGGTTCCCCAGGAGGATCGTTGTCTCTGTGAGGCCAGTGGATGTCAGAGAGGATCCCTCACAACAAAAGAGGGTCAAAAATCCCCGAGGGGAAGCCAGTGAATCTGGGCAGCCCCTCTTGCACTTGGTCTCGGTTGGAGCCAAATGAAGATGACAGAGGGGTGCATACGCTGTGCATGCTTCGGTTAGTTCGCCGCAGGAATGAACAGTCTTCCGATCATTGTGTTGAACTTCCTATGCCTTGCCAAAGCTCTGAATGAAAGCAGCTATGAGCAGATGCTGTCAATGCAGATCTAGGAGATGAGCTCTGCCTCAGTCCAAGCAGATGGGCACCATGGAGATGTCACCATCATTTGCAGAGCAATGGTGAAACAAACAGAAGTGGAGAAAGAGCCTATCACAAAGGTTTAAGTAGGAAACAAAGCAAGTGTCTGGATTAAGCAACTATTCAGTGACAGAGTGGATTTCTTGTTACACATTAGGTAAAAGGTTTTCTCCAGTCGTGTCTGACTCTAGGGGTTGGTGCTCATCTCCATTTCTAAGCTGAAGAGCTGGCATTGTCCATAGACACCTCCAAGGTCATGTGGCCGGCATGACTGCACGGAGTGCTGTTACAGATTACTCCTCAACAAACATATGTATGCTCTTGAACTGTTTGGATTCCAGACTTCATGGGAGCTGGTTGTTTTGTCTTTTTCCTTCCTCAGTTTTGTTAATTCTGACTGCTTGCTTCTAGTGATTGACCTCAAAACATTTGAAGTCTTGGTCCTACAACTCCATTCACTTCTCTGTGATTGCCACGCTCTGCAAAGGCAACCTTTCCTGGCCCTCGCTGCTTCTATACACAGGGCATCTGTATTTTTATTCATTGAGTATTAAAGCATTTCTTTGCATAGTGGAATTCGTTCAAAGAAATACCCAGTGATGTCAACCAACATGAATGGATTCAAAGGGGGATGAGGCTGGTTTGTGGATTTCACCATCAGTCATGATGTGTATATGATACCTCCACCATACTGTTTTCTCAGCACTGGCAGATGGAGAACAAAAACATGAGCAGACTCTTGTAGTCAAGACTTGCGTGGGCCATTCCCAAAAGCACCCAGCTGGCCATTGAAGGAACTGAATGCAATATTGGACATAAGCCGGATCCAGAATAGCTCTTCTTATTTGGGCAATCTTGGAAATTTATTGCCATGTGGTAGGAACCTGGCAGAAAAACCAGGAACAGGAAGATCTCAAAAAACAAAATTTTCCAAAAATGAAGTTGAGTTAAAAATTGTGTGCGGTTGTAAACCAGGCATGGGTCAACTTGGGCCCTCCAAGTGTTTTGGACTTCAACTCCACAAATTCCTAACAGCCTCAGGCTCTTTCCTTTCCCCGTCAGATTAAGTGGCTGAGGGGGAAAGGAAGGGGCCTGAGGCTGTTAGGAATTGTGGGAGCTGAAATCCAAAACACCTGGAGGGCCCAAGTTTGCCCAGGCCTGGTTTAGAAGAATGCTAGTTTTTGAACTGCACTGTATGGGTGTTGTTCAGATGTTTTGTCTTCCAGATGATTGGGACTACAACTCTCACCAAACCTGTTTTACATTTCTGAGGATTAGTCCAAAGTATCTGAAGGGTCAAAGCTTTGGAAGCCTGAGGCACCTACCTGTCTTCTCTATAAAACACCTAGAGCAGCGTTTCTCAACCTGGGGGTCATTAGGAGGTGTTAAAGAAGTTGCCAAAGACCATCAGAAAACACAGAAAACACGGGGGTTCTGTGTGGGAAGTTTGGTCCAATTCTATCATTGGTGGGATTCAAAATGTTCTTTGTAGGTTAACTATAAATCCTAGCAATGACAACTCCCAAATGTCAAGTTCTGTTTTCCACAAAATCCACCAGCATTCACATTTGGGCATATTGAGTATTCGTGCCAAGTTTGGCCTGGATCCATCATTGTTTGAGTCCACAGTGCTCTCTGGATATAGGTGAACTACAGCTCCAAAAACTCACGGTCAATGCCCACCAAACCCTTCCAGTATTTTTTGTTGGTCATGGGAGTGCTCTGCATCAAGTTTGGTTCAATTCCATCGCTGGTGCACTTCAAAATGCTCTCAGCAAGTACAACTCCCAAATGAAAAAATCAACCCCCCCCCGGCTAACCCCACCAATATTGCCTATTGGGTATTTGTGCCAAAATGAAAATACATCATGCATATCAGATATTTACATGATAATTCATAACTGTAGCGAAATTACAGTTATGAAGTAGCAATGAAAATAATTTTCTGGTTGGGGGGTCACCACAACATGAGGAACTGTATTAAGGGGTCGCAGCATTAGGAAGGTTGAGAAACACTGGATCTAGAGGCCAAGAAGTTTATGAGGTGGTCACTCACTCCAGAGGGAAAGCATGCAAGAAATATATTCTAGGAAAGAGCTTGGAAAAGTGACTAAGTCTACAGCTTTCAAAATCCCTCCAACAACACGGCCACTAACTTGATCTGTAGTAAGAGAAATGTAAGAGCCTTGTTTCTGTTTTATTAAATGCATTAATAATCCAACCCCACTTGATGAATACAGCTTCCTTAGCTTCAGCTAGAAGGAAGACACCCACAAGGATGTGGCACACTTTAAATACTCTTAGTTGGCACTAAAAAAAGAAGTGACATTGCAGATGCAGCTGTCTACACAACTAATATGAAAAGCAGTGTTTTGAAGCATGTCATAAAATATGTCAATATTTTATTTGGAGAACCCTCTTTGATTTTGTTTAATCTTTGTAGAACTATATGTCTATGTATAAATGCATTGCCTTTATGACCAAGTGAGCAATGGCAACAAGAAAATTGTAACTTTTTTTCTTGATTTTTTGTTTCTTTTCTCCCTCTGGACTTCATGTAAAGTGTTAGTATTGTCAATGTTATGTTGGGCTGTGTTCTGGAATGCCTTAAATAAAGAACTTTCGTTCTTTGTTCACTGAAAATGGAGAATCAATTCAGCATGAAAGACTGACGCAGCGAACTCTCAAGGGTGAAATTGAATCTTCGCTTTGCACTCAATGCCAAAACGTAAGAGTGTGGTGGTCGGAGGCTCCTTCTTTGGAGGCTTTTAAACAGAGGCTGGATGGCCATCTGTCAGGGGTGCTTTGAATGCGATTTTCCTGCTTCTTGGCAGAATGGGTTTGGACTGGATGGCCAACAAGGTCTCCTCCAACTCTCTGATTCTATGAAATATATTGAATGCATTTCATGTTTATAGTTGGGTCCCATCTCTAAGATATCTCATGATGCAAGTATTCTAAACAAACATCACCCAGTTCTGGTTGCAAGTATTTTGGAAACGAGATACACAACCTGTATCACCACACAAATTTTGTATCGGACCAATGGGGACAAGCCATTTGGCACAAACACCCAATATGCTCAAATTTGAATACTGGTGAGGTTTTGGGGATGGGATTGATTTTTTCATTTGGGAGTTGTAGTTGCTGGGATTTATAGTTCACCTACAATCAAAGAGCATTCTGAACTCCGCCAATGATGGAATTGGCCCCAAACTTGGCACACCGAACTCTCATGACCATGACAAAATACTGGAAGAGTTTGGTGGGCAGTGACATTGAGTTTTGGAGTTGTAGTTCACCTACATCTAGAGAGCATTGTGGACTCAAACAATGATGGATCTGGACCAAACTTGGCATAAATACCTAATATGTCCAAATGTAAGCACTGGTTGAGTTTGGGAAAACAGACCTTGACATTTGGGAGTTGTAGTTGCTGGGATTTATAGTTCACCTACAATCAAAGAGCATTCTGGACCCCACTAATGATAGAATTGGGCCAACCCCCACACACACACACACAAAACCTCCCTGCCTCGAAGGGATTCTTTGGCACTAGCTTCCCTCCAGCCTTGGACGCTTGCCCTTACCCACACATGCGCACCATGGTGCCACTCGCCGAGCATGATTGCTCTCCCCTCCTTGATTGGAGTCTCAGAAACAGCCCTCCCCTTGGCTGGGAGGCCAGTCAATCACAGCGGGAGGAGGACTTTTGGTGAGAGGATTCACTCTCCATTTCCAAAAAGGAAGAGAATGACAGGCAGAGAGATCTTCAGCCTTCTCTGCCTATGTTTCCTGATGGTCTTTGGTGACCCCTCTGAAACCCCCTTGTGACACCACCACCACCCCCCCGGGGTCCTGACCCCCCAGGTTGAGAAATTCTGTTCTAAGAAATCTTCATTTTGAGGAACTACAAAGCTCATCATGTAAAAGGGAACTGCCCTGCTTCTCATCTTGAAATCTCTCTGTTCCTTAAAATGTATTCAGGCTTCAGGAATTGTTTTGGCCAATGTCCACTACTTACCTCTAAACCTGTGAAATGACCAAATGCATTCAAAGCTACATGCAAGTGGGGCTTAGAATGCACACAATTATAAACATGACAAATTGAATCCTTGAGCAAATATGCAACTAGTGTAAATATAACTCTCTGGGTCTAAAGAAGGGACTGAGCAGATATTCAGAAGCAAACAACACTGAAAAGCAGGTAACTGAACTGACTCAGGACACAAAGAAACTTGTAAAAGGTCTGAATTGCCAGATGGCAGATGAGTAAAACACACATAGCTGATGGCCTCATGCTATTCCAACCCCTGGATCACTAAAGAGCGCTACTATTATTTAGAGCCAAGAAGAGAGTTGCCATTTCAAACCACATATACAAGCATCTCCCCAAACTATTTTCTGGGAAATGGATGTGCGTAGATGGCATACAGATGGTGTGAATGCCCTCGTTCTAATCTTGCTTTCAATCCATAAAACACGTTTTTAAAAAACACACTGGATTTTTTCCCTCTCTGCTACCAAGCAATAAATGGAGTCTGTGAGGGGAAAAACACCCAACTGCAACAAAAAGCTCAATTAAGAAAAAAGGCAGACATGAGCGGATAAAAGCTATATATTGATTGTGACATCTGAAGGCAGTTCTTCCTCCCATTTGTGGTAATGTTAGCTCTAAAAATTGTTGAGAGCCCAAGCACTTAGTTTGACGGCAATGTAGTGGGATCAGTTTGCCTTCCAGATGCTTCTGGGCTACATCTTTGGAGCTAGAATAAGTCATTATGGGACCAAAAGCATGCTCCTGGAAACCTTTGGAAAGGGGCTGTGGATTATTTGTGGAATGGGGCTATTGTTGAGTTTTCCGGGCTGTGTGGCCATGTTCCAGTAGCATTCTCTCCTGACATTTCACCCACACCTGTGGCAGACATCCACGGATGACTGCCATAGATGTAGGTGAAACGTCAGGAGAGAATGTTTCTGGAACATGGCCATGTGGCCCGGAAAACTCACAGCAACCCAAAAATAATAATACTAATACAGTCTGCATGTCAGCAGAAGACTGAACAGAGATAATGGTTTCTTGGAACACTTAATATATTACTGCAAGTTCTTTTGTCATGTGTGCTGTTGTGAGGACCGATGTAGTACAGAATATATTTAAAGTACCAAACAATCATGGTTTCTGTTTATATCTCTGCTAGGATAAAAGATGAGTCGATATTGTAGAATTAATGCAGTTTGGTATTTTTCTGCTTAAACACTCCCTTAAACAAGATGAACTTGAACCTGTGACTCTTCCTCTGCATGATTTTTGTACTATTGTTAACGAACAATAGAAAAAGAGCCTTGCCCAGATGGGGCCAAGAGCCCAGAGTACCTCTAAACGCGAGGATTTCTAAATAAAAAAATCTAGGTGAGCCCTTTTCAGAAGCGCTCAAATTCCCATTAAATTCCCACTAAAGTCCCAGATGCAAATATCTCACCAAGATCCGAAGCGCGCCCAACCGAGAGAAGAAAACTTTACCAGCAGGAAAAGGATGTAGAGCCAGAAACCTGAGTTGTCCAAAATGGCTAACATGTCTTTAATGTGAAGATACAGTCATATTTATAACAACAAATCTATTTGCATTTGAATCTGGTGCCCATTGCCTACGCGAGGCTTCAGTTCATTGGTTAGAACCTTGCCTATAGCTGTGTGTCAAAAGAGCTGGCCGGGGCTGGCCACTCAGAGAATAGCGCTTTTCTTTGAATGAGCCAATCAGGGCCGGGGCAGCATGAGGCAGTGGGACACACAAAGAAAACAGTGGGTTGGGGGGATTTCCTTTATTTAAAAATGCCTTAGAAAGGCGAGCGTCTGTTGGGAGCATCAACCTTTCCTGTCTATTGTTTATTTGAATTTCTTAATGGCTTTCTTTGTCCTAAGCCGAAACTCCTTTTGTCTGTGAGGGGTTTCGACTGAACAGGAAAAACATGGTTTCTCTGGTTAAAAATGATCCAAAAAAATGTCTATTTTGGCTGGCTTGTAAAGTTCCGAAGCTTACAATGAAACCACCGTATTTTGGGAATATAATTTATGTATGTCCAAACCCATGGCTTCATTAATGGGCCAGCTCTGACGTTAATTAGAACCATGGGCAGACAGATCCAAGCGGATAGTTGCGGGATAGCCCCCACAGAAAACCTGGCATCCATCTATAATATTATTTGTGCAAGGGAAAATGGCTAGTTAGAATGCAGCAGTAATGTTGGCCATTGGAACTCCCTGCAAAGGGGGCATTTTCTTAAACATAAAGTAATACTGGGAGGGAGAACACATGAGGGTATGATTAGACAAGACAAATGCAGGGCAAATCCCCCAACCATCACCCCAAGAAGACAATCCCCATGCAGCCCACTTCCCAGAGAAATTATCTTTTAAAAAACAACCAACAAATGCTGTATCTCTCTCTGGGAGTCTCAGTTCCATAGAAGAATCACTGTCCTTGGGAAACTATAGAGCCTTGGGGGGTACAATCATTCCTGGAGTGCAAAGGGTGGCTTTGGAGGAGAGGAAAAGTCTTTTGAAACAGAGTCCATGTGGCAAAGGGAAAAGGCTGGGAATGATCAATAGGAAAAAGTCCATGGGAATGAGTCCTGGCTAGTTCAAAGTGGCACTTTCCCCCTAAGCCAGAAGAAATCCTGGGTCCCCTCTTGGCCCTCAGTTCAGCATGGCCCTTCTGGAAAACATCAGACATGGCTGGCCAAAGAAAGAGCCTTTGGGGTCCTTGGGTCTTCAAGTTGTAGCATGGCTCTTGGCTGAGATCAGCCAGGGAAAAGTCAGAAACAGTTCAGGAAAAAAATGATCAGGAAGGGAGCAAATGAGTCATTGGTACTTGGGCACTATGTCTCCCAAACTGGTAACTGTGGGGAATCCTCTTCATGGTGACCAGGTAAAAGATCACTCATGGCCCCCACCTTTGTTTCCTTTGTTTTGAGCAAGTGTAAAGGAGTGTGCCCTCAGGGGAAAACTGATGTTGCTTATAGGAAATGGGTGCTTTGCAGTGGCTTCAATGAGTCAGGAAGGAATGGAGCAGAGGCAGAGAGAAAGAGAAGGAAAGGGGCCATTTTACTAGTCTCTGTCCTTGGGCTACCTGGCCCAAGATGGAGGAAAAGAACTGTGGAACTCCCTGCGGATGAATCCCGTCAGTCACAGCATCACTATCTTCATCTGGTGAATAATCAAGTGAGCTTTGAAAGCTAACATGTGTTTTTCCTCCTCCTTCTGGTTCTCCTCAAGAAAATTGATTATCTGTAAGGAAAGGGTTTTTTTCCACATATGCTTGATAGATCTGTAGCATATGATGGATTGATGCTCAGATCCCATTCAGTCTCTTCCTGCATTACATTGGAATAAGTAAACAAATCCACAAGAGTCCAGTCTTAACTATACTGCTGTGTTCATTCTCACTTCCTTTTCTGTACATTAATAATAATAATAATAATAATCTTTATTTGTACCCCGCCACCATCTCCCCAAAGGGGACTTGGGGCAGCTTACATGAGGCCATGCCCAGAAATACATATCAATACAATAACATAAAAACATAAAACATTTCAAGTAGAATAAAAACATTCAAATAGAATAAAAGGAGTGGGCCACATGTGCAAAATACAGTGATAAAAACCTAAGCATGAGATAAAATTAAAACCTATATATTTATAGGGGAGGTTCAGATGCCCATTTTAGGGGAGAATGACAAGGGAAATGTGAGATCATTCTCCAAAAGCGCAACGGAAAAGCCACGTCTTGAGGTTCTTCTTGAAAGTTTCCAGGATGGGGGCTAACCTAATCTCGCTAGGCAATGTGTTCCAAAGTCAGGGGGCCACAGAGGAGAAGGCTCTGTGATAATGGAGGGGCAAAAGGAGGGCCTCCCTGTTCCACAAGTCGAGTCTGTGATAATGGAGGGGCAAAGGAGGGCCTCCCCACAGTGAGGAACGAAGGGACCGGGCAGGCTTAATAAGTGGGGGGGGCTGGCGTGCCAAACTTTTCGGGGCCCTCCCCGTTTCGCCCCGGGCGGGGGCTTTCTCAAGGCCATAAATGATCACAAAGGTAGGTGGATCCCAAACAGTTTTGAACTAGGGCTTTATAATTGATAATCTGCACCTTTGAATTGGGACCGTATACAACGCACCCGAAGATAACCTGTATATTCCATGACTGTGTTATGTATGCCAATGGAGCTATGCTAACTCTGTGAAACAGAGGGCAGGTTTGACCACTCCAAAGGTAGGTGGATCCCAAACAGTTTAGGGCTTTATAATATAATCTGCACCTTGAATTGGGACAAGATAAACGGCAGCCAATGGAGCTCTGAAAACACCATTGCAAGGAGTGGTTCTGAAAACACAAGTTTGGAGGTGTGCATTAAACTCCTTGAAAGAAGAGCTAACTAATGAGCTGTCCTACACACTGGAACAGATCAAGCCACAGCAAAGCCAAAGTACTTCACCAGATTTGCAGGCTGCATAACAGCAGTGCAGCCCATGGGAATGCTTGTTTGCATACCATGCTAAAATTGTAATTTAAAATTCCATTATCTTTAGACAACTATGTTAGTTTAACCTCCAAGGAAATATACCAGGCACAACATGGTATAATTGAGCTCCAGAGCTGGAAGAAATTCCCAGTGGAAAGCAGAGAAAGCAGAGAAAACGATCGATCGAGTCCTGGCTAGTTCAAAGTGGCACTTTTCCCCTAAGCCAGAAGAAATCCTGGGTCCCCTCTTGGCCCTCAGTTCAGCATGGCCCTTCTGGAAAACATCAGACACGGCTGGCCAAAGAAAGAGCCTTTGGGGTCCTTGGGTCTTCAAAACCCATCTCTGCAGTAAAAACGTGGGGGAGGTGGCTAGCCTACCTAGGTTGGAGGACTTCCAATGTACCACTGCTCCTGTGGACCCAAAGGGTGTGCTCCCCCTTTCGGCCCTACTCACGTGAATGGGGCCCAGGTGCGAGCATATTTAACATCTGCGATTCCTTTGGAGCACACCCTTTGGGTCCACAGGAGCAGTGGTACATTGGAAGTCCTCCAACCTAGGTAGGCTAGCCACCTCCCCCACGTTTTTACTGCAGAGATGGGTTTTGTCTTGTTATTATTGTTATTTAGAATGTGTCTCCTGTGACGCGGCATTTGCCTGGTGAGATATAGCTGCCTGACGAAGCAAACCAGCGAAATGGATCGTGGCTACGCACTTCAACCGTTGCGGCCCCTCCGAGCGTCTCATCTTGGCTCACACTGCATCATCTCCCCCTCTTCCACGATTGGTATGCATCAGGACTTTTGGCGAACTCTATAATCTACGTTCATGAGGAATTCCTCTAGCGGGTGTGTATGCTGCTCCCCGCCAACGTTTGTAATTCGATTCGCCTCAGCTCTTTTCATGCCGCAGCATTTGCTTTTGTATTTCTGAATCCGTGTGTATGGGGGTTGATATATGTTTCCACACTGATATATGTTATGTTATGTACTTTGATGCATTGTTGCCATTGACTGAATAGAAGTTAATTGGTATATCCTTCATTGTGTTTGTATTTCATGACCTTGAGCTTGTTACACCCATCTAGTTCAGCCTTCAACTCATAATGTGGCCAAACTGCCTAACAGCTGGTCATGAAGGCATCCGTTGCTTTCCACTTCAGAGCCCTGGCTAACTTGAGATAGATGGAGAGACGGACAGACACATACAGTCAGTTCTCCACATTCACTGGGGTTAAAGGCACAGGATACCAGCGAAAGTGAAAAAACCGCAAATAATAATCTTGAACACTTCCCTAGGTATCTAGATCTTCCAGCACGACTTAACAGCCAACTTCTGTCAGATGTTGACCACACTCACAATGGAGGGCTTAGAGATTTCTCGAGGTGTTCTCTCTTGGAAACTCTGGATCTGCCATAAGTATAGGCTCCATCTACACTACTATATAAAATCCAGATTATCTGCTTTGAACCGGATTATTTGGCAATGTAGACTCATATAATCCCTTTCAAATCAGATAATGTGAATTGTCAAAGGCTTTCATGGCCGAAATCACTGGGTTGTTGTAGGTTTTTTGAGCTATATGGCCATGTTCATCTAGAAGCATTCTTCCCTGCATCTACGGCAGCCATCCTCAGAGGTTGTGGGATGCCGGTCATAGATTCAGGCAAAACGACAGGAGAGAATGCTTCTAGAACAGGGCCATACAGCTCAAAAAACCTACAAACACTCAGATAATGTGGATTATCTGATTTGATAATCTGGGTTATATGGCCATGTAGACGGGACCCTGGACATGATATTTTAATGAATTCTGTGAGCAATCAGAACTGCAAAAATCAAACCCACAAATGTGGAAGGTCAACTGTATAGAGATATGCTGTGTCTGATACAAGAATGTTGTTGAATCTCCTTCTCTGGAGGTTCTTAAACAGAGATTGTGGATCCTTCCACACAGCCCTATATCCCAGAATATCAAGGCAGAAAATCCCACAATATCTGCTTTGAACTGGGTTATCTGAGTCCAAACTCATGTACTCAGATAACCCAGTTCAAAGCAGATATTGTGGGATTTTCTGCCTTTTCTTCCTGGATATAGGGCTGTCTGGAAGGGCCCTCGGTGGTCATCTGCCAGGAGTGCTTTGATTGTGTGGTCCTGCATGATGGACAACCTTTGTGATGCCTTTCAACCCAATTATTCTAAGAGATAGACATTCTAGTCATCACCGGTTGCCATGTCTTCCAGTAATCCCCCACCACCACCACCACCCCCCCACCCCCCGGCATTCAATGCTGTATCTTGTGGCAGAAACACCCAGGAAGTAAACATTATTCAACTTTGTAGCACATCCTTGTCTTATTTAAATGCAATCAGCCTGAAACAGGTGTTTCAGCATTCATGTACTTAATGCCTTTTTCAATGGCAACAAAGTCAACTCCAAAATAATTCATTGCTGTTTAATAAATCTAGACAGTCCATTACAATTTCTCCATTTCCAGGATTAGATTCGTGGGCTTTGTCTTTATATTCCCAATTAGTCTTCCCTTGGGGGCGTCTTTGTGCTGGAAGAGAGCGAAGGAATTAGCCGTCCATATCATTAGAGAAAAAGAAGCTGAAGCTGCTGTGAAGAGGCTTTTCATTTCCCCCATCTATTAACAACACGACTACTTCTAATCCTTCCCAAAAGATTGAATAGGCAGGGATATGTCCAACTCAGGAAGTGAAATCAGAAAATGCCTCATTCTGTTTTACAGCATCAGACTTTCAGTGGTAACTTTCATCAGCCAGATCATAGAATCATAGAGTTGGAAGAGACTTCGCGGGCCATCTAGTCAAACCCCATTCTGCCAAGAAGCAGGAAAATCGCATTCAAAGCATCCCCGACAGATGGCCATCCAGCCTCTGCTTAAAAGCCTCCAAAGAAGGAGCCTCTACCACACTTCAAGGCAGAGAGTTCCACTGTTGAACAGCTCTCACAGTCAGGAAGTTCTTCCTAATGTTCAGGTGGAATCTCCTTTCCTGTAGTTTGAAGCCATTGTTCCGCGTCCTAGTCTCCAAGGCAGCAGAAAACAAGCCTGCTCCCTCCTCCCTATGACTTCCCCTCACATCTTTATACATGGCCCTCATCATGTCTCCTCTCAGCCTTCTCTTCTTCAAACTAAACATGCCCAGCTCTTTAAGCCTCTCCTCATAGGGTTTGTTCTCCAGACCCTTGATCATTTTAGTAGCCCTCCTCTGGACACATTGTCTGAAGTCCAGATGAAACACATGGCCCCTTCTTCAAAAAAGAAACAAAAACACCTCAAACTCTACTTGGCATGTTTTGTCAAAGCTCAAATGACCTGCTTCTGGGTTGCATTTTAAACAAGAGACTTCAAACTGCCTAATTTAGACCATTCTTTGTCATCTTTATATTTAGAGAACAGCTAACTGGAATTACAGGGAAATATTAATTAGGGGCACCAAGATGAATAATAATATTTAGATTCCACCCTATCTCCCCGAGGGGAGTCAGGGCGGATTACGGAACACATATACGGCAAACATTCAATGCCATTTTACAATTAACAAGGACAGACAAATGAAATAAAGGCTTTCCCCCATCTTTTAAAGGCTTTTCCCATCTTTTTCATTTCCGACATCTGGAGGCTGTGCTCGACTCCAGCCATGGGGGATGCTGTCGCTCCATCTTCCATGCTGAGGAGCTTTGTTATCTGTAGACATCCTCCTGATTGAATTGCCAGCATGTCCTCATGGGCACCTTTTATTAACTACCCGCTTAGAATGGTATCTATTTATCTACTTCAATCTGAAAGCTGTTTTCAATCTGCTAGGTAAGCAGAAGCACGGACTGACAGCAGGCACTCACCCCAACCCTGGCTAGACGCCACCATGAATAGGAGACACCACCTTACATAGGGCAGCATAATGTCTCCCCACTCCTTCTACCCATGGAACTGTAACAACAACAACAACCTGGTGAGATCACAAGCCTGAAAAAAGTTACAGAAAATGAACATGTCAAACTACTCTGGGACTTCCAAATTCAGACTGACAGTGTTTTGGAGCACAAGACTCCTGACTTCATGATCATGGGGGAAAACCAAGCATGGATCATTGATGTTGCAATCCCAGGCTACAGCAGAATTGAAGAGGAGTAACTGGAAAAGCTTACACAGTATGTGGATTTAAAGACTGAACTGCAAAGACTCTGGGACAAGCCGGTAAAGGTGGTCCCAGTGGTGATCAGCCTAAACACCTTGGCCTGCATTTAAAAACAATTGGCGTAAACAAAATTACCATCTGTCAGTTGCAAAAGGCCACCCTACTCCGATCTGCATGCATTATTCGCCAATATATCGCATAGTCCTAGACACTTGGGAAGTATCCGAGTTGTCATCAAAGACAAAAGCCGGCAGAGTGATCTTGTTTGTTGTGTATTCATCTTGTTATGTATCTAATAATAATAATAATAATGTGTTTGTTCCTGCACTGGAATTTGCATATTGTACTGTATGTTTCCTAACTGGCACAAATTCACTAATTCATATATTTCGCCCATTAACTACAATATGTTTCGATGTATTATTTCAGCTAGGCACATTCTAGGAGTTCACATCATAACACTTGTAAGCATTATTAGTTTGAAATCATGTAATGTGATTAGATCAATAGGTATCACCTCAACAGGAAGGTAAAAGGCGCCCACACAGCTGTGCCAGCAAAACTCAACCAGGAGGGTCTATCTACAGACTACAGGCTCCTCAGCATGGAAAATGGAACAAGAGCACCCCCCATGGCCAGAGTTGAGCATCGCCTCAACCAGGAGGGTCTACAGACAAAAGGCTCCTCGGCATGGAAAATGGAACAAGAGCACCTTCCCATGGTCAGGGTTGAGCATTGCCTCCAGATCCTGGAGATGGAAAGGGAAACTTTTGCCTTTGTGTATTGTCATTGTTCACTGTATAAAAGGTATAGAATGTTTGCCTATATCTGTGTAAACTGTAATTTGCTCTGAGTCTCATCGGGGAGATAGAACGGAATATAAATAAAGTGCATTGTTGTTGATATTATTATTATTATTGGAAATGTGCTGTAAAACATGCAATTGTGCAGATGCCCCAGGTGTAGCTTTACAAAGTGTTGGAAAGTAAAGGGGAAACTATTTCTAGAAAGACTATTGGCCTGAGCAAAATTTCAGGACAATCTTTCAAGCAGGACAGCAGATCAAGTTACTTCTTCCAGTTATGCAGATATCAGTATGCAATGGCTTCCCAGCTAACTGTACTTATGTTTTGACTGTTTATCAAAGCTGCCTTGCCCTCTTTGTCTATTCCACTGGACCATTTGTGGTTGAGGGGCTACTTCAGTTTGCCTTTTCTACTTATATTGCTTCCTTAGTGTCGTATTATAATGGGTAGGATGGACATGACCTATTATCTTGTATCTTCTGATGAGTTCTATTTCAGGGTCTGCAGGCCCCAACTCCTCATGACATCTCAGATCATCATATGAAGTCTTCACTCCCATTTCCACCAACCTGCTTTTGGATATGCAAAAAGATCTTGAGCAATGGTTCTCACCCTGTGGGTCCCCAGATGTTTTGGCCTTCAACTCCCAGAAATCCTAACAGTTGGTAAACTGGCTGGGATTTCTGGGAGTTGTAGGCCACTACACATGGGGACCCACAGATTGAGGACCACTGATCTTGAGTTTGCAGAGTTTTTGTTCTTTTTGGTTGGTATAATAACATTATACCAATATTATGGATTTTTGAATTTTTGTTATGAGCAACAGAAGAACATAGTTGTATAAGCTAAGAAACCACCTTTCTAAACTTACTCAAAAAGCATTTTAGGAAAATAGAAAGTTCAGTTGAGTCAGGGGTAGTGGCCAATTCTTAATTCTATCTTGCATTAGTGCCAAAGGGGGAAATGGCTTTATGTTATCTCTACCTATTAGCTGCCTGCCACAGGCAAGCGGCTCAAGCTCCATGCCTTGCTACCAAGCCATGCGGATAGACTTAATTGTATTGCATGGTAGTTTAGCTTTCATCTTGATGTAGGAATCAGTGTTGAGAAGCCAACTGCAGCCAAGGGAAATTGTTCCTCCCAGAAAACCGCTTCCAATTTTAGCTGTCATATGATTTGGGTCTGAAAAGGGCAGCAAAGCTTGGAGGAAATGAAACCCAGATGGGCCAAAACATGTCATCATTCCGAAGGAGAGATTTTCATGCAAAGTGTCATGTTGTTGAAATCCAAATGCAATTAAGAGAACAAGTTTCGTTCTAATTGCGATTTAAAATGCAATTTCATTTCACATGTTGATATGGGATTAAAGGCAATTCTCCAAGGCCAGTCGTCCAAACTTTAGGGGGTGCCAGATTTTGAGAATTATGCAACCTTCTCTAACTAAGCTGCTTGAGGATGATGGGAATTTTAGAATATCCTAACTAGCAGACACAAGGGCTAGGGAAACAAATCCTACAAAAACTATAAAGTTACAGTGTTAGAATCCCACTTTATCTACCATAGTTTTGTCCTATGGAATTAATTTAGAAAAGGGCATTTAGGGTTTGTCAAAGGCTTTCATGGCCAGAATCACTGGGTTGCTGTGAGTTTTCCGGGCTGTCTGGCCATGTTCCAGAAGCATTCTCTCCTGATGTTTCACCCACATCTATGGCAGGTATCCTCAGAGATTGTGGGATCTGTTGGAAACTAGGCAAGTGGGGTTTATATATCTGTGGAAGCAGCCAGGCTTTGAAGCTGCAAAGCCATTCAATGCTAATCAAGCTGGCCAATTGCAACATTCACACTTGCCTCCAACAGACTGGACAGTCCACGCATAAACAAACGACACTTGACTCAGTTCATAAACAAAACACTTTGCACAACAGCAGGAAAAGCTCCCAATATATGGGTTGCTGTGAGTTTTCTGGGCTGCATGGCCATGTTCCGGAAGCATGGTTTCCTGACGTTTCACCCACATCTATGACAGGCATCCTCAAGAGGTTGAGGGGTCTGTTTGAAACTAGGCAAGTGAGGTTTATATATCTGTGGAAGGTCCAGGGTGAGAGAAAGAACTCTTCTCTGTTTGAGGCAAGTCTGAATTTTGCAATTGGCCACCTTGATTACTATTGAATGGCCTTGCAGCTTCAAAGCCTGGCTGGTGGCTGGCTGCTGGCTGCTGCCAGGGTGGGGGAATGTTTTGTTCGGAGGTGTTAGCTGGCCCTGATTGATTTTTGTCTGGAATTAGATGTGGGAAAAACATCAGGAGAGAATGCTTCTGGAACATGGCCATACAGCTCGGAAAACTCACACCAACCCAGTTATTCCAGCCATGAAAGCCTTCAACTCCCAACATATGTTTGGTGCCATTCACTGTATTACATCAAAATGTTTGAGTGGACAGAAAAGACAGAGTTGAAATGAAGGGATACAATTGTCTTTGTTATCCATACTTCAGTGCAGAAGTATGGATAGCCGGAAATCAAGAAATAGTTTTTAAAGATCTACAGAGATACTCACTGGAACACCTCAGCAAGCGTGAGTCCAAAAGTGGCAGGCAAAAACCCAGAACCTCAAGCCATGGCTGATACCAAATGGGAGACTCTTTCCTGGGCACACAGAAGCTGACGCTTGATGCTCAGGTGTTGCGGTGGCTGGGAGAGCGTTCGCACAGTTAAAACCCGTGCGCCACCTGCGACCATAGCTTGTGAAGTCTGACTTGATCATGGTGGTCCACGCCTTGGTTACCTCTAGATTGGATTACTGCAATGCGCTCTACGTAGGGCTTCCCTTGAAGACGGCCCGGAAACTCCAACTTGTCCAACGCTCGGCTGCCAGATTAATAACCAGGGCAGGTTACAGGGAGCGATCGACCCCCCTGTTCAAAGAGCTCCACTGGCTGCCGTTTACTTTCCGAGCCCAATTCAAGGTGCAGGTGATTACCTATAAAGCCCTAAATGGTTTGGGACCCACCTACCTTTGTGACCGGCTCTCCTCCCATGAACCAGCCCGAAACCTTTGCTCTTCAGGGGAGGCCCTCCTTTCGCCCCTGCCAGTCTCACAAACTCAGCTTGTGAGCACTAGGGAGAAAGCCTTTTCCTTTGTGGCCCCCCGCCTTTGGAATTCCCTCCCGGGAGAGATTAGGAATGCCCCCTCATTGGAATCCTTCAGAAAACTGAAAACCTGGTTCTTCCACCTGGCCTTCGGAGATTAAGCTCCCCAAATGCCCCCGTTTCTGGGAGACCTTTTTCCCCTATGTGACCTTTTGTGTTCGTCACTACTCCAGTTATCTCCCCCGAGTTTTTAAATATCCTATATATCCATGTGGCCCGCCCTGTCAGTTTTGTTTTTAGATTCACCTATATTGTTGTGTTTTCACATATGTATTTTATTGTGTTTATTGCTTTTATTATGTTTATTGTTCTTCTATGTTATTTTATGATATGTTGTTTGGGCACAGCCCCATGTAAACCGTTCCGAGTCTCCTCCGGGGAGATGGATGCGGGTTAGAAATAAAGTTTTATTATTATTAATAAATAGACTGCGCTCTGGCACCATGAGATACAGAACAAATACACAATAGAGGTAGGCTGACCCACCAATAGCATACAGGAGGGGTGAATCAAAAGGAACAATGTAGCATAAATGTAAATATCAGGCAGGATAGATTCTCAGGTTCCAACATAAACATTTATCAGTGGTATTAAGGGTAATTCAAACAATATCTGTTATCATAACATAGCATACATGCTGTCTTTTTTTATATTCAAATTAATATACAGCAGATACGGGCGGTAAACTCACATGCAAGTGAGTGGACGTCGTAAAGCGGCGGAAAGGAGTTCCTGCGTCATCCAAAGGGGACACAGTCCCGGATGTCTCCCAAACAATAACAAAGTTCCACTTTAAGAAATAATAATGCAGTCCCATACAGAGACACCAATATATATAATGATCATGTATTCTTGGGAAGACATTCCATGGTCGATTTAAAATAATGCGCGCCTTCGTTTCGCCCTGAGGGGCTTCCTCAGGACCAGTGGGCGTGGCCAAGGTAGCGATGTTGCAGACGTCAGAGAACAGGAACCGCACTGAGATACAATATACAAATGCATTTCTAAGTATCTACTACAGATTCGGAATGGGTAACAGCCCAGGGCAATGGAAAAAATGGCACAGTCTGGCACAGTCTGGCTTTAGGCCGGGACATGGGACTGAGACAGCCTTGGTCGCCTTGGTAGATGATCTACGCCGGGAACTCGACAGGGGGAGTGTGTCCCTGTTGGTTCTGCTGGACCTCTCACCATATTTTTACTTACTTCCAAAAATTCATAAATCCACCAGGCCTCCTGTAGGAAGGCCTATTGTAGCTGCTACCAACAGTTTACTACAACCCCTCGGTATCTTTTTAGATAACATACTCCAACTTTTTGTTCATAGACTTCCATCATACATTCAAGATACCAGAGATCTCATAAATAAAATTGATGGTACCCCTATCCTACCCACAGATATCCTCATATCTGCGGACATTGCATCTTTGTACACCAATGTACCACTTACAGAAGCCAGACATATATTACACAATACTTTGGACTCTCGTCCACCACCGCATTTTCCATCATCCCCCTATTTGATGGAGCTTATTGATTTAATTTTCGACTACAATTATTTTACATATAACAATGACTTCTTCCTACAGATAGGGGGCATTTCAATGGGACAATCTTTTGCCCCAACAGCGGCCAACTTATATGTGGGAGCTCTAGAACAGGAATTCCTTACAAAAAACATACACTCCCCCTTTTTCAAACACATCAAATGGTATTACAGGTATATAGATGATGTCATAATTCTACTAGATGGAGCCATTGGCCCAGATCAATTTATGCAGTGGTGCAATACTTGGCACCCCAAAATACAATTTTCATTTCAATCCAGTAGTGAGGAGGTTAATTTCCTAGATTTAACAGTATTTGCCCATGAGGGATATATTAGGACCAAAAATTATACTAAACCTACCAACACCAATTCCCTCCTACACTACTCTTCATTTCACCCTTACCCCTTAAAAAATAACCTACCTTATTCATCCTTACTAAGACTATAAAGGAATTCCTCTCTGGACCATCACTTCAAAAAAGATGCAAACATCTTTGTAAATAATTTAAGACAAAGAGGGTATCCCCCCAGAGTACTAGACAGTGCTCTTAAAAGAGTCAATACTACCCCTAGAGAAACTCTCCTTAAATCCCAGTCTAAAACATCCCCCACCAATATTATCTGGCCCCTTACCCTGACCCCCCATTCTCAAAAGATAAAAAAGATTGTGACTAACTTCTGGCCCTTGGTTAGTTCCATTCCTGGCCTAGAAAGACCTCCTTTAATTGCATTTAAAAGAACTCAAAACTTAAAAGACATACTAGTCCATACAAGGGATTCAACTATGGACCCCCCTCCCACCAACCCCCTCTCCAAAGGGACAAAATCATGTGGAAAATGCAGTATATGCAAACACATCTCCACCTCCACATACATAACAAGTCCATATAATCACAAAACCTATAAGATCTACTCTTGGGCAACGTGCAACTCAAAGAATTTAGTATATTGTTTATCCTGTGGCTGCTGCGGGGGCCTTTATGTCGGGGAAACCACCAGGGAACTCCGGACAAGAATTTGTGGACACAGATCACGCTTTCGAACGGGGTGTGACAATTCCATACTTTACACACATTTCAAAGCCCATAATCCCTCCCGACAACTTTAAAGTGTTGGTATTAGAGAAGGTTCACCCAAAACCACACCAAAACATAAAACAATTACTCCTGCAGCTTGAAAATAAATGGATAGCCAATTTACAATGCGAGGAACCTCAAGGGTTAAACAATCAATTATCAATCAGTGAACTCCTAGTGTAAAATCACCTGTATTAGCTCTACTTAAACCTGGCTCTCTCGCTCCCTTGCGCCTCCTGCCCGATATCCCAGCGATATTGACAGCACTTGCGGTGCCTGTGTTTCTCCATGCTTAGGTATGTACGCTTTATGTATCTTTATATTTATTTATTTATTTCAGGATTTTACCCCGCTCTTCTCAACCCCCGAGGGGGGACTCAGAGCGGCTTACAGCACGGCACAATTCGATGCCACATCAACAGCGTAAAACCCCAAACCCCACAACACATTAAAATACAATTAAGACATTAAAATACGATCCCTCAGCAACATCTACAATCATTCCATTTAAAACAATATTCAACCATAAAAGCATTGACCCTCTTCCTCCCTTCCATTAAAATCCCGTCAGATATGCTGCTTAGTGCTGGTGTGGGAACGCCTGGTCCCAGAGCCAGGATTTTACCTTTTTCCTGAATGCCAGGAGGGATGAGGTGGACCGTACCTCCATAGGGAGCGCATTCCACAGGCGGGGGGCCACCACCGAGAAGGCCCTGTCCCTCGTCCCCACCAACCGCATCTGAGAGGTCGGCGGGAGCGAGAGCAGGGCCTCCCCGGATGATCTTAGGCTACGGGATGGGACGTAGCGGCTGATGCGTTCGGACAAGTAAGCTGGGCCAGAACCGTATAGAGCTTTAAAGGTCAAAACCAGCACTTTGAATTGAGCCCGGAATTGACAGGCAGCCAGTGGAGCTGACACAACAGGGGGTGGTATGGTCCCTGTATGTAGCTCCCGTTAGTAATCTGGCTGCCGCCCGCTGACTAATTGCACTTCCGAACTGTCTTCAAAGGCAGCCCCACGTAGAGTGCGTTGCAGTAATCTATTCGGGATGTGACCAGAGCGTGGACGACCGTAGCCAGATCAGACTTCCCAAGGTACGGGCGCAGCTGGCGCACAAGTCTCAACTGTGCAAAAGCTCCCCTGGCCACCGCCGAGACCTGGGGTTCCAGGCTCAGCGATGAGTCCAGGATCACTCCCAGGCTGCGAACCTGCGCGCTTCAGGGGAGTGTAACCCCGTCCAACACAGGCTGTAACCCTATGCCCTGTTCGGCCTTGCGACTGACCAGGAGGACCTCTGTCTTGTCTGGATTTAGTTTCACTTGCTAGCCCTCATCCAGTCCGACACAGCGGCCAGGCACCGGTTCAAGGTCTGACAGCCTCCTTGGTGACAGGTGGAAAGGAGTGACAGATCTGGACATCATCTGCGTACAGATAACACCTTACTCGAAACTCCGAATGATCTCTCCCAGCGGTTTCATGTAGATGTTAAACAACATCGGGGACAGTACTGAACCCTGAGGGACTCCACAAGACAACGGCTGTGGAGCCGAACAGGTGTCACCCAATGACACCTTCTGGGTACGACCTTCCAGGAAGGATTGGAGCCACTGCAAGGCAGTACCCCCAAGCCCCATATCTGCAAGGCGACCCAGAAGGATACCGTGGTCAACGGTATCGAAAGCCGCTGAGAGGTCCAGCAGAACCAACAGGGACACACTCCCCGTCGAGTTCCCGGCGTAGATCATCTACCAAGGCGACCAAGGCTGTCTCAGTCCCATGTCCCGGCCTAAAGCCAGACTGTGCCAGACTGTGCCATTTTTTCCATTGCCCTGGGCTGTTACCCATTCCGAATCTGTAGTAGATACTTAGAAATGCATTTGTATATTGTATTTCAGTGCGGTTCCTGTTCTCTGACGTCTGCAACATCGCTACCTTGGCCACGCCCACTGGTCCTGAGGAAGCCCCTCGGGCGAAACGAAGGCGCGCGATATTTTCGTCGACCATGGAATGTCTTCCCAAGAATACATGATCATTATATATATTGGTGTCTCTGTATGGGACTGCATTATTATTTCTTAAAGTGGAACTTTGTTATTGTTTGGGAGACATCCGGGACTGTGTCCCCTTTGGATGACGCAGGAACTCCTTTCCGCCACTTTACGACGTCCACTCACTTGCATGTGAGTTTACCGCCCGTATCTGCTGTATATTAATTTGAATATAAAAAAAAGACAGCATGTATGCTATGTTATGATAACAGATATTGTTTGAATTACCCTTAATACCACTGATAAATGTTTATGTTGGAACCTGAGAATCTATCCTGCCTGATATTTACATTTATGCTACATTGTTCCTTTTGATTCACCCTCCTGTATACCATGAGATACAGAGCCAACCTTAAGAAATGGGGCCACAAAGTGGAGTCCACGACATGCGAAGAGCAAACCACAGACCACCTACTACAATGCAGCCTGATCCCTGCCACATGCACAATGGAGGGCCTCCTTAAAGCAACAGCAGAGGCACTCCAAGTGGCCAGCTACCGGTCAAAGGACATTCAATAAAATGCCAAGTTTTAAACTTTGTGTTTTCTCAAACACACCACAAGCGTAACATTAGTTTGCTCCTGATACGATAAATAGATCACAGGCTTTACCAGTTGGGGCAGAGTCTACACCCACTATAATGTGTGTTTGCCTTCAAGAGATGTCTTGACACAATAGCAATTAATGACTTTATTCACATGATGCCTTGGTCCCAAGAGTGAGCTTCTCTCTTACAGTACCATATGACACCACCGTGAAAATAACGTCTTGCAAGGAACCAGATCACTTCATCTCATTTTATTCAGTTTACCGGGACAGCTCTCTTCTTCTGAGTTTTCAGGCAAGCAACTCCTGCAAGCCCTGCAGTCAGGAGGCTGAGGGCCACGCCAGTTACCAGGGCCGCCGTCACCCATGCCCCGTTTCTCCACTTCTGTGGGCCTACGGAAGAACCAATACAATGAAGAATTGTTATCGAGGCCATAACAGGGCAGTGAGGAGAAAGACCCAATTTTACACCTGCTTTAATAGTAATATGCTTAATGTTTGATGAATGGGGCTAAGTTATGTCTTGGCATATGTGTTGTGGTGGATCTTGAGAGCCAGTGGGATATTGTGGTTAGAGTATTGGGCTATGGCTTGGGAAATCCAAGTTTCATTGCTCCCACTGAACTGTGAAACTATTAGATATTACATCAAGATTAAAGGGAGCCCCTGGTGGCACAATGGGTTAAACCCTTGTGCCCATAACACTGGTCGACGGACAGGTTGGCGGTTCAAATCCAGGGAACGGGGTAAACCCCTGTCTGTCTCATGCATGGACATGGGAGATGACTAACATGGGATGGTAAAACATTAATCATCCGGGCATCCCCTGGGCAACGTCTTTGCAGACAACCAATTTTCTCACACCAAAAGCAACTTGCAGTTTCTCTTTAAAAAATCAAGATTAAAGAGACCGGTTGATCCATCTAGGAGAAAGTGGGAGAAGAAATAGGTCCTAATATGCTGCCATGAGCTATTGGGCTGGGGGATATAGAAATTCAAACACCAATAAACTTTTAACTCTTTGGGTCCTTGGAATATTTTCTATTGCCCACAGTGAAGGAGAGCTGCCTGAAAACATCTAGTACAGTGGTTCTCAACCTGTGGGTCCCCAGGTGTTCTGGCCTACAACTCGCAAAAATCCCAGTCAGTTTACCAGCCCCTGGTGGCACAATGGATTGAACCTTTGTGCCGGCAGGTCTAGTCAACCAAAAGATTAGCAGTTCGAATCCAGGGAGTGAGGTAAGCTCCCGTCTGTCAAGATCTAGCTTTTCATGCAGGGACATGAAGGAAGCCTCCCACAGGATGTGTGTGTGTGTGTGTGTGGAGTGACTTGAGAAACTGCAAGTTGCTTCTGTTGTGAGAGAATTGGCCATCTGCAAGGATGTTGCCCAGGGGACGGCCGGATGTTTTTAATGTTTTACCATCCTTGTGAGAGGCTTCTCTCATGGGGAGCTGGAGCTGACAGAAAGAGCTCATCTACGCTCCCCCGACCTGTCAGTTTTCAGTTCTGCCAGCACAATAATCCAGGCATCCCCTGGGCAACATCCTTGCAGACGGCCAGTTTTCTCACATCAGAAGCGACTAGAAGTTTCTCAAGTCATTTTTGACGAAAACACAACAACCAGCTGTTAGGATTTCAGGGAGTTGAAGACCAAAACATCCGGGGACCTACAGTTTGAGAACCTCTGACCTGGAATAGAAGACAATATATATCTCCCAAGTGATGTATTCTAATTCCCAATAAGACTTGTAGCCAGAGATGCTCATGGGACATCCCATATGAAACCATACCTTTGGTATCATGTTGCTCCTCTGGGACCAGAATGATAGCATGAGGAAGGGTCACTATAGCAGCATTCCCTGGCGGTGCCACATCTGCAACAGAAAGGCACAGGTTTGTATTTTGCTTGCTTGTTCAATAGGGTGTCCAGCTTCTCCAATCCTCCATTGAGCACAGAAATGGCAAACCTCCAGCCCGTGGCTTTGGTGCAGCTCAAGAGAGATACCCATCCAGACCACTCAATTATTTGGCTAAGATGAGAGACTAGTTAACACTTAAGCATAGAATTCATCTGAATATTACAACTGCCAGCGTACTTCAGAATTTTGCTTGCTGGTTGTGGCTGTGAGGTTTTGCAGAGCAACAACCCCTGGAGGATGGTGGTGGAGGCTCCTTCTTTGGAGCCTTTTAAGAAAAGGCTTGATGGCCATCTGTTGGAGGTGCTTTGAATGCAATTTTCCTGCTTCTTGGCAGAATGGGGTTGGACTGGGTGGTCCACAAGGTCTCTTCCAACTCTATGATTCTATGACGGCACGATTCGCACCTCTGCCATATGCCTTGCATGTATCTAGATCTATGTATTTTGCATGCACCATGCCCTTAATGCTATTCATTCGGGTAATGTAGTCCCTAGGAGCCATCCCACATTGAAATTGGGTTTCAGGCCAAGTTGCAAGAGTCACAACCCAATCCATTAGGAGAACACCAGGCTGGATGAAGACTGCATGAAGTATTCAATTGCTCACTCAATGGGCAGAGTAAAAAAAGCAAGCTGTAACGCAAGCATGTGCCACATGTGTTGTTGGATTCCAACTCCATTACCCACCAGCATGGGTGAAGTTCACTAGGGCTGATGGCTTGCAGAAAATAATTATCTCGAAAGCCACACATGCTCCAAAACTATTGTATATGAATAGCTGTTTTAATTATCCCTACCTGATTTAAATAGAATGCAAAAGGAAAACCACTCCTCTAACAATGCAAATAAATTCACAAACTGGAGATACACAGCCACTAAAAGCAGCAAAATACAGCTGCACATCCAGACTGGAGTTCATGTGAAAGGCTCAAAACTCCTTTGCCACTGCCCTTCATGACAAACATGCTCCAGTTTGGAATCAGTGATGATTTAATTACCAATTAAGGCCTTACAAATCATTTTCAGAACATGTGGCCTGGTAATATCTGGAAGGGCCCAAGGCTCTCCATTACAATGGAAAACAAATATGGGTGAAATTCCCCACAAAAAAATGCTTTTCTGGCTGATAATCAACTCCAGGGTCTTGATTTGCACCTCAAATAGTGTTTTTGAGGGAGCCAGAGGAAAGGTCTTCCAACGTCAGCACCCTGCATTTACGCTTGAAGAGACTTTTATTAAGTGAGTTACCTCTTCTATTTCTGGAAGGACGAGGGCACCTAGTTGAACACAGCGGGGAGTCTGGCTTAAGCCGGTCACAGATGAGAACACTGCAGTGGAAGTATACCTAATGGAAGAAGCAAACACAGGAGTCATTTCACCATGCACTATTATAATAGGAAACAAAAAGGAAAGTGGGATTCAACAGAGTTAGTATAGAATAAGTTTCATATACGAGTCAACCTCCGTTAACAAAGCAATTGTGTTTCATACGCATGACTTCTTTAACAGAGGGTTTGGTGCCCGAGGCAGAACACGAAAAAGAAAGAATAGCGAGAGGTTCCTACATCACAACATAGAAGAGCTCTTCAACATATTTCAGCAACGTTTTTGTTCAAAGCTAATGATCTACACATGTGAAATGAACCAACCAACTCAGGAAAACACAATGAAAGAGAAATTACAGCTCTATGGTGGCCCTTTAAAAAATATACTACAGTAGAGTCTCACTTATCCGACCTTCACTTATCTGACATTCTGTCTTATTTTTTAAAAAACCCTTTCCTCTAACATTTCCCCTCCAGTTAAAGGAGCGCTCCCCACATCTCTCTCCATTCCCAATAAGTGAAAAAGGCAAGACAAGGAGGAGAAGAAAGGAAAGAGGGAAAAGCGGCAGGACCGAAGCGTTCCCCCTCCTTCCCTCTGTGATTTCCACAATCCTCTTCCACATCCAGGCACTTCCTCCTGGGCCTCTCTAGCCCAGAGGCATTGCCTTGCCTTAACCCTTTGAGTCACTATTGTTAGGATTCCAGGTGTCTAATGCTGCGTTGGATGGGTAACAGTAGGAGACTCCGTATTATCCGACATTTTTGTTTATCTGACGTTCTGCCGGCCTATTTATTTGTTTGTTTATTTATTCATAGTATTTATATTCTGCCCTTCTTGCCCCAAAGGGGACTCAGGGTGGATTACAATGCACATACACATGGCAAACATTCAATGCCATTAGACATACAACATATATAGACAGACACAGAGGCAATTTAACATTCCAGCTTTCTGGCTCCATGAGTGTATGCTCGATTCTGACCACAGGGGGAGCCGCCGCTTCACTGTCCACTTGTGGCACCGAGTCCTTGATGGAGAACTTCCTCATTCTTATGCACACTGCTGGAAGGTTTTATAGTCTCGTAAATTAGCCTCCCCGAATAAAGTGGTACCTAAATTTCCTACTTGACAGATGCAACTGTCTTTTGGGCTGCATAGGTCAATAGCAAGCTAGACTATTAATGGTTGGGAGCTCACTCTGACCCCAGCTGGCTTCGAACTCATGACCTCTTGGTCAGTAGTGATTTAATGCAGCTGGCTACTAACTAGCTGTGTGACAGCCCAGTTTATGTTAGAGAAGTGAGACTACTGTAATAAGACAGACTTATCTGCTCTCCCTTTTCCCTCTGTTTTGCTGTTCAGACGTGTTCATATACTGCAGGCAGCTGATATTTAGATTGCTTGGGGTAGACAGGCACACAGAGCTACAATAGGTCTGTTCTTTCTTTGCTCTGCAAACAAACTCCTGAAAATCTGTGCTTCTCCAACCAAAACCCACCACTCCCCCAACGCTGCTAGGAAACATTCAGTTATACAGAGAATGAGAAAGAAAGAGAGCTGACTGAGAGTAAAGCAGGAGATTCACTGTCAGGGGCTTTGTCAACGAAGGTATGCCTCTACTGTAGGCCTGGGCAAACTTTGGCCCTCCAGGTGTTTTGGATTTCACCTCCCACTATTCCTAACAGCCTCAGGCCCTTTCCTTTCCCCCCTCAGCCACTTAAGCCGCTATGCTGCACTCTGCTTGATATAGATACCAAACATCCCTGGACTATCTCTATCCAGGGTCCAATCCTTGCTGGAACTGCATATAAAAGAGCTTCCCAGGAATGTGACTAACCAGGCTGGGCAATGCTTTGCCATTGGAAACAAATGCAAATGCCTTCACTTCAAATCTCTGGCGGAAGTTGAAATAGCTGACGGCAGGACCCACCGGATGGAGCACTGTTTTGTAGTTGTCGAGTTCATAGTCACATCTATGGAAGCCAAGTGACACAAGACAGAAAGGTTGAATTCTACATTTCAGTTCTTAGCTGGCAAACATTGTTTGACCATTGAGCTGGAGTTCCCATCCAAGTCCCCACAAAGCCTTAAAACTCACTGGATGGCCAATCATTCTTTCAACAACCAAGAGAGTCTACTCTATCAACACCGCAAAGAAGGGGGTCATAGGAAAATGTAGAGAATATGCACCAAAATCTCCACAAAATATAGAATTGGTATAACAGGAATCTACAATAAATCACTCTCTAAGTTCTCACAAATAAACATCAATTTAATGATATAGTACAATACATCCAGAGCACTATCAAGAACAATATAAACAATGCAGAACCATATGACCATATAATAGGCAACTACCATCTAAGTGCACCATAGGCACACTGTATATGACAATAATCAAAAAGCCCTCTCCCTCCTCCCCCCCCCCCTCTCTCCCCCTCTCTCTCTCTCCCCTATATATATATCTATATATATACATACATACATACATACATACATACATACATACATACGCTCAATCATTCTTTCAACCTGATCTATCTCACAGGGTCGAAGAACAAACCTCTCTTTGCCAAAATAGGCATTTCCCAGGCATTGTAGTGGGATGGACAGTGATGTGCAAATATCTATCATGTCACACTTTCTTACCCATCGACCACAATGTTCCAACGTGGCAAGGAAGATGGATCTGCCGATAGTGAAGCCCAGCAGTCATCCAGCATCAGGTGGATATTTGGGTCATTACGGTTGAGCACCTGAACTTCCAGGAAAATGGGTTCCCGCAAATATTTCACAATGGGATATTGGTCATCACTGTAAGGGTATACGTAAGAGCCATCTGTAAGATGAAAGCAAGGAGATAGTTGAGACAATTTAGGATGGAGTGCACAAAATTCCAAACAAGATTACTCCAGTGCCTCACCAAACTGGAAAAATACAGGATTTCATTAGATGCAGCCTTGGGACATACAGAGGATTCATAGCACAAAAGACTTGATGTGGGAAAGACCTCATATAGGTTGCATCTTACAGGAGCAGTCACCTGAATACTTCCAGTTTTGATGGAAGGTGGCATTTTAGGCTTTATTTATTATTTATTTCGGCTTTCTCAACCCCCAAGTCAGAGCGCAATTATCCCACATAATAACAATATAAACCCCAAAACACTTCAACAATTAAAATACATTAAAAATACATTAAAATACAACTACATGAGCACCATACACATTCACATGCTTTCTGTGCATTCCAAGGCATGATATTGGTTCATAGTTTTCTACATCTGATGTAAAGGATCTTTAAGAGCATATGTGGAATCTAAGCAAGACCATGAAGCACAATTAAGTGTTCGAACTGTATTTCTAAAGGAATTGATTTAGAGCAGGCATGGGCAAACTTCGGCGCTCCGGGTGTTTTGGACTTCAACTCCCACAATTCCTAACAGCCTCAGGCCCTTTCCCTTTCTCCCTCAGCTACAAACTTGCAAGTGGTTGATCCCAAGTCCAACACAAAAGCTATACCTGCAAAAGTGGACAGATATGTGCTAAAGGTCTCCATGGGCAGCAAGTCTGCTTTCTTCCATCTTAGACAGGCGAGGAGGCTGGCCCCCTATCTATCCCGGAACGACCTGGCCACGGTGATCCAAGCCACGGTCATCTCGAGACTGGACTACTGTAACGCACTTTACGTTGGCCTTCCTCTGTCGATGACCCGGAAGCTCAAGCTAGTGCAGAATTCTGCCGCCCGACTCCTGTCAGGGACACCAGCTGGCAGTCATATAACACCTACCCTGCAGGACCTGCAGTGGCTTCCAATCGAGCACCAGATCACCTTCAAAGTGTTGGTTCTTACCTTTAAGGCCTTGCACGGCCTGGGGCCAGCGTACCTGAGGGACCGTCTCTCCCCATATTGCCCAACAAGATCACTGCGGTCGGAGGGTGCTTTTAACCTGTAGGTCCTGCCCGTGTGCAATTCCATCATGTTTTTATCCGCCATCTCTAGTGTTGTATTTGCACACTAGATTCTTTTTAAATTACTGTGTGATATTGTGTTTTAATCTGCCGTTGCTTTAACTGTTATTGTGTTCTTACTGTGTTTTGTTTGGCCTTTGTGAGCCGCCCCGAGCCCCCCCGGGAGTGGCAGCATAGAAGCCTAAGTAATAAATAAATAAATAAAGCCCAATCCTGAATGCCAAGCTCTCCAAGCAAAAAGTGGGCGCTAGAAACAATATCATATGAAAGCTGACTGGCACAACCTGGGGAACACAATAAATAATAATAATAATAATCTTTATAACCTGCCACCATCTCCCCAAAGGGGACTCGGGGCGGCTAACATGAGGCCAAGCCCAAAACAATACATCAAATAAATATGAAATAACAAATAAGATAAAGAATATAAAATAACATAATAAAATCAAACACAAAGGGTGGGCCAAATGTATGAAGTAAAATGTTAAAAGGTAAAAACCCTGGGCGAGATAAGAATAAAAGTGCATTTATAAGAAAGGAGCTCCAAAGGAGGAGCAGTGGGAATTGGCCTTTATAGGGGATAGGGGAGAAGGAAGGTGCTTTATTTTGAGAGAAACTGTTAGATGGAAACCAGATACAGTGAAGACATCTGCCCTTGCACTTTGCTATTCTGCTGCTGAGTATGCATGCCCAATGTGGAATACATCTCACCACATTAAAATAGTGGTTGTGGCTCTTAATGAGACATGCCGCATTATCACAGGCTGTCTGCACCCTACACCGCTGGAGAAATTACACTGTCTAGTTCAGGGGTGCTCACACTTTTTCAGCATGCAGGCTACTTATATTAAAACCAAGTCAGAAAGATCTACCTACCTCCTCAAGGCTGAAGAGGGGAGGGGGCGGGGAGGGGCTTGGCCAGAGGGGAGGGGCCAGACCGCCCCCGCCCCGCCCCTCTGGCTTTGGAGCTCTCAGCAGCTTCTCCAGGCTTGAGGATGGCAATGCCAAGCCAGTCTTGAGCTAGCTATGCCACCACTGGCTTGGCATTCCCATCCTCAAGCCTGGAGAAGCTGCTGGGAGCTCCAAAGCCAGAGGGGCGGGGCTTGGTGCGGCCTGGCTCCGCCCCCCCCAAGAAGCGCCCCATCCGGCTGGGATGGACCTCCTTCAGTCCCGGGATCGACTGGTCGATCGCGATCGACTTCCTGGGCAGCCCTGGTCTAGCTGGTATTGCACCACCTGACATCCACCAGGAAGTACCAGCCAATAATGAAAGGACAAGACAGTGACACCTCTGGTCTATCCTCTGTTTGGATATCAGCCAGCACGCCAATGCCTTAAATCAAGAAATAGTTTTCCAAGATCTACAGAAATACTCGCAAGAACACCTCAGCAAGCAACAGTGAGTCCAAAAGTGGCAGGCTAAATCCCAGCACCTCAATCCATGGCTGATACCAAATGAGAGACTCCCTCCTGGGCACACGGAAGACTGGGCGACTTGCCAAGGCTGCGCTCTGGCACCACGAAATGCAGAGCGAACCTTAAGAAATGGGGCTACAAAGTGGAATCCACGACATGCGAGTGTGGAGAAGAGCAAAGCACAGACCACCTATTACAATGCAGTCGGAGCCCTGCCACATGCACAATGGAGGACCTTCTCATAGCAATACCAGAGGCACTCCAAGTGGCCGGCTACTGGTCAAAGGACATTTAATAGAATGCCAAGTTTGCAAACTTTGTGTTTTCTCAAATACATTGTTTTGCTCCTGGTACAATAAATAAAATATGCTCTCCAAACGCCTCACCTGGGTAGATGAGGAGAATCAGAGAGAGGGGACCTTGGTTTATGACAGACTCAGGAGGTGGAAGGCTGCTCATCTTGATATTCAACGACGCATCATCACTTCCATAGGCACACATCACTGTCAGCCTGCATGAAACCAGACCAGAAGAACACAGTTACATGGCGCAAAGGCTCTGCAAGGGATGAGAATCATAGAATTGGAAGAGACCTCATGGGCCATCCAGTCCAACCCCCTGCCAAGAAGCAGGAAAGTTCCATTCAAAGCACCCCCAACAGATGACCATCCAGTCTCTGTTTAAACGGATCCAAAGAAGGAACCTCCTCCACACTCCAGGGCAGAGAGTTCCACTGCTGAACAGCTCTCACAGTCAGGAAGATATCTCAGTTGCTATTCTGTTAGATTTCTTCCCTGCTCTTTCTTCCTGGTTCTCCCTTCAGATGCAAGGTAGTGCAAGCTGTGTGGAAATCCATGCACATTTTCAAGATGTTCTTCCAATGTGCATCTTTTTTGATGCCATAGGTTCAAAGTGACAAATGCTGTCTCCCATAGGAAGGAGAGTAATGATGTCACTCCCAGTTGTAGCTGGACTTTAAATGAGGTTCTTTAAGGTGCTGAACCCGATCCTGTAAACCAGTGATTCACAACATGTGGGTCCTCAGTTGTTTTGGCCTTCCACTCCCAGAAATCATAACAGCTGGTAAACTGACTGGGATTTCTGGAAGTTGTAGGTCAAAACACCTGGGGACCCACAGGTTGGGAACCACCGCTCTAAACCGATCCTCTTAGTTTAGCACTTTGGCTAGTTCCTTTAAAGTGTAGATGAAATCTTGGATTTACTATCCAATTATACAAACTCTGCAGTTGCCACAGGTGGGAATAAAGTAGTCCATGTACCGTATACTATGTAACCCCTTGAGGCTTATTTTTGTGGCCCCTTCTGTCCACTGGCAGCGATCTGTTCGGGGCTCACCCCAATTAAAACATTTTACCCATCTCTCACTCTTGCTGTCCATTGAAATACTCCAATCTTTGTCCATTATTCTATTGATTATTAAAACAAGATGTGGCAGAGAAAGCCAGATAGAATCCTAGAGTTCGAAGAGACCTCAATGACCATCCACTCCAACCCCATTCTGCCAAGAAGCAGGGAAATCTCATTCAAAGCAGCCCCGACAGATGGCTATCCAGCCTGTTTCAAACCCTCCAAAGGAGGCGCTTCCACCACACTCTGGGGAAGCGAGTTCCACTGCTGAACAGCTTTCTCTCACAGGAAGATCTTTCTCATGTTCAAGTGGAGTCTTCTTTCCTGTAATTTGAAGCCATTGTTCCGCGTCCTAGTCTCTGTTCCAGCAGAAAAAAGCCTGCTCCCTCCTCCCTCTGACTTCCCCTCACATCTTGATACATGGCCTTCATAGTGTTTCCCCTCAGCCTTCTCTTCTGCAAGCTAAACATGCCCAGCTCTTTAAGCTGCTCCTTATAGGGCTTGTTCTCCAGACCCTTGATCCTTTTAGCCGTCCTCCTCTTGACACATTCCAGCTTGTCAACAACTCCCTTCAACTGCAGTGCCCAGAATTGGACACTGTGATTCCAGCTGTGGTCTGACCAAGGTAGACTAGCGGGGTAGCATGACTTCCCTGGATCTAAACACTAGACTCCTATTGATGCAGGCCAACATCCCATTGGCTTTTTTAGCTGCTGCATGATATTGTTGGGTCATGTTTAATTTATTCCCCACAAGACTCCAAGATCTTTTTCACATGAGCCAGGCATCGTCCCCCCATCCTGTATTTTTTGCATTTCATTTCATTCTGTCTAAGTGGAGTAACTTGCCTTTGTCCCTGTTGAACTACATTTTGTTACTTTTGGCCAATCATCTCTCTAATCTGTGAAGATTGTTTTGAATTCTGCTCCCATCTTCTGGAGTATTAGCTATCCCTCCCAATTTGGTGTGATCTCTAAACTTGATCATCATGCCTTCTAATCCTTTGTCTAAGTCAGTGGCTCTCAACCTGTGGGCCCCCTGATGTTTTGGCCTTCAACTCCCAGAAATCCTAACAGCTGGGATTTCTGGGAGTCATGTGTCAAAACACCTGGGTACCCACAGGTTAGAACCACTGATGTAAGTCTATATAAATAAAAATGTAATGTTCATTTGTGGGATTAACATAACTCAAAAACCACCGGGCAAATTGACACCAAATTTGGACACAATACACCTACCAGGCCAACAAGTGACTATCTGTGTATCTGTATCTGTATACCTTAATAAAGCGGAATGTTTGTATGTATGTGTGCGGAGGGCGGAAGGGCGGATATGTGGCAGTGTTCTGATTGGCAGCCACTTTCACAGGCCACAGCGACCAGCGCGGGTGATGGACCTGCATCAAACTTGGTACAGATAACCCCCCTAACCCCCTTTACGTCCTGGTGGGGTTCGGGGGACATGACCCACAGATTATGGGATTTGTAGTACTTTCAAACACTTTGGTTCCCACAGACCACTGAGCCCAACAAAAAGGACCAATACACACCACACTTGGCACACACAGCCCCCACTACCCAGTCTATGTCCTGGTGCAGTTCGGAGAAGGGTGGACCATGGATGATGGGACTTGAAGTACCTCTACTCACTTCCCAAGTCCGCTGCAACCCTCATCCAATTACTGATCGAGACCAAACTTGGCATACATAACCCCCATGACTGCCTTCACGTCCTGGTGAGGTTCGGGGGAGGACTGACAATTGATGATGGGATTTATAGTACTTTCACACCCCTCTGTTCCCACAGACCACTGCGGCCCCCCACAAACACAGATACAGACCACACTTGGCACACAGAGCCCCAGTGACCCACTCTACATCCTACTGAGGTTTGGAGGGGGCAGAACATGGATGATGGGACTTTACAATACCTTCCCTCACTGTCCAACCCTGCTACAAACCTAATCCAATGACTGATCAACACCACACCTGGCACACAGAGCCCTCACGACCCACTATACATCCTGGTGCAGTTTTGTGTGATGATGGGACTTGAAGTACCTTCACTCACTTCCTAAAACCAATGCAACCCTCATCCATTCACCAATACAGACCAAACTTAGCACACAGAACCCCCATGACCCAATCTACATCCTACTACACTTTGGGGGAGGGTGGACCACAGATGATGGGACTTGCACTATCTTCAGTAATTTCATGATACCACTGCAACTCCCAATAATGATGGATCAAGACCAAACTTGGCACACAGAACCCCCATGACCCACTCTACATCCTGCTGCACTTCTCAAATGACCCGGGCACCGCCGGGTCCCCAAGCTAGTCATTCATAAAAACACTGGAAAATACAGCAGAAGAGACTTAAAATCCAAAAAAACAAAAATCACATTACAGCCCATGCGCGAAACCACATATATATGCACATATACACAAATATACGCACACATATACACACACACAAAAAATACATACAGTATACACAGACTGGGCCACAGCAATGCATGGCAGGGTACGGCTAGTCATTAATAAAGATGTCGAACAGAACCAGGCCTAGGACAGAACACTGCTTATGGCACTCCACTCATCACTTCTGACAGGAGAAAAGGGCAGACATTGACCAACAGAATGAAAGCCTGTGGTCATGCCATTTTGTAACTAGTTGACCTCTATTATTGCCCCCAATTCCCCAAGTCTTAGCTTACTACTCAGAAAGCATATACACCATGCCATTCATTTTCATTTAACGTTTATCTCTCTGGCTGGTATTTTTGCAGTCCATAATTTGACATTTTCTATCATACGGCACACATTTATTTATATCTTGCTTTTCCTCCAAAATTGGGGTACAAGTCAAATGAAATATGGACTATTTCAACCTATTTGCACCAAACCTCAGGAAGCATTCTTCTTCTTCATTATTATTATTATTATTATTATTATACAGGCCACTTAAATAAACATATGGATTGCCCAACTAAGGACATTCCACTTTACTAGTGTTCCTGTTCTCCTGACCACATTCCCTTGAACCATTCCAGGCTGGTCGTTTCTCCTTTTCTTAAATCCAAACAAATAGTAAGCCAACACAAAATAGTAAGCCAACTAAAAAGAGGGTTTTGGTTCATTCTTTGAGGGTTTTTCAAAACATGGCCCTGGGTGTCTCAAACTCCTCCTTGGTAGCGAGCAAGATATGACTCAGTTGGACAAGTTCATGTTGGTCCTTTATAATAAATGACAGAATACCATGCCAATGGATTGGCAGATAATATACAACTTTTCATTGCTTTCCTGATGCTTCCACAGCAATAGGCTCTTTCCATTTTAGCTGTCGACATGATAGTGGAAACAGGTTTTTGTGAAAGAATAATTCATTCTCTCGTTGCTCCTTAGTAATTCCCTATCAGGGTCATGGGATTTTCACTGCCAATGGACCGATGAACCGTGACACTGGGAAAGAGGTTTATGGATTCCATAATAGTCAAATAATTAGATTCAAGAGCCCATAATCCCTAAACTCTCACTGTAAGTTAGTGTGATACAGTGATCTGAATGGAGAATTAGGATCCTTGGAGGTTACTTCTGGAGAGGCCCTGCTCTCGCTCCCACCCTCTTCGCAGGCTCAATTGGTGGGGACGAGGGAGAGGGCCTTCTCTGTGGTGGCCCCCCAACTCTGGAACTCGCTCCCTAAGGATATCAGACAGGCCCCACATTGGCAGTTTTTAGGAGGAGCTTGAAAACGTTCCAATGTGCCTTCCCGGAATAAAGTAAATAATGCCCTGCTCTGATCAACCATTGCAAAATGTCCTCAAAAGCACTTTAATCACCTGTTGGGTTGTCTGCTCCACATTATTTTCTTTTAAAACCCTCCTATGTCCTCCTACCTTTGTTCGTACCCAGTGTTATTTATTTTAAAATTTTACTAATTTACATCGGGTCCAGCCATAATGCTTTTAAACTCTGTTGTTTATTGCTTATTGTAAGTTATAGTGATGGTGTTATTTTACTATGTGTTGCTGGGCTTGGCCTCATGTAAGCTGCCCCGAGTCCCTTCTGGGAGATGGTGGCAGGGTATAAAGTTTAATAATAATAATAATAATAATAATTCTTTTCATTTATCTTGCCTAAGTGTGAAACCTTTATATCCCATGTTAACATTTGCTAGCTTTTATTTGGCCACACATATCCATTTGATGATATCTGCAAATGTGATAAGCATGTCTTCCAGTCCAACATCCAAGTCATTTACAAAGGTGATAAAACAGCTATGGGTAAACTTTGGCCCTCCAGGTGTTCTGCACTACAATGCCCACAATTCCTAACAGCCTCAGGCCCCTTCTTTTTCCCCCTCAGCCGCTTAAGGGCTTCGGTGCCCCCCAAATTCTCCTGAGCTTTCCACCATCCCCTTGCATCACCTCACCACCCACTAGGGGGCAGTAACGCCCACTTTGGGAAGCACAGCTCTAGAGTAAGAGGCACTCAGTTGCGGGCAAATTTCAGGCTTGCCTGCACACACCACCATAATGCCCTGCCACACTCAGAGAGTGGGTGTGGCAGGGCATGCAGGCATGCTCGGAGCGTGCCTGCAGCTGAGCTCTGGGACTACCTGCCTGCATGACCCGTCACACACACGCTCTCTTTCCAAGGGAAGAAGGGAAGTTTGAATGCACACGAAAGCAGGCTATAGGCAGGCTTTCGTGTCAAGCAGATTTTTGTAAGGGGAGGGGGCTTCCTGTTTCGTGCTTCCAAATAAATGGAAGACACGAAAGATGGTAGTAATGAATATCACACACATGTCTAGTAGTAAAACCAAATTTGTGCTAAGGAAAGCATTTAATTTGATCTTGTTGTGCAATGTACAATTATAATAAAGTTGTTCTATTCTAAAAGATATTACACAACATCCAAAGCATTTCCGTCATCTACCAAGTTTGTAGTTCTTATTTTAAAGAGAGAGACTGAGTTAATTTTGCTTGATTTGTTTTTGAGAAACACATGCTGGATATTCGGAATCACAGCATTTCTTTCAAAGTTTGAACAGACTGCCTATTTAATGATCCATTCTAAATTATCTGTTATCAACATCAAATATATTGCTCGGTAGTTGTTCAAAGTAGGGACAACATTGCTCTCCTCCAGTCAATTGGGACTTCTCATGTCCTTAAAGACATCTCAAAGATGATTGACAAAGGCTCTGAGATTACACATTTAGTACTCTCGCGGGCAGTTCTTCCAGTCCTTATATGTTTTTCAGAGTATTACTGCACCAGACATGTAGCCGGGCTTCAGCCCCCCTCCCCCCGAAATTCTCAGGGTAGTTCACAAGAAGGCCTTACTGGTACATTATTTAAACTGTTATGTGTATTCATCTCATGATCTGATCACCATGCTCAATATATCCCATATGCATGAGGGTATTGGGGTGACAATACAAAAGGTTTGCTAGGGTAGACCCTCTCACTGAGACTCCCCCCCCCCCCGAATCAAACTCAGCCCCTCCCGAATCAAAATCCTGGCTACGGCCCTGTACTGCACTATTGCACTTTACAGGTTTATTTCAAAGCTCTTGCCTTCTCTAACACAAAGTACTTCTCCAAAGAGAAGTGAATAGGAGTACTGAAGGCAGGTGGCAAACAGCTCTGCCATCAAATTATCCTCAAAGACAGACCGGCTTGATGGAAATTATTGGGGAGGACTGGGCACTTGCCTGAACTCACTGTCTCTGGAGATCCAGCGCAGTGGGAGATCCACCCAAAGGGCACTCACTTCGTTCTCGTATATAACCTTCTCACCTTCAAACTGCAAATACAAGAGAAATGCATTCAAACAGTGAGAGATTGCTGTCAGCCGGGGAGGCCAAGTTCAATTTCAGAAAAGCTGTAGCGGAATCCAGTCTAGGGGCATCTAGGGATGAAGTCAAAAGCATGGGATCAAAAACAATAGCATCTTAATGTGTTGTCAAAAGCTTTCATGGCCAGAATCGCTGGGTTGCTGTGAGTTTTCCAGGCTGTATGGTCATGTTCCAGAAGCATTCTCTTCTGACATTTCACCCACATCTATGGCAGGCATCCTCAGAGGTTGTGAGGTCTGTTGGGTATTGGGATATGAATTACGACTTGTTAGGATTGTAACCTATTGGGTAGCAGAGTTTTGGAAGTTTTCCTTTAGTTTATTGGGTAATGGATTATCATTGGGCATGGAAATAACTTGTTTTTATTTTTTGCTCTCAGCAGAAAATGACCCAAGTAGACTTCTTTAAAATAACATGCTTGTTTTACTCACAACTTCAAGTATACATGCACATTTATTGTCGGGTAAAACTTTAATACATTTCAGTTTGCATCTTTAATTTATAGTCTTTAACAGTATCTTCAAAACTATATTGCTCTGTGCAGATCTCTTTCATAATAGTCTACTTCCAAGGAACTCAAGCCTTAACAGTTTTCTGACTTCTGTACTCAAACTGACTCAAGCCTCAACTGTCAAACTGTCATCCTTTTAAACTGCATTCTAAACAGTCACTGAACCAGTCAAATGGTCTGCAGCCCCTCCCACTGCCTCAAGTACATAGAGCTAAGGACACTGTGAACCAAAAATACATACACTTCCGGAAATTAATATCACATTATAAATCGACAAAACATGAAATAGAGGAGGCTTGAGAAGGGTGCTATCTCCAACACTGGAAACTGGGAAAGTGGGGTTCATATATCTGTGGAATGTCCAGGGGAATAAAAATAAACAAAATCATTTTTAAAAATGAAAAAGAACAAAATCTGGCTACCAATATTTAAAAACCAGGACAGTAAATAAAGTAAATAAAAAGCAACACCTCCCAACAATGGATTCTCCCTAGGCAAAAAGCAGCCAGGCCTTAAAGCTGCAAGGCCATTCAGTGCTAATCAAGCTGGCCAATTGCAACATTTACACTTGCCTCAAACAGACTAGAGTTCTTTCTCCCACCCTGGGCATTATTCCACAGATATATAAACCCCACTTACCTAGTCCAACAGAACTCACAACCTCTGTGGATGCCTGCCATTGATGTAGGTGAAATGTCAGAGAATGCTTCTGGAACATGGCCAGACAGCCCGGAGAAGAGCCAAACTCCAGGACAGCCAGGTTTCGTGCCCAGTTCCTGGCCTCTCAAAGAGTCTAAATGCATCAAGATCAGGAGGTTGAAAATAACGCACCTTCTGCCGGGTCCCGCATCCGTTCAGTGGTATGCGAAAATGAACCATATTGTTTGAAGGAGATCTGAAGACTGGACCACAGGCAGGGTCTTTCAGCTTCAGCGTATCCAGGTTTAGCGCTGGCCTCGTGCTGTCGCTGTGTACGTCAAACTCCATGTGGCCATCCTGAGTGCATATAGCAGCTGTAGCAGAGTGACAAAACAAGTCAACGCAGGAGCCAGGTACTTCCTAGAAAGGACAACCAGCCAGTAACCTTCACCCCAATTCCATCACCCATCTCTGCAAGCAATCACTCAAACTGTGAGAAAAAACAGCAACTACCCCACCAACTCTCTCACCCGCCTACCTCAGTAATTCGTTGGGTCAGGGAGAAAATGGATGCACTTTCTCACTTTGGGTTTCAACATCATTCCCCACTAGGTTAAGCAGCTGAGGGGGGGGGAGGGATCCGAGGCTGTTAGGAATTGTGGGAGTTGAAGTCCAAAACACCTGAAGGGAGGGCCCAAGTTTGCCCATGCCTGCTATACATGCATACTTTGAGCAGGCATCCTCAAACTCCAGCTCTCCAGCTGTTTGGGCCTCCAACACCCAGAGGTTGTGAGGTCTGTTAGAAAACCTGGACACTCCACAGCTATATAAACCCCACTTGCCTAGTTTCCAATAGACCTCATAACCTCTAAGGATGCCTGTGATAGATGTGGGTGATACGTCAGGAGAGAATGCTTCTGGAAAATCGCCAGGCAGTCTGAAATCTCACAGCAACCCAACAAAGCAACATTCAGGCTCTGAAGGAGACTGCATTTTTCAATGTTTCCAACATTTTCCAGTTTTTCTGCCCATGACTTCAAAAGTTCATCGGATTTCAACATCTTTCCACTGAAGTAAGGAAGACAATACAAAGACAGGCACATTTGATGACTAGCAACTACTTCCACTATTTCCTATTCCACTGATACCAGAATCCTAGCCTTCCTTCTCCCGCACCTTAAACAACCCAAAGGCCAATCCTGGACAATTCTGTCATGTTACCCCCTCCATTCTGCCTTGGTCGACCGCACCTGGAGTTACACTAAGTCCAATTCTGGGCACCGTAATGTAAAGGAGATGTTGACAAGCTGCAATGTGTCCAGAGGAAGAGGGTGACTCAAATGATCAAGGGTCTGAAGAACAAGCCATATGAGGAATGACTTAAAGAGCTGGGCATGTTTAGCTTGCAGAAGAGAAGCTGAGAGGAGACATGAGGGCCATGTATAAAGATGTGTTGGGAAGTCATAGGGAGGAAGGAGCAAGCTTGTGTTCTTGCTGCCCTGGAGACTAGGATGAGGAACTATGGCTTCAAACTACAGGGGAGATTCCACCTGAACATCAGGAATAACTTCCTAACTGTAAGAGCTGTTCAGCAGTGGAACTCTCTGTCACGGAGTGTGGTGGAGGCTCCTTCTTTGGAGGATTTTAAACAGAGGCCACCTGTCAGGGGTGCTTTGACTGCAATTTCCCTGCTTCTTGTCAGAATGGGGTTGGACTGGATGGGCCACAAGGTCTCTTCCAACTCTATGATTCTATGGTTTGTGAACCATATTCTGTCAGAAGAACAGCCTCTTCTTCAAGAAGGAATATTTAAGTCTTCTAACTATATTCTAGCTTGACTTGGAACATTTTTGAGTCCTCTTGTATAATGCCAACTTCTCTCTCTTTAAGGTAGACGACTTTAAAAGATGTTCCTGTTGTCTTCCTCGCTGTCTGGCAGCACTTTGGCTCATTTGCCAGATAAGCTTCACACAGCCTGAAGGCTGGCCTCCGGGGGGAGAAAAAGCAGCAGCAGCACTTTCCATTCTCTTGCCAGGGATTTCAACTTTCTTTAGCAAACATCCAGCTGCTGCCATTATGGCAGTTGACAGAGCTGAACAATGTTTTTCTGCAACTATTGTCTGGGAAACCTTCTTTAGAATGGTGCCCCGGTCAGATGAGAAGTGCAGCTTATCTCATAATTTTCATGTCTGGTGCTCAAGTTAAGAGACATATTACAAATGCATACATTTAAGAATTTTAGAACTATGTACTTGAGAGCACAGCAGTACTTTTCCTCTGCATTCATTACAGCCAGTAAAGAGTGCAGGATTCCCAGTTTTTCATGCACAAATGCCAGCAAAATGAACCACTTCTCTCTCTCTCTCTCTCTCTCTCTCTCTCTCCATATAAAGTGGAATGTATGTTTGTATATGGCAGCATTCTGATTGCTGCCACAGCGACCAGCGCCACAGCGACCAGCGCGGATGATGGACCTGCACCAAACTTGGTACACATAACCCCCCTGACCCCCTTTACATCCTGGTGCGGTTTGGGGGAGATGGACCACGGATTATGGGATGTGTAGTACTTTCCAACACTTTGGTTCCCACAGACCACTGTGGCCACCTAAAAGGACCAATACAGACCACACTTGGCACACACAGCCCCCATTACCCACTCTATGTCCTGGTGCAGTTTGGAGGAGGGCGGACCACGGATTATGGGACTTGAAGTACCTCTACTCACTTCCCAAGCCCGCTGCGACCCACATCCGATTACTGATCGAGACCACACTTGCCACACAAAACCCACATGACTGCCTTCATGTCCTGGTGAGGTTCGGGGGAGGACTGACAATGGATGATGGGATTCGTAGTACTTTCACACACCCCTGTTCCCACAGACAACTGCGACCCCCAACAAACATGGATAAAAAACCACACTTGGCACACAGAACCCCAGTGACCCACTCTACATCCTACCGCAGTTTGGAGGTGGGTGGACCACAGATGGGACTTGCAGTACCTTCAGTAATTTCAGGATACCACTGCAACTCCCTATAATGAGGGATCAAGGCCACACTTGGCAGACAGAGCCTCCATGACCCACGCTACGTCCTGGTGCTGTTTGGAGGATGTTGGACCATGGATGATGGGACTCGCAGTACCTTCACTAACTTCCTGACACCACTGTGAGCCACATCAATAACTACTACAGACCAACTAATACGTTTCTCAAAAAACCCGGGCACCGCCGGGTCCCCAAGCTAGTTATAAATTTCGAAAGCTTTCCAGTGGTCTTCAAAAGGTTCACAATGCTGTTGTCTACTGTTGCAATGCCTACGTGACCTGGCTATTTCATTTCACATGTGAATATATTATTGGTTTTAAAAAGTCTACCGAAATATATTAAACTACTCTTCCCTTTTTCTGCAGTGTAGAAATCCCTATCCTTGCCATATGATTTCTATGTCTGGAATCAAACTTCTATTAAATAACATTGAACAGATATCACAGCAGGGCAAAGAATCCTTCTGACCAAGGCAAGAAATCTACAGAGGCGGTTTTGCCAGTCCCTTCCTCTGGAATGGAGTCTATGGGGCCTGTTATTCCTTGACTTCCCCATCCAAGAACCATCTAGTGCTGACCCTGCTTAGATTTCAAGATCAGTCAGGACTTGGTGCTTTCAGGTAATTTGCGCTTCCTTTGCTTAGACCTTGATTCCACTGGAGGCACATATATTGCCAACTGAGAACCACTGCTTTAGTTTAGGCTCCTTTAATGTCATCCCTTCTGGTTGCATTCCAAAGAATCCGGAATACCTAATTTTAGGGTAATTGAGATATTCCTCTCCAATCAACAAATAGTTTTAAAGGCCAACTGCAACAACTTTCCAGGTATGTCTACATAGGTCATGCCAGCTTGAAGCCCCCAACACAGTTAAGATCACAGGCATCCTTGGCTCATCCTTTACATCAGTGGTTCTCAACCTGTGGGTCCCCAAGTGTTGTGGCCTACAACACCCAGGAATCCCAGCCAGTTTACCAGCTGTTAGGATTTCTGGGAGTTGAAGGTTGACCCACAGGTTGAGAATCACTGCTTTACATCCTAAGGACCCATCTTTGAGATGCTGTCAACTACGACGTTTATGAACTTTATGAAGTTTGTGAAGTCCTTACCTATTGGTGCATCTTGCTCGCAAGGACACTCTGGGAAAGTAACCATTGTTGCCATCTCTCCATGGTAATCAAATTTGAGTTTCAAGGCTGAAGTGTATGTCCGGAAGCCTGAGCAGTCGTCATCTCTGTAGAGCTGAAGTAAGGACAAGGAGAAGATTTAGCATTACTTATACTGCTATCCTGTTACAGGAGGAGAGGCAGCCATGTTGGAAGTTGATTGTTCTGAGATGGCCAAAGCACAATTCACCATACACTCCTTCCAGCCACTTCATCAGTTACATCAATTGCATCCAGTTCCAGGGGCCTGGAAGCAATCTTCAAAGGGGTGCATCTGTGATAAGTCACATATAGACTTGCATATATTCCAACTTGTCCATGTCCTTCTTGAATTGTGGTGCCCAGAACTGGACAGAGATTTCAGGCAAGCTCCTACCAATGGAATAGTATCACCATCTCCCTAATCAGGACAGCACTGTCCCATTGATACAGCCAAGAGTTGCATTGGGGGGTGGGGATGGCAGTCATATCATACTGTTGACACTTTTAACTCATGATCTACTAAGACCAGTAGATCCCCTTTCTTCATAGAGCTGGAAGAGACCAGCCAAACCCCATGCCATGCAGGAATATGTGACTATCCATCTCCACTCTAATAGAAAGGTTTACCTGAGATTTCAGGTCTTTCTTGCTGATGGACAACTGCAGCCCTCTCCTTGTGTCGATGCCAATTCCACTGGCTTGAAACTGGTTCAGAGGAATGTTCTTCTCATCCAGACTGACAGCGGTCAGTATTCCTGGGAAAGCTGGGATGGTAATTATCATATGAGTCGAATTGCATGTTGCCGGCCCTAAAGGGATGAACAGAGTGGAGTCTTTTTAGTGAACCATTTCATAACAATGTCCTATGGATATTACTTCAGAGCAGGTACTTGAGTAGAATTAGTTTTCATTTGGAGTACTCCCTGTAATACTATATGGTCCAAAATGTTAAGGTTACTCTACTGCACATATAGACTTGCATATATTCTTGGGGGTCGGGACCCCTGGGGGGGGTCATGGGGGGGTGTCAGAGGGATTGTCAAAGACCATCAGAAAACACAGCCTTTTCTGTTGGTCATGGGGGTTCTGTGTGTGAAGTTTGGCCCAATGCCATCATTGGTAGGGTTCAGAATGCTCTTTGATTGTAGATGAACTATAAATCCCAGAAACTACAACTCCCAAATGACAAGGTCTATTTTCCCCAAACTCTACCAGTGTTCTCTTTTGGGCATATTGAGTATCCATGCCAAGTTTGGTCCAGAGCCAAACTTGTCCACAGTGCTCTCTGGATGTAGGTGAATTATGACTCCAAAACTCAAGGTCAATGCCCACCAAACCCTTCCAGTATTTTCTGTTGGCCATGGGAGTTCTGTGTGCCAAATTTTGTTCAATTCCATCATTGATGGAGTTCAGAATGCTCTTTGATTGTTGGTGAACTATAAATCCCAGCAGCTACAACTCCCAAATGACAAAATCAGAAGTGTTTAGAAATTAAATGTAAATACTCCATACATTTAAAGAAACCCACAGAATGATGTGGAAGTGCGAAGAACCAATTTTAGGGATGTACTCATTGCAAAAGTCACCACCTCCAAAGACTGATTAGCCCAACTTCCTATTCACTCCTAACAGATTATTTTTTAGATGCAAGAGATAAAGATACGCTACATCTATTGTGTTGTTAGCTACCTGGAGCACAGATCATTCTTGACTCCACCGTGAGCCGTTGTTCAGGAGGTCCATAAGTAAGCTTGAGCGCCACAGTGTACAGGACATGGCCATCTTGCTGTAACACATCAAATATAGCTCTGACATTGCTGGAAGTAACATAACAAGAGCTATCCTATGATGAAAGCAGGCCTGATTTCCTAGTGCTCTCTTCCAGTTTATCTGGGGAGGCCTCATGAAAAACAAACCAAACAAGACTATTTCATGTCAAGACAAAGTCACAAGTACAAACAATGTGCTCATGTCTATTTGGCCAATGTCACTTTTGGGGAAATTGAAATCTCCATAACCTTTTGGGAAATGGTATCCATAACCTTTTGGGGAAATCAGGAATCTCCCTGAGAAGAGTCAACCTTCTCCTTAGTGGTAAATATCACTAGCATTCATGAAAAGCAATTAAGTTTCTCAGTTGTTAAACTGATATACCTAGATATCTCTTTGAACTGTTAGGGACAAAGATATGTCAATGCACAAAAAACATGAGTTTTAGAAGCATTATTTTCAGTTGCCCAAAAAAAAATCTACTCTCCCTTAAAACATCCTGGTTTAAATCGTGCTCTGAAGAGACAAAAATAGACTTCTTTAAAAGTAGCATAGTTGGTTTAGTCACAAACTTCATGTATTCTGCATAAAGATACATTTATCAATAAAACAGTTTTAAAATGACGGGTCACGAAGCAAAACCCTGAATTTTTCCAAAATGGTTCTGATTTCTGGGTTAAACAATGATCCAAATGTGTACAAATTGATAGTGACTATGTTTAATGGTAGCTTTGCATAGAGCAGTGGTTCTCAACCTGTAGGTCCCTGGGTGTTTTGGCCTACAACTCCCAGAAATCCCAGCCAGCTTACCAGCTGTTAGGTTGAGAACTACTGACGTAGAGGGATCTGTAACAACTTCTATTATATGTTCACTGATAATGTTTTTATGACACAGGAGACAAAACCTTTTGACCCACTCTCATATTAAACATGCAGAGAAGTCATGAACCTTCTTGAACACAGGTGGGGAATTATCATCTCTCGGGAACACCTCCTCTTACGTAGGTCACTTAATTGGTTACAAATGAAATTTTATTTCCAATCAGATAAAAGGAAGGAAATAACTCAGGGACTACCTGTATATAACTGCAGCCTTATAATACTATAATGGGAGGGAGTGTGACCTAACTGTTGGATTATATATATATATATATATATATATATATACATATATATATATATATATATATATATATATATATATATATATATATATATATCCCCAAAATGGAGCAATGGGTGGAACCCTTATGAAGGTTATGCTGAAGGTTATGCTGAAGGTCAGCAGTTCGAATCCGCAGGATGGAGTGAGTTCCCACTATTAGCCCTAGCTCCTGCCAACTAGCAGTTCAAAAACATCCAAATGTGAGTAGATCAATAGGTACCGCTTTGGCAGGAAAAGGTAAAAAAATGCTCCAAGCAGTCATGTCGGCCACACGACCAGGAGGTGTCTACGGACAACGCAGGCTCCTCAGCTTGGAAATGGAGAAAGAACACCTTCCCCAGAGCCGGAGATGAGAACCGCCTCCAAGCCGAAAATGAAAAGAGGAAACCTTTGCCTTTGTGTATTTGGGTCTCATTGTATGTCATTTGTAACAAGACATTGAATGTTTGCATGTGTCTGTGTATATACTGTAATCCGCTCTGTCCCCTCAGGGTAAAGGGCAGAATATAAATGAATTATTATTATCCAGTCCTATATCCTAGGTTCCCAGTTTAAATGTTGGCTTATATTATTTCATGCTCTGTGGCATCCTTTTTTATTACTTCCTCATTACAATGCTTGGTTGCTGCATTACACCTGAACCCACAAACTGCCCCCAAAATGGCCTTTGTGGTGGAGTCATTTGAAGTCTGGACCAGGGTTTGAATCCTTACTTGGCCCATGCAAACCCACTTGGGCAATTCACAGCCTCTCAATCTTAAACTCAGTCTTGCTAGAAAGAACCACGTGAGAGGGTTTCTGGCAACAACCTGAAGTCACAAGATGACAACATTTCCCATACCTTGTATGTAGCAACTCCTCTGGCATTGAAGGGGACTCTGAGGATAATCTGGTTGCCATCCATAAGAAAGGTGTAGCCTTGCCGTATAGCTTGCCGAAGGCTTAGGCTGTGTTCTTTAGTTCCATCGTCAATCGACACAATCCACTCCATCCGAGACCCTGCAAGCTGCAATACAGGACATAATTATAATGGCAACTATTATCCCGAGTCCAAAACTGTTCCTGCTACTATTGTTTTAGGCTATTATCCCTAAATAAGACTGATATTTAAAGCAGCAAGAAGATCCAGAACCAGAGTGCCCCCCTTTGCAAAATTGGCCCCTTTCCTTGATTACTAATAGACACTCCTGTGCAAGACCTCGTCCATTATTAAATCCTTTTCGGGTCCAGAAGAAGTGATTTCTCCCTAAAAGCAGGGAAGATTGCTCTGAAACATAGAAACTAACCACAGTACATTAACCAATTTCCAGGTGGTTTTGACTGACAGGCGAATACGAACTCACTTTCAAAGAATTAAATTATGTTTTGTGATGACAAGGCCAGCATACATTGGCTCGCATAATTCGTGCTTGGCAAAAGCAGAGCGTCTAGATACAGTATGTTTAAAAATAAATTGCCTCATGTTTCGAGGTTTGCACAAAATGGAAGGAAACATTACATTCTATTCATAAAAATTACATACCGTATATTCATCATGGAAGCTGGGAATGAGTCTTGGGAATGTAACCTGAAAAGATAAGAGGGAATGTTTTAGTATTAGCCAGCTTTGTAACAAGGAGAGAGACCTTACAGGAGAAAAACACAGAACAGTAAATATGTACATAGAAATATATGCAAATTGCATCATCTCTTCTATAAGGAGTTGTAAAATATCATGCATTTATACAAAAAGATACAAATATTAGAGATGTTTAAAGGGCTGAAAGGGTCCCCTGGTGGTGCAGCGAGTTAAACCATTGAGTGCTGAACTTGCTGACCAAAAGGTTGGCGGTTCAAATCCTGGGAGTAGGGTGAGCTTCTGTTGTTAGCCCCAGCTTCTGCCAAGCTAGCAGTTCAAAAACATGCAAATGTAAGTAGATGAATAGGTATCGCCTTGTTGGGAAGGCAACAGCGCTCCATGCAGTCATGCTGGCCCCATGAATTTGGAGGTGTCTATGGACAATGCCGGTTCTTCAGCTTAGAAATAGAAATGAGCCCAGAGTCAGACATGACTAGACTTAATGTCAAGGGGAAATCTTTACCTTTACTTGATGGACCGAACACAGAATGTTTGTCTTTTAATCTTGATAAGCCACTTTGAGTTCCAGATTGGGAGAAGGGGAAGATAATAGTAGTACAATAGTAATATTTTCACTTCTGCTCTTCAGGCCAGTCACCAGCCATCGTGATTCCTCTCCCTCTCAAACCTGCACTTACAGCCATGAAGTCTTTGGTGCAGTTTGTAGCACGGTTGAAGCTTTGGGAGAGGGATGCCTCGTCCGCCTGGTCATCAACACAATCAACGTCGTAGGTTTCGTTCTTCAGTTCCTGTGTCACCGTATCGTTGAACTGCAGTCTGAATCTCAGGTGGCGCTTGTTATGCTGTAGGGAGATAGCGCACCAAAGTATAGCAACCAGAATTAGTCAGGACAATAAGCCATGCCTCCAGATCCCACCTTCAGCCCACCCTCCCACATGCTTTCATCATTGCAGCCAATATTAGAATCATAGAATTGGAAGAGTCCTCGTGGGCATCTAGTCCAACGCCATTTTGCAAAGAAGCAGGAAAATTACTTTCAAAGCACCCCCCAATAGATGGCCATCCAGCCTCTGTTTAAAAGCCTCCATAGACAGAGCCTCCAACACTCCAGGGCAGAGTGTGAGGTCCACTGCTGAACAGCTCTCACAGTTAGGAAGTTATTTCTAATGTTCTTTTCGTGTAGTTTGAAGCCATTGTTCCACATCCTAGTCTTTAGGGCAGCAAAAAATTAGCTTGCTCCCTCCTTCCTATGACTTCCCCTTACACCTTGACACATGGTCCTCATCATGTCTCCTTTCAGCCTTCTCTTCTGCAGGCTAAACATGCCCAGCTCTTTAAGCTGCTCCTCATAGGGCTTGTTGTCCAGACCCTTGATCCTTTGAGTCGCCCTCCTCTGGACACATTTCAGCTTGTCAACGTCTCCCTTCAATTGTGGTGCCCAGAATTGGACACAGTGTGATTCCAGGTGTCCTCTGACCAAGGCAGAATAGAGGAGTAGCATGACTTCCATTGATCTAGGCACCAGACTCCCATTGATGCAGAAACTAGGGGTAGGCAAACATGGTGGTTGCAATTCTGGAACACTTGGGACAAGTCTTGGCAAGCAGATTTACTGGGAAGGAATGCTGGGAGTTGCGGTTCACCAGCATCCTGAGGTACACACTTTGGTCACCTTTAGAAAACACATCTTAGGTGCAGCTATACCAGGCATGGGCAAACTTCATCCCTCCAGGTGTTTTGGACTACAACTCCCACAATCCCTAAGAGCCTCAGGCCCCTTCCTTTTCCTCCTCAACCACCTGTTTCCAAAAAAGCCATTTTAAAACACCACTTTATTAAACCATACCAAGGGTCCACTGTATTCAGTTCCTAGTCTGGCTCTTTCTTTCGTGTCAATTGGACAATGTTAGTCTGAAGTTAACCTGTAAGACCAGTACGTGGAAGAAAATGATGGCCTCACACATTACCTTGGGGACATCTCACTCTTGCACAAGACTCTTCATATTCACCCTCATTGAAACATTCTCCACTAAAGTCTGCCAGTATACTCAGATAAACCCTACAATAACATTTATCTGGTTTTCTAAAATGAAAACCATAGACACCGTCATAAATATCTTATGCAGGTTTTAATAACAGCAGCTAGACAAAAAATGGGCAATAAGATATATCTGAAAGAGACATCACAGTTGGGCGAAAAAGGGGATTCTTATGCTGGGCTTTAGCATAGCAGGTTAAACCACCAGTTGCAGAAAATCTTGCCGATTGAAAGGACAACAGTTCTAGCCTGGGTTAGGGTGAGCTCCCAACCATCAGCCCAGCTCCTGCTCACCTAGCAGTTTGAAAACAGTAATGTTAGTAGATAAATAGGTACCGCTTTAGCGCCCATGTGGACATGCCAGCAATTCCACTGGGAGAGCATCTAAGGACAACAAAGCTCTTTAGCATGGAAGATAGAGCAACAGCATCCCCCGTGGCTGGAATTGAGCACAACCTCCAGATGCCGGAGATGTGAAAAGATAGGAAGCCTTCACCTTTGTTTATGTACTCTGTCTTTGTTAATTGTATAATGGCATTGAATGTTTTCTGTATATGCATACTGTGATCCGCCCTGAGTGCACTCGGGGAGATAGGGCAGAGTATAAATAAATAAATTATTATTATTATTATTATTAGATACACAACAAGATTAGTACACAGCAAACAAGATCACTATGCTGGCTTTTGTATTGGATCACATGTTGGACACTTCCCAAGTGTCTAGGACTGTGTGATGTATCGACTAATAATGCGTGCATTAGTATTAGTATTGTGTTGCCTTATAGATTTAGCGTATTTTGTTCGGCATTAGATTTTACAGACTGCAGGCTATGTTTGTTTGTTTATTTACGACATTTTTATCCCGCCCATTTCAGACCGAAGGCTGAACAGATCGATACTATCAATGGCCTTACAATACTATCTCACTAAACCAGGAGCAGAAAGACAGTTTTCTTAAGGCTTTCTGCTTCTGAAGCCCCTTCTACATTGTCATATACAATCCAGATTATCTGCTTTGAACTGGATTATATGGCAAACTTGGCCCAGAGCCATATAATCCAGTTCAAAGCAGACAATGTGGATTATCAGCTTTGATAATCTGGATTTAGTGGCAGTGTTAGAAGGGGCCTGAGAGGCTATAATTTCTATAATTTCCTGGCTTCTGCTTTATGGCAGAAAAACATTTCCATTCCACAGCCTTTTTCACATTGCTTTTAAAAAATGTATTTATATCCCAACCTTCTCCTATGAGATGGAAAGAAGTTGACAATATAAACAGATCTGTACAAATGTAGGGAGGCAGTCAGAAAGACTGAGGCTCAGAATGATCTCAAGCGTTCAAGACAAGCTGAAAATAATAAGCAGAGAGAGTTCAGTGCAACAGGAAGAAAAGGGAAATAACAGGAACCCTGCAGGGGGAAAAGTGAAATGCTAACATGAGATGGAAGGTGCAATTGTTTTGCCTTTATCTTCTCCAAAAAGCAAGACAACGCTTAGCCTAATGAAAGTGAAGCAAAAGGCAGCGGCTTCCAACCTTTGGTCCAAAACACCTGGAGAACCAAAGGTTGGGAACCACAACAAGAAAGGAACAGCAACCAAAAACAGGTTAAGGAATAATACTGTTATGAAACTCCAAGGTTGGCAGAGAATGCTAACAGAACTACAAATCCCAGGCTACCATACAATGCAACCATAGGCATTAAAGGAAGAGTGAAGTGATACTGATTCATAGTGTGGAAGAGGCCAGAAATGAAAGTGGAAGTTCAACTTTCTAAAACACAGCAGTAACGTTATAAGGGAGGGATGGATGCTTAAAAAAAATAAAGATTTAGTCTTGGGATTTCATTATTCCTAATCACTGGGCCCCATAGTTATTTGTGGAATGTACTGTGAAGTCAAAAATATGCTAGTGAAAGTACATTGGCTCCCAAAAGTATAATTAAAGAGCATAGATACCTCCAGGTTGGTGCAGTTCTCATACTCAGCAGTCACAGTTTGCTTTTCATGGTCCACAACATACTGACAATCCTGAATTTCTTCCCCATTGGCACCTAAGGACAAACAGGCAGAACATGGCACACTTTGGAGGAACAACACAAGCTAATTCAAGGTACCTCACAACCTCTGAGGATGCTTGCCACAGATGCAGGCGAAACATCAGGAAAGAATGCTTCTAGAACATGGCCATACAGCCCAAAAAACGTGCAACAACCCAGTAATCCGGGCCATGAAGGCCTCTGAGAATACATTAATGCAAGATAAGAAGTAAATGGACCACAGAGAGTACTATACTACATACCAAGTATTTCTATTTCCCAAGAAGTTGCGTTTTCAGATTCCTGAGGAAGCCTAATTTGGAATTGATCGTCATGGCAAGATACAGAACCTGAAAGAAGAAAAAACAGGAAAAACATGGCGTTTGACTCAAGAAACAGAAAATACTCAACACTGTGCTCCAGTCTTTGAACTTCATCCATAACTTACTATACATTTATAACAGTGAATTCATTGCGGAAAACACTTACAAAATAGAAACCTGTTCTGGCACAAGTGTGTCAGATTTGTAATTGTAACCTTTGTTGCTCTTTGCATTAAAAACTGGTTAGTAACTCAGTGTCATTCTCTAATAGTTCTCCCTATTGATTGGGTAGAGGAGTCAGCAGGAGCTTAGAGGAACTACAAGAAGGGGCTGCGGTGGCACAGTGGGTTAAACTGCTAAGGTGCAGAATTTGCTAACCAGAAGGTTGGTGGTTCGAATCTGCAGATGGGGTGAGCTCCCGTCGCTAGCCCCAGCTTCTACTAAACTTGGCAGTCTGAAAACATGCAAATGTATGTAGATCAATAGGAACCGCTCAGGCGGGAAGGTAATGGCACTCCATGCAGTCATGGAAGCAACAAGGAGAACCACAGGAAATGTACAGGTTCGCACTGGTAAAGATGACAATAACACAATCACTGTGGTATCAAAATTGTAAATATAATAAGGGTGAATAACATTAGCTAAGCAGCATAGTGAAAGTCATCAATATTGATCTATACATTCAGATATATGCAACACATCATAGCAAAGTCATCAATATCAATCTATACATGCAGGTATATGCAACACATACAAATATACAGTAAAAGAGGTGCGTCTACAGAAACAATTCATAGTAGAAAGACAAGAACTTTCCAAACTGTTTGATCTGCAGTCTCTAGGCCCCCTTCCACACAGCTGAATAAAATCCCACATTTTCTGCTTTAAACAGGAATATGTGGCAGTGTGGACTCAGATAATCCAGTTAAAAGCAGATATTATGGAATTTTCCGTCTTGATATTCCGGGTTATATGGCTATGTATATGAAAAATGCTCCCCCCCCCCCAATCTAACACCCTTCATGCATGTAGGAAGGCACCATCCCTGACAGATGGCCATCCATCCAGTCTCAAAGTTATAAATTTTATATTTTATATTTTGCACAATGTGCGGATTGCAGCAGTTACCACCAAGATGGATGAGGTTTCTAATTAAGACAATGTTGTATGTGACCAATGGCACGGAGTGTGTATGGAGGAAACTACACAGGAATCAACTGTAGTACATAAGTATAAAGGGAGAAAAATCCAAACCTCTTTTATACAGTATATAGATATAAAACTTATTACATCTATTTATCGAGCTCTTATAAGGGTTTGGTCCAGTTTGCTAATCAAACTGAATTGCCATGTCACAAAAGAAGGCGTCGTCTAAAAAGGTGTGTGCCTAATGTTGGAAAAGTTTGGAAAGGTCTGACCTGGGGCAACAAAACCTCTTTTGATGTTTTAAAAACTGCTCTCAAATATCACCTGCCTCACACTCACCCCACGGCAGTAGCCCCAGGACATGGTTTGTTTGGTTTTTTTCCCCAAACAAACATGCCAAACCAGGAAATACATGGTAAAATTGCATGCCAAGCCACCACTTTTTAAGCTATCAGATATTGGAGACCAGTACACAACCCAACAAATTAAAAAAAAACTTGGTTTTTAGGACTGTTCCTGGGGTTATTTGTGGCGCGGGTTCAGAAAACTGCATTGGATAGACTAGTTTCCGAGATATGGTTGAATTTATAATAGAAATTCTGTATCACAATTCTGTGCTTTTGTTACAAAACAAGTAGTGCTTTTGTTACAAAGGTGCCAGGCTTTAGCATAGCAGGTTAATCACCAAGCTGCAATAAATCTTGCCAAACGGAAGGTTGACAGTTCAAACCCAGGTCAGGGTGAGTGCCTGCATTTAGCCCAGCTTCTGCCTACCCAGCAGTTCAAAAACAAATGTGAGTAGATAAATAGGAACTGCATTAAAGCAGGGAGTTATTTAGGCACTAGGTTTCGATCAGAAAAAGGAGGAAGTGTACAAAGAAAGCTCTTTGGCAAGGAGATGGAGCAACAGCACCCCTCTGTGGACGGAGCTGAGAACAGCCTCCAAAGATGCCAAATGATGGGAAATCCTATATATACACCTCTATCTGTTGTCTGTCTTGCCATTGTATAATCAGCATTGAATGTTTGCTGCATATGTGTTCTGTGATCTGCCCCGAGTCCCCTTCAGGATGAGAAGGGTGGAATATAAATAGTGTAAACAAATAAATATAGTACACTTTTTTAATAACCACATTTTTGTAGCATGGCTGGGGCTTAACCCTCCAGATGTTTTGCCCTACAGCTCCTATCAGAATTACCCAGCATGCATGTTAAGAAGGAAATTCTGGAAGTTGTAGTTCACAACATCCAGAAAGCCAAAGGTTCCCTGTCCAAAGCTAATGGCCTCCAAATGTAACCAACTTCAACTCTAAGCAACGAGGAGAGTAACGAAATAGTGACAGATATAATTTTATCTTCTGATTTCAATACTTCACATTAAACAATATACACAAATTATGTTGCTACACAGCAAAGCAGTAATTATGCACAAATATCCAGGTAAGTACCACACATAAATTGAAAATACGCCTAAACATCAATGGACTATTCCGAATAATTCAATCTATAACGAAATAACGAAATGTGGGGGATCTTTTTTACTCTACGTAGAGCACTTTGGAGAACTGATTTGGGATAACCGAAGAAGGCCCGGTGCCTCTATATGATTTACCTAGGTGTTCTAAGGTATGAATGCTATTTGTTACGCTCCTCGTACGTGGTTACTTTGTGGGATATCCCATACTGTTACTCATGTATCTTACTGCATATATTGTTTAGAATAACTCACTACGTTGTTTGGGAACGCCGAAGATTGTCCCCGGTCTTGGGAAAAGCTTCTGAAAGGCGAAACGGTCAGGCGCAAGTATCCACAGGATTGTCGACCGATTTGGACACTCACCGCATCTATGCTGATAAGCATTATTCATGCATTCTTGTTTATTTGAAAGACTTTTATAGCTACTTCATTGTTTGCAGGGGTGCTCTTGCTGGGACTCTCTACTCAGAGATTGAATTATTCGGAATAGTCCATTGATGTTTAGGTGTATTTTCAATTTATGTGTGGTACTTACCTGGATATTTGTGCATAATTACTGCTTTGCTGTGTAGCAACATAATTTGTGTTCATTGTTTAATGTGAAGTATTGAAATCAGAAGATAAAATTATATCTGTCACTATTTTGTTACTCTTCTCGTTGCTTTGACTTATTCAAGCAACCCCGTACACCTGTTTCTATACCAACTTCAACTCTCCCAGGAGACCAAGATTTTAGAAGCCAGGTCTCGAGCAGCTGCCTAAGAGATCTGTTTTTCCTCTTCTAGAAGATAAGAATAGCCTTCTGGCATTGAAGTTGTCGTTTCAGATGTCACCAGAAACACTTCAATGCTTTTTTACAGGTGCATCACTTAAGTTATAATTGAAAGCAAGGAAAAACTCAGTGCAAACTCAAGTGGTGAGTCATATCAGCTATAAATAAGCCAGTTCAGCCATCACATCCACAAAACCTTCATTCCATCTTTACACTGTACAAATCCAGTTGATATTAAAATCAGATTGAACTTGAGGTTGTTAGGACTGAGTAGCAATTAATAATAATAAATTATCCACCTCTCCTGATGGTTCACGGAGGGGTACAACAAATTCAAAACCAAATGAACATTAAAATATAATAAATTAAATAGATAAACACGCATCTATCAATATCTATATTCTATTCTATTATATATCTATCTATACGCATAATAAAAGTGAAAAGTGTGTATGTGGCGGAGGTGTCCACTTACACAGAAAGCCTTCCGCCTCCACAAAAAGGCTATAGTTCCAAGTGGTGAGAGGCCTACAAAGGCACTCCTTCAACTGACATTGCAGGTTATAGTGAGCACCATGAACATGTGGCCCAAACGCTGTCAATGTGCTCCACAAACACTATGGCCCACCACTCAAGGAATGTTTTCATTCCAGGACAATTTCATTCTAGATTTGATGTGTTTCCTCCATCACAGGCAAGCATCCCATATTGCATGAAAGTACAGACTAGATATAGAGAGTATGTAGCCACTTTGAGTTGCCTCAGAGAGAAGAAGCAGGGTATATACACACACACACACATATTTAAAATGTATGAAAGTAGATACTATGTATGGAAAGTATGTAGACCCTGAGTTTCCTTTGAAAGAGAAGCAGGATATTAAATAACAATAATAACATAATATAAGATTTAATATTATATAATAACAGAATTATAATATAATTATAATATAATTATTAAATTATAAGAATATAACAATATTATACACATATTATAACATAATATAAAAATAATAAAAATTGCATTACTATATGAAAGTGAAGACTATGTATGGAAAGTATGTAGCAGCTTTGATTCTCCTTTGAGAGGGAAGAAGCAGGATATTAAATAATAATATAATTAAAATACTGTATGATAGTACAGACTATGTATGGAAATTATGCAGCTGCTTTGAGTCTCCTTTGAGAGAGAAACAGTTTATTAAATAATAATATAACTATTATAATAAAATAATAATAATTAAAATACCGTATGAAAGTACAGACTATGTATGGAAGGAATGTAGCTGCTTTAAGTCTCCTTTGAGAGAGAAGCAGGATATTAAATAACAATAATGATATAATAATGTAATTATAATAATATAATGACATAATTATATTATTATAATTATATAATGATTATATGATTATAAATAAAATATAATAATGTACACATATAATATTATATATTATATATATTATATTATATATTATATAAAAATTAAAAAAAATTATGTATGGAAAGTATGTAACTGCTTTGAGTCTCCTTTGAGAGAAGCAGGATATTAATATTAAAATCATATAATAATAATATAATAGTATAATATAATATAATAATAAAAATTAAAATATTGTATGAAAGCACAGGCTACGGATACAAAGTATGTAGCCGCTTTGAGTAATAGTATAATAACATAATATAGTCATATAATATAATAGTAATAAAAATTAAAATATTGTATGAAAGCACAGGGTATGGATACAAAGTATGTAATAAAAATAAAATATAATGTCATATAATATAATAGTAATAAAAATTAAAATATTGTATGAAAGCACAGGGTATGGATACAAAGTATGTAGCCACTTTGAGTCTCCTTTGGGAAAGAAAGATATTACTATAAATATAATTAAAATATTGTATGAAAGTATAGACAATGTATGGAGAGAGTATGTTGGCGGTTTGAGTTTGAGATATAAGTGGAATAATAATAATAATGTAAGAAAGTACAGATTAGGCATGGAGAGTATGTAGCAGAGATAAATGGAATAACAATAATTAATAATATTGTGTGTGTGTGTGTGTGTTGCGTCTATATCTTATATATATATATATATATATAAGGTATATACGCAATATTATTTAATTCCATATTTAGACTTGGGTCCCACCTCCAAGATATCTCATTAGGAATGTAAATAGAAATACAGGGTTTCCAAAATAAATTTTAACTAGCTTGGTCTAGTTCTTTTCTAATACATGATGAAGATGGAGGGGAGTGTTTAATGACATTTATCCCTGTAATTAATTAAATTATTAACACTAATAATTGTGACCATGTGACCCTTTACCTGCATGAAATAGCCTCCCATTACCTGCAAAATCTAAAGCCACGGAATGGAGCAAGCACTCGAGCAGGCAGCCAAGCAAGAGGACCGCCCTAAAAAGAAAGACAAAACCAGAGAGAATTCGATTTGGAACCAGTGTTGCAGCTCCCGGCCTCCTCTTCTGCCCTCCCTCCAAAAACTTTAGGAATCCCCATTTACCGGCTATTGCCCAAACCCCAACAGCTGTGCAACCACATGCTGCTCAGCAACTGATGCAAAGTTTCAATGAAGGCAGGAAGGGGAACCCCGGGAGTGTTTATAGCGCCCCTTGGCCCACCGCGCATGCGCAACTGCCACCCAAGCACAGCTGGAGGGCTGATGGAGAAGGATGCCGCTTTCATCACCTGTCGCGCGTTAGACCCAGGCGGGGCGGGGCAGGGGCCTCTCTTGAGAAGGATTGGGCTGCAAGGCTGCTTCGACGCCGAAGAATTAATGCAGTTCAGCGCCACTTTCCCTGCCAAGGCTCAGTGCTATGGGATCCTGGGATTTGTAGACTGGTGAAGGGCCAGGACTTATTCCAAGGGATCCCATGGAATATTGGCATATGCATAAGCAGATACTTTTAGACTATTAGCATATGCATAAAGAGATCCCTTGAAATATTGGCACATGCATAAAGGGAAATACCTTTGGAATATTAGCATATGCATAAGGAGATATTTTTGGAATATTGGCATATGCATAAGGAGATCCCCTGGAATATTAGCATATTCATAAGGAGATATTTTTGGAATATTAGCACATGCATAAAGGGATCCCCTGGAATATTAGCATATTCATAAGGAGATACTTTTGGAATATTGGCATATGCATCAGGCGATCCCTTGGAATATTAGCATATGCATAAGGAGATATTTTTGGAATATTAGCATATGCATAAGGAGATATTTTTGGAATATTTATTTATTTCTTCGACGTATACACCGTCACTCCCAACGGCTCGGGGTGGTTTACATAGGTAAAAGGAACACAGTATGGCAGCAATTTTTAAAAAAATGGCATAGGCATCAGGAAATCCCTTGGAATATTTGCATATGCATAAGGAGATCCCTTTGGAATATTGGCATATGCAAAAGAGATCTCTTTGGAATATTGGCATATGCATAAGCAGAAATGCATAAGCAGAATCCTTGGAATATTAGCATATACATAAGGACATCCCTTTGGAATATTAGCATATGCACAAAGGGATCCCTTGGAATATTAGCATATGCATAAGGATTCCTTGGAATAGATATGGCACTGTTGGCATATCAAATAGGACCCCCATTTCCATGCAAGATACATTCCCAGACTTTTTGCGTGGATCTGTGGAATTGCAGCTAAATATTATATCGGAGGGATAACAGAATTACCGGTGAAAGGGTTAACTTGTACAGGAGAGCGTGAATAAGTGACAAGTGTGTGTGTGTTCTACAGATACAGGGGTCCTACTGTATTCTGACGCCAACCTTGTTAGGTAGGCTGAACTATTTCAAATCTTCTGCTTTACACACACCATAGTTAAAGGTGCAAGAGCCCATCCTTTTTTGCATAGGCCTTTCTCCCTGATGTTAGTCCAATGCCTATTCAGAACCTGTTAATACGACTTTAAAGGCAGAGGCAATTAGCTTGTTAATGGTTGACTTCCAAAGGAATATATTTTCCTATCTGTTGTTATGTAAGTGAACTTTCTTTACCAGGTAAAGTCATATTTGTTTTTTTCTTCTTCCCAATTTTCATTTTCAAAGGTAGCAATAAACAACTCCCGTTCTGAAACCGTAAACAAAAACAAGCCCTCCCTTTCAGCATCTGGAAACACGGCCTCAGGATTCAATTTTCACACCAAGGCAGGAGAGAGACGGTTTTGAAATAGCAATGAATTCAAACATACCTTTTTGGTTCTTAAGACCAGTGTTTACAGAAGTGAAGAAGCCTGAATAAGAACAAACAAAAATGTAAAACCATCTGGATAGATGCCGATTTAATTATATTCAGAGTCGCCACACTGTAGAATGAATGCCGTTTGACATCACTTTAACTGCATGGCTCAGGGCTATGGAATCATGGGATTTGTAGTTTGGTGAAGCACTATCCTGCTTTGGCAGAGAAGACTAAAGACCTTGTGAAACTAGCATTGAACCATGGCAGTTCAAGTGGGCTCAAAACGGCATTCATTCTGCAGTGTAGAATTAAGAAAATGCTTTGAAATGCATGACATTGCTATAAGGTCAACAGGCAACTTGAAAGCCCAGCCCACCAGTTCCTTCTCTGTTGTGCCTTTTATACCATAAAGCAGGCATGGGCAACCTTGGGCCTTCCAGGTGTTTTGGACTTCAACTTCCACCATTCCCAACAGCCTCAGTCCCCTTCTTTTTTTCCCCTCAGCTGCTTAAGCTTGCTCCCTATGACTTCCCCTCACATATTTATACATGGCCCTCATCATGTCTCCTCTTCTGCAGGCTAAACATGCCCAGCTCTTTAAGCCGCTCCTCATAGGGCTTGTTCTCCAGACCCTTGTTCATTTTAGTCACTCTCCTCTGGACACATGCCAGCTTGTCAACATCTCCCTTCAATTGTGGTGCCTAGAACGGGGCACAATATTCCAGGTGTGGTCTGACCAAGGCAGAAGAGAGGGGTAGCATGATTTCCCTGGACTAGACTCCTATTGATGCAGGCCAACATCCCATTGGCCTTTTTAGCTGCTGCATTGTTGGCTTGTGTTTAACTTGTTGTCCACGAGGACTCCAAGATCTTTTTCACATGCTCTGCTGTCGAGCCAGTCATCATCCCCCATTCTGTATCTTGGCAATTACACTATTCTGTTATCCATCTGGCCAGGTGAATGAACCTCTGTTATTGCCTTCAAACCCAGTCATGTTTTTTCCAGCTTTCAAAGTAGCATGGTGTGCTGGGCAACAGACCTACACTACCCTCTTGGGGGCAGATAGCTGATTTTGGTAACAAAATGACTGAGGTTGCCACATGTTGCCATGTGACTCTGGTTGGATCTGCACTGCCATATAATCCAGCATATGATTCCAGATTATCTGATGCGAAATAGATTATATGATTCTACACTGCCATATGGAGCCCCCGGTGGTTCAGTGGGTTAAACCGCTGAACTGCTGAACTTGCTGACGAAAGGTCACCAGTTTGAATCCTGGGAGCGGGATGAGATCCCGCTGTTAGCCCCAGCTTCAGCCAACCTAGCAGTTTGAAAACATGCAAATGTGAGTAGATCAATCAGTACCGCTCTGGGAGGAAGATAATAGTGCTCTATGCAGTCGTGCTGACCACATGACCTTGGAGGCGTCTATGGACAACGCTGGCGCTTCGGCCTAGAAATGGAAATGAGCACCGACCCCCAGAGTTGGACATGACTGGCCTTAATGTCAGGGGGACTTACACTGCCATATAATCCAGTTCAAAACAGATAATCTGAAATCAGAAACTAGATTACATGGCAGTGTAGATGGGACCTCAAAGGCACACATACAGTAAAACTCAGTGTTCCCATAAAGCAAGAGTAAAGACAGCAGGACAAGAGTCTTTAGTAGGGAAAAAGGTCTACATATGGGCCAGGCAATAAACAGGCACATTTGGGTGCAGAGAACTCTCTTGTTTCTTTTGGACAGTGATACTGTCAGAAAACATAACTGTCTAGGCAACCGAAATCCAGACCTGCCAGCCAGTGAGTCATCATTTGAATGATCCAAAGTCCTGTACTCATTAGCCAAACATCCCCAAATCTTGCCAGTAAAAAAAAGGTTCGGCTGCGAATCTAGAGGGGCAAATCACTGAAACGCAGCGTGATTTGCTTCTGCAAAAACCAATTTATGTATTGAGTTATAAGGCCTGGAGCCAACAAAATTCAGAAAGTTCAAATGCCATTTCAAACCTCTGTCCATTTATCCTAATGAATCGCCTTTTTCGCCTCCCCCTTTTGAGACAAGTGATTTGCACCTTGGAACATCTTTTCAGGGAAGACAAGAGAGAAAGGAAGGATGCATTCTAGGCAAAGGGCCCTGCTTCTGGTTCAACACTTTCAAAAGAAGGGACAAAAAGGCTTCCATTCAAGTAACATTCCTCTCCCTCTGATCAGAAGGTCTAATAAAATACTGAAAGGGGATCTGGGGTGAGCTTTTCTCAACCAATTGACAGAAACAACAAGGAAACTAATTAAGCTTTTTCCCTTCCTCCTTGTATTTGTTTTTTTGAATTTGTTCCTTCTGTTAGTGACGGGTCAATTGAATGGTGACACAAGATACAGACTCTCTCTCTCTCTCTCTCTCTCTCTATATATATATATATATATATACTGTATATATATATATTATTTTCATGGCTCAAAACAACATCCTTAGTTTAGTGTGATTTGAGCCTCGGGCTTTAATTTTGGGAGATCTTGTGCCTTCCCAAACATTATGTAAAGTATCTTAGACATTCATTTAAGTCAGGGCATTTGAGGTTTTCATGTCTAATTAAACAATTCATTTAGTCTCCAAATAATCTTATATTTAGCTCTGAAACAAGTAAACAGGTCGAATGACCTGGTTTGAAGAGCAGAGCCAGGAGGCTTACTTCTTAATTACAGCAGCGAGAGGTGTTGAACTGATGGTGCATACTTTGTCAAATATGACATAGACCATAGATCAGTGGTTTTCAACCTGTGGGTGCCCAGTTGTTTTGGCCTTCAACTCCAGAATTCCTAAAAGCTGATAAACTGGCTGGGATTTCTGGGAGTTGTAGGCCAAAACACCTGGAGACCCACAGGTTGAGAACCACTGCCATAGATCATCATGATGATTTATTGATCATGTCAGAAGCAAATTGACGATACAGTTATAATGCATAAAAAACCACAAATAAAGTTTAAAAATTGCATTATGCTAAATTTCCTTTGACCAGAAGCTGGCCACTTCAAGTGCCTCTGGTGTGACTGTAAGAAGGTCCTCACTGTGCATGTGGCAGGACTCAGGATGCATTGTAGGAGGTGGTCTGTGGTTTGCCCTTCCCCACACTAGCATGTCATGGACTCCACTTTGTGGCCCCATTTCTTAAGGTTGGCTCTGCATCTCATGGCCTCAGAGTGCAGTCTGTTCAGTGCCTTCCAAGTTGCCCAGTCTTCTGTGTGCCCAGGAGGGAGTCTCTCATTTGGTATCAGCCACAGATTGAGGTTCCGGGTTTTAGCCTGCCAGTTTTGGACTCTTACTTGTTGATGTGTTCTTGCAAGCATCTCTGTGTTGTTGTTATTTATTAGTTTAGTCGCTTCTGACTCTTTGTGACCTCATGGACCAGCCCAGGCCAGAGCTCCCTGTCGCCCGTGGCCAGCCCCAGCTCCTTCAGAGTCAAGCCAGTCACTTCGAGGATACCAACCATCCATCTTGCCCTTGGTCAGCCCCTCTTCCTTTTTCCTTCCATTTTCCCAAGCATTGTTGTCTTCTTCAAGCTTTCCTGTCTTCTCATTGTGTGGCAAAATACTTCATCTTTGCCTCTACTATCCTTCCCTCCAGTGAGCAGTCGGGCTTTATTTCCTGAAGTATGGACTGGTTGGATCTTCTTGCAGTCCAAGGCACTCTCAGAATGTTCCTCCAACACCAAAGTTCAAAAGCATCTCTCTTCCTTCGCTCAGCCTTCCCTAAGGTCCAGCTCTCACATCCATAAGTTGCTACAGGAAATACCATTATTTTAACTATGCAGATCTTCGTTGCCAGTGTGATGCCTCTACTCTTCACTATTTTATCGAGATTGGTTATTGCTCTCCTCCCAAGAAGGAAATGCCTTCTGATTTCCTGGCTGCACTCTGTGTCTGCAGTAATCTTTGCACCTAGAAATACAAAGTCTGTCACTGCCTCCATGTTTTCTCCCGCTACTTGCCAGTTATCAATCATTCTCTGTAGATCTTAGGAAAGAATTTCTTGATTTAAGGTGTTGGCATGCTGGCTGATATCCAAACAGAGCATGGTCCGGAAATGACAATGCCTTGGTCCTTTCATTACTGGCTGCTACTTCCCGACAGATATCAAGTGGTGCAATACTGGCTAAACAGTATAATTTCTCCAGTAGCGTAGGGCTTAGACATCCTGTGTCTTCTATGTGCCCAGGAGGGAGTCTCTCATTTGGTATCAGCCATGGTTTGAGGTGCTGGGATTTATCCTGCCACTTATGGACTCTTGCTTGCTGAGGTGTTCCTGCAAGTATCTCTGTAGATCTTCGATAACTATTTCTTGATTTAAGGCATTGGCGTGCTGGCTGATATCCGAACAGAGAATGGACCAGAGGTGTCACTGTCTTGTCCTTTCATTATTGGCTGCTACTTCCTGGCGGATGTCAGGTGGTGCAATACCAGCTAAACAGTGTAATTTCTCCAGCGATGTAGGATGCAGACAGCCTGTGATAATGCGGCATGTCTCATTAAGAGCCACACCCACTGTTTTAACGTGGTGAGATGTATTCCACACTGGGCATGCATACTCCGCAGCAGAGTAGCAAAGTACAAGGGCAGATGTCTTCACTATATCTGGTTGTGATCCCCAGGTTGTGCCAGTCAGCTTTCATATGATATTATTTATAGCATCTGCTTTTTGCTTGATAGTCAATCAGTCCTTTTTCTAAGTATGTGATTTGCATTATGACGATGATGATGATGATGAATTTATTACTCGCCTCTCCTTGCAGTTTGAAGCGCAGTAAAACATGGTTCATACAGAGAGATTAAACACAAGACTATTAAAATGTCCGTCTATCTTCCTATCTATGTATGTATGTATGTATGTATGTATGTATGTATGTTTATGTGATTTGTATTTTACAAGATGGTACCCACTTCCAGAGAACAGTACAACTCCCACCAACAACGGATCTGGACCAAATTTAGCAAACCCACCCATTCTGAAGTAACCAAAATAAAATACTGGGGGCTGGAAGGGTTGAGGGCTGGGGAGGAGATGGACCCTGGATGAGAATTGCAGTTTACCCAGAAAGAACTTTCAGAGAGCACTGTGAACCCCATCTATGATAGATCTGGACCATATTTATTTATTTCTTTATTTTATTTTACATCATTTCTACCGCGCCCTTCTCAACCCTCGAGGGGGGACTCAGAGCGGCTTGACAAAACACATCCATCATGACCAACTTTAAGTATTGACGGGGTTTAGTGGTTGGCAATAACAGAGAATGATGGGAGTTATAGTTCACACACAATCAAAGAGTATTCCGAACATAACCCATGATGGATTTGGATTAATTGTGGCACACATATCCATCATGACCAGATTAAAAACTTATTACATTAGTCTTCATCATCATATCTTACCGCTCAATTTAAAAATGCAGGCTGCTATGTCAGTTCATACTAACACACTGGTTTCACACCTTCTCTCTTGTGTGTGTATGTGCACATACTCCAACATGTGACAAAATTTGAAATCCAACACACTCCAGTGCCATCTGTATGCAGATGACACACAACACTACTACTCCTTTCCACTGAAATCCAAGGAAACCTCTCAGATCCTGGAGCAGTGCCTGGCAGCTGTGAAGGACTGGATGAGGACTAACACTATGAAGCTTAATCCATACACAACCTCCTGGTCAGTTGTGAGGCCAATCGGGGTATAGGGTGGCAACCTGTGCTCAATGGGGTTACACTCTCCCTGAGGACACAGGTCTGCAGTCTAGGGGTCTTCCTGGCCTCAGCACTGACTCTTGAAGTTCGGGTGTCGATGGTGGTCAGGAGGGCCTTTGCACAACTAAAACTTGTGCACCAACAGCGACCGTACCTCGAGAAACCTGACTTGGCCAAGGTAGTCCATGCCTTAGATCAGTGTTTCCCAACCGGTGTGCCACGGCACATTAGTGTGCCCTGAACGATCATCAGGTGTTCCGTGGGAAATTGGCACTCTTCCCCCTCCTAGCAGCTCTTTCTCCCTCTTTCCCTCCCCAAAGATCCTCCCCAGGGCAAAGGAAGGGCTCTGCTGAATGCCAGGGCCAGACCCACCTTAGGAAGCCTTCAGGAGCCTCGACTCAGCATGGCTCTAGTTCCCGCTCAGGGCTGCTTCAGCCTCCCAATGCTCCCAGGTTCGCTCACTGCCCAATTCACCGACGTGGAGCTTCCAGCTTTGGCTGATCTCACGAGAAATCCAAGCCAATGTGAAAACGCCGACTCAATCACTTCCGCCCAGTGCTCTGCTTTTGCAGAGGGAGGAGGGAGGCAGCGAAAGAGGCCACACAGATCTATGAAACGGATAGAGTGTATACGTTTCATAGATCTGTGTGGCATCGGGAGGCTGAAGCATTCACAGGTTTCCAAGAAACAAATTGAGCCTCTCCGCTTGGAAATGTTTTTTGGTTTGTTTTTTTTACTATTTTACTGAATTTTTCGAGAGTTGCCTCCCCCCCAAGGAAGGCTGAGAGAAGACATGATAGCCATGTATAAGTATGTGAGAGGAATATATATGTTGTGTTCATCGAAATAGGCCCAGGTTTCACATTTGAAAACATATTAACTATATGTATTACTGTGTTAGAGTGTCATTTTGTGTCATTTTGGTTGGTGGTGTGCCCCAGGATTTTGTAAATGTAAAAAATGTGCCGCGGCTCAAAAAAGGTTGAAAAACACTGCCTTAGATACATCTATACTGGACTACTGCAATACACTCTATGTGGGGCTGCCTTTGAAGATGGCTTGGAAACTACAATTGATGCAAAGATCGGCAGCCAGGCTACTAACTGGAACTAATGATAGGAAGAACACTATGCCCCTACTAAAGCAGCTCAATTGGCTGCCGATATGTTTCTGGTCCCAATTCAAAGTGCAGGTTATTACCTATAAAGCCCTAAACCATTTGGGTCCTGCCTATCTTCGTGACTGTATCTCCCCCTATGAACCGGTGCAGGCTCTAAGACAGACCTGGGCAATTGCCAACCCTCCAGGTGTTTTGGACTTCAAATCCCAGAAATCCTGACAGCTGGTAAACTGGCTAGGGTTTCTGGAAGTTGAAGTCCAAAACACCTGGAGGGCCAGCAGTTGCCCAGGTCTGCTCTAAGATCTTCCGGAGAGGCCCTCCTTTCACTTCTACCACCGACACAAGCTCAGTTGGTGGTTATGAGCAAGAGGGCCTTCTCAGTGGTGGCCCCCCAGATTTGGACCACCCTCCCTAGGGAGATTAGGCAACCCCCCCACTCTGTCCTCCTTCCATAAGGACCTGAAAACTTGGCTGTTCAAACAAGCTTTTGAGAACACCTAGTCCCTAGTTGTTCTACGAAATAGTTATGCAGCCTTGTACTTCATCCCATGCTCTTGTCCCATGGTTCAGCTCTGCACTCATCCAATTTCCTTGTCCTATTGTTTACAGCCTGGCCTCATTTCCAGTAGTTTACCACCAATGGTTGATGAACACTATTTTAATTGAGTTGTTTTATGTGCCTATATGTTTTATTCAATTGTATTTTGGTTTTGAACAGGGCAGGACTGGGATCAAAGCTCCATGCAGGCACAATCATCTTAACTTATCTCAAAAGATTTGTTTTGTTTGTTTGTTTGTTTGTTTTTAATGCAATACAACTGTTTGGTTCGCTCCTGATATGATAAATAAAATCTCAAGAGATTGTTACAAGGATAAAACCAGACAAATTCCATTCAAAATTCAACAAAATTTAGCACCTTGTGCTGTGTGTAAGCCGCCCCGAGTCCCTTTGGGGAGATGGTGGCAGGATACAAGAATAAAGTTGTTGTTGTGTTATCGAACAATTTGGAGGAAGCCTGGCCCGGAGGGGGCAGAGGCCCAGAAGTACCCCTAAAGCGTTGATTTTAGCAGAACCTCTGGTGAGTTAAAAATTAAAAGTCCCTTTCCCAAATAATCTCACCAAAGAAGTCCGGAAGAAGATGCCACCAAAGTCTTTATTCTCGTCAGCTGAGGAGGATGACAACCGCAATATCCTTGTCGCAAAGCAGTCATAAGTTTACATTCAAAATACATGCCATATTTATAGTTATACAGAGCTGTCAAAATTCAAATCTCACGCCTACACGCACCGGCCGGCTCCACACTGATTGGATGGAATGCTGGAGCCAGCTGGAGTTTGAACCAATAGCAAAACAGCGCTGGCTCCGATCTAGCGAATGGGAAGCAGGAGGCGGGAAAGGAGGAAAACAATGCAGCTAGAGATTCCTTGATTAGATTAGTCCTTATGTAAATTAAGGTCCCCTGGCTTTGACCTTTCGAGTCAAATAAAGTCGTTTGTTTTCTGTGAGAAATGGGGAACTGGCCATATCTGTCCCTTCCTGTTGACAAAGGGCAGATGCGGATCTTTTCATGGAAGTCTCAGTAATAATAAATAATAAAATGACTTTTGAAGATTGCTGGAACTCCTGAGGTCCGAAGTCAGAAAAATCCAGCCGTTGTGATGAATAGAAATCATCATGCCAATATTCCCAGCATGAAAGAGAGACGAAACTCCGAAGTCTTTCCTGCTGTGAGATGAGGGGTCTTCATTGAGAAACAAAACAGCCTCTGCTTCTACACCAGAAAAGCCCTATTATTATCATGCAATGGCTCTTGATGACAGGATTAAAAGGTGCGGTTTGGAATGTGGTTGTCCTGATCTTATCTCGCATCAACTGGTTGCGCAAACATGTGGCATCTCCTTATATTATTATAGGATACATGGGGGAAAGGAAAACGTGCAGGGAAGGAAATACATAGTTTGGGGATCATGAGGGAATATTTCCACCACCAATACATCTCATACTATCATTATTTCATAAGGGAAAAGGGAGAATGTAGTCCAGTAGTTCATAGAGGGAATATAAAACATCAGTCCATATGTTCGGGGGAAATCATAAGAAGTTTATATAAAGGGAACTTCATCTAGTCCAGTCCTTGGGGGAAACCAAAAGAATGAGTCCTTTTGTGAAATCAGCCTTTAGGAGAATCCTAAAACATTTTTTAAAAAAAACCTTGGAAAACTATGTTTCCCAAGGCACTCAGAGTAGCCCACACTCTGGCCTATCTTCATGTAACCCCTAGGGATGTGCACATAGAGTTCATGGCTTCAGGTCCTCAATGGAGGCCTCTGATGGTGGCGGGAATGAAAGTTTTGCAAAAACCGGCAAGTTTTGACAGTCAGCTGTTTCTTTGGGAAAATTTTTGGGAAAATATTCTTTAAAAATCAAAAGGTTGCAGAGGAGCTCGGAGGAAGGAAATAAAATGACAGAAGGCAAAGAAAAATATGAAATTAGAATGGAGTCAATCGGTTGAATTGATGTTCTCGCGGATAGTGAAGGAAACGGGCGCCATTTTGAAAATTCCGTATCTGCTGTTGCGTCTCAGACCGGGAACGTGCCCCCCCTAGATCACATACACACAAGCAGGCTCTATAAACTACTTTTATTTAGAATAGAATAGTCCAAAAAGGTAAATGTATAAAGCAAAAGCAAGTCCCAAGGTAAAACTGTAAAGGTTCTCCAAAACGGAGCAAATCCCAAGGAAAGCAATCCAAAACTAAGGCAGGCCGCTCTGGCGGCTGAAACAGGAACTTAGAGTCCAAGGCAAACCGAAACAACGGTAATCAGGAAACTTGGTACAGCAGGCAATCCGCTCCTGCAAACAACTTGAACTTGGAGACTTAGGGCAAGAAACGTCCATTCCAAACGTAGCTTCCAGTCTGTTGAAATCTTCCCAGAGCCAGTCTTAAAAGGAATCTATTTTCTGTGAGTCCACTGAATCCCACGTCTCAAATTCCAATCTCTCCTCGTAGATCTGATATTCGCTCTTCTATCAAAACCAGCCAGCTCGTTAGCCAGGCCAGGTGGACTCATATCTTGGTGGGAAGGCTCATCCTCCCTATTTCCCTGGGCCTCAGTTGGCAAGGGAGATGGGTTCCCGTGAGATTCAAGGTTACAGGAATTCTCGCTGGCAGTTTCAAAACTTATTTCCATAGAATCTTCATTAACCCCTTCCTCGGGCCAATACCCATGCAACCAATCGTTATCCCATGATAGATCTGCATCTACAGAAGTGTCCACCTCAGACCCTTCATCCTCCTCATTCTGGCCCTGATCCTCTGGCACCATTGGTACCTGGCTTGGCCCACTAGGCTGGGGCACCACACTGCTAGGCTGGGACACCACATCTGTGGTTTAGAGTAGCACCGCTCCGGCCTCCCCAAGACGGCAGAAAGGCATCCCGGGCGGGCTAGCAGTGCTTTATGGACGGGGAGAGAGCCATATGGGACACTTTGTATCTTTTGTGGAAAGGTTGCGATGTTTCAGATCAACTAGGACATGGGAAAAAGAAGGATAGATATGGCCTGTGATCTCCCGAGTTGTAGTCCCAACCTTTGTTCTTAAAAATGCCAGTCCCCATAGAGCATGCAGGAACGTTGGAACTCCCTGCTGCGGGTCAAATCAGTTTGATGGCCGGTTGGTGGCCGGTTGATCTCTCGAATTCGAGCTCAGTTGTTGTTACTTCTTGTCCCAGGCTTTTCTGATATGGGATACTCAACTTGTTTAATTGGTCCTTATAAGAAAGGATGAGATAGTAGAGATGACTCTAAACAAATTGTAACTTAATACATGAACACATAAAAGAGAGTTGAAGATTTTTAAGCAAAGGCTGCAAAGCTACGTGTGGCTATGATTGTGCTTTTCCTGCCTGGCAGAATGGGGCTGAATTGGATGGCCCTTGGGGTCTCTTCCAACTCTATGAGTCTATGACATCGTAACACATATTAAAGTGGAGGCAACATATTGTTTTCCTGCGAAGCATAAGCCATAGCTGACAGTGACCTTTGCTTCTTTATTTCTTTTCATTGGAGCTGGTGCCTTCGTCAGGGATTATTAATTAACCATCCCTCTGATCAGAAGCAGTGAAGTGTGTGTCTGTTGCACAGTGTGAAAGGACTCATCCTGGAAAGGGGGAAACAATGTCCACCCGGTACCACCATGCAGCTGACGATGGCAACCTGGAATTGCTGAAGGAAGCCACCAGAAAAGATCTGAACACTTCCGATACGGACAGGATGACCCCAACTCTGTTGGTGGCATCTCATGGCAATCTGGACGCTCTGGAAATCATTTGCCGAAGAGGGTAAGTATCGCTGGTCTATGGACGGATCACAACATATTGTGACTAGCTTATAATTTAAGGGGAATAAATTTGCAATCCCCTCAAAAATGTATAGCCCCTTAAAACAAGTAAAGATTCCATTAGTAAAGAAGTGTCACAAAATTGCATTAGGTACTTGAAGTGACTGGTGCATGATCGTACACCAGGCATGGGCAAACTTTGGCCCTCCAGGTGTTTTGGGTTTCAACTCCCACCATTCCAAACAGCCTCAGGCCCTTTCCTTTTCCTTTCCCCTTTCCTTTTCCGCTTAAGTGGCTGAGCGGGAAAAGGAAAGAGCCTGAGGGCCTGAGGCTGTTAGGAATTATTGGAGTTGAAGTCCAAAACACCTGGAGGGCCAAAGTTTGCCCATGCCTGATGCCAAACTGTGTCAAAGAAGATCCAGGAAAGAGAGCCAAAGGCAGTCCACACCCAAAACATGGCTGGAAGAAGGAAATACGTACTTAGGCAACATATTGCTTTGTCTGGAACTGTGCTTAATAGGAGTTCTGTGTAGCTTTGATGATGATGTATTTTATTTCTTGCCCATTTCTCCCCAAGGTTAAAGTGCATAGGTAAAAATGGAAAACCACTAAAAACACTAAGAGATGTAGACATAAGAGTAAGACAGATTAAAACTGGGTTGCTGTGAGTTTTCCGGGCTGTGTGGCCATGTTCCTGAAGCATTCTCTCCTGGCGTTTTGTCCACATCTATGGTACGCATCCTCAGAGGTTGAGAGGTATGTTGGAAACTAGGCAAGAGGGATATGTGTGTGTGTGTGTGTTTGTGTGTGTGGAATAATGTCCAGGGTGGGAGAAAGAACTCTTGTCTGCTTGAGGCAAGTTTGACTGCTGCAATTTATGACCTTGATTGGCATTGAATAGCCTTGCAGCTTCAAAGTCTGGCTGCTTCTTGCCTGGGGGAATCCTTTGTTGGGAGGTATTATCTGGCCCTGATTGTTTCTTGTCAGGAATTTTCCTGTTTTCTTTGTATACTGTCCTGATTTTAGTGTTTTTTAATACTGGTGACCAGATTTAGTTCATTTTCTTGGGTTTCTTCTTTCTGTTGAAATTGTCCACATGCGTGTAAATTTCAATGGCTTTTCTGCAACTACACTAATGCTAATCAAGGCTGCCTAGTTTCCAACAGACCTTACAATCTCTGGGGATGCCTGCCATAGATGTGGGCAAAATGTCAGGAGAGAATGCTTCTGGAACATTGCCAGACAGCCTGGAAAACTCACAGCAACCCATGAAAGCCTTCGACAACACAGATTAAAACTCATTCAAACCAATAACATGCCAGTTTAAAACAAAAGTGCTTAGATTAGAACTCAAGACACAGAAAACCATTGTTTCTAAGTCGGCCATTTAGAGATGCCCTTAGGAAAGAAGACTAATTAGTATGATACTAATTGGCATACAACATACACATGCTAATTTGTATATATAGAGAACTTTAATTGGAATAATTGGAATAATTAAGATAGGAAGAGGGTGCCCAAATCTCAGGTTGTGTTCCCTTTTGTCTACTTCTCAGATGGGAAGAATCTCAGGGCAAAAGCACAGCCTTGAAAAATTGTGTATGTTTGTATGTGCATTTTCTCATTCTCTTTTTTCCTTATGGCATTTTATCCATTTCTGACATAATATCTCTTCAGATAAGAATCCACTATAGGGCACATGAAGGGGCATGGTGGTGCAGCAGGTTAAACAGCTGAATTGCTGAACTTGCTGACCAGTAGGTCGGTGGTTTGAATCCATGAAATGGGGTGAGTTCCCATTGCTAGCCCCAGCTTCTGCCAACCTAGCAGTTCGAAAACATGCAAATGTGAGTAGATCAATAGGTACTGCTCCGGTGGGAAGGTAACGGCGCTCCATGCAGTTATACCAGCCACATGACCTTGGCGTCTATGGACAACGCCGGCTCTTCAGCTTAGAAATGGAGATGAGCACCAACTTCCAGAGTCAAACTCAACCTTTACTATAGGACACTTGTCTATACAATACTAATAATCCAATAGTATCTACTAGGGTTTAGTTCCAGCATTCCCCATGGAAACCAAAATCCATAAAGACCAAAGTCATAAATACCAATGGCATAATAAAATAGTGTCCCTGAGATAAAATGGCAGAATCAAATTTTGCTTCTTGAATTTTGAAAAACATATCATACCAAACCCAGGGTGGTAATGTTCCTGGATGCTAATCCATGGGTACAAAGGGCTGACTGAATGTAAATAAATCAAATTACCTGCTTTCACGAGAAAATTTATAACTTGAATCAGTTGTCATTTGTTATTTTCCATCACTAACCTTTGGGCAATACTACAAATAATATGGTGAAAACCGTTTGGACTTCAGGTAAACATCAAATAAATATATTCCTTTGTCTCTAGCTTTTAGGTGTGGCATGTGGTTTTATATGCCATAATAAAACAGCCAATAAATGTGACCTTTAAACAGCGCAGTTGCTTTCCGTAATATTACAGTCATATTCTCCAGTGATCAAAATGAACACAGTTTAATAGATATAGCCAAGAGAGTAGGGAAAATTAAGTCTGCTTCCTCACACTAAGGAAATATCAGTCTCAACCTGAGATGATGTAACTCAATCACAGATTAATGGTGCCTCCATTATTGCTAGGGAAAGATTTCCCCTTGACATTAAGTCTAGTCGTGTCCAACTCTGGGGGTGGTGCTCATCTCCATTTCTAAGCCGGAGAGCTGGCATTGTCTGTAGACACCTCCATGGTCATGTGGCCGGCATGACTGCATGGAGCACCATTACCTTCCCGCCAAAGCGGTACCTATTAATCTACTCACATTTGCATGTTTTCTAACTGCTAGGCTGGCAGAAGCTGGGGCTAACAGCAGGAGTTCACTCCCCTCCCCGGATTCAAACCCCTGACCTTTTGGTCAGCAAGTTCAGCAGCTCAGCGGTTTAACCTGCTGAGCCACCAGGGGGCCCTTATTGCTACTATTCCTATTTATCATCAAGTTGACTCATAGATAAGAATAGGGGTGAGACAACAGGAATTGAGAAAAATCTACCTTTTGGAAGGGAAATTCACTCCTGGAAAAGCTATTATCATGGAGGAAAGGGGTCTCAACTAAACTTTATCGTGAATCTTAGTTTCCACAAAGTTTAAAAATTCAATTATCACAGGGATGGAAAATGAGGTGAAACCTTCTGAACAGGGGCACAGACAGGAAAACAAACATCTTCTGGGATGTTAACACTTCCTTGTGCTAGCTCTGTGTGTGTACACAATAGAGTCTCGCTTATCCAACCTTCGCTCATCCAACGTTCTGTATTGTCCAACACAGTCTGCCTCCCACCCGGATCCACAGCTGTTTCAATACAAAGCAATGTTTTGGTGCTAAATTCGTAAATACAGCAATTACTACATAATGTTACCATGTATTAAACTGGTTTTCTGTTGATTTGTTGTAAAACATGATGTTTGGGTGCTTAATTTGTAAAATCGTAACGTAATTTGCCATTTAATAGGCTTTTCCTAATTCCTCCTTATTATCCAACATCTTTGCTTATCCAACGTTCTACCAGCCCATTTATGTTGAATAACTGAGACTTGACTGTCTGTGTGTGTGTGTATGGCTGGAGTTACACTTGAAAAAGGTACCTGTTCTGAATTACACACAAATTCAGCTTAAGAATACACCTACAGAGCCTCTAATGTTTGTAACTTAGGGACGGCCTGTACAATCCATTCTGCCTCATTGGCATTTTGCCCTGTTTCCATTGTCTGTATAGGTCATGTTCCAAGTTGAATGTGTGGCGGAATGAAAATCATGCATAGTTCATGTTTGACCAGTCCACACACTGTCTTGCCAGAGAAAAGATATGCCAGGCAGATGATCAATAAAGATCAAGAAATGTACTCTTTTCAATGCAGAACATATGTACAGTCATTTGAACAGTTGCATTGAGTCACACAATGCCCTTTTAGAGAGATCCAAAATGGTTGTTTCTGTGTCCAGGTAAGAGACATTCTCTCAGCAACCTAGAAGCCAATCTGTCTCTGTAAGCTCCTGCACAGCAAAGCTAAATCTAAATATGTAACTGTTGCCAAAACTCCAAGGCTCAGCTAGTCCCTCAGGCATAGCCCAACCAATCAGCTTCATGCTTTGCATTTTCAGTTAACACGCACCAATTGATTTGACATGTTCCAAAAGAATGCTAGTGTTTGAATCCTTTATGTGTTTTTTCCCCTATGTCTTTTTCCCCCCAGAGGTGATCCAAATAAGTGTGACATTTGGGGGAACACTGCTCTTCACCTCGCAGCCGCCAATGGCCATGTCCATTGCGTTTCCTTCTTAATCACTTTTGGCGCAAACATCTTTGCCTTGGATAATGACATGCGTTCCCCCCTCGATGTGGCTGCCAACAAGTACCATTACGAATGTGTCCAGATTCTCGACAAGGCTGCCACTGAGCAGACTATCAAGAACCCCAAACGAGTCTCCAGGCTGAAGGCTCAGGCCCCTCAGGATGCCGAAGAACATATCCGTGAATGTGAGAGACGTCAAGAAAAACATGAACATCAGATGAACAGGAATTTCGACAAAGGGTCTGTGCCTTCAGTACGGGGAAAGGCAACAAGATCAAAGGTGACTGGTATCTTTAATCTGGGCTCGCTTAGTGACTTGCCCAAACATCTGTCAGATACATTCAAGTGGAGGCCGAAGAAGAAAGGGGAGAATGTGGACAATCAAGAAGCAGGAGGAAGTGGATGGGAAAAGGACGTTGGAGCTGGGCGAACTGCCGTAATGGATGTATTCAATGAAGAAGAAGAAGACCAACTAACTAAGGAAATTAACAGAAAAGCCAGCATTTCTGATGGTGAAGAAGAAGAGCAAGGATCTAGGTCTATCTTCAATCGCCCTGGTCTTGGCAACTTGGACCTTTCTATGGGGGGAAACTCTGACCGCACAAAGAAAGAAGACGTTCGTTTCAAAATACCAAATGGCCTGCTTTCCTTCGAAGAGCCTGAGGATGCAGACGATGTGGATGTAGAGATGGATCCCAATGAATCTTGGGCTGAAGAGGAAATTGGATGGGATGATGGCAAAGTGGAGACCACCCCACTTGAGGTCTTCCTGGCAGCACAGAGCTTGGATGAATTCCTTCCCATCTTGATGAGAGAGAACATCGATCTAGAAACCCTTATGCTTTGCTTGGATGAAGACCTGAGGAGCATACAGATGCAGCTGGGTCCAAGGAAGAAAATCCTCCATGCCATTAGCAGGAGAAAGCAAGCGCTGGAGAGTCCTGGCAAAGTCGAAGATACTCAGTTATAAATACTAAAGAGTGCTTCGTACTTACTCCACTGCATCTGGCAGTCATCTTTCAGAGAGAAGAAGAGTAGGACTTTTTCTCAATATGAATTTGGCTATCTGGGGCTACTTAGCAGAAGAAGCTTCAGAAACTAACAATGAGCACTGTGTTGTCTAAATACCCGAAAGCATGCATGGGCAAACTTTCTAACTTTGGGGGCCACATGGTGGGCCGGAGTGGTGTGGGCAGGCCAGGAGAAGGGCTTCTCCCCAAGTCCCCTTCCTGCCCCTTTCTCCCTTTCCTCTTCTCTTTCGGAGGCAGAAAGTGAAGAAAAGACAGGAAACATTTGGATCCCAAAAGGTCAGGATGAGATGGTGGATGGGAGAGAAAAAGTGTATCCATAAGACCCCGTATTGCCTACTCCTGATATAGAATCCTAGAGCTAGAAGGGCCATCCAGTCCAACCTCCTGCCCTGCAAGAAGGCACAACCAAAGCACTCCCGATGGACAGCCTCTGAGGAAAAGCCTCCAGAAAAGGAGAATCCACCACACTCCCAGGCAGCTTATGCCACGCTCTAACAGCTCTTACTCTCAGGAAGTTCTTCGTAATCTTTTCAGTCGAATCTCTTTCCCTGTCATTTGAACCCATTGCCCCTTAGTCTCTAGAGCAGCAAAAAGTCAGTTTCCTCAATTTTCCTCAATGGGGCACACTTTTAAATCTTGAAATATGGTTCTCATGATCCCTCTCTACCTTCTCTTCCAGCTAAATATCCCCCAGGAGGAAAGCAGGAAGGAAAAAGAGAAGGAAGGAAATGGAGGGAGGGAGGGAGGGAGGGAGGGAGGGAGGGAAGGAAGGAAGGAAGGAAGGAAGGAAGGAAGGAAGGAAGGAAGGAAGGAAGGAAGGAAGGAAGGAAGGAAATGTAGAGGGGAAGGAGGGAAATAGGGAGAAAGAGGGAGGTAAAGGGAGGGAAGGAGGAAGGAAAGAGAGAAGGAAAATTCTTTTGATAGTATTCAAACATCTTAGCCATTCTAATACATGTTCTAAGTCTGGCATGGGCAAACTTCAGCCCTCCCTGTTTTTTGGACTCCAACTCCCACCATTCCCAACGGCCTCAGGCCCCTTCCTTTTCCACCTCAGCTGCTTAAGCCAAAGGGTTGAAGTTTGCCCATGCCTGCTCTAAAGTGATAAACTGCATTCTTTTGTGATCCAGAAAAACTTTTCATGGAGTGCTGGTTGATGCTTAAAAATAGTGTGTTTATATATTTTTTCATGCTTACTGTAATGAAGGAAATGATCATTGTTTCATTGTAGAAATGCGTTGTGAGTGGGTCTGATGATACTTGAAGGAATCAATGTGCAGCGTGTGCATGTGTACATGCGCTTTCAACTTGCCCGTTAAATTATACTGACCCCATTACCAGATTTACTTGAGTCTAATACGCCATGGGATCTAAGGCGCACTTCATTTTCAATTTTCAAAATCCTGGAACCAAAAAATTATTTCCTTCCGAATGTAATGCGCAGTGGCAAAAATTGGCAAAATCCACAAAAGTCAGTTCCATCAAGGTGAAGGCTGAACTATAGCTCCACTTGCCGTACAAAATCCCCCCATCTAGTAGTTCATTACCATTATAATTGCAGTTTCTCAACTGTATTTTTTATTTTTAAATGCTAATAAAAATTCCTGATCTATACTGCAAAATATACTTTCCTCCCATTGACTTCACGGATGTCTCATTCCTTACAACACTATGAGGACAGCATCATCATCTTTATTTATACCCCACCACCATCTCTATCTCCCTCTTCTTGCAAACAAGGACATCTCATGCCCATTGCTAATGTTAATATAATTTTAAACATAACACCACAAAGGGAATGAGGTTTTCCATCATCAAGTTTCAATTAGGGATGGAAAAAACATGCTCTCCATTATTTGTTTCATAGTTGAAGAATGGATTTTCTATTCAGGGGAAATAAAAGAGGAGTGAATACTTAGTACCCTTCCACACAGTTGAATAAAATCCCACATTATTTGCTTTGAGCTTGAATATATGGCAGTGTGGACTCAGATAACCCAGTTCAAAGCTGATATTGTGGGATTTTCTGCCTTAATATTCTGGATTATATGCCTGTGTGGAAGAGCAGTTTGCTGCCACTTTAACTGCCATGGCTCAATGTTATGGAATCATGGGCAGTTTGGTACGTAACTCTTCAGCAGAGGCTAAAGACCTTGTAAAACTGTAACTTCCATGATTCCATAGCATTGGGGCAGGGCAGTTAAAGTGATGCCAAACTGCATAAATCCTATAGCATAGAGGTACCCTTAATTCCATGAAACAGCACTGCAGAATATCCATGGCCTGAAACGATTTCTTTCTGGACTTGTCAAAGTTTTGGCAAAATTTTGCGATCAACTAAATCAAACCAGGTTTCCTGGTGATTGCCATAGCTTTTCCTATGATGACCCAGTAATGAAGGATTATAAACCTATTTGCCTTTATTCCAGACATATCTATGTGAAAAATATACATTGAAAAAAATTAGAAGTCCAGTTGAAGTCCAAAACACCTCCAGGTGTTTTGGACTTCAACTCCCACAATTCCTAACAGCTGATCCAAATGACCAACTAGCAAAAAAACTCAGCAGTTTTAAAATGACCATTGTGTAGCTGGAAATGTGGGAGATTAGTCACTTTGAGTGTTTATTGCTTACTCTAAAGGGCAAACTTTCTAACTAGAAGGCCGTGTGGTGGGTCAGAGCAGGGTGGGCAGGCCAGGAGGGAGGAGGGTTCTCCCCAATTTCCCTCCCTGCCTATTCCTTCCCTTCCTCTTCTCTTTCAGAGGTAGAAAATGAAGGAAAGATGAGAAACATTTGGATCCCAAAAGGGTTGGCCTTGGTCAAGATGAGATGTTGGATGAGAGAAGAAAAGCATATCCATTACACTCCCTATTGCCTACTCCCGATATAGAATCCTGGAATCCTAGAACTGGAAGAGACTCCCAAGGGCCATCCAGTCCAACCCCCTGCCGTGCACGAAGGCACAATCAAAGCACTCCCAATAGACAGCCTCTGTGGAAAAGCCTCCAGAGAAGGAGATTCCACCACACTCCAAAGCAGCCTATGCCACTCTCCAGGAAGTTCTTCCTAATCTTTTCAGTCCCATCTCTTTCCCTGCCATTTGAACACATTGCTCCCTTGTTCCCCGGTCTCTAGAGCAGCAGAAAGTCAGTTTTCCCCCTTCCTCCTCCTCAATGGGACATCCACTGAAACATGGAACATGGTACTCATGTTCCTTCTCTGTCTTCTCTGCTCCCAGCTAAACATGCCCCAGGAGGAAGGAAAATGAAAAGAAAGGGAAGGAGGAATAGAAGGATGGAATGGTGGAAGGGAATAGTGGGAGGGAGGAAAGAAAGACAAAAGGGAAGGGAAGAAAAGAAGGAGAAAGAGAAGGAAGGAGGAAGGAGTGAAGGGAGGGAGAAAGGGTAGAAGGGAAAGAAGGAGAGAAGGAGAAAGAGGGAGGTAAGGAAGGAAGTGAGGGTGCAAAAGAGGAAGGAAAAAGAGAAGGAAGGAAGGAAGGTGAGAGATAGGATGGTGAGAGAGAGGAAGGCATGAGAAAAGAGCCCAAGGGGCCACATCCAGGCCCTGGGCCTGCGTTTGCCCATACCTGCTCTAATGACCTATTATAGCATCATCCGAAAATACACTACACATTCTCAGACCTTTTTCTCTAGACCAGGGGTGCTCATTATGGTGATCGGGAGCACCTAGGTGATCTTCGGCCCTCTTCCAGGTGATCTTTGGGCCTCACCAGCCGGATGGCGCACTCCTGCCATGCGCGCGCATGTGCGCTCCCGCCACTGCCTTCGCGGGGCTTCTTTTGCCAAAATGAGGCTTTAGTGGGCGGGCCCTGGCGCCTGTCTTGCCACGCACGGTGTGGTGACATGACCGCCCATTGGTTGCTGCTGGGGGGGCAGGAGCAAGGTGAAGGCACGTGCACGGATAGGATGCGAGGCTGTGGGAGGGATGGAGGGAATGTGTGTATATGTGTGTGTGTGAGAGAGAGAGAGAGCCAAGGAGAAAAGAAAGAAATCCGGAGAACTTTTTCAGATCCTTTTGGCAGGCAGGCAGGCAGGCGGGCGCTGGAAGGAGAGAGGGAGAGAGAGAGAGAAAGAGACGAAGGAGGCCGGGCAAAGTGGGGCAAAGCCAAGCAAGCCCCACCGCAAACCCTGCTGCTGCCCTCGGGACTCCCATTCCAAGCCGAGACCTGGGCGAGCGAGCTGTGTGGGGCTGCTTTCTTTCGTTGATGGGGGGCGAGGAGAGAGGGCTCCGCCGTGTTCCTGGGGCTGAACCCGAGGAGGGGGCTGCGGAGATGGAGACTCCACTTGCTGCTGCTGCTTGTGCCCTCGCCGCCTTTCTCTGCCTCGCCCTCGAAGGAGAAAGGTGGCAAGGGCCCACGGGAGAGAGAGGGGGGTGGCTCTTCAGAGCCGGCTAGGAAGAGCCACCCCCCTCTCTCTCCCGTGGGCATGGACCTCCACCAGTGGGAGAGGTCCTCCTTCCTGCCAGCCGTCCACTTGGGCGTCCTTTCTGAGTGACACCCTCGAAAGGAAGGAAGGGCGCCCTCCCGCTGCATCTGTCACTTTGGGGAAGCACCTCTTCCACTCTTCCTTCTCCTGCCCAGGTAAGGAAACCTCGAGGGAGGAGGGGGGGGGGAGGCTGCCATGGGGAGGCTCCATCCTCACGTGGGTCCCTCTCTTGGTTGAGTTTCCCGGCCCAGGCAGCAGCCATGCGGACCCTCTTCCCAGCCCTGCGCCTTCCGAGCCGTCGCCGAAGCCATATCTGGCCGGAGCGCTGGCAGGTGCGCCTATAAATACCCTCCTGCTGTGTGCGTGGGAGGGGCCTGTTGTGCACGCAAGAAGCAGGACGGGATGGGGACTTCCTGCTTCACGAAAGCACACAGCAGGAAGGAGGAAGGCAACGAAGACATTAATAAGAGAGAGAGCGCGCAGGCAAGGAGGATCCCCTTCTCGGGTGCGCGCGGCGGCGAGTTCGTGGGCAGGCAAGAAAGAAGCCCCGCGTGGACGGAAGGCTGCAGTAGGAGCGTGCGCGCGCACGAGTGCGCGCTTGCTCACATGCACAACAGGTGATCTTTTCAACTTGATTGTTCATATAGTAGCTCACATGATGAAAAAGTGTGAGCACCCCTGCTCTAGATGTCTCAGCCCAGTTTGTGTTTGTGTGTGTGTGTGTGTGAGAGAGAGAGAGGGGGGGAGAGAGAGAGAACTTGACAAACTGCAAATCGCTTCTGGTGTGAAAGAATTGGCCGTCTGCAAGGATGGCCGGATGTTTTACCATCCTATGGGAGGCTTCTCTCATGTCTCTACATAGGGAGCTGGAGCTGACAGATGGGAGCTCACCCTGCTCCCTAGATTTGAACCGCTGACCTTTTGGTCAGCAGTCCTGCTGGCACAAGGGTTTAACCCACTGCGCCACCGGCGGTTCCTCTCAACCCACATGAACTGAATACTGATGAGAAAAAGCTCTGGAATCCTTTGAATCTGAAACCGAAGCCACCAGCAGGAACTTGAAATTTTGTTTGTTTGTTTTTTTAAAGAGTTACATTGTCCAGTTATGGGTTTTTTTCCAAATAAAGACACAAGCCAATGCTTTCATATTAGAGAATGTTGTACTTTCCCCAAAGAGACAAAAATCTATTTACATCACACTAAGTGTAAGTCAAGAGATGGAAGCATACTCAACGAAAACAATAGGATTCCTGTTACGAAAGATAACCTAACACGCTTATCTATATAATTCCTTTTTTTAAAAAATCCTTCCTATAAAATAGTAAGTGCAATATTAGGCATCTCTACTTGGAAGTAAATGCCACTGAGAACAACATAGTGCTCCCTGTTATATGTGTATAGGATGGCAATGTTCACAGTCTTTAACAAGACGATCCAGCTAAACAGAAGGATAGGGTTGTTTATTTGTTTTGTTGTTTTTTGGGGGGGAGAGAAGACAACCCCAAATGCTACTTTATTGCTTTGTTGTTCAGAACAGTCACAGATCTTCATTTCAGGTGGACGCCGACCAGGAATCAAAGACCAATTTTGCTGCTACCGTATCTTCAATCGCCATGCCTGGAATAAGGGCCAGAATTAATACCACAGCCATTGGTGTGACCAAGTAATATAGGTTGTTTTTTTTTACAGTCTTTATATTCCGCTCTTCTCACCCTGAAGGGGACTCAGAGCAGATCACAGAACACATATACGACAAACATTAATACTAGTAAAACAATGACAAGACAGACAACATAGATAGAGGTATATATAGGCTTTCCCATCTTTTGGCATCTTGGAGGCTGTGCTCGGTTCTGCCCACCGGGGGGGGGGGGGATGTTGTCGCTCTATCTTCCCTGCCAAAAAGCTCTTTTGTTCGTAAACTTTCTTCTTTTTTATGGAATCTCCATGCCTAAATACCTCCCTGCATTTAACACAGTTCCTATTTATCTACTCACATTGCTGTTCTCGATTCGCTCGTAGGTGGGCGGGGAGCTGGGCTGAAGGTCAGGAGCTCACCCTGACGCGGGCTTCCAACTGTCAACCTTCTGGTTGGCGAGATTTACTGCACCTAGCCGAGCCCCCGGTGGCGCAATGGGTTAAATCCTTGTGCCGGCAGGATCGCTGACTGACAGGTCAGCGGTTCACATCCAGAGAGAGCGGGTCCCTAGCTTGCCTGCTTGTTCCCAATGCAGTTTTCTGGGAGTTTTATCTCAAAACAGTTTTTCAGTTTCTGGGTGCTGATTGTCTAGATCCTCCCACTAAAAAGATATCCCACTTGATTATCTATTATCTATATCAGGCTTGGGCAAACTTTGGCCTTCCAGGTGTTTTGGACTCCAACTCCCACAATTCCTAACAGCCTCAGGCCCCTTCCTTTTCCCCCTCAAAACGCCTGGAGGGCCCAAGTTTGTCCATGACTGATCTATATATTCTATGTATTCTATATTGACTCCCAACATAGTGCTCTCTGGAAGTGGAAGCCCTCTTGGAAAATACATACAAAAAACATACATAGATACATACAAATAGATTTTCACTATATCTATATCTCTATCTATCTATATAGTGAAAATATATTTGTATGTATGGGTGTATGTATGTATGTATGTATTTTTCCAAGTAGGCTCCCACTTCCAGAGAGCACTGTGAACCCCATCAATGATGGATCTGGACCAAACGTGGCACGCAGACCCAGCCTGATGAACTTTAAGTACTGGCAGTGTTTGGAGGTCAACGACAAAGGATTAAGGGAGTTATAGCTCACCCATAAATGAACTGCACTGTCCACCAACGATGGATCTGGACCAAAAGTGGCACACATACTAAACTTTAAGTACTAGTGGGGTTGGGAGATATTGACACAGCATGATGGGAGTTGTAGTTCACCCACAATCAAAGACATTGTGAACCCCACCTACAATGGTTCTAGACCGCACTTGGCACACATACCATCCGTGACCAACTTTAGGAACTGGCAGAATTCAGGGGTATTGGCCCAGCATGATGGGAGTTGTAGTTCACCCACAATCCAAGACATTGTGAACCCCACCAACAATGGAACTGGACCACACTTGGTACACATACTCACCATAACAAACTTTAAAAACTGACAGAATTCGGGGGTATTGACCCAGCATGATGGGAGTTGTAGTACATCCAAAATCAAAGAGCATTGTGAACCTCACCAACAATGGATCTGGACCACACTTGGCACACATATTCACCATGATCAACTTTAAGAACTGGCAGAATTCAGAGGTATTGACCCAGCATGATGGGAGTTGTAGTTTACTCACACTCTTATGCATTTACTAATGGGCCCATTTTTAAAATCCACAACTCAACAATGAATACTTTTTATGTTTCTCCCTAACCCGTACATCACCAGATACCTAAGCTAATCTGCACACCTTTTCCCTAAAAGAGTTTGAGCTCTTTTAGAGAAAGCAATGAAGGGGAAATGAAATGTGTTAACAACCATGTGGCATTTGAGCATTTTGCTTAAACACTGATGGCTCAACTGGAGGACTAATCAAGTCAGGAAAACAATGACGATCAGAGTGAAAGCAGCATTGAAAGACAGGCAGACAATGCATTCATTCATCTCGGCTTCCCCGCTGGTGCTAATTGCTTCCATCGTGCGATTTTGAGAAGGAAAGACAACTATTTTTATGATATGGGAAGGAAAGAGCTCTTGCAGGGATGAAGACAATCACTCAGGTTCCCACTGAAGGGGATAAATGCGCAAGCATTGTCTTGGGCTGCCATTCACACACCAAAGGGGGTTATTCTTACCCAGGGACTTGAACACGGTTGTTTTCTCACGCAGAGCGGGCTTCGTTCCTAACAAGACCTCACCTAACTCTGCAGTAATCTCAGCCTGTAAGACAAAGACAAGGCACTGTCATCTATTGCTCTCCTGGATTTCCAAGATTCCAGCAGGAGCCTATCAACCGGGGGATTAAGGCATTGGTCACATCCTCCAAATAAGAATTCATCCTCAATCATGAAAATTTCCCTCGGTCCCTAAATGCAGTTGAACGTCTATATAAATAAAAATGTAATGTTCATTTATGGGATTAACGTAACTCAAAAACCACTGGGCGAATTGCCACCAAATTTGGCCACAAGACACCTACTAACCCAAGGAGTGACCATCACTCAAACAAAATTGATTTTGTCATTCGGGATACGTAGTTGCTGGAATTTATCATTAACCTACAATCAAAGAGCATTCTGAACTCTACCAATAATGGAATTGAACCAAGCATGGCACACAGGACTCCCATGACCAACAGAAAACACTAGAAGGATTTGGTGGGCATTGACCTTGAGTTTGGGAGTTGTAGTTAACCTACATCCAGTGAGCACCGTGGACCCAAACAATGATGGATCTGGACCAAACATGGCAGGAATTGCCCAAATGTGAACACTGGTGGAGTTTGGAGGAAATAGACCTTGACATTCAGGAGTTGTAGTTACTGGGATTTATAGTTCACCTACAATCAAAGAGCATTCCGAACTCCACCAACAAAAGAATTGGGGCAAACTACCCACACAGAATCCCCATGACCAACAGAAAATACTTAAGGCCATCCAGTCCAACTCCCTTCACCAGGGCAAGAAAACGTAATCAAAGCCCTCGTGACAAAGAGCCATCCAGCCATAGATATAGATGGGTATATATGATTTACACGCACACAGAGATAGTATCATAGATTTGAAAGGGACTCCTAAAGGAGGGCAATTATATGTTGCCTGTTCCAGAGTAGGCAAACCAGACAATCTCCACATCAACACTGACAAAGAAACAACAAAAAATACTGTTTACTCACAAGCGTAAAAATTACATATATTAGAAACCAACTCTTTCTCATTGATTTATTTTCCAGATCACCAGACTGGGGCACAGCAACACATGGCAAGGGATGGCTAGTTTAGAAATAAGACTAAGTGCCCAAAAAAGGAAGTGGGTGGCAAAGTGCCTATAGTGAGAGGACATACTGCATCAGTTCCACTGGCTGTTGATCCCCTTCCAGGCTAAATACAAAGTGCTGGTCGTTACCTATAAAGCCCTAAACCAGTGTTTCTTAACCTTCCAAATGCCGCGACCCCTTAATACAGTTACTCGTGTTGTGGTGACCCCCCAAACATAACATTATTTTTGTTGCTACTTCATAACTGTAATTTTGTACTGTTATTAATCGTAATGTAAATAATCTATATAAATAAAAATGTAATGCTTGTTTGTGGGATTAACATAACTCAAAAACCACTGGACAAATTGACACCAAATTTGGACACAAGACATCTATCAGGCCAACGAGTGACCATCACTCATAAAAAACTGAAAAGGAGGAGATAAATAGGGAGGAAAGGTTAGCCACAGCAACGTGTGGCGGATACAGCTAGTAATAATAATAATAATAAAACTTTATTTATATTTTGCTCTTTCTCCCCCTAGGGACTCAGGGTGGATTCCAAACATAAAAGGCAAACATTCAATGCCCGAATACAACAATACGTCCATACTAACAAAATTTAAACAACCCAACATATAAACATGAATTATAACTTAACAACTAAAATTAAATAAAAAACACAGCCTGTTATAACAGACAAAGCATCAGACATCGAATGGAAACAATAAATATCTGATATGCAGGATGTATTTTCATTCACTGGACCAAATTTGGCACAAATGCCCAAATTTGAATACTGGTCGAGTTGCGGGGGATTGATTCTGTCATTTCAGAGTTGTAGTTGCTGGGATTTATAGTTCACCTACAATCAAAGAGCATTCTGAACTCCACCAACGATGGAACTGAACCAAGCTTCGCACACAGAACTCCCATGGTCTTTTGTTCCAAAAGACATTACTCAACAAACTCCAATTCCTTACCTCTGATAAAATAACATCTCCCGATTCACGCAGGGCAGCCTCCCTTGAATCCACATACAATATAGCATTCTTCATAATATCATCGTCCAGCTCCCGCCAGTCTGGCCTGCTGGCGCCTACGGCTGAAAAACAAAGCCGAGCAAAGTAATAAGCACAGAATGGAGAGGTTTCTACTATCAAGATCATTACTAGTACTCCATTTCAAAATATTTTTTAATGTTTATATAATCCAGTTCAATCTAGATTTTATATAGCCGTGTAGAAAGGGCCTGGATTATATGGCAGTATAGACTCATATTATTTTTTTATTTCATTTTATTTACAGTATTTATATTCCGCCCTTCTCACCCCGCAGGGGCTATTTAACATTCCAACTTTTTCTGGCCACCAGGGGAGCTGTCGCTTCACCGTCCATCTGCGACACTGAAGTACTTCCTCATTCCCCGCATGCTTGCTGGAGACTTTTATGGCCTTGTAAATTAGTTAAATTAGCCTCCCCACAAAGTGGTACCTAAATTTCCTACTTGACGGACGCAACATTCTTTCAGGCTGCAAAGGTCGACAACAAGCTACACAAAGTTGGTCAGAAGCTCACTCCGACCCGGGCTGGCTTCGAAGTCATGACCTTTCGGTCAGTAGTGATCTTAATGCAGCTGACACCCAGTCAGCTGTGCCACAGTCCTGGTGCGCATATAATCCAGTTCAAAACAGATAATCTGGATTATAAAATAAAGGTAAAGATTTCCCCTGACATTAAGTCTAGTTGGAACCCCCAGTTGCGCAGTGGGTTAAACTTCTGAGCTGCTAAACTAGCTGATTGAAAGGTTGCAGGTTCGAATTCAGGGAGCGGGCTGAGCTCCCGCTGTTAGCCCCAGCTTCTGCGCACTTAGCAGTTCGAAAACATGCAAATATGAGTAGACCAATAGGTACCGCTCCAGTGGGAAGGTAACGGCACTCCATGCAGTCATGCCAGCCACATGACCTTGGATGCGTCTACGGAAAACACCGTCTCTTCAGTTCAGAAATGGGATGAGCACCAGCCCCCCAGAATCGGACACAACTAGACTTAATGGGCCAGAGTGAAGAGAGAGGGGGCCAGGAAGGCAGTTCCACTTTGTCTCCTGTGCTATACTAATAATATAATATAATATATTGTATATACATATAATATTTATAATGTATAATGTAATACAATATAATACTAATAATAATACAATATTGCAATTCTATATTTTATATTACATGTAATCTTAATAATATTACAATATAATGGTATAGTACAATATAGTAATATATAATACTGATATTGTGCTATGCTAATATAATATATTGTGTGTATATATATCTTGTAAGCCGCTCTGAGTCTCCTTCGGGTTGAGAAGGGTGGCATATAAATGGCGTAAATAAATAATGTCAAGGAAAAATCTTTACCTTTACTTAAGTCTAGTCATGTTCAACTCTGGGGGTGGTGCACATCTCCATTTCTAAGCCAAAGAGCCAGCGTTGCCTATAGACGCCTCCAAGGTCATGCGGCCAGCGGTACTTATTGATCTACTCACATTTGTATGTTTTTGAACTGCTAGGTTGGCAGAAGCTGGGGCTAACAGAGGGAGCTCACCCCGCACCCCGAATTCGAACCACGAGCCTTTTGGTCAACAGGTTCAGCAACACAGTAGTTCAATACGGCACTGTAAATCAAGCCTCAGATTTTTGCTTGGCCTTGCTAACAGAGAAGCAAGGGATTGTATATTTCTCTTTAAAAAATCTATTCAGATGACATTAGGCTCACTGGAGAAGAAGCGGGAGGGGAAAAAAGAAAGGAGGCGGCCTTTTGTGTCTGCTTCACAGCAGGGAATGAGGACATGAATTGTCCCTTGATGCTCCGGGCCACACTTCATCACAAGAGGAGACACAGTGGAGACAAAGCACTGATTAAGGGCAAGGAAGGAATGGGGGAGAGAACAGCAGGCAGGGCTGGGGAAATGCAGGGGTGGCATCCCTGCAGTTGGCCCACTTCTACAGATCCCTGTCAACTTGGTAGACAAAACAGAAAGGAAACAGAACAGGGCTATCCAAAGAAAGGAGTGGACAAGATGCAAGGGAGGAAGCAGCAGGGAGTTTCCATTCCATCCACACATGCACACACACACCCCAAATGCTCACCAGACATAGATCAGACTGCAGTCTTCATGCTCTATTTACCCTTAGCCTAGACACAGCCTCTGTCGCAATGACTGTGTGGCTGCCCTCTGTATGTTAGGAAACAGACGTCCCTTTGGATGAAGGACTACCCAGCCATAGCCCGGTTTAAATGCGGTCACTCATAACCTGAACAAGAGAGGAGTTTCTCATCCTGCCATTGTCAGAGTGAGGCTTGTGTCCAAAATGCTTGGGACCAGAATCTCACAGCAGTGGAGAGATGCTGGTTATGACTATCCTGTCCAAAAACATAACTTTCCAAGCTTTGCACATAGAATCCTAGAGTTGGAATATTCCAAGGATTGTCCAGTCCAATTTTACAGGCAGGAAGACACAATCAAAGCACTCCTGACAGATGACCACCCACCCTCTGCTTAAAAACCTCCAGAGAAAGAGACTAAACTAGGCCCCCTTCTACAATGCTATATAATTCAGATGATCAAAGCAAATGATCCACATTATTTACTTTGAACTGGATTATATGAGTCTACACTGCTATATAATCCAGTTCAAAGCAGATAATCTAGATTTTATATGGCAGTGTAGAAGGGGTCTCCTGATTCCGAGGCAGTGAGCTCCACTGTTAAACAGCTCATAACATAATGAAGTGCAATATTTTTCCTGCAATTTGAATCCATTGCTCCGTGGTATCCTAGGCCCCTCATACACCGCCATATAAAATCCAGATTATCTGCTTTGAACTGGATTACATGGCAGTGTAGTCTCATATAATCCAGTTCAAAGCAGACAATGAACGGCTGCTTCTACATTGCCATATAAAATCCAGATTATCTACTTTGAACTGTCTTACATGGCAGTGTAGACTCATATAATCCAGTTCAAAGCACATAATGTGGATTTTATATGACAGCATAGCAGGGGCTGTAGATGGTCTGCTTTGAACTGGATTGTATGAGTCTACAATCCAGTTCAAAGCAGATGACCTTGCTACATAGATCCAGCCTCAGAGAGTTGTTCCTCGTGTGTAGTTGCGATTCCTCCACTCTTTGGCCAGATCTACCCTGCCCAATATCACAGGATCTGATTCCAGATGATCTGGCAATGTAGGTGCATACAAACCAGTTCAAAGAAGATAATTTGGAATCAGATCCCAGGATACAGGGCAGTGTAGATCCAGCCTTTATTTGAGTTCTCCTTCCTTTCTTCCTGTCTCTTCAGTTCAGACTCATATGGTTGGACTCCAACCCTAACACCAAAGGCAAACAGGATTTATGTTCACGTCATGCTCACTAGCAAAGTTTATTAACCAGCTAGAACAGTCAACAACAGCATATACTTTACCATTGATGTGGGCCCCAGGTTTCACCCACTCTCCGCGTAAAATTGGCTTTGTTGCCATCGTGACCGTAACAATCACATCGGCTCCGCTGGCAGCCTCCTGAGCAGAAGAGCAGACCCGTACTGGCCCACCGACTGATGCAGCAAACTTCTGGGCTCTCTCTTCGGTGCGGTTCCAGATCCTCACCTTCAATGAAATTGAGCAGAAAGGCCTTAATCGCTTGGTCATTACCAATGTGTTAAAATCTTTAGGTTTTGCATGGCAGCAAAACATGAAATGCATGAGCTCATCACGACAGCAAGAAAAACGGGAATCTCAACAAGCCAGTTCTAGCAATGTCCATCTCCATGAGGAGCAGGTCTTTTGCATAGCTAATGAGTTTCAATTATCAGCCCAAGGCCAAGCAACCCATACTACTTTACACAGCAACAGGGACAGTTAGCAACAATCTATTGTTTTATTTAAGGCTGTGTGTACAGTGTGTACAGAGCTATCGTACTGTCTATTCTCCTATATGGTTCTGAAACATGGGTCACCTATCACCAACACCTACAACTCCTCGAACGCTTTCATCAGCGCTGTCTTCGCACAATCCTAAATATACACTGGACCGACTATGTGACGAATGTTGCTGTCCTTGAGCAAGCAGGGATTATCAGTATTGAGAACTCAGCTGCGCTGGGCAGGGCACGTCTCTAGGATGGAGGACCACCGCCTCCCAAAGATACTACTCTATGATAAACTCGCCACGGGTCAGCGCAAGAGAGGCGCCTCCAAAAAGAGATATAAGGACTCCCTGAAACAACATCTCAGGCTCGGCCAGATTGATCACCAACAATGGTCCACCCTGGCCTCACATCGGGAGGCATGGAGACGCACTATCCACAATGCTGCAGCCTCTTTCGAGAAGACACGCCGAATGGGTCTCAAAGAGAAACGACAACACAGAAAGAACCGCAACTCGGAAACAGCACCACCCAAGGAGACTTTCTGCTGTGCTTTCTGCAACCAAATTTGCCTATCTCAGATTGGCCTTTTTAGTCATCAACGTGCTTGTAAAAAGTGTGGGATGAGTCCTTCCTAAGAATCTTGGTTCGCGAAGTAATGCCGAGAGATTGTTTTAATTAAGACTGGATCTACACTGCCCTATAACCCAGGATCTGATCACACAGCCATATAACCCAAAATATCAAGGCAGAATATCCTACAATATCTGCTTTGAAGTGGGATACACTACCAAATATCCCAGTTCAAAGCAGATAATGTGGGATTTTATTCTGCTGTGTGGAAGGGCCCCAGATTATCCACTTATCCCAGATTATCCAGCAGTATAAACTCATATAATATAATATATTGTATTTACATTTTACTTATAAGCCAGTCTGAGTCCCCTTCAGGGTGAGAAGGGTGGCATATAAATGTCCTAAACAAATAAATAAAATCCAGTTCAAAGTAGATAATCTGGAATCCAATCCTGGGATATAGGGCAGTATAGATCCAGCCTAAGGCCCCTTCTATGGGATTTCCACACAACCATCTAACCTAGAATATCAAGGCAGATGATCCACAATATCTGCTCTGAACGGGGTTATTTGAGTCCACACTGCCACGTAATCCAGTTTAATGTGGATTTTATAGAGCTGCATGGAAGGGGTTGATATTGACAGATAAAAATCCAGATTATCTGCTTTGAACCGGATTATATGGCAGTGTGAACTCAGATAACCCAGTTCAAAGCAGATAATGTGGATTATCTGATTTTATATATGGCAGTGTAGAAGGGACCTAAGTGTCACTCTAAAAAAAGAGCCTGTCAGCAACGGAGTCCCTAACACTGCAAAGGCATACACTAATATAAATATGGCTCCCCTGCCTGAGCTCACCAAGATCTTAAGACTGGATCTACACTGCCATATGAAATCCAGATCATCTGCTTTGAACTAGATTATGTGGCAGTGTAGACTCAGATAATCCAGTTCAAAGCAGATAATGTGGATTATCTGCTTTGGTAATCTGGATTATATGGCAATGTAGATCCAGCCATTGTGAGCTCTTGCACACTACGGTTATGTATAATGCTATGATTCCATTTTAATTGCCATGACAATATTCTGTAGACCCTGGGACTGTCAGTTAAGGAGTATTTCAATTACTTCTGCAAACGGCAAACCACAGGAAGTGACCAGTTAGACCACAGTGAAATTATTGTGCACTAGGGTAAAGGTAAAGGTTTTCTGCTGACATTAAGTCCAGTCGTGTTCCATCCGACTCTTGGGGAGTGGTGCTCAACTCAATTTCTAAGCCAAAGAGCCGGCACTGTCCGTAGACATCTCCAAGGTCATGTGGCCAGCATGACTGCATGGAGAGCCATTACCTTCCCGCTAGAGCAGTACCTATTAATCTACTCACATTTGCATGTTTTCCAACTGTTAGGTAGGCAGAATCTGGGGCTAACAGCAGGAGCTAACCCCGCTACCCGGATTTGAACCGCTGAGTGGTTTAACCTACTGCACCACCGGCGTGTAGTACTCTACGTTACGTATATTAGATTGTATGCCTTTGACATGGCTGACTGTTGTGTTGTTGTTCTCATCCTTGTAACAATGACAGTGAAGATAACAATAAGAGCAATTAACCAAATACAGTTCCTTGACCAAATACTGTTTAACTGAAGTTCTTACCTCCTTAAATGCAAATAATTCAGTGAAAATGTCATAGTGGCTGTAGGCCTGAACTCCAGCGCCTAGGATGCACAAGACTTCAGAATTCGCTGGCATTAGGAGCTGAAAACATATCCAGCAGGAAAAAAGGAGTTTGGTTAATGAAGAATATCTAATACACATTACATCATTGGATTGCACAACAAATATTTAGGCTGTTTTAGCCTAACTGAAATATACCCTTCTACACTGTCATATAATCAGATTATCAGAGCAGAAAATCCACATGGACTATATGAGTCTACACTGCCATATAATCCATCTCGTAGAAGGGGCCATGTATACTTGTTACTCTCTCTATTTCTGTATAGTTTGATGGCTGCTTGATGTTGTCTAAAATATGTTAATTAATAATAATAATATTTATGCATGATAGTAAAAAAAACATTTATGCTGCTTTCATTTCAGTTTGTACCAAGTGAAGCAAGATGAGCACAGGCCCCTTCTACATTGCCAAATAATCCAGATTATCAAAGCAGATAGTCCACACAATCTGCTTTGAACTTGATTATATGAGTCTACACTACCATATAATAAAGTTCAAAGCAGATAATCTGGATTTTATATGGCAGTGTAGAAGGGGCCTAAGGATGGATCTATACTGCCCTATATCCCAGGATCAGATCCCAGATTATCTATTTGTCCCAGATTATCTGGGGTGTAGACTCATATAATCCAGTTCAAAACAGATAATCTGGGATCAGATCCTGGGATATAGGGCAGTGTAGATCCAGCCATTGTGACGTCTTTTCAAAGCATTCATAAAAGGAGTCACGGTGGCACTATGGATTAAACCAGTGGTTCTTAACCTGTGTTTTCTCAGGTGTTTCGGCCTACGACTCCCAGAAATCCCAGCCAGTGATTTCTGGAAGGTCAAAACATCTGGAGACCCACAGGTTGAGAACCACTGAGTTAAACCATTGTGCTGGCTGAACTGCTGACCTTAAGGTCTGCGGTTCAAATCCGTGAGATGGGATGAGCTCCCATCTGTCAGCTCCAGCTTCCCAGGTGGGGACATGAGAGAAGCCTCCCATAGGATTGTAACACATCCGGGTGTCCCCTGGGCAAAGTCCTTGCAGACGGCCAATTCTCTCACACCAGTTTCTCAAGTCGCTTCTGACATGGAAAAAAAGAGCTTCCCAAAAGGACCCACCTTGGTGGCGATGGCAGAAACAGCAGCCGTCCGCTTGGCTGTGATGACGCTCCCGTCCATGACCTTGTCAAAAGCAAACGGGCATGAAAAGAACACGGTAAGACGCAAGGAAATCGCAAACTTCTTTCCTCCTGTGAACGAGACCTGGCATTTGGTAGCATCATAGAAGCAGAGAGTTGGAAGAGACCTCGTGGGCCATCCAGTCCAACCCCTTTCTGCCAAGAAGCAAGAAAGTCGCATTCTGAGCACCTCCAACAGATGGCCATCCAGCCTCTGTTTCAAAGCCTCCAAAGAAGGACCCTCCACCACACTCCGAGGCAGAGAGTTCCACCGCTGAACAGCTCTCACAGTTAGAAAGTTTTTCCTCCTGTTCAGGTGGAATCTATCGCATTCAAAGAGCCCCAGACAGATGGCCATCCAGCCTCTGTTTCAAAGCCTCCAAAGAAGGACCCTCCACCACACTCCGAGGCAGAGAGTTCCACTGCTGAACAGCTCTCACAGTTCTTAATGTTCAGGTAGTTTGAACAGCTAACCCTCCCAGGTCCAAAACAGAAGCCACGCGAACTCCCCCGTCCTTGTCCGAAGGCTAGCTTCATAGGAAGGCATGTATAAAAGGGCTTTGGGGACTTACAGCTCGGAGGGAACCGTTGCTGGGATCAAACAGGAGGACCGTGGCTTGATGGGAAGGAACCGTGGGGTCCTTGGAGTTCTCGTAAAAGGTCACCAGCTTGGTTGTCAGGGCATCTTCGTTGGCGCTGTAAGCGGGCATGACCCCTAAGAAGCTGGCCAGCGGGAAACAGAAGCACAATGACAACAACTCTTCCAAGCAGAAGGAAAAGCCAGGAAGCAGAGAGTTAACCAGCACCTCCGCCTCATGCCAACCCTCTTGGGCACAGGCATGGGCAAACTTGGGCCCTCCCTTCAGGTGTTTTGGACTGCAACTCCCACCATCCCTGACAGCCTCAGGCCCCTTCCTCCCCCCCCCCCTCAGCCGCTTAAGCGTTAGGGATGGTGGGAGTTGGAGTCCAAAACACCTGGAGGGCCCAAGTTTACCCATGCTTGATCTGGATTGTAGATCCAGGGCTGCTAAAAGTAAGCTTCCTCCTCTATCTGCAGCAAAGCAGCATTCCTGGAAAGGCGACCCATACACACAGACACACCCCGCACCCTCTCCCGCTCCTAACCCGCTATAGTTGCGGATTGGCACCACGGTGCGGACAGGTTGGACCACTCCTCCGGCGCTTCCCTTGGAGAAGTCTGCCAGGGCGGCTTCCAGCGGGGCGAGGAGGAGGCTGGCGCGGGGCAGGGAGGCCTCCACCTCCGCGGCGCCCAGAAAGGATGGGGCCCCGCTCATGGCCAAGGCTCTGGAGAAGGATGAACGAAGGAAGGGAAAGGCTTCCCCCGCTGCCCTCGCTTTCCTCTGCTCTGGGGAGGCGGCGCTCTGATTGGCCGAGGGGCCGGCCCACCTGGCAGGGATGGAGGAGGCCGAGTCCGGCGCCACCTAGCGGGCGCGCAGCTCCTTGTTTTGTCTCCGCCGCTGGTCAAGGCTTGGAAGAGACTCCAAGGGCTTGCCAATCCAACCCTCTTCGGCCAGTCACAACCCAAGTTCATTCAGTCAACGACTTAAATCAAGAAATACGAGGGTTGAATGAAAAGTAATGCCTCCACCTTCGCTACTTGAGTTTGGATGGGAATCTGTATACCTTAATAAAGCGGAATGTTTGTATGTGTGCGGAGGGCGGAAGGGTGGAAGGGCGGAAGGACGGATATGTGGCAGTGTTCTGATTGGCAGCCAATTTTAAACAGGCCACAGCGACCAGCGCGGATGATGGACCTGCACCACACTTGGTACACTTAACCCCCCTAACCCCCTTTACGTCCTGGTGGGGTTCGGGGAACATGACCCACAGATTATGGGATTTGTAGTACCTTCAAACACTTTGGTTCCCACAGACCACTGAGTCCAACAAAAAGGACCAATACAGACCACACTTGGCACACACAGCCCCTACTACCCACTCTACGTCCTGGTGCAGTTCGGAGAAGAGTGGACAATGGATGATGGGACTTGAAGTACCTCTACTCACTTCCCAAGTCCGCTGCAACCCTCATCCAATTACTGATCGAGACCAAACTTGGCATACATAACCCCCATGACTGCCTTCATGTCCTGGTAAGGTTTGGCAGAGGACTGACAATGGATGATGGGATTTGTAGTACTTTCACACCCCTCTGCTCCCACAGACCACTGCGGCCCCCAACAAACACCGATAAAGACCACACTTGGCACACAGAGCCCCAGTGACCCACTCTACATCCTACTGAGGTTTGGAGGGGGGCAAAACATGGATGATGGGACTTGCAGTACCTTCCCTCACTTTCCAACCCTGCTACAAACCTAATCCTATGACTGATCAACACCAAACCTGGCACACAGAGCCCTCATGACCCACTCTACATCCTGGTGCAGATCGGAGGAGAGTGGACCATGGATGATGGGACTTGAAGTACCTCTACTCACTTCCCAAGTCCGCCACGACCCTCATCCAATTACTGATCGAGACCACACTTGGCACACATAACCCCCATGACTGCCTTCACGTCCTGGTGAGGTTCGGGGGAGGACTGACAACTGATGATGGGATTTGTAGTACTTTCACACCCTTCTGTTCCCACAGACCACTGCGGCCCCCAGCAAACACCGATAAAGACCACACTTGGCACACAGAGCCCCAGTGACCCACTCTACATCCTACTGAAGTTTGGAGGGGGGCAGAACATGGATGATGGGACTTGCAGTACCTTCCCTCACTTTCCAAGACTGCTACAAACCTAATCCAATGACTAATCAACACCACACCTGGCACACAGAGCCCTCATGACCCACTATACATCCTGGTGCAGTTTTGTGTGAGGCGGACCATGGATGATGGGACTTGAAGTACCTTCACTCACTTCCTAAAACCAATGCCACCCTCATCCATTCACCAATACAGACCAAACTTAGCACACAAAGCCCCCATGACCCAATCTACATCCTACTACACTTTGGGGGAGGGTGGACCACAGATGATGGGACTTGAACTACCTTCAGTAATTTCATGATACCACTGCAACTCCCAATAATGATGGATCAAGACCAAACTTGGCACACAGAGCCGCCATGACCCACTCTACATCCTGCTGCACTTCTCAAATTACCCGGGCACTGCCGGGTCCCCAAGCTAGTATTTTAATAAATCAAACGCAGAAATAATCCGTAGAATCACCCACTGTTCACTTTTCCACATAATCACCAGACAACTGGATACATTTCTGCCAACGATGAACACGTTTTCTGAAGCCGTCATGGAAGAAGTCGACATTCTGTTTCCGCAATCAGCGTCTCTCAGTTCTCTCAACGTCTTCATCAGAAGCAGAACGATGTCCCCACATATCTTCTTTTATTATCGGGAATAGATGGAAGTCAGACAGTGCTAAATCTGGACTGTATGGAGGGTGCTGTACTGTGGTGAGATCCAGTCTCTGAAATTCTGCTGTGGTGCACTTTCATTTCAGGTGTCAGCATCCTGGGTACCCATCGTGCATAGATCTTCTGATAGCCAAGCAAAGCAATAATGTGACCCACACGTTCTTGTGAAATGCCGATTAGGCTTGAAATTCCTCTCTGAGTGATATGATGATCATCCTGAATCAATCTGTCAACCTTTTGCTTGTGAAACTCGGTTGCAGTCACAGGACTTCCAACTCTTTGTTTGTCATGCAAGTCAGATGTTCCCACCTCAACATCTTTAAACAGATATGGAATTTTAAAAATGGCGCTGTTTTATTTTATTTATTTATTTATTTATTCAATTTGATATGCCGCTCTCTCTGACGCCCAGAGCGGTTCACAGGATTAAAACAAGTAAAAACACATAAAATGCAATAAAACAGATTTTAAAAACCCCAAATAAAACATGCAACCAGCAGAACTACAACAGCAATAAGGGCATGCTGGCAGCAACGCAGCAAAATGGTGAGTAGTGCGGCATTGGTTTAGACGGCAAATGCCTGTCTAAAGAGCCAGGTCTTTACTGCTCTGCGGAACGGCAATAGGTCCCGAATAGCTCGTGTCTCTTCGGGAAGAGAGTTCCACAAGGTTGGCGCTGCTACGGCAAACGCCCTCTGCGGCGTGCTGGCCAGTCTATAAACCCTAATGCCCGGCACATCCAGAAGATTGAGCCCCTCTGAACGCAGTGATCTCCTGGGTACATAAGGGGTAAGCTGCTCCCTCAGGTACACTGGCCCCAAACCATATAAGGCCTTGAAAGTTAGAACTAACACCTTGAAGGCGACCCGGAATTCAATTGGAAGCCATTGCAGTTCGCGCAAGAGTGGAGTCACGCGGTTGAATTTTGAGGCTCCTGAGAGCAGGCGCGCTGCAGCGTTCTGCACCAGCTTAAGTTTCCGGATTGCTGACAAGGGTAGGCCAATGTACAGCGCATTACAGTAGTCGAGCCTCGAGATGACCGTGGCTTGGATCACCGTGGCCAGGTCACAGCGGGAGAGGTAAGGAGCCAGACGTCTTGCCTGACACAGATGGTAAAAGGCTATCTTGCAGGCGCAGGCAATCTACGCCTCCATAGATAGCTGGGCGTCCAAAGGGCCACACCGTCGAATGTCGGCAGCTGGGTCTCTACCCCCTCCGGGCGGCCCAGCCACAAGATCTCCGTCTTCACCGGGTTCACCTTCAACTTACTGGCTCGCAGCCATCCAGTTACGGCTTCTAGGCAGAGATGGAAATTATCGGGTACAGAGACCACCCCGGGGTCCATCCTCAGAATTGAGCTGGGTGTCATTAGCGTACTGATGACATTCCAGCCCAAAACTCCATACCAATTGGGCGAGTGGTCGCATATAGATGTTAAATAACAGCGGGGAGAGAATGGCCCCCTGAGGGACTCCACAACATAAGGGGGAGCCCTCGGAGACCACCCCTCCCCACTTCACTCGCTGCAGGCGGTTTTGGAGGAAGGAGGACATCCAGTTGAGGGCTGTCCCCCTCACCCCCGCCACTACCAGGCGGTGTGTCAAAAGTTGGTAATTGACAGTATCAAACGCTGCCGTGAGGTCCAATAACACGAGCAGCGCCGATCCGCCTCAGTCCAAGTGGCAACGGAGTAGGTCTGTGATGGAGACCAGGACGGTCTCCGTCCCATGGCCCGAACGGAAGCCGGACTGGAAGGGGTCTAGCCAGGTTGCATCATCCAGGAATGTCTGCAGCTGGTCCATTGCTGCCCTCTCAATTACCTTGCCCAGGTACGGAAGGTTGGACACTGGGCGGTAATTGGAGGGAGCCGCGGGATCTAACCCGGGCTTCTTCAGCAATGGACTAACCACCGCCTCTTTTAACTCCTCTGGCAAGGCTCCTTGCTCAAGGGAGCAGTTGACTATCTTCAACAGAGGGCCTCGTAACCCCTCCTCGCAAGCTCGAATCAGCGTGGAGGGGCACGGGTCGAGGGAGCAGGTGGTAGGTCGAAGAGCTGCGACAATCCTGTCAACATCCCCTGGCCAGTGGCCGAAACCGGTCGAAGGTGAACCCGGCGGAGGGCCACGGAGTCTCCAGCTCATGCACTGTATCAACCGTGGCAGGTAGGTCCCGGCGGAGCATCGCAATCTTGTCTGCAAAATGATTCTGAAAAGCCTTGGTGGAGAGAGCCTGATCAGCATTGTTTGGGACGGTAGGGACCGTCGTCAGCTGCCGAATTATTCGAAACAATTGAGCCGGGCGTGAATCTGCAGACGCTATCAAGGAGGCATAATAAGAATTTTTCGCCTCCTTGACAGCATGCTCATAAGCGTCATTTGCGAAAACATCAACTCCACCGATTGACTCCATTCCAATTTCATATTTTTCTTTGACTTATTCTAAGACTTTCTGCTATCTTGATTTTCTTCCTCTAAGCTCCTCTGCCTCTTCACAACCTTTTGATTTTTAAGAATATATTTTTCTAAGAACCAGCTGACTGTCAAAACTTGCCGGTTTTTCAAATCCATTGTTCCCACCACCGTTAAGGGCCCCCATTAAGTTTCTAAAAGCTATGGATTTCTTTGTGCACATCCCTGGGTATCACAAGCAGACAGGCCAGAGTTTGGGTAGCCCTAAGCGGTTTGGGAAACATAGTTTTCCAATGACTTTTCATGTTTTGGAACTCTCCTCAAGGCTGGCAGCGGAAAGGACTAGTTCTTATAGTTTCCCAAGGACTGGATCAGATGAACGTTACCTCTTTTATCATGATTTTCCCCAGAAGCATATGTATTGGTGCTTCATATTCCCTTTATGATCAAATGGCCTACATTCTCCCTTTTTCTATGAAATAATTGGTGGTGGAAATGTTCCCCTATAATTCCCAAAAGTATGTATTCCCTTCCCTGCATGTTTTCCTTCCCCCATGTACCTTTTGAAAAATATGAAAAAATGCTACATGTTTTGTATGAACCAGCTGTTGTTGAAATAAGATGAGGACGACCACATTCCAAGGCCGCATCTTCTTAATCCTCTCATCAAAAGCAATTGCATGACAGAATGGGATTTTTCTAGTTTGAAGGGGGCCCTTTCCCCCCTTCCATTGAAAACTCCTTTTTGCGTCATAGACAATAAATCCTCAGAGTTTCGTCTCGTCTATTATTTATGAGAGTTAGGCATATCTCTCCCATTCATCAAGAAAGGCTGTTATCTTTTGACTTCGGACCTCAAAAGTATCAGCAATCTGCGAAAATCATTTTTATCTATTATTCCTGAAACTCACATGAAAAGACCTGCATCTGACCTTTGGCAACAGGAAAAGGCAGTTATGGACAAGTTCCTCATTTCCCACCAAACAACAAAAGTCTTTCTTTGACTCGAAAAGTCAGAGGCATGGGATCGCAATTTACATAAGGATTTACATAATCAAGGAACTTCCAGTTGTTTTGTTTTCCAAAAAATCCTGTCTCTTGCTTCTCATTCGCCAGGGCAGAAGCGGCGCTGTTGCGCTATTGGCTCCCACTACAGCTGGCTCCAGCATTCCAACCAATCATCGTAGATCCGGCCAGCACACGGGGGCGGGAAATATGAATTTGACAGCTCTGTAAAAAATATAAAATGGCATCTATTTTGAATGTAACTTTATGACTGCTTTGTGACAAGGATATTGCGGTTGTCATCTTCCTCAGCTGACGAGAATAAAAACTTCAGTGGCATCCTCTTCCAGACTTCTTTGGTGAGATCATTTGGACAAGGGATTTTAATTTCTTTTAAAACCTCACCAGAGGTTTTTGCTGAAAACCTCGCTTTAGGGGTAGTTTCCGAGCCTCTGCCCCTTCTGGGCCAGGCTATTTCCAAATTGTTCGGTAACACCAGTACCTGCCACATACCAGGACTGCCATCTGTTGAGGAGTTACGAAGGTGGAGGCATTACTTTTCATTCAACCCTCGTAGTTTTCTAAGATCTACAGAGACACTCACAGGAACACCTCAGCAAGCGAGAGTCCAAAAGTGGCAGGCGAAAACCCAGAACCTCAATCAATGGCTGATACCAAATGAGAGACTCCCTCCTGGGCACACAGAAAACTGGGTGACTTGAAAGGCGCTGAACAGACTGCTCTGGCACCACAAGATGCAGAGCCAACCTTAAGAAATGGGGCAATAGAGTGAAATCCATGACATGCGAGTGTGGAGAAGAGCAAACCACAGATCACCTACTAGAATGCAACCTCAGCCCTGCTACATGCACAATGGAGGGCCTTCTTATAGCAACACCAGAGGCATTCCAAGTGGCCAGTTACTTGGTCAAAGGACATTTAATTGAATACCAAGTTTACAAACTTTGTGTTTTGTTTGTTTGTTTGTTTTTAATGCAATACAACTGTTTGGTTCGCTCCTGACATGATAAATAAGTTAATTTGTTCAGTCGCTTCTGACTCTTTGTGACCTCATGGACTACTTGCCCATGGACTACCACCCCCAGTTCCTTCAGAGTCAAGCCAGTCACTTCAAGGAGGCCATCCATCCACCTTGCCCTTGGTCAGCCCCTCTTTCTTTTTCCTTCTATTTTCCACAGCATAATTGTCCTCTTCCTGTCTTCTCATGATGTGGCCAAAGCAGCTGGGCTTTATTTCCTCAAGTATGGACTAGTTTGATCTAGAATTTCCCTCCCCCACCACAGTACAAAAGCGTCTCTCTTCCTTTCCTCAGCCTTCCTTATGGTCAGGTTACTATGGGGAATACCATTGCTTTGACTATGCGGATCTTTGTTGCCAGTGTGACGCCTCCACTTTTTTTATCGAGATGGGTCGAGATGGGTCATTGCTCTCTTCCCAAGAAGTAAGCGTCTTCCAAGGCCGGACTAAAATAATTTTAAATGGTAAGCTAACATTATTTTGCACCCACCCCCCAAACAAACACCGAAAAATAAAAAGGTAGAAGGTAGAGGTAGTATGCTCATGTAGTATTGAATCTGTTTCCATGTCTTCCAACAAGTCATTTTCAATGTATATTTTTTACAGAGCTGTCAAATTCAAATTTCCCACCCCCCGCGTGCCGGCCGGCTCTACGATGATTGATTGGAATGCTGGAACCAGCTGTAGCGGGAGCCAATAGCTCAACAGCGCTGCTTCTGCCCTGGCGAATGAGAAGCGAGAGGCAGGAATTTGTGGAAAACAAAGCAACTGGAAGTTCCTTGATTAGATTAGTCCTTATGTAAATTGCGATCCCATGCCTTTGACTTTTCGAGTCAAAGACAGACTTTTGTTGTTTGGTGGAAAATGATGAACTTGTCCATAACTGCCTTTTCCTGTTGCCAAAGGACAGATGCAGATTTCTTGCTAAGAAGTTTCAGGGAAATGAATGAAAAAGATTTTCCAGGTTTGCCATTCTTTCTGATTTCCGAGGCCAGAGAGAATAACCTTTATGTCAAATAAGATCTGGTATGTCAAGTATTCATAGCCGAAGGGCGGGTTGCGAATCTCCGATGGCCCTATGGCTTCTGAACAAAGGGGTCCTCGGCGGGAAATGGACAGGGTCCTTCCAAACAAGAGGAAGCCTATTTTTCCATGCAATGGCTTTTGATGGCAGGATTAAAAGGTGCGGCTTTGGTATGTGGTCGCCCTCATCTTATCTCAACAACAGCTGGTTCACACAAAACATGTAGCATTTCCTCATATTTTTAAATCACACATGGGAGAGGAAAACATGCAGGGAAATGGTTACATAGGACGGTTTCAGGGGGATATTTCCATCACCACCAATATATCATAATATCATCATTATTTCATAAGAAAAGGGGGAAAATGTAGTCCATTTGATCATAAAGGGAATATAAAACACCAATCCATATGCTTCTGGGGAAAATCACGATAAAAGAGTTCATACGAAAGAAAAGTTCATCTGATCCAGTCCTTGAGAAACTATAAGAGCGAGTCCTTTCCGCTGCTAGCCTTGAGAAGAGTTCTAAAACAGGGCTGTCCAACAGGGGGCCCTGGGGCCGTACACGGCCCCTGAGCCCCTTCCCTCCGGCCCCCTAACTTGTTTTAATAAAATACAAATTAAAAATAAATAAATAAATAAAAATACCTACTTCCGGGTTTAGGCAAGCATCGCGAGACTACGCCAGCCACAGATGGGATTTTGAGGGAGGTCGAAATTCCATCTGTGGCTGCGTAGTCTCGCGATAGCTGCCGAAATCTCGGGTCCCGTGGGATTTGCGGCCGGCCTGGGCGTGTGCCTCCTCCTCCCTCGTGGCTGCTTCCAGGCCAGCCCCCATTCCCTCAGAGAGAGGGAGGAGGGGAGTGAGGCAGGGAAAGCCCCTCCTGGCTCCGTCCTCTTCCTATGGAGGGCCCTCGCTTCCCGCCCCGCGGATGGGAGAGCCGCCGCGCCCGGCCTGAGCTTGGCCTCGGCTCCAGCGGGGCTCTTTGGGGACAGCGGCGGCGTTGGCACTTCGGCCCTGTGGCGGGGCTCCCGCAGTATGGGTAAGGAAGGGCCTGGCTCAAATCAATCAATCTAAAAACAGTGGGATGTTGGGGGAGGGGGGAGGGGTCCCTCAGCAGCGGTTTCCTTGGCGACACTTCCTTCCTCTCCTCTGCGCCCCCTCCCCCTTGTTGTGCTGCCTTCCCCGCGTGCAGGGCGCAACGTGGCTTCCTTTGCGCCTGCCCCCGCGGCTTGTTTTCCCTTCAGGGAGCTCTTTGGGCCTCCTCCACCCGCCTCTGGGAAAGGAGGCCCCATCAAGCCCTGCGACGGCATTGAGGTGTTTGGGTTTTTTTTGGTGTGTCCCAATTTGAGTGTGGACTCAAATAACTCAAAGGTATTAGGAAACATTCCCCAAATCCACCAGTGTTCCCATTTGGGTATATTGAGTATTGTTGCCAAGTTTGGTCCAGATCCATCATTATTTGAGTCCACAGTGCTCTCTGGATGGAGGTGAACTACAACTTCACAACTCAAGGTCAATTGTAAGTAAATTGGAGCCGGGGAGGGGGAGGAGCTGAGGAGGGGGAGGAGCTGAGGAGGGGGCGGAGCCGAGGAGGGGGCGGAGCCGGGGCGGAGACAGACCCTTCGCCCCCCCCCCCAGGTGATCAGTGACCGGAATTCCGGCCCTTGGGCCCGTAGAAGTTGGACAGCCCTGAATTAGAATTTCAAGAAAATTCAAACTCATCTACAGAAACATTGTGGGTAAAAGTCCCAGGACAAAAAACTAATCTAGCATTAGGGATCTGCTATCGCCCTCCCAACCAAACTCCAGAGGCAGACTGCTATCTGGAAAATGAAATTAAACAGGCCTCAAAAAGCAATAAATTAGTCATAATGGGGGACTTCAACTATCCCCGAATAGATTGGCTAAATTCTTGTTCTACGCATGAAAGAGAGAGAAGTTTCCTCGACATGCTAGCTGAATATTCCCTTGAGCAGATGGTCATGGAACCAACCAGGGGAAAGGGGATCCTGGACTTGGTGCTAACTAATGAGCAAGATCTCGTTCAAGATGTCCTTGTAACTGAGCCCATAGGTACCAGTGACCACAACACAATAACCTTCAACTTAAGTTTGGATAGCAAACTGTCAGTGAAAACTAACACAGAGACCTTAAATTTTCACAAAGGAAATATCACCAAAATGAGAAAAATAGTAAAGAACAAACTAAAAGGAACAGTAAAAAAATCAAATCCCTCCAGAATGCTTGGAAACTGTTTAAAAATACTTTAAAACAAGCCGAACTAAAATGCATTCCTAAAATAAGAAAGAGACCGGGAAAGTCCAAGAGGACATCGGTATGGCTTACAAATGAAGTAAAAGATGTGATTGGAAAGAAGAAAAACTCATTTAAGAAATGGAAGGCTCTTCCTACTGAGGAGAACAGAAAGGAACACAAGCTCTGGCAAACTAAATGCAAAGCAACCGTCAGGAAAGCCAAGAGAGATTTTGAGGCACATATAGCTAAGAATATTTTAAAAAATAGCAAAAACTTCTTTAAGTACATCAGAAGCAGAAACCCAACTAGAAAAGCAGTTGGGCCACAATCATGTCTTACTAACTTGATAGAATTTTTTGAGGGTGTAAATAAACACATAGATAAAGGGGACCCAGTCGATATTGTTTACCTTGACTTTCAAAAGGCTTTTGACAAAGTCCCTCACCAAAGGCTCCTAAATAAGCTCTTCAGCCATGGAATCAGGAGACAGGTCTTGTCCTGGATTGGAACCTGGCTAAACTGTAGGAAACAAAGGGTGGTAATAAATGGACACTTCTCTGGATGGAAAGAGGTGAGAAGTGGCGTACCCCAAGGTTCAGTTTTAGGACCGTTACTTTTTAATTTATTCATAAATGATCTGGATGTAGAAGTAAATTGTGAGGTAGCAAAGTTTGCAGATGACACTAAACTGTTCAGGGTAGTTAAAAATGAAACTGACTGTAAAGAGCTCCAGAAAGATCTCTCGAAATTGAGTGAATGGGCAACAAAGTGGCAAATGCATTTTAACCTAAACAAGTGTAAAGTCATGCACATCGGGGCAAAGAACCCCAAATACACTTATCAACTGATGGGATCAAAGCTTTCTGAGACAAACCAGGAAAGGGATCTTGGGGTTTTGGTGGACAGCTCAATGAAGATGTCAACCCAGTGCGCTGCAGCAGTGAAAAAAGTAAATTCTATGCTTGGCATGATCAGGAAGGGAATCGAAAATAGGTCGGCAAATGTTGTATTGCCTCTCTACAAATCTATGGTGAGGCCATAGATTTGTAGTGTACAATTCTGGTCACCGCACCTCAAGAAGGATATAACGGAACTGGAAAAGGTACAAAGAAGGGCAACAAAAATGATCCAAGGGATGGAGCAGCTCCCTTACGAAATCAGGTTGCAACGCCTTGGTCTTTTCAGCGTTTAAGAGGTGACTTGATCGAAGTGTATAAAATCATGCATGGGATAGAAAAGGTGAATAAAGAAAAAATATTTTCTCTGTCACACAACACTAGGACTAGGGGGCACTCCCTGAAGCTCCAAGGTAGGAAAGTTAGGACTAATAAAGGGAAATATTTCTTCACCCAGAGGGTCATTGGGTTGTGGAACTCACTTCCAGAGGAGGTTGTGACAGCTGTCAGCCTGGACAGCTTCAAGGCAGGATTAGACAGATTCATGGATACCAAGGGAATCAGTAGTTACTGAAATGGACATCCAAGTGCCACCTCTGTGTTGATGGAGGCAGGCAGGATTTTCCCCAGGTACTGGTTGTGGGGGTCGGGAGCAGGTGAGGGTTTTGCCCTCCTTTCTGCTAGAGATCCCTGTGTACAACTAGTGGGCCACTGTGTGACAGAATGCTGGACTAGATGGGCTGAGGCCCGATTCAGCATGGCTCTTCTTATGTTCTTATGGTACTTAGGTAAACTATATGTCCCAGGCTGCTTCCACTTCCTTGGGGTCCGACTTGCCGATGCCCCGCCAGCCTCCTTCCCGGGCAGTTGAAGGGAAACTTGGGGAAACACAGATCTTTTCTCTGGTAAGCGAGCACCTCCGTGGGAATGTTCTAATTAACTTCTTGACCATGGGAACTGGGTCAATTGAGCTGGCTTTTCAATACTATCAGCTGCAGCGTGAGAAAGACTGAAAAATATTACTTTTACCAAAACTGATTGCTCTCAGCAAGAAAGGGACAAAAGGGAAAAAATCCGAGATAGCAGTTAGTGTTATAATTCATCATAGAAAAATCAGAGACCAAAATGGAGGCGATCCGCCATCTCACAGATATGCGGGATCTAGCGACTCCGTATCCGCAGTTTTGAGGAACTTAGTTTTGGCGACCCTGGGGTGCCTTGTAGGCATCCCGGGTGGGGTCTGTGGTGCTCCACAGTCCCCGGGGGGGGGGGGGTTGTTTCATGGTTAATAGTTAGGAGGCAGCAAAAGGGACACTATGTATCGCTATGGAGGGGACGATGTTGCAGTTTCCAAGGTTTCCCTTGGGAGGTGGGTTACAATGTTTTAGTTGCAGGGAAAGCAAGTGAGGAGAGAAGAAATCAGCCAGGCAACCACGGTTTTGTCACATTTTCCATCTTATTCGGCCCAAGTGGGCATGCAGCAACTGCGGAACTCCCTGCTGCAGGTTAGATCAGCCTGAATGCCTGAGATCGGACCGGATTCCTCATCAATATCATATAGAAATTTGAAGCTTTCACTATGGTTTTCCATTAGTTCACATCTCTCATTTAATGAAGATATTGCTGTGTCAAGCAAAACAAATAAGAAGTTGACTTTAAAGGAATCTTTACCAGAAAGTACAGTTTCATCTTTACTCTCATAGGAAAAACGCCTGCTTACTTTTCTTGGTCAAACTTTTTCAAAGTCAGCAGCAACATCGATTTTTCCAGCAAGTACCTTTGCATCTATAATGATGTTATTTAGACCTTGATCTGATCTCATCCTTTCTAGAAATTCTTTCAAACTCTTTATAAGATCCAGAGAACTTTGAAGATCGTTTGTGACTTTTTGCAACAGTTTACTAACTATATTTTAATAAAATCTACCTTAAAAAATCTCTAAGACATTTAATAATAAAGAATTATGTAAAAGTGCTCTTTTCATCCTTCACCTCCATTGCTCCCTTCTCTCAATAAGAGTTAAAAGAACTGGACAGCCATAGGCTAATTATATTTTCCAAAAATGAGTACTAATAAGTTACTGTTGAATCTACTTACAGCTTCAATGGTTTGCTGACTACTAGATGGCAGGACTGCATCTTTTAATAAATCATCACCCACATCTTCAGTGTTGGTCCCACTTATGGCACAACCAATAATTGACGGTGTAGCTGTAGTCACTGCCAGATGGTCTTGACTAGTTGATGGTCCAGGTAGAGGCTCAGATGTTGGTATCTTGCCAGGGGCGGTCTAAGGTTATTTTATATGGTAAGCGAACATTACTTTGGTGCCCCCCTTGTCTCCGCCCCCTCTCCCTTTGCCCCCGCCCCCTGCCTGCCCAATTGCATCACGTGATGTGTTTATAGGCTTCGGCTCCACCGCCTGCAGGAGCTTCTGGGGATTACCAGAAGGTCCTGCAGGGACAGCACTCAGATTCGCACGCAGGGGACAGAGGCAAAGGGAGAGGGAAAGCCTCTCCCTTTGCCTCCGCCCCCTGCGTGCCAAATAAGGAGTGCTGACGTGATGTGTTTACAGGCTTCGGCTCCACCGCCTGCAGGAGCTTCTGGGCATGCCCAGAAGGTCCTGCTGCGTGAAGCCGAAGCCAACACGCCAGCACTCCGTATTCGGCACACAGGAGACAGAGGCAAAGGGAGAGGGAAGCCTCTCCCTTTGCCTCCGCCCCTGCGTGCCAAATAAGGAGTGCTGACGTGATGTTTACAGGCTTCGGCTCCACCGCCTGCAGGAGCTTCTGGGCATGCCCAGAAGGTCCTGCACTGAAGCCAGGTCAGCCTCAGTAAGATGGCGGGACAGAGGCAAAGGGAGAGGAAAGCCTCTCCTTTGCCTCCGCCCCCCACGTGCCGAATAAGGAGTGCTGACGTGATGTGTTTACAGGCTTCGCCTCCACCGCCTGCAGGAGCTTCTGGGGATGCCCAGAAGGTCCTGCAGGCGGTGAAGCCGGCCTCTCAGCCTTTTAGCACGCAGGGGGACAGAGGCAAAGGGAGAGGGAAAGCCTCCCCTTGCCTCCGCCCCTGCGTGCCAAATAAGGAGTGCTGACGTGATGTGTTTACAGGCTTCGGCTCCACCGCCTGCAGGAGCTTCTGGGCATGCCCAGAAGGTCCTGCAGGGTGGTAGCCTGTAAACACGTCAGCACTCCGTATTCGACGCAGGGGGACAGAGGCAAAGGAGAGGGAAAGCCTCCCTTTGCCTCCGCCCCTGCGTGCCGAATAAGGAGTGCTGACGTGATGTGTTTACAGGCTTCGGCTCCACCGCCTGCAGGAGCTTCTGGGGATGCCCAGAAGGTCCTGCAGGTGGTGAAGCCGAACACTGTAAACACGTCAGCACCCCGTATTCGACGCAGGGGCGGAGGCAAAGGAAAGGAAAGCCTCTCCCTTTGCCTCCGGCCCCTGTGTGCCGAATACGGAGTGCTGACGTGATGTGTTTACAGGCTTCTGCTCCACCGCCTGCAGGAGCTTCTGGGCATGCGCAGTGGCTCCGGAGCTCAACTTCAGCTCCGGAGCCACTGTGCATGCGTGAAAATCTCCGGAGCCACTGTGCATGCGCTGAAGCCGACACAGCATCAGTGAGGTTTGTGGTGGCGCGGCCAGCGCGGCAGTGCCCCATCCAAGATGGCGCCCTATGCAGCCGCATGGTTTGTGTATACGGTCGGACCGCCCCTGTATCTTGCCGTCATCATCATGATCTGATTCAGTCGATTTTGCTGTCTCTATGTTTCCTGTAGCACATGATGGTGAGGTCGTTAAAAACCTTTGCAAAGTTTTAGCTTGAGTCTCATCTTTTTTGGAATGCTGCAACTTCTTTTTACGATGAAATGCTCCTGATGGTTTCCCCCCTGACATTTTCTGTTATCTAAGTACAAACTATGGCTGACTCTGCTTAGCTTCCAAATTAGAAGGTAGCTGGTACTTTTAGATCCCAAATTGTAGATATCACCCTAAGTTACCAAGAGTAAAATAATTTCAAATTAAAACTTTAGAAAACAAGAGTCAATACAAATAAACACTAGCCACACCCCTCACCTGGTCTTGAGTCCCTTGTATTCCTTGCAGATTTTATATAATACATAATAATAACATACATAATAAATAGGTTATTATGATACCACATGACTTTGGAAGCATCTACAGACAATGCAGGCTCTTTGGCTTAGAGAGGAAGAATTTGCGGCTTGTCATCCTTCTCAGCTGGGATAGAACTCTCTCGTTGGCACACTTCCGAATCTTGGTGAGAAACTCTCTCAGGGACTTAGGGGATTTTCTGGCATTTCAAATCGCTCAAAAACACTTCAGGTATATGAACAATGCAGTAGTCAATTAGTATCAAAAATAATTTAGTATTCGCCAATGCACAATAAAGATAATTCACAGTCTACAGTGGGAACAAATAATACAATGTCTTAGGTGCAATGCGAAAACATAATAGTAAGGTACATCACTATGAGAAGTAACAATCTGGTTAGGTACAAGTAAACATAGCGATTGCGGTATACATAACAATATATCAATACAGAAATCTGTAACAGAGACAGAGAAGTCGCTGACTCTGTACTTGGGTCACTGCAATACACAAATGAAAATATAGTACCTATATAGGTGTGGTGCAAACGACCCAGGGAGAAGTCCGTGTTTAACGGAAGGCAAAGGTTCCCAAAGAACGCTCGAATGAGCCCCAATAAGCAGGGTGCATGTGCGAATTAGCTTGATGGCGGACCGCAGGGCAGGCTGGTCTTGGTAGTCCGTATAGCAAGCTCGCCCGGGATAATGCGACTAATGCGCATGCGCGGTCTCGCACAATGGCATGCCGCAAGGTTACTTGGTTGTAGTAGTTCTTTCAAGGTCCGGGGAGCGAAAGATATTCAAAAGAAGCTGGCAGTGCAGTAGCGGGTAAACAAAACCCCCACTGTAGTCTCACCGAAGTGAAGCTGGTGGGGAAATTGCCTGACGGCAAGAGCTCACCCCTAAGCCGGCAGAGGGCCGTTTCGTCGCAGGGACTTCATCAGAGGCAATGTATTGAATACAGAAACGTCCTCAAGAGTGCATAATCATCACGAGTATCTCCAATCTCAAGGAGGACGGACCATCCCATAGGCAGGAAATGGTTTTTCTCTCACCCTGGATATCATTGCACAGGGATATAAACCCCACTTGTCTAGTTTCCTAAGACCTCATAACCTCTGAGGATGCCTGCCATTGATGCAGGCGAAACGCCCAGAGAGAATGCTTCTGTAACATGGCCAGACAGCAGGCAAGTGCTGTTCTTCCCACCCTGGACATCATTACACAGGGATATATATAAACCCCACTTGCCTACTTTCTAACAGACTTCCCAACCTCTGGGGATGCCTGCCATTTATAATAAATAGCAATGTAATGAATAAAAAATAAATCATAATCAAAATAAGGTAATAAATAGTAATAATTGTAAATATAATAATAAATATGATAATAACAAATATATAATTATAATATTAATTCCAAAGCCAAGAATGCAACAGATACAAGGGAGCAGCAGGCTTAGTTCTTCCCAGTTGTGGCTGGCTTCCCAATTGAAGGTGAGCCCCAGAAGACCCCCCCCCCGCATCCAAGTTGGTTTAGCCTGCAGCAGGGAGTTCCAACGTTCCTGCATGATCTATGTGGTCTGGCATCATTGAGAACAAAGCCTCAGACTACAGCTCAGAAGATTTCAAGCCATTTTTATCCTCCCATTTACATGCCCCACTTGACCTGAAACTTTGTAGCACAACTCTAATCAATAACATTTCACATTGCAACATTTTTTCCCCTTCTGCAAAGATACAAAGTATCTTATTTGGCTCACTCCCCAGTCTCTATAAGAAACAAACCTTTCTGGGCTGCAGAACACTGCTATCCTGCCCGGGATGCCTCCCTGGAGTCTTGGGGAGGCCGGAGCTGGGCTCCTTCAAACCGCAAATACGGAATTTTCAAAATGGCGCCCCTTTCCCCCGTCATCCGCGAGAACATCAGTTCAACCGATTGACTCTGTTCCAATTTCATATTTTTCTTTGACCTGTTCTAAGACTTTCTGCCATCTTATTTTCTTCCTCTGAGCCCCTCTGCAACTGCTACAGCTTTTTGATTTTTAAGGAATATTTTTCCAAATAAACAGCTGACTGTCAGAACTTGCCGGTTTTTGCAACTCTTTTGTTCCCGCCACCGTCAAAGGCCCCCATTAAGGTTCTGAAGCCATGGGTTCCTTGTGCACATCCCTAGGGGTTACATGAAGAGAGGTCAGAGTGTGGGCCACCCAGAGCGCTTTGGGAAACATAGTTTTCCAAGGGTTTTTATGTTTTAGGACTCTCCTCAAGGCTGATTTCAGGAAAAGACTCATTCTTTTGGTTTCTCCCAAGGACTGGACCAGATGAACTTCCTTTTATATGAACTTCTCATCATGATTTTCCCCAGAACATATGGACTGATATCTTAAATCCCCTCTATGAACTACTGGACAATATTCTCCTTTTTTCCCCTTATGAGATGATGATAATATTGGTGATGGTGGAAATATCCCTCTATTTTTCCCATTCTATGTATTCCTTTCCTGCCTGTTTTCCCTTCCCTGTGTACCTTTTTAAAAATATAAGAAAAATGACATGTATCTTGTGCAACCAGCTGATGCGAGATAAGATCAGGGCAACTACATTCCAAACTGCACCTTTTAATCCTGTCATCAAGAACCATTGCATGATAATAACAGGGCTTTTCTGGTATAGAAACAGGGGCTGTCCTGTTTTTCAATGAAGACTCCTCATCTCTCAGCAGGAGGGGCCTCGAAGTTTAGTTTCCCTCTCAGGTTGAGGATATTGGCATGATTATTTCTATTCATCACAATGACTGGTTTTCCCTGGCTTCGGACCCCAGGAATCCCAGCAATCTGCAAAAATCATGTATTTACTTATTATTCCTGAGACTTCCATGAAAAGATCCGTGCCTGTCCTTTGTCAACAGGAAGGGACAGATATGGCCAGTTCCCAATTTCCCACAGAAAACAAAAGACTTTCTTTGGCTCGAAAGGTCAAAGGCATGGGACCTTAATTTACATAAGGACTAATTTATTCAAGGAACTTCCAGCTGCATTGTTTTTCCACAAGCTCCCGCCTCCCGCTTCCCATTTGCCAGAACGGAGGTGGCGTTATTTCACTATTGGCTCCAGCACCAGCTGATTCCAGTGTTCTATCCAATCAGCACGGAGTTGGCCGGCGCGCGCAGGCGGGAAATTTAAATTTTGACAGCTTTGTATAACTATAAATATGGCATGTATTTTGAATGTAACCTTATGACTGCCTTGTGACAAGGATATTGTGATTGTCATCCTCTTCAGCTGATGAGAAATAAAGACCTCGGTGGTTTTTCTTCAACTTGGTGAGACTTATTGGGAAATCTTGGGGTGGGTTTTTATGTGTCCTGCTTTTGCTCACCAATAGTATCGATCCCTCTTTTTGGGCACTAGGGCTCTCACCTCTTATGGGCAGAACCAACCCAAATTCTGCTCGGTGACACAATGAGGCCTAATCATAACACATAAATAATATAAATAACTTCTAATATAAGTATCTTCTAATTATTATATTATAATTATTACAAATAAATTCCCAATGAGGTCTAATAATAAATAACATAATAAATAACGTTCAATATAATTATAAATATTTTATAAGGTAGTAAATAATTGTTATAACTGTAGAGCTGCTGGACTCCCTCCTTTTGGATCGACCAAGGGCCAACTTGGGCCTTCTCTGAGAGGTGATTTGGACTTCAACTCCCACCAGTTTTTGCAGCCTCAGGCCCTTTCCTTTTATGCGGCTGAGGGGAAAAATGAAGGGGCCTGAGTCCAAATCAACTGTCAAAAGAAAGGCCCAAGCTCTGTCCAGGCCTGCGACGCAAATTAGAATTTCAAACAGACCTGGCTGCTGGCCTTGTGCTCCTAGCAGATCTGGCCAGCTCTGCTTTTGCAAAATGGCTGCCCACAACAACAATGCCAATGACCCCTCCTCCTCTCTCTGGCCTCATGGCTCGTGCTATGAGCCTCCTCACGCTGCTGCTCTTGTCTCCATGCGCTGCTGCACCAAATGCGCATGGACGGCGGAATACATGAGGCTGGAGACTGAGGAGAAGGGTCATGTAGCCATAGTAGGCTCCTCCTGCCATACACTCCTCCTCTTCTGCCTCGTGTGTAAGGCTATTAGGGGGCAGAGCCTCCCGCCTCCAGCTGCAAAAAGTTCCTCCTTTTCGGCTGTGTGGAGTGCAATTAGCGTCTCCGTCCAACTGGAGTAACGACCAATGGCGCATGTGTGGACTCCAGCTGGACGATGACGCTAATCGCCCTAAACTAGCCTCCCGCCTCCAGCTGCAAAAAGTTCCTTCTTTTCGGCCTAGTTTAGGGTGATTAGCGTCTCGTCCAGCTGGAGTCGCGCTGCACCAATGCCGCATGCGCGTGCGGAACCTGGCGGCCGCATGCGCCCCTAACCACGTGGCGCCCTAAGCAGCGACGTAGTTTGCATACCGTTAAATCTGCCCCTGGCGTCTTCTCATTTCCTGGCTGAAGTCTGCGTCTACAGTAATCTTTGCACCTACAAATAAAAAGCCTGTCACTGCCTCCACGTTTTCTCCCTCTAATTGCCAGTTATCAATCGGTCTGGTTGCCATAATCTTGGGGGGGGGGGGGTTATGTTTAACTGTGACCCAGCTTTTGCACAATCCAAGCCCTCCCATCAAATGACCATCCAACCTCTGCTAAATCAGAATGCTAGACTTAGAAGAAAGTTTACCCATGCCTGATCTGAGGTTGGACTGGATGTCCCTTGAAATCTCTTTCAGCTCTTGGATCGATCCTATTATTCCAAGGCACCAGGTTTGAGAAGACTGGCAAGCCGCCATTAGAAGGTGGGAGGTAGAAGTTGCTTGGGAGTGACAGAGGGCCACTTTACCTAACAGCAGCCAATCTGCTTTATTCCTTTTCTTTCTTTCAGCTTTGGGTCTAAAAGGGGTGGTTTTGTCTAGTTCAAACCCTCAATTACATTAAGTAATTGGTGGGTCCGTAGGTGGCTGTGGAGCCCTATTCCTGATTCGCTGAGAAAATCTCGCAAGAATCCTTGCAAACCGCCTTTGACCTGTCTCAAAAGACACCCTCCCAGAATCCCAGAATGGCTTCCAGCCCTCCAGAGGAACAATGGATATGATCTCACTGGCTGTCAATGCCTTGGTTTTCTTTTCAGCATTCGCACAGTGAGGTAGAGCTTCAGAGAGTGCCAGTGTGTTCTGAAGGGAGCGCAAAAGAAACAGATTAGAGTCCAATTCTCCACACTCTTTCTGATGGGCATCCTGGAGTGCTTCAGGTCTGGTTTGTATGATTTCAGACTCCTCTGTTATTTCACTAATCCTTGCTAGTAGCATATCACGCTCTTCTTTTAATTTTTGATTGTCTTTAATACTTTCTTTACAGGTCACAAACAATACTTGGAGCCTTTCCCACAAGATTTTCAACTGATGAATTTCACTAAGGCAGTGTTTCCCAACCTTTTTGAGCCACGGCACACTTTTTACATTTGCAAAATCCTGGGGCACACCACCAACCAAAATGACACAAAATGACACTCTAACACAGTAATACATATAGTCAAGTCATTTCAAATAAAAGCTCCAACAGCAGTAGTAGTATACAAGATAAGGATAAAATCAGTACCTAATGTACAAGGCAAACAATGTAACACATTAAAAACTAAACTTATTGCAATTGTCTTGCGTCAACACATAGGAAGGGGAACTATTAGCATAGGATACTTAGGAGGCCCGGTGATCAGTTGATGTGACGCTTATTGCCGCCTACTGGAACTCATCCCTCGCACAGTTGACTCCAATAGACTCCATATACCGCTGTCTCTTTTTATATGCTCTAAATAGGTAAGCAGCTACCTTATACACCGTTTGAAGGTTTGAGTCTGAGAGGAGGAGTTCATTTTAAAGGTAGAGGGCCAAAATGTCCTTTTGGATAGTAAATAGCTAAGGTATTTCTCCCTCTCCTCTGCATATATGGGACAGATCAACAGAATGTGGACTAGATCCTCGACTTCTGGTAGGTCGCAAACACAGACTTTGTCCCTATAGGGTGTGGCAGCATATCTGCCGGCCCTCACCATAGACTCGAATTGCTCGAACCTAGCTCTAGTTAGGGCAATCCTAAGGTGAGGTAGGAGCGGGCGAGCCAGATACGGGGCAATAACAAAGTGGTTGGGTTGTTGGGCTAACCAGTGCATGGATTTGACCCTAGCCAAATGGGCTAGGTCATCTTGGGCACATACATCAAGTACCCTCTGCTTCACCCGGTTCATCATTGAAGTCACTCTGATGTTCGACGGGTCCACCTGGAGCCCCTGTAGGATGAGATATGTCATTATGGAGCCCCCATGTTTTCTGAGAGGGGAACTCTGAATTGTTCCATCAGGCACAACTTGGGCAGTCTCGCGTCTTCTAGATTGTTTACCTTGCACCAGTAGTTAATGGCTCTAATTTTTGCTAGGCCTGAGATTTGGTGTCTACCTAACTCGGACCTGACTGCCGCTGCGGGAGTGCGATTATTCACCCCCAGAATCCACCTAAAAAAGTTGGTCTGGGTGCGCTCAATAGGGGTGACATTGGTCAGGCCCCAAATTTCTGCGCCATACAAAAAGAGAGGCAAAACCTTGGCGGCATAGACTTTGAGAATTGGCAGAAGGGATCCCGGGTAGTGGCGGTTAATTAACCTGGTAAGCTGAGAAAGCCTGAGGTTAGCCTTGATGGAAGGTGCATGCATATGATCCACCCATGACCCGTTAGCAGAGAAGGTGACCCCAAGGTAAGTATACTTTTAACTTGTTCGATTGCCTCCTGTCCAAGAGACCACTTGTGCTTCCTGTCTCTCCTAGCAAATCTCATCACTTTTGATTTGTTTTTGTTGATTGTCAGGTCATTTGCACTGGCGTATGTGTTGAGTTTCCTCAACGCCCTTCACAAGCCTACCTGGGAGAAAGCAATGATGACAAGATCATCCGCGTAAAGAAGGGTATTGAGAAGGCGAGGCCCTATTTTGGGCCTATGGAGGGAATTCTCATTTAGGAAGTCAGGAAGGTCACTAATAAATAAGTTAAACAGTATAGGTGCTAAAATGCAACCTTGTCTGACTCCCTTAGCTATTTTAACTTGGTTGGTGAGCACGCCTTTGCGCCTGTTCTAATCTGGATGACATTATCAGAGTGGAGGTTCTGAATCAGGGCTAGTAGTCTGCGATCGATCCCCGGGATTCCAATTTTCCCCAGAGAATGTCTCTGTTAATGCTGTCAAACGCAGCTGAGAAGTCAATAAAGGCTGCGAAGAGTGGTCTGCCCTTATGTAAGGATTGAGTCACTAGGTGATTTAGGACTAAACAGTTGTCCATGGGGATCTTCCTTCCCTGAACCCTGCAAGCTCTTCCGGCAGTAGGTTGTTAGTAAAGACCCAGGTCTCAATCCTGTCCAAAAGAATTCGGGAGAAAAAAATACATATAGTTAATATGTTTTTAAATGTATTTATACACTCAGTGTGAAACCTGGGCCTGTTTCGATGAACACAACATAGATATCCTGACAGGAATGGCAGGAAGACACAAAATTCCCACACAGAACTCCCATAACCAAAAGAAAATGCTATAAAAGTTTGGTGGGCATTGACCTTGAGTTTTGGAGTTGTAGTTCACCTATATCCAGAGAGCACTGTGGACTCAAACAATATTGGATCAGGACCAAACTTGGCATGAATACTCAATATGCCCAAATATGAATGCAGATGGAGTTCAGGGGAAATAGACCTTGACATTTGGGAGTTGTAGTTGCTGGGATTTAATGTTCCCCTACAATCAAAGAGCATTCTGAACCCCATCAATGATAAAACTGGGCCAAACTTCCCACACAGAACCCCCAGGAGGCAATTGGAGGTCTCTATTTGGGGAAAGGGAGGTGGGCCTCCCCCGGAGGTTCCAATTTCCCACGGCACACCTGATGATCGCTCACGGCACACTAGTGTGCCCCGGCACACTGGTTGGGAAACACTGCACTAAGGGAGTGTGTGCTGTCTCCACAAGAACCCTTATCATGCAAAGTATATTCTGTCTCATTCATTTGCTCTATTATTTTCTTCTGGAACTCAAGAAGTTCCTCTCTGCAGTCTTCAAAGTGTTTTTCTGGTTCCCAAGGGTCTTCATCAGGTGGATAACCTTTCCATCGTACCTTGTAAAGTATTTTATTGCCTTCTGACCTGATGTCCAGGATCTCTTCCACTTCATAGACGTTCTCCTCGCCCTGTTTCTTTTGGACTGCTTCAGGGGTTAGGGCTGCAGGCTGGCCCGTGGGCAGACTAGGGCACATAGTATGGCTAATTGTGGGAGGCAAAGAGTCCTCCTCCATTGACCCAATTTTTGGTTTTCCTCCACATTTTTTACTCATTACAGCTAGTTATTTGAGACAATTTTGAAGATTCCCCTTTTAATATGCGCTTTTAAATGTAAATAACACACTTGTTTCTCAGAGATAGAGGTTAATATCTCAACCCACCAAAATCCTTCTTCAATTTGAGATTAATGAAAACATTCTAGGCTGATAGTATTTGTGAAGATGCAATTTCCATCCCGCAATTTAATCTTCACTTAGCCCCTCTATTTCTGTGTTTGAAATGGTTCTCAAGTGGCCATCTTGAGCGCCCTTCCGAAAACACAGCAGTATTTAAAATTATAATTTTTCCACCAAATTATGATTGAACAGACAGCCTCAGAAAGGAAAATTTACGACTGCCTAAAATGATCTAAGACATGTGATATCGACATTCATAAACGTTCTAAACATATTCCTTTCCTTTCACCGTTGCTTCCTAAAGGCAGAAAAGCTCTTCAGATAAGTCCCCAATGTAACAAATAAGTTTTCCTATATGTAATGATTTTCCCTCTCTACAAGATGGGACAATAGGATAACAAATGGTAACGTCTTTTCTTATATGCAGTTACTAGCTGTACCCGGCACGCGTTGCTGTGCCCTATTTTGGAGATGCGAGGAAGTCTGAGTATGTAAGGGTTGGAGTTGTTGTTAGTTATGGTGTTGTTGGGGTCATGGCTGTGTTGTTGTGGGTTGTTCTGGTGGGTGGGATGTTGGAGTCCTGTGGAGTTGTTGTTGTGTGGTGTTGCTGGCGTTCTGCAGAGCTTGTGGATATACAATGTTTTTTGTCTTTCCGTCTGCTGTGTTGATGTAGAGGTTGATGCGTGTGTGGGTGGGGTACTTTGGAAGTGAGTGGAGGTACTTGAAATCCCATTATCCATGGTGTGTCCTCCTCTAATCTGCAGTCGGATGGAGTGTGGGTCATAGGGGCTCTGTGTGTCATGGGGGGCATTGTTTGCCAAGTTTGGTCTTGGTTCTGGGACACAGTGGTCTGTGGGGAATGATGGGTTTTGAAGTATTACAAATCCCATTATCCATGGAGATACTTCAAGTCCCATAATCCATGGTCCACCCTCCTCCAAACTGTAGTATAATGTAGCGTGGGTCATAGGGGCTCTGTGTGCCAAGGTAGGTTACTGTAAATTCAGGCCATACACAGTGTCCCATGAGCTGAGGCCTAGTCAGGAACAGCAAGTTAATGAAGCCTTACTGTCAATTCAGCCATACACAATGTCCAATGAGCTGAGGGCTAGTCGGGAGAATCAAGTTAATGAAGCCTTACTGTCAATTAAGAGCGTAAACAGCATTCCATTAAGTGAGGCCTAGTCAGGGAAATTAAGTTAATGAAGCCTTACTGTCAATTTTGGGCGTGGTCTGTGATTTGTAGGGGTGTAAATTTTATGTGGGAAGTGAATTGGGTGTTTGTGTTTGTGCCTCAGCCCTTTGCCTTATCCTCCTCTGACAGTTTATTATGGGTCGGAATGTTCATGTTGGCTGGCCAGTACAGGAGTTATGCAAATCCGCCCTTATTGGCAGCCAATCATGTTGTCAGAATGTAGAGGCTGGGAGAGTCGTTGGCAGCCCCGGAGGATGCTGGGAAATGTAGTTTTTTCCCCGTTGTCTTGGGGGCCTTTTAGGTGGGGGGGGGGAAGTTTCTTTGCTACAAACGTACCTTGTCTGAGGCCTATTTCTGTTGGCAAGTTTGGTGTCTCTGCGTTGTAAGGTTTCTCTGTTTGGGACGCTTCCATGATGACTCCATGACCCAGCATATAGAAAAAATAATTATTTAAACTTTTAAAATCATAAGCACAATATGGAGAAATATAAATTGTTTGATATATAGATAAATGCATTTTTTTAAAAAAATGTGTTATCTCAAAAGGTTCAAAATGTTTTGTCTTTTTATTTTAATAGTTTGGTGTTTCTGCGTTGTAAGGTTTCTCTGTTTGGGACAGTCGTTCCATGACGACTCTTCTTTTATATATATATATATATATATATAAAAGATTTTCTCTCCCACCAGATGGCAGCGTAGGATAAGAAAGAACAATTGTTCTGCAATGATTTTTCTTTTCCACCAGATGGCACTGTAGGATAAAAAATGGTAACTGTATTTTCTTATATCGCTGGCTGAAGGTGAACCCGTCCAAGACGGAGATCTTGTGGCCTGTGGCCTGGTCGCCCTGGGCTGGATGAGTGTCGGTTGCCTACCCTGGATGGCGAGCAACTTAGCCCGTCATCCCTTGTTAAGAGCCTGGGCGTCCAATTGGACCCTTTGCTGTCCATGGAGACCCAGGTCTCCATGGTTAGCAAAACTTCGTTCTACCACCTACGACAGGCTAGGCGACTGGCACCCTACCTGTCCAGGGACGATCTGACCATGGTGATCCAAGCAACGGTCATCTCGAGACTGGACTACTGTAACGCCCTCTACGTTGGCCTTCCGTTGTCGACAATTCGGAAACTCAAGCTGGTGCAGAATGCCGCTGCTCGCTTGCTGGTGGGAGCACCAGTGAGGGAGCACATCATTCCCATCCTTCGGCAACTGCACTGGCTTCCTATCGAGTACCGAATTGCCTTCAAGGTGTTGGTTTTAACCTTTAAGGCCTTACACGGTCTAGGGCCTGCGTACCTGAAGGACCGCTTTGCCCCGTATGTTTCCCCGAGATCACTACACTCAGAAGAACAGAATCTGTTACTTGTTCCATCAATCCGCTCTTGCCATCTATCCACAACCAGGCAGAGAGCTTTCTCTGTGGCGGCACTGGTGTTGTGGAACTCCCTTCCAGATGACACCCGAGCGATCCCAGAGCTTGTCCCTTTTCGAAGGGCTTGCAAGACGGCCCTCTTCAGACTGGCCTTTAATTAAACTGGTCTGTCCTGGCGTGTCCTGTGCCTTGAGTTTTAAGGAATTTGTAACTCTCCTGAATTTTACTACTGTTATACTGCTTTATGTTTTTGTTTTTACTGTATGGCTGTATGGTTTTGTTACATGCAGCATCAGGGCCGTAGCCAGGATTTTGATTCGGGGGGGGGCTGAGTTTGGTTCAGGGGGGGGGGCTGAGACTGGGTGGAAGAGGGTCTACCCTAGCAAACCTTTTGTATTGTTATCCCAATAATCCCATTAATGTGGGATATAATGAGCATTAGGGTTGCCACTTTTTGATATAAGAAATAAGGGACATTTACGGGATTTTTCACAAAAATAAGGGACACTTCATTAAAAACTTGAAACTCAAACATTAGGTAGAAATAGTTTTATTAAGAGAATAAGATAATGATTGAAACTCACAAAAAAAACCCGACTTACACCCTCTTAACAGGACATGGTATGTTTCTGCATGCTTTGTCATGCAGAAAAAACATTATCAGAACTACCTTATTTTCTCCATCTGTATTTAGTACTTGACTTTGCTGACTTTAAAAGTGCACTGTCTAAACATTAAAATAAAATAAATTTTATAAGACAGTACATCTTCATGATTATTATGTCAATAGTTAATGGTGTAGTATAGTATGGGATACACAGCATTGTATAGTATTGGGATGCACAGCTAGGCCTATTTTAAGAGTAACTCTCAAGCAACCAGAAACTATCTTTATCCAACATGAGCCAACATTCCCCTTGGGTAACGGTTAATTAGTCTACTGTACTTTGAAAAAGTCCTGTATCGCCTCTTCCTTCCAACGGGGACGCAGGCTGCCCTGCGAGTTGGAATCCCCGGGCAGGCATTGCTGTGGAAACCGCAGCGCGCACCTTCACCTGGTCAACCCCGCCCAGTCCTGGTCAACCCCGCCCAGGCTACATGTTTTATTGTATGTTGTGATCCGCCCCGAGCCTGCAGGGAGGAGCGGAATATAAGATTGAATAAATAAATAAATAAATAAATAAATAAATAAATAAATATGCAGTTATTTTCTCTACCACCAGATGGCAGCGTAGGAGACGAAGTAACAATTGCTCTGCAATGATTTTTCTTTTCCACCAGATGGCAGTGCAGGATAAGGAATAAGAAATGTGTCCCTTCCCCCAGCCAAAACTTCCTTTCTTTTCTGCACCGGCCACCCTGTACTATGTACTTTGTACTTCGTAGCCATACAAAAACAGCCCCTTTGAGCTAGGTTTTGGCAAAGGGAATAGCCTCCCCTCCTCCCTGTTTGTAATGCGCGGGGGGGGGGGGGGCAGACACAAAAAGTTGCCCTAGCACAGTGAGGGAAGAGGGATAACAAATAACAATTGTGAATTTTTTTTTAACCTTGAGCAGCCGCTTTACTCTCACTGAGTTATAGAACTCCAATATGCTGATGACAACGTCGTCTGTGTGCATTCAGAAGAAGACCTGCAAGCCACTCTAAACACCTTTGCAGAAGCACACGAGAAGCTCGGCCTCTCATTGAACATCGAGAAAACCAAAGTGCACTTCCAGCAGTTACCAGCCAATCCCTCTGCAATGCCAAAAATACGACTTAATGGTGTAATATTAGAAAATGTTGACCATGCCTGCTACCTTGGCAGCCACCTCTCCACCTGTTGTAGACTCGAGCACAGTGACCGGATCGGAGACAGAACACCAGCAGACCTTGTTTCCGTTCAGCAGATAAGCAAGTTTATTGCAGTAAGCATGCTTAGGGATCTGAGCACTTGACCCACGCAGGGGCAAGTAGAAGTGGCTTCGGAACCTGCCACACCCTTGTCTTAAGCATCTTTTATACACTGGTGTAAACAACTTCTGTAACTGCAAGCGCTTACTGCAAATGGCTATGTTTCCCTGTTACAGGATACCCTTTCCACACATGTTCTTCCTGGGTACATTTGACAAACAACATCTTAATGGCATTACTTTCTTCTTTCACCTTGGTTAGAAGGCTCCTCAGCTCCTTCTCTCTTTCGGCCATCTGGTGGGGACGAAGGACAGGGCCTTTTCTGTGGTGGCCCCCCGGCTGTGGAATTCCCTCCCAAATGAAATTAGATCCACCCCCTCCCTCCTGACTTTTAGGAAGCGGGTGAAAATGTGGCTGTGCAATGAGGCCTTCACAGAATGAAGGAGATTGTGAATCGACTAAAGTCACTAACCACTAGATACAGACCGAATACACGGATTGAGTTGGACTTGATTTTACTTTGGTGAAAGGCTTTTAAAATGTATTTATTGTATTTGTAATTGATAATTTTATTGTAAATTTATAATGTTTTAGATTTTAAATGTTAGCATTGAATATTTGCTATTTGCCAGTCTGAGTCCCTCTTCGGAGGTGAGAGAGTCGGGGTACAAAAGTTTTAAATAAAAAATATAATCTGCATATCTCCAGTTGTTAATGTTCCTCCCAGCAATTTTAACCCCAGCCTTGCATTCGCCAAGCCCCGCACATCGCATGATGTGTTCTGCTTACAAGTTGAATAGGTTGGGTGAGAGTAGACAGCCCTGCCAGACGCCTTTCCCAGTCTTGAACCAGTCCACGGTTGTTCCATGGTCAGTTCTGACTGTTGCTACTTGGTCCTTATACAGATTATGTGTACGTTTGACATTAATGCCTGCATTAGTGGATCCCAAACTTTCATCCTCCAGCTGTACAATGAATGCCGTTTGACATGACTCCAAATGCCACGGTTCAGTATGATGGAATCGCGGTAGAAATATTGTACAAGATCTGTTGGAATGCCTGCTCAAGAATGTCAAACTCCCAATCCAGAGACTTGAGGGACAGCAGGCCTGTCCACACTTGGGCCCTCCAGGTATTTTGGGCTTCAACTCCCACAATTGAATAATGGTGGGAGTTGAAGGCCAAGACACCTGGAGGGCCCAAGTTTGCCCAGGCCTGAGCTACAGTCATTAGCCAGGCATTCTGAGAGCTGAAGTCCAACGTTTGGGAAACTCCTACAATTAGGATTGCCATATGTCCCTTATTTTAAGGGATGTCCCTTATTTTGGCCCTAAAATTTGTGTCCCTTTTTTTCAGGCCCTGTCCCTTATTTTTGAGTAGCAGGACAGGACTGGGCATCGAATTGTGCCGTACTGTAAGCAGCTCTGAGTCCCCCCTTGGGGGTTGAGAAGAGCGGGGTAAAATCCCGAAATAAATAATAGAAATAAATAAAGCTGCGCGCTGCGGTTTCCACAGCAATGCCTGCCCGAGGATTCCAACTCGCAGGGCAGCCTGCGTCCCCGTTGGAAGGAAGAGGCGTTACAGGACTTTTTCAAAGTACAGTAGACTCAATTAACCGTTACCCAAGGGGAATGTTGGATCATGTTGGATAAAGATAGTTTCTGGTTGCTTGAGAGTTACTCTTAAAATAGGCCTAGCTGTGCATCCCAATACTATACAATGCTGTGCATCCCATACTATACTATACCATTAACTATTGACATAATAATAATAATGAAGATGTACTATCTTATAAAATATATTTTGTTTTAATGTTTAGACAGCGCACTTTTAAAGTCAGCAAAGTCAAGTACTAAATACAGATGGAGAAAATTAGGTAGTTCTGATAATGTTTTTTCGGAATGACAAAGCATGCAGAAACATACCACGTCCTGTTAAGAGGGTATGAGTCAGTTTCTTTTGTGAGTTTCAATCATTATCTTATTCTGTTAATAAAACTATTTCTACCTAATGTTTGAGTTTCAAGTTTTTAATGAAGTGTCCCTTATTTCTTCTGTCCAAAAGTGGCAACCCTACCTACAATACATGATTCTTTCCATCAGTTGCGATAGGGAACCGGACGTGTCTGTGCGGAGACCATGTTGACCGGACTCTTGGGGCGCAAGGCAGGGGAGGGGAGAATCTCTATGATTGAGTAGTGTGAAGGGCGAAGAAGCGCTCGGCGCGGTGGATGCTGGGAACGCCGGCGACTTCCGCTTCCTGCGTAGCCATCTTGGCCTTCTTCCTGAGGGAGGGTCCGGTGTTCTGCAGCGATGAGGCCCATCCCGGCGGCGGCGCGGTGCCTTTCGGTGAGCGAGGGAGGCCGGGAGGGGGCGGGGAGGGGGCGAGGCCCGGCTTGGAGCGAGCGGGACGGAGCTCTGCCCCGGGAGGGAAGCGAAGGGAAGGGAAGGGACGACCTTGGCAGAGGCCGGCGGGGAGCTGGAGGGGAGGGCAGCCAGGCCTTGCTCCCTTGGTAGTCCTTGGCGCGAGGAAGTAGCACCGCTATTCTGATTGTTATTGTTATTAATTTGTCACATTATTATTATTATTGGTCCCCGTCTTATTGTTAGTATTATTACTGGTCCCTGACACACTATTATTAATATTGGTCGCTGTCACATTATTAGTATTATTCGTCCCTGTCACATTATTCTTATTATTGGTCCTTGACACGTTATTATTTTTGACCCTGTCATATTGTTACTATTGTTAATACTATTAGTCCCTGACACATTATTATTATCATTTGTTCCTGTCACAGAAACATTATTATTATTATTGGACCCTGAGTTGTTGTTGTTATTATTCTCTGTCACATTATTACTGTTATTATTCTTTTTGGTCCCTGACAAATTATTCTTATTCTTATTATTTGTCCCTGTCACATTATTTGAAACACAACAAGATGAGTCCAGAGCAGACAAGATCACCCTGGATTTGTATTGGCAAGTTGATGGAGATGGCTCAATGCTTCTGTTATGGACAAAACACTGTTTTTAACTTAAGTGAATGTGGATGATGTGTCAATTTTAATTGTATTTTAATGTATTTTAATGCTGTATGTTGTTGGTTTTATATTGTATGTATACTATGTTTGGCATCGAATTGTTGCCTTTTTGTGAGGCCGCTCTGAGTCCCCCCTCGGAGGTTGAGAAGAGCGGGGTAGAAATGTCGGAAATAAGTAAATAAACTGTTGTATTGGATCACACATCAGACACTTCCCAAGTGTCTAGGACTGTGTGATGTATTGGCGAATCATGCGTGCAGATCCCAGTAAGATAGCCTTTTGCAGCTTGACAGATTTTGCAGCTTGACTGGGTGCAATGTCTTTAGGCACTGCGCCCAGTGTGCCAATCACTACTGGGACCACCTTGACTGGCTTGTGCCAGAGTCTTTGCAGTTCGATCTTTAAATCCTCATATCATATCAGCTTTTCCAGTTGTTTCTCTTCAATCCTGCTATCACCTGGGATTGCAACATCAACAATCCATACTTTGTTTTTTAACACGATCGTGAGGTCAGGAGTATTGTGCTCCAAAACTCTGTCAGTCTGAATTCTGAATTATTATTATTGGTCTCTGAATTCAGAATTATTATTATTATTGGTCAGTGACACATTATTATTATCATTATTTGACCCTGTTATATTGTTATTATTAGTCCTGACACATTATTTTTATTATTATCATTTATTCCTGTCACATTATTATTATCATGATTATTATTATTGGGCCCTGACACATTATTATTAATATTAGTATTAGTATTCCCATCACACTTTTACTATTCTTATTATTATTGGTCCCTGACACTTTAATATTATTTGTCTCTGTCACATTATTATTATTACTACTACTATTGGTCCCTGCCACATTGTTAGTATTCTTAGTTTCTGCCACATTATTCTTATTGGTCTCTGTCATGTTATTATCATTATTAGTCCTTGACACATTATTAGTATTATTAATCCCTGTCACATTATTATTATTATTAGAGAAAATATGTTCTATCTAAATGTTAGGCCATCCTTCCTGACAGTTAGAGATGTTCAGTGGTGGAACTTACTGCCTTGGAGTGTGGTGAGGTTTTTTCTTCCCTCTAGAGATTTTGAATTAGAGGTTGGATAGCCATCTGTCAGGACTGCTTTGATGGTGTTCCTTGCATGGCAGAATGGTGCTGAATTGGACAGACCTTGCATTCTCTTCCAACTATTATGATTCCATGGTATTCTGAGGTTTGTAATTTAGTGGTACTCTGGAGCTCTTTACCTGAGAATTCTGAATGCCTCTCCCTAAAAAACGTTAAGTTTTTAACAAGAAATGAAACAGAAGGCATAAATTGTTCAAACAGAAGTTAATATCTTATTAAATGTAATTGTCAATTACTATCAAATCACCTTTGACTTACAGTATCTCCATGAGCGAAAACATCCAAGATCACCCTGTCTTCAACAACCCTGCCCCAGTCTTGCAAACTCAGGGCTGTAACTTTATCGATTGAATCCGTTCATCTTTAATGCTGTCTTTCCCCTTTCCTACTACTTCCCATCTACCAATATTGTATTTTCTAATTAGTCTTGATTTTACTAATGGAATCGAAATATATTTGGTCAATCTCTAACTTTTGATTGTTCATGCTCTCTTGTTTAGAGGAGATGGTATTCTCTCAAAGTTGAACCAAAAGTGCAAGCCTCTGCGGCAGCAGAACAAACAAAAATACAGCTGCACCCTCAAGAGCTTGAGGTTAGTCTAAAGTTGAAATCGCTCTATGTTTTACTGTTTCTTACAATTAGAAGAGATCAGAGAACAGTGTGATTTTAGCTGATGTCTTTTCACCTAAATGCAGATCACAAAACTTCCAAATGGTTTGGTGATTGCTTCTTTGGAAAATCATTCTCCAAATTCAAGAATTGGTGTCTTCATCAAAGCAGGCAGCAGATATGAGTCTAGCACCAATTTGGGTACCGCTCATCTGCTCCGTCTTGCATCAAACCTGGTGAGTTTTTCTCTTTTGATTAAGTTAGATTTGGGTTCTTGTTTAGAACCATGACCCTAAAATGGTGACAGCGTGCAACCCATGTACCACATGCATCATACAAGTCATCTGATGTGATCTCTGAGAAAGAAGTGTTTCCCCAAAGTATGCTTGTGCCCCCCCCCCACTCCCCCACCAATCCTCCAAGGGGTGTAATTTTCCATTGTAAGCCTATCCCACTAGACCCTTTTGTTCCATAATTGTACTTTTTGGTGGCCTGTATTGTACAAAAAAGTCACATCCAGTCTGAAACAGAAAAAAGAGTATGACTGTTAGGATTGAAAATTGGGAAGGTGCAGCTCCATTACTTTTCACAATGGTGGTAAATGTTCAGTAGGACTGCTATAAACGAAAAAAATCTGCTACTATGTTAAGCAGAAACAAGTATATTTCTGGCTGCCATTTTTGAGGGGAAGCAGTTTCTAATCAAGATTAAGTCAAAATTGTGCCAACCTGTGATTACAGACACACATCCTATAGTTTGTTTTGATGTGAGAATTGAATAAATATGGTCTGTAATAGGTTGATAAGCTCTCAGTTTTGCTACTTGAGCCCTCCCCCCTTTAATCTCTTCTCTAGTAAGAACTTTCCCACTTCTGAAGTAAATAAGCCAATGATTTCCAACTTGGCTGATGTTCTTTACTGATTCATAGTCACATTATTTTTGAAGAACTTTGACGTGATATTAGCAGTTGATGCTTAAAATGTTGTTTTTTCCTGCAGACTACAAAAGGAGCTTCTTCCTTCAAGATAACCCGTGGCATTGAAGCTGTTGGCGGTAGCCTAAGGTTCGTAATGACTTGAAGCTTGCCTGTCTTTTGAAGAAATCTATGGAAATGGAATGTCATGTGAAGGGTGATAAAGAAACCATACCTAAAAAGGGATCCTAACTGCAGATACATGTGGTAGACTAAAATCCTGAAAATGGCTTTCTTAAATTCTCCTTTAGTGTGACTTCTACCAGAGAGAACATGGTTTATTCGGTTGAATGTTTGCGTGACTATATGTAAGTATCATAATGTATAGCAAATTGCTTTTCAAGGCATTTTGCAAGCTTTCTAATAATTGAAGCTACAAAATATCATTGCACAGTAACATTTTTTCTCGTTCTCTTGATCTGTGCAGTCCTATATTCTCAGAAATTTGACACATCGCTGTTTATTAACCAGAAAATAAGACATGTTTTCTTTTTTATATTTCCTTTTTGTTTTTCCTGAGTACATTGTTTTTTTCAGGTTTCCCTGATCATGGGACAATTGTTTGTGTCTGCCTTCAAGAGGTTCACACTAAAATGTCCCCACATATTTAAGTGCTCCCTAGCTACTTTTTGTACATACATGTCGAAGGAAGATTTCATGTTTTTCTCCTGCTTCCCCCACATATTAGTCTTCCATATTTTTATACTATGACTCCCATTATCCCAAACCAGCATGCTAACTGTTAATACACATGTCTCATAAAAAGTTATGTATTTTAGCAGTCCATCTTATTCTTGAAATATCTTACAATTTAAGGAACACTGGTTATTTCGAGTCTTCTTATATATAACTTTTCTTAATTTATTCAGTGATACTGTCCTGGAATATCTAATAAATGTTACCACGGCTCCAGAATTCAGGCGCTGGGAAGTAGCTGATGTGAATCCCCGCTTAAGAATTGACAAGGCAATTGCCTTTCAAAACCCGCAAGTTGGTAAGTGTTCCTAAACTGCTAGATTCCCAACAATATATATATTAACGATAAAGAAGCTTTTTTTCTGTTAGAGCAGTGGTCCCCAACTTGTGGGTCCCCAGAAGTTTTGGCCTACAACTCCCAGAAATCCCAGCCAGTATACCAGCTGTTAGGATTTCTGGGAGTTGAAGACCAAAACTTCTGGGGACCCACAGGTTGAGAACCACTGTGTTAGAGGTTATATTAGGCAGAGGCCAAATGTGTGACATCACCTTTTTCTTTGTTCAACCTTTTGTTTTCTCTCTCCTTCCTTCTTGGTGGAAGAAGAGGCAGATTGCCCTTGCCAGAACTTGTTGCTTCCAGGGAGATTTTAAAAATGGGCTTCGTATCTGCTTTTTTGTTTAATAGGAACTAGTTTTGTGTGAGTAGCATCACAGTCTTTCTCTGATAGTACTAGGGAGAAACTAAAAATCCCTGTGAACCATGTATAGTACTAAATTTTTGTTTTCAGAAATGGAAGTTATATTCCGTTAAGGATGTTTAATGTATTTCTGATGCATCCCATAAGAAAGTGGAGCTATGGACTTGGTCAGCATCCCTATGTGCCAAGTAGAGTTTTAGGAGCAGCTTTTGAAAAGAAATCTGTTTTTCAAAGAAACTACTTTTGTGAACTATGGAATTTCCTTAGCTCTTTCATTGCTAGACAGTTTCTGTGGGCTAAATGACAGTTCTAGATATTTCTTACACCAGCATTCAGTAATTCCAGGTATTGCTGGAATTCAATTCCCGCAATCTCTTTACTTATACCCCACCACCATCTCCCATAGGGACTTGGAGCAGCTTACAAAATAGCACACAATGGTGCCATACGACACATAAAGTGCAATACATCATTATATAAAATAACACATTTACATAAAACCAGACATATAAAATCAACAAAAGCAACCTCTGTTAAATAGTCAGTAAAGAATGGCTATAGCCATTGATTAAAAGATCCATACCATTGATTCCGCACCCCAGCTGTATACCCATCAGAGAATAGATATAAGGTGCTAAAGTAGTATGGGGGCTTGCCTAAGTTCCCTAGGGAGGGCATTACAAAGCAACGTGGTCCATTTGTGCAAGGATATGACTATATTGTTTAAGGCAAGCTCTGTATAGACAGTTTAGGTATGAGTATCTTTAGGTCATTTCCACGATATAGCAAAACCCTTTCTTTTATGTACAGGTGTCCTTGAAAATTTGCATGCAGCAGCTTATCGAAACGCCCTTTCCAATTCCTTATACTGTCCAGACTATATGGTTGGGAAGATTACATCAGAACAGGTATGTCTGATTATTGGCCTTGTTCTAAGATGTTATAGTCAAACCTGTGGTTTGACCAGTGAGCTTGTTCCTCAGGCTTATATGCTCATATTTCACTTTCAATTCTCTGCTTCCTGGTTTGCAGTAATCATAATGGGAACTTCATTAAAAGCCTCCTGGGTCAGTGGCAAAATTGTAAATCTCCAGTTGGATCTCAAATGCCTGTCTCTTCTTGAGGCCTGAGACATGTACTGCCAGAAGTAGTTGACGGAACTTGGGTAGCCCTAACAGACATTTGCCACTGATGGGGGATGATGGGAGCATGCCATTACTGTTCTTTTAAAGAGGGTTTAGCACTCCCTCAGTGGGAGAACCACCACTCTGTTAATCTACAGGTGTTAGAAGTGCTTCATGTTGTGTGTGATTAACATGTAAAATTCATTTGTGTTGATGGAGCAATGGTCAACTAGGTTATGTTGCTTTAAAACAGAGATCAGACAAAACCATTGAATGAATGTCAAGTTATGAATCAATAATCAATTTAGATAGCCTTACCCTTTAAGTTCAGATGCAGCATATTGTACAACTGGGAGTAAGGCCTCCATGGGGAGACATCTGGTAAAATATAGAGATATATCTGGGATGTGAGCCCGCAGGACTCTTCTTACATTTCTACTCTGTGGATAAAATATTATAATATGTATCCTTGTCTTAATCACAGCTGCACCAGTTTGTACAGAACAACTTTACAAGTGCCCGAATGGCTCTGGTGGGACTAGGTATGTCAGCTAACCTCTGCATCTTAAAGCTGTGCTGTATTCTTTTAGATAGAGATAAGCCCTGCATTGTTCTGTCTGACTTAGACGTTTCTTGCAGGCGTCAGCCACTCTGACCTGAAACAAGTGGGAGAACAGTTTTTAAATATTCGCAGTGGAGCTGGCTTAGCTGGTGAGAAGGCCAAGTATCGTGGAGGTAAATGCATTGCACTGAGTTCTTCCATGCTAATAGAGATATGGTTAATATATTACACTCATGACTAAACTTGTCTTACAAACCAACCTCTTGCTGTGAAACCATCTGTTGGCTTGCAACCTTGCACAACTCTCCTGCAGTTATTGTATTTTGTTTAACTCTGCATGAACAGACAGCCTTTTCAGGTCCCTTAATGTATACTAGGATAATTTATAAAAGGTTACTGTTCCATCTTTTCCCTATATATTTGTCTTAACCTACATTCTCTGGCAAGGAATTAGTAATGATATTTGGTCTTCACAGAACGTGTGAAAAAGATCTTGGAGTCCTCATGCACAGCAAGTTAAACATGAGCCAACAATGTCATGCAGCGGCTAAAAAAGCCAATGGGATTTTGGCCTACATAAATAGGAGTCTAGTGTCTAGAGCCAGAGAAGTCATGCTACCCCTCTATTCTACCTTGGTCAGACCATACCTGGAATCACACTCTGTACAATGCTGAGCACCACAATTGAAGGGAGATGTTGGCACACTGAAAGTGTCCAGAGGAGGGTGACTAAAATGATCAAGGGTCTGGAGAACAAGGCCTATGAGGAGTGACTTAAAGAGCTGAGCATGTTTAGCCTGAAGAAGAGAAGGCTGAGAGGAGACATGATGAGGGCCATGGATCAAGATCTGAGGGGAAGTCAGAGGGAGGAGGGAGCAGGGAGCAGGCTTGTTTTCTGCTGCCCTGGAGACTAGGACATGGAACAATGGCTTCAAATTACAGGAAAAGAGATTCCACCTGAACATGAGGAAGAACTTCCTGACTGTGAGAGCTGTTCAGCAGTGCAATTCTCTGCTCTGGAGTGTGGTGGAGGCTCCTTTTTTGTAGGCTTTTAAACAGAGGCTGGATGGCCATCTGTCGAGGGTGTTTTGAATGCTATTTTCCTGCTTCTTGGCAGGGGGTTGGACTGGATGGCCCAAAAGGTCTCTTCTAACTCTATGATTCTATGAAACATGATAAGTTATCCTTTGGATTAGTAATAGGCAATGTGGCCAATCAAATGATGATGAACTGCAGGTTCGATCTGTCCTAGCCAAGATATCCAGTAAAGAGTGACAATAGGAGTTGGAGTTTAACACCATTTGGAAGGACATAAGGTCCTCTCTCCCTAATCTATATCATCCAGTCTATTTTAATTGACAGCTGTACCCCAGAGTCTTAATTGGGGAGAGACCCTTCACATCATTGGCTTGATCCTTCTAACTGAAGCTACCAGGATAGAAGGAGGTTGAACTCGATATGCCTTGTAGTCCATTCCAACTCTATGATTCTCTGAACCTTCTTCAAGGACAGCACATTCTCTGCTACTGAACTAAGAATCCTCCATGTATCCCCCCAACCCCACCCCACCATCACAGCAATCCTTTGGTGGATTAAGCAATGGGACTTGACCCTCAATAAATTTTATGGCTGTTCAAAGTTTTGAATTCAAGCTGGTGTAGGTTTAAGTCCCAGGGCCCCCATTGCTACATCATGCTGGTCTGTGAGCCCTGATTTGCTGCCCCAGACATGTGCCAAATTACAGCTCTTGGCAGCTTTGAAAATCCTGCACAATGTGTATTGTCAGTGTCTTGGGTCTCAAGATCTTGTTGGGCTCTGAACTCTGTGCTCACTATAATTCATTGCAAAAGAATTTGTTACTGGCTGAAAATGTAATTGGATCATTCCAAGAAATGGCATTATAGCATAGATCACTGATTCTCAAAGTGGACGGTACCACTCCCTGGTGGGCAGTGAGGCGATCCAAGGGGGCGGTGGGAGGCTCAGGGGAATTTGGGGGGGCGGTGAACCCCTTTAAGGGGGCGGTGAATGATTGGCCATTTAGGATGGGTCACGCTGCCCTCTTCTTTGGCCTCGCCCCCTTTGCTTTGACCCCCACACGCAGTGCAGTGCGATGGCTGCAGTGCAAAAGCCTCCGCATCCTCCGGCAGAGCCTCCCCGCCACTACGGAAGAAAGCACAGCCTTCCCCGGCGGAGGGAGCAGGAAAGCCTGGGGCTTCCGTGGGGAGAGCAGGCCTCACTTCTTTGTCCTCTCAGGCCGCGGCTGCCCATCCCCTCAGAGCCCTCTCTGGCGGCGGTATGCTTTAATTATGTTCAATTTGTAACAATGAAAATACATCCTGCATATTAGATATTTACGTTAGAATTCGTAAGAGTACCAAAAAAATTTATGAAGTAGCAACGAAAATATGGTTGGGGGTCACCACAACATGAGGAACCTTATTTAGGGGTCACAGCATCAGAAAGGTTGAGAACCACTGCATTAATACATATATCTTTCTGTTTAATTGCTATTAATTTTAAAAAAATAATTCTAGGGGGGCGGTAGGCCAAAAAAGGTTGGGAACCACTGACATAAATGGAGGTTTTTCCAACTGTGTCCAGAGAACTCTGCTATTTTTGCAAGCAAAGTGATTGATCTTCAGTTACTCAGTTGGTAACTTTAGGCAAATTTCCCTGAAAGTTAACATTTCCACCACTATTGAGCTCAACATCTTGATGGGAGTTATTTTTTTTAATTTACTGCATGACAGGCAAATATAAAGCACACACTGTACAATGTCCACCATAGTCCTTTCCAACACATATAGTTTCCCAGGCAGATTCATAGTGGATTCTCAGCTCACTAATTTAGTAGTAATGTCGATGCACAGTACTTTGACTAGTTGGTAAAACATCTTATCTTTTGTGAAGGTGAAATCCGAGAGCAGAATGGCGAGAGCCTTGTTCACTCTGCTGTTGTAGCAGAAGGAGCTGCCACAGGAAGTGCCGAGGCGAATGCATTCAGTGTCCTTCAACATATTCTTGGGGCAGGGCCTCTTGTTAAGAGAGGAAGCAGATTTACCAGTAAGCTTACCCAGGCCATTTCAAAGGCATCTTCCTCACCGTTTGACGTAAGTACTTCGGCTTGTTTTTATTATTTTACCAAGGCAAAGAGAGGGCAGAGAGAAATAATATGCCACAAATATTTTTGGAAGAATTGTGTGTACGGTTTTTGTACAAAACACACAGCAAAAATAGCATTTCTTTCACAGATCCCTTTCTAATGAATGGGAATTGCATCTGCTATAAGTTCTCAGTGGACTGTGACATTGGGTTCTGTCAGTGTTGTCATATTTAAATATTTGATCCTTATAAAAGATCAGTTAGTAGACATTCTAAAAATATATACACGTAATAAAAGTGAAATGTATATGTGTATGTGGCTGGGGTGTCCACAAGCTCCTGCCTCCACAAACAGCTATATCTCCCCTACTCAGAAGACACCAACGGCCCTTCCTCCATTGACATTGCAGGTTATAGTGGGCACCATGAGCATGTTCAAGAGCCCTGCCAATGCCCTCCACAAACACCATACTGCCCACCACCCAAGTGAAGGCTTTCATACGGGACAATTTCATCCTAGATTTTCCATTTTTCCTCCATCCCAGACATCTGAGTGTTTCTGAGTGGAATCTGCATGACCCCGCCCACTGCCTCTCCCTTAACCCTTTCCTATTCCTTTCTATGGCACATAGCAGACAGAGGAATTAATCAGTAACTGAAGAGAGAGAGGTTTGGGGAGAATCCACGATTTATAGAAGTTGTTGGTATCATGAACCCAGACACCGATGAATCTGGACCAAACTTGGCACACAAATCTGATATGCTAAAATTACTGGAGGGGTTTGGGGGAAACTGACCTTCATTTCACTCACAACCAGGGAAACTGACCTCCACCAATGATGGACCTGGACCAAACTTGGCACACAAAACCCCCATGACTACCTCAACCTACTGGAGGGGGTTGAGAGGGCTGAGAGGGGTTTGAGTGGGAGTTGTAGTTTACCCTACAGCCAGAGAGCACACTGAACCCCACCAGTGATGCGTCTAGAGCAAACTTGCCCAATGTAACAAACTTAAAGTACTGATGGAGTTTCAGGGGGTTAACCTGGCATGATGTGAGTTGTAGTTCACCCACAACCTTATGCATTTTGTACAATTTTTAAATTGCCTTTTTCAAATAACCCAGGCAACTCCAAGTACACGAGCTAGTATTTTAATAATAAGCAGTTACTGTAAATGCAGAAAGCATATGCAGTCTCAAAAGAGGTGCTTCCCTTTCGTTCATTCAGGAAGGAATGCTGCTTCTCAGCTGAACTCAGTTATACATCATAAGTCCAAAACTATTTAGTTCAGATGTCTTTCTAGAGTAATACAAATAAATTATTACACACTTAGAAATGTAGTTATTGGCTATAGGTCCTTAACCAAAGAAAGAAAAAGGGGAAAATCTGTTCTGTATCAATTCCAGCAGCTTTAAGTACCAAAATTACTCTTTTTGCAGGCAGCAGCATTTAATGTGAATTATGCCGATTCTGGACTCTTTGGAATTTATACCATTTCTCAGGCTTCTGCTGCTGGAGAGGTATGTCATTGGTCAAGTTACCTAGAAATATATTTAACCTGCAAGTTTTGATAAGAATAAATTTCCTCTGCTTTATAGAGTTTAATAAATAAATGATGTGTTTCTGGCACTACAGTGTTCTGTTTACAGGAAGGATATTCTAAAAATAACAATGATGAACTTTTACTTAGCATAGAGAGAGATGGATGCCCTCCTGTCGGAAATCTCACATGAAACTTTAGTGATTATAGCTGTAGGAACAAGTAGATCTAATTGGAAAGGGATTATAAATTGTTAACTGAGTGCATGTTTTCCATACTGGTGGCGCAGCGGGTTAAACCACTGAGCTGCTGAACTTACTGACCGAAAGGTTGACAGTTTGAATCCAGGGATCGGGGTGAGCTTAGCTTCTGCCAAACTAGCAGTTCGCAAACATGCAAGTGTGAGTAGATCAGTAGGTACTGCTTCTGCGGGAAGGTAACAGCACTCCATGCAGTCATGCTGGCCACATGACCTTGGAGTCGTCTACAGAAAACACCAGCTCTTCGGCTTAGAAATGGAAATGAACCCCCGAGTCCGACATGACTATGCTTAATGTCAGGGGAAACCTTTACCTTTCCATACGAAGCTTCCAGGTTAAGTATCTGGTATCTCCTTCCATTGAACTCTAGAATCTACAAAATTCACACAAGAAGCATTTTAATACATTATAGTGTTTTTGTATTTAGCAAAAGGTGTGTTTGACACCTAGGAGTGGACAAGATAATTTAAACTGCTACAGACAGACTTTTTTTTGTATTTTGAAACCAAGGTAATCAAAGCTGCGGTAGGCCAGGCAAAGGCTATTTCCCAGGGTGGACTGACTGATGCAGAAGTCACAAGAGCCAAGTAAGTTGTCTTCCCAAAGCTATTCTTGTGATGGAAATGTGCTCAAAATCCAGAAATGTTGAATGAATTATAAATTTCCCATTTCTGGCAAACTTTTAAATTTTTCATAAAACCAGTCTACATTTCCTGATGCATGAAAGAAAAGGGATATAATTTCTTATATTGCAATCTGTGGAATAGAAACAAAATTAGTTTGGCGATTAGGAACACCTCCCTTCTCACTAGGTTCTGAGGGATGTGGAGAAACCACCAATGCCAAAAGGCATTCTCGTTTCTGCTTTGCTTGCCACACAAATTCTGACTGAGTGGCTTAACCACAATAGTCTCTTACTGTATTTCTGTCAGGAACAGTTGTTTGCATACAGAGATGATTTTTCATTATATGTAGCTAGTCTTGGATTGGCTGCTTCTTCCAAACTGCAATTCTGATTTTGAAAAAAATCAGTGGTGTTCACTCATAATCACCATCTACAGTAAATCTTGCCAACAAAAGGTTGACTTTCGAAGTCCGGGTCAGGGTGAGCTCCTGACCTTCAGCCCAGCTCCCCTGCCCACCTAGTAGATAAATAGGGACTGTGTTAAAAGTGGGGAGGTGTTTAGTCATGGCAATTCTACCAAAAAAGAGGACGTTTACGAACAAAAAAGTTCTTTAGCAGGGAAGATGGAGCGACAGCACACACACACACATCTGTGACAAAAACCAAGTACAGTCTCCAAGATGTCAAAAGATAGGAAAGCCTATATATACCTCTATCTATGTTGTCTGTCTTGTCATTGTATAATCAGCATTTAAGGTTTGTTGTATATGTGTTCTGTGATCCACCATGAGTCCCCTTCGGGGTGAGAAGGGCGGAATATCAATACTTCAAATAAATAAGTAAATACATATTTCTACAGAAAGCGCAAGATGTGTTAGCTACAGCATATTTTCTCCTTTCAAAAAGAGCTTAGGAATGTCCATGATACTTATAAAGGAGAGGGTATTGTTGAACTCACCTTTGTTTTTCAAAAACCTTTGACAGAAACCAGCTGAAGGCCGCTTTCTTGATGTCTGTTGAGTCTTTAGAAGGTTTGCTTGATGAAATTGGCTCCCAGGCCCTCGCCTCTGGGACATATGCCTCACCAGCCTCTGTAGTTGAGAAAATCGATTCTGTGACCACCACCGACATTGTGAATGTAAGCCATGCGCCAGTAACTAATGCTACAACATTATCAGAAACTGTACTGAATAGAATTCTATCTCTGAATTTAGAAAATGGAGAAGTGGGAGTCGTTCAATGCTATTAACAAAATAAGTTGACCTACTACTTTGTGTCATCACAGTGTTGGAGCTTTGCTTCTTATGCTTCTAATTTCAGAAGCAATACTTGTTGTACCCAGATTTTTCTGTGTAGTCGCTTCTAGACTGTGAAGTCCTCTACTCAGATGTATTTGTGAAGTGCATATGCTGTTAATTTGGGGGCATTAAGTGAAAGTATTTGCTGATGCTTTTTGTGTGCTCACTGTCCTCAAACAGTGGGTTAGCTTCTCATTTGTATAATTGTTCCCTTGAAGGCCTAAATTTAGTAGAAAGATGAGAAGATGAATTGATTTTATGCCCCAAATTTATCCTGTCTAGGAACAACACAATTTGTTGAATGTTTAGGAATAGAGGTATTTTTGTAATGTGTTTCTTGCGCTTCATCGAATGTTAATATTTCCTCATATGCATTTTTTCTGCTTAATTTTCAGGCTGCAAAGAAATTTGCTAGTGGAAAGAAGTCCATGGCAGTCAGCGGGGACTTGGCAAATACTCCTTTTGTTGATGAGTTGTAAGAATTAAATCAGGGGGGACAACTTCAAAACAAAGTCGGTTCTAAGGCAGTTGCATTGACAGCTATCTTGCATTATTATTTATAAGTTCCTAGTGCTTTGAATCTATCAGTGCACACAGATGGAATAAAGTTCAGAACTCATCCTCTTACAGAATTCTTAGCAGCTCTGTGTCCTCTGTACTCTTTGTGGTCTATTGTAGTTATGTAGCCCTCGAGTCGATTCCAAGTTATGGCAAACCTTTCTCTGAGATCTGCTGTTGCTTTTCTCTGAGTCTCGCAGAATGTGACTTGTCCAGTAGGTTTCTATGGCTGAGCAGGGATTGAAACCCTGGTCTCCCATTGTCCTTGTTCAGTATTGAGACCATGGTATCATGCTGGCTCTCATTCCCTCCTTTATAAAAGGTTAAGATTTCCACTAGTCATTAACTCGAGTCGTGTCCGATTTTGGGGAGTGGTGCTGATCTCCATTTCTAACCCGAAGAGCTGGCATTGTCCATAGATACCTCTAAGGTCATGCGGTCAGAATAACTGCATGGAGGGCCATTACCTTCCCACCAAAGCAGTACCTATTGATCTGCATGTTTTCAAACTGCTAGGTTGGCAGAAGCTGAGGCTAACAGCAGGAGCTCACTCCTGCTCCCTGGATTCGAACCACCGACCTTTCAGTCAGCAAGTTCTTCAGCTCAGCAGTTTAACCCACTGTGTCACTGGGGGCTCCTTCCCTCCTTTATAGCATATCTTAAAACTACTGTATTTCTTCAATTCTAAGACACTTTTTTCTTTTATAAACATCTCTGAAAATGGGGCGTGTCTTAGAATCACAAGTGTATCTTATGTATATATATCGGTGGTTGTGGGACTGAAATTAGGGTGTGTCTTACAATCAGTGGCATCTTATATTGAAGAAATATGGTATTATTAATTCTTACAAGCAATCTGTGCACTGTTTAATAGAAAGATAGGACTCGGATGTAACAAATTGATGGTTGCATTTTCCTGTATTGTACATCTGTTTAAGATCATTTTGGTGGCCCTTTTGCAAATTTTTGGAGTACCTTCTGTAAGTCAGCTGGGTGGCTCTGTGTGGACAGGAACAGGGATGGGCCTCTAATCTGTGAATCACATAGATCCTTATTTGGCATTATCTCTCGTAGCTTTTTGATGACCACTTTACAACTGGGGTGTGTGTGTGTCTTTTTTCTGAATTGCATTGTTTTCCTGTTAGTTGATTTGAATTCAGTTGTGGTTCATTTGCACATGATTGTAGAATCTCTTAGGATGGAAATGTGACAGATATACATATTTTAGAATTCTCATTAATTCTGTCCATGTAGCTCTTTAAACACACACCATGCTACGTGCATGGCTTGATGAATCCAAGGCTGGCGTTAAAATTGCTGAAAGAAACAGTAACAACCTTAGATATTCAGATGATACCACTTTGAAACAACCTTAGATATGCAGATGATACCACTTTGAAACAGTAACAACCTTAGATATTCAGATGATACCACTTTGAAACAAACAACCTTAGATATGCAGATGATACCACTTTGAAACAGTAACAACCTTAGATATGCAGATGATACCACTTTGATGGCTAAAAGCGAGGAAGAGCTGGGGAGACTTTTAACCAAGGTGAAAGAAGAAAGTGCAAAAGCTGGGTTGCAATTAAACATTTAAAAAAACCAAGATTATGGCAACCAGGCTGATTGATAAGTGGCAAATAGAGGGAGAAAACGTGGAGGCTGTGACAGACTTTGTATTTCTAGGTGCAAAGATTACTGCAGACGCAGACTGCAGCCAGGAAATCAGAAGACGTTTCTTTCTTGGGAGGAGAACAATGACCAATCTTGATAAAATAAAAAGGGTAGAGGCATCACACTGGCAACAATGATCCGCATAGTAAAAGCAATGGTATTTTCCGTAGTAACCTATGGATATGAGAGCTGGACCATAAGGAAGGCTGTGTGAAGGAAGAGAGATGCTTTTAACTGTGGTGTTGGAGGAAAATTCTGAGAGTGCCTTGGACCGCGAGAAGATCCAACCAGTCCATACTCCAGGAAATAATGCCCAGCTGCTCCCTGGAGGGAAGGATATTACAGACAAAGATGAAGTACTATGGCCACATAATGAGAAGACGGGATTCCTTGGAGAAGACAGACATGCTGGGGAAAATGGAAGGAAAAGGGAAGAGTGGCTTGACCTTGAAGGAGCTGGGGCTGGCAACAGCTGACGAAGCTCTGGCGTCGGCTGGTCCATGAGGTCACGAAGAGTCGGAAGCGACTGAAAGAATAAACATCTTTTTAAACCTAAATAAAGGATTTTCCCTCATCCCAGGTAGAGTTTAGAATTGTTAACTGTCTTAAATCCCAAACTTGCGGAGCTTCATAAAATGTTTAAAGGTGTTATTCTTGTTTTTAGGATTTTTTGGGGGGAGGGGCTGTTTTGAAAGATGAGATAAAGATAATTTAAAAATACAGAAGACAAGAAGCAGCTTTGACTGGGAAAACTCCAGCCAACATAATTCTCACATGCAGTTTGACAACCATATGGCTACACAAAAGAGAAAAGAGGCCAGCAAACAGGCCAAGCATACACATACATTTTGGAAAAAAACATGGGGGTTGTGGTTAGAAGTTTAGAACAACTCCCCTATTCTTCATGATGGATAACCTCAGCATATGTATGCTTGCAAGTAATAGATTGGGTTTTTTTTAAAGTGGATTCATTTTAGTACATTAGAATTATCTTGAGGTTCATGCTATTACCTCCAAAAGTGGAAAACAACCGCATGCTAGTCTTGCAGTTCTAGTTTGCAGTTTGTCTAATAGACATTTAAAACACAATGTCTGCAAGAGTGTTAAGATTATCTATTCCTGTGCCACATTAAAAAGATACTCCTTTTTTCAAAACCCAGGTTTTCATATCAAATGGATGAATCTTATTATTAGTTGCAGGATGGCAAGCATGTGAAAGAATCCAATTAGAGAGACCCCGTTCCTGGAAGTGTGAAACTATTGTCTGTTTATTTATATTCATGAGCAAACTTATCAAGCCAAAATGCATCAGAAACAGAAGATGAAGACATTGATGACACATCAGCGTGATGTTTCATAATCCAGTATGGTGAGGTAGAGGTTAAATATGAACTTGAGGTCCCCATAGCACTTTCCTCTTTAGAATCTGTATGGATCATGATGTCACAACCAATGTCTGAACCCACAGTAAATGTATATGTTTTCCTTTCAACGATGTGCCAGTCTTTAGATATCCATTTTGGTTGGTTAGATGGCTCAAAAGAAACAGACTGTACAGCTCTCACATTAGGAAAAGTCTCTGAGTGCACACTTCTGCTGCTGACAGGAGCCCCTGTGACTCCAGTTCGAGTGCAGATGCCGTCCTCATCGAAGCAGACTGTGTGGGTCCCGCCAGCCACTTTGTCCTCTTCGTTGCCACCACTGTAAGGAAGGTGGTCACTAACAATCTCTTCAGAGCCTTCGCTGCTTGTCCACGCTTCTTCGCTCGCACAGCTTGAGGTCCTAAAATTTAGAATGCAATTAGTTTTACGAACTATTTGTTTCCCAAAAGACAAGTACAGGCAGTCCACGAGTTACAAACATCCAACTTACATACAACTCATTGTTTAGAATGGGGGTAAGGCAACTGAATTAATGTGTTGCAAAATGATGCGTGTCTAAAAAGTGTGTCACCAACATAAAAATGTTTGGAAAGCTCTGTTCTAGCATGTTGCTAAACTAGTGTTGCTGCCTTTCAGCTATTAATTTCTCAAGACCCCTGTTAGAGTGAGTCCATTTATTCTCCATCATAGTTGTTGCATAGACAGAACATTCGGAGAGCCAAGTGATTGTGTTTGCCAGGTATGGCAACACCCAATGTGACTGATGTAAAATAAATTGTTGGATTATACTTGCAGATAATTGGTCTTAGGGGTAACATGTCAATGGCGGTGGTTTTGCTAATAATGATAATGTGACTCAAGTCGGGAGACAACATAATTAAAACAAGATATAAAACACTATTAAAAGACATACAACAAGATATACGGAGTTAAAATACAAGTTAAAATCCACTAACGTAATGCAGATTAAAACTCACAAAATTGACCAGGTTATTGATAAGATACGATCCTTCTCTGAAACACTAGAGAGCCATAGAAAAGACATACAGACAACCATTAGCTGGGGAAATTGTGTTCCTGTTTGGTGATAATGTCCCCTGTTTGGCGATAATGCCCTTATTTTAAAAGTTGAGTTCAGTCAAGGTATTTTATTAGGGATTTTGGCCTGCATTAATAGGAGCATAGTGCCTAGATCCAGGGAAGTCATGCTCCCCATGGTCTATTCTGCCTTGGCCAGACCACACCTGGAATCACACTGTGTCCAATTCTGGGCACCACAATTGAAGGGAGATGTCGACAAGCTGAAACGTGTCCAGAGGAGGGTGACTCAAATGATCAAGGGTCTGGAGATCAAGCCCTATGAGGAGTGACTTAAAGAGCGAGGCATGTTCAGCCTGCAGAAGAGAAGGCTGAGAGGAGACATGAGGGCCATGGATCAAGATGAAAGGGGAAGTCATAGGGAGGAGGGAGCAAGCTTAAAACTACAGGAAAGGAGATTCCACCTGAACATATGGAAGAACTGTTCAGCAGTGGAACTCTCTGGCCCGGAGTGTGGTGGCAGCTACGTCTTTGAAGCCTTTTAAATAGAGACTGGATGGCCATCTGTCAGGGGTGCTTCTTGGCAGGGGCTTGGACTGGATGGCCCACGAGGTCTCTTCCAGCTCTGGGATTCTATGATTCTAAGTGCTTCCCATTTTTGAAGAATACAGCTGCTGGTTTTGTCCGCCAGCCGAGCTTTCCATTACTTGTTTTCTCCATTCCTTATGTAACTTAACAATACATTTTTTTGTAGATGGAGAAAAGAAAACATCTGTTTTATGTAAGAAATGTCCACATTAATCACTAGGATAGGAAAGCCTGTTAAACACAAATTAATTCCACAGAGTGTTTACAAAAAGCCAGAGCATTGCTACTAGAAGTTTTGGAAACAATGCTGTGTGGATCTTGACACCTCCTTAAAATGTAGTTTAAACCAAGCAGAGGTTGTCGCAAAGAGAAGTGCTTCTTGCCGAAACTCACCAAATTATTAATCTTAGCTGGAGGTCCTCAATGTATCTTTACTCCCCTCCTACAGTTATCAGGATGTTTCTGTAGATTTCATGAAACTTATATAGAGCTGACCACATAGCAGAGAATATCTAGCCAGGGTTGTTGTTAGTTTTCTGGGCTGTATGGCCATGTTCCAGACGCATTATCTCCTGATGTTTCGCCTGCATCTATGGCAGGCATCCTCAGAGGTTGTGAGGTCTGTTGGAAACTAAGAAAATGGAGTTTATATATCTGTGTGGAGTAATGTCCAGGGTGGGAGAAAGAACTCTTGTCTGTTCGAAGTAGGTATGAATATTTCAATTGGCCACCTCGATGTTTCAATTGGCCACCTTCTTACTTTCTGGGGGAATCCTTTGTTGGGAGGTGATTAGCTGGCCCTGATTGTTTCTTGTCTGGAATTCCCCTGTCAGGCTATACAGAGAAGCCATTGAAGTCCACAAGCATGGGGACAATTTCAACAGAAAGGAAGAAACCATGAAAATGAACAAAATCTAGCTACCAGTATTTTTTAAAAAACCCTCTAAAATCAGGACAGTAAATAAAGAACAACACTCAAAAACGGGAATTCCAGACAAGAAACAATCAAGACCAGCTAATCACCTCCCAACAAAGGATGACCCCAGGCAGTAAGAAGCCAAACCTTGAAACTGCTGGGTGATTGAAAGCTAATCAAGGTGGCCAGTTGAAATATTCACACCTACCTCGAACACACTAGAGTTCTTTCTCCCACCCTGGACATTCCACATATATATAAACCCCACTTGCTTAGTTTTCAACAGACCTCACAACCTCTGAGGATGCCTGCCACATCAGGAGAGAATGCTTCTGCAACATGGCCATACAGCCCAGAAAACTCACAACAATCCAGTGATTCCGGCCATGAAAGCCTTCAATAATACTGTACAATATCTAGCCACATTATCTTTAGTATAAAACCATTGCTGGTTGGTTTATCTGCTACTTTTCAGTGGGGAAATGGTGCCTTCGCCATAGGCAAGATGTCTTCCATTGAGTAATGCACTGATCCATATATGGAATATGCCAGGTTGAGAATTACATAAACTGCATGCAGCCCTAATTTCTCCCCAAAATTAGATTGTCAAACAAAGATGGGAGATTAAAGAAAGGATGTGATTTTTCTGCAAAACAAGGCCATACCTCCTGACAACTTATTTAAGCCCTAAACTCAATTTTGTTCAAAATCGGCATTGATCTAATGCAAGTCTCTCGGCATTACTTCGCGAACGAAGATTCAGGAAGGACTCATCCCACGCTTTTTACAATGCAAGTAAAGTCGTGATAATAATACTAATACTAATGATAATAACTATTTTTATACCCCGTCACCATCTCCCCTAGGGGACTCCGGGGGGGGGGGGCTTACAAGGGGACAAGCCCAAAAAATTACAGATAAAAACAGACACAATTAAAATCAGTCAATAACATAATAAGACAAACACAATCATAAAACACCATAAAACAATATGGCTGAGATAAAGGGAACATAGCTGAGTTCAGGCTCAAAAGTGTACAATTCCTAAATTCCTAAAATGAGCCCATGGAAAATGTTGAAACCAAATGAACAAGGGCTGAGGATACTATTGTCGAAAGTGTCAATGTAGCCAATAAGAGGACCGAAATAAAGTGCTGACTGAAAGTAGGGACAGGATAGTTTTCTGGTGAATTGGCTAATCAAAAGCGCAAAGGAACATCCAGGTTTTTAATTCCCTCTGAAAGGAGGACAAGGTGGGAGCCTGTCTGATCTCCCTAGGGAGGGAGTTCCAAAGCGGGGGGGGGGGCAATACCGAGAAGGCCCTCTCCCTCATCCCCACCAAATCACGCTTGGGACGGTGGCGGAAGAGAGCAGAGCCCCCCCTCAAGGTATGCTCTGGTTCATAGGGGCAGATGCGATTGTGAAGGTAGGCAGGTCCCGAACTGATGATGAAACATAACCCTCACCCTCTAAACCAGGGGTCCCCCAACTAAGGTCCACAGACCGGATGCGGCCATCCAAGGCCATTTAACAGACCCTGCCCTAAACTTTAGACTTAGGCTCACCCTTAGTTAGAAAGCACACAACAACAACAACAATCCCAATTGACTCATCAACCAAAAGCAAGCCCACACTTCCCATTGAAATACTGGTAAGTTTATGTTGGTTAAAATTGTTCTTCATTTTAAATATTGTATTGTTCTTTCATGTTTTCAAACTATCGTCCAACCCTCCAACAGTCTGAGGGACCCTGAACCAGATCTCAACTTTAAACGTTTGAGGACCCCTGCTCTAAAGTTGCGTAGTGCTGATCTGTATTGAGTGGTTGTGGCTCTGCAGATTTTCAGAGGCAGCTTTTCCTAACACTCCCCAAAGGCATAGAGACTGTTGTACTCCAGAGCAGAATCACCTCTGACTTAAAACACCACACCAGCTGGGTAAAATCAGCAAACAGTTTATTCAAGAATATATGTAGCCAAAGCAGTAAAAGTAACCCACAGTCAGGCAAGTACCCGGGCGCCTTGGGGGCTGAAGCCCCCCCCCAAAATTTTCAGAATGGTCCGCGATAAGGCCTTACTGGTACATTATTTAAACTGTTATGTGTATTCATATCATGATCTGATCACCATGCTCAATATATCCCATATGCATGGGGCTATTGGGATAACAATACCAAAGGTTTGCTAGGGTAGACCCTCTCTCATCCAGACTCATGCCCCCCCCCCTCCCCGGAATCAAACTCAGCCCCCACTAATCAAAATCCTGGGTACGGCCCTGCCCACAGTAAAAAGTAATATAATTCATACAAAGGAAGACAGGAACAAAGAGTCAATAATAACAATGCATAAGCATATCCCATAGGCAAAACATGAGCTAGGCAGACCTTGGTGCATGAAACTTGGCGCTATTCCGATATTGCCTCAACTGAAGCAATCGTCTCTCACAAATCATTTATAAACTCTTCCCTGACTCCAAAACTGCTAGGAATTGATTGATTCTTAGTTTCGGTTTACTATCTATCTTCTGTTGAAGTCAAGCTGAGCGTCTTAATTGTGGGAACTCCTGCACCTGGTACCTAAAAATCAACTTCATTCTCAGATAACTGAACAGGGAACTGCGGCAAAAAGGCCGTTCCCAAGCCTGGGACCTTCAGAATCCTCTTGCAGCAACCCAGGCCTCTCTGACCTCTCTTTTAAACTCCATTCAGACCCAAGCAACCCTTCATCCCCAAAACCACCAGATCCTGGCCCAGGAACCAGATCAACATCCCCATTCCCTTCATGAACATCAACATGAACATCTTCCCCTTCATAAATATCAACATGAACATCAGACACAACTGCAGGCTGATACACAACAAAGGCAAAGCCTTCTACCACTCAGCTCTGAGTCCTAGTTCAGATTCACCCTTCAAAGAATTATATTACCACAGGATTTTTCAGCTATTATCTCCAATGGTGCCCCATGTGCTGTTCTAAGCCTTCCCCAGAATTCCACTCAGGAATGTGCAGATCCTTACTCTTCTATTGCGGGTCCTCTTTTTTCAGGAATGTTGTCGATAGCAGTTTCCCATCTCTTGGGCAGCTTCACAAAATCTCTGTAAACCTGGATCTGCAGAACTGTCCCAATGGGAGTGGTGTGCAAAAGTTGCCTGAGTTCTCGTAGTGTCCATCCTAAAACATTCGCATGTCCAATCTTCAGAAGTGTATCCCCTGGTAAGAGCAACAAAGAAGGTCTAATGACACACCAATTGCAACATCAGTCTGGGATGACAAACACTATGTTGAAGAATAAAGATGAATGCTACATTTGTGGATGTGAATGCTGAACAACTATTCCTTTGTCAAAAAGATTGTTTGTTCATAATTAGAGAGGATCACTTAATGTAGCACAGCAGTTCTCGTTTGTGCCTGGGGGCCAGGGAACAGGACCAGGGGTTCCATTAGCATTAGGGCCTGCACCAGCAGAGATAGATTCTGAAGAGGATTTGGAAGGGTTACCTGAAGGAGAGTTTCCCATCACTGGGCCTCTTTCTCCCACTGAAAGCTTGGCTTGGGATGAAGGTTGGCCTGACCCTTACGAAGACATAGATAACCAGGTGCAAATGGAAAGCAGTGATAGCGAAACTTATGAACGGCCGGGTGGGAGAGGCTCACAGGATCCTGTGAGTGAAAACATGGAAGAGAGCGGCTGGGAAGATTCTAGGGAGGAGAGCTCTCATGGGGATAGAGACCCAGGTGCTGGGAGGCAAGGCTGAACCTTTGATAGGAGACGAAGCATCGAGTCCAGTAGAAGGGGATGGTACCACAGCCTAGACAGGCCGAGGTCCGTCAGCAGAGATTGGAGACGACGAAGCCTAGAGCGTCGGGGACCTCGGCCGAAAGATTAAGTATAGGATCCGTGGGAACGAATCCCCAGTGCTTCGGCCACGTCTCTTCTGAGTAGACGTGTAGCAAAGTTGGTTCACGGAGCTAAGTTGGCTAGTGGCCACCAAGTCTTGCCTTGCATCTTGTACCTTGCTTTGTTTCTGAATCCGCATTGCTGTGCGGAGCTTTGCCAAGCCTTTTGGATTATTCACCAAGCTGCTTTTGGACAATTGATTGCTTACAGCCTTTGGATTGCTTTTGCTATTTTTATGGACAATATTCCTTTTGAACTGTTTCTCTATATTCAATAAAGTAGTTAGCCTTCAGTCCGTCTCTGTGTGTGTGATTAAGGGGCCGGTCAAGTCCGTGCATCGTGCCACTTAAGGTTTTATCACAGGATTCAACAGTTTTGAGATGGTTTTTGAATAAATGAGAGGCCTCCCATTCAAATCCATGATGGGAAAGAGTGTTTTCCCAATGTTTGGCTGCATACATTTCTCATCCCATCTTTGAAAATTACAATGAAGCATATATTTTACTCAAATACATTTATGTTCCTAATAATGAAATAGGGCAATTTAACGCAGCCGCAGATAGTGAGGTCTGGATTGCGGATAGCGAAACCTGAAGCACGGATACCGATTTCTGATAAGTGGATACCAGCACCAGCAGCAGGCTGTTATGGAGCTGTGAGCCTGGTGAGACGAAGAAACTACCCCAATGTTCCAAAATTAAGAAATCTCACCAAATTGAAGAAGACCCCACCGAGGTATTTTATTCAAGTCAGCTGAAGTGGGCGCCAGCTTGTGGTAATCCACCAAAGAAAGCTAAGATGACATAACATTTAAAAGCAGACATTTAAATACAGTAAAACCCTTTGAAATTCCCACTCCTGCCCCAGCTTTGCTGTGATTGGCTGAACTCTGTCGACATCATGATCAGCTGGACGGGATTCCCTGATGAGATGGGACTGCGGCGCTCGCCAGCTAATCAGAGAACGTTCCCGACTTCCAATGGCTAACAAGTCCCATGCGTTTTATCGTAAAAATATTTGCCATATGAGTTCCTAGCGAATGGGTCCAGCACCTCTAGCACTGCTGTCCATGGAGTCCAAAAGCAGAACATTGTCCATGCTGATAGGATTAAGTAGTCTATTCCTGGGAAAGGGGAAATGTCATTGTGGAACAACGGGGCATGACCTCCCAGTGGACAGATAGTCATGCCAGGTGGTGAATGGCATTGTAATGTCCAGGTAACTGAGACAAAGGGCTGGCAGCCCTGCAAATTGATCCTGTTGTCCTCTGTACAGTTGGAGTTTATGCGACCAGTAGAGATGGACTGGCCCTGAGGGTGATGGGTGATTGAGTCCTACATATGCAGATGATGCCCAGAAAGACAACTACTGGGTCATGAGGTGCTGATGAGAGGTCACCAAAAGGTCTTGATTGGTGGCATACTTCTCCAAAGGGATTTTATATTAAGACCTAAAATATAACATACTAAATACACGCATACACAAGGGTTCGTGGATACCGAAGGGGGATCCAGCGTACGGAGGCCAGAGCACCAAAGAGGGGTTGGAGTTGACACAGGGTTTATTGGGGTAAAGGTGAGGTTAATACAGGGAAAGGTGGGAAGGAGAGCCTTGCTCCGAGAGCCATGAGGACCATTTATTTTATTTATTTATTTATTCGGGTTTCTATGCCGCCGACTCCCGAAGGCTCGAGGCGGCTTACAAGAGCCGAAGGCACAATAAAATACAGAAGGTTAAGAACAATTAAAAACAAGCAACACAGTAAAAACAACAACACAGTTGAGGTAGTGGCACAACCAAGACGCACGGGCCTACCCATCGAAGGCCTGCCTAAACAAATAGGTTTTACAAGCCAGCCTGAACGGGAGCAGGTCCTTCATTGCCCGGGTGTCGGCCATGTGGCCCATGTGGCCACTGGGGCCGGTTGCGAGAGGTGAATGCGGGAGGAAAGAGATACAAAGAAGCAGATACAGCAGATAACACACCAAGGTGCACATTTATTTAAGTGTTAGAAAACAATATAACTAATCAAATGGGGAAAGATTGTTTCGAAAAGCATCCTGGGCGCTGGTAGCTGCTACTGGGCTGCTCCATGCCTCCAGACATGCACAAAATAGGAGTTTGCCAAATAAAAGGTTCCTTGTTTACCACGGCCCATCCCCACCTCAGCTCTTGCAAGATAATTTTTTAATGGTTTTTATTAGTTTCCATTCATATAAAAGGGGGTTACAAACCATACATAGAAAAGGTAGGGAGTTTTCCTACCATCACATAAAATGAAAGCTAGACGTAGCAGTGAAAGGTAAGGAAAGGAAGTTAATATAATTTGCCCTAGGTGCAGTGTCCGCAACAATAATATACATTTAAAATAAGCGTAGTAAAGGTCTGAAGAATAAAATAGAAATGAAGTGAAGAAGAAAGAAGATGGGATGCGTTGCTATTTCTCTATCAACTATTTCTAGTGTTGCTCCAGTTCATCAACTGATAGAGGCAGCAGGCAACGAACCATTCAGTCAATTGGAGTGAGATCACATTTTGCTTTTACTAAAAGTTGCCAGGGAGAGGCATAAGGGAAATAGGAAAGAAAGGGCAGACAATTGTCTCCCATGATTTATAGTTAATCTGAAAAGAGCCCACAGCATTTTTCTATAGTTTCCTTCCTTACCTGACTGCAGTTTTCCATCTTTTTCGGCTGTGCTTTTCTCAACTAGACTTGCGATCTGGATGTAGGGCCCATTTTGGATGAGTATTAAGCCTAACCCATCCTCTTCCATTTGTATATTTGTCTTAACTGTTGTGCTTAAAGTATGCTCAGATTCATCCATATTTGAATCTTCCCCTGAGTCTAAACAAAAAAAAAAGTCTTTACAGTCTAAAAGAAATAGAGTTTAATTTTCTATTCAGACCAGTAACCCACGAAGGCCATCATGCCGCGTTCTGCAATATAAAACATCTCTGGATTAGCTGCAAGGGAAATACAGTAGAATCTTGCTTATCCAACATTCTGTATTATCCAACACATTCTGCCTCCTGCACGGATCCACAGATGTTTTAATACATTGCAATGTTTTGGTGCTAAATTCGTAAATACAGTAATTACTACAAAATGTTGCTATGTATTGAACTGCTTTTTCTGTCAGTTTGTTGTAAAACATGATGTTTTGGTGCTTACTTTGTAAAATCATAACTTGATTTGACGTTTAATAGGCTTATCCTTAATCCCCCTTATTATCCAACATTTTGCTTATCCAACGTTCTGCCGGCCCGTTTATGTTGGATAAGTGAGATTCTACTGTAGTTGCAAGATCATTTCAAATATAGAACATTTATATTTTTCGTTCTCTTAAAAAGCTCTAGTTTCCTTTTCAACTGTTATTGAAAAGAAATTTCACAGTAATTTCCCCATTTCCAAATGATTTATAGTTCACTAAGGGAACCATATATATAAAGATAAAGGTTTTCCCTGACATTAAGTCTAGCTATGTCCGACTCTGGAGGGTGGTGCTCATCTCTATTTATAAGCCAAAGAGCTGGCGTTGTCCGTAGACACCTCCAAGGTCATGTAGCCAGCTTGACCACAGGGAGATCAGCAACTTTGTCCCTCAAGTTCTTAACTATTAATCATTTGTAAATTGGATGTTTGTAACTCTGGGACTGCTTGTATATATTTGGATGAAGTTACACTTCAAAAAATGTACCTGTTCCAATTTATATAAATTCATCTTAAGAACAAACCTACAGAAGCCATCTTGTTCGTAACTTGGGGACTGCCTGTGCTGAATCCAACACCCATTCCAGATGTGCTTGCTCCCTTTTTCTTATTTTCTCTTGTTGCTTGGCTTCTCCAAGCATAACAGTATCTCAAGAACATTACCCTCCATTCAAAGGCAGAGGAGGGGGACTTGTAATATCTATACAATTGTAATGTGGAATCTCTTCTCACACTACTAGCATTGCAGATTGATAGCACATACACAATCCAATAACCATTGTCAAATTTTGTGGTACTGAAGTCCCAATTCTCCTGCCACTCACCTAAATCCCATGCCCAGGAATCATCGGAATCGGAGATTAAGGAGTCCTCATCTTCTGTAAAGAAAATAATAATGGGATTATGTTCCAAAATTCATTTTGCTTAACTGTAATCCAAGAACAACACAACCATTAGGCACGTAACTCAGATGGAGGATACTGGAAGGCAGCAGCAGGTGTGGGATGATAAAGCCATGATATCGAGGGTAACCCCCTTCTCTGGGCTCTGTATAAGATAGTTAAGAACCAAGGGATTCATAGTTTCACCCAGGGCACCAGACGGGAGTGGCCCACTAATCCCCTATTTCCTCTCCATGTGGGAACCTAAGGCTCTTCCCTTGGCCCCACATGGCAATGTTTTCTATAACCCAAACACACCAAGTTATCTCCCTTTCTGTTCACTTTTAAGGACATTTCTTATGATTTATAGATTTCAGAGGCCTGTGCCCCATGTGGGTTTGCCTTGTGCTACTCCCAAGGAACCCCAGAAAGGCAAGATGGCTTGAGGTCTGTAAATTCACTTCTACCTCCAAGGACAAGGCTTTTCCTCAGCACATGCTTTTCAATTGATCTTTCTCCCAACTTCCAAAGACTCTCTAAAGACTTATTTTCATGAACTTTTCCTATAATTCGATGACTCCAGCTCCTGATTCCTAATCCCAACACTCATGGACTGTGGATGGGATGGGTTGATATGAAATATGGTTCCTATTCCCCTATTACCTGAATGTATTTTCCTATATGTTTTATTTCCGTGTCCCCCTATGAAATGAAATATGAAGTGTCATCTTTTCATGAACCAGCACACACACCCTGGCTCAAGAGAAACTCACACCCTTGGGCCAGAAAGTTCCTTATCTCTGGGTTCAATCAAAGACACTTGCATGAACAATAAGGCGAACACATTTCCTTCAAACTTCGGAGCAGGCCATTTGCAAGGGATTTGTGTCCCTTGGGTCGCACCTTGTCTTATTTAATTTAATTTAATTTTAGTGGTTTTTATTATTATTGTATAATAATTTTATTATAATAATAGAATAATATAATAAATAATATAATATAATGTTATATTATATTATAATTTCAATATATTATAATGTCTATATATACTATAATATAATAATTATGATATTAACACTAAAATATATGAATATTTCTTGATATATTAATATGTTAATATTAATGATGTGTAATATATAGTAAGTATAGTAAATAAATAAATAAATAATGTAGATTAGAATGTAGTTCCGCCCTTAGGTGCGGCCCTCCATAATATTTTTTGGCTCTCGTGTGGCCCCCTTGGAAAAAATAATTGCCCACCCCTGATCTAAGCTCATTTCGCGACTGCCCACAGGAATGCTTACTCTAAACGTCGCAACACAGGTGAATCTAACAGAGGTGAATCTAAAAGTTCCCATCTCACGTGCAGATAAGTGCCCTTAGCCATTTCCACGCACAACGGGAGCTCTGAAGATATGATTGCTCCCTAACTCCAGAATCCTCCATTTCCAAACACCTCTGAAACAATTTACAAACGGAGTCTCACAAAGCAAATGGAAGAAGTAGTTTTGCGGAATGTGATGGACGCCATGGGATCTCATCTGTAAACTGTTTTTAAAGTGTATAGAAACAGGGGGATAGGGACCTGTGTCTGATTGAGTCCATTGTCTTTTAATTCAGTGTTATAACTATTGCCCTCAATAATGGCTTTTTAAAGAAGTCAACAATATTTGTTCAATCAAGAGATTATTCTTAGAGCCAGGAACCAGATATTGCTTTAAAACACACCCCAGATTTTAAGCATGCCCAGTGGGGTGGTTGACTTCCTTTTCTTCCTCAATCAGAAGACTCTCATATTGTGTCATAAAATATTATTTATTTATTTATTTACAATATTTATTTATTTACAGTATTTATATTTCACCCTTCTCACCCCACAGAGGACTCAGGGTGGATCACAATGTCTGGCAAACATTCAATGCCATAGACACACAACATATATAGACAGACACACAGAGGCTATTTAACTTCCAAGCTTCTTGAGGGTTTGCTTTGAGTTCCAGCCACCACGGGAGCTGTCGCTTCACCATCCACTTGTGACACCGATGGAGTACATCCTCATTCTTCTGCATGTTGCTGGAGATTTTTTTTATGGCATCGTAAATTAGTTAAATTAGCATCCCTGCATTAGCGGTACCTATATTTCCTACTTGACAGATGCAACTGTCTTTCAACAGCAAAGTTCAACAGCAAGCTAGACAAATGGTCGGGAGCTTACTCTGACCCAGGTTGGCTTTGAACTCATGACCTTTCGGTCAGTAGCGATTTTAATGCAACTGTCTCCCAACCAGCTGCGCCACAACCCAGTCCTACATTAGAAGACCATCTTCATTCCAAAAGAAACTACAGTTGGAAAAACACGAGTCCCTAAAATCTCTTTGGGCACGTAAAACTCATCACACATGGATGCCAGCCAAGGTACCCATTAATTAAAATCCTAACATTCGTCAGCAAAGTCATGATTTATCAAAACACATACGTGGAACATGAGAACATCTAACATTCCCATTCTAACCACAAGCTTGTAAAACAACACAATTATCTATCAACAAAATATTGACATTAGTGAAAAAGAAAAGGGATGAAAATGAGACTGAGAGTTTAACAAGTGGTTTAAATTAGTTCTAGTGCTATAGTTACCTGCTGATACAGATGACCATCTTCTAGCAGATGATCTCCTTCTGACATAGGATATTCTTCTAGCAGATGATTTCCTTCTGACAGATGACTTCCTCCTCTCATATGATCTTCCTCTGGATGAAGATCTCCTTCGGGATGAAGATCTCCTTCGAGATGAAGATCTCCTTCGAGACCAAGATCTCCTTGGGGATGAAGACTTCCTTCGGACAGATAGCCTTCGGGGAGATACAGTTCTTGGAACAGTTGACTCTCTCCTTCTGCGATCCATGATTACAAACCCTCAAGAGACTCTGGTTAGCCAAATAAAAATGGGGGAATGCCTTCTGAAAAGTGACTCTGACACTAACCTATAGAATCACATGAATGCATAACATTTAGTAGGCAAGGTCATATTGATACCTAGCAACCTTTTAGAATCCCCATTGAGTTCCAAGTGTCTTGGAACCTCCAGTGATGGGTAAAGATCAGAACCTGGCCTCCATCTTTTAATGTCTTATGTATGAGGTGGTTTGAATGTGATGTTCCTGCTTCTTGGCAGGAGGTTAGACTGGATGGCCCACGAGGTCTCCTCCAACTCAATGATTCTATGATTCCGTTGTACTACAGGTATAGAACTGTGTTTGAAATGGCCCCATCTGTTGGTAAGCTTACGATTAAGCAAGTCAAAAAATTATATAGGGAGACCAAGTAAAGAGTACCATAAGGAAGTCTTCTGATATCATGGGATTTAACAAAAATTGTAAGGAATCAGACAGATTTAAAGTATGGATGGAGAGACTGTGGCTTCAGGAGAGTTCTTACAGGCATCGAGGAGTCCCTATGATTATTTATTGTGTTGTCGAAGGCTTTCATGGCCAGAACCACTGTTTGGCTGTGTGTTTTCCAGGCTGTATGGCCATGTTCCAGAAGCATTCTCTCCTGATGTTTCACTCACATCTTTGATAGGCATCCTCACAACCTCTGCCATAAATGTAGGTGGAACGTCAGGAGATAATGTTTCTGGAACATGGCCATACAGCCCAGAAAACTCACAGCAACCCAGATTATTTTTTGCTTCACTTCCAAAACAACCAACAGCACCCTTAAAAGGTCTGGAGAATGGCACAGATCATTCCTCTGTATCTGCTTAACAAAAGATCAAGTATGTAAAAACAAGAAGCCGATGGTATTAACTAGGAAAAGAGAATAGGGTTGCCATATGTCCCTTATTCTAAGGGACGTCCCTTATTTTGGCCCTAAAATTTGTGTCCCTTATTTTCAGGCCCCGTCCCTTATTTTTGACTAGCAGGACAGGACTGGGCGGGGTTGACCAGAGGAAGCTGCGCGCTGTGGTTTCCACGGCAACGCCTGCCCGGGGATTGCTACTCGCAGGGCAGCCTGCGTCCCCGTTGGAAGGAAGAGGCGATACAGGACATTTTCAAAGTACAGTAGACTCATTAACCGTTACCCAAGGGGAATGTTGGATCATGTTGGATAAAGATAGTTTCTGGTTGCTTGAGAGTTACTCTTAAAATAGGCCTAGCTGTGCATCCCAATACTATACAATGCTGTGTATCCCATACAATACTATACCATTAACTATTGACATAATAATCATGAAGATGTACTGTCTTATAGAATTTATTTTATTTTAATGTTTAGACAGTGCACTTTTAAAGTCAGCAAAGTCAAGTACTAAATACAGATGGAGAAAATTAGGTAGTTCTGATAATGTTTTTTCTGCATGACAAAGCATGCAGAAACATACCATATCCTGTTAAGAGGGTGTACGTCAGTTTCTTTTGTGAGTTTCAATCATTATCTTATTCTGTGAATAAAACTATTTCTACCTAATGTTTGAGTTTCAAGTTTTTAATGAAGTGTCCCTTATTTTTGTGAAAAATCCCGTAAATGTCCCTTATTTCTTATATCAAAAAGTGGCAACCCTAAAAGAGAAGCCAACGTCCATGTCAAAAGTCAGTCAAAAGTTGGTATTCAAAACTGATCTCGCAGCAAGGGCATCACAGCCACATGGTAGAGTGTCCTGTTTGTGTTCCTTTCCTCTCTGTTGTACACCAATCCCTTCCAAAAAAGTAAAGACAAGCGGGAGAAGATGCAGTTGCTCCCTTCCTTGATGACTCCTAGAGATGCCACTTGTCTCTTCCATGACTTGATAGGCAATGTGTCCAAATAAAATCTGACCTTGTAGCTTTCTGAATGCATGCTTCACAACCGAGCAGATTCCTTTTGTGCTCCATTCCAAAAAAAAAAATTAGCTCTGAAATGTCTGAAATGGGAAGTGAGCCCCTCGCTTTCCTGTTCGCTAAGATAACATTGTTTTCTCCAAAATTCAACTGTATTTACTTCAAGGAACTCTACATGCCACTGCAGCTTGAATGTGGCAGTTTTACTATAACCAGCAATTTGGGCAGAAGGTTCTAAAAATAAACTGGGTAGACAACCCACATGGCAATTAGTGTTCCGGGTGTGCGATTTCAAGATGCCCATTGGAAGGAAAGGGTGTTGCTACGGTCAGATATATTTTTAGAAGTGTTACAACTCTGTGGCTTTGGAGTTGCTAGACCTGGCAGTCTAAAATACCAATCATAGGTCAGCCATTCTACATCACTGGCAACAAGTGGATGCGGTTTAGATTTCTCACAATTTGCACTAGGTGAAGGAAATAAGTATATCTAGGAGATTATCTTTAAAAGATCTACTTCTTCTTTGATTATTCTTTCTATGACACAGCCTATTATGTGCTACAGTATGTGTCTTTGAGTTGCATGTCAACTTATTGACCTCATGAATTTCATAGGGTTTTCTTGGACAAAGTCTACTCAGAGGTGGTTTTGCCAGTTCCTTCCTCTGAAATATAATCTACTCACCTGGTATTCATTAGTGGTCACCCAACAAGTACTAACAGTGCTTAACTTCTACTGTCTATATGTGACATATTTATACATGGCCCTCATCATGTCTCCTCTCAGCCTTCTCTTCTGCAGGCTAAACATGTCCAGCTCTCTATGAAGAGCGACTTGAATAGCTGGGCATGTTTAGCCTGCAGAAGAGAAGGCTGAGTGGAGACATGATGAGGGCCATGTATAAAGATGTATGGGGAAGTCAAAGGGAAAAGGGAGTAAGCTTGTTTTCCGCTGCCCTGGAGACTAGGGTGCAGAACAATGGCTTCAAACTACAGGACAGGAGATTCCACCTGAACATGAGGAAGAACTTCTTGACTGTGAGAGCTGTTCAGCAGTGGAACTCTCTGCCCTGGAGTGTGGCGGAGGCTCCTTTGGAGTCTTTTAAACAGAGGCTGGATGGCCATCTGTTGGGGGTGCTCTGAATGCGATTTTCCTGCTTCTTGGAAGAATGGGGTTGGACTGCATGGCCCACCAGGTTTCTTTCAGCTCTATGACTCTATGCTTCTATAACTGCTATTATAGCCCAAAGTCCAAGCTCCAATCAATTCCAATGAAGATGCACAGAGTTTTGGGGGCAGAGTCAAAGATTGCTTTATTTCTCCTGTTGGCCAAGGAAGGATGTCCGAGGAATTCTCGCAGCTCTGACATGCTTCACCTTTATAGACACTTCCATTTTATAGAAATTTGAAAATAGACAATGCTGTGATTGGTACAAATTATGATTCGCAGTCTTGTTGGTTCAACATACTTTCATAGTTGATGTACAGCGTGATGGGGAATGTAATAAACCCCATTCATTGGAGGAATTCTTGAATTTGCCTTCTGTATCCGCACTGCCTCTTTCCTCCCGGAGGAGCTCATTAACATAGGAAGTGATTGTTTCAGGATGCAATGTAAGCTGATGGATAACAGGACTGTGAAGCGGAAAACGCCTTGAATAAACAATATGTTATATGATTTAGCTCTGCGATAAATGCGGGTTCACAGCCCTGGTGTGCCAAGCTCCAAAGGACCAGATAAGACACAGACAGGATGAATGCAAAGAAAGAAAGAAAGAAAGAAAGAAAGAAAGAAAGAAAGAAAGAAAGAAAGAAGGAAAAGAAGGGAAAGAAAGGAAGGGGGAATGAAGAAAGGGAGTGGGGAGAAAGAAAAAAGAGGGAATGAAGGAAGAGAAAGAAAAGGGGAAATGTATGAGGGGAAAGAAAGAAAAAGAAGTTACAAAGCAAAGGAAGGAAGAGATAGGAAAGAAAAAAGGGGGTTATATGAGGGAAAGCAAGTGAAGAAAACCAAAAGAAAAGAGATAGAAGATGTATGAGGGAAGTGGAGGGAGGGAGGAAAGGAAGAGCCACAACGAGAGCCTGCTCACTGTTGTTGGAGAGTTGCCATAGAGCAGGCCTGAGCAAACTTGGGCCCCTACCGGATGTTAGGAATTGTGGGAGTTGAAGTTCAAAACACCTGGAGGGCCCAAGTTTGTCCAGGCCTGCCATAGAGACATTGTGAGATAGGTCTTCTCAGAGCCAGGCAGTGTTCCCAACGGCAGCTATATATGCTAGTTATATGTAAGGACGTTTAGTCACCTTGGCCAAAGCAGATGTCAGTAGAATCTGCGCTCCAAACACTGACATAAGTGCAATTGCACACACACATATTTATTTATACCACTTTGGCAGCTATTTGAAGCACAAAGACTTTGCCACTCTAAGCACTGATTGGTTCAGGAGCTCAGTCTGTCATCACTGTTGATTGGCTTACAGGTCTGGTAGGAAATTGAATAAACAATCATTGCTTGATTTGAAGTCTGTGGGGTTATTTCTTGGTCCGTCCAGGGGCAGATGCAGGAGGAAATGAATGTAGAATGGGTTGGAGATAATGGAATTGGTGGCTCAGTTCCAGCCTGTCCGGATCAGGACCATGGGTGCCTGCTGGCCCACAAAATGGGTGCCAGGGGTGTTGTCACGGCTTCAATGGAGCCCCAGGGAAGGGTCTGATCTGGAGATTGGGATGAGGAAGGGTTCCTAGGAGTTTTATAAAATCTTGGAAAACCTTGTGGCTCTTCTTCTTAAGCCCATTATTGGACTCTTGGGCATATTGTGAGATAACAGCCTACTGGAATTGTGGGGGTTAAAGTCCAAAACATCTGGAGGGGCCAAGTTTGTCCATGCCTGTTTTAGTCCAATATTCAAAGGGCAACACTATGCTGGCTTTCTTCTCCACTTTAAATATAAATCTTCCACATCAAATACAAGGAAATCTAAGGCTGAGCCATGTTTATCAACCCCATCAAAATCGTAGAGTATAATAGAAGTGATGGTTTAAAACACCATTTTAGCCATTGGGAATAGATGAGTTCAACAACAGAATGTTCTGTTACAGGACAGTGCATGCCCTAGGAGCACCTCCTATTTCATCTCCCTCTGTAAAGCCCCGCCCTCATATTCAAATTAGCCCCGCCCACCACTTCAATTTCCAATCTTTTGTTTTATTCATGTATTTATTATTTATATCCCGCTTTATATATTATTACATATTATCTATAGTATTATATTTAATGTATTCATATTATTATATTATAATATTATTATATTATATAATATATCATACTATATCTTAAATTGTAGCATAGCACAATATTAGCATTATATTGTAATATTATTATATTATTATAATATATTATTATAATATTGTATTATATTAGTATACCGCAATATATAGAATACACTACCAGTATTAGCATTATATTGTACAATATTAGCAATATATTGTATTGTATCACTATATTGCAAAATTATCAGTAATATTACATGTAATATAGAATATACAATTATATTACTATATATTATTATATTGTACTATATTTGTTGTACTATATTTGTATACCGCAATGTATATACACTACCAGTATTAGCATTATATTGTACAATATTAGCATTATATTCTACTATACCACTATATTGCAATATATCAGTAATATTACATATAATATATAAAATACAATTATTATATTATTATGTTATTATATTATACTATTATTATATATTATATATTATTGTTATATTTTACTATATTCGTATACCACAATATATATAATACACTACGAATATTAACATTATATTGTACTATACCATTATATTGCAATATTATCAGTAATATTACATGTCATATATAATACAGTTATTATATTATTAGAATCTCCCTCCACAAAGCCCCGCCCACATATTAGAATAAGCCCCGCCCACTGCCTCACTTCCCTCGGATCTGGTTTCCCATGGCTGAGCTGCTTTCTCCGAAGCCCCGCCCATTTTCCCGAAGCCTTGCCCTGATTGGGCCGTTACCATCGGCATCGCCCCGCCCCGTCTGGGACAAAGTGCGAGGCGCGCGCGGGGGGAGCTGAGGACGAGTGTCGGAGTCTGGGCTTCCGGGTCATGCGGCTCGGGTTTTTGCTTCCGGGGGGAGGCGCCCGCCATGGAGCCGCGGCTGTGAGGAGCCCCCGGCCCGGGCCCCCCGCCTGAGGCCTGAGGCCGGAGCCGGAGGACATGGACAAACTGACCATCATCTCAGGATGCCTCTTTCTGGCTGCAGACATCTTCGCCATCGCCAGCCTGGCCAACCCGGACTGGATCAACACCGGAGAATCCGCGGGTGGGTCGAGGCCGGGCAGCGGGCGGAGAGGGAAGGAGGACGGGGCAGGCCTCGAAAGGAGCCTCGGGCCTACGACCAGGCCTGGGCCAGCTTGGGCCCTCCCTCCAGGGGGTTTGGACTCCAACCCCCACAATTCCTAACAGCCGGTAGGAGTTGTGGGAGTTGGAGTCCAAAACCCCTGGAGGCAGGGCCCAAGGTGCCCCAGGCCTAACTCTAGGTCAGTGTCCGTCATGGTGCCTTTCTGGTCAGCCTTGGTCAAGATGGAAGGGGAGCGAAGGGGCTCCCAAGATTTCCTGCCAAAGAGTTTTCTTCAGTACGGGTTCGAAGCTGCATTGTAGATGGGATCTAGAGGGTATGATTGGGCCTCAAAGGAGTGTGAGAAGTGTGTGGTTGTGGTTGTGTTTTGGGGGAAATGCCTTCTAGAGAAGAGCGTGGGAAGCCTGCTCTCTCAATCTGGCCAGGCTGTGGTTGTGTGCCTTCTACATATTGGACACCTACCTACCTCCACCTTGGATGTCGTACACCATCTTAGCTTTTAATGCCTTTTAGTCTGATTTTAAGAGTCTTCTAAGAGTTAATAATAATCTATATAAATAAAAATGTAATGTTTGTTTGTGGGATTAACATAACTCAAAAACCACTGGACGAATTGACACCAAATTTGGACACAAGACACATAACACTCATAAAACACTGAAAAACGCAGCAGAAGAGACTTTAAAAGCCGAAACGCAAGAAGACGCATCCCCTAGACCAGGAGAGAGGATGATCCAAATGCACTTCCAAGATGCAAGCTTTCTTCTCCTTGGATCGCTTTGAGAGCATCCGAATCCCTTCATATTTCCCATTTCCTATTCCTGGACTGAAATTCCCAGCAATCCTCCAGATAAATAGGTTAGATATAGATAGGTAGGTAGATAGATAGCTGGATCAGGAGGACTGCTGGGAGTCCAATAGTAGGTAGAGAAGGAAGAAAGGGGAGAAAGAGGAAGGGAAAGAAGGGAGAGGGGAAAGGAAGAGAAGACAGGAAGGAGAGAAGGAAAGCAAAAAAGGGAAGGAAGGAAAGAGGGTGGGAAGGAAGGAGAGAAAGAGGGAGGGAAGGTTGGCCATAAGCAACATGTGGTGGGTACAGCTAATAATAATAATAATAATTTATTTGTATTCTGCCCTCCCTGGAGTGACTCATGTTGTAAATATTTATGATGTGTTATGTTATGTTTATTTAAGTTTAATTTTTGGTTATTTTTTGTTTTATACTGAGATTGTGTTACCCACTGTTTTGTTTTTTTAATTGTTGTTGTTATTGGCATTTAATGTTTGCCGCTTTGACCCCTGAGTATTATTATTTCATGTCAGAAATGACTTGAGAAACTGTAAGTCGCTTCTGGTGTGAGAGAATTGGCCATCTGCAAGGACATTGCTTTGGGAAAACCCGTGGGAGGGTTTTCTTGGCAATATTTTTCCAGAGGTTGAGAGTGTATGACTTGCCCAAGAGCACCCAGGTAGTAGGAGCCCCTGGTGGCGCAGTGGGTTAAACCCTTGTGCTGGCAGGACTGCTGACCAAAAGATTGGCAGTTCAAATCTGGAGAGCGGGGTGAACTCCAGTCTGTCAGCTCCAGCTCCTCGTGTGAGGACATGAGAGACTCCTCCCACAGAATGGTAAAACATCCAGACATCCTCTGGACAACGTCCTTGCAGATGCCCAATTATCTAGAGCAGTGTTTCCCAACCTTTTTTGAGCTGCGGCACACTTTTAACATTAAAAAAATCTGGGGGCACACCACCAACCAAAATGACACTCTAACACAGTAAAGAACGGCTGGGGGATGGTGGCCTTCCTTTGAGCATCTTATGGGAGTGCTGAAGCCGGGGGAGGGGGAGGAGCCAGGCCGCACCATGCCCTGCCCCCTCCCTCCCAGCTTCAGTTCTACCACAGCTTCGCCAGCCTTGAGGGGGCAGTGCCAAGCCAGCATTGTGCTGGCTCTGCCACCGCTGGCTTGGCACTGCCCCCTCAAGGCTGGCAAAGCTGTGGGAGCACTAAAGCCGGGGTAGGGGGAGGAGCCAGGCCACACCATGCCCTTCCCCCCCCCCCCCCGGCTTCAGCTCTGCCACAGAGGAGGAGCATGAGCGGTGGACGGGCTTCAGTGGGTGGGGTTCCTCCACGCGGCTTCAGCGAGCGAGGGGCAAGAGTCGTGGCGGGAGTCACGGCGGATTGGAGGCTGGCTGGGGAAACGGCTGATGGAGGCGGTGCCCCGGCCCCTTCTTTTTCTTCGCTGCCACCCAGCCCTTCCTCCTCCTCCCCCAAGCAACAGGAGTTCGGCAGGAGGAGGGGGGGAAGGAAGGGGGGCAGAACACTGCCGCCCGGCTCCTGTCTGGCACGCCAGCTGGCGCCCACATAACACCTGTTTTGCAGGATCTGCACTGGCTGCCAATTGAGCACCGGATCACCTTCAAAGTGTTGGTCCTCACCTTTAAGGCCTTACACGGCCTGGGGCCAGCGTATTTGAGGGACCGTCTCACCCCATATTGCCCTCCGAGATCACTTCGGTCTGAGGACTCCAATCTCCTGGAGATACCTTCAACTAAACTCGCAGGGCTGACTGCTACCCGCCGGAGGGCGTTCTCTGTCATAGCACCTACGCTGTGGAACGCCCTCCCGGCCGGAACTCGGGCTATGAAGGACTTGCTCCCGTTTAGACGGGCCTGTAAAACATACCTGTTTAAGCAGGCCTTTGGTGAGTAAGTCCTGCCCATGCCCCGCCATCTATTCGTTCTTCTGAGGATGATGTGCTGTTCATTGTGTTAACTGTGTTATTAATTACTATACTGCTGTTGTTTTTAATTGTTTTTAACTGCTTATTGCCTGTATTTTACTGTGCCCTTCGGCTCCTGTAAGCCGCCGCGAGCCTCAGGGAGTCGGCGGCATAGAAGCCCGAATAATAAATAAATAGAGCTTTTCTCGCGGCACACCTGATGATCGCTCACGGCACACTAGTGTGCCACGGCACACTGGTTGAGAAACACTGATCTAGAGGACACCCAATTCTCTCACACTAGAAGCGAATTGCAGTTTCTCAAGTCGCTCCCAGAAGGATTTCTGTGGCTGATTAAAGTGCTGGTTTCCCAGAGTCACAACCCAATGCTCAAACCACTATACCATGCTGTCTAGACTGAGCTCCCATGAAATGGTCAGATTCTAGGGAACAAATGGTTCACCAAGGGTGCATCTGCATTGCAGAATTAATTCGTCTTGTCAACACTTGAACCACCGCGGTTCAGTGTTATGGAAACATGGGAGTTGTGGTTTTACAAGGCCTTAAGCCTTCTCTGCCAGAGAGTGTTGGTGTTTTACCGAAATACAAGTCCTGGGATTGCATAGCTGTGAGCCTTGACAGTCAAAGTGGTATCATTGTCTTCATGGTAGTTACACTGTTCATTTTGGAAAACACCATTTGGAGATCATAACTTTTAGAAAAGCATGACCTTTCAGAGAAGAGCCAAAACCCCTTTAGATTAGAACATTTTCTTGTGGTATACAACCAGATATAGTTTTGCAAAACAATGCTTTCAGTTGTTAGACTGAACAACCTGTTATTTCTGATCTGTTAGGAAACAAGATATTTGCCAGTGTGTAAAAACAGCAGAGATTTAGAAGTGTTTTTCAGGGCCCAATATATATACTTTCCCATAAAAACTTGTTTTCTACCATGCATTCAAGGGACAAAATGAAGTAGACTTTGATAAAAACAACATATTTTTACAGCCTTTATGTCCAGTTTCAGATATGTTTGTTATAATTCTCTGAGTCATCCAGCCAGGACATCTCTTACAGCAAAAACAACAAGCAAGATCTGAGGTCTGAAGTAGTCTGTAGTCAGCTGTAGTCTGCTATACTGATCATGTGATCTGCAGCCCCTTTTATAACTTCTCAGGAACCATAGAGTAAATGAAGCTGCATGCCAGAACATACATACATGAAACAATAAGCAGCAGGATCATAGATAAAACATTACTAAAGAAGGCTTGAAGAAGGTTCTCATTTCCAACAGTATACTAGCTGTTCGGCTTCAGCTCTCCAGCCATTGTTAGCCTTCAAGGAGTTGGAGCATTGACCCCATTCAGCAAGACAGAGAAAGGGCTGAACAGAGTGCAGAAGCAAGCATGTAACGTTTTTCAGCATTGTCAAATATTTGGTTTCATTATGTATTATGTATTGTTGTAATGCTTGTGTGTATTTTATAAATGCTGTCAGCCGCTTTGGGCCCTTGAGTGGGGAAAGGCAGGATAAAAATGGCCTACATAAATAAATTTATCCAACTCTTTTGGTCGCTTAGCCACCAAGGTCCCTTCCAGACAGGCTCTAAATCCCAGGATCTTATCCCAGATTATCTGGCAGTATGGACTCATATAATCCAATTTAAAGCAGAAAATTTGGGATCAGATCCTGGGATATAGGGCCTGTCTAGAAGGGCCCTGAGGTAATTGTGTACTGGACTAGATGGAGCTTGGTGAAATTCAAATTTGGGAAACAAAGGAGGATGGTGCATTGATTCCCAAACTCTGACCCAACAGGTATTTTGGACTTTAACTCTCAGAAGTCTCAGGTGCTTGGGTAATGATTGGGGATTCTGGGAGCTGAAGTCCAAAACACTTGGAAGACCAGAGTTCAGGAAGCTCTGGGAAGCCAAGGACCATAGGTGGAAGTATACCATGGGTCAATCCAGCTCTCTCACATTTCAGCCTAAGGCCTTTTTTATGAAGACTCTTGGGATTGTAGTGAATTCTTGTTCACCATCTCATTAGGTGCCTTGACCTTGTCTTCAAAACAATAGAGCAGCGGTGCTCATTAGGTAGCTCGGGAGCTACTAGTAGATCTTCAGCCCTCTTCCAGGTGATCTTCGGGCCTCACCAGCCGGATGGGGCGCTCCTGCCATGCGCGCGCACCTGCTGCTGGCTTTTGCTCTCGCGGTGCTTCTTTCGCCTGCGGGGCATTTCAGGAAGAAGGCAGCACGAGGCGGGGCCTCTGGAGGGAGCGCCCTGCCTCTCTCTCGTCCAGAAGCAGCTGCGCAGCCTCCGCTGTCGGCGAGACAGGCAGGGCGGAGCGCTCCCTCTGGATGCCCCGCCTCGTGCTTTCTCCTTCCTGCAATTCCCCGCAGGTGGAAGAAGCGCTGCGTGGGCGGAAAACAGCAGCAGGAGAGCGTGCGGCGGTGGGAGCGCACGGCGGGGGGAGCGTACGGCGGCGAGGGCAGGTAGATCTTTTGGACTTGGTTGCTTTAAGAGTAGCGCGCATGCTGAAAAAGTGTGAGCACCCCTGCAATAGAGTGTTAATGCAATTTACAGGGATCAGCAATCCACTCTGTAGCGGGAGGTGTGGGATGTGCAAAGTTAAGTGTTTAAGGAGAATTTCCAGACTAAGGAGGCAGTGGGTTGCTTGAGATCTGCCATTGGGGATTGGCTGTTACTTTAATTTTCAGGAGACACCCAGAAGTATCTAGGTAACCACTGTAGGAACAAAGATGTTAGATCGTTTCCCCCTATTTATTGCTCTCTGGATTTCTTTGACTATAATTTGCATTGCGGTGTTTGGACATGTTTTTTGTTGATCAATATATGAGTAATGCAGGGCTGGGGAAAGGTGGACTAGAAGGACCTTTAGTCCAATTCAGTATAATTATATCAAAAAATCATGGGGAATCAGTGCAGCTTCCTGATTTTTCTTAAATCCAACCTTTCTCAGTAATGCCAGATGTCTGGTACAATGGGAGTTGTAATCCACCAACACCTGGAGGGTCAGAGATTCCCTACCCCTCTGCCTAAACCAGTGCAGGCAACATTTGAAATTTATGGTATCTACCATTCTTGAGCAAAAGTTTTACAGAGAGAAAAGTAGTGGTTCAGGAAGGCCAATGCAGCATTGTGAAACAAGTTGCCTTTGAGCACATGCTCAGCCCAGGAAATTTGTTTTAGAACCAGGAAAAGCCCTGCTCCTGGTTTTCACAGAGGTTTCTTGGTTATTAGCTGCCCAATTTAGGAGAGGAGAAAGATCTGTTATTTTTGTAATAGTTAAATGGCCAGGAATGAGAAAGCCTTGCTGATTTACTGCAGATCACCCCAGGACATGCCATCAAGTCTTAGACTGCCTAGTGTCTGCTCCTACTCTAAGCTTTGGAAGGGAAAAATATGAAGTAGATCACAGATAGAGAGGCAAATGTATGTCAGATAACTGGGAAGACTGATTTCCACCGAGAGAGTGAATCTCTGAATGATATACAAAGGGATTTAATTACAGTGGTTTCTGCTTTAACTTTAGAAGATTTGAAACTGTAGTAACAATCTTGTGTTTTCTGTAGATGTTTTCTAAACCAGGCTGTAAACTGTGTTCTGCCACACTTGAGGATTATCAGTTTTCCGATTGCACGCAGTGAGCTTACTGAAAAGATGCTGCAGCATTATGAAATTGGTATGGTTTAAAAATAATTTTCCATTGTTGGGTATTAATGGGAACAATTATATAGTAATATGTAGAAGAACTGAATATTCAGCGAGTCCTTGGTATTGGTTGGGGTTTAGTTCCAGGGCCCCCTGTGAATGCCAAAATCTGAGGATGCTCCAGACCTGTTATATACAGTGCCATAGCAAAATAATGGAAATGTTTGAATATTTTCAAGCTATGGATAGTGGAATCTGTGGATGCAGACAACATGGGTATAGCATACAGTCAAAAAGAAAAATACTATTTTTCTGGAAGCTCATGCTGATGAACAGTGAAAAGGGCAGATGATCTCTGCACTGATCATGTTCTTGAGAGAAAGGAGTCTTACATCTGGATTTGTCAAAGACCAAGCTCTGAGTCTTGGCATCTTCAGTTCAGGCAAATAATACTTTATAAACTATAATTTTGAATAAAGAGTTGGCGAAAAGTTGAAGACAGGGCTCACACCAAGTGAGGAAACAATCTTGGTTTGCCAGAAGAGGATAGTCCAAGTTGTTACTTTGGAGGTGATGAATGTAAACAGAACTGAAAAGAATTGTTTGGACCCAGAAGCTGCTTGCTTGTGCCCATGATTTTCGAACTCCTTGTTACAGATCCCTGAAACCTCTGTCCCTGCATCCTGCATTTTTTCTTTGGCTTTGGATATGATGGGAAGGCACAGTGAGAAGGGGAAATGCAGGGACAGCTTTCAGGAGCCAATCCCAATTCATTGAACCATGGGCTGAAAAGAAAAGTTAGAGCTGGGGTGGAGAACCTCTGATCTTCTGCTTTTCCAGATATCTTGGCATGCAACTTCCAGAAATCCTGGTCAGCGTGGATAGCAGTGAGGGATTAGTAACCCAAAACATTTGATTTACCTAATGTTCCCTAGTTTTGTACTGGGAGAAGCCGAGATTGGATGATTATCATAAACAATGGGACTAATTTGGCTTTATAGTGGCTAGAATGAAAGACAAAAGAAAAGAAAATTGGAACATTGTAAAGTAAAAGGTGTGGGTGGGTGGGTTAATCACAGAAATAAGCAACAGCTGTAGCCTTTTTATATGTCAACACTTGGGTCATCTTTGAAGCATATTTGCATATGACCCCAAAGAAAGACGTTCTTATTATACGAGGGCGGGTCAATAAGTCTGTGACTTTTTGAATGAAACACAGGTTTTTGGATGAAAAAATCATTTTATTTTTCAACGTAGTGTCCTTTGAGCTCTATACACTTTGTCCAACGTTTCTCCAATTTTTTATCCCTTCCAAAAAATAAGATTTGTCGAGGTCATCAAAATAGGTATTTGTTTGTGAGATGATTTCATTGTTGAAGTCAAATCTCTTTCCGCCGAGCCATTTCTTCAGGTTTGGAAACAAGAAATAGTCACTCGGGGCTAAATCCAGAGATGAGGGAGCAATTTGTATCCCAATTCATGGATAGTTGCCATGGCAACTGCACATGTGTGCACCCTTGCATTGTCCTGGTGCAAAATAACATTTTTATTGGCCAAATGCGGTCGTTTTTCTCTTCAAATCCTCATTAAATCGACCCAATATGTTGGCATAATATTCACCATTGATTGTTTTACCCTTTTGAAGGTAGTCAATGTGGATTATACTGTGTGCATCCCAAAAAAACGGTCGCCATGACTTTATTGACTGACAAACCCACCTTGGCCTTCTTTGGCATCGATTCACCCTGAGAAACCCACTGTTTTGACTGCTGTTTGGTCTCTGGTGTGTTGTTGTAGATCCACGTTTTGTCCACGGTTATGAAACGGCGCAAAAACTCGTCCATATTGCGGTCGAACAATGCAAACACTCCTGCTAAATTGTCACACGATTGCGTTTGTGGTCGATTGTGAGCAAACGCGGCACCCATCTTGCAGAAAGCTTTCTCATACCCAAGTGATCATTTAAAATTGAAACCACTGAGCCATGTGAGATGCCTATGACTTCCACAATCTCTTGCACTTTCAATCTCTGATCAGCCAACACCATATCATGAATTTTTTCAATTGTTTCGGGTGTAGAGATCTCAACTGGGCATCCAGAATGTTCGGCATCTTCCGTGCTTGTACGGCCACAACGAAATTCAGTAAACCACTTTTTTACCATTGAAATTGATGGTGCAGAGTCCCCATAGTATTTATCAAGCTTAGCCTTGGTTTGAGTGATTTTTTTCTGCAAAAAATAATGCTTAATGAGCACACAAAATTCACTTTTATCATTTTCTCCTCAAATCACACGGTAGTCTGCTATCAATGGCTGTCAAACACAAATTAAATGATGCAGCTTGTTCAAATTTTGACGGGAGTCAGCTGACAGATGCCTGTTGACAGGAGCAGTGTTGCCCTTTCAGTTAAGAGGCGGGAAATTCAAAAAGTCACAGACTTATTGACCTGCCCTCGTACTATTGCTTAGTTGTATCAATACAGATTTGGTGTATTTGTGCTGAGAGAATTGATTTTTTTCCCAGCATGATAAATCTGAATTTGATAACTGTTTGCTTTGTAAATGTGACCGTGAGTAGCAGCCACTTGAAAGGCTATGCTGGGATGTTGGTATGGGTTTGCTTGGTGCTGGTGTTTTTGTATTTTCTGATGTAGTTATAAAGGCTAACTGTTTTGTGTGTAGGCAAACTTGCCTAAAATAAGGATTTAAATTGCAGTGCCAGAGGGTACATCAACTAGAATAGATTTAATTTATGCCATGGGGTTCTCTATGTTGACATGTAGTGAAGTTTACCTGAAAGAACAAGTTGACCTGTAGTTCAGTAGGATAAGTAATTCTCTCTTTGTTTTCTTTTTCATAGTTTAAAAGCTACCATAATGAATATCTCCTGACAGCAAGACAGGAATATATGCAGGGGGCTGATTTAGAAGACATTCAGGGTCAATGTTTTACTGTATTTTAATGTATTTTACCTGTTTTTATTTGCACTAATTTTGTGAACCGCTCTGGGCGCCAGAGAGAGTGGTATATTAAGTTGAACTTAATAAATAATAAATAATGTATATAAAACATCAACTGTGTCACTCACATTGATTCCATAATCTGAAAAGTTTTATTTTGTTCCTCAAATTAAGTAACTTATTTTATATGGTAGTTTTTTGGGTTGGGGGGGGGGTGCAATTGGATATTTTCCTTGATATTAGAGTTTTGTGAGGGATTGACCTGTAAGGCTGTGAAGTACCTGTTCAAATACAAAATTAATTTCTAATGGACAACATGGCTTAGTCAATGTAACTTGGAGCAAGCACTAATAGCACAGAGATCTTTATTGTTTTCTGTTATGTGTTTTCAAATCAACTTTGATTTACAGCAGTGTCATTATAGTATTTTCTTGGTAAGATTTGTTCAAAAGGGTTTTGCTGTTGTCTTCTTGCGAGGCTGCGAAATTATGACTTGCCCAAGTTCATTTTCTATGGCTGTAGACTAGGCAGAAATCCAACCAATGCAGTGACAATCCATGGCAAAGCAGGGATTTGAATCCTTGTGGATTGTAGTCCAACCTTGAAACCATTATACCATGCTGGTTCTCTAGTTCCATCAGAGGTTTGAATGAACTGGTGAGAAAACACAGCGTCAAAAGTATTCTGAAAGGGAGAACACAAAGAAGGAATGCAAGCATTTATGTCTTCATTCTTCCCCTTTGATGCAGTGTTTGTAGTCTTGTAGTAATTGGTGACCCAACACCATAAAGAATGGTAGTTCACTCACTAGGAGTAGGATTTCCCCCTTTTACATGTAGTAAGCTTGCTTCTTGTAGTGTGTCCTGGTATAATACGTATTTCACATGTTATACCAGCTGGTAGAGAAACCTGTCATTTTTCCTAAATTTAAAACCATATTGTGCTATACAACTATGGAATTTATTGCCTCTTACAAGTTTTCTCTTTTAGTCACTTGTCAGTAGTGAGTACTTGATTTTTTGCTCAAGATTTCCCCATGGTGACAGCAGTTGTTTTCCATTCCTTAGTGCTTTTCTAGTTGTTGTTGGTATAGTCATAATAGAACCTAGGCAGAACTTGCACCATTGCTCAACATCAGTGCCCTGAATCATCTGGTGTTGTTATTATTGTTGTTGTTTTTCTTGGAAAAATCATTGGTTGGCTCAGTTTTTGTGAATCCCCTGAGCTTCTGTTTGTGTGGAAACATAACTATACTTCGTTTCTGTTGCACAACTTCTCTATGAGCAGATGCAGAGCACTATTAAATGAAATAGACTTGCTAGCAGCAGCATGATGCAATTTAGTAATAGTCAGAATGGACTATTTTGGGTGAAGAAGAGGACATTCCTTTCTTAGGAATACCCAAAAAATGGCAAAGTATGACCAGCAATGGATATTTATATTTACAACCTACTTACCTTTGAGACTGGTACCTCCTGGTATCTGACATAATCTATTCTTTCTAGGGATTTTCTACAACCTCCTGGCAATTCAGTGGTGTGCTACCACCAAAGGTTACCATAACATTATCTTGGAAGACCTAGAAAATTCCTAGAGAGGATACCAATGTGAGTTTCTCTGGTGAAAGATGTTCATCTCAGTTGAGTACACTATTACTACCCACGGTTCCAGTTTCTAGAGTAAGTGTTGGCCACTTTTTATCCCAAACAATTTTCAAATGATTTGCCATCACAAAATCAGCAATGGGTAAGAGAGTTATGGCAGAGTTAGAGAAATGTTGCCATCACATTGGTGGGTTCATCGAAATATAAGAGAAACTTCTGAGGTTAGATGAGCTGTCTGATTGAGTAATCTTTAATACTCAGTGCTGTTAATGGTTCTGGAAGGCAAGTACTCAGCAAAGTACCTTTCCCAGTTAGCTAAAGTACATCAGCCTTACCTGTGGGGGATACATTTCAGACTTCATGTAGATATGCAGAGCTGGAGATAATTGTGAACCCTATTTAAATGTAGGACTAGTGCCCCAGAAATGCCATACATCTGCACTTGTTCTGTCTTATGGTTTAACTTTAAGGGATATTTTGCTTTTACCTCGGCAAAGTGAAGGTCTCTTTATTTCCTAAGACAGGGGTCCTCAAACTTTTTGAGCGGAGAACCAGTTCACAAGCCCTCAGACGGTTTAAGGGCGGAATAGAGTTTGAAAAAAAACATGAAGGAATTCATATTCGAGGGAAGTCATGCTACCCCTGTATTCTGCCTTGCTCAGACCACAACTGGAATCACACTGTGTCCAATTCTGGGCACCGCAGTTGAAGGGAGATGTTGACTCTAAGCTGGAATGTGTCCAGAGGAGGGCGACTCAAAGGATCAAGGGTCTGGAGAACTAGCCTTATGAGGAGTGGCTTAAAGAGCTGGGCATTTTAGTCCGCAGAAGAGAAGGCTGAGAGAAGATATGATGAGGCCCATCCATGTATCAATATGAGAGGGGATGAGGGAGCAGATTTCCTTTCTGCTCCCTGGAGACTAGGATGCAGAACAATGGCTTCAAACATCAGGAAAGGAGATTCCACCTGAACATTAGGAAGAACTTCCTAAGGGTGAGAGCTCTTCAGCAGTGGAACTCTCCGCCCCGGAGTGTGGTGGAGGCTTCTTTTTTGTAGGCTTTTAAACAGAGGCTGGATGGCCATCTGTCGAGGGTGCTTTGAATGCGATTTTCCTGCTTTTTGACAGGGAGTTGGACTGGATGGCCCACGAGGTCTCTTCAACTCTATGATTCTATATGCGCAGTGTGCATATCTTATTTGTAGTGCAAAAAGATATATGAAAGAGCAATACAATATTTCAAATGAAGACCAATTTTAACCAGCATAAACTTACCAGTATTTCAATGGGAAGTGCGGGCCTGCTTTTGGCTGATGAAAGAGTCAAGTTAATTGGGATTGTTGTTGTGTGCCTTCAAGTTGTTTCAGACTTAGGGCGAGCCTAAGGCCCCTTCCACACAGCTGAATAAAATTTCACATTATCCACTTTGAACTGGAATATATGGCAGTGTGGACTCAGATAGTCCAGTTCAAAGCAGATATTGTAGGATTTTCTGCCTTGATATTCTGGGTTATAGGACTATGTGGAAGGGCCATTTGTCTAAAGTTTAGAGTAGGGGCCAGGTAAAAGATCTTAAAGGGCTGCATCCCGCCTGCGGAGACCCCTGCTTTATGTGTTTGTGCCTTGAGTCTTCCTTAGCATTGTTACCTGATCTCTTTTTAATTTTATGAAGAACATAACTTCAATTTTACCCACATGAGCTCTTCATTCACAAAACTGATCGTGCATTGAGCACAAGTTGAGCCTCGTTCATCAGCTTAGAAGATGACTTCTAATCACTATGCCACTGACCAAAATACACAATTTAGAATCTGACTAGAGTGCCCAGACTATGACTGATATCAGTTTTTGTACTCTAGAAAAGTTACTATTTTGGAATGTAGGTGCCATGTTGAAAGATGTCTTTTTGGAACTCTAGTTTAAAAAGGCATATTTAAACAATCTTGGGACTACTGTCACTTGCAAAATACAGTGTTTCTTACAAAGATTGATCTTCTTCAGCTTCAAAACAGTGGTAAAATCTCTAGCAGAATTTGAATGAGATATTATATATATATATATATATATATATACATACATATATACATACACACACACACAGAATAATTATATGTAGGCATATGTGAGTGTTTGTACCTTGTGGAAATCTAGTGACTTCAAATTAGCGTAAGCGCTTTTTATTTCTCTGTGGGGTTTAGAAGAGATATCTTATTTTAATTTCTTTACACTTTGCATCTTTAAATTAAGCTGTAATTTAATTGTGGGTAATTTGGAAGTACTTGAGAATTCTCTTCACACTCCCAGTAAGAACCGAGCCACCGTTTCACACGCCAGAAGGAAGGCTTATGTATCTGTGAAATTGAAATGGATGCCTATGCCATCAGCCACTCCTGGCTGCGCCGTACAGCTGTCTTCTGAGCATCTGTTCAGTGGCAATCCACAGTATAGAGACTAGCTGCATTATAACCACTATCAGATTATCATAGATGTTGGAATTTTACTGCTAAATCCCAATGAGGCAAACTTGCAAAATTAGAAGATGCATCACTTAGAGTAGAGCATCTTGTTATAGCCATTGATGTGTCAGCCTTGCCATAGTCTTGACTTGTGATTTGCTATGCCTAAATTGTAAATTCAGCTGTGTGTCTCTTAAATGTAATACAGTGCACACAAGAGACCTTGTTCTTCTTCGGATTGAAATAAGCCCTTACGCTCCTATATGGTGACAGAAATCAGTTATGAATTGTAATGATAGATTTTACCTGGTGGTCTGGTTGATTTATTCTTTCTCCTGCATCTTCCATGTTTTTCAGCTTTCTGAAAGCATTTCCCATATGAACATCTATTTGTTTATCACAATATGGTGTGAAGGTAGTGTGCCATGAATATTTAAAAAGAGTGCATTAGTCATAGCATTTTCTTTCCATACTCTTTGTAGGTATTTGTAAAGGAGCAGTTGATTTCTTATTTATGGTACAGCTTATGTATCTTATTGGGAATTGTGACACACTCCAAAATCCAACTCCTGAGATAGTGGCACCTTTGCTTTCTGATGCTTTTTGCATAAAATTTTGTGTGTGTGTGTGTGTGTGTGTGTATATATATATATATATATATATATAAAGCAAGCAAGCTTCAGGCTATGATTATAAAATATATATGAAACATAATTGAATGGTGTATTTAGACTTCCATGTTCAAGAGTATCTCCTGCATGTATTCCAGGGAAAAAAAACCTGAAATACAGAACACTTCTGGTTCTAAGTATTTTGGTTAAAGGGTACTCAACTTGTACTCCAATTAACTGGATTTTGCAATTCAGACAGCCCCCAAGTCATGGACAGGATAGGGTTTGTAGGTTTGTTCTTAAGTTGAATTTGTATGCAAGTTAGAACAGGTACATTTTTAAAGTGTTAACTCCAGCCAAAAATATTTCTTTTTAGTTTTGGATAGCATAGGGAAGGGTTAACATCCTGCAACATTTTTTTTGTTGCTGCCTGTACCCCTCTTCAGAAGAGTCTACCGCATTTTCTCTCTCAGTGACAATTGTACTGTGAAAAAATTGGGTTGTTTAAAAATAAAACTTGAGGATAAAGCTTCAGTGAAGACACTTTTTCAGATGATAATAACTCTTTCAGGAGTGAATGTCTCTTCTGAGGGGCAGAGTTATCTCACCTCCTGTTGTCTCACTCCCATTCTTAACTAGCAGTCGGATGTAAATTGGATGTCTGTAACTCAGGATCTGCCTGTATATCAACAAAAAATGAATACATTAAAGAACTAATGAGGATAATCTATTGTTAAGAACCTTGCTTTAAATGTATGCATTATTTTTAAACAAGAGTTTGTTTGTTTTAATTACTTGGGAGACTTTTGAGTATTGTGTTCGAAATGCCGCATTAGAGATATATTGTCCTAGTGCTGGAAAGATGTTTAAAATGGGAACTAGTTCTGTTTAGAATCTTGGGTCACCAGATATGTTTTGTTGGAGTAGGAAGATTATAACAGGCTTAAAATATATTTATTTTATTGTTTTATCCCATTCCCCTCCACCCTTGTAAAATAAACTACAGAAATTACAATTGAAATATCAGTCTTAGTCTCCATTTTTCTGCTCCACATCTTAATACATTCTAAGTAATTCCTAACTGGATCCCACATGCTCTTAATTATTATAAAATTTTCGAGGAAGATTTTAACAGGTAAAGAATCTTCATGGGTTTTACTCAGAGACACACCCATTTAAGGAGCCTCAGGTGGCGCAGCTGAGCTATTGAACTTGCTGACCAAAAGGTTGGTGGTTCAAATCCGGGGAGCAGGTGAGCTTCCGCTATTAGCTCTGGCTTCTGCCAACCTAGCCGTTCGAAAGCATGCAAATGTGAGTAGAACAATAGGTACCACTTCCGTGGGAAGGTAACGGTGCTCCATGCAGTCATGTTGGCCACATGACCTAGGAGCTGTCTACAGACAGCGCCACCTCTTTGGCTTAGAAATCGAGATCAGCACCCCCCCCCCCGAAATCGGACCTGACTTAATGTCAAGGGAAAACCTTTTTTAGTCCCATTTAAAGCAACTTGCTCAAGAATTGGCAACATAACATGCATAAAGACCCTTTGTGTCCAGATTACTACTTTTGAGCAGTAGCTCTAGCATTGTTTCTTCCTTTGCTCATCGTAGTTAACATTGTGCCAGACATTCATGCAATGTTTTTCATTTCTCAAGGCATTTAAAAAAAATCTTATATACACAATTCAATGCAATTAATTGAAACTATCTATTTATATGATGCAGTATGCTCTTATTTCAAGTGTTGGGCATCTGGTTGTTCAGGCTTATCCAAGTTTCAGTCTGGGAGAGTAGTTCCATACCTCCAATAAGCAGGTGAGCCGCAGCCCATTGTGTTCTCCATTCCCTTTTCCCGCTCCCCAAAGTTTTCTTCTCCCATCCATTGACCTACTTATAAAGCACTAGCCGTCTGCTAGATGGGTTTTACCTCACCCTTGAGGAATTGTGGTTCTAATGAAATCTGTCTTGAGCATTTATGTGGTAATGTAGAATAAATGAGCGTAATAAAGAGAAGACATTATATCGATGATATTAGTTCCATTGTCCCCGAGCTGAGATCACAATGGCTGAATGAGAGGTTTAATATAAATGTTGCTTGCTAATCAGGTTAGGGTCAATATTTGGCATAAAAACTTAATTTTACTCTGTCATTCTGAAAATAATATGCCTCTGAAACAAAGGAGCCTTCATCAGGCCTCCAAAGATGTTTCATAATGCACTGCTGAGCTACATTAATAGAGAGTAGTAATGAAAGCACTCTGAACTCTATGTGCTGATGATCTGTGAAATTTATAATGAAATTGAACCTGATGTGCTTTATATAGTATACAGACGTATGCAGTGGCATTCCCTTTGTAGCAACTGTCCTAATCTAAGCTGATGAAAACTGATGTTCTTTGGACATGGTTATTACTATATCCAAAGTAGTTTCCACTTTGTTCTAGATGCCACTTCATAAGTCTGTGTAAATTGAAGACCTTGATATATGAGGAAGGCTAAGGACCCTGATTTGCGATGAAAGTGCATGCAATAAATGTACACTTCAGTGGCAGGATTGTATTGATAGAATTTTAAATTACTTGGTTAGCTAATGTTTTAATGCTTATGTTTTAATCCTATTGTATTAGTGTTTTTATATTGTGTATTGTGCCGGCATCTAATTGTGCCTTGTAAGCCGCCCTGAGTGCCTCCTCGGGGGTTGAGAAGGGCGGGTTAGAAATACAGTAAATAAATAGTAGCAATACAGATATTCCTCAGTTAACGAAAATCCTTTTTACATTATTTTTATGTTATCCCAGTTCCCTTTTCCTTTTCAGCTTTGGGGAAGTCTTAGCCACATTGTTCTTGTAGGAATAGTTGAAGGTAACTTTTAGGTTGTAGCAGCATGGCAAATAATGCAACATGAAACATGGCCATACAGCCCGGAAAACCCACAGCAACCAAACGCAGTAAAACTTGATCTTGGAAAGAATGGGATTCTGGTCTAGCTGACCCTTCTTTTAGCTGTGTGTTTCTTCCTACAATAGGCAAGCTATATAGCAGCAGCTTCCAGAAGCTCTTGTTCAGCACATATGAACAGCAAAACAGAAAAGGAGAGAACAGATAAACTAGCTTTACAAGCTACTAGCTGTACCCGGCACGCGTTGCTGTGCCCTATTTTGGAGATGCGAGGAAGTCTGAGTATGTAAGGGTTGGAGTTGTTGTTAGTTATGGTGTTGTTGGGGTCATGGCTGTGTTGTTGTGGGTTGTTTTGGTGGGATGTTGGAGTCCTGTGGAGTTGTTGTTGTGTGGTGTTGCTGGCGCTCTGCATTGCTTGTGGATATACAATGTTTTTTGTCTTTTCCGTCTGCTGTGTTGATGTAGAGGTTGATGCGTGTGTGGGTGGGATACTTTGGAAGTGAGTGGAGGTACTTGAAATCCCATTATCCATGGTGTGTCCTCCTCTAATCTGCAGTCGGATGGAGTGTGGGTCATGGGGGGCATTGTTTGCCAAGTTTGGTCTTTATCGGTCTTGGTTCTGGGACACAGTGGTCTGTGGGGAATGATGGGTTTTGAGGTATTACAAATCCCATTATCCATGGAGGTACTTCAAGTCCCATAATCCATGGTCCACCCTTCTCCAAACTGTAGTATAATGTAGCGTGAGTCATAGGGGCTCTGTGTGCCAAGGTAGGTTACTGTAAATTCAGGCCATACACAGTGTCCCATGAGCTGAGGCCTAGTCAGGAACAGCAAGTTAATGAAGCCTTACTGTCAATTCAGCCATACACAGTGTCCAATGAGCTGAGGGCTAGTCGGGAGAATCAAGTTAATGAAGCCTTACTGTCAATTAAGAGCGTAAACAGCATTCCATTAAGTGAGGCCTAGTCAGGGAAATTAAGTTAATGAAGCCTTACTGTCAATTTTGGGCGTGGTCTGTGATTTGTAGGGGTGTAAATTTTATGTGGGAAGTGAATTGGGTGTTTGTGTTTGTGCCTCAGCCCTTTGCCTTATCCTCCTCTGACAGTTTATTATGGGTCGGAACGTTCATGTTGGCTGGCCAGTACAGGAGTTATGCAAATCCGCCCTTATTGGCAGCCAATCATGTTGTCAGAATGTAGAGGCTGGGAGAGTCGTTGGCAGCCCCGGAGGATGCTGGGAAATGTAGTTTTTTAACTCGTTGTTTTGGGGGCCTTTTAGGTTTTGGGGGATTTCTTTGCTACAAACGTACCTTGTCTGAGGCCTATTTCTGTTGGCAAGTTTGGTGTCTCTGCGTTGTAAGGTTTCTCTGTTTGGGACGGTCGTTCCATGACGACTCTTCTTTTATATATATAGATACCCAGCATATAGAAAGAATAATTATTTAAACTTGGCCGCAAAAAAGGAAAGTCATAAGCACAATGGAGACTGGAGAAATGAAAAAAAGTAAATTGTTTGATAGATAGGTAGATAAATGCATTTTTTTAAAAAAAAAATGTGTTATCTCCAAAAGGTTCAAAATGTTTTGTCTTTTTATTTTTAATAAACCATTTATTGAACCATGTTGAACTCTTTTTCATGGCATTGGAAACTCTCTATTTTCTATATTTCTGCCTCTGATACCAGTTGTGTGTAAGGGATCCATCAACTTTGTTTACTAAGGTAAACCTGTACCTATCTTCTGGGGAGTAGTTTAACTTTTTTTTTCAGAGATAGGTATTTTTTTTCTCTGTCTGAAATACATGATAACATGTGTGTTCCAATGTTAAATTTGGAATTGCTTATGTGGCTTTGCATTTGCTTAAGATGAATACATTCAAGGTACATTGTAAAAAAAATTGACCTCCAGAAGGAGACGTTTGGTAGTTAACACAATTGTGTATTTTTCATATAATTATAATTAATACAATACTATTTTTCAACAGCAGTCTAAATCCTACCTTTCTACGTGTTCTGCCCCATAGCTAAAGCTATGGATTTCATCCCTTATAACAGAACTAACAACTTATAACAAATCCTAGACTTTGATGTAGGCTAGCTGTCATAAATATAGGACATTGTGAGGTTTCAATATTTAACAGGGATTCTGTTCTTTTGTGTGATGCCTATTTGCTCCGAGTCTCACCTTGCTTTTCTCATGAGATGTTCTGATGGACTTGCCCAAGGTCAACCCTATGCCCAAGTGGTGATTTTAACTCTTTTCTCCAGAGTCATAGTTCATTCAAATCACTACACTCTTCCGTAGCTACTTGTTGCGGGATTTTATTTATTTATTTATTATTTGAACTTATTAGTCACCACTCCCATACGGCTCGGGGTGACTTACAAAGTTCACTGGGCAAGGCCAGTGGGCATTACAACAATACAGTACACGCTACAATATAAATAAACACACTATGCTAAGAATAATAAAAGGGAACAATACAGCAATGAAAGAGTCTTATCTACAGGGTCAGGGCTATGGAGGAATGCCTAGGTAATTCTAGGATTTGTGAAAGAACCTCTTTGGCCACATTGGAGCTGCCATTCAAGAGGTTGTGGTAGTGCTCTTTCCAGCATAGTTCAATTGGTTTTTTTGTCCTTCAGAAGTTTGGTTCCATTTGATGGGTGTAGAGGGTGTATGCCATGATTTCTTAGTCTGTAGATGACCTTTGTGACTTTTAAAAAATCCCTGAGCATCATGGGTATCTGCAAAGTGTTGGATTTCATGAACCTTTTTTGTCCACCAGATATTCTTGAGTTCTCTGGTCCTTCTTTGCAACTCAGCTTTTGCGTGGTGGGGAACACAGATTAACATTATGAAAGCCAAGGCTGAGTTCCAGTTTAGACTGGGTTTTATTTGTGTGGTCACAGGTAAGTGGGAAGCAAAACTTGCAAAATTGTGGGAAGTTTTTATTGGGGGGGGGGGCAGGGAATGAGGATTCTTTAAATGCATGTTTTTCAAAATAGCAGGAGATAAACATGTATATTTGGTTTTCTTGCTGCCAGAATGACTCAAAACAAGTATATTTCACCTGACTTGCCAGCAAAGTAGCTTCTTTTGGAAACTGCCAAAGTGAAATCTAGTAGTGACTTCTTCTGACTTGTTAAAGGAGTTCTGGGTTGCTGTGAGTTTTACGAGCTGTATGTCCATGTTCCAGAAGTATGACATTTCAACCACATCTATGGTAGGCATCCTCAGGGGTTGTGAAGTCTTGGAAACTAAGCAAGTGGGGTTTATATATCTGTGGAATGTCCAGCGTGGGACAAAAGGAGTTCTGCTTTGCAGTTGGCACTTGTATATGAATGAGATTATATAAAACACTGGCTTGTGTTTTTGCCAAACTAAGGAAGACCTGTAGATCCACACTTTTGAGCTTGGCCTACTTTTCCGTTGTTCCTTATTTTCTATTTATTCCTTTTGTCTTTCTTGCAACAAAGCAGCAAAACAAAATTCTTTGTTCTTCTGCAGTGAGTCGCAATTAGCTTACTGCTGCAAAACATTTGAAACCCTCCCCCCTCCATATCAAATTGTTAATAACCTTGGATTTGAAATGTTTGGGACTTTATTCCTAGTATGCATTTGGTGTTGAGTGTGTGTTGTTTTACCAGGGGCTATTGCCCGCTTTCATGCACATTCCAGATATATTCCATAAACTTTATTGTAAATAGCCAACAGCTTTCACAATGCACAAAATAAAACATGAATGGAATTAGCAATAAATTATTTTAAATACTAAAACAACTTAAAAACCATTTTACACAGCCCTATAAAAACAATTAAAGGTATAACATTAATTTTTATATTACAACATGTTCCTTCATGAAACGAGCATATAATTTCTTAGTTTCAAAAGCAAACTGAGTATGTGAGAGATCACTGTGTATCAGTTAACAGTTCTACTAATATTGCTGTCGAACAGGAATTTGGGGGCTCTTACCATGAAGGCAGACCAGTTAGATCCACCAAAGAGGGTCTAAAATGGCCTGGTGAGAAACGAAGCAAACCAATCCCCTTTCTCCTAAATTTCCCAATAAATATCTCACCAGGTTGAAGAAAGTGCCACTGAGTTTTATTCATCCAGCTGGAATGAGGTACTAACCACGATTCTTCGTCCATGTTAGTACCCAGCATACATGTGATACATACATTTTTATAGACAAACAGAACTTCCCAGGTTCAAACTTCCCGCCCCCTGCCTCAGCCAATGAAGGAGAAGAAGGAGGAATAATGAGAGAAAAGGGTGGTTCTGAGGGTGCCATGAGGCTGGGCTTTTGCCCAGGCCTCCCAAACCAGTTTTTTCTGAATTGCAGACAAAAGCCTTAATCCATGATTTCCTGCTTGCCCAAGCACAGAAGATAAGGTCTTTGTCCTTATTCTCTTCCTTCCTGTTGCAGGAAGGGAGATACCAAAAGGTGCAATATTGACTAGATGGCTAGAGCAAATGAGAATTATTTTTGACCATTTTTTCCAGTTTCCGAGGCTAGAAAAGAGGGTCATTGTGAAAATATTAAAATTGTTTTGCCTATTTAATCAATAGCCCAAAGTAGGCGGAATCTCAGAGGCCTTGGTCTATTGATTAGCAAAAAAACAGTTTTGGCCCAAAAGGGGAAAGGCCCTTTTGGCAAGAGCTGGCTCCTGCTATTGTCATGCAAGTGAGGCTAGTGAATGGGTAATTAAAATAGGTTTGTCAGGATGTAACCCTGACAAAAGCTGGGGTTACATGGCATTTCAACATTTTAGAATTACAGACAAAGGAAAAAATACATTGACAATTTTTGGGCCAACATTCATTTGAAAGAAATTACATAAGGCATAAAGAGTTCATAAGAAAGAGAGTCCGTGGAAAAGGTAGCTTTGAAAGGTCGATGCATGTGTGGTAGATAGGCTTTTTTGTGTTCTATGTTCTGGGTTTGAGATTTGCGGAATGGCCCTCCGTGTTACACAATGACGGCGTCATTATGAATATGGTAAATGAAGGTTTTTATGAGGAAGCGTTCTGTTGCCCTAAATATGCAGCATAGTCATTGCCTGCCTCAGGATTGTGTTCTCTCTAACACGTGGGAATGGTTAGGATGTTGATTTTTGTAGTTCTTTGTGTACTATCACATGAAGACGGATGCTGTAATGATCTCCATGGATTTCCACTGTGTGGAAGGTTTCCCATTTGATAGTAATGACAGCAATATAGAACACTTGAGTAGTCATCAGCATAGTAGTTATATGAGGGTTGAATGAAAAGTAATGCCTCCACTTTCGTAACTCCTCAATAGATGGCAGTACTGGTATGCTGCAGGTACTGGCTTGTTCAGTAGACTCTCCTCTACAGTTCCATTTTGGCGGGAAGCCTTACCATTGAATGGTTGTGTTGTTAAAGTGGAAAGTATGGAACCCTCTGCAGACGTTCGGTCAATGTGACGTAAGCAACTTACAGTCATTGAATTCTTGACAGCAGAAAGTGTCACCCCAAAGGAGATTCATCAGAGAATGCAACCTGTTTATAGTGATTGTGTTGAAGTGTTGTTGGGCGAGTAAGTTTAAATATGTTGAGGTGGGAACATTTGACTTGCATGACAAAGAGTTGGATGTGGGATTTGTGTTATTAATACCTATGGCAGTGGTGTCAAAATTATGGTATGCGTGCCAGAAGGGGCACAAATCGCTCATATTTTTCAAATGTACTTAGTTTTCCTTGTATTTCTCCCTTGCAATGAGAAGGGCTAGAACAGTGTTTCTCAACCAGTGTGCCGTGGCACACTAGTGTGCCGTGAGCGATCATCAGGTGTGCCGCGAGAAAAGCTCTCTGCCCCCCTTCCTTCCCCCCTCCTCCTGCCGAACTCCTGCTGCTTGGGAGATGAGGAGGAAGGGATGGGCGGCTGCAAAGAAAAAGAAGAAGGGACTGGGGCACCGCCTCCTTCAGCTGTTTCCCCAACCAGCCTCCAATCTGCCATGACTCCCGCCATGACTCTCACCCCTTGCTTGTTGAAGCCGCGTGGAGGAGGAGCCCCGCCTACTGAAGCCCGTCCACCGCTCATGCTCCTCCTCTGTGAGAGAGCTGAAGGTGGGGGGAGGGGGGGCATGACACAGCCTGGCTCCGCCCCCCATAGCCCCAGCCTTGAGGGGCAGTGCCAAGCCAGCGATGGCAGAGCAAGCACAATGCTAGCTTGCCCCCTCAAAGCTGGTGAAACTGTGGGAGAACTGAAGCCAAGGGGCAGGGCATGGTGGCCTGGCTCCGAGCCCCAGCACAATGAGCCTGAGGGGCTTGGCACTGCCCAGAGCCAGCAAATGCTGGCTTGGCACTGCCCCCTCAAGGCTGGCGAAGCTGTGCGAGAACTGAAGCCAGGGGGAGGAGGCGGGGCATGGTGTGGCCTGGCTCCTCCCCTGGCTTCGGCACTCCCAGCAGCTGCTCCCAGCAGCTCACCATCCCCCAGGCGTTCTTTACTGTGTTACAGTGTCATTTTGTATCATTTTGGTTGGTGGTGTGCCCCCGGATTTTTTTAATGTTAAAAGTGTGCCGCGGCTCAAAAAAGGTTGGGAAACACTGGGCTAGAATATGCCTTTTAGTTCTTGTCCAGACAGATTTTTAAGACTGAAGGGGCTACCAGATTGTAGTCTAGTGGGCTCCCAACCAATTGCTGTAGGATTCTCTGTGCCTCCTTTTTCTCTCTGTGTTTCTGAAGCCACTGATGTGGAGAAATTCAGAGGAAAGGGTGTTGAGGGCAAGGGCTCTGCTTCTCTTTTCTCATCCCAGCGTGGCTAGTGGGGTGTAAGTCCTTTGTGTTACCAGAAAAAAGCATGCATCTGGCAGTACTCAGTATCATATGCTGCTGATTTTGGCCTGGAAAAAAGAGTAAGAACCATGACCTTTATTTTCCAGAAGACAGAAAATATGTTCTTTTAACAACGATAATGTGTTGCCTTACTTTCCTAGTTGGCTCAGATGGTGATTTGAAAGATTGGTGGCCTCAGTAAGGAGAGTTGTGCCAAGCATATTCAACTCACCATATGGAAATGGCCACTTTCGTGGAAGTTGGACTGGGAATGTGCATGTGAGTCTTCCAAAATAATTGCCCATTCCCAGCTTTCCTCCATGGAGCTCAAGGCAGTCTTCACATTTCTCTCTACTACATCCACAACGCTCACACCACTTGCTTATTTGCCCCCCACAACATGGTAAAGTAGGTTAGTTGTAAAAAAAAATGGCTTCTGCAATCATCTCATTGAGCCTTATATGTGAACATGGCTGAGTATTCTGCATAGCAAGACCAAAGAGGATCTTGACTGGATTTTAGAATTCCTTATCTTTATCTAGAACAGGGGTCCTCAAAACGTTTTAAACAGAGGGCCAGTTCACAGCCCCTCAGACTGTGGGGAGACGGGGGACTATAGATTGTAGTAGCAGTAGTAGTGTGCTTTCAACTTGTTTCAGATTTGGGCAACCATAAAGCAACTCTATCACAGAGTTTTCTTCTCAAAATTTATTCAAAGAGGATTTGCCTTTGTCTTCTTCTGATGCTGAAAGATTGTGACTTGCCTAAAGTCACCCAGTGGATTCAGAGCCATAGTACAAGGTTCAAACCACTACACCCATTTTCTGAATTATTTCCCTCTGTGTTTACTACCTACCTTTCTTTTTCTCTTTCTTCTTTTCCTTCCCTCTCTTTTTTTCTACCCCCTTTTCTTTCTTTTTATTTTCCCCTCCTCCTTCCTTTCATTTTGGAGGGAGCAAGAATGTGTGGAGATGATCCCTCTGTTTTGGAGGGGGAAGAGAAGAGGAGAGTTAAGGAGCAAGAAAAGAGTGATGTTGGTGTTGGGGCACAAATGGAAACGGCAGTAGCGGTGTGTCTAAAATGTATGGTGGGGGTGGGGGTGGGGGTGGGGAACATGACCTTACTGGGCCAGATCTGGCCCGCATGCCGTAGTTTTAAAGACCTCTGGTTTTGATTCTTGTAGAACAGTGGTTCTCAAGCTGTGGCCCGTGGACCACCAGTGGTCCACAAGAATGAATGGACCACAGCCTCACCATTACTACATTGTTGCCATGAAACCATGCAGCAACAAGAGCGACTAGTCTCGCAAAACTCTTATAGTTCTGAGGCAACGGGGACATCTGGAGGGGAGAGGCTGACTACACACAAAAGATTACTACCACATCAGCTCTAGATTATTAAATATGGTTTTCTGTGGACGAGCAGATGGCAACTACTGAATGGCATATGTTTTGTATCCGAAACTAGAGCTGATATGGTCTATCCAATTAAATTTTCTGAATAAGCACCCCAAATAACCAAACCAAATCTAAAGTTGACCAAAAACTGATTTGTGACTCTTTTGGTACTAATAATGGTAATAACTTAATTTTTATACCCCACCTCCATCACCCCAAAGGGACTCAGGGCGGCTTACATGGGGCCAAGCTCGATCAACACAGTTAAAACATAACACAGTAAAATACATGACGAACAGTCAATACAGAATAAAAATAAAACAATAACATAACAATATATAAAAACAGGCATCAAAACCAACAACCAATAATAAAATTCACTTCTTGTCACAGGTGTTGGAGAGTGGTCCCTGGTCAAAAAAAAAGTTGGGAACCACTATTGTAGAACATTATTCATCCTCAGACTGAATGCCCTTCAGTTCATTTGGCTATCTCACCTCCCAAATGGAGAACTGGCATATGCTTTTATGTCCTATCTGGGTTTCCAAGTGTTTTGTATTAATGTGTTTATATGCATCCTGGGGATGTAGAGCTGCCCTTAAAAGTGTACATGGTGTTTCCACTGAATGTCATCCCTGAGTCAATCTTTTTTCTTCCTGAATCTCTTTGAGTAATTCTTATGAATGACTGACCACATTCAGGGCTGAATGTGCCTAAATCCCACAAATGGTGGAATATTTGGTCTGATTTCAAACCACCCTATTATGGGAATGTCTTTTCTTTGTGTGCAGGATGTCGTTGGCTGCCAAATATACATACATTTAGATACAGGGTTGTTGTTGTAATGCTATAATACACAAATCTATCCCTCACTCAGCTGTTGTTTTATTTGTACCTCTTTCTAAATAGCTCATCAATTCGTGGTGACAGAGGGCTGCATACAGTAGTTGGTTGAGTTGTTAAAATTAAAAAACAGATGAACAAGAAATGTACTCAGCAGCAAGATTAGCAACAGATGTTTTCATAACATTATGAAAGCCGTAGTTTACGAGCAAATTAAGTGGAACAGAGCTACAGAAGGGCCGCATTGGGCCAAATAACTGTGTTTAGTAAAATTCCACTGCCACTCAGAATAGCATAACCGCGTCAATCTATAGTCTTGCTTTCATTCCAAAGCATTGCCTTCATGGTTACATATTTGGGTTTTCTAATAGTGTTTCAAAAACCAGGATAATGCAGCGGTTTTGAGAAATAGAAACATGACACCAGTTAAAAAGTGTGAAATCTCTAAATTGTGGATGTATTTCACACATCCTCCAAGTCTGGGTTTTCGGTACACACACACTGGCACAGACAGGCGTCCTTCAGCATTTTTAAATTTTAAAATCTATCTGCATTTATACAAGAGTGAGCATATAGAACTTAGTGAAAATACCATGCTAGTCAGTGTACATCCATTGGGAAAAGGGCAAATTCCATGTTTGAGATTATCAAGGAAGGTATCTTAAATAGAACTGAGAAATATCATAATGATTTTAAAAGTGCATTTATTCTGCTGGCGGTTAGACTTTTTTGCTCAGGCAGGGCTTGGAGGCGTGAATTGGGTTAACAATGTGTGTTTACATAAAATGATGTGCTGCATTTTATTTTACTTTATTTTTAATTTTTATGCTTTTCAATATGTTTATTATTTGAAGTGTGGTTTTAATAACACCAGAAAATATTTCTTTTAAAAATGTTTTTAATGGAATGTTGTTTCATATTTTTGTAAGCTGCTTTGAACCCCATCTTCGGAGAAAAATGGAATACAAATTAAATACAGGCTGTCCCCAAGTTACAAACATCCGACTAACAAATGACTCAGAGTTACAAACGGGGCGAGACAATAGGAAGTGAGAGAAATCTTCTCCTCGGAAGGGAACTTCACTCCTACAAGAGTTATGTGGAACAGGTATTCTCACTGAAGCTTTATCTCCAATCTTTGTTTCCACAACAGGCCAAATTTTCCAAAATCCAGTTGATAGGGGACAGAAAGTGAGATGAAATCATCTGAATGGGTATAGATAGCAAAGGAAACATCACAGGAATGCTAACCCTCCCCTATGCGATCCAAAGCTTAAAATATATACGGGCAGTCCCCAAGTTACAAGCAAGATAGGTTCTGTAGGTTTGTTCTTAAGTCAAATTTCTATGCAAGTCGGAACATTTTTTTAAAAGTGTAACTCAGTGGAGACACCTTTTCCCCATGGTGACTTTTTCAGGAATGAATTTTCCTTCCAAGAGGTAATTTCTCCCACTTTTATCTCACTCCCATACTTAACTACATATTTATTTATCGCGTCAGAAGCAAATTGAGAATACAGTTAAAAAAAAAACTTTATTGAAAAAATTCCATAAGAAATAATAAAATAGTATATATAAAAATTTTGGATAGCCAAAGAGAACAAAAGGGGCGTGGACAAGAAAAAAAAGGGTGAGGGAGAAAAAGAGAAAAATAAAAGAAAGAGAAAAAATTAAAAGGAGAAAGAGAGAAATAAACGGGCTTGTTGACTTCCTGGATATCTTCTATGTGGCGTCTTCCTTCTTCTATCACCCTTTCTTCTCTTCTTATATCAAAATATTTCTATTTTTGTGTTTCAATTTTATCCAATCTGTTTCTTTTATCGGAACCCCCTTGTTTTTCGATATTAAGTATGTCAATCTGTCCATATTTCTAATGTCTGCAATTTTCCTAATCCAATCACTTTCTTCTGGGATCGCTTCCTTTTTCCAAACTTTTGCGTAACAAATTCTTTTCCAATATATATTTGATTTTTCACATCACTACCACATGTGGAAGTATGATCCTTCCACCTTCTCACATTTCCAACATTTGTTATTTATATTTTTATAACATTTCCCTAACTTCTGTGGGGTCATATACCATCTATGTGAAATTTTGATCCAGTTCTCTTGAATACAGCTAGAATGGTACATCTTTTGGTACTAGAATGTATTTTTAAAAACTTAAAAACCACAAAAAAATCCACAAAGAAAGTTAAAAACTTGACATTATGCTAAATTTTCTTTGACTAGAAGCTGGCTACTTGGAGTGCCTCTGGTGTCGCTGTGAGAAGGTCCTCCATTATGCTCAGACTACATTGTAGTAGGTGGACTGTGGTTTTCTCTTCTCCATACTTGCATGTCATGGGCTCCACTTTGTAACCCTATTTATTAAGGTTGGCTCTACATCTCATGATGCCAGAGCACAATCTGTTCAGCGCTTTCCAAGTCACCCAATCTTCTATGGCTCCCTCCCCAGGAGGGAGTTTCTCATCTGGTCTCAGCCGCTGATTGAGGTTCCGGGTTTTAGCCTGCCACTTTTAGCCTCTCGCTTGCTTAGGTGTTCCTAGAAGTATCTCTGTAGATTTTAGGAAGCTATTTCTTGATTTAAGACGTTGACCTACTGGCTGATATCCGAACAGAGGGTGAGCTGGAGATGTCAATGCTTTGGTGCTTTCATTACAGGCTTCCCGATGGATGTCAGGTGGTGCAATACTGGCTAAACAGTACCATTTCTCCAGTAGTGTGGGACGCAGACATCTTGTGATAATGCAGCATGTCTCATTAAGAGCCACATTCAATGTTTTAATGTGGTGAGATGTATTCCACACTGGGCATGCGTTTTCAGAAGCAGAGCAGCAAAGCACAAGGGCAGATGTCTTCACTGTGTCTGGTTGTGATCTCCAGGTTGTGCCAGTCAGCTTTTCTATGATTTTATTTCTCGCACCCACTTTTTGCTTGATATCCAAGCAGTGCTTCTTATAAGTCAGAACACAGTCCAGAGTCACTCCCAGGTATTTTGGTGGGCTGCAATGCTCCAGTGGGATTCCTTCCCAAGTCATCCTCGGAGCTCGAGATGCTTGTCTGTTCTTAAGATGAAAAGCACACATCTGCATTTTAGATGGATCATAACATAGTTCTTATCTATGAATCTTTGTAAGTTGGATGTTTGTAACTCAGGGACTGTTTGTATATATTTGGATGGAGTTACACTTTAAAAACGTACCTGTTCTGACTTACATAGAAATTCAACTTAAGAACAAACCTACAGAACGTATCTTGTTCATAAGTTGGAGACTTCCAGTATAGGAATAAGTAAGAAATATAGTAGAGCAGGGGTGCTCATTATGGTGATCAGGAGCACCTAGGTGATCTTCGGCCCTCTTCCAGGTGATCTTTGGGCCTCACCAGCCGGATGGCGTGTTCCCTCCCTCCCTCCGGCCTCTCTTCCGGGCCTCCTTACAGCGCGCGGCCGGCGAGGCCTTCCTCTCCTTCCTCCTCGGCAGAGGCGCGACGAAGTGACGTCACGAAGATGCGCCTCTGCCTTCGGGCCCTTCCGCTGCTGCTGCTGCTGCTGCGTCTTTGTGGGGGCCGCCCTCGTGGCCTCTCCTCCTCCTCGGGTCCGTGAGCGGCGAGCCCGCCCCGTGAGTCCCCTCTTCCGCCCCCGTTCCTCCGCGCCGCTGGCTGGCTGCGGCAACACGGCGGTGAGAGTCTTGGCATGCGCGGGAGCCGCCGGGAGCCGCCGGGGGGGGGGGGCGAATATAGCGTGAGTATATCGCCGCCGCCCCTCTGCTCCAGCACCTCCCCCCCCTGCCTGCATCTTCGCTCCATAAGACGCAGCTGATTTTTCTTCCTACTTTGGGAGGAAAAAAACTGCGTCTTATGGTGCGAAAAATACGGTAATTATATTTTAATGTATTTTAGTGTCAAATGCTGGAGGGTTTTATATTGTGTTTTATACTGCAATTGCGATGTAGGCATCAAATTATGCCTTTTGGAAGCCGCTCTGAGTCCCCCCTCGGGGGTTGAGAAGAGCGGGGTAAAATGCCATAAATAAATAATAAATAATAAATACATTTTGAATCCTGTCATCTTTTTCCATTGTGTCACCAGAGCCCCCAGTGGTGCAGTGGGTTATAATCCCTTGTGCCGGCAGGATTGAAGACTGACAGGTCACAGGTTCAAATCCAGGGAGAGCGCGGATGAGCTCCCTCTGTCAGCTCCAGCTCTCTATGCGGGGACATGAGAGAAGCCTCCCACAAGGATGGGAAAACATCAAAACATCTGGGTGTCCCCTGGGCAACGTCCTTGCAGACGGCCAATCCTCTCACACCAGAAGCAACTTGCAGATTCTCAGGTTCCTCCTGACACACTTTCCATCCTTCCTAAATTCTATTTCTTGGGATATGATGAATTGGAAACTGTATAGTAACCGAAAGATTGCCTTGGTCATGTGTCTAGTATTACACCTTCATTGTCCAGCAATAGCATAAGACTTAAAAGTTGTTTGGTGTCAAAATCTGTACCAGATGTCCCCCGTTCTTGTTTATTTGTCTGCAGAATGTCAGCAGTGATGGTTGTAGTGGGATCAAAATTCTCTTTCAATCTTAGGTAAATCTCTCCCCCCCCCCAAAAAAAAACCTGCTTGAATTTCACTGCATAACCAAACCTCCTCTGAGAACAAAGCTTTCATATTTTTCTTGTCTTGATTATGCCAATATTGAGAAAAAAGAGAACGAGAGAGAGAGAGCGCCCGCAAGTGCTGTTTATGCAGACAGCATCTGTTCTTTCCAGAGAGTTTTGCTGTAGACTTCTGAAAGCCTTTGAATACTACCCTGGGAGCCTAGGAATGCACCCAAACCACCTTGTAATATCGTTTTTGTTGCCAGAGGGGTTGAACAGCAAATGCTGTTATTGTAGGAGTGCTGTTAACCATGCTATAGGGATTCCTCTTGGACAAACATCTGCCCTTGAATTGATGTTTCGACCTATGTTCATTTCCAGCATTTAGCCTCAGGACAATAAAATTAACTAGTCTGAAGGATCAACGTGTGTTTTGAGGAAAATGCATTACTTATATAATTGTGGTGAATGCTGTTGTCTGGCTAGTGATTCGGTATTTCTCAGCATTGGGAACATATTGTCTCCAGATATTGTTGGACTGCAGCAATCGTAGCAAGGACAGCAAATTCTGAGGTCCACCGGCGTACAGGGGCCACATCTTCCTTATCCCTAGTTGAAGTCTATTATAACAATTTCAATTTTTCTTGAAAGTGTACTTCTGTCTCTCACTTGTCGTCACAATATGTCTTTTCCAGTCTCACAGAGGTCCAGACCCACCCTGTCTTTGGTGATCTAAACTAATGTATTGCCATCCTTGAATTGTGTCTGATTTAAAAGTATTGATCTAAAATGGATTTGGAATCTTGAAAATATTTTACTTTCTATGAGATAAACATTTGTTTTATCATGTTTTATCATGCACATTTGCCACAATTCCTGTGGTAGCATTATGGCCGTAACTTGTGAAAAGAGAGCCCATGTAGAAGGGGGGGGGGAGTTGTTTTGAGTTATAAGGTGTGGTTACCACAAACACTGATTTCATGTGATATATGAATCAGAGCATGGAAATAATATGTTGGGAGTATTGGTCTTAATTTGTTGTGGTTTGTTTAATAATGAGGAGGAAAATTTGTATTTCATTTTTAGCTTAATGACATTCGCATTTGTTACATTGTGGCAAAACAAAAAGTGGGGTTTTGGCCTGTTATTTTGCTGTTGTTTTATTCCTGTTTCCTCCCAGTTATTGGGCAATATGGAGCTATTTAAAGCTAGAGCAGGTTTTTCAGGAATCAGGTGCTTACAGATGGTCTTGGGGCTTTTTTTCTATTAAAAAAAAAGCACAGAGCTTATGAAATAAGGGTTTTCGTTGCTTATGTTATCAATGATATATTACTTCATGGAACCACATAAATATGAAAACAATTCCTAAGTTTATATTTCAGCTATTTTTTAAATGGATATACTAAGCTCTAGCCTGAATTGAGTCAGAACAGGAATCTTGCAGTTGGTAAAAAGTGTGGACAGGTTATTCTCACCTCCTCCTTCATTCTTTCCCAGATCATATGGAGGGAGAGAGAGAGAGAGAGAGAGAGAGAGAGAGAGACTCCTAGGTGGTATAACTCAACTCCTCTCTGTTTTCAGCAGCAATAAACTGCATTGAGTTGCTTCAGGTAGGGAAGGAAGATGCTTTGTGGCCTTCTTACTGGAAACAGATGCCTGAATTAGTTGGGCCACTATTCCTCAGTGAGACTATGGTCTTTACTCCATGCATCAGTAGCCAGCGGTAAGGAAAAGCTTGCCTGTAAATTAAAGTGAATGGGGGGGTCATCTCACTAACTATTAGAGGAGCCCCCAGTGGCACAGTGGGTTAAACCCTTGTGCTGGCAGAACTGAAGACTGACAGGTTGCAGGTTCGAATTTGGAGCAGCTCCGGCTCCCATGCGGGGACATAAGAGCAGCCTCCAACAAAGATGGTAAAACATCAAAACATCCTGGCATCCCCTGGGCAACGTCCTTGCAGACTACCAATTGTCTCACACCAGAAGCGACTTGCAGTTTCTTAAGTCACTCCTGACATGGGGGAAAAAACCCTATTAAACATTATGAGATTGTTCAGCACCTAGAGATTTAAAAAAACCCAATCTGACAACATTTTTGGTCAGTTTAGAGCAGTGGTTCTCAACCTTTTTTTGACCAGGGACCACTCTCCAACATTGATACCAAAATGGTTATGAATCAGTTTTGGGTTAACTTTAGATTCGGTTTAGTTATTTGGGATGCTGATTCAGAAAATTGCATTGGATACACCACATCAGCTCTAGTTTCTGATACAGAACATATTGTTGGAATATGTAAAAATCAATTGGTGAATGTGTTAACTGAAAAATGCAAAGCACAAAGCTGATTGGTTGGACCACGCCCGAGAGGCTAGCTGAGCCTGGGAGTTTTGGCAACAATTACATTTTTAGGTTTTCATGCAAGAACTTGCCAAAACAATTAGTATAATTTCTGCTTCTGGGCTGCTGGAAGAAGATGTTTCACATGGACACCTAAGGGCCATTTGAATCTCTCTCAAAGGACATTGTGTGAGTCAATGCAACTGTTCACACGACTGTATATATGTTGCTCTGCATAACAATGAGTAAAATCTTATTCTTCACTGATTATCTGCATGACATATTTTTTTTCTCTAGCAAAACAGTGTGTGGATTAGTAAAGAAGTGAACTATGTGTGATTTTTATTCCACCACACATATGCCATCCAGTAGTTGCCATCTGCTCTCCCATAGAAAACCGTATTTAATAATTAAGAGCCGCGGACCTTATTTCAGGTCTCACAGCCCACAGATTGGGAACCACTGGTTTAGAGAGACAGGAGAGGTTCAGAAAAGGGGGCGTTATTAGAAATATTTTGAGGAGGCAAATAAATGTATACTTAGAGTGAGTAAACACCTCTGAACTCAGTGCACTGTAGGTATAAATACAAATAAAAGTCAAGTGAGAGGACATTCCTTGTATAGGAAGATATACAATGAAAAGATTGAAGAGAAGTTAATCTGGGAGCTCGGTCACTGCATAACCAAGGGTGCAGAGGGGAAGGCATTAGAGGGAAAGAACAGAAAATATGATCATAGAGGAGTGAGTGAAAGAAGTGTGTGAAAGCAAATGCAAGAACTTTAAAAAAAGAGATGAGATAGTATATGAAGCCAATAGTGGTAGTGGGGGAAAGGAGATGCATTATACATAGAAAATGTCAAATGAGCAACACTGGATTGTAGAAGTAGAAAGACCAGCAGGAAATGTTTTAGAATAACCAGTATGGCAACAGAGAAGATGGGCAAATAATTTTCCAGCATCTGCAGAAAAAAACTAATGTAAACCCAGTGTAACATTCTTGTTGGTATTGTGTTCAGCAGTAAAAGACAGAATGAAGGACCAAAAGATGTACCAAAATCAAATAGCAGTGGTTTGGGGTTAAAGTAATGGGTTCTTCCTCTGCCCAGGTCTTGAGCTACCAAGCAATACCTCTCCCACATTATGAACTGTGCTGTCTGAATGGTGTTCTTTTCTTCTTCTTCTTCTGGATCCTAATTCATGACTGGGATCATTTTACATGTCTGTGTGAAGCTAAATATAACCGCCTTAAAGCAAGAGCTGTGTACTCATTGTAGCTTCTGACTTGGCTGCCCTGGAGAGATCCAGGATTCTCCCACTAGAAAGGTAGCATTTGGCGCATGTGCCGTAGAGGAAGGAAACGCTGACCACAAAAATAGCTACGAGGATCCATGCACTGTGCTTTAAAGTCTCTTGGCATCTCTGTTGTTTTTGTGTGTGATCTCTTTGCAGCCTTCCAACATCCCAGAACAAAAAGTTTTAGATATAATTGACTGTTGTAATGCTAAGAAGACAGGCATTTATTTATTTATTTTATTCACAGTATTTTTACCCCGCCCTTCTCAAGCCCCGAGGGGAGACTCAGAATGGTTAACAAGGCAGCAATTCGATGCCCGAATCAATAGACAATATAAAACCATAAATACAAGCAAAGTTAAAAACAGTAACAGTTAAGCAAATTATCAACAATCAATTAAATTAAAATAATATTTTGTCTACACCCAGTCAACACACAATCAATAAACAGTTTAATGCTGGAAAGTAGCACACGTCTACAACAATTCTGTATACTAGCTATAGGGCAAGCAAGCCTATAATTAAAACAATGTCCTTTCTACGGAGGAATGCCTTCTGGTGTTAAAGTCAAACAATCTTTTCTTGTATGTGCAAACTCAGCAGAACCTCAGAGAGCTGTTCAAGGATAACTTTTCAATGCTTCCAGTCTTATCTTGAAGGTGTGCAAGTTGTTTTAAAAACTAAGCTAGATACACATAAGATACATGTGGCGTAGTGGCTAGAGCAGAGCTTTCCAAACGTTCATGCATCGGTTGAAGTGTGTAGGTGTGTCACACAAACATAAGGACAAACCTCAGAGTCTATGTGAAATACGCAATAAATCATAATATTTTTACAAATATAAATGAATTATTTTCATGGGATATTTTGTGTTCCCATACATTTTGTTACTACAATTTCTCCATGTGTCCATACCTCTTATAAGGTGTTGGTTTAACTTCTGGTTTGTCGTGGAATGATCCATGTCTAAAACGTATGTCATCATCATGAAATGTTTAGAAAGCTCTGGCCTAGAGTCTTAAATTGGGAGTTCAGAAAGCCAGGTTCTAGTTTGCTCCAAGTTGTTAAATGGGCCAATGGCAAAGAACTTATTTAATAGATACCCATGAAAGTATTACATCTTCCATGAATTTTCTCCACAATTTTCACACATAATCTCTCAGACCAGGGTAATCTATATTTGACTCTGATTTGTAAACAAAGACTTTTGTTGATCTCCATAGCTGCAGGTGGTTTGTCCTGGGAACCAGACATTTCTAAATTTCTGGTTCATGTGAAACCACACACCATCCAAATCAAACTTTTATCATCAATCAATGCTTTCCTTGTATTTTTGGATAATCCAGAACGTTGAATGTGCGAAGGTTGGATAAGCGAGACACTATTGTACAATTCAAAACATGCTGTTTGGACCTGCGAACTCTAGAAACCATTTTGGAGATGGTGTCCATGGTTTAGAAATGCTGCACTTGTTTGTCACTACCTTCTCACAGATGAATTAGAAATGGGAGGAGAACATGAGACAACCCTTGCAATTTTTCAGGGCAATATAATTCCGGGCAGTTTAAGAGAATTTCAGCGGATTAGTGGGGAAAAATATTAAGCTGAGATGGAAGATAGTTCTGACAGTTAATAGTTCAGGCTCCATCTCATCATCAACATGTCAGGCGAGCCTGGTTTCCTAGGTAACAAACAAGGAAGAGCATGCAATAAAAAGGAAGGAAAAGCACAGACCGCGGCACTTGCTTCTTCCCCACTTAACACCTTTGAATTATTCAAAGTGTCTCAAGGCTGGGAGGATAGCATTAACTGTGTCACCCACCCACCATCCTACAGACAGATCATTACAGAACTATCTACAGCCCAGCAGAGAGAACAGACACACAGAGAAAAGCAGATTCCTTATCCTCCTTACAAAGCTTTCAGCCCGAGAGTAGCCTATTATGAGCACATAATGCAGCTCCCCTTGGAGATTCTTGGCACATCATCCATCTTAGAAAGGCACTGAGAAAGTAGAATACCTAAAAATAATTATTCAAAGCAAATGACTCTTATATTTATTTGGGTAATAAGTAATACGCATGGAAAGATAATGTTGATGGCAAAATGGGCTATACTCCCATTCTATCATCTTGAACCTCCACTTTCTATAATGGAACAGTGGGTCCTTGGTATTCACTGGGGTTTGGTTTCAGGACCCACTTGGATACCAAAATCTGTGAATGCTCATCTCATTATATCCAATGGCATAATAAAATAGTGTCCCATATATAAAATGGAAAAATCAAGATTTGCTTTTAATGTATAAGTGTTGTAGATCAGCTAGAAGCTGATATTTTAACTGATGGTTTTAGGAAGGATTGTGGGCTTTCCCATGGCACAAAGTGATGGGCTCTCAAGTCTAGAAAATTCAGGTCTGGGAAATGTTTCTATGAGAAAACTGGCCTGGAAAGTGCAGGGCCAGTCCGAAGAGTCAGAAGTAGTAACAGCACATAAGGAATCGAGTGAAGAGCTAAGTGATAAAGCGGGTTATGTGATGACCTCCCTGCTGATTTACTTAGTTCATTCCTCTCCTCCTCCTCTTCCTCATTTCTTATCAGTCTCTCCTTACTGCTTGAATGGGCAGAGTTTACATCTGCCTGTTTCCTCCATAGGGAGAGTAGACAGTATAACCTGATGGTTTCTTTCTTGCTCCTTTTGTATACCAGTTGTAAAATCCTTGGTCTTTCCCACTATCCTTCTCTTTCATGCTTGAAAACTCAGTTTGGATTAATGTACTGGTTATGGTTGGACTAGACTAGAGTATATTGAAATATCCTGACCTTACTCCCAATATACAGTATTAATGTAAGGGGTGTTACTATTATGGCTGAAGCTATCGCTTAGTTTGTCCCGTGGTGTTTAACAGTTTCTGGGGCAAGCCACAACTATCAGATTCTCGTGCAAAAATTTTAAGTTCCTGGTTCATCCCTTTGTCACCCATAGATTTTATGCAGTGCTGAGCTTATTGGACTACCTTCTATATTCCATGATAAATTACTTAAAGTGGTTTTGACATGGATATGCGGGACTGGGTCCCCCTGTTATGATCTAGTCATCAACCGTAATAACGTTTTCTTATTTAAAGTGAAATTCTATGACAAATTACTGATATTTCAAGAAAAAATATTATTACCAGTGGCTATTGACTCTCCTGTCACCACAACCCCATTTACTGAGTCTTCCTTCTAAGTGTGTAAACAGATAAAGGTGAAATAGAGTTATCATGCTTCCCAAAAATGTGGTTTTTGAGTCATGGGAATATCAATAGATTCTTACAAGAGAAGGTATTGTTGGCAAAAGAAAATATTTAAGTCGTTTTAGGTTAAGTTTTAATTCATCATCCTATAGGTGTAGATGGGTTCAAGGAACATTCGTTTTAACCCCCAAGAGTGTGTTGGGTTAGCACTGCAGCTATCCATCCAGAGATGCTCCTTTGGCTCACAGTGGTCTCCTGGTCCCTGGCTGGGAGATGCTGATCAGCATTGCCAGCTTTAGCAATGATGAGTGGGTTGTGCAGAAGGACAGCGCTGTTGCTACGTCTTGAAACCAAATCAAGCTAAGATGGATTCATTCTCCCGTGCAAATTGTCACCTGTAGTAACGACGTTACTCAGCCCTCAGGGACCGTATTATTGACAATAGGTCTTTACATGTGTAACTGCATGGAAATAAGCATGCTATCCTTTTGATATCCCCAGTGGAACAGCTTCTGTCAAAATCCCTATTCTCTTTTCAGTGGAAAACAGAATGTGCTTTTGATACTGTGAAATCACCAAGTCCCAAAGAAACCGGTTCTTTTGAGAAAAGAAGAGCTGTGCTCTGACACAGTTGCTCAATCAAATCGTAGGTAGAACAATGTCGGCTTTTGAGAGTCATCTTGAAACAGAGGTTGAATTGTCAGTAGCCGACTTCCGATGGACTGGTTTTCCTGTTCTGAGATCTAGAACAGTATAGTAAATGGGCCTTTTTCCCTCTTCAAGTGACAAGAAAATGCTTTGTAACATATAATTTGCAGACCTTTTTCCATTACAGGGGAGTTATTTCAGTTAATTGTTCTCATAGTCTTGAAAACAGAATTTGCATGAATTTGAGGGGGGGGGGAATAGGACAAATATTTTGGTTCACTTCAGTAGTCAAAAATATGGTGTCTGTGCATGGTATTCTTCAAATTTTCCTTTTCAGCAAATTCTCTCCCAGCAGTAAATTTTCTGTACAAAAGCTCCAGACGGACCCCTTTAGGTCTCCTTCCTAAGAATTTACACTTCCCAAATGTGTGCCCTTAAAAGAACTGTATTGCTACTGGGGTTTCTTCTGTTTTAATTGATGTATGAGAGAAAGGGGGGAGGGGAGAGAGAGAGAGAGAGAGAGAGAGAGAGAACTGTTTAGTGTCTTCCCAAAAATATAAGAGCACTGTACACCTTGTGGTCTTGTGAAAACTTAGAGGGTGATGGCTTCTGGTTCAAAAAGAGCATGCATATTATTGTCGAACTTCACTGTTTAGCTCTGAAGAAAATCGTACTGGTTGATAGACTAGATGGACTTGAATCTGGTAGGAGTGTTCTTGTGCTTGCTGGATTCAGCTTTCTTCTAGCTCTGCAGCTGAACAGGCATTGCTGAATTATGTCAAATACTAGCAGTCTGAAACTTGCAATCTGATTTTTCCTGTCTTAGTGGTGGGTGTGATCGAGAAAGCCCTGCATTCATTGATCTGGATCCTATATTCCCTAGAGATGCTGGCGCTTCCACTTGGCTCCTGCAGAACAAACACCAGCCATCACTTTGGTCAGTGGCTTGGCTTTGGAAAGTAAACTTGTTTCCTCTTAGGAAACCACAAAATATAAAGCTCAACTATATTTCTACCTCAGATAAACTCCCAAGAAGCCTCCTTTCCCCCTTCTAGGCCATTTATACCTTACAGGTGTGTGTGTGCCTCTGTATGTATATATCTATAATTTTTGCCCTTTTAGAAATAACACCTTGAGTTTGCATTGATAATCCTCTGAACTGACACAAGTTATTCTACATTTAAGAGGCTTAGATTATAAAGGTTTCTATTCTAACTGCATTGAAAGGAAATTTGAGCAATTTACAATCCAGTTCAGTGTTCTTTCTTAAGCTGATTAACTACATAATTTATTTTGTATAGTCTATATTTTAACTACAAAGATTCAGGGTGATTGTTATTGAAATACCATTTCATGATCTGCGGCCTCACCATTACTACACCATTGCAACAAGAGCGACTGGTCTCGTGAAACACTCTTATAGTTCCGAGGCTTATTGACTATGTTTTTCTGTGGGTATCTGAAACTAGAGCCGATGTGGTCTATCCAATGCAATTTTCTGAATTGGCACCCCAAATAACCAAACCGAATCTAAAGTTGACCAAAAACTGATTCGTAACCCTTTTAGTACTAATGTTGGAGAGTGGTCCCTGATCAAAGTGGTCCCTGGTTAAGTGGTCCCTAGTTTTTTAAAAAAGTTGGGAACCACTGCTTTAGGCTCTTCCACCTCTGAGGAACATGCTGGGCACCGTTTTTACCAGAGTCGCAGAGAGTCTAACTGAGGCTTATAGGTCCCAATTAAAAATGGTGTAGGGCAGTAACAATACCCATCAGCTGCCTTCTTCTGCCTCTCCTCTCCAAAAGCAATGTGCGCTGTGGAGCAAATGTGAAATACTGTGTACAGTTGAATCCAAGAATTCTGATCCCTCAGATATAGCACGCCCACTGGATTAATGGGCACAGTTGCAACAAAGACTCCCTGTGCACATGTATTATTTTTTTTTCTGATTTATAATATTTTATTAGCAATTTACATGCTGTAATAGTAAATTGTATCCTACCCAATTTAGCATACCACAAACAACATTCCATGATTCAAAGTGAAATCAGAGAATTACTGTTAGGAAATAGAAGCGGAGGAAGCGAAGAGGAGACAGACAAAACTCCAGAAACAGATAAAAGGTTCCTCTGGTATGTCAACTGACCCTTCCATTCCTTTATCCTGGCGTGTCATATGTTCCTTAGATTCTTATCCTGAGGGCAAGGGAACTGTCAGATTCACAGTTTGTAAGCTGCTCTTGGAGCATTCGTGGCTGAAGAGTGGAACAGAAATACAAGAAAAAAAGACAGACAGACGACAGTGGTGGATGGTAATCAATAGCTGAAAATGCTCATGGTACTTTCCAAGGGATCGTATGATTCAGAATATGGATATGGCATGCATGTTATGAGTGGGTCTTCTTCTATTTTGCCAAAAGCAGGGTGAACTTTGCTTTCTTACTATGTGAGAGTCCAAACTAAGTTTTCCAAGTTTTTTTACACAGGACATTTTCAGTTGCCTTATCATAAATGGATAATAATCAGCAAAAAAATCAAACCATACTTTTTGATTTGCTCTTTTGATTGTGATGGAGGGAAATTGTGCCCCCAGCTCATCGCGGGAAGACTAGTTTGAGGATGAGGACCTGGGCCTGTGCACCACTTCACTTACAGTACATGCCGTGAGTGTCTGTTCCAACTAGGCAAAGGAAGCGAGATGCTGGGCAGTACAGAAACACATGAGAAACAGAAAGAAAAAGAAGGAATGGGCTCCACACATGCCCACAATGTTACTCACCTGGCAGATTTGGTTTCTTGTCCTCTTCCTGTGTTCCATGAGTTTCTGTTTCTCCTGTTCCTCCCTTTGGCTGAGTGAAACAAACATTCATGGTACATAGGAAGAGAAAGATGAGACAGAGCCCCAGGTTAAGTGAAGTGATGCACAGGGCCAGACATTCCTCTTCCTGTGTGTTTTGGATGTCTGTTTTGCCTGGTGAAAACAAGAGAGATGCTGGGTGAAACAGCAATGTGTGGCATGCCCACTTCCTGAAGAGTGGCATTCCTCTCACCTTCTGAGGATGAAGTTGCTGTGCGAATATTGACATAGTAGCCCCAACTTCATGAGTTGTGTAGCAGCTCAGGTTTACCTATACAGCCAGCCCCCCAGTTACAAACATCTGACTTTGTCAGGGTTTGGTAGTTTTCCAAGTACAAAAACACAAACCTTATTTAGCAGAATAAAAATGCAGCAGCTTCAGCTCAGCCCAGAAGTAATGTGGTCATTGAGAAAATCCTTGGTATAAAGTTAACTTACTTTATTGTAAGCAAAACATAAAACATCCACACAGGGAAAAGAATACAAATAGAATGAAGTATTTAAGAACATAACAATTAGACTCCACCTTTCTCTTGGAACCTAATTGGTAAGCAACTCAACTGTACCTTATTACAATCAAATTAACATCAGTGAAACTCTTAAAGGTACCAATATAATTTTGCAACATAATACTTTCAACAGACTTACAAATGACTCATAGTTACAAACGGGGGTGAGACAACAGGAAGTGAGAAAAACCTACCCTTCAGAAGGAAAATTCACTCCTAGAAGAGTTATCATGAGGGAAAGGGGTCTCCACTGTACTCTTCTCACCAATCCTTGTTTCCACCATAAGCCACATTTTCCAAAATCCAGTTATCACAGAGAAAGTGAGGTCTTCTGAACAAAGACAAATATAGCAAAACAAAAACCACAGGGATGTTAACCCTTCCCTGTGTTGGCCAAAGCCTCTCTCTCTCTCTCTCTCTCTCTCTCTCTCTCTCTCTCTCTCTCTCTCTCTCTGGAGTTACATTTAGGAGCCCCTGGTGGCGCAGTGGGTTAAACTGCTGAGCTGCTGAAGTTGCTTAACAAAATTCGGGGGGGGGAGCTTCCATTGTTAGCCCCAGCTTCTGCCAACCAAGCAGTTTGAAAACATGCAAATGTGAGTAGGTCAATAGGTACCGCTTCAGCAGGTAACGGCACTCCATGCAGCCATGCCAGCCACATGATCTTGGAGGCATCTGTGGACAAGGCCAGCTCTTCGACTTAGAAATGGAGATGGCCACCCCCCCACCCACCCCCCCCCCCCCAAGAGTCAGATATGACTAGACTTCATATCAAGGGGAAACCTTTACCTTTACGTTATTAAATTTTAAAAATGTTCCTGGTCCAATTTACATACAAATTTAAGTTAAGGACAACCTTACAGAACCTGCCTTGTTCGTTACTTGGGGACTACCTGTAATCAAAACTGTGAACATGGAAGCCACGAAATTAGAGGGACAACTGTAAATAACCTTCCGCAGCAGCAGCATGCCTCTGTATGTCGCTAGCTGGAGAATGGCTAAAGTTGTGCCATGGAATGAGTCGACCATTGTGTGAACAGAAAGCTGTGCAGATAGGCTTCTGATCCGATTCTGCAGGGTTGTGCTTGAATGGAGAAGGACGGGAGAGAACAAATCAGTGGTTAACTTGTTCCCTTTCTGTTTTTAGTCCTCGCCCTGTGTGAACCTCTTCTTGCCCCAGTGTTTATTCCATTCCCTGATGGACATTTTCCCTTTGTTCTCCTTATACTGCTTTGTTTTCTGGATCTGCACTTGTGGATATCCTCATTTGCCCCACCCCTGAGCTACCATTGGGGGAAAATGTTTCATAGAGCAAGTGGGAAGGAAATTGAGAAAAGTTACAGGCTTGCATACTGATGCAAATTAGGCAAATAGCAGAAATGATAATTTGTTTAGCTCACAGCACTGAGGGACATGTTGTATCACAAACAGTTTTGAGGCATCTAATCATGTGCCTCTTGAATGCAATAACTGTAATTCAATCAAACCAGAATCCTTTCCTTTTAACTAATATGAAACACATGTTTCTGTTTTTAGGTAGTGTTTTATACACAAAGGCGTGTTACACTGATCTATTTTTTTCTGAATCGAGCCAATGTGGTACAAATCTTCCATTGCCACATGAAGATTATTCATTGCAAGCCATCTTTTGTTAATTACCATCCCCCAATTTCCCGGAAAAATGATGGCTGTACACTATGCCAAACCATTAGGACATGTGTAACAATTGAAATAGTTGTGATTGTCTGCAATTTTCAAAGCTGTGATAAGCAATCTTTCTCATTTGGCCACAATCTATGGATCTCTCCAATGTAGTTCATATGCCTTGGAAATTTTCAGAAACTGATTCTAAACATGCGTTCTTTAAAGGAACAAACTGTGAAATGTGGATATTATGAAGACATGTGGCACTACTGCACGTAACTTGGAACATCCTATTAGTTGCTTGTCTCCAGATGAATGATTTAGCAGGGTCACCATCTCATCAGTGTTACCCTACGTTTTTTCTTTTATGACCAGCACTTTCCTGCTCAATTATTACTATGAGCAAAGTACTATCACATGTTGATGTGGGAGGAGCTACATGCAGAAATGGGACAAGCTATGTGTATTTTTACATTGTCACCCAAAGGATAAATGAAGCTGCCGACCAGGCAAGAGACTACTCACATGGAAATGTGTATGAGACTTGGAGAAGAATAGATGAAGCTTTATTGGCAATATGATATTGAGGGCTTGTCTAGATCCATTGTTCATAGAATCATAGAGTTGGAAGAGACCTTGTGGGCCATCCAGTCCAACCCCCTGCCAAGAAGCAGGACAATCATGTACAAAGCACCCCCAACAGATGGCAATCCAGCCTCTGTTTAAAAGCCTCCATAGAAGGAGCCTGCACCACACTCCGGGGCAGAGAGTTCCACTGCTGAACAGCTCTCACAGTCGGAAAGTTCTTCCTAATGTTCAGGTGGAATCTCCTTTTCTGTAGTGTGAAGCCATTGCTCCGCATCCTAATCTCCAGGTCAGCAGAAAACAAGCTTGCTCCCTCCTCCCTATGACTTCCCCTCACATCTTGATCCATGTCTCCTCTCAGCCTTCTCTTCTGCAGGTTAAACATGCCCAGCTCTTTAAGCCACTCGTCATAGGGCTTGTTCTCCAGACCCTTGATCATTTTAATCGCCCTCCTCTGGAAACATTCCAGCTTGTCAATATCTCTCTTCAATTGTGGTGCCCAGAACTGGACACAGTGTGATTCCAGGTGTGGTCTAACTAAGGCAGAATAGAGGGGTAGCATGACTTCCCTGGATCTAGACACTATACTCCTATTGATGCAGGCCAAAATCCCATTGGCTTCTTTAGCTGCAGCATCACATTGTTGTCTCATGTTTAATTTGTTGTCCACAAGGACTGTTAAATGCATTCCTCAAGGCCACCACCGTTATAATTGTTTGTGATTGATTACAATTAGTTTGTGAATGTGTGTTTTGGACTTTGAGATTTTGCGCATTCCATTCTACAGTGGGATGGCTGCAAGATATTGGGAAGTTTTCATTTGCATTTTAAATGAATTGCATCTTAAACAAGTCAACCCTCAGACTTAGATTGCAAGGCTGATTTGTTTAAGCAAACCAAATAATACTGGAAATAATACTGAACTATGGTTAATATAATATGGAAACTTCTAGTCTTCTGGCTGTGCCAGAGGTGGGAGTGTGCGTGAAGCCAAACCACTAAACAGTAGTTTAGTACTACATGAGAAGGAAGGCAATGCATTATGCATTTTACTGAACTCTTACTCTACACTGTCATTTCCTCTCCCAATTGCACATAAGGAATTATACAGGTTTGGTTTAATAAAGAAGAGAGAGTAAGAGGTAGGGAGACTGTCACTCTTTGTATATTTTTGGACTACAACTCATATCATTCCTGATTGTTGGTCATGCATGTTATGGCAGGTAGCAACAACACCCAGAGAGCTACAAACTCCCATCTCCCATCAGAGAACATCCCTGAGTTACTGCAAACATTAAGTCTCCTTCACTATCTAAACCAAACCTTTCCAAACATTTCATGTTGGTAACATACTATTTAGACATGCATCATTTTGCAATACAGTACTTCAGTTTCACTAGCAAATTGGGGGTTAAACCAATCCCTTATAACAGTGGTTTCCAACCTGTAGTTCATGGACCACCAGTAGTCCGCAATAACTAAAATATGGTCTGCAGACTCATCTTACTACACCATTGCAACGAGAGCGACTGGCCTCGCAAAACCCCCTTATAGTGCCAAGGCTTATTAAATATGGTTTTCTGTGGGTGAGCAGATGGCAACTACTGGATGGAATATTTTCTGAATCAGAAACTAAGAGCTAATGTGGTCTATCCAATGCGGTTTTCTGAATCAGCATCCCAAATAACTAAATCGAATCTAAGGTTGGTTAAAACCTGATTTGTAACCCTTTTGGTACAAATGTTGGAGAGTGGTCCCTGGTTAGAGTGATCCCTGGTCAAATAAAAGGTTGAGAACCACTGCCTTATAAGAAACATGGGCACATACATAAATTGTAAGAACAAAATGTTTAGAGATGTGGCATATCTCATGAAAACATTTCATGCATATTTTTAAAAAATGTATGATTTATTACCTATTTCACATAGTGTCACGACACACAGTTTGGAAAGCTCCGATTGAAACCTTTGCTAACTATGATGCCTTTGTATAATCTCCAGATTCAGAGGCCACATGCTACTGAATATTACTTCTGGGAAGCCATAGTGGGTGGGTACTGTTGGCTTTATTGTCCTGATTTTTAGGCATCTAATAAGTCTTTGTAAAGAGAGAAAATTCTGAATGAAACTGAATTTTGATTCTGATATAGCAGGATTGTTCTGAATATTGTCATTTCTAAGGAAATGGACACAGTCAGGATTTGCTTTCCCTGAAACCTCCATTAATGGCTTGTGTGTGTCATTTCAGGTGCTCTCACAGTTGGCCTTGTGCAACAGTGTCAAACCATTCATGGACGTGACAGGACCTGTATCCCTCCTCGGTTGCCTCCTGAGTGGGTCACCACCTTATTTTTCATCATCATGGGCATCATTTCACTGACTGTCACATGTGGCTTGTTAGTGGCTTCCCACTGGCGAAGAGAAGCAACTAAATATGCACGCTGGATAGCATTCACTGGAAGTAAGTGTCCCTTTGTGTGACTCCAGAATAGGTATGGGATGCAGGCCAAACTTCAGAGTCACCTTGTCTTTTGGGATGTCAGCAAAAGAGCATTCTTGCCTACCCTGCCGTGTATGGAGAGGCTTCCAAGCCTCTCAGATCCTTCTCTCCCCATGGGAGCCAGAAGAGCCTTTGTGTACAGAAAGCATCTATATTCTAGCTTTTCATCCTTGCCTCTCATCCACTGAAGGACAGATAACCAAGCCAGCATTTTCTGTCTCTGCAAAAGGTCAAAAACCACTGCCTGGACACCCTTATTCTGCTAGTTTGTCATAAGCAGAGTATTTTTATTTTCTTTATTCTTATGTGTCATAAGCAAAGTAAACTCAATATTTCTTAATAATGCAATAAAATTGTTCTAAAAACGATACACTAGTTTACAGACAGTGACAATAGCAGTACAGTGTTCCCTCACTACTTATTCCCTTATTGCGGACTCGCTGTTTCACGGATTTCAAACAATATTAATTTAAAATATATATATTGTATTTTTGCTGTTTTGTGGGGTTTTGCCGCCGCTGCTCTCCCAGGCACTTTCCCTCCTCAGTCCTCCCTCCCTCCAGCCTTGAAGGGCCTTTCCTTCCTTTCCTTCACTTTATTTTAAATAAAATAAGCCTTAAAATAATGTATAACAACTAAAATAATGTATAAATATTAAAATAAATAGAGTATCCCTACATCGCGGTTTTCACTTATTGCGGGAGGTCCTGGAACCTAACTCCAGCAATAAGTGAGGGAACACTGTACCAGTCATTTGCAGTCGCAACCATGCAAGCTAGGTAGGACTTCCACATTCCAATTTTGAATGCTGGGGGAGAGGCTAATGGAAATAGCAGGGAATAGTTTCTGCCACATAGCTTAGCAGTGGGCTTCCTAGTTTCTGGGAAGAATACTGGTTCCCAGAAGTACGTAGTAGAGCACAACATTCCAAGTTCATTTCATGGCATATGCAGTTACAGTGTTCCCTCGCTACTTCGCGGTTCGCTTATTGCGGACTCACTGTTTCACGGATCTCAAAAAATATTCATTTAAAATATATATCATGGTATTTTCACTGTTTTGTGGGGTTTTGCTGCCGTCGCTCTCCAAGGCGCTTTCCCTCCTCAGTCCTCCCTCCCTCCCTCCCTCCAGCCTTGAAGGGCCTTTCCTTCCTTCCCTTCACTTTATTTTAAGTTTATAAAGACTTAAAATAATGTATAACTACTAAAATAATGTATAAATATTAAAATAAATAGAGCATCCCTACATCACGGTTTTTCACTTTTTGCAGGAGGTCCTGGAACGTAACCCTAGCAATAAGTGAGGGAACACTGTACTTTGAAGTAGATGAAGTACAACCCTCCATCCAAGACATGAAGAACCTTTGCCCGTCAGAATAGATCATAGATAGACTAACTAAATAGGCTAATAGTGTGATCTGGCATAAATCAGCTACTGTATTCCAGGGGTGGAGGTATTTTCTTCTTTCAGATGTTTTCGCAACCACTCCCAGCATGGCTAATGACAGTAGATTTGAAGGTCTCCTCAGAAACGCCTAGAAGACTAAAAATCCTCAACCCAGATGTTTTCTTTTCTTTGGGGTACGAGATCCAAAACTGGATCCAACAGGGCAACCCTTGATGATGTCGATAGGAAGAGCGGGGTGATGTAATTCTGTGTGGAGAAAGTGGCTGGACAAAGTAGAATTGTACTGCTTTTGGTTTACATCAGCAACTTTGTCCCATTTTAGATTTTGAGGAAACGAGGGGAAGGTTTACCAATATATGTTGTCAACCACCCTGAGTTCCCTTGGGGAGATAGAGTGGGATATAAATTTGAATCACAACAAGATTATTGCACAGCAGACAAGATCACTATGCTAGCTGTTGTATTGGATCACATGTCGGACCCTTCCCAAGTGTCTAGGACTGTGTGATGTATCAGTGAATAATGTGTGCAGATCCGAGTAGGGTGGCCTTTTGCAGCTGACAGATGGTAATTTTGTCAGCGCTGATTGTGTTTAAGTGCAGGCCAAGGTCTTTAGGCACTGCATCCAGTGTGCCTTGCTATAATAATCTTGTTGTGTTTAAAATAATAATAAATATTAGTATACATTCTTTGGGGACGATGGGAATGAGAGCCAATTAGGAACACATTGCTTTAATTCTCAGACCAATATTGTTATATTATTTTCAAATGGGAGACAATAAGGCACGGGATGCTTGGAGCCATTGAGATATTTATTATTAAAGAGTCATTTCAACACAAGCAGACCCAACCATCTCAAACAGGACATTTAATTTAATTTAATATTTTTGTTGTTGTTGTTGTTAAGGCACTTCTCTGCTCTGGGTTGCTGTACATCCCAAAATAAAATCCTATTGGTACTGTAGGCAAATAAAAACCTGGTTTTGCCATGCTGTGGAGTAAAGTGGAAGAATAGACTGCACCACTTTAGGCTGCAGATGGAGGGAGGGGGGCACATTGAATGAGCCTCTCTGACAAGGAAAGAGGCCCCTTTATTTTTTGGATGTACTGATTTTTCTGTGCAAGCAGTTAGGTTTCTTTCAACATAGAAGAATAATCAAAACTGATATCTCCCACCTCTATTTTGAAGTACTAAATCCATTCTATCATCCACTCACCTCACTCTGCATGCATGTGGAGACCCAGCGTGCATTCAGTGCTAATGATGAAGTTGCACTAAATTTAGATGCAGAGAGCCAAGAATGATATTTCACTGCCCTTGCCACTTAAAATATCTGCCAATGTGAACAACAAATACAATTGTGCAGTCACTTTACAGATGGCAAAGCTGCAAGCTGTTTGAATTAGGGGCTTACTGGTAAAGTACCCCTTGATGTATTAAATGCATCCCTTTCCCCGCATTAGCAGCATTCCTCTGTATTGCATGAATGGAAAGCTTTAAGCTCCCTCTAGTGGTATGGTTTAACTGAGGCTTCTTCCACACAGCTGAATAAAATCCCGTGTTTTCTGGTATGAACTGGAATATATTGCAGTGTGGATTCAGATAACCCAGTTCAAAGCAGATATTGTGGGATTTTCTGCCCTGATTTTATGAGTTATGTGGCTGGGGCTCTGAGTCCCAAGAAAACTAATTAAGCCTTTATGTTGCATTTGAAATTTGGATGGGAACGCTCTGTTTTGGGTGGTTATAGTCACTTGCCATTTATTATATGAAAAACCATGAGCCTCCACGTTTATTTCAGATTATTAATGCAGAGGGCTTTTTTTGGTCTGCACAACTGCATCTGTTTCACATGGCTTGTGTATTGTGCCCTTATTTTATTTATTATGTTCACATTCTGTCTTTCTGTTAACATCTTTAATGTCACTGTTCATTGAAGGAATAGAAATTCACAGACATTTTTAAAACACTGCTGGACAAAATAGCAAAGAGACCCCACAGTCTAAAAATAGTAATAGTAATCTTGGGAGTTGATGTTCATTTATAAGTCTAGTTTAGACGTTGATAGTGTTGGATACATTAATTGGATACATTAAAAAGGTCCCGTCTTTAGATATTGCTTGTCTAATCTCTTATAGCAGGGTGCCTGGATGTGAACAGGTATACAGAAGAATAAGCAATCTTTGAGTCATAGATAGAAACTAGAATCTTGTGACTTAAACCTGTGTGATTGTCGGCCCATATAACTGAAAACCTGTCATGAGCCAGATGTAGGAACTGCGGTGGCGCAGTGGGTTTAAACCCTTGTGCTGACTGAACTGCTGGCCTGAAGACCTGAAGGTTGGCAGTTCAAATCCACAAGACAGAGTGAGCTTCTGTCTGTCAGCCCCAGCTGGTATTTACATTACCGCCATCACAGCTCTCAGCATCCTCGGAGCAGTTAAGCGCCCCACCACGACAAGGTGGCACCCATTGGGGTGAAAACTGTGGTTAGCAAAGAATACATCCAAAGGGTTAGAAAAATTCTCAAAAGTAAGCTCAATGGAAGCAATACCATCAAGGCCATAAACACCTGGGCCATACATGTCATAAGATATACCGTACTTCTGGCATCATAATTGAAGTCAATAATCGGAAACGTCTCAAAGCACAGCAGACAAAGAATCAGTACAAGAAAACTGCACTCCAAACCAGAGCTGACAGCTGACACAACAAAGCATTGCATGGGCAGTTCCTTGACAAAATTGAAGGAAAAGTTGACAAGGAGAAGATCTGGTTATGGCTCACGAATGGAACACTGAAGAAGGAGACAGAAGGCTTGATTCTTGCAGTCCAGGAGAAAGCCATCAGAACAAATGCAATTAAGGCCAGGATTGAAAAATCAGCTGATGCTCATAATGCAGACTATGCAAGGAAGCTGATGAAACCATTGATCATACCCTCAGCTGCTGCAAGAAAATCACACAGACTGACTACAAACAGAGGCACAAATATTTCTGTGGCCGAAATGATTCATTGGAACTTATGTCACAAGTAACACCTGCCAGTAATAAAGTCTTTTTGGGGAGATGGTAGCTGGATATAAATAAAGTTAATTATTATTTAAAGGAGAGTAGGGTGGGTGCCATTTTTATTTCTTTGGGGAAGGAGTTCCAGAGACAGGGAGTGATCACAGAGGTCCCCTTTCTCGTTCCCAACAACCACACTTGTGACGAGGGTGGGACTGAGAGGAGGGCCTCCACCGCTGACCGCAGTGCACAAGATGGTCTGTATAGGGAGATGTGATTGGATAAATAGCCTGGTAAGGTGGACTAGGCATATAAAAGGAAAGGCATACTGTGACTTAGTGAGGTCTCAAGGTACCTTTGTAATCTGAGATGGAGCTAAATGAAATTTCCCAGTTCCAAGGACTGTGTAGTTTTGGTGCTGTAAATTGTCACCCTGCCTCATCTCCCTGAATTTCATTAACTTGTTTCTTCTCTCTCTCTCTCTCTCTCTCTCTCTCTCTCTCTCTCTCTCTCTCTCTGTTTTTCCCTCCACAGTGGTCCTATTCTGCATGGCAGCCCTAATCTTCCCCATAGGATTTTACATCAATGAAGTGGGAGGCCAACCTTATAAACTGCCGAACAACACAGTGGTTGGTTCATCTTACGTACTGTTTGTTTTATCCATTTTCTTTACAATAGTGGGACTTCTATTTGCTGGCAAAGTATGTTTACCGGGCTGACGAACATCTAGCTGCTGCGCCGTTCAGTCATGAAGGAGAATAGGACGCCCTACGCATTCTCGGGAGGATGCCAGTGTTGGGCTGTTGCCCACCTAACCAGAAGAAGGAGGTCTCGGTTTTCACTATGCACTTTGGATTTTTTTAAGATTTTTATTTTATTTTTACAATGGAGAGCCTTTCCCATAACCAAATACAGACAATCTTGACTCATCCCCTGAGCATCTGGATGCGGTCAAGTGTGCACTGTGATAGGAACTCGCGTAGGAGGAGAATTTATTTTCTACACAACCGAGCAGTTTTCTTGTGCCGTTGCCCCTCTCCACGTCGCTGTACTGTACCTTGAAAAGAAAATGTGACAATTTTGAAAATTTCAAAAAGTATTTATGGACTTTGGTTGACCAGAGGTTTGCCAAGGGAGTTGGAAGTGAGGCTGGCCTCACTCTCTTTAGGAGATTAGCATCTTCTTTCTGTAAGAGGCAAGAAGTGTTTGCCATCAAAAACAAAACAAGCGAACAGATCAATGTTACACTAACTACACCCTGAAGCCAATAGATCAAAAGGTGTTCTTGGAAACTGGTTATAACAAAAATGCTCATCTGCCACTGGCCCCAGCCCTGCAATCTGTATAAACACCAAGGAACTTTGTGGGGTGGGGAGGGAAGGTGGCTGGGAATTTTTTCGTGTGTGTGTGTGTGTGTGTGTGTGTGTGTGTGTATATATATATATATATATATATATATATATATATATAGCCGATGCAGAATGTATATACATATATATGTATATAGAGAGAGAGACAGACAGAAACACACATGTGCAAACATACACAAGTTCCTTAAAGAGTATTCTTGGGAGCTTCACTAGCAAAACACTGTGGTGTGAAAAACCTAGAACTGGATAAGGAAAAAAAGGGTGGGGGGAGAAAACAAAGCCATTTATCTGAAGGCTGCATAGCTGGGGAAGTCTTCAGTTTACCTCATTCTTTGTAGTAGCCCTTGGTTTTAACTGGTTTTTTGTAATAGGTACAACAACTCCATGCCTTCCTAGGTGCAATTTTAAGTTAAGCTAAGACGGTTCATTTGTTTTTTCTTTGTATGGTAATTTATTTGTATATTGGGAATAGAAGGTGAAATCATGTCATGCTCTTTAACAGTCCCAACCTCGTGACGGGAAATTACACTACTTAAATTATGGGCAACTGTTATGTTCTGGAGGTGGGTATCTCTCCCCATGCCCCGTTTTCTTTGCTTGTTATATTCATGTATGTCAAAACATAGGAATATACTTTCATGTTCAGATCCAACATTGCTATCAAAAACAATGATGAATTGATCAATGATGAATTGATATTCTGTTTGGGTCCTTCATAATCCACAAAAATTGTGTTCCCACCCATGTCTTCTCGCAAGTTAATTTTGCTTACTCCACTCGGTTGCAGAGCACTTCACAATTGTGTCAAGGGAGCATTTAATATTCTACCAAAGGTGACAGCTGGCCTACGGTGGCCAGAAAGGGACAGCTGAGCAACTGCCTATTGCCAGTGTCCTGAGAAACACTACTTACCAACTTGTCAACATTAATAGTTCTTGGCACATCACTGATCACAGGCAATGTGTTTCAACCTCCTGCCAAGGCAAATTGCATTGGTAAATGCCTGATACCAACTCTACCCAGTTCAGAATCAAATGCTTATTTCTTTTGAACGAGAGAGACTAGGGCCATAGGATAGCTTTGAAACTGATTTCTTACTGCAACAACTACAATAGAAGTCACTACAAATTGTTTGGGGAATACTGACGATGTACTTGTAGTATAACATGCAGTGGTGCTCCCTCCCTAAGGAAAGAGCTAACGTCTGCACAAATGTTATATGTGTGTGTTGGGATACACTATCATCTCAACAGAAGAATGTTGGATTCCCAGGCTGGCAGCCAGTGCCCTTATCGGAGCATAACACTCACTTCTGGGTTAGACAGAAGTCCTGGCTAATTGTATGGAAAATGTGTAGCAAAATGTGGGGCTCTCTGTGGTAGAATAAGTTCCAAATGCTAAAAGAAAAAAATCATGTAAACTTTCCCAGTTGTTGCAAGGGATTCACTTCATGATGTTATCAAATTGTCTTCTCTGTCGACTGTATGAATGATTGACACAACACACCCCAAATATGTAACTTCGTTTTGTTTTTTGAGTGTTTGAAGTCCAATTGGTTCACTCAGCTGGCTGATTAATTCTTACAAGAAAAAACAACCTAGTGAAGTCTAATGTATTCTCCTAAAATATGCCCCAGTCCAGACTTGCTCATCTTCAATTTGGAAACAGAATTGTGCTTTACAAAAATATATCATGTGGGCAAACTGGGTCTTGTTAACAGAAAGGGCTCAGAAGAACCTTGAAACCTTGAGTTTAGGTGAGAAAATCCAGGGACCAAGACTTAATCATGGATGCTTATGCCAATCAATAATGTTTGCTTCTCTGTCCAGGGGTGAAGGGGGGAGGCCGAGCACTAATTGTAGTTGCCAGGACCTATTATGATAAAAATGTCTTTCTCCAAAGATGCATCACAGATAGTTCCATGGAGTCCTTGAGAGATGTTTCTCTTTCTTGGAGCTCTTCACCCATCTTCCTAGGTTTGTTGATAGTATTGTCGAAGGCTTTCATGGCCAGAATCGCAAGGGTTGTTGTGTGTTTGGCTGTATGGCCATGCTCCAGAAACATTCTCTCTCGATGTTTTGCCCACATCTATGGCAGGTATCCTCAGAGCTTGAGAGGATGCCTGCCATAGATGCAGGTGAAACATCAGGAGAGAATGCTTCTAGAACATGGCCATACAGCCCAAAAAACACACAACAACCCTTTGCTTGATAGTGTTTCTGCCTCTGGGTTTGTAGTGGCAGCCTGCCATGTAGTGCAATCTGCCAGATCATAAAATGTGAAAATGTGTGCCTATGCTGCCTTATGGGAGAGAGGTTCAAGCCTGTAATTCAATGGTTAGCAAGAAGCCAGGAGGAGGTCCAAGGGAAATGGGTCAGCAGCTAGGGCCAAGGCATCCATGCTGCATTGTTAAGCAAACTGGAAGAGCTCCAAGAAGCCAGCTCTCTGCACGAATGCAGGCCTTAGTTTATGAGAAAGCATCATTGTAGTAGAATGATGAAAGAAAGAAATCCCCACCTGTGTTGTCGAAGGCTTTCATGGCCAGAAACACTGGGTTGCTGTGAGTTTTCTGGTCTGTCTGGCCATGTTCCAGAAGCATTCTCTCATGATGTTTCGCCCACATCTATGGCAGGCAACCTTAGATGGTTGTGATGTCTGTTGGAAACTAGGCAAGTGAGGAATGCCCACCCTGGACATTCCACAGATATATAAACCTCACTTGCCTTGGTTTCCAACAGACCTCACAACCTCTGAGGATGCCTTCCATAGATGTGGGTGATATATCATGAGAGAATCCTTCTGGAATATGGCCAGACAGCCAGGAAAACTCGCAGCAACCCAAATCCCCACCTATTTGACGTCCACAAACTGAAACTGGAGTAAAACACATACTCTTTGCCACGTGATGTTATGAGTCTGTATTTCTTTTTTCCCCTTTGTGTGTGTGTGTGATCATGGAAGACATCCCGTCCAATAATGGAAGCTTGACTCACCTGCAGGCACTTCCTCAAATACCCAAGATGGCCACAGCTAGCAGAATGCATTAAATTTTTGACTTTTGGGCTTGTCCAAATGACACTTTGAATTATTCTATTTTTGGGGGTGGGGGAGAATTATCAGCTGTTACAGAAAGGGACCGAAGGGGGGAGAGAGGAACAACCATTATTTTCAACAAAGTCGCAAACAATGCAGTATTATTAATTTATACCGGAAAGACCATATCTTGTATGCTGTATATACAGTTTTACGGTGCAGTTGTTCATGAGGCTTCTGTTACTTTGCAGGAGAGGGGAGTGTTCAGAGCAGGCATGGTCAAACTTTGGCCCTCCAGGTGTTTTGAACTTTAACTCCCAGAATTCCTAACAGCCTCAGGCCCTTTCCTTTTCCAAAACACCTGGAGGGCCAAAGTTTGACCATGCCTGGTTCAGAGGGCATGCATTTCCTTGCACTTCTGTTTGCACATGTTTTTTCAAAACGTATTATGTTTTTCAGGCTTTGGAACGAATGCCAGTGCCCCTAATGTGGCTCGGCAACTATCATTCTTTTTCCTGTTTTGCCCAAGGAAGTTTGCAGAATCCTTTTTTGAACTCTTGCCAGCTTGATTGTAAAGGCAGCTCATCCGTATTAAATCAGGCTACTTCACTTAGCTGCTCTTTAGACACCCCCCCCCCCAATGAATCCGATGTTGTGGTACACCGCCTGCAATACACTTTAATATCTCAATCTACGCTCATTTAGGCAGGCTACAGATAAATTTGTGTGGTCTTTTTGTCTGTCACCAATAAATTTCACACAAATGGCTTTTTCATTGTCTAAATGTCTGCATTGTGGTTTGTTTTCCCTTCAGGAATCTATCTTTATTGTCTGCTGATGTTTCAAGCCACTTGTTTTGCAGAGGATTATGATTTGCCTGAGATAGAATTACCAGGGCCAAGAATGGGATAGGGATCGTCCAGACCAAACTCTCTGCTACATCTCCATCCATACCTGTCCCAATCCTGAAGTGTTTTTCAGTCCCTGCTTGGCCTGATTTTAAAATGTGCAAAAGCCTATGAAAGGTTGGAGGGGAAATGAAGGAAGTAGCTTTTTCAAGGAGATCCCTTTGCTTGAGAATTGTTCATTTTGCCCCAGAAGAGCTCAATTCTGGGCAAGGTCTCTTCTCTCCCTTGACACTCCACTGCATCTGCCGCCAACCTGCAACCGCTAAGGATTCTTTTCTAATTGGCTCGGACGTCTTTTGCCATTAGTTTCCGGACAAAATATGAATACAAACTGTATAAAATTGACATAATTTTCTTCACTTGTATTTTTGTTATTGAGCAAGTTTATCAAAATAAATTGTCTACTTAATGAAACATGTGGCTTGATGGTAATGATTGTGATTGTTATTTACAAGGGCTTGCTGAGTGTTGTGGCAAATACATTCTCAGGTTGCATATTATTTATTATGTTTATCATTATGTTTATTTATATCCCGCTTTTTTCTCCACAAAGAAGATTCAAAGTGACTTGCATTAAAAGCAGTTCAACAAAATTTGAAATCTGCAAACATAAAAACATTAAAACAACTAAATACCAATGTTATTTTTTTAAAATCACACTTAAAATCCATAAAAAACATATTCAACCCGTGGATGGTTAATAATGTCTGGCCATCTATGTGCACTTCATGCTTATAAGGATATGGTTAAACTATCACTCCCATCATCCCGAGTCCACCCCCCCCCCCCAAATTGCAACATCTACGATCCATACTTTGTTTTCCCCCACGATCATGAGGTCAGGAGTCTTATGCTCCAAAACTGTCAGTCTGAATTCAGAAGTCCCAGAGTAGTTCGACATGTTCATTTTCTGTAACTTTTTCAAGCTTGTGATCTCACTAGTTCTTTGTGGCACAAGTTCCAGTGTATCATTTGAGTACCAGTATTCTGTCTCTGCTTGTAGTCCGACTGTGCGATCTTCTTGCCACAGCTGAGGATGTGATCCAGCGTTTTGTCTGCTTCCTTGCAGAGTCTACACTTGGAATCTGTCATTGACTTTTCAATTCTGGCTTTGCTGGCATTTATTCTAATGGCTTGTTCTTGGGCCGCCAGAATGAGGCCCTCCGTCTTGTTTTTCATAGTTCAATTTGTGAGCCACAGCCATGTTTTTTTCCTTGTCAATCTTGCTCTCAATTTTTTCCTGGCCTTGTCTTACTCAACTGCCGAGTATGCCTTCCCTGTTTGGCACAAGTCTGCCCATGCAAAGCAGGTGAACATAGCATTGAACGAAACATGCAGAATAATCACAGGATGTCTTAAACCTACACCTGTTGATAAACTCTACACAAGCTAGCTGGCATTGCCCCCCTGATGTGTGACAGGAAGTTGCTGCTAAATGTGAGAGGAATAAGGTTGAACGCTGAAAGTCATCCACTACATGGCTACCAGCCTTCTCCCAGCAGACTCAAATGAAGGAAAAGCTTTATGAGAACTACCACTCCTCTTGGCGTCCCCCCAGCAAAAGCAAGGGTATCCCTCTGGGCAGGTAAACCAGGAAATCCCAACTGGATCCCCCCCTCCCCCGTGGGGGTCTTCCTCCAGGGGCAAACCAAGAATAGGCAACTTGGAAGTCTCTGAATAGACTCAGAAGTGGAGTGGGCAGATCAAAAGACAACCTGGCAAAATGGCACTACCTAAAAGAATCCCACAGCTTGTGTGACTGGAGCAAGAACATAACTGCGCATCTTGTCCACTGTGCCCTGTCTCGTGTACAGAGGAGGAATTGTTGGAGGCTACAGACAGTGCCGTTGCTATTGCCCATTTTTGGCCAAAAGATATTTAGCCACCTGCGCACCTTCTATTTTTATCAGTTTAATACTAATTTATACAAAGCCTGGAATCCCAGGTTTTGGCGGTGACCAGGGAAGCATTTGCACAGGTAAAACTTGTGCGCCAGCTGCGCCTGTACCTTGGGAAGTCTGACTTGACCACGGTAGTCCACGCTCTGGTTACATCCTGTATAGACTACTGCAACGTGCTGTACATGGGGTTGCCTTTGAAGATTGTCCGGAAGCTTCAAATGGTCCAACAAACAGTAGCCAGATTGCTAACAGGAATTGCGCTCAGGGAGCGTACAACGATCTTGCGCCAGCTGCATTGGCTGCCAGGTTGCTATCGGACACAATTCAAAGTGCTGATTTTAGCCTATAAAGCCCTAAATGATTCCGGCCCAGCTAACCTATCCGAACGCATCTCCCCTTATGAACCATCTAGGACCGTAAGATCGTCTGGGGAGGCCCTGCTCTTGTTACCACCTTTGTCACAAGTACGTTTGTGGGAGACAAGAGACAGGGCCCTCTCGGTGGTGGCCCCTTGGCTATGGAACACCCTCCCTATAGAGATTAGATCGGCCCCCTCCCTTTTAACATTTTAGAAAAAGTCAAGATGTGGCTTTTTGCACAAGCGTTTCCAAATGTAGATTAACTGACATAGGAAAATGGAACGACTAGACATTGAGACTGGACAACGTTTTTAACAAGGAGACACTATATTTTATTGATTAGTTTTTATTATATGTTATGTTTTTAATTTTATTTATGATATCGTAAGCATTGAATTGTACCCTGTTAACCGCCTTGAGTCGGGCTGAGAAAGGCGGTATACAAATACAGTAAAGAAATAAATAATGTATGCAATGCTTTTGATACGAAATAAGTAAATAAGGAACTGACTCTAGGGAGTGCCTTCTTTGGCCAGATTGCTCTGCACTGTATTTTTACGGTATTCGCTCTTTGCCTTTTGCACTTTTTGTTAATGTGTTCATTATGCTGTGGCCCAGTCCCTTTCTGCTCCCAGAGAGATGCATTTTCCCTGCACCCTGCGCTCCCCTCTTCTGTGTGGAGAATGGTTGCTCCCGTTGCCCTTGGCAACAGGAACACAGTCCAAGCCAAGGGAGTTTTCCTTGGGCTTGGTCTTCCCATGTGCAAAAGGAGGGGTGCCTGTCTGGAAGAGTGAGTTGCTGAGGGTAAGTCCAGGCTCTTTGGAGGAGGCTGTTTGGAATTGGAAGGCGCTGGAGCCCCAGTTCAGGAGAGAAAAGGGGCCACATGGGGCATCACTTCAGCCAGCTGTAGGCTACAGAGTGGGCTTTGAATAGCAGTGGATAAGGAAGAGTAGTCCTGAGTATGTGCAAAGTTGTTTTGCCTTTACCTTTCAGAGAAGGAGCTACAACAGGTCTGGGCAAACTTGGGCCCTCCGTCCAGGTGTTTTGGACTTCAACTCCCACAATTCCGAACAGCCTTAGGCCTTTTCCCCTTCAGCCGCTAACCAGCTATTAGGAATTGTGGGAGCTGAAGTCCAAAACATTGGAGGGCCAAAGTTTGCCCATGCCTGGCCTATAGCCATAGACTTCAAATACGCTTATTCTTAGTGTCTTGGTTTTTAGGCCATCAGTATATAAAATCAACAATACATTACACACACACACACAGTGTTCCCTCACTACTTCGCAGTTCGCTTATTGCGGACTCGCTGTTTTGTGGATTTAAGAAAATATTAATTTAAAATATATATCATGGTATTTTTGCTGTTTTGTGGGGTTTTGCTGCTGCCGCTCTCCGAGGCACTTTCCCTCCTCAGTCCTCCCTCCCTCCCGCCTTGAAGGGCCTTTCCTTCCTTTCCTTTCCTTCACTTTATTTTAAGTTTATAAAGACTTAAAATAATGTATAAATATTAAAATAAATAGAGCATCCCTACATCACAGTTTTTCACTTTTTGCAGGAGGTCCTGGAACCTAACCCCAGCAATAAGTGAGGGAACACTGTGTGTGTGTAAGTGTGTGTGTCTGTGTAATGTTCGTTTGTGGGATTAACATAACTCACTGGGCAAATTGACACCAAATTTGGAAACAATACGCCTATCAAGCCAGTGAGTGACCATCACTCATAAAAACACTGAAAAACACAGCAGAAGAGACTGTAAAGGCAATTTTTTAATAAAAAAATACAATGCATGCGCGTAACCACATATATACACAAATGTATACACACACATATACACATATATACACACAGACTGGGCCACAGCAACGCATGGCAGGGGACAGCTTTATGTGTGTGTGTGTGTGTGTGTGTAGTTATATATATATATATAGAGAGAGAGAGAGAAAGAGGTTAATATCTATCTATTACCATAATTAGAATCAGTAAAATCTGGCTATAACTGTTGATTAAAAAGTCCATAAATCAATGTAGCAGCCAACGGTATCCCCATAGAATGTAGATATAAAGTGCAATTGCCAGTCAGTTCTGGCTACTGTCTAATAGGCCTGGTCAATTTCATCGGATGTCCTCGGAACTGGGAATGATTTCACTTTTGAACCGTTTATGAAGCGCTTTAAGCAACCCGGAAGTAAATTACCAAATTCGAAGCCACCTCTGCAATTTTCGTAAGGGAAATCGCCATTTTCGGAAAGGGTTTTCCCTTCCCTGGCCTTCCCTTCCATGCGGAAGCCCATAGCTTCCCCCCGGATCTGAAAGGTTCCTTTCAGATCTTCAGATCCGGAAGAAAGACGCCTTTCAGATCCGGATCTGAAAGGCATCCTTCAGATCGGGGAGAAGGTATGGGCTTCCTCTGCTAGACCTAACGCAAGGGAAGTCAATCCACTCCAAAGTGGGTGTTTTGACCCACTTTGGGGCAGATTGGCTTCCCTCAGCATTGGATCTAACGCGGGGGAAGCCAATCTGCTCCAAAGTGGGTGTTTCAACCCAGTTTGAGCAGATTGACTTCCCCTGCGTTAGGTCTAGCGGAGGTAAGCCAATGCATTCCAAAGTGGGTTAAATGCGTGTCAGCCATTAACGAAGCCATTACGAAGTTCGGAAGTACATCCGAATCAATTTTTTTAAAAAAACACTGAAAACTTCAGAAATCTATCAGATACGAAGCACCAGCGCCTTCTACATCCAAAGTGAGTTTTTATCCATTCCCCCGAATCAACCAGCCCTAGGGGTCCTCAAACTAAGGCCCAGGGGCTAGATACGGCCCTTCAAGGTCATTTACCCAGCCCTCACTCAGGGTCAATCTAAGTCTGAAACAACTTGAAAGCACACACAACAACAACAACAACAACAACAATCCTATCTCATCATCCAAAAGCAAGACCACACTTCCCATTGAAATACTAATAAGTTTATATTTGTTAAAATTGTTCTTCATTTTAATTATTGCATTGCTTTTAAGTGTTTTTGCACTACTAATAAGGTAAGTGCAGTGTGCATAGGAATTCATTCATTTTTTTTCAAATTATAATCCCGCCCTCCACCAGTTTGAGGGATTGTAACTTGGCCCTCTGTTTAAAAAGTTTGAGGACCCCTGGTCTAATACATTATCAAAGGCCTGCTGAAAAAAAACAAGTTTTTAACTCTTTCCAAAAGAGCTGTAATGGGGGGGCTTGTCTAAGTTCCCTGGGAAGGGTGTTCCAGAGCCATGGGGCCACTACCGGGAAGGCCCTCTTCCTTGTCCCCACCCACCGTACTTGAGATGGAGGTGGGACTGAGAGGAGGGTCTCCCCAGCAGATTTTAGAGATAGAGCTGGTTCATAGGGGGAGATGCGTTCTTTAACTGTGCGAAGGCTCTCCCAGCCACCGCTGACACCTGACCTGCAAGCGTCAGCGCTGAATCCAGGAGGACCCCGTGACTGCAGACCTGTGTACTTAAGGGGAGGTGTAACCCCCCTCCCCGATTTTAGTATGGCTTTAGTATGAAATGAGTAGTTTTTCATGTAGTACACTTTCCTTTTAATCTATATAAATAAAAATGTAATATTCATTTGTGTGATTAACATAACTCAAAAACCACTGCATATATACACACACAAAACACATATACACAGACTGGGCCACAGCAATGCTTGGCAGGGGACGGCTAGTTGTCAATATATTTCCTTCATAGTTAAAAGATACTAATTTAAATACATTAAAACATCCTGATGGGCAAACAGATGGCAAGTGGTAGATGGCACATGTTCTGTATCTCAAAAACCAGGGCTAGGAGGAGAAAACTGGTTGTATTTTTGAAATCAGCTGGTCAAATATACCTAGAAATAGGGCTAACATTGGAGTCACCTAAATGTGTGTTGGCCAAGGAAATTGCAGGCAATCTAACAGAAATGTGAGTCTTACTATACAACTGTATAGGACAGTTTTCTAAGCAAGGCAACATGCTATTTGAAAATTGCTTTTCCTTTTAAAACAACAGAAAGCCCTACATTTTGCCCAAGTAGAAGATGACGCACTTACTGGACAATGAGCTATTCTTTAAACACCTGAGGTAAGATTATTTTAGCCTTCGGCCACTGTGATAAGATTCTCATAAACAGAAATGCAGCCTTAGCAGTTTTCATGTATGGTTTTTCCCCCCTGTATTGCCAGAAATAGCTAAACAATAGCCTGGTTTTTTGAGACCTTTGTGAAAATACTGCACACACGTGCTTCTTTCATGTTCTGTACGGAGAATTTAGTTTTGGGACTTCCACTTTCATCATCCCTTCCTACAAGTTGATGTCTATGGATGATAAAAATACACCCTTTTTTGGCTTCAGATTTGCCTCTCCGTTGATCTGGTTGCTTTAAAAATGTAATAGTTCAATAGAAACAAAATCCATTATTATATCTTGCTGCTGAAGATTTTCTGCTTCTAGAAATGTGTTGCATCATAATATTAATAAATCCTACTGTCTAACTCAGGCATGAGCAAACTTCATCCCTCCAGGTGTTTTGGACTTTAACACCCATAATTCTTAACAGCCTCAGGCTCTTTTCCCCCTCAGCTGCTGGGAGTTAAAGTCCAAAATACCTGGGGGGCCAAAGTTTGCCCATGCCTGAGTCTAACTGAACATATGGAATTATTATTGTTGTTATTATTTGAAACACAAGTTTAATACACAGCAAACAAGATCACTATGTTGGCTGTTGTATTGGATCACACGTCGGACACTTCCCAAGTGTCTAGGACTGTGTGATGTATCGGCGAATAATGCATGCAGATCCCAGTAGGGTGGCCTTTTGCAGCTGACAGACGGTAATTTTGTCAGCACCAACTGTGTTTAAGTGCAGGCCAAGGTCTTTAGGTGCTGCACCCAGTGTGCCCATCACAAGCCATTAACGTGTTGTAAACAAACTTCCAAAGAACATGATGTCTAAGAAAAAGATAAATCAAAGAACAAATTGATTTGAGTCACCTGCATCGAATTCAGAATCATTTAAGTGTCCAATTCAAAGTTGATAATATGGGATACTGGTTTATATGGCAGTGTAGATCCAGCCTGCATCACCAGCTATTCCCAGTTCTACAGATTCACTCATAAAAGGGGAAATCATAAGAAAAATGGAATCTGGTAAAAGACAAAATCATCCCTGGATGCACTTTGGAAGACAGTTTCATGCACTCTGTAGCAGATTTTAAATGTTCTGTTTTACTCTCGCAAGACTTCCCAGACCTATTTTTTTAACTACATATTGCTGAAACATATTGAATTGATTTTATTTTCTATTTTGTGATGCAGGAACCTATCCCTAGTTTTTCTATATTATTTATATCTCTGGTATCACATTATCTGTTAAAACAATACAGTAGTCACTCAGTTAACCGAAACTCAAACTACTGGAACTCTCAAGCAACCAGCAAAAAAGCTTAACTAAAATTGCATGTTGCATTCACAAAGCTGTTTTTATAATATTGTAAAACTATGTTATGTTTGTCTTATTGGCCTGAATTTGTGTTGTGGAAGGCTTTCATGGCCAGATTCACTGGGTTGCTGTGAGTTTTCCAAGCTGTATGGCCATGTTCCAGAAGCATTCGCTCCTGACATTTCATTCACATCTATGGCAGATATCCTCAGAGGTTGTGAGGTCTGTTGGAAACTAGGCAAGTGGGGTTTATATATCTGTGAAATGATGTTCAGGTTGGGGGGAAAAGCTCTTGTCTGCTTGAGGCAAGTGTGAATGTTGCAATTGGCCACCTTGATTAGCACTGAATGGCCTTATAGCTTCAAAGCCTGGCTGCTTCCTGCCTGGGGATCCTTTATTAGAAGGCGTTAGCTGGCCCTGATTGATTTTGTCTGGAATTTCCCTGTTTTTTGACTGGTACTGTTTATTTACTGTCCTGATTCTATAGTTTTTTAAAATACCGGTAGCCAGATGTTCATTTTCATTGTTTCCTCCTTTCTGTTGAAACTGTTCATGTGCTTGTGGATTTAAATTAGTTATCTGTGACTACACTAATGCTAATCAAGATTACATACTTTCCCACAGATCTCGCAACCTCTGAGGATGCTTGCCATAGATATAGGCAAAATTTTAGGAGAGAATGCTTCTGGAACATGGCCATACAGCCTGGAAAACTCACAGCAACCCCTGTCTTAATTTGCTTTGAATTACTCTATTTCAATATTAATATCAAGTCAATATAAAGTTTATAGTATGGTATAGTTTGGAGTATAGTATTCATTAGGTCTAGTATTCAACGGTAACTGAAGCAACCAGAAACTACATTTATCCAGGATCTACCAGTCCCTATGGGTGCTGGTTAACTGGGAGTACTGTAATAAGTTATACCAGTACATTATATCATGTGACTGTTGCCCAGAAGCGCTTATTTACATTTATATGCATAGCTCTTCAGACATCCTAAATTTTTATGCTAACGTTTGAAGCTGTGTTTATAACTAAAGAACACAATGAAGTTATCTGCATGCTGGACAGTTGTCATCTTATAATGTTAATATCAGGATATATCTGGAGAGGAAGGAACGAGTACTTATGTGGTATTGCAGTAACCATTATTTCCTCCTTTTGCAGCATACATCCAGAATCAAATGTTACTTTGCCAAAAGGGCGCAGATCATGGCAAAATGTTTCCATAACAGACTTTGAAGAGGATAATGGATTATTGGTTACTAATATCAACCAGACACAGGATTTACTGGTACTGTATGTGATCGGTGAAACTAAAGGGCTCAAGCTGTGAGGCTTATGGGACAAAAAATTCTGTTATGCAATTTGAACATATAGGTATTATTCTTGGAGGAGTAAGGGTCTGCTACATGTATACTGAATATATGTTTTTCCAAGATGGTGAAATTTGGCATGTTGGAGCCAGGTAGATAGATGGTGTAATATTTCACCATCTATCTACCTGGCTCCAACATGCCATATTTCACCATCTTCTGTTGAAGAAGCTGCCTTTTAAACTCCCTGAATGGAATAACAACAACAAGAAGAACAACAAGAATAAAGCTGTTCTGTTGAAGAAGCCATATTTTAAACTCCCAGAATGGAATAATAATAATAATAACAGCAGCAACAACAACAAATTTGGAAATAATTGCTTAAGATTGCCAAAATTGTTGTTGTAGAACCAGATCTTTTTGCATGTAACTGATCATCTGGATCCCTTTTCAATCTGGCATTTAACCTTGTTTGGGATCTGAAATCATCTTGAGCCACTTCAATATTGCTAATGGGATCTGAGGCATGAAGAATGGAGTGCATCTTTCTGAATTCTCTTTGACCTCTTAATAACACGATTTTAGTTGTATAATTCAGCCATTGGTTGTGCCTAATGTCAATGAAGAAGTGGATCATGGGATTTCTGGGCCTTCTGAACCAGCATGAGATTTTAAGTCCTGAAATTAAGTGTTCTGTGTCTCCTGCAGTTAGTGAAGGCGAAGGTGACATTCCAGAGAGGGGCCCAGAGAATTATTTCTCTAGGGAAACGAGTTCAGAGGATGAACCTCAAGGAGGAGAGGTGAATTAACTGATAGATAGGAGACTTAGTTTTTGCAAACTCCGAGCTGATTCACAGATTCGGTGAAGGTCACAGCACTTATCAGTTTGTCGTTATCAGCCGTTATCAGTTTGTCAGGGAAAACGGAATGATTTCATGGCTTTATTCGAGAGACCAAAGGGATTTTTCAGCAGTCTGGTCAACGTTGGAGTTTGAAGCAACATCTCTTGCCAAGTCCTAGTCAAGCTTGTTAATGCAATTCTAGTTTCATGTTTCCAGTTGATCATGTTCAATGCTTCCAAGTTTAAAGGATTGTTCCTGAATTTTGTGCATGGAATTTTATGCTGCCTTGTGTTTCCTGATTCTTTTGCATTCCTTGTTTTTCATGCAACTCTTGTATCTTGATTCTTATGGACTATTTCATACATTTAGACTTAGATGTTTTTACTATTTTGCTGAACTGCTTTTTATATATTCCTCAATAAACTGCTTTAGCAAAGCAGTTTATTGAAGAATATATAAAAAAGCAGTTCAGCAAAAATAGTAAAAACATTTAAGTTCAAATGTATGAAATAGATCATAAGATTTACATTGGTCTGGGGTGTGGTGGTTAAGTACAGAGGTTCTTCCTGTCCTGGAGCCCAACATTTAGTGCTATTAAGCCTTCTGAGAGACACTTTCTCAAATGGGGCTGGAAACACAGCTTGGGATCCTCAGAATTCATCCCCATAGTACTTTTCCTCAAGCTTTGCCTGATGGGTACCATACTTAGGTACTATCATATAGTCCTGAAAATGAGTTCTCATAAGATTGGTTCTGCACTGTATCTTGCAACAGCATGTCTGTATCATAACATAAAGCACTTCTTTTTATACCTTACATAATAATTACATACTCTCATGTAATTGTACTTCTTTTGTCAACAGAGACTTAGGAATACTGCTGAACTGTTTGCAGGGTTAAAAGCCACAGATAACTGGGTTAAAGTCTATGGTCTAGAAAACATGCACCTCACATTGGACAATCTGATCAAGAAGGGCAACGTTGTGATGTAAGTACATGGTCAACTCATTTCAGTCTGGTTGTGGTTGCTTGCTCATTCAGGTGCACTTGTTTCTTTTTAGAAACACAAGTGATGGGACAGAACATATTGAATTTACCAAGGAAGCCGTTCAAGATTTTGAAACTCAGTTACATGCGTAAGTAATCAACAGCATGTTCCTTCTTACGTTCACATGTGCGCATCGGACAGCAGTGGGCTACACAGACCACCCCGGTCTAATTTCCATCAAGGGCCAGATCAGCCTTAGGGCTGCCTTCAAAAAGCAATTGAATCCTTGGACGGAGAATCCTTGGATAGAGAGGGACAACTATAATTCTTTTACATAGTGGTCGGTGCTCTTTGGTTTTTACCCCATTTGCATCCCCAGTGTTACTGAATGACAACTCCCATTGTCCTGGAACTGTATAAGTTATAATTCCTTTTTGTCAGGCTTCCTCACCCACAGTTTTAGAGTAGTCACTTTTATGTTCATTTTATGAGGGTGGAGTTTAAGAAAACTCTTCCTGGTTTGTGTCAGCCATCAGAAACCACCAGGGAATTTTGGAAGCAAGACATGTCTGCAGTTGGTCCCAGTGAGATCTAAAGATTTTTATCAACCAATAATTAGGTAACCATTAATTAATTAACGACTTGGGCATTGGGTGCCCCAAGGCCTCTAACAGAGACAGCGAGCAAGGAAAACTGTCATCTATTCTTCTCCTCAGAAATCATCCATGACTGGCAGCTTCAGGAACAAGCAGTTCCCCTTAAAATTTTAAATATGGACCTTGTTGGCCAAGAACTCTGTCTGTTGGAGGTAGGTGTGAATGTTTCAAGGTGGCCAATTGAAACATTCACACCTACCTCCAAAAGACAAGAGTTCTTTCTCCCACCTTGGACATTCCACAGATATATTACCCACAATTTCCTAGTTTCCAACAGATCTCACAACCTCTGAGGATGCCTGCCATAGTTGCAGGCAAAACGTCAGGAGAGAATGCTTCTGGAACATGGCCATACAGCCCAAAGAAATTACAGCAACCCATGGGCTTTGTCGTTGGGAAATCAAATTAGTGTCTGGATGGAGATAGACCCAAGACCAGTTAATCAAGCGTTACCATTTCGTGAAAGCAATAATGTGGGCATTGATTCTGTGGGGTTCCTTGCTCAAATAGGAAGGCAATCCAGCATCCTTCAAGCTGACAAAAAATTAGGACATGGTAATAACAAAGAGACATTTAAAGCAACTTGGGTGCAACTGCATGCCCATGACTTTTGATTAACCACCATGCAGACTGGGGATGATGGGAATGGCAGCCTAACAGTACTTGTGAGTCTGAGGTTGGGGAAAGGTTAAAGGACTTTTTAAAGTTAGGCATCATATCCAAAAGCTTTGTATCTCAGTCCAAATACCACTCTCCTAACTAAACAGAACAAACAGCATCCTTCCAGATGTTGCAGTATCCCAATTCCCACCCACTCTAGTCATGATGTCTAATGATTAGGAATACAGGAGTTGCTGTATGCATCCGGAGGGCCACATGCAGTGATATGTTGAGCTGGATTCAGAGCACAGGCCTTAAGTTTGACAAATATGACATAAACAGTCTGATCCAGCTGCAACCGTACCTCATGAAGTCGGATCTGGCTGTGGTGGTCCATGCCTTAGTCACCTCCAGATTGGATTATTGCAATGTGCTCTACGTGGGGCTGCCCTTGAAGATGGCAGCCAGATTACTAACTGGAGGGAATTACAGAGAGTGGTCAACCCTCCTGTTTAAGGAGCTCCACTGGCTGCCGTTCATCTTCCGGTCCCAATTCAAGGTGCAGGTTCTTACCTACAAAGCCCTGAACAGTTTGGGACCTGCCTACCTGCGTGACCGCATTTCTGTCTACAAACCCATGCAATCTCTTTGATCATCCGGAGAGGCCCTGCTCTCGCTCATGCCCCTCGTGCGATTGGTGGGGATGAGGGAGAGGGCCTTTTCTGTGGTGGCCCCTCGACTCTGGAACTCACTCTCCAAGGATATTAGGCAAGACCTCACATTGGCAGTCTTTAGGAGGAGCTTCCAATGTGCCTTCCCTGAATAAAAGAACAATAATTCCCTGTTCTGACCAATTTTCTGCAAAATGTCCTCTGAAGCACTTTATTCTACTTTTGGGGCAATCAACCCAACCTTACCCTCTAAAAAACCCTGTTTAGATTCATTTTACTGCTATTCACACCCAGTGTTTTAAATTTTTAATCTATTAGATTTGGCCCTGTCCACAATGTTGGATCTTTGTGTTCTTAAATGTTTTGCTTTATTGTTGATATGTTATTTATAATGGTTTTGTATTGTTTTTTTTAAATTGCTCTGTTGATTTACTATTGTCGGGCTTGGCCTCATGTAAGCCGTCCCGAGTCCCCTTGGGGAGATGGTGGTGGGGTATAAATAAAGTATTATTATTATTATTATTATTATTATTATTATAGTGTAAGACAGTTAAGCTGTGTCTGCAAGCTCCTTCTCCTTTAGTAATCAATCGGCCAGGTTATTGTTTCCTGAAAGCTATAGTAGGCTGGGAAACACAAATTGCTAAATAGAAATGCTGGATCAGTCTACAACTACCATGTCAGACCACACAGAGAAGCCACTGAAATCCACAAGCATGTGGACAATTTCAACAGAAAGGAGGAAACCATGAAAATACACAAAATGCAGCTGCCAGTATTAAAAAATCTCTAAAATCAGGACAGTAAATAAAGAACAGCACTCAAAAACAGGGGAATTTCAGACAACAAACAATCAGGGACAGCTAATCACCTCTCAACAAAGGATTACCCAGGCAGAACTTAAAACTGTTAGGCCATTAAATACTAAATACTAAATTCCACAGACATATAAATCCCATTTTCCTAGTTTCCAACAGACCTCACAACCTCTGAGGCTGCCTGCCATAGATGCAGGCGAAACATCAGGAGAGAATGCTTCTGGAACATGGCCACACAGCCCAAAAAACTTACAACAACTCAGTGATTCCAGCCATGAAAGCCTTCGACAATACATGGCTAGCTAGTTTTTGGTGACTACAACTGTTTCTCCAGCTGCACAGAAACTAACTCACACACATTATTTAAAGTCGCAGCCACATATAGTCTTGGATGCATTTCATTACCTACCATCTTTCCTTTTGCATCAGTCTGCCTTGTTTTTTTTATAACAATGATTCTGCCAAGTTTGGATTAAATTAATCCCCAGTGAGTAAACTGAGCAAGGTGACCTGGTTTCGCTTTGCGTCTAACCCCCTCAATCCTTAAATCTGTTTGTTGTGTGTTATTTCCAAACAGCCGTTCATTGAAATTTATGTGCACACATAGTTCAATGAGAGAGGGCATATTTTGCATGCAGAAAGCCAGAAAATTCAGTCACTGGCATCTCTAATTAAAAAGGATCTAATGAAGTAGGTGCAGGCAAAAACACATCTGTCCCACCAGAGACCTCTCCCCAGAAGCCATTGTTGTGACCTATGCAGTCAATTGTTACCCTCTCTCTTCAGAATTATGATTGGGGGGGGGGATGCTCAAAAATCAGCATAATTTCATTATTTGTATTCATTCTGTTTCTCCTTTCCATCCCAACAGAGCTATTGATCTGTATGACAAGCGGATTCAGTGGCTGTTGCAGGGCAGCAAAAAGGTAATGTGCACAATTGATTCACTTTAAAGCCACCATTTATGAATTGTGAAGATGAAGATATAACAAAGTCAAGCAATGGAGTTAAGGGACAGCAATTTTCAGACAGAGATAGAAATCTTTCTCCATGCAGCCTATTGTTCTTGAGCCCATTGTTTTCTTGAGTTTGACAAGGACCCTAATATGTATGGGTTCTAGGTATGTCATTGGGTTTTAAAGCCCCATTTAGGTTAGAAGTGTGAAACACACCCAAATATGTTCTATTATATGTGGTTGACTTGTGACAAAGCAAAATAATATTGGAGGTGGATACAAAATTAGCTACAAGAGATATTTACAATCAGATCACAATTAGATCCAACATTATTTTTATTGGGACTTTCAAAAAACAAACAACACCATGCATTTCAAGTCAACAACAACAACAATTTTATTGATTAGCCAGAAGCCATATCAAATACAAACAGAACACAGACACATTGCAATGATTCTAAAAACAATCTGAGGAGAATTCTAGACCATTACATCAATTAAACCCCTGTTTTGCCCAGCAGGAGGGATTCTAAGGGAGGTGGTAACAATTCACAGGTCCTCATCTCCAACACAATTTATTCCAATTGCATCTATTTAATCAGATCTTAGTTTCATGGCTTTACAGAGAAAACGAGCAGTAGCATCTGTTATCAGCTTGTTGGAGCCGGCCAGCAGAAGTGAGACTTTTGCTAGAGGGTCCCAATGATTTTTTCCCACGAGAAATACCTCTAGCAGTTGTTTTCTCTCTATTTGATAGATTTTGCAATAGAGCAGAAGATGAGTTAGATCTTCGATCTCAGGGGCACCACAAATACAGATACGCTCTTCATAGGGAATTTTCTTGAACCTCCCATATCTCACCATTGAATCTAATTGCTCAAACCTGGCTCTAGTGAAAATTTTCCTTAGGTGGTGTAACCTTCCTTGCTGTAAGTAAGTGGTTAGTTGGAAGGATTTCTTAAAACCACTCAACCATCTCAGGGAAACAGTAGAACCCAAAGAGTCTATATCGGTTTGGGCCGCAATGTCATTAATTCGTTGACGCACTTCTTTGAAGTGCTTACTTAGCTCTTGACCAGATAGGTGGACTGGGAATATTACCTGAATGCCACACCTTCTGATGTAATCAAACAAATGGTCAGCCCCCGATTTATAAGAACTGCTAGATTGTTCCAGCAAACATAATTTTGGGAGGCGAGACGCCTCCATCTCCATGACCTTGAGCCAGTAGTTAAAGGCTCTGATCTTAGATTGTGTGCTAATAGAGAACATTCCCAACTCCGCCCTAACTGCCGCTGCTGGGGAGCTTCTATCAACCCCTAAAAACCACTTCAGATGTTGAGCTTGGGCCTTATCCAGGAGGGGAGTATCATTTGCACCCCAGATTTCAGAACCATAAAGAAGCAGCGGGGAGATTTTATGATTGTAAACTTTCAGAAGGGGAACGAGGGAGCCCGGTTGCCGTTGATTCAGCAGCTTTAAGTCAGTGTATTACTTGACTATTGCAACAGGACTAGTCTATGTACAAAACTGAAAGCTAAAGAACTACCTAAAAGACAGTGGGGAGATGGGAAGTCTTTTTCAGTCAGTCAGTCAGTAGCCTTTATTTCGGTCAACAAACCATCGGCTAAGTCAGGTGAAAGTAGAACAATAGAATACAACATTTAAGAAATTAATAACAACACATTTGGGTTATGATTAATAAGAACAAGTGTCACAGTTCGCTATCGGTTGAATGACTGTCTTTATCATTTAAAACAGGAACTGATTGCCAATTAATAATAAGTGTTCTGAGTACTCTTTGTTACACTCTTAGTGTTTACAGGTTATTAATGAAGCACTTTGAATATGTAATTATTATTTTGATTATTGTTTTGCAGTGAGGAGGGGGGAACAGTTTAAGTAGGGTTATATAGCAATATAATTCTGATGGGAGAAAACTGGTGTCTTTATGAATTGTATGGTAATACTTACATTACTAAATATTAAAAGTATAGATTTTTTAAAATACCATTGATACACCTAGAAGCCATTATGTATCAATGACTTTCCAGTTTCCATAATATAGCTCTAGTTATAGGGAACATAGAACCACACCTGGAATAATGTCTCCAATTCTGGGCAGTTCAATTTAAGGGAGATGTTGACAAGCTGGAATGTGTCCAGAGGAGGGCAACAAAAATGATCAAGGGTCTGGAGAACAAGTCCTATGAGGACTTTAAGAGTTGGGCATGTTTCGCTTGCAGAAGAGAAGGCTGAGAGGAGACATGATGAGGGCCATGCATCAAGATGTGAGGGGAAGTCATAGGGAGGAGGGAGGAGGCTTGTTTTCTGCTCCCCTGGAGACTAGGATGTGAAACAATGGCTTCAAACTACAGGAAAGGAGATTCCACTTGAATATTAAGAAGAACATCCTGGCTGTGAGAGCTGTTCAGCAGTGGAACTCTTTGCCCCGGAGTGTGGTGGAGGGTCCTTTTCTGGAGGCTTCTAAACAGAGGCTGGATGGCCATCTGTCGGGGGTGCTTTGAATGCAATTTTCCTGCTTCTTGGCAGAATGGGGTTGGACTGGATGGCCCACGAGGTCTCTTCCAATGCTATGATTCTATGATTCTATAGAGTCAGAAGTGAATACAAGGGCCAACTGCTGTTGGGCAGATATTAAGGGGCACATAGAGAGCTTTATTCTTCGTGCAAAACTGTCTTGTTTAGGCTTGCCTTTGACTGAAGCCCCCGGATATTGTAATTGTCCATTGCTACTGTCGTTGCATTATTTGCAACTTTTATCTTTCGCTGTTTTATGATGTATTGCTGTTTTACTGTGTATTTTGATATGTATGTGAACCGCCCCGAGCCGGCTGGGAGGAGTGGAATATAAGATCGAACAAATAAAAATAAATAAAAATAAAATAAAATAATCTTCATTATTGTTGTTGTTGTTTGATTCTTTATATGTCTTAGGAGTGGCCACTGCATCATTCTCTCCTGCTAATGCCAGGACTACAGCTGTTGCCAGCAAATTGCTGAGGAATTTAGGAATTAAGCCCAATGGAGGGAAGGACTGTTTACAATGATATTTAGCAGTGATCCAAATTAATCACAGCATGGTATTTTTTCCAGTTCTTCCCTTGTTTTCTCCTCTCCAGATGTTTGGCATTGTTCAAGGCAGCAAAATTGGAGTGCTAGTTGACACATCTGATATCAGTTGTAAACCAAGGCTGCATGAATTTCAGAGAGATCTTCTGGTAAATATTGCTGAAGGCTGGTTTGGTTTTTAATTGAAGAATCGCCTTTAAATTAATGATGCTCGGAGTGGGCGATGGATGAGACACTGGGCTGGAAATAGTGAACCTGTGAATTCAAAATTGCATTTGGTGATGGAAACCTTTTGTTTTATTCTTAAGTTGCTAATAGATGAGCAGCTGTGCTACATGAAGGAACTGTACCTCCTTTCCTTTGGCACTGAGGTTTCGTCTCTTTGGGACCAACCACAAGCAATCAGTGTGAATGTGTAAGTGTAATGGCTTTGCTGTTGAGTTTTTCTATGTCCTCTTGCTTACTTAGGTCTTTTCATATTCTCATAGGCCCCATCTCCACTGACCATTTAATGCAGTTCGAGGTTAGCTTCAAACAGCAATAGCCAGGCAATGAACTGCTATAAAAGTGCATGAAAGAAAGCCCTTAATGTGCATCAATTCTCTGTGGATTCTTTAATTGCCATACGGGCATGAAACTGATTCCAGGATTCCCCATGTAATCATCTGCACAGTGTAACTACTTTCTTCAGTACCAACTTGAAACTGCATTGAGTGATCAGCGTAGTTAGTGCCATAGAAAGAATCCCATATCTATCTAGTTTAGTGTGGGTAAAGGTAAATGCTTCCCCTGACATTAAGTCTAGTAAAATCCGACTCTGGGGACTGGTGCTCATCTTAATGTCTAAGCCAAAGAGCCAGCGTTGTTCATAGACACCTCCAAGGTCATGTGGCCAGCATGACTGCATGGAGTGCTGTTACCTTCCCGCAGAAGCAGTACGTATTGAGCTACACACATTGGCATGTTTTTGAATTGCTAGGTTGGCAGAAGCTGGGGCTAACAGTGGGAGCTCACCCCGCTCCCCGAATTCGAACCACCGATGTTTTGGTCAGCAAGTTGAGCAGCTCAGCGGTTTATCCCGCTGCACTATTCGGTGCTCCAGTGTGGGTGTCTACAGCTAAATCCCAAGCCATCTAACCTATTTAAATACTTCTAACAAAGAAGTACACATAATAGTCTATGACTGCATGGAGCGCCGTTACCTTTTCACCGGAGCGGTACCTATTGATCTACTGACATTTGCATGTTTTTTAACTGCTAGATTGGTAGAAGCTGGGGCTGACAGCAGAAGCTCACGTCGCTCCCCAGATTCGAACCTGCGATTGTTCAGTCAACAAGCTCAGCAGCTCAGCCCACTCCACCACTGGGGGCTCCTTCATAAGATTAGGCTGTCATTTTTGAAGAGTATACATCAGAAGCACTTTCTGAAAAGTTGGCCAACCATATTGCTCTGCTACTTTTATGTATAACAGCAGTTTTATGTGAATTGCAATAGTTTCCACTTCGTTTCCACTATGATTTCCACCCAGTTTTATTGCGACCCCGGTGGCACAGTGGGTTAAAGCGCTGAGCTGATGAACTTGCTGACCGAAAGGTTGCAGGTTCGAATCCGGGGAGCGGGGTGAGCTCCCCCTATTAGCCTCAGCTTCTGCCAACCTAGCAGTTTGAAAACTTGCAAATGCGAGTAGATCAATAGGTACCGCTCCGGCTGGAAGGTAATGGTGCTCCATGCAGTCATGACCTTGGAGGTGTCTATGGACAACGCCGGCTTTTTGGCTGAGAAATGGAGATGAGCACCAGTCCCCAGAGTCGGACACGACTGGATTTAATGGCAGGGGAAAACCTTTACCTTTACCTTAATGCAAACTCTCAGTGCTTAACTAGTAAACTACAAAATGGCTTACAACGAAAATACCGGAAATGCCACCTCTTCCCATGTAAACCTTGCTTTGTATGAACTTGGAATGTTACTATTAAAAAGCCGGGCTCGGTCCCACATTTTAGTAGAGAGCACCCAGGCCCAGTTCAGTTTACATCAGGAAGCTTTTACATCAGGAAAGTTTTTAATGCATTGGAGTAATTACTACAATTACCATTACAATGGAGTACAAATGTAACATTTCAGTTTCTGGCTTTGTGTGCTGAGGTTTTTAATCCAAAACATCTGAGGGCTTGTAAATAAACTCTTACTGTTTACTTTACTGTTCCTGGCTTCTTAAGGTGGTCTGGATCACGACAGGCCTGGTATCTAATGAACATTGCATCAACGCATCGTTCCTCCTCCAGTTACCGCCTGGCAACATATATGCTATTCCCTCTACAAAATAATGTAGATTGTGTTTTTGGATTAGTGGATATTAACAGGGAATTAAGGGCTAAATCCAGTTATCAGTCCCAACTAGAACAAACCCACTGAGATGAATGGCATTTGGTAAATTCAGCGGTAATGTCAGTAGTTCTATTCTAATTGTGAATATAAATTGGATTTAACCTGATGGTTTTCACTCAAGTTAAGAGAAACTGATCTAAAGGAAACCTGCTGTGTTCAATTTCTACACATACTGTGGTTTTGCCATTGTGAGGAAGCACTAAAACGTAGGAGCCCCGGTGGGTTCAGATCCAGGGATTGGGGTGAGCCCTTGTCTGTCAACTCCAGCTTCTCATGTGGTGACATGAGAGAAGCCACCCACAAGATGGTAAAACATCTGGGCATCCCCTGGGCAACATCCTTGCAGACGGCCAATTCTCTCCAACCAGAAGCGACTTGCAGTTGCTCAAGGGAGTGGGGTGAGCTCACATCTGTCAGCTCCAGCTTCTCATGCAGGGACATGAGAGAAGTCTCCCATGGGATGGTAAAACATCCGGGCATCCCCTGGGCAACGTCCTTGCAGACGACCAATTCTCTCACACCAGAAGCAGCTTGCAGTTTCCTGACATGGAAAAAAAACCTAAAAAGTGATTTACTTGTAATCTGAAGTTGTGTCAGCCCAGGAAAAGAATCGCCACCTGTCTCTCTGGTGAGAATAAACTTGTCCTGAGGCTGTTGAATGACAAGGAGTGTGCTTATTCTTAGAAGAAGAATTTCTAGCTAATGCCTGTAAAAAAAACAGCCAGATCTGATGTGGAAATAAACACAAAATACTCCATAAGAATTCAACTAGACAGGGGCGGTAAATGAATACAATTTATTCAGCATGGTGCATCAGGAAAGAATAGCAGTATGTAAACTGACACTCTGATTCCACCCCCAATTTATCACACACCTCATGTTGATAAATAAACCCTAGTTATTGCAAAACCAAGCAGAAATATAAGGTAAAAGTAAAGGTATCCCCTGAAGTTAAGTCTGGTGATGTCCGACTCTGAGGGGTGGTGCTCATCTCCATTTCTAAGCCGAAGATCTGGCATTGTCCATAGTCACCTCCTAGGTCATGTGGCCGGCATGACTGCATGGAGCGCCATTACCTTCCCGTCTCCAAGTTCATGTGGCCGGCATGGCTGCATGGAGCACCAGTACCTTCTCGCTGCAGCGGTACCTATTGATCTACTCTCATTTGCATGTTTTTGAATTGCTAGGTTGGCAGAAGCTGGGGCTAACAGTGGGAGCTCACCCTGCTCCTTGGATTCGAACTGGCATTTCCTTTGGTCAGCAAGTTCAGCAGCTCAGCGGTTTAACCCGCTGCGCCACCCTGGGCTCCCTAGCAGAACTATACATGTTGATATTTGTCCTTCAGTTATATAAATCCCTGGAATATGATGATTTTCTATATCTTAGCAATGCACAACATGCAAGGTCACTTTATTTCAGGCATGGGCAACTTTGGCCTTCCACGTGTTTTGGACTTCAACTCCCAGAATTCCTAACAGTCTACCTGTTGAGAAGTCCAAAACACTTGGAAGACCAAAGTTGCCCATGCCTGCTTTATCTGAATGTCATGGTTTCCATCTGTTCTTCTGCTTGGCTTTTAGACCTCTATGGAAATTTCCATCAGCCTCTTTGACTAGCTTGCCTGAGCTTTAATGGTTTCTGGAGCAGTGCATCTGGGTAATTGCTGCTTTTTGTCTCAGGGATGTTGCAGGAGGTTGCCCTGGTGATGTCATTAAGCAGGATGCATCAGCCAAAGATGCTCAGAGCATGTCATTCAAATAAAAACAAAGCAAATGCTGACAAATGAGAAACTTATTTTGTGGTTGGAAACTGAGGTCTCCAAACTCTGCACTCTGCAAAAAGCAAACGTGTCAGGCCTGTTTTTAACACCTTTGTAACCTTGAAGCAGCTATTGTGAAACAGCCCATAGAGGCAAGGGCTAGCAGCATACAGTAAAATACAGTATTGTGTGTGTATGTTTATTTGCATATGGACAAGTGAATAGCTAGGCCTATTTAAGGAATTCTCGGACTTTCTAGAATCCCCATTTCTTCCTAAGACTCAAGAGAAAGAACTAGACCCTGATGCTGGCCTGCCAGATACATACAGAAAGGAAAATGTGATGATATTACAGTAGGCCCATGTATTATGCAAGTTCATGTTACGTGGTTTCAGTTATGTTTAAATATCTCTTTACTTTATATTTCCTTACTATCTATCCCCTCTTCCTCCCCATAACGTTACTCCTAAACACCTTGAGTAGATCAATAGGTACCTCTTCTATGGGAAGATAACGGTGCTCCATGCAGTCATGCTGGCCACATGACGTAGGAGGCATCTACAGACAACGCCGGCTCTATGGCTTAGAAATGGAGATGAGCATCAACACAACTGGACTTAATGTCGTGTAAAACCTTTACCTTATTTGGATATTGATAATACAGTCATTAGGAGCCCCTGGTAGTACCATGGGTTAAACCACTGAGCTACTGAACTTCCTGATCAAAAGGTTGGCGTTTCGAATCGGGGGAATGGGATGAGTTCACGCTGTTAGCCCCAGATTCTGCCAACTTAGCAGTTTGAAAATATGTAAATGTGAGTAGATAAATAAGAACTGATCCAGTGGGAAGTATCAGCACTCCATGCAGTCATGCTGGCCACATGACCTAGGAGGAGTCTCCGGCTCTTTGGCTTAGAAATGGAGATGAGCACCACCCCCAGAGTCGGACTCGACTAGACTTAATGTCAAGGTGAAACCTTTACCTTAATACAGTCATGTACAAATGTACTATTTTTTTTACATTGTTTGGTACTAACTTGTATCTAATTGGCATGCAATCTATTCTACTTCCATTCCCCTCTGATAGCTTACATGAAGCAAGACAATGGGTCCAGCAACTGAAACCCAGTGGAGGCAGCAATTTACTGAAAGCTTTGAAGAAAGTCCTTGTCATAAAAGAACTGGATTCCCTTGTGATTATTGTTGCAAGCTGGTAGGTCATTTCTCTGAACCAACAGCAGATGCTTACTTTTTATTTGCTTGATAAACTTAATCCTTTGATTTAATTTGTTGATCTGGGTTTTGAGATGTTAATTTTTTCCATAATGTATTGTCCAAGGCTTTCATGGCTGGAATCATTGGGTTGTTGTAAGTTTTTCGGGCTGTGTGGCTATGATCCAGAAGCATTCTTTCCTGGCGTTTCACCTACATCTATGGAAGGCATCCTCAGAGGTTGTGAGGTCTGTTGGAAACTTGGAAAATGGGGTTTCTATATCTGTGGAATGTCCAGGGTGAGAGAAAGAACTCTTTATCTGTTGGAGGTACAGTATGTGTGAATGTTTCAATTGGCCACCTTGATTAGCATTTAATGGCCTCGCAGTTTGAAGGTCTGTCTTCTTATTGCCTGGGGGAATCCTTTGTTGAGAAGTGATTAGCTGTTCCTGATTATTTCTTTTCTGCAGTTCCCCTGTTTTTGAATGTTGCTCTTTGTTTACTGTTATAATTTTAGAGTTTTTTTTAATACTGGGAGCCAGATTTTGTTCATCTTCATTGTTTCTTCCTTTCTGTTGAAATTGTCCACATGCTTGTGGATTTATTTATTTATTATTCGTTCTTATATATCGCTCCTTCCGGCGGGCTCGGGGCGGTTTACATAAAAACATATAGCATAATCACAGTTTAATACAGCAGCAATAAAATCTAAAAGTCTAAAAACATAACTACACCTAAACAAGCATCAACATAGCAATTACAAATACATTCCAATGGCTTCCAATGGCAACTCCCCTGACATGGGAGTTGTTAGACTGGTCCAGCATTCCTGTGTTCCACAGATATATAAACCCCATTTTCCTAGTTTCCAACAGACCTCACAACCTCTGAAGATGCTTGCCATAGATGCAGGCAAAATGTCAGGAGAGAATGCTTCTGGAACATGGCCATACAGCCTGGAAAACTTAAAACAACCCAATTTTTTCATAATGTTTAGAATAACTTTTCTTCTTTCTCAAACTAGTCCAGATCAGTCTTCGGGAATGTTGTCCGACTATATCCAACAAGGCACAGTGGGGAGAGATCTGATAGTCCATACTGTCACATATGATTGCAGCAGTCACGTTCCTTCTGTAAGTCTGTAGTTGACATAATGTACATACTTGAAATGCAGGAAGCCTTTGCTGTCCCTAGTTGCAAAGAAATGGTAGCAAGTGAAGAAGGATCTCCATCTGAGATTGAAAGTGGGATCTGCAGATGGATGAGGAACTTTTTGAAAGGCCCTTTAATAGGATTGTTTGAGAGTTCTAGTTAATGTCAGTACTTAAAATAATTTATCAAAATTCACAAACTTCTTGATGTTCAGGATAGAAAAAATGTCAGATGTAATAGAACTGCGTGCATGTGTAAACTGAGTGTGATCATTTTGGACAAGCTGCAGTGAATCATGATTGTTTTCTAGTTAAGTCTAGGTTTCTTCTCCTATTCTTTATAAAGTTCTGGTTTAGTGACCTTGATACCTTTGGACTCTTTCTAAATTGAGTACTTTTCTTTAATACAATCAATACAGGCTGTCGTAAAAAGCATGGCAGAAGATGTGAGAGGCAGCTACCATTGTTATTCAACCAAGGGGGAAGTAAGTGATGTTTAATCAGAGTTGCTTGTGCTCTAATTTAAATAGTTGTCATGCAGATTCCTGCCATTTCACAGGCTCATGTCACAGGTTATCTAGTAAATAAGAATCTTCCTCTTTCAAGATGCTGATATACAACAGCATAAAAGGGAGCAGATCCATCCTTATTTTAAGATTAATGGCAGCATTGCTAGAAAATATTTTATTTCATGCCAGTATCACACACCTGAGGCTCCCGTTTCTGGCCTTTGGTTACAAAATGAAAAATAAAAATTGCACAGGATAGATACAAGGGGCCGCAGTGGCGCAGTGGGCTAAACCACTAAACTGAAGAACTTGCTGAACTGAAGGTCAGTGGTTCTTATCTGCGTGACGGGGTGAGCTTCCATTGTCAGCCCCGGCTTCTGCCAACCTAGTAGAGTGTTGTCGAAGGCTTGAATGGCCAGAATCACTGGGTTGCTGTGAGTTTTCCAGGCTGTATGGCCATGTTCCAGAAGCACTCTCTCGTGACGTTTTAACCTGCACACAACATATTATTTGAGAGTGCAGAAATGCTGGAGCACTCTAGCAACGTCCATGTCTGACTACTATACAGAGAAGCCATTGAAATCCACAAGCATGTGGACAATTTCAACAGAAAGGACAAAAGAACATAAGAACATAAGAAGAGCCATGCTGAATCGGACCTCAGCCCATCTAGTCCAGCATTCTGTATCACACAGTGGCCCACCAGTTGTACACGGGGATCTCGAGCAGAAGGAGGGCAAAACCCTCACCTGCTCCCGACCACAACCAGTACCCAGGAAATCCTGCCTACCTCAACCAACTCCGAGGTGGCACTTGAATGTCCTTTTCAGTAACTACCAATACACTTGGTATCCATGAATCTGTCTAATCCTGCCTTGAAGTTGTTCAGGCTGACAGCTGTCACAACCTCTTCTGGAAGTGAGTTCCATAACCCAATGACCCTCTGGGTGAAGAAATATTTCCCTTTATTAGTCCTAATTTTCCTACCTTGGAGCTTCAGGGAGTGCCCTCTAGTCCTAGTGTTTTGTGACAAAGAAAATAATTTTTCTTTATTCACCTTTTCTATCCCATGCATGATTTTATACACTTCGATCAAGTCACCTCTTAAACGCCGTCTTTCAAGGCTGAAAAGACCAAGGCGTTGCAACCTGGTTTCATAAAGGGAGCCGCTCCATCCCTTGGATCATTCTTGTTGCCCTTTTCTGTACCTTTTTTCCAGTTCCGTTATATCCTTCTTAAGGTGCGGAGACCAGAATTGTACACAGTACTCCAAATGTGGCCTTACCATAGATTTGTAGAGAGGTAATACAACATTTGCTGACCTATTTTCGATTCCCTTTCTGATCATGCCTAGCAGAGAATTTGCTTTTTTCACTGCTGCAGCGCACTGGGTTGACATCTTCATTGAGCTGTCCACCAAGACCCCAAGATCCCTTTCCTGGTTTGTCTCGGAAAGCTTTGACCCCATCAGTTGATAAGTGTAGTTGGGGTTCTTTGCCCCGATGTGCATGACTTTACACTTGTTTAGGTTAAAATGCATTTGCTACTTTGTTGCCCATTCACTCAATTTCGAGAGATCTTTCTGGAGCTCTTTACAATCAGTTTCATTTTTAACTACCCTGAACAATTTAGTGTCGTCTGCAAACTTTGCTACCTCAGAATTCACTCCTACATCCAGATCATTAATGAATAAATTAAAAAGTAACAGACCCAAAACTGAATTAAAAAGTAACGGACCCAAAAAGTAACGGACCCAAAAGCATGAAAATGAACAAAATCTAGCTTCCAATATTTAAAAAAACCTAAAATCAGTACAGTAAATAAAGATGAAGGCTCAAAAAGCAGGAGAACTCCAGACAAGAATCAATCAGGCCAAGTAACATCTCCCAACAAAAGATTCCCCCAGGCAACAACCAGCCAGGCTTTGAAGCTGCAAAGCCATTAATTGCTAATCAAGGTGGCCATTTACAACATTCACACTTGCCTTAAGCAGACAAGAGTCCTTTATCCCACTATGGACATTCCACAGATATATAAACCTCACTTGCCTAGTTTCCAACAGGCCCCTCAACCTCTGAGGATGCCTGCCATAGATGCAAGTGAAACGTCAGGAGAGAACGCTTCTGGAACATGGCCAGACAGCCCGGAAAACTCATAGTAACCCACTCATCTTACCGAATTCACCACCTGTTTGAGAAGTTTTGAGTTTGGAGGGAGAGAATTTAAATATATGTTTTCTGGGTTGCTATTTTCTCTCTTTTGATCTGCTTAAATTTGAATCTGGCACTCTTAGACCCCATCCATCTACACTGACATTCAGTGTAGATGCAAATAATGCAGTTTGACTGCATTATATGGCAGTGCTCTTCCAAGGATCTGGGATTATTCGTATTAAAGCCTTAGATAATTTTGTAGTCAGTTGCTGGGGAAGATGTAGTAAAGGATGTTGGCACCTTTATTTCTTGCAGACATATGCAACTTGTTAGGGACTGTGAAAACAATATAGAATCATAGAGTTGGAAGAGACCTTGTGGGCCATCAAGTCCAACCCCCTGCTAAGAAGCAGGAAAATCGCATTCAAAGCACCCCCTATAGATGTCCATCCAATATGCTGAGCTAGAGATAGACCTTCAGTTGTGTCCATCATGACTCTTCTTATATTTATAGTTCATATTTCTGCTTTTGATGAGATTATATTTCAACATGACTTTGTGAGTTTTCTATCAAAAATGAGAAATCATTCTACGGTATGGCATAACTTCATAGTGTAAATTGTAAATAAATATTTAAAATGTGCTAAGCTAGTGAACCTGCAAATAATTCAAAATGCATCTGATCCTTTCCTCAACATTGCATTGCGGTGCCATCAGGATTGTGATAGCACTGATATCCACTTTGTCCTTTGTGAACGTCAAAAAGCCGAACACTTGCTCAGCATCATAAGCGAAATCTACAAAGGCAGGATGGTTGACTCGCTTTTTAATTTAATCAAAGAGGTAAGTCCTTTGACTTCAAGAGGACAATAGAACTAAACGTTCTTGAATGTCTAGTTATCTAATGTTTTACTTTGACTGCCTTTTATTTATTGTTAGTTACCTTGAGTGGAGCCCCCGGTAGCGCAGTGGGTTAAAGCACTGAGCTTCTGAACTTGCTGATCGAAAGGTCAGAGTTCCTCGATAGAGGTGAGAAGGTTGGGGTACAAAAGTTTTAAAATAAATAAATAAGGTCGCAGGTTTGAATCTGAGGAGTGGCATGAGCTCCCGCTGTTAGCCCCAGCTTCTGCCAATCTAGCAGTTAAAAACATGCAAATGTGAGTAGATCAATAGGTATCGCTCCGGCGGAAAGATAACGGCGCTCCATGCAGTTATGCTGGCCACATGACCTTGGAAGTGTCTATGGACAACGGCGGCTCTTCAGCTTAGAAATGGAGATGAGCCCCAACCCTCAGAGTCGGACACAATTGGACTTAATGTCAGGGGAAAACCTTTACCTTTACCTTTGAGTGGCATGCAAACAAAATGGGAAAGAAGATCTTCTGAAAGAAAACCAATAAGTACATACATGCCTTAGCAATGTAATAATGCCCCATATTGTTGATTTTGGTGAAGCCTGATTCAAATCAAGCTCTCTTTCAATATTAAAAGTATGTTATTCTTAGGTGCGTTCAAATCGACTTATGACTTACAATGTTTTCTTGACAAGATTAATTCAGAGGATGTTTGTGACTGCCATTGCCTTAAACTAGGCCTAGGCAAACTTGGGCCCTCCAGTTGTTTTGGACTTCAACTCCCAACATTCCTAACAGCCTCAGGACCCTTCCTTTCCCCCTCAGTGTGGGGAAAGGAGGAGTGTGTTTCTTCTATGCTGTGCTCATATGTCATGGATTTTAGTAATTGACTTCTGCAGAATCTTTGCAATCAGAAACTGACGAGTAGTTAAACCAGGAGTGCCCTCTGCACCCTCCAGATGTTTCAAAGAACAACTATCATTATGTTGATCAATGGTTATGTTTGCTAGGGATGGTGTGAGTTGAAGTCTGAAACAGGCAAAGTGCAAGAGATGCTTGGCTTAGAGCAGGTAAGGGCAAACTTCGGCCCTCCAGGTGTTTTGGGAATTGTAGGAGTTCAAGTCCGAAACACCTGAAGGGTTAAAGTTTGCCCTTGCCTGGCTTAGGGTGCTCAATTTAAATGATCTAGAGCAGTGCTGTCCAACATCTACCGGACCGGGGGCCTGATGTTTGGTCACTGATGACCTGGGGGGCCGCTCGGCCCCGGCCACGCCCCGGCCACGCCCCCGCCCCCGGCAGCAGCTGAAGGCGTCACCCAGAGAGGCGATCCAGGCGAAAACTCTCCCGCAAGCCGGGTTCTCGCTTCCCCCGCGAGCCATCCAAGCTTGCAGGAGGGGTTTCGCCCGGATCTCGCCTCCCTCTGGTCAGAGGGAGGCGTGAGCCGAGCGACAGCTCTCTCGCAGGCCTGGATGGCTCGTGGGGGAAGCGAGAACCAGGCGCTCACTTCCCCCATGAGCCATCCAAGCCTGCAAGAGAGCTGTCTCCCAGATCTCGCCTCCCTCTGGTCAGGGGGGAAAGGAGGGAGGGAGGAAGGCGTTCTGGCAGGGAGAAGGCAGCGGAACGCTGCCTCTTCCCTGCCAGGCCCTCTCCGTCCGTCCTTCCTTTCCTCCCGGCGGCGGCGTCCCAAACGGAACGCCGCTGCCAGGGTGAAAGGAGGGAGGGAGGCGTCCTGGCAGGGAGAAGGCAGCGGATCGCTGCCTCTTCCCTGCCAGGCCCCCTCCGTCCTTCCTTCCTTTCCTCCCGGCGGCGGCGTCCCAAACGGGAGGCGTTGGAAGGGCGGGGGGATGCCCCGTGGCTCCTCCCTCCCTTCCAAGGCACCCTGGCAGCAGCTGAAGGCGGCGATTTCGCCGCCTTCAGCTGCTGCCAGGGTGCCTTGGAAGGGAGGGAGGAGCCACGGGCATCCCTTCTCCTTCCAAGGCATCGGCGCCACCAAGAGAGGGACAAGGCGGCGGTACAGGGAGGAGGGGCCAGCTCTTCCTCCTGCCTGTATCGCCTCCGTCTCCCTCTCTCGGCGCCGCTGCAAACTGCCTCGCAACAGCGCCGCCGAGAGAGGGAGAAGGGGCGATACAGGCAGGAGGAAGAGAGCTGGCTCCTCCTCCCTGCCTGTATCGCCCCCGTCTCCGTCTCTCTCGGCGCCGATGCGATGCAGTTTGCATTAGCGCCGCCGAGAGAGAGAGAAGGGGGCGGTGTAGGGAGGAGGAAGAGAGCTGGCTCCTCCTCCCTGTACCGCCCCTTTCTCCCTCTCTCGGCGGCGCCAATGCAAACTGCATCGCATCGGCGCCGCCGAGAGAGGGACGGAGGGGGCGATACAGGCAGGGAGGAGGAGCCAGCTCTCTTCCTCCCTGTCCCGCCTCCTCCTCCCCCCCCCCCAGCCGCCATTTTTTTCCCCAAAAAATTTGTAATTTTTTTTTGAAAAAAATCTTGCGGGGGGGAGCGGGGGGAGCGGGGGCCGTGTCCAACAGGCTGGGGGCTGGATCCGGCCCGCGGGCCGCCTGTTGGACAGCCCTGGTCTAGAGCACTACTTCTTTATCTGTGGATCCCTTAACTCAGTGGTTCCCAACCTTCCTAATGCCACGACCCCTTAATACAGCTCCTCATGTTGTAGTGAACCCCAATCATAAAATTATTTTCGTTGCTACTTCATAACTGTTGTGAATTGTAATGTAAATATCTGATATGCAGGATGTATTTTCATTCACTGGAGAAAATTTGGCACAAATACCCGATATGCCCAAATTTGAATACTGGTGGGGGGATTAATTTTGCCATTGGGGGGTTGTAGTTGCTGGGATTTATAGTTGACCTGCAGTCAAAGAGCATTCTGAACTCCACCAATGATGGAATTGAACCAAATTTGGCACACAGAACTCCCACGACCAACAGAAAATGCTGGAAGAGTTTGGTGAGCTTGAGTTTTGGAGTTGTATTTCACATCCAGCGAGCACTGTGCACTCAAACAATGATGGATCGGGACCAAACTTGGCATGAATATTCAATATGACCAAATATAAACACTGGTGGAGTTTGGGGGAAATAGAGCCTGACATTTGGAAGGTGTCGTTGCTGGGATTTATAGTTCACCTACAATCAAAAAGCATTCTGAACCCCACCAATGATAGAAATGGACCGAACTTGCCACACAGAACCCCCATGACCAACAGAAAATATTGTGTTTTCTGATGGTCTTTTGCAACCATCTGACACTCCTCACAACCCCCCAGGGGTCCCGATCCCCAGGTTGAGAAACGCTTCCTTAGCTCAATGTTTGGCAACAGTGAAAGGTTTCTAAACAATACCCATTTACATAAATCTGGAAGCAACAATGTGGTCTCTGCAGAAAGTGCTTCAGCTATACTTCACAAAAGGAAAATCAGCCTGTTTAGCAAGCCTTGCAAATGCTGATTTATTTTCAGTAAATGTTATATACCTATATACTTACAATTTCTTGGGTGAGAAGGGTTCACAAGTGGAAACAGTTTAAGAAGTCCCAATCTATAGCCGTATGTGTAAACAAGCAATATTATGTCTTTTGGCTTAATCTATTTTGAGGGTGGTCCCGAGAATAAAGGCAAGTATATCCTGTCCTGAGCTTATTTGAGAGAAAAGGGGAAATGTTAGAAATATAGCAGAGATAAAGATAATTATACTAATTTCTACACAGAACATTTTGCGTTTTTGTGTCTAGGGTTCCATGGAATGGTTGGAGGTTCCTTCATCTATCTGCCTGCCAAAACCCCCAAGACATGAAAGTCCACTTGTGATACAAATCCCAAACCTTTTAACCAAGAGCTCAGCTGAATGGCTGAAAACAAATGGCCTGAAAGGTAAAGTAGGTCAATGCATTTGGTGTGGAATGAAGTCCTGACTCAACAGAAAAAGGTTGTTTGCTGATCTTTCCCATTTTTGTTTGCTGCAGCCAAGAAGCTGAGCCTTTATCAAGTTTTGGCACCAAATGCCTTTTCCCCAGTAGAAGAATTCGTGCCTGTGCTTCAGAAAAGAGTATCATCAACGTTACACGAGGTAAATATAGAGGATCCATTTTTTTAAAGAATATAGTAATTCAAATGTATCCAATCTAGCATGCATCTTGGTGTATATGCATTCATTTCATTCCATTTATTTCATACTTTTCCCCCTGCATGGGACTCAGGGTGGCTGGGGCCCACATGGAAACATGGATGTGGAATTGTATTGTTGAAGGCTTTTGTGGCTGGAATCACTGGGTTGTGAGTTTTCCGGGCTGTCTGGCCATGTTCCAGAAGCATTCTTCCCTGACATTTTGCCTGCCTCTATGGCAGGCATCCTCAGAAGTTGTGAAGTCTGTTGGAAACTAGGAAAGTGGGGTTTATATATCTATGGAGTGCCCAGGGTGGGAGAAAGAACTCTTGTCTGTTGGAGGCAAGTGTGAATGTTGCAATTGGCCACCTTGATTAGCATTTAAGCAGTTTTAAGGTCTGGCTACAGATGAGCTGCAGGAGTCTACTGTATACCATGCAGCTGTGGACAAGTATAGGGACCACCAAATGCAGTGCCCAAACACAAATCAAGTAACATGAAAATCACTGCAGACTAATCCAACCACAGAAGTCAGCCCTAGCAGAGCATCTGATGAACCAACCTGGACACAACATATTATTTGAGAACACAGAAATGCTGGACCACTCTAACTACCACCATGTCAGACTACACAGAGAAGCCATTGAAATCCACAAGCATGTGGACAATTTCAACAGAAAGGTAGAAACCATGAAAATGAACAAAATCTGGCTACCAGTATTTAAAAACTCTAAAATCATAACAATAAATAAAACACAACACTGAAAAAGCAGGGCAATTCCAGACAAGAAACAATCAGCGCCAGCTAATCACATCCCAACAAAAGATCTCCCCAGGCAGTAAGAAGCCAAGCCTTGAAACTGTTAGGCCATTAAATGCTAATCAAGCTGGCCAATTGAAATATTCACACTTGCCTCCGCAGACAAGAGTTCTTTCTCCCGCCCTGGACTTTCCACAGATATATAAACCCCATTTTCCTAGTTTCCAACAGACCTCACAACTGCTGAGGATGCCTGGCATAGATGCAGATGAAACGTCAGGAGAGAATGCTTCTGGAACATGGCCATACAGCCTGGAAAACTCACAACAACCGGATGTGGAATTGTTCATCAGGAATTGCTGGATTGCATTCCCCATCATTCTACTTAGAGTTGATAGAAGTTGCATCTCTAGCAAAATGATTTCCCAGCCTTTGTCTCAAGACATCCAGTGTTTGTATCTATTAGTTGTGCCTTGCAAATGTGATTACAGCTCTATTTGCAAATGTGGTGTAATAAGGGAAGTGTGGGGAAGAAGCACTATTAAGACTAATTAATTGATTGATTGTTTTGACACCTCAAAGGCTAGCAGACTAACTGTTTGATGGACCTGCATCAGTTAACACAAAGCTGAAGGTTTATGTTAAGGTCTAATTGGTATCTTCCCATAATTATGTAAATGCCATTGTATTCATGGTTATTATTTTTCATTCCATTAATCCGTTTAAGGAAGTGGACTGAAATGCACAAAAGTGCATGTCTTAAATCAGTCTTTAAAATGGTACTAGATTTCCCTTTCTTTGGTACATACAGGGGCGGCTGAACCATTAGGCAAATTCAGCATTTGTGTAGAGCGCCACTCGCCCGCGAGCGCTGCTCTGCCAGCCGGGCACTGGAGTCGCCATGGCCCCTGAGGAAAGAGGCAGGGGAAGACAGGCGGGGATCCCTTCTTTCTCCCCCCCCCCCTCCTCCCCCATTTCTCTCTCAATCTCAATCTCTCTCTTTCTCTGCCTTCACCCGGCTGAGCCGGCCCCACGTGCGGCCAGGAGGAGGGAGGCAGCACTTCAGGAGGGTGGGCAGAGATCGAGCCTGCTGTGACTTGACTCTGCCCCTGGCCCCACCCGCCAGCCCTTCCTCCCCTCTGCCTCCAGGCTGCATCCCCTCTGTACACTCAATGCAGTTTGACACCACTTGGACTGCCAGGGCTGAATGCTGTGGATTGGGCTGTTTGGTGTAATGGCACCAGTTCTCTTGGGTAGAGAAGGGGAAAGACCTTCCACCATCCCATACCACCCAGGGCCCTTCCACACAGCCCTATTTCGCATAATATCAAGGCAGAAAATCCCATATTAGCTGAGTGTGGACTCAGATAACCCAGTTCAAAACAAATATTGTGGAATTTTCTGACTTGATATTCTGGGATATAGGGCTGTCTGGAAGGGCCCCTGCCATGACAGTTCAAGTGTCTAAGGCCCCCTTCTACACAGCTAAATAAAATCCCACATGTTCTTCTTTGAACTGGATTATATAGCAGTGTGAACTCAGATAACCCAGGGTCCTTCCACACAGCCCTATGTCCCATAATATCAAGGCAGGAAATCCCACATTATCTGAGTATGGACTCAGGGTCCTTCCACACAGCCCTATATCCCAGAATATCAAGGCAGAAAATCCCTCATTATCTGCTTTGAACTGGGTTATCTTGAGTCCAAACTCAGATAATGCAGGATTTTCTGCCTTGATATTCTGGGATATAGGGCTATGGAAGAGCCCTCAGATAACCCAGTTCAAAGCTGATAATGTTGTGGGATTTTGTGCCTCGATATTCTGGGTTACATGGCTGTGTGGAAAGGCCAAAAGGCCCCTTCTATACTGCCAGATAATCCAGGTTTATCAAAGCAGAAAATCCACATTATTTTATTTGAACTGGATTATCTTTGTCCCTTTCCACCCAGTCGAATAATATCCCACATTTTCTGCTTTGAACTGGATTATGTGACAGTGTGGATTCAGATATCCCAGTTCAAAGCAGATATTGTGGGATCAGATTCTGGGATATAAGGCAGTGTAGATCTAGCCAAACCCTCTCTGAACAAATTTTGCCAAGAGAACCCCATGATAAGTTTTCTAGTGTGTGGAGCCAGCATAGTGTAGTGGGTTGAGCATGAATCGCTGTTATGCTATGGAAATCTACTGGGGCCCCTTCCACAGTGCCCTCTATTCCAGGATCTGATCCCAGATTATCTCATCTAAACTGGATTATATGACTCCACACTGCCAGGTACTCTGGGATAAGAAGATACTTGGGGATCAGATCCTAGGATATAGGTCAGTGTGGAAGAGCCTGTGTGACCTTGGGCAAGTCACACTCTCTCAGCCTCAGAGGATGGACATTGGAACTCCCTCTGAACAAACCTTGCCAAGAAATCCCAGTCCTAGATTAGCAACAGGGTTGCCAAATGTAGGAACAGACTCCAAGGTGCACAACATTTTTAAGCTCTTTCTTTTAATGTGAGGTGCACATATAACCGATTGGACCAACTGGGCTAAAACATAAACCTCCTATACACATCTCTATCTGGGTCAATCTTAAGATGAGGTAGGAGGGTGGGAGAAGAAGGCTATAAATAAAGATAATGGTGGCATATGACCACTAGAAACCCCAGGTAAGGATGCTTGCGCCCCTTTTGCAGTGAATATGGCCAATTGAATAGGATTCGCTGTTGCACAAACATGTTCTCACATGCAAAAATGCACCTGTAATCAGTGTTCATAAATATGCTTTGACAGTGAAATCCACCTTCCTGACTGTTGCAGTAGTTTTGTATTCAATGTTATCAGGTCATACAGAGCCCAGACAACACGCTGTGCTATGCACAGCTTGGGGGGAAATACATTTGGAATTGTTATTATGTGCTGTCAAGTCACCTTTGCTTCATGCCAGCCCTGTTAATTAGATGCCCTTTTACTTAAAGCCCTGCTCAGGTATTGCAAACTCGGAGGAATGGCTTCCTTGACTGTGCCCATCTTCCTCTTTTCTATTGTCTTTACTGTATACTACTATATGTGTACAGTACTGAGCTCGTCCTCTTTTCTATTGTCTTTACTGTACACTACTATATGTACTTAAAGCTTGCTATTAGTTAGTATTGAGTTTCAGTATGCTCTCTGACTGTAGGGTAAACTACAACTCCCACTATGGTGAGTCAGTCCCCTCAAACCCCTCCAGTAGGTTGAATTAGTCATGGGGGTTCTGTGTGCCAAGTTCAGACCAGGTCCATCATTGGTGGAGGTCACAGTTTCTCTGGTGGTGGGTGAACTACAACTCCCCCAAATCAAGGTGAATTTTCCCCAAAGACCTCCAGTATTTTTTGCTGGTCATGGGGGCTCTGTGTACCAAGTTTGGTCCAATTCCATCTTTGGTGGAGTTCAGAGTGCTATTATTAGCAAGCCCAAAGTCTGAAAAATCTTCTGAAGAGACAGCATGACTAGGAAACCTTTGTGTAGTACTTGTAGACCAAAAATAACAACAAAAACTTTAAATTGTTGCTAAGTTTAATAAAATATTTGCATTCTAAAAAAAGGTAATTTGTATTAATTCTATGTAATGTAACTATAAACTTCTGGTTTGTAAGGTAACCCTTTTATTCACCTCTACCTTCTACCTTTTATATTTCAGTGATTGGTTTGGGGGGGGAGGTTGGCAAAATACTGTTTGCTTATGCTTGAAAATTACGTAGGGCCCTGGGTGCATATTTGGCATAGAAATAGCTGTGTTAGTTTGCTTTACCATAGCTAATACAAGTACCATTTTAAGATTTTGGCTTATGGGTTGCTATGAGTTTTCAGGGCTGTATGGCCATGTTCCAGAAGCATTCTCTCCTGACGTTTCACCCACATCTATGGCAGGCATCCTCAGAGGTTGAGGGGGCTGTTGGAAACTAAGCAAGTGAGGTTTATATATGTGTGAGAGGTTGGCGAGAGAACTCTTGTCTGCTTGAGGCAAGTGGGAATGTTGCAATTTACGACCTTGATTAGCATTGAATAGCCTTGCAGCTTGAAAGTCTGGCTGCTTCCTGATTGGGGGAATCCTTTGTTGGGAGGTATTAGCTGGCCCTGATTATTTCTTGTTGTGTTGCTTCCTTCTCATTTCAGAAAGCAATGATGCAGTTTGAATGGCATGATGGAACTGTTAAAAATGTCCACGTAGACCCACCAATACTTTATGACTACCAGGTGATGATTACCAGTCAAGCCTTGCCTGATTTATCTGAATTCTTGAGAAATATCATTATAATGTCCTGGCATTCAACAACAGTGATTCTCTGCAGCCAGAAGAATAATTCACCAGTGATGCTTTTTTGGGGAAACATGTGCATTACAACCTATATATTAGCAAGTGAACATTACTGCTAGTTTACTTGTGTGTGTGTGTGTGTGTGTATTCTTCGCTTCTGGTGTGAGAGAACTGGCTGTCTGCAGAGACGTTTCTCAGGGGACGCCAGGATATGTTACCATCCTGTGGGAGGCTTCTCTCATGTCCCCGCATGGAAGCTGGAGCTGAAAGATGGGAGCTCACCCCATCTCGTGGATTCGAACTGCTGACCTTCATCAACCGGCACAAGGGTTTAACCCAGGCATGGTCAAACTTTGGCCCTCCAGGTATTTTGGACTTCAACTTCCACAATTTTTGACCTCAATCCCTTTCCTCTTCCCCCTCAGCCGCATAAGCAAAAAGGAAGGAAAAGAATGGAGCCTGAGACCAGGAATTGTGGGAGTTGAAGTCCAAAACCCCTGGAGGGCCAAAGTGTGACCATGCCAGGTTTAACCCATTGCATCACCACGGCTCCTATACATAAATGCATACGAGGTTGGCTGGGTTGAGCATACCATCTTGTCCTTTGCCTTAAAACCAATACTGGGATTTGGGGTGAGGAAGCTTTACAGAGCAAAACCTTTTGCATCGATCTTTTACAAACTTCACACATTCCTAGCTCATAATGCAAATATGTCCAATTTGCAACACAGAAGACCCAAAACATTTTTCTTAGTAAGTAATCACTGTAATTCATTCTACATAAATAGACCTTATCTGAGTCTGTTTGTTATAAAATACTGTTTTTAAAATCTGTCTTACCTCATAGTATCTCTCAGGTAGATAGCAAGTAGCTTTTCAATGTCTTAGGCTTTGGATTCTCTGCACACATGTCATATTGTATAAACTAGGCATGGGCAAACTTGGGCCCTCCAGGTGTTTTGGACTTTAACTCCCACAATTACTAACAGCCGTTTTGGCTTTAGAAATTGTGGAGTTAAAGTCCAAAACACCTGGAGGGCCCAAGTTTGCCCATGCCTAGTTTATACAATATGACATGTGTGCAGAGAATCCAAAGCCTAAGACATTGAAAAGCTACTTGCCTAGTATAGAGCCAGGGTATATTCCCACTGCACATTCATAGCAGTTTGATACTACAATGCCTCTTTTTTATGGAATATTGGGATCTGTAGTTTGGAGAGGGACTAAGATTTCTGTATTTTACTCCCTCCAGCTGCAGGAGTAGACCTTGATGAATCCCTGGATTCCATAAGATGGAATCGTGATAAATGAAGTGGTATCAAACTCATTGCAATTATGTAGTGTGGATGTACCTTTAGTCACTGGAGATAGCAGCAGTTGTCTACAGAGCTGAAGGAAAGGTGAGGTTACATAGTGAACAGGACTCGGTTTAGACCCTTGCAGTCCAGAATACGTTCATCTGATACAGAAGACACTATGCCTTTGCCCCTTCCCAAAGTATTGTATGAGATGTCTGTGTAATTATTACTATCAGCTATGTCTGTATTGGGTTGTTATTAGTTTTCTGGGCTGTATGGCCACGTTCCAGAAGCATTCTCTTCTGATGTTTCGCCCACATCTATGGCAAGCATCCTTAGAGGTTGTGAGGATGCCCACCATAGATGTGGGCGAAATGTCAGTAGAGAATGCTTCTGGAACATGGCCATATAGCCCGGAAAACTTAGAACAACCCAGTGATTCCGGCCATGAAAGCCTTCGACAACACATATGTCTGTATTGTATTTACAGAAACAACTTGGAAGGATTGTGACGCTGTATGAGAGGCGCATCGATTGGCTCTCAATTGGTAGTAGAAGAATTTGGGGAATGGTAGGAGAGAAGAGGTATTGTGCTTTTTCCTCTGCATCTGTACCCAGTTCTGTGATGATGGTGATGGTGATGATGGAATTTTCTTAATGTATTAATAAGGTCAACAAGTAAAATCAACAAAGATACAATCATTATATATACTTCATAACATTACTTACTTACTTAGGCAATCCCTCGTTGTCTGAAGATGATGATCTTCCAGGTTCGTTGCACTGGCGGTGGGTCCGTAGGTGACTGTGGAGCCCTATTCTTGATCTGCATCTTCTCCTGCAGTGAGGGCATTGCTTTGCAGGTGGAAGGTGGTCCCGGTCGGGGTTGGATTGACATGCCTTTCTCTTAGCACGTTCCTCTCTTTCGCCCTCCATTTGTGCTTCTTCAAGTTCTACAGCACTGCTGGTCACAGCTGACCTCCAACTGGAGCACTCAAGGGCCAGGGCTTCCCAGTTCTCAGTGTCTATGCCAGAGTTTTTAGGGTTGGCTTTGGGTCCATTTTTAATTCTTTTCCTGTCCTCCAACATTCTGTTTTTTGTTCTTGAGTTTGGAATAGAGCAACTGCTTTGGGAGACGGTGGTCGGGCATCCGGACAACATGGCCAGTCCCGCGGAGTTGATGGCGGAGGACCATCGCTTCAATTCTGGTGGTCTTTGCTTCTTCCAGCACACTGACATTTGTCTGCTTGTCTTCCCAAGAGATTTGCAGGATTTTTTGGAGGCAGCGCTGATGGAATCGTTCCAGGAGTTGCATGTGACTTCTGTAGACAGTCCATGTCTCGCAGGCATATAGCAGAGTTGGGAGGGCAATGGCTTTATAAACAAGCACCTTGGTATCCCTACGGATGTCCCGGTCCTCAACACTCTCTGCTTCATTCGGGAAAATGCTGCACTCATACAGCTCAGGCGTTGTTGAAGTTCAGTGTCAATGTTGACTTTTGTGGAGAGGTGGCTGCCAAGGTAGCGGAAGTGGTCAACATTTTCTAATGTTACACCATTAAGCTGTATTTCTAGCATTGGAGAGGGATTGGCTGGTGACTGCTGGAAGAGCACTTTGGTTTTCTCGATGTTCAATGACAGGGCGAGCTTCTCGTATGCTTCTGTTTAACGTGGCTTGTAGGTCTTCTTCTGAATGCACACAGATGATGTTGTCATCAGCATACTGGAGTTCTATAATAGATATAATAGATGTTGTTGTAACCTTGGTTTTGGCTCTCAGTCTGCTGAGGTTAAATAGCTTGCGATCTGTCCAATAGATGATTTCCACTCCGGTGCGGAGCTTCCCATCAACAAGGTGAAGTATCATAGTGATGAAGATGGAAAATAAAGTTGGGGCAATAATACATCCCTGTTTGACACCTGATTCCACGTTAAATGGGTCACTTTGGGAGCCATTGCTGTCCAAGACCATTGCGATCATGTCATCATGGAGGAGCCGCAGAATGTTCACAAATTTGTTAGGGCACCCGAGTTTTTTTGGAGAATGGTCCAATTCACTGTGTCAAATGCCTTTGCAAGGTCAAAGAATGGTTGATTTTGTTCCCTGCATTTTTCTTGGAGCTGTCGTGCAGTGAAGATCATGTCCATGGTTCCTCTGGAGGGCGGAAGCCGATCTGGGATTCTGCGAGGGTGTCTTCTGAGAGGGGTAGAAGGTGATTTGCAAGGATTCTTGCAAGGATTTTCCCAGCGGAGGTTAGAAGGGAGATACCTCGATAGTTTCCTCAGTCTGTTCTTTCCCCTTTTTTGAAGAGGGTGATGATGGTGGCATCCTTGAAATCTGCTGGGATTTTCTCGGTCATCCACACTTTTTCAATGAGCTGGTGAAGTTTTTGTGTCAGCTCAGACCCTCCCTCTTAAAAAAAAATTCAGCAGAGATCCCATCAGGTCCACTGGCTTTGTTATTTTTTTGTTTGCTGATGGCATTGCTAACTTCTTCCAAACTAGGCAGTGCTGCAAGCTCATCCCTGGTTTGTTGTTGTGGGATTTGTGAGAGAACCTCTTCGGCCACATTGGAGCTGCAACTCAGGAGGCTTTGGTAGTGTTCTTTCCAACATAGTGCAATTGATTTTTTGTCCTTCAGAAGTTTGGTTCCATCTGATGAGCGTAGAGGCTGTATGCCATGTTTTCTTGGTCCATAGATTACCTTTGTGGCTTTGAAAAATCCCTGAGCATCATGAGTATCTGCCAGGTGTTGAATATCTTCAGCCTTCTTTGTCCACCAGATGTTCTCGAGTTCTCTTGTCCTTCTTTGGACCTCAGCTTTTGCACTGGCATAGATCTTTTTCTTAGCAACATACTATAACATACAAAAATGATAGATGTAATAATAAAAAGTACCTAATTTAGTTTAAAAATTCTATTAGTTATATTATTATTATTATTTGAAACACAGCAAGATGAGTACACAACAAACAAGATCACTCTGCTGGCTGTTGTATAAGTGTCTAGGACTGTGTGATGTATCGGCGAATAATGCGTGCAGATCCCAGTAAGGTAGCCTTTTGCAGCTGGCAGATGGTAATTTTGCCAGCTCTGATTGTGTTTAAGTGCAGGCCAAGGCCTTTAGGCCCTGCACCCAGTGTGCCGATCATCACTGGGACCACCTTTACTGGCTTGTGCCAAAGTCTTTGCAGTTCGATCTTTAAATCCTCATATCATGTCAGCTTTTCCAGTTGTTTCACTTCAATCCTGCTGTCGCTTGGGATGGCAACATCGACAATCCATACTTTGTTTTTTTAACACAATCGGGAGGTCAGGAGTATTGTGCTCCAAAACTCTGTCAGTCTGAATTCGGAAGTCCTGGAGTAGTTTGACATGTTCATTTTCTGTAACTTTTTCTGGCTTGTGATCCCACCAGTTCTTTGTTGCAGGCAGATGGCATTTATGGCACAAGTTCCAATGAATCATCTGCTTGTAGTCTGTCTATTATTATTATTATTGATTTTAAAAACATACAGTGCTTTAAAATTCTTATCCATACCACTTTCCCATAACAGATTTGTAGTACAGAAATATGTATGGCCATAATTTTATCTGAATTGATAAAGGTCAGAGTTATGGTCATTACAGTAATATAATTTCCTCCTCAAAACTGTAAACTTCATTTTAGGGGTGGACAACCCTTATATATCCAGATATTGGGGATTTCAATTCTCACCAGTCAACAGACCCAGCAATGAGGGATTGTAGAAGTTGTACCAAAATATATCTGGAGATCCAAAGATTTCCCCAACCCTGATTCATAGGTTCCTTGCTCTAGATCTCCACAGTGTGATTACTTGATGAAATATATGTAGCTGATTTCCATAATTCTCATACAGGGCTGTTATACTTATTGATGTCTCCAAAGCAAACTCCATGTACATCATTCATGTTCAGCATTGCCTGCGGCTCTTACTTGAGGAGCAGATGCTAAGCAAGGATTTCTTCAATATTATAGCGTGAGTAACTATGAAGCAATTCTGTCATTGTTCATGGAGGATAGGTCAATCAACGACATAGACTGTTCTTGCTTCAGGAACCATCTGAATTAAGAGGAACCATCTGCCTCAGGGTCTGTGGTGGCGCAACAGGTTAAACCTTTAAACTGTTGAATCTGCTGACCTAAAGGTTGGCAGTTCAAAGCTCCAGGCCGGGTTGAGCTCCCGCTGTTAGCCCTAGCTCCTGCCAACCTAGCAGTTTGAAAACATGCAAATAGGTCAATAGGTACTGCTTCGGAAGGAAGGTAATAAATGTGCCCATGCAGCATGCCGGCAAAACACAACCAGGAGGTGTCTATAGACAACAGGCTCCTTGGCTTGGAAACGGAACAATTGCGCCTCTCCATGGCCAGAGTTGAGCACTCACCCAAACTGAAGGGTTTCAGGAAAGTGTAAAGAGTAGGTATACTGAGGTAATATTGGAAGGTTTTCTGGAAGCTGTGCTTTCTATTTTCATGTTCGTTATTGTGTGAGTCTATATATTATTTATGCTGTTTACCATAGAAATATTGATTGGCATAATGTTGATAAATTAAATTGTTATATTTATCTACTATTGGTACAGCTCATATACCTTCTCTTTACACTTTCCTCAAACCCTTCAGTTTGGGTCAGTTGTGTAGTGCAGTAGTCCCCCTACTGTCTATGCAGAGTTGAGCACTGCCTCCAGAAAGCCAGAGATTGAAGGGGAAGCCTTTACCTTTGCTCTGTGTATTAGTATGTCATTGTTATTCCACTGAATTAAGGCACTGAATGTTTGCCTATCTGTGTATGTTGTAATCTGGTCTGAGTCCCCTTGGGAAGATAGAGCAGAATATAAATAAAGTGTATTATTATTATTTGAGTATATATGGAGAGGAGTTGGGGAGACATTGGAAAAGGGTGAGCTGTCTACAGCTGCTTCTTCACTAAGTTTATCCTCAAAGGAACAGTACAACTAGCAATTTTAGCAACGTTCTTAGCTCTTTGAGAAAGTTTTTCAAAAGTACCATTTTGGAACACTATCCAAGTTTAGGAGTTATTTTTGCACAGAACTTGTACATTTTTGTATGCAGAAAATGCTGTTTATGGTATACAAAGTGCTGCTTTCTATGGAAGCCTCCTTTTTGTGTAAATTTTCTGCACATTAATTTCTGTAAATATATTCTCGAGTCCAGAATTCATCTCATCTTAATTTCCAAACGCTTGAGAAATACATTTTTGACAATATTTTTTCCATCCCTAGCCAGGAGATGCTTTGTACTTGAACTATTAAAAAGGCCTGTGATGAAGGCTTTGAACAACCTAGTAACTATAAGATGGATAAAAAGATGCTTCTCTGATGGCTTAGTTACTGAATAAAGAACTGTAACTTGCTTTGATATACCTACCTAAATCCTCCACATAATCCCACATAATTTGGCCATTTTTCAATGCCATCTCTTCTGGGTTTGTTTATCCACTGTCATAAAGGGAGAAGCAAAATGAGGTAACAATAAATTCACATACCTCAGCCCATAGCTTATTAACATCATAGTTTATTACACTATGAATTACAGTTTAAGGGGGTTGACAAATTCAACTAGTATTGAATTATGTCTATATTTTTGCAGTTTTGGAAGTGGCGTTAAGGCATGGCAACCCGAAATGGTTCCTCCACATCCAGATAATTTACAACATGCCTGGAGGTAAGTAAGTATAGTTTCCTTTGTTGCTTTTGAAGCCCAGGTTAGTAATTTCACGTGGATGTGATCAAAAGAGCATATCTGGTGCAAATTCCAGATGTAACACCACTTTTATTTATTATTTATTTGTTTCATTTATATACTGCTTTTCTCAACCTGCAGGGGGACTTAAAGTGGTTCACAACAAAACAAATGGCAAAATTCAATGCATTACATAACTAAAATAACATATTACAGTAGGTTAAAACCAATGAACTATACAACATCGTATGTAAACAAAATAAAACATAAGACATTGCACCATTCACGTCTGTGAGAGCAGTGGGACCAAGAGCAGGACCTCCTCTGTCGATCTTAATGTTCTACCTGGCTCATAAAGAGCGATACATTCAGATAGTTTTTGCACATTCTTCACAAGTTCCACACACAAGGGATTGTAACTCACATGCTCTTCCTACTGTTTTGCTACTAGGTAACATCTAAAGCTGTTTAAAGGAACTACATCTTAAACTGGAACAAAGCAACAATAAATGCTTGAGATTAGAATCATGGCACATTAGAACCTAAGCAACACTTGCATATTAGATAATTGCGAAGATCTTTCTTTTAGGTGGATATTAGCTCTACGGTGTGAAGGCACTAGAAATGTGATGGCTGCTCTCAGAAGAGCTGTAGAAGTGGACTTCCAGGAAAAAGACAAATATGAATCTCAGAGCATTTACCTGTTCACCACTGGAGTCCCTGATCAAGAAGTGGTGGGTATGGTCCCATTGTTACCTCATGATACATACATCTAGATATGTTAATTATGTTTCCCATAATTTGCACATTCACAGAGACGTCAACATGAGAGTCCCCATATGTTTTCTTTATTAATTTTTGCACTGTTGTATACATTACAAAATTATTCGTACTCTCAAGCAGGATGCTTTTTAGAAAAAGAAATTAGTGGAATGGGCATACTAAAACCTTACGGCATCTAGAATATAATCCTACCACTGTTTAGTCATGGTTGGCCTTGGCATGCCTCTGTATCCTTTCTTTTTAAAGGGAATGATGTAACTTCTGGGTAGTTGTAGGTTTTTCGGGTTACATGGCCATGTTGTAGAAGCATTCTCTCCTGATGTTTCACCTGCATCTGTGGCAAGCATCCTCAGAGGTTGTGAGGTCACAACCTCTGAGGATGCTTGCCACAGATGCAGGCAAAACGTCAGGAGAGAATGCTTCTGGAACATGGCCAAACAGCCCAAAAAACCTACAACTACCCAGTGATTCCAGCCATGAAAGCCTTCGACAATAGATGTAACTTCTGTTTTGAAGAAACAATTCCCATCTCACCCCAATTTCTGCTAAATTGAGACAGTGTGAGTAAGGCATGGAGATTCTTATTTTAGTTCTGAATGTGTAGCAGCTCTCAGCACAAATAATGGCATTGATGATCTTTTCATCAAATACTGCTACCAGCTCAGCATCCACATATTTGTATGGCATTAAATGGGCCTGGCTTTAGCACAGCAGGTTAACCACTAGCTGCAGTAAATCTTGCCAATCGAAAGGTTGACAGTTCAAAGCGCAGGTCAGGGTGAGCTCCTGGTCTGCCTACCTAGCAGTTCGAAAGCAAAATGCGAGTAGATATTTAGGTATTTAGGGGAGGTATTTAAGGCACCCATATGGAAATGCCAGAAAATGCCAGCGTTTCAATCAAGGAGGAAGTTTACGAACAAAGCTCTTCAACAGGGAAGATGGAGCGACAGCAACCACCCCCGGCCGCGACTGGAACTGAGCATAAGCCTCCAAGATGTCAAAGATGGGGAAAGTGTATATATACCTCTGTCTATGTACAGTTGTCTGTCTTATCAGTGTACAAATGGCATTGAGTGTTTGCTGTATATGTGTCTGTGATCCATCCTGAGTCTCCTTCGGGGTGAGACAAGTGGAATATAAATACTGTTAGTTAATTAGTTAGTTAATTGCACTGGCAGCCCTCTGTAGTCCACTTTAGGATACATTTAGGTAAGATACAGAGGTCTAGGGTAATTTTTGAGTTCAAAACAATAAGATTTCTTGACTAGCAGGAATGATGTCATCTGCCACTCTTTCTAATTTGACAGCAATCCTCACAAGTTGAAATGGATTTTCCAAGCAAAAACACAATTGCATGAGGTTTCTGTTTGGGCAAACGAAAGTATTTTAGAGTAGGCAGGACTTAACTTAATGGGCATCTACGAGCAATCACCTTCTCAAAAATGCTCCTTGTAGAGATGAAAACAGGTAGGAACTGCTAGAAAAGAGTCAACATAGCTGCTTATTTTCTACAAATTCAAGATTAAGTCTTGTGAAATCTTTTAGAATAAGGAGAAAATATGCAAAACTTGGATTTTGTATCAGATTATAGTATAATGGAGTGGGTTTGTAGCAATTGGAGAAAGCCTAGAGAGAATTTAGTCCAGGAGCTGAGGTTCCTCACCCCTGATATAAATGTGAAATAATAGATTTGTCACGTTAGGAGGCAGTTTCCTAAATGGTGGCAGTGACTTCTCACTTTGTCTTCCAGCACGCAGTATGCTCTTACATGACTGAGGTCTGTGGAGGCTGCGACTTGCAGCTGCATGTCTGCCTGTTCAGTGTCAATGGTTTTCCCTTCGATGAAGATATCCCCCCGCGCTACGCAAGTCCAAACGAAACTGCTGTTGCTTTCAAAGAAATTGTGCAGTCTGCCAATGGACGATTTCATTGGTTTGGAGAAACAGGTGTGGCTTCTGTATGCCTTTTGTAGACCTGTAGCTTCTACTCAGTAACAACACGTAGGCTTCCTGTACTTTTCCAAAATTGAGGTCCCTCTTTAATCCCACTGTGATTAATTCTTAAAACCAAAAATACATGACGGCTTTCTTTTGCATCCATGTTAAGAAGATTTTACCTCGCTTTCTCTCCCTGTGATAATTGGATGTTGAAAATGTTGGGTTGATGTGGAAGCAAGGATTGGTGATAAAGCTTCAGTGGAAACACCTTTTCCTCTTGATCTCTCTTCCAGGAGTGAATTTCCCTTCTTAGGGATAGATTTCCTCTCACTTCCTGTTGTCTCCCCACCCCCCTCGTTCTTAACTATGAATTGGATGTAAGTCTGTAACGTGAGGACTGCCTGTACTTCTCAAATCTATCTTTCTATCAGGACACTATGGAATGCTGTCTAATACAGCACTAGGTCATTAGTCTAGTTTATTAGTGTCTGTATGACAGCTTTTCCCAACCTTTTTTTGACCAGGGACCACTTTTACTAGGGACCACTCTCCAACATTAATACCAAAAGGGATATGAATCCACTTTAGTTTCAGTTTGGTTATATTATTATTATTATTATTATTATTATTATTCGATTTGATAAAACGCCCCTCCCGAGGCTCGGGGCGGTTTACAGCATATAAAAACAGCACATACAATGGCATATAAAAACAGCATATAAAACAGTGTGTAAAACACTGGGGTGTTGATTCAGAAAATTGCATTAGATAGACCAGTGATTTTCAACCTTTTTTGAGCCGCGGCACATTTTTTACATTTACAAAATCCTGGGGCACACCACCAACCAAAATGACACTCTAACACGGTAATACATATACATAGTTAATATGTTTTTAAATGTATTTATACACTCACTTAGTGTAAAACCTGGGCCTGTTTTGATGAACACAAAATAGATATCCTGGCAGGAATGGTAGAATGGCAGTGCCTTGCAAAATAGGAAGTTTTCTCTAATGGCTTCTCCATCCACAAAACGCACGTTGGCCAAGAGCTGACAATGTCCACCAATATCTGTTGATTCATCAAGTTGCAAGGCAAATTTCTTACTGATGTGCATCTTTTCTATTTATTGATTGATTGATTGATTGATTCAATTTGATATACCGCTCTCTCTTACGCCCAGAGCGGTTCACAGGTTAAAACACATAAAAACATATAAAATACAATGAAACAGATTACCCCCAAATTAAAACATGTAGCAGCAGAACTACAGCAGCAGTAGAAGCATACTGACAGCGGCGCAGCGAGATGGTAGGTGGTGCAGCATTGATTTAGATGGCAAAAGCCTGTCTAAAGAGCCAGGTCTTTACAGCTCTGCGGAACGGCATTAAGTCCCGGATGGCTCGTGTCTCTTCGGGAAGAGAGTTCCACAACAGTTTCTAAAACAACAGTTTCGATATCCGCAGACATGTCATCAATACGACGGGCAATTGTGTTATCTAAGAGAGGCACTCTTGGCTGCGTCAGGGCCGAGCATCTCATATACAATGGCTTTACAAGCTGGCAGTATTAATGTTTCTGCCATAGTGTGGGACTTTTTAAATTTAGCTACAAGATCAGCAACAAGGTAGCTAGCTTTGAAGACTCTCTCGTTTACCTCGAGCTCACCGTCTTTTCTTTTTTCTTTTGTCCACCACTCATACTAGGGCCTTCATCTGTGTCATAATTTTGTTCAGGGCCCTGTTTGGCATTTGCATTTTCCCTTCTCAAAAACTTCTCCATCACTGTCACTCGCTTGTCTTGCTGTGATCCCAAATTGACGCGCAGCTGCAGCACTAACTCTAACTTTGTTTACTTAGCCGCGTCTGAGCAAATCCAAGATGGCGCGACCATAGCACTCTCGCGTCACTTCTTAGGTGACGCGAGAGTGCTATGGTTCTATTTCTTAAAGGGACAGATGTGCCTTATAGTTTATATATGAATGAAGTTTGAAAATAATTTCCCATGCACACCTGATGATCTCTCACGGCACACTAGTGTTCCACGGCACACTGGTTGAAAATCACTGAGATACACCACATCAGATGTAGTTTCTGAAACAGAAACTGCCATCCAGTAGTCACCATCTGCTAGCCCACAGAGAACCGTATATAATAATCTAGAGCTGATGTGATCTATTCATTAGTTTTCTGAATCTGTACCCCCAAATAACCCCAGGAACAGGCCTAAAAACAAAGACACCAAGGTGGGCCTTGGTAAGATATGCATTTATGATTAAATCATGCCAGTGTTTACTTTAGAGTTCATTATTGCAATTTACTTCTGATCTTTAGAGATTCCCCCTTTCCTATTTTATATTACTTTTTCTGATATAGGCACTACCATCTTCGTGGTGAAAAGGGAACCCAAACATCATCAGTGTTTACAATACAATGAAACACCAGCATATGACATGGTCTACAATTACATTCATCAAAAGCAGACATGGGAATCTTCAGCCCTCCAGGTGTGTTGGACTTTAACTCCCACCATTTCTAACAGCCCTTTCATTTCCCCCCACAGCCTCTTAAGCAGCTGAGGGGGAAAAGGAAGGGGCCTGAAGCTGTTAGGAATGTGGGAGTTGAAGTCCAACACACCTGGAGGGTTTAAGTTTGCCCATGCCTAATCAAATGCAATGAAAACAGGGTTCTTGTAATAAAGAACCAATATTGAGCAATACTGAAAAGCTCTCACCTAAATAACCTTACTTGTGTTAGATCGCTTCTGGCTTTTGCTACCTCTTCAAGTTTCTTTAAGTCATCTCCTTCAAACAAAGGGGAAACTGAATCCTGACAAAACAGCACCCAATAAACTATGGAGAGAACTGTTTATAAAACCTGGCCAACTGTAAACAATAACAAGGGAATGGATAATGCAAATTGTGGCTAATGAACATGGGCACAGGACAAAAGTGCCGTGCTGTGTCCTTGCAGATGTTGTTGGACTTTAGTTCCCATGGACTCTGTCAGCATAGCCAATGTTTAGGAGTTGCAACCCAACATTGTATTGCATTTCTAGTCTTTACTGACAAGGTTTAGAACATAAGAACATAAGAAGAGCCATGCTGAATCGTGCCTCAGCCCATCTAGTCCAGCATTCTGTGTCACACAGTGGTCCACTAGTTGTACACAGGGATCTCTAGCAGAAAGGAGGGCAGAACCCTCACCTGCTCCCGACCCCCCACAACCAGTACCTGGGGAAAAGGTTTTGAACAGTTGCACATCTATACTTAGGATGGTCTTTCTGTTCTTCTTTCACTCCCCACCCCCACCCCCAAACCAGGCACCTATGAAAGTGATGATATCAGCCTCATCCTGTCTGAGATGGAAAAAGCAGTCGGCTATTCTCATAAGGTATATTCAAATCCGACTTCTCAAAGTGGCTGTTACATTCATTAAGCAGAATGGTAGGGAGCTGTTCAGAAACATTGAATGTTTGCTCCACTTCTGAGAAATGGTGCCTAAGAGGGTCCATTTGGTTAGAGTAGGAGGGCAAGGCAGGCAGAAGTTCCAGCTCCTTATCTTTGCTGTCATCATTACTGATTTGCTTGAAGAATGCAGGCAAAGGAGCAACCTCAGCAGAGGGGTATTAGGAAGGTCCAAAAGAGCAACAAGTTGGCAGCAATTCCATACTATGTTGGGTCCCTTACATCAACAGTTACGAACTTCTGAGTCTGAAACCAACCTTGGCCATATTCAGGGGCCATTTCTGATGTTTATTCCAATTGTAGATGCTAGGCCAAAACCATAAAGCATGAAAGAGAGAGGTGTGTTTCTAGCCTGCAGTTGGCCAGCTAGGAAATTACAGTACATCCTTTAAAAATACTTATTTTGCCTCATTTGGTCTGAACAAGGTAGATCATGAGAAGGTTAGAATAAGAGCAATAAAATATGAACCAGTAAAAACATATAGATGATGGGAAATAAAACAATAATTATTCTACCAATCTGATGCAGAAGATTAGAGAGAATTCTGTTTTTCTTCATGCATGAGGCAAGTTTCAAGCCCATGCCTTGCATGTTTGGTAACCTCTCCTCCACTTTCCTTTCAGATTGGGTGGAAATAGTAATTGTTTTTTTCCTTTGTGGTTCAGCCAGAATAGGAACTGCTAATACATTTTTTTCATTTATTTTTTGTTTGTTTTCAGTGTGCCTTGCTGGTGGAATCCCTGAGACAACGAGCAAGAGGCCAGTTAAACAATCAGTTGATTCCCGAAGAAGAAAACCTAGCAATATTAGAAAAACAGGAGAAGAAGAACAGGCCACAAAAATGGTCACCTCCAAAACCAACAGCCCTTACCCTTGCCCGATTGGTATGACTCAGTTGAATAAGACAACACCTTTCTTAGTACCATCACCACTTTCATAGAAACAGTAGTATATTTATCTTACTCAAATTTGTCCAAAATCCAGTTCTTGAACTAAAAAGTTGCTTTTAACCATTTACAGAATTTACTTTTGACAAAATTATAGTGGTTCCCAAACGTTGGTCCTCCCACAGTCTTGGTCTTCAACTCCCAACAGCCTCAGCTAGCTTGACCAACAGTTAGGAATTCTGGGAGCTACAGTGAAAAACAGCTGAAAGACCAAATTTTGGGAAATATGAAGAGGTAGACAATTAGATTAAGCAGAGAGTCCAAAAGACTCTTTAGTTCACCTGGGATGGCAAGGAGAAATTTCAACTGAAATTTCTCATTAAGAAAAAAGTTTCAAATAATTTCTTTTTCATACTATCTTTAAGGTGACAAATGAAAAGAAATCTTACTTCGCATAGTCATGCAGGGTGATTTTCTACTATCAAATATATCAGGGGCTTCTAGTCATGAAGGCAATATGAATGGGGGATGCCCGACTCGATAGCAGTATGTGTAAAAAAGATCTTGGAGTCCTCGTGGACAACAAGTTAAACACGAGCTAACAAAGTGATGCAGCAGCTGAAAAAGGCAATGGGATTTTGGCCTGCATAAATAGTAGCATACTGCCTAGATCCAGGGAAGCCATGTTACCCCTCTATTCTGCTTTAGTCAGACCAAACTTGGAATCACACTGTGTCCAGTTCTGGGCACCACAAGGGAGATGTTGACAAGCTGGAATGTGTCCAGAGGAGGCGACTCAAATGATCAAGGTTCTGGAGAACAAGCCCCATGAGGAGTGTCTTAAAGAGCTGGGCATGTTTAGCCTACAGAAGAGAAGGCTGAGAGGAGACATGTTGAGGGCCATGTATAAGTATGTGAGAGGAAGTCATAGGGAGGAGGGAGCAGCCTTGTGTTCTGCTACCCTGGAGACTAGGACACAGTGGAGCGATGGCTTCAAACTACAGGAAAGGAGATTTTACCTGAACATTAGGGGGGGGGGGGAATCCTAACTGTGAGAGCTGTTCAGTAGTGGAACTCTCTGCCCCAAAGTGTGGTAGAGGCTCCTTCTATTGAGGCTTTTAAACAGAGGCTGGATGGCCATTTGTCAAGGGTGCTTTGAATGCAGTTTTCCTGCTTCTTGGCAGGAGGTTGGACTGGATGGCCCACAAGCTCTCTTCCAACTCTATGATTCTATAATATGTGTCTTTTGCCACTAGAAGTGGTGTGTTTGTGAAGTATTGTACGTTTCTCACAGGAGCCCATATGGAATCAGAATTTGATCAGATCCATCAATATCCTTCTTGCAGTGATGTAGGGAATCAGAGAATTGTCTTGGATGTATGCCTCCTTATACAGTTCCTGGGAAACGCCTTGCCACATGATAGCACTGTCCTCATATTCTGCTTGTAGGCCTCCTATAAATGTTGGTTAACCACTATGAAAAGAAAGCAGATGTTAGCAGGATTTGGTTTTATCTAACATGGCTTTCCTTACATTAAATACTAATGGTATCTTTAGAGTTTGAGAGACCACCATGACGGAGACAGAAAGGGCAGCATGAAAGCCCTCCTCTGGCGTCCACCGAGTGCCAACCCAGAAATCCCGCCAGGTGTGTAAATTAGATTTGGAAGTAAAGAATTATGTGTAAGTGAAATATCTGACATTGCCAAATGTTTATGTGAATGCAAATTAGTGCATTTGATCTCTCGCAAGCTTTCTTTTAATTTATTTGTTCAGTGTGTTGTCAAAGGCTTTCATGGCCAGAATCACTGGGTTGCTGTGAGTTTTCCGGGCTGTATGGCAGTGCTCCAGAAGCATTCTGTCCTGATGTTTCGCCCGCATCTATGGCAGGCATTCTCAGAGGCTGTGAGGTCTGTTGAAAACTAGGCAAGAGGGGTTTATATATCAATAGAATGATGTCCAGGGTGGGGGAATGAACTTTTGTCTGCTTGAGGCAAGTGTGAATGTTGCAATTGGCAATCTTAACTAACATTTAATGATCTTGTAGCTTCAAAGCCTGGCTTACCTTAAATAGACAAGTTCTTTTTCCCATCTTGGACATTCCACAGATACATAAACCTCACTTGCCTAGTCCCAACAGACTTCACAACTTCTGAGGATGCCTGCCATAGATGTGGGTGAAACATCAGGAGAGAATGCTTCTGAAACATGGGCATATAATAATAATAAAACTTTATTTCTAACCCGCATCCATCTCCCCGGAGAGGACTCGGAGCGGCTTACATGGGGCCGTGCCCGAACAACACATCATAAAATAGAACAGCATAGAAAACCAATAAACATAATAAAAACAATAAACACAACAAAATACATCTTTGAAACACAACAATACAAGTGAATCTAAAAACAAAACCAACAGGGTGGGCCGCATAAACATATAGGGTATTTTAAAAACTCAGGGGAGAACTAGGAGTAGCGTCGGGCACAAAAGGTCACATAGGGGAAAAAGGACTCACAGAAATGGGGGGCATTTGGGGAGCTTAAACTCCGATGGCCAGGTGGAAGAACCAGGTTTTCAGTTATTTCCTGAAGGATTCCAATGAGGGAGCATTCCTGATCTCTCCCGGGAGGGAATTCCAAAGGCCTGGGGCCACAGAGGAAAAGGCTTTCTCCCTGGTACTCACAAGCCGAGTTTGTGAGACTGGCAGGGACGAAAGGAAGGCCTCCCCTGAGGGCTCGGGCTGGCTCATGGGGGGAGAGCCGGCTCATGGGGGGAGAGCTGGTCACAAAGGTAGGCAGGTCCCAAACCATTTAGGGCTTTGTAGGTAATCACCTGCACCTTGAATTGGGCTCGGAAAATAAACGGCAGGCTGGAAAACTCACAGCCAGGAAAACCTTCGGCAGCACATTGAATTATTTTTATTTTCTGCAATTTTCTGGTACATCTTCCTGATAATGTTATTTTCTAGACTTTGTTTATTGACACTCTATTGTTTAGTCTTTACAGAGGTTTCTTTAGAAAAAAAGAGAAAATGTGGCCAGTGAAGAGTGGCCTATTAACAGTTGTGATTGTGGAACATCTTTATATTGGAAAAGATTCATTGTTATCCTGGAATATGCACCATAGCAAGGATGTACCATTTCTTTGGCTATTTTGACCAGTGATGCTACTAATAATCTTCATTGCTTTGTCCCCAAATGGATTTGTTTTGTGCGGTATTCCTGGCATGGGCAAACTTTGACTGTTCAGATGTTTTGGAATCCAACTTCCACCATTCCTAACAGCCTCAGGCCCTTTCTTTTCCCCCCTCAGCCGCTTAAGCATCTGAAGGGTCAAAGTTTGCCCATTCCTGGTATATCCACATGTCAACATAAGCACCTCTCTTTCTACAATTTCTCCAACACAATGGAGCTGACTGCACACACTGCTTGTTTTGGTGGGATACCAGTGCCATCTATGTACTCTTTTTTAAACTGGTTCTTTTAATTTTGGCTGAAACAGCTTTGTGTGTATTGATGTCCACATTTTATTCCAACAAACATCTTATAGTTGTATATCGAAATTTTTTTTTTTGCCCCGTCAATTTTTTGTATGAAATAACTCGTTTCTTTTTGAGGCAAGTGTGAATGTTGCAATTGGCCACCTTGATTAGCATTGAATTCCTTGCAGCTTCAAAGTCTGTTAGCTGACACCTCCCAACAAGGGATTCCCCCAGGCAGGAAGTAGCCATGCTTTGAAGCTGCAAGGGCTTTCAGTCCTAATAAAGTGGCCAGTTGCAACATTCACACTTACCTCAAACAGAGAAGAATTCTTTCTCCCACCCTGGACATTCCACAGATATATAAACACCACTTGCCTAGTTTCCAACAGACCTCACAACCTCTGAGGATGCCTGCCATAGATGTGGGTGAAACATCAGGAGAAAATGGGTTGTTGTAAGTTTTTCAGGCTGTGTGGCCATGTTTTAGAAGTATTCTCTCCTGACGCATCGCTTGCAACTATGGCAGGCATCCTCAGAGGTTGTGAAGTTTGTTGGAAACTAGGCAAGGGAGGTTTATATATATGTGGGAAGTCCAGGGTGGGAGAAAGATTTCTTGTCTGCTTGAGACAAGTGTGACTATTACCATTGGCCATCTTGATTAGTATTGAATAGCCTTACAGCTTCTAAGCCTGGCTTCTTCCTGCTTGGGGGAATCCTTTGTTGAGAGGCGTTAGCTAACAGGCTTTGAAGGCGTCAGGAGAGAATGCTTCTGGAATATGGCCATATAGCCTGGAAAACTCACAGCAACCCAGGAACCATCTTCCTTCTTCATTTAGTCTTGTGAAGGATGCATACGGACATATGGATTGCATGTGATAATAATAATTATTATGATGGTGACATACAAGTAGTATGACCCCACATCTAATACAATAATTCTTTTGTCGTGGTGTTGCAGTACAGTCACTGAGAGAGATTTTTCGGCCAAGAAAAAAACCTAACTCAAAGTCAAAGAAACGTCCAGAGGGCTCACTCTCATTATTTTACACAGACAAAGGAAAGAACATAGGTGGGTATCCCAAATGTATGGTTTATTTGTGTGTGTGTGTGTGTGTGTGTGTGATATGTGTAATAAACCTTTATTTTTTTGCAATTTTCAGTAATTGAGAATGAATCATTCCTCCTTTTTTCTTGTGACCCACAACTAAATTCTCAAATCTGTTGCAAAGAAGCCATTTTTAAAGTTGCAGTATCAGCTAAAGCAAAATATGATGGTCCTTTCCACAACAGTTGGATTGGGGCTTGACCTTCTTTTCCTCAAAACTAAGAAATAACATGTTAGATGTAAAGACAGTTCCTGGAATGCTGTCAGGGCCTTAGGCTAGTGGGGGGAAAACAGTTCCACAAGTGGTTATGGTTTTTTAGGAGCCAAATAAGACCCCATCTACACTGCCATATAATCCAGTTTCAGTATGCATATTAACTAAATTGAACTAGATTATATATTATTTTTGTTTGTTTGTTTGTTTATTCATTTATTTATTTCTATCCCGCTTTTCTCCCACATCAGGACTCAAAGCGGCAAACTACATACAAAAGCAAAGACATCACATACAATGACAATAAACAATCCCATCTTAAACACATTTCCATCTAATAAAACTGTAAAACCCACATCAGATATAATTAAAATCTAAACAAAAAGCACAATTAAAAACGGTTAAAACCTCCAATAGGTTAAAACCCCATCTAGTAATTAAATCACTTACGCTTTAGTGTAGACTCATATAATCCAGTTCAGCGCAGTTCAATCTGCATTATATGAGTCTAAGGCAGGATCTACGCTGCCATATAATGCAGTATCTGATCCCAGATTATCTGCTTTGAACCAGATGTATATGAGTCTACACTGCCATATAATCAGGTTCAAAGCAGATAATCTGAAAATTGAGCAATCCATTGCTCAATTCTGCAGTTTGTAGTGCCAAACAATGTTCTTCATCCTCCTAAAACATTGTTTGGAGACAGGGATCATTTGTGGGGACTGTTTTTGTATTATTTAGAACAGTGGTTCCCAACCTCTGGTCCATGGACCACCAGTGGTCCACAAGAACGAAAATATGGTCCACTGCCTAAATATGGCTTTCTATGGTTGAGCAGATGGTGACTACTGCATGGCATATGTTCTGTATCAGAAACAAGAGTTGATGTGGTCTACCCAATGCAATTTTCTAAATCAGCACCCCAAATAACCAAACTGAATCTAAAGGTGACCAAAAACTGATTCGTAACCCTTTTGGTATTAATATTGGAGAGTGGTCCCTAGTCAAAGTGGTCCTTGGTCAAAACAAGGTTGGGAACCACTGATTTAGAAAGTGTATTTAAATAAGAGTTTACCCAAAAAAGTCAGTAAAAGCAACTACTATTTATTTTATTTTTACTGTATTTTAACCTTGAATCTACACCGTAGTATTTCTTTCCTTTTTTAATTTTTGGATTTGGTTTTTTAAACTGATCAGATTGGGTGATTTCTACTTGTCTTGAGTCCCCACATGAGGAAGGATGGGACATAAATAAAGTAAATAAATAAGAAATATAAATAAATTAGTTACATGTCTAGCCACTGTATGAAAAATGGACAACATGACTGTCTAGCGTTTTAGCACTGGAGCACAAAGAACTGTGTTTTACAGTTAACATTCTGGGCTCTGATTCTGGCATTAAGAATGGATCACTGTCTTCTTTGGCACCTGTAGGCAGCAGGCTAGTGTCAGGGGATGCTGAACAAATCTTATAGCATTTCCCTTTAACATCTTGCTGCTACTCAGCACTTGCCAAATGAAAGATCAGGTGGACGCCTGGCCTGAAACAGAGGGTCACTTCTGCTCTGAGAAGTCCTGAAAGCAATACACATATTTTATCAATCTGTAGTGTATGCTTTTTAATACATAAAACACTTCCTTGCCTATAGTAGAACGGCTTTTTCCCACTGCTTTTTTAGGTGCAGTTTATAAAAAATATTCAAACCCCAAGTGCACAACGAAGCTAGTTCCCAAGGTCACTTTGCCTCAGGAAGAAGAAATATGCTCCACCAAGGAGGTACATTTTTCATATGTTGCTTCCTTGTTTGCTTTTTTAATGCATGTAAGGATATCGTGGCCTGCTGCACCTCGAGTAATGATAATTAACTCAATAACCTGTCATCTTTTCTCTCCAAAAAGTGGTTGAGCAAATTCAGTATAAAGAATTTTAAGCTCGAGTTGCCCAGTCTCGTTTTTGGACCCGAGAGCAAGCATCAGAAGCACATGGTGGAATCTTTGCACAAGCAAGTGTCAGCTAAGTACTGCCACATCTTCCCCAGTGTTGAAATGCATGTAAGTCCCACATATCTGTTCTCCTTGGATGTTCCCCAAGTGTCTTCTGTCCTGGAAGTCTCCTTTCCCCCAGCATTTGTAGTCCTTCATTAAACTTTCTCATTTGGAATGGCCTTACGTAAAACAAGCTCTCTCGTAGATTGCTTTGTCAGACTTTCAAAACAAAGGGTTTCTGATTGAGTCATTCTAAAACAGGCTGTTAGGAATTGTGGGAGTTGAAGTCCAAAACACCTGGAGGGTCGAAGTTTGCCCATGCCTGTTGAAAAACAAAAGCCCTTACCAGTCATTCCCCTTCCTTGCTTCCCATTCTGAAACTAATGTTCACAGACTCACACTTTGAGTTGTATTGCAAATTAACTCTGAATCTTCAACTTTTTATCTTATTGACATATGCAACTGTACCATTTTGCATAACATAAAATCAACATATCAATATATGCAACTGTACCATTTTTCATACCATAAAATAACTTTGGTAACAAGCCTTTGTAAATGACGTTCTAGGGCATTGTGAAACACCTGCACTTTCAGCTCAAGGATTTGGAGGACTACATTGAGCAGATGGAAAAGGTGCTACGGCGTTATGCTCGAAGATTACAGTGGCTTCTCTCAGGTGTGTACTATACTTTTGCAGTCATCGCAAGTGTAATGAGATCATGTATTGAGTAACCGTGTAGTTCCTAGATGCTGTCATACATGGATGCTCATGACCCAACAAAACAACAACAAAAATCAACTGACCCTTGAAAATCAGTGTTGAAATTCAGCATTTAGTCTGTGACCTTTTCTGGCATAACATTTTAGATAAACTGAACTCAAGCACTAGATAAGCTGAACTCATAGTTTGAATAAAATGCTCAAATTTCATTTTATATTATTGTTATATAGGAAGCCGTCGGTTGTTTGGTGTCATTTTGGAAGCGAATGTTTGCCTCCTGATTGATGCATCAGGTTCCATGGAGAGCTCTTTGGAAGAGGTCACCAAAGAGCTCACCTCCCTTATCTGGGAGCAGCTGAGGAAGAACAACATGAAGTAAGGATGGTGCTGACATCAGGCTTCCTATAGGCAACTGGTTAGCTCCTGTACACACAGAATTCAGGGGCAGAAGGGCTTGCGACATGATTCAGCATGGCTCTCCTTATAGTGCTTGCTCCCCTCTGCTAAAGATAATCTGTGATGTCATTTAATTGGGTTCCGTGACTGTCCTGTCTCTTGGCCATTTAAGTTTATGCTTAATTCTTAAACAAATGTCAACCATGTTCCAGCGGTCTTGCTTGGTAATATGGATCATGGCATCTTGCACCCCAGAGATGAAGGAAGCCCCACAGCTCAGAGATCTTATGCCCATAGAAACACTTGTCTTCCTTTGTGACAACCATCTCAGAAATGCACAAAAACAAATCACATGGCAGAACGCTTAGCTGGCTCCTGTAAAGTCCTGTCTGATTCGACTTATTCCTTCCTAGGTTCAACCTGATCAGCTTTGCAGAAGACGTTGAGGTTTGGCAAGAGTGTCTTGAGGAAGCCACAGATGAGGCCTGCCATGACGCTGTCCAGTGGGTGTCAATGCTTCACGCTCATGGGAATACTTCCATCCTAAAGGCTTTGCGGGTGTGTTATGTAGTGGGAGCATTTCTATGTCTATCAGTGTTAACATGAGCTCTGCATTTTGTGTTGTTGCAAAGCTGGCAAGTCCTGACTATTAGGAAAAGTGAACTGGTTGCCGGCAAGATTATAATATAGATGCCAGTTTGTTAAGGAGAGGGGTGCTTTAACTAATGAATTAATATTGTGACAAAATTAATAAGAATACATATTTTTAAGGAAGAGAAGGAACAGTGGGGGGTTTTGCCACATATTCCATAATTGTTGGGTGAGTGGGCTTATTAACAAAAGACCCTCCTCTTTGCCAACTGAAGTTCGGGCCCTGCGAGACCTGTCGACATTTCGCAGGGCTTGTAAGACACATTTGTTTCGGCTGGCCTTCAAATCTTAGCTTCTGTTTTAATTAATTGCTAATCTCTCTGTTTTATGGTGTGTTTTATTGATTGTTGTGAGCCCCTCCGAGCCCTCGGGGAGTGGCGGCATACAAGATCAAATAATAAATAAATACATACATACATACATACATACATACACACACACACACTGAGGCCCTTCTCCCAGAGAGACCTCTCACAGACTGAGGCTACTAAGCTACAGGCACACTTGTTTATATTGAACTGCAGCTTTTGCTGAGTTGTTGCATCCATTTAACCCTTTCAGGGCTTGCCTCACATTTCTGTAATTAAAAATACCTAGTTAATTTTAAATATTTCTGACAATAACCCATTTGATTTTAAGTAATAGGCACATTGACATCAAGATCATGACAAAAGAAGAAGGGGAGAGATTTACTGCTTTGCCTTAGACAGCAAAATGTCCTGGGTCACTTCTGTTCTGCAATAGAGTATTCTCTGTCATAGAGCCTCCAGATATTAATGAACTAGTATTCTTATCATGTCTCAATAATGTCCAGGCAGATGACAATTGGAACGCAATAGTATTTGGAGAGGAGTCTGTCATTTTCTACATATTTTTTTTAGCACAGAACTACTTTAGGAAAGTGATAGTGGCCAAGCCATTTATATGTTATTGACATCAATCTGATGTGTTTGCCACCATCCAAAGAGGGGCAAAATATAAATCTGAGAAGTTAAGAGTGACAAGATTATTTTCCATTCAGTTCCTGTGGTGTGAAAAACATTTCTCAACTGCTTGATAAAATGGACTTTGTTCAAGATATGTCCTTTTACCTTTCCAGAGGGCTTTCCTTCTTCAAGATGTAGAGGCTTTGTATCTTCTGACAGATGGAAAACCAGATACCAGCTGCAATTTGGTTCTCAAAGAAATAGAAATGCTTAGGAAGAAGCAGGCCATTACAATCCACACTATTTCATTTAATTGTACTGACAGGTATGTGTTGCCTTGGTTGAAAAGGTGATTTCGGCTTCTCACATTTTTTTCAATGTATCATATGTTTTGATAATTTTCAAGGGCCTTTTTACAAAGGCCATTGGTTTCTTTCAGTTTAAACTGTAACTTGTGTGTGTGTGAGAGAGAGAGATAGAGAGACAGAGAAACTGCAAGTTTCATTTTACAGGTTGAAAAAGAAATAATAACACACACACACACACAAGTGTCAAGCGTGATTTAAGAAACTGCAAGTTGGCGTCCGTGGGAGGCTTCTCTCATGTCCCCGCATGAGAAGCTGGAGCTGACAGACAGGAGCTCATCTCGCTCCCTGGATTCGAACTGCCGACCTTTCAGTCAGCAATCCTACCAGTACAAGGATTTAACCCATCGTGTCACTGCAATAAACTAATTTATATGAATATATGAATATTAATACATTAAATATTTATATTTATATTATAAACAATATAATCTAATGTTTATATTGATACACAATAAGAACTCTCCCTAACTGTGATTTTCTTTCCTTTCTCCTGCAAGTGGATAGAAACAAATCCATTAGATTACACAGTGTAGTGGCTTCCTTAGAGATGTGATGATGCATGATATATAGTGTATTTGGAGACCATCTCAAAGCATTTTATTATTTATTTATTATTTATTTTATTTATTATTGCGATTTCTGTGCCGCCGACTCCCGAGGGCTCGCGGCGGCTCACATGCTAATGGCTCAGTGCCAGAGGTACAGCATAAAACATAGAGCACAAAAGATGTAGCTCAAAATTAAAAACAAGCAATACAATTAAAACAATTAAAACAATTAAAACAGCAATTAAAACAGCAGCGGTACCCGATAGATCGGACCGGGCATGAATAAGGGCCTACTCCCCAAAGGCCTGCCTAAACAGATAGGTTTTGCAGGCCCGTCTGAAGGGGAGTAGGTCCCTCAGGGCTCTGGCCTCAGCCGGGAGGGCGTTCCATAGCGTAGGAGCTATCACGGAGAACGCCCTCCGGCGAGTGGATGTTAAGCGAGCTAGCTTAGCAGATGGAACTGCCAACAGGTTGGCCTCTACAGACCGTAGTGATCTCGGTGGGCAATATAGGGCGAGACGGTCCCTCAGATACGCTGGCCCCAGGCCGTGAATGGCCTTAAAGGTAAGAACCAACACTTTGAAGGCGACCCGGTGCTCAATAGGCAGCCAGTGCAGATCCCGCAAGATTGGAGTTATTCGGCAGCCTGCTGGAGCCCCAGACAGGAGCCGGGCGGCGGTGTTCTGCACCAGCTTGAGCTTCCGGATCGACGACATAGGCAGGCCAACGTGAGCGCGTTACAGTAATCTAGCCTCGAGATGACCGTGGCTTGGATCACCGTGGCTAGGTCGTTCCGGGAGAGATAGGGGCCAGCCTCCTTGCCTGACGGAGGTGAATAAGGGCAGCCTTGCTGGCCATGGAGACCTGGGCCTCCATGGTCAGCTGGGAGTCCAGATGGACGCCAAGGCTCTTCACTGACGGCGCTGGATGTAGTGCCGCACCGTCCAGGGTCGGAAGCCGGGCACCCATCCCGCCCGGGCGGCCCAGCCACAAGATCTCCGTCTTCGCCGGATTCACCCTCAACCTACTGGCTCGCAGCCATCCAGTGACGGCTTCAAGGCAATGTTGGAAATTATCGGGGGCGGACTCCGGCCTGCCCTCCATCCTCAGAATGAGCTGAGTGTCATCGGCATATTGGTGACAGGTCAGCCCATAACTCCGCACCAGCTGTGCAAGCGGCTGCATGTAGATGTTAAATAACAGAGGGGAGAGGATGGCCCCTTGAGGGACCCCACAAATCAGTGGGGAGCCCTCAGAGACCACCCCGCCCCTCCTCACACGCTGAGACCGCTGGCGGAGGAAGGAGGCCAGCCATTTAAGGGCTGTCCCCCTCACTCCGGCCATGGCCAGGCGGTGGATCAAAAGATTGTGGTCGACCGTGTCAAACGCTGCCGTGAGGTCCAATAACACGAGCAGCGCAGACCCGCCTTGGTCGAGCTGGCAGCGGAGTTGATCTGTGATGGAGACCAGGACCGTCTCCGTCCCGTGCCCCGAGCGGAAGCCGGACTGGAAGGGGTCAAGCCATGTTGCATCATCCAAGAAGGACTGCAACTGCTCCATTACTGCCCTCTCAACCACCTTGCCCAGGTACGAGAGATTCGACACCGGCGGTAGTTGGAGGAACCGCGAGGTCAATGATGGTTTCTTCAGTAATGGAGCCACCACCGCCTCTTTCAAGCACTCTGGAAAAACTCCTTGCTCAAGGGAGCTGTTAATGATATTCAACAGAGGCCCACGTAGCCCCTCCAGGCAAGATCTAACAAGCCAGGAGGGGCACGGGTCGAGGAGCAGGTGGTAGGGCGAGCTGCAGTCACTATCTTGTCAACAGCATCTGCGTCCAGTGGCCGAAACCGGTCGAGGTGGGCCCGGCGGAGGGCCACGGGGTCTCTAGCTCTCTCACTGTATCAACTGTGGCTGGGAGGTCCGGCGGAGGCTCAGTATCTTGTCTGCAAAAAGCTCTGAAAAGCACCGGCAGTGAGGGCCTGATCGCTATTTTTGGGACAGTAGGGACCGTCGTCAGGACCGAATCACCTTAAACAATTGGGCCGGGCGTGAGCCTGCAGACGCTATCAAGGCAGAGAAGTATTCATTTTTGGCTGCCTTGACAGCATGCTCATAAGTCTCCTTTAGTAGCTTATAAGCTGATAATGAGGCTTCGTCACGGAGCTTCCGCCACTCGCGCTCAAGCCGTCTCCTTTCCCGCTTCATGGTCCTGAGGTCCCCTGTATACCAGGGGGACCGATGATTGCGGGTCGGAGAGGGCGCCTAGGAGCAATCTCGTCGAGGGCTCTGGCCAGTGAGGTGTTCCAAGCCTGGACAAGCTCCTCGACTGAGACGCTGGTAGACTCCAGATCCCTCAGAGCATTCAGGAACCTATCAGGTTCCATAAGTCTCCTTGGGCGAACGAAAATCCGTTCGGCGCCCTTGCATGGGGGGAGGCGGTTGCTCAACCCGGATCCTTAGAGCACAGTGGTCCGACCATGGAACCTCTATTACAGAGGCTAGGTCCACTTGAACCCCTGCGCTGAACACCAAATCGAGGGTGTGTCCGGCCGAGTGTGTGGGTCCCGAATTACACAGGGAGAGGCCTAATGTTGCCATGGTCGAAATTAGGTCCGCGGCTGCGGATGGAATAGAGGCTGCATCGGCGTGGACATTGAAGTCCCCCAAGACAATGAGTCTGGGAAACCTCAATGCCCACTCCGACACAGTCTCCAGCAGCCGCGCCAGGCTCTCCGCCGGATGCGCTAGGCGCACGGTACACCAGCAGGATCGCCAGGCTCTCCGGGGACTCCACACTAGGCCAACCCTTTCGAGCCCCGAGGTGACAAGCGCAGGACTCGCTCTAAGGTGTAATCCATCTCAGGAGAGTATTGCCACCCCCCCCGTCCCTCGTTCCTATTCTGGTGCGTGGCAACGTAGTCAGGGGGGACCACTTCTTGGAGGCAGATGGAGTCGCTCTCCTGCAACCAGGTCTCGGTGATGCAAAACAGGTCCGCTTTGAGATCTTCACAAAACTCCCTGACAATGGCGGTCTTGTTTCGAACGGAGCGTACGTTTACCAGCACCAGAGTGGAAGGTGGGAAAACTGGATGTCTACCAACAGCGTGTCTGGGGATAGGACGCAGGTCAGAACCGGGTCGAGTCCGTCTTCGACTCGAACCGGTTCTCGCCGTAACGTTAGCATTAGGCCTGCGCCTACCGTACTCACCCTGCCCCGAGATCACTGGGATACTCAGCGGACCTACTTGGCAGAAGCTGGCTTGGGGTTCAGTTTTTCGGCACACCCCGTGAAAAGGGGATGCCTGCGAGGGGTCTCGGACATTCGTCGCCGATTCAATTGGCAACTCCCTAGTCCCCAATCCCCCATTCCCAATACAGGAAACTGATACCCGATCCTTGGCCAGACACCCATGCCCCTGGTGATGCCCAGCTGGCAACCTGCCCGTATGGTTGTTGGGGTGACCCTTCTGGTCCATTGATGGAATTGCAGGCTGGTCGGCCCGGGCCAGTTCATGGGTCTGGGCTAAACGGTTCTCCTTCCGAGTGTAACTGGCCCCCCAGAAATGTCAAGCTAGCCATTCCTAGAAATTATGTCTTGCGGCAACCCCATTAATTTCATAGGATTTTCTTAGGCAACGAATATTTGGAGGTTTTTCTGCAATATTTCCTGAAATATAGCCTACATCACCTAATTGATGGTCACCATTCAAGTGCTAACCAGAGTTGACCCTGTTTAACCTCCAAGATCAGACGTGTTTGATGTCTTCCAGTATTTAGGCCATACCCAACATCCTAACTGTGAGAGCTGTTCAGCAGTGGAACTCTCTGCCCTGGAGTATTTTGGAGGCTCCTCCTTTGGCGGCTTTTAAACAGAGGCTGGGTGGCCATCTGTCAGGGGTGCTCTGAATGCAATTTTCCTGCTTCTTGGCTGGTGGTTGGACTGGATGGCCTATGACAGGGGTGCTCACACTTTTTCAGCATGCAAGCTACTCTTAAAGCAACCAAGTCCGAAAGATCTACCTGCCCCCACCGCGGTGTGCTCCCGCGCGCTCCCGCCACCGGGCGCTCCCACCACCGCGCATGCTCTTGCTGCTGTTTTCCGCCCACGCAGCACTTCTTCCGCCTGCGGGGCATTGCAGGAAGGAGAAAGCACGAGGCGGGGCATCCAGAGGGAGTGCTCCGCCCTGCCTGTCTCGCCGGCAACAGAGGCTGCACAGCTGCTTCTGGACGAGAGAGAGGCAGGGCGCTCCCTCCAGAGGCCCCGCCTCGTGCTTCCTTCTTCCTGCAATGCCCCGCAGGCGAAAGAAGCACTGCGAGAGCGGAAGCCAGCAGCAGGAGCGCGCGTGCACGCAGGGTGTTCGCGCATGGCAGGAGCACCCCATCCGGCTGGTGAGGCCCGAAGATCACCTGGAAGAGGGCCGAAGATCTACTAGTAGCTCCCGAGCTACCTAATGAGCACCCCTGGCCTATGAGGTCTCCTCCAACTCTATGATTTGATGATCCCCAGGCAACTTCTATTCATGACAACAAAATGAAGTCAAGCTACCTATCAAAATAGCAACATAAAACCCTCAGGGTTACACACTAGATCTATAATATGCAATATCCTACGTTAATGTCAGTAATAAGCTTATATGAAATCAGCCTGGAATAACATAGATCCAAAAGAGATACTACGGCACTATCTAGTGGCCAAAATATGCCAGTGCAGTCTAAATGAAAAAGGCAGTAACTTCTATAGACCCGCAAAGGCTAATCAGATGTAAATACACAAGGATGATGACTATAGGTCAGTCCAAAATAGTGAGTTCTATAAATATGCCAACTATTAACTGGATGTAGGATACAATAGCACAAACAGTGGAACCAAAATCACAAAGTTAGCAAAGATTCAAATGAGTAGCTATGATGACTGTATATCACAATTCCACTCAAATGGCCGTCCCGTACTCCGTATTACTGACATTAATGTAGGATATTGCATATTTATAGATCTAGTTTGCAACCCTGAGGGTTTTGTGTTGTAACTTTTATTCATGGTCATTAACTCACATCCCACACTGAGCCATCCCCCATGTGCTGCCTTAGCTTGAAGAAATATTCCCACTGTGCCCTAGAGTTTGCTGCCAAATGACACCATCTGGAGCATCCAATGGCTGTGGCTACAGCGGGTAACTCTTTTGGTATTTGCTGGTGCCAAATCCGGTTTCTGGTTGTGTTCGCAATATGCTGATGAAGCAGAAAATTGCTTCAGATCCAGATGAATGCATTGTCTTGTTTTGTCAGGATCCAGTTTTCCCTTTGTTTGAAGGAGATGACTTAAAGAAACTTGCTGAAGAAGTAGCAAAAGCCAGAAGCTTTCTAGCACAAGCAAGGTTATTTAGGTGAGAGCTTTTCAGTATTGCTGTTTGCTTCAATAATGGTTGTTTATTACAAGAACTCTGTAATCATTGCTCTTGATTGGGCATGGGCAGACTTCGACCCTCCAGCTGTTTTGAACTTCAACTCACACAATTCCTAACAGTCTCAGGCCCTTTTCTTTTCCTCCTCAGCCACTTAAGATCTGGGCTTGTTCAGGACTCAGACTCCATTTTAGGAACAATATGCTTAGAGACTTCAGTACAAACTGATGTATGCCTTTTAGAAGTCAGTAGGGACAGATTGCTGTACAGAAGCCATTAGACTTTCTAAGAAAGATGCCCTGTGTTGCCTACACAAGGAAACTACTTCAAACTCTATCTGTAACTGAATTGATATGCAAAGTACCTGTATGCTAAATACATGAAGTTTTTGAGTAAACAAACTATTACTTTTAAAGTAGTCTGCTTATTTTTGTCCCTTGAGAGCATGATTTAAAAGCAACTAAAAGGAACACTTCTGAAATTCTGCTCTCTCTCTCTCTCTCTCTCTCTCTCTCTCTCTCTCTATATATATATATATATATATATATATATACATACATACATACATACATACATACTAGCTGAACCCGGCATGCGTTGCTGTGCCCTATGTAGGAGATGAGGGAAAGTCTTATTATGTAAGGGTTTGAAATGATGTGAGCATGTGTTGTGTGTGTGTGTATATATGTGTATGCTTGTGTGTAGGTATGCATGTATGTCTGTTTATATTGGTGTGTGTGTATGTATTTGTGTCTGTTTATATTTGGGGGTATCTGTGTGTCTGTGTGTTAATATATGTGTTTGTGTATGTATGTGTATGTGCGTATATCTATATTTTGTGTGTGTATATATTTGTATGTGTGTGTGTATATATATATATGTATGTGTGTGTTTGTTGATGTGTGTGTGTGTATGAATGTGTATTTATGTATATATATATGTGTGTGTCTCTATATGTGTATATGTGTGTACATGTGTGGGTTTGTGTTCTTGTGTGCAGAAGTTTGTTGTGTTCATTATGATTATGGGGTTTTTTTTTGTAAGCTTGCCTGTCTGTTCCTTGTCCGTCTGTTCTGCTCCCTGATGGGCCTTCCTTGCCACCTCTGTGTTGAAGGGGGGGGGGTGAAGGGGGACGTTTGGTAGGTGGAGGGCCTCGTTCATTGCCTTCATGCTCTCCTCCGGCGCCTCTCTTCCGCTCCCAGAAGAGGAGGGGAAGGGAGAGAGATCGCGTGGGGCCGTTTCGCAGGAGGAGGTGGAGGAGGTGGGCCCTAGCAGAGCACCGGTCTCCACCGCAGCCGTCCTCCTTGCGAAGGTCCCCTTTCAGCCCACCCTGTGGCAGGGAAGTAGCGAGGGGGGTGCGATGGCGACGGCGCCATGGCCGCCTCTTCCGGCCCTTTCTCGCTGTCCTCCACTGCCTCTCTTCCGCTCCCAGAAGAGGAGGGGGAAGGGAGAGAGAACGCGCGGGCCCCTTTCGCCCTCCTCTTCAGGGAGCAGCACGGAGGCAGCGGAGGACAGCGAGAAGGGGCCGGAAGAGGCAGCCATGGCGCCGGCGCCATCACTGCCCCTTCGCCAGTTCCCTGCCACAGGGTGGGCCGAAGGGGGACCTTCGCAAGGAGGACGGCTGGAGATCGGTGCTCGGTCAGGCGGTTTTGCGGGTGTATTTTTTGAATGTATCGATGTGCGCATGTGTGGTGGTCGTCGGTAGTTGCAAAGTGTACTGGGAAATGTAGTTTTTGCGGGTGGGTGTTTTTTTTTTTTAGAGGGTGCACGCGCGGTGTCCATGTTTTGGCGAAATGGGTCCTGGGAAGTGTAGTTGGATGCTTGGAGGGAAGGTGGTGCCGGCTGAGCGTGTGAGGGGAAGTTTGGCGTGGAAGGTAAGGGAAGTTTGTGAGTGTCTGGTGTTGCGTGGGGCGTGTGTGTGGATTGTACAGTGCGGGAAGGAGGTGAGAAGTGTGTAGTGGTGATGGAAGTGTGGGTGGAATGTGGTAAGAATGCTATTGGTAGGGAGGCGGCCTGGGGTGTTTGGGGGAGTATGTTGTGGGTAGGCTTTTTGGCCGCCATGTGCTTGGGGAGGGGGGAGAGTGTGTGTGGGTTTTCTGTTGTGTCGTGGCCGTGGGAAGGGGGGAGGGATTGTTGTGTACATGTGTTTTCATGCTGGTGGGAAGGGTGGGGGCGTTTGTTGCGGCGCGCGTGTGTGTGCATTGGAGCGGCTTTTTGGCCGCCATGTGCATGGGGAGGGGGAGAGTGTGTGTTGGTTTTCTGTTGTGTCGGGGCCATGGGAAGGGGGCAGGGATTGTTGTGTAGATGGTGTTTCATGCTGGTTGGAAGGGTGTGGGCGTTTGTTGCGAGGAGTCTTTGTTTGCGGCGGGCGTCTCTGTGCAGTGGATCGGCTGTTCTGCCGCCATGTGCGTGGGGAGGGGAGGAGTGTGTGTTGTCTCCAGGTTGTTTTGGGGTCGTGGGTTGGGTTGAGGGTGTGTTGTGTGTGTGTGTTTTGTTTAGGATGGTGCGAAGGGGGTGAGGGGTTCGTGCGGTTAGGTTTTGAGCGGGGCGCGTGGAGAGGTATTGTTGTTCGAGCTGTGGGACTTTGGCTGCCATGTGCGTGCGTTCTAAACGTTCGCGCTGGCAGCGGAGAGGGCGGGGTGGGAGGAACGTTGCCGGTTTTGAGGGGGTTGTGTTTGGGGGTGTTGTGAGGGACCTAGGGTTGGGTTTTTGCACCACGAATGTTCCTGTGGGTATGTTTGTGACTGTTGTTGAGTATCGTGGTTCTGGGACTTATAGTTTCTTTGTCTATGAGCGTCAAAAACGGACCTTCTCTTTTTATATATATATAGATATATATACTGTATATATATAGATATCTCTGTGTGTGTGTGTGTGTGTGTGTGCATGCGTGTGTGCGTGCGCATTGGCATATATTTGTCCCTAACAGTTCAAGTACTTTTCTACATGCATCACTTTAACAGCTGAGAAGCCTAATATCCTTGCGTGAATACCATTTTCCCAAAAGTTTATGGCATTATTTTTCAAACAAGGTAATGCCTTTCCGAAGATCATAAAATCTCCTAAAGGTTCTGGAGATTTCCATTTTCCAAAATATTTTAGTAACAGAAAACCTGATAGAAATAACTTGATAAAAATAACATGGAAATAATAGGGATAGGTAACTCAGATCCAACCCACTCTCATCTCTAAACTCAATAGGCTTCCTCCTTACATAAACCAACAAGAAAACATAGCAGATAACAAAAAAATGTCAGCTTAAAAATAGAAACAGGAGTAAAAAGAAAAAAAAGAAAAGAAAATACATTTTACTGGGCATTGCAATGGGGGGAAAACATTCTGGGACAGGCATTTTCAGTATCTGAGTTACACAACCGAGGAATCTCAATCCAGAATATCCCATAGGGACAATAAGGCAACAAAAATATATAATAATACTATTTAATCCATTATTCTCCCCCAGGTCAGTGTTAGAAAAAAGGAATTTAAACCAAAAGAGCCACTCCTTCTAATACAGGTAGGTTGGTATGTATGTAGATGTGCTTTTAATAATAATAATAATAATAATAATAATAATAACACTTAATTAATCTGCTTTATCTCCCCGGAGGGACTGAGAGCGGATTATAGTATACAAATATAAGGCAAACATTTAATGCCTTCACTACAGTGGGATAACAATGATATACAAATACACAGAACAAAGGCAAAGGCTTCCACTTTAATCTCCGCCGTCTGGAGGCGATACTCAACTCCGGCCATGGGGAGGTGTTGTTCCATTTTTCCATGACAAGTAGACATCTTCAATCATGTTTTGCCTGCATGGGGCCTCCTTTTACCTTCCCACTGAGGCGGTACCTATTGATCTACTCACATTGGATGCTTTCAAACTGCTAGGTTGGCAGAACCTAGGGCTGACAGCGGGAGCTCACCCTGACTTCTGGCTTCGAACTGCTAACCTCCAGTCAGCAGATTTCTTGCAGCTAGTGGTTTAACCTCCTGCGCTAACGGAAGCTAAATGATGTGTGCCGGGGAAAGCATTTAATTTTGTGGTACAATGATAATGAAGCTATTTTTTTATTATTATAGTCTATTTTGCATCTTAAAGCCTGGTTCCCAATATTTTCAGGCTTTATAGAGAATTGTTGATGAAGCATAAATATGTGAATTTCCAAATAGATGCATGGAGTGCTTACCTTAAGTGGCAATGGATATGGAATAGCAGCACGCCTTATCCAGACTTGTTTCAAAGCAATCAAAGCAGAGTCCTATGGAGCTTCTATTGAGACTCCAAGCTAAAATCATGTTTACTGTCTATCTTCTGTTACATCACTGGTTATTTGTTTTGTTTTTCCTTCTATAGGTAATAAATATTGCTACCCATACGTTTCGAATAGACAAGGCTTTTAAAGAGCTGGAATACTATCCAAAGAAGTTTACACTAGCTGATACAGTGGATCCTTACCTGAAAACAAGACACAGACACCAAGATTAACCATCCTTCATTATATTTCTTATATTCGGCATATTTTATATTTATTTTTTTCATTTTTAACTATTTGAAATATTCTTTCCATATGTCTTTTTGTTGTCTTGGGTTTTTCCCCCTAAGTATTGATTCATTTGTGAAGAATTGGGAAGGGGCTGGATTCCTCATTCATTAGTGACATACATTATACAGTTTTGAGGAGTTATTTCAGTTGCAATTATTTGTATCAACATTATATTTATGAACAATAAATAGCTGACTGATTTGTACTGTATGAATACATTATTTAATATTTAAAATCCCGACATTGGAGATGATCCAGCATCTTTTTGTACCAGATTCAAAGTGATCACCACCCCATGCTTTTTGCCTAAATACCAAATGAAACAGGTCTGTGATGAAAACATGTTTTTTCAATATTGTGGCTGTTTCTCTCTCTCTCTATATATATATATAGAGAGAGAGGAGGGAGGGAGGGAGGGAGGGAGGTGAATTTTAAAAACGCAAAATGTCCCTCTACATCATGTTCTTCTGGATTGGATATGTTTATTCATTCAGTTGTTCGAGTAACAAGTGCAGACACTAATGTTCTGGCGCAGAAGGCAGAAGGCAAGCTATTTAATCTCTGCAGACTGAAAGCCAAAACCAAGGTCACAGCAACATCTGTTATAGAACTCCAATATGCAAATGATAACATAGTATGCGTACATTCAGAAGAAGACCTACAAGCTACTCTAAACACCTTTGCAGTTTTAGAAAAAAATGCATTCATAACCTTTTTAAAAAGAAAAATGATGTCATGTCCTTTTGGCCAATGTGAATCTTCATGAACATCTGGAGGCCACCTTTTGAAAACCACTAGTCAAGGAAAGGCATGGCTTTGTTAGAAGTCAACATAGATATACTGTAATATATTCTGGTACAAAGATATCTAGTAAGAAAACAAAAGAGTGTGTATATATTGTCAATGTATATAACTACTCCTGCTAATAAATCCACCCTTATTAGCAGGAGTACTTATATACATTGACAATATATATACACTCTTTTGTTTTCTTACTAGATATCTTTGTACCAGAATATATTACAGTATATCTATGAAGTGTTTTTGTATGCGTCTGTAGGTAGTTGCCCCAGTAGTTTGTTTCTTGTTAGAAGTCAACCCTTTAAAAAAACGATGGTGATAGTATGATAGCTGGGTCCAGAAGCTCTGAGCGTTACGCTGTTTCCACTTCACTCCTTCGGGACCGCTGTTTGCGCAACACAGAATGAAACATGTGACCGAGGCGGGGGCGGAGTGAGAGACTGAGGTAATGTAAGCCAGGCCGGACACTGATATTATAGTAGGAATTTAAGAGTTCTTTAATGGTAAAACCCTTACCCGAACCCTAAACCTTACCATAACCCTAAACTTAACCTCTAACCATAACCCTAATCCTAACCCTAATGCTTACCCTAAACCTTTCCCTAACCCCTAACTCTAATCCTAACTCTTATCCTAAACCTTATAATAACCCTCCCCTCCTTTCTATCCTTTCACCAAATGCAACTACGAAGTATATTCTTGCCTTCAGTGTGCTGCTCTCCACACCCTCTCTGGACCACGTGATCCCTTCCCTTTTTCACAACCGCCATTGCGGAATGTACGTAACGCTTGGAACTTCTGGACCCAGCTATCATACTATCACCAAAGTGATGTTTACAAGCATTCATGTAGTGGCACACATGTAACTCAGCTGTTAAAATGATAAACTATGTCTTTGAACATGCCACTGCACAAAAACATATACTTAGCAGCAGAGTTTTGAAAATGTTTCTTTGAAATTGAAGTTGCAGTTGCCCCCCCCAAAAAAGTACTCTCTCTTTAAACTTCTTAATTTAAAAATATGCACTCGGAGACAAAACACGAAGTCTTTTTTAAAAAAGTAACATATCTTGTTTACTCACAAACATCTTGTATTAATTTAACATACAGGCACAATTCTTTATTAAGGTTCAGTTATAAACAGGATGTGGTTTCTGTGTTGAGAACACAGGGCATCCTTAATCAATAGTCCAAAGTCTTTAAGTATATATCTTATGAAAGTCCAAACTATACAATTATACCCACTGCTTCTCAAAGCAAACATATAGTAAATGGTTCCTGCATAAGTCCAAAATGCTAACTGCATCTGTTGAAGTCCAAAAGCATACTCCACTGAGGTCTAAAGCAAACGGCTAACACGGAAGTCCAAAAGCATACTGATAACAAAATGGGGTCTTGAGTCTGAACATGCTCAGTACAATCACATGTCTGTAGCCCTACCCACACCGAAGAAGTACAGTCAAACAGGCAAATCAGTAAATACAATACAATACAGGTTAGCAAATATATACATTAACAAACAAATAGTGAAGGCTTGGAAAGGTTACTATTTCCAACATGCAGAAGCAAACGAGAAGCTCGGCCTCTCATTGAAGATTGAGAAAACCAAAGTGCTCTTCCAGCAGTCACCAGCCAATCCCTCTCCAATGCCAGAAATACAGCTTAATGGTGTAACATTAGAAAATGTTGACCACTTCCGCTACCTTGGCAGCCACTGTGCCGTCGCCCCAGGCCTCTAAAGCCTGTAGAAAGGCGTAGACGTGTCCCTCTCTATTCCTGGG